>JAAXNY010000001.1:6815466-8178560 GCA_013420905.1 Collybia mongolica | reverse complement strand
CTTACTCTCATCTAGGATGCTATTAACTATATGATCCTGTGACCTGCCGGACTGCGCGTTATGAAACCTTTAATCCCAGGATTACGGCGCACTATTCAAAGACAGCGTGCGACAAATGGAGACTCCTTGGATCTCTGATAGTTTTCCTGAAGCCATATCGGGAAACGACTTAGGATCAGATCTTGACACTGAGAATCCAGCCTCGAGCATGGTGTATATCGATGACGATGATGAATATGAAGATGTCGTCCGGTAAGCTCTTTTGAACCTCTCAAAGATCTTCGTTTTTGCCTTATCATCATCATCAGTCATCGGTCTAGTGGGATATGCGATATCTTGATAACTGGCAAGGTTAGTGATGTGATGCAGATTGAGAGAATTCACCCATGATTTCCAGGTCAGTGAACGTCGGGCGAGTGCATGGGGTGAATTTACAATCATTGGAAGAGTGAGACCTTGGGATGGCCTGATTGTGTTTGCTTCGCACACCTGTGAGTATCCCTTTCAATAAAAGATGTACCGGACCATGACCCTAAACATGTTCATTCACAGCGCTTCAACGAGCATGGTCAATGGATCTTCAGGGGATACTTGCATGACCGGAACCTCGTCGGCCGCTGGCGCGAAACCTCAACCCCTATAGATGCCGCTGGCTTGAGGGTGCATTCGTACTATCCAAACAGGATGACCAGGCGATGCGTTGTACGCATTGAATTTCGCCACCCAACGTGCACCTGTGCAGGTGACACTGTCGTGTCGATACGAAGTACCTCCAATGCTCAAGCTTTATTTACGTTGATTAGGGATGACATATAATTATAACGGGTGCAATTGGGGAACGAAATTTCCGGCCGGAATATAATTTATACATGCTATTTGCAATATATACGGAAGCCAACATCTCAACGCTGTTTTAAGACAGTAGACAATATAATGCTTTAGACGCTGTGTTTTTCACTTCGGTCCCTCCGAGGTTCAGAACTTTCCTGTTCACATCCTGTCTGCATCCACCCTAGAAAAATCTCGTAATCATGACCCTTCTTAGGCACATAGGCGCACTTCTTACGACCTTACATGATATTAATCAATAAGTCAAACTTTCCAAGGCTAGGTAGGAATTTCCGAAATAACGGTTTTCTGAAATGTCCCAAGTTCACTGAACTCACCACGTTCAATCCTATTCAAGGTGGCCATGGACAGCGGAAGTGAGGTAACCTGGCACACATGTTGTAGGGCTGTCGATTCCCAGGACCACGGCGCCCGAGAAGTTGAAGATTGGGCCTAGATCTCCTATTATACTGATGAGGGAGATGGCCGAGGGCCTGGCTTCGGATTGGTGCCACGGAGCGTGGAAGCTATGTTTGCGTCCTTGCTTCGTGTGAACCTTAGAGAGCCCGTTTCCTGTTTCGCCTCCCAACATCGATCAGATACCGGAATAGTGGTAAAGGGGCACACATATCATCACAGTATTCGTTCCACAAAGTCGTTAAACCCTTGATGTTCGTTCCCTTCATCTATCTCTCAACATGAAGAGTAACTCACTTATCTATTGCACTTCATCTACGCATATTTCTGCTCATCGAGCGTCACCTACCAGTACTGTTATACTGTCTGATCAACCATGGGAGTGTTCTTGCTCTGCCTTATTTTTTTATAGTTTGTTTCTTTTGCGGAAATTTAGTTGAAGGGTTATTCAAAACGTATCCTAGATCAGGACCCAGGTCGAATTAACTATGACCTTGCACTTTACCGCTTTATACCTAGAGCGATTTTGCGTTACACAACGGGCCGAACAGCTGAGCTACGGAACAACTCGACGCCTTGTGTGGAACCCCTACTCAGCCCTACAACCAGAAATTTCCATATGAAGAATATGACCTAGAATGTCAGCCGTATTCAGGAGCAAGGATGACCAGTCCCATCGATTTGAAATGAAGGCTGTTTCAAAGAAGCAACTCAACCCAAAGCGGCAGCTATTGGAGTTGGTTGGCCGTGTAATACTATGACCCAGTCGGCCCTGTGCAGCCTGCCTGGCGCCCGTAATAACCCGGATCTACATCATGCCCAGATTGGAGAACAGAATGTATTCAATAAATTATACGCCCAAATTGTCCCCTAAAGTCCATATCCATAAGCAGTAAATCGCCGGAAAGTAGGAGAAGCAGGTGACAAGTGGCGTACAATATGTCAAGCAATTCATGCTTCGGGTGACGTTACCCCAGGGTTTACTGGAAACCTTGTAAGGAGAATGCAAGCCGATAAGCGGCTAATGAACTCGTCTGAATCCAGGCGCACGCTATCGATTTCCGGACGGAGTGTATCTTCGATTATGCAAGGAGCAACAAATGGCGAATCATAAAGGAAGGTACTCACCTTCCACACAGACTCAAGCCCACTTGTAAATCCTGCCCAACAACCTTCAAACTTACCCTCAAATGACGAGCAACCCGACGTACCGCCCTTCACGGGATACGTGGAAACCACCGTCAATGCCCTTCGGCTAATCCATGCAGCGCGCCAGGGCGTCATTCCTCGTATCACCCGTCGTCTCAACGACTCGGAACGCAGAACGATGATCAAGAGTGGGGCTGTCTTTATCTTCAGTGTGGATGAAAGTGGGATAAAAAGGTGGACGGGTGGGCTTCACTTTCTCTTGAGCATTCGCTCTTTGATGACGTATTGGACATCACAGATGGCTTATTGTGGTCGCCTTCCCGCATCGTCGGGAACTTTTTGGTAGGCGTGAGTTGCTGTTGAGGTCTGAAATTCTGACCCCAGAGTCTAGGTCTATCGTGAGATAAACGAACGTACAAGCAGCCGAGGAAGTCAGAGGAAGGCACCGTATCCTGCAGATACACAATCCCGGGGATTCTCCAGCTACCGTGGCTCGCCAGACCACTTGCAGAACGCATTCAAGGGAACGAGTCAGACTTTGCACGGCCCCAGCGACCAAGGGACATTCAAGGCGGATGGGCTCATCAAGAAGGTCAGTCTCCTTACCGATATTTCCATGTCCACGTCTACTCAACACTATACCATAGACCATAACCGTTACCATCGACGGTTCCGACCTCCACCTGATCTCATACTACACTTCCGAGGATATTCGCTCTGGAAAATTGAAGGTAGGGATAGCGTTGCAACCCCGAATTGTATTAACGACATATATGAATATCCCAGAGACCGACGCACAGGCCCGACATCATGTCGATTTACATGCCCCCCCATATCTTCCGCTTGACAAACTTTCGCGTTCCACCGAAGATGGAGATCGGACCAGATGGAAAATCACGGCTCGTGTGAGTATATAGTTGGCGTATTTCGAGAGAAAGTGCTCATGAGTGACTCTAGATGCGATGGCGATGATGCTGAGCCAGCGGTAGAGTGTAAGGGGAAGAACAGTCGTACCATGTGTCAAATTCTCCGCAATGGGCCTCCAGCAACACAGAAGCATCACCGATTGAGGACGATTTCGGAGGCAATATATATCACCAGGGTAATAACAATGTCGTTGGATCTTCCCACTCGTACGGCCGTGATAGCGCAACTAGCAGATGGCCAGTTCCTCTCGATAACTTGCGCATATCATCCTTGAATCGCCACGATATGTCTTGGTCCCAATCTCCATCTCCGACCTTATCGCGGGACGGCGGCTCCCGTCGGCGGGATAGTACTCAGTCCACACATACAGGCTCGTGGCCAACCCTACATTCGCAGTCGACTCGCTGGCGTTCGGATTCCTATGATTCAGCGACAAGTGGTAGCGGAGGACATTGTATTGAGCGTCCTCGTTTTCGATCCAACACATCGTACGATCACTCTAATGCAACTTCACACCGGAGGGAGGCTGAAGGGATACCTGGATCACCATCGGATCTCTGCTGACCTTGGGGGGAACCGGGAAGGGGCAACCCAGCGCCTCCCTTGGGTGTCCAGCCGGGACGCGTCGATTGCAGATAAATACCTTCGCACCTCACGGCCTGAGGCATCCTTCTCTCCGCCACCAACTCTGCCTTTTCCTCACATCACACTATAACCGTGTCGGCCATTCCTATGGTACGACCTGGGCTACGAACGAAAGCGGCCTGTCCGACTCCGCCTTGCAGCATATCCCTACCCTTAGCCACGGCCTGCACTATATGACACATCCACATCATATATCTTCAAGTCCCGAGGATTATTCAGTTGACGATTACGGCAAATCGTCGTAACCTTCTCGACAGTTTGATTATTTTGGATGACCTGACGACCTGCCGCGCCACGAATGTATCATGCTCCTTAGACCGAAATATACAGCTGTTTGATATTTCTTTTTTACATCACTGATTTTGTACCATTGGATAAGCATAATTTATGGCTCGGATGCTGAAGGAGCTACGGCGGCGGCGGCTTAGAACCATATCAAGTAAGGTTAATGGATCAGGCACTCACCCCAAGCCCGTGCATCTCGGGTGGGCGTCGCTCATGCCGGCACTAAACATCCGCCAATCAACGGCCACCTGTTTTATGTGACGGCAACATCAAGGCTGCGGTACAGAACTATTTTTGATGGTGGAATTCATGCAATTTCACCCTTCGTCTTTGGAATTTCCCAAGCGAAGACAGTGGATAGAGAAAAGAAGGGAACGAATGAGAGCCGAGTCCTCGAAGCATCGAGTGATAGTAATGCCGAGGCCTAAAGGTTGCCCAATGAGTATGAATACCCCGGAGGAAATGGTTCTTACGACTGAACTGGGAGCCCCAAATCGGGCCATCATCATTCGTATGCAATTAGTATTATGGGGTTTTAACTACATGAAGGCAGAAGAGGTGAGAAACCAAGAATGAGGTCGAGCATGGTAGTGGTCGTTCATGACGTGCTCCCACTGGTCCTTCTTTCAATAAACCCTCTAATGTTTGCGTGTCCATCCAAGCTGCCAAAAAAGCACCGTTTTGCCGTGTTTTCCATAAAACAACATCGAGCTCTTTTGCATAATTCAAGACGAATTCATAATCCGCTTGGGACGCAAAGGCAGTATAGAGATAACCTATTTCAAGGATTCACATTAGGTGTCAAGGTATCGATGATGAAAGTCTCGAACCTTCTTGAGACTTTAGGCGATTCTTTTCTAGTTCCCAGAGCCGAATTTGATCCTGAACAGTCACAGGGAGGAGCGGATTCTACCGTTCGTTGGTCAGCCGCCCGACGGGATTCGTAGAAGGAGGGTTGCTCACATTCTTTCGCATTTGAGGGTGGGCATGACTAATTAGATAACTGATTATCTGGAGTTCGATGAGAAGCGGTGCTTAAGACGGAAAATTGTGACTATCTACCTGATCTGCGGATATCCCATTATTGAGCGCTTTCTTGACGCTGTCACGGGTGATGGATCCAACGACCAGATTAGGGAAACGGTACTTCAGTGAAACAAAGAGGTTGAGGACTGCAGTCTGAAGTGGGTTGTCTGATGGGATGTGAGTTTCATAAAATAAAAAAATATTTGGAATCTGACGAAACCTGTGTAGGCGTATATTCGATAATTTGTCTCGAGCACAATAAAGCCCTCTTTGGGACCAGAACTGGTGCCGGTAGTTGTCGGAAGGGGCGGAGAAGATGAAGTCAGCGTGGTGGATAGACGAGTGGGCTGAACCGCTTCGACGAAGGCTATCAAGAGGGCAGGATGAATAGAAGGTTCTGCGAGATAATGAGAACGAACCCTCCGCTGCCATATGAGACCATAGTCACGGAGGTCCTCAAGCATGGCTTTTTGGCTAACACCGAGATTCTCGGTTGAGTATTCCTGTGCCAATCGTTTCAACAAAAAATATTTTCATCAAATGAGGGACAACGGACTCGACCGAGTTGCATTGTCGACAGCATGAAAAGGAAGCTCAGCACTTCGACGAGGTCCATCTGTCTTTCCTGTGGCAATGCCGTAAGAGCAATCCAAGGCATTAATATACTTAACACGCACCTCAGCCATGTGTAGATATTGGAGTAATAGATCCCACAATTGTGCGTGAGGAGAATGCAGGAGAAACTGGAATCCTGCCGAAGTAATTTGAAGAGGCGAGCCGCTAGGAAAATTCTTTCAAAGTCAGCAGCACGCAAACATGAGCATTTTAGCAATGGGTACCGAATACTAGCCATGAGCCCACTGCGTTCCAAGAGGAAAAGTACACCCTGAGATGGCCTAGTTGGGTGCTGCCCAGTCCCTGACGACCATATAATGCAAGATGGTCTGATATTTGGATCAATCGGCGTCGATATTACATAGCTGAGAAGACGCACCTCCCACCGTTCTAATGCATAACCGTCTAAGGCTTCCACACCAAATGGGGGACGTTTATCGTCTTCTCCGCAGGAACACCAAAGCTTCCGCTCGATCCACTACAAAAAATCCCGTCAAGTTCATTTTCACGTTGATGGCGAAGATTACTTTACCTGCCCGTGATTGCCTGTCGGAAACTCGACTTGAACGTCGGATTCAAAGCGAGTTTTACAGTCGAGGTCGGTAGAATATGAAGACGAAATAGGGTTGCCAGTGCGTCATCGTAATATCTGATTGTATTCGTTGAAGCCACGCGAGAAATAAAAACAGTACATGTTTGCTGCACTTTTTACCTTCACGAACGACCCACGCTGCCATTGTCGACGCAGGTATGGCTGATTCTAACCAAAGTAGGTTCATTATGAGCTGCCTTTCCAAAGGCGCTAATAACCTGTGCCGTCTGACTTCAGTGCATGAAAAGGCCGTCAACGCGATAGAATATGAACCGAAATATTGATAGACATGATGAAGGCTTTTGATACAGGCGAGTGAGCGTATTTTGTGACTGAGATTGGAGAAAAGGTAATAGGGTGTGGGGGACACTTGAACCGGGTGTGGTATTTTCTGCATAAGTGTACGGCTTCGCGATGGACATGGTGGAAACGGAGAAAGTGGCACAGTTGGATGTGATTCGGAAACACGTGACATCTCACGCGTATACGCGTAACCATCATCTCGCCCAAACTGTCCTGCAGACATACACAACCCTTGTGCCTTTTGTCTTGAACATGTCTAATCTATCTGCTCACGCAGCCGCGCAAAATAGTATGCTATATCATTATTTTTCACCTAAAACTCAATCAGAATTGAAGAATATTATGTTAGATCAGTTTCATTGCTTCGTGCCTCGTTGCCGAAGATCCAAAGGTTATCAACTCTCTAGACGTGGTACGTACCCTTGCTTTACTCCGCATCTCCGTTTAATTAGCACATGCAAACCAAAGGATGAAAGGACCCCCTTGCATTGGGCCGCATCGTCCGGTTCAATCGACATTGCGCGATTTTGATTGATCAAAAAGCTGAAGTGGACAAGCCCGATAATAGTGGATGGACCCCTCTTCATATTGCAGGCACGGAACCTTCGGAATTCGAAAGTTTCTCGCTGACATCCTAATGATAATTTGCAATTTTAGTAAGCGCTGGGCATGAAGAGATCGTTCAAGAATTGATAGGTGCAGGCGCAGACGTAAACAGGTAACGTATACATCAGACCTGAACGTCTTCCACAGTCTAATCGATATGGAACAGGAAGAATGACAAGGGAATAACCCCACTGTGAGTCCCAAAACTACGGTCACGAGTCTGCACGTCCAACACAAGGCTTTCTTCTCCGCAAGGCACTACGCCGCCTCTAAATCTCGTATCGATGTGCGCTGTCAGCTTGTCACTAACATGTCCGTTCTTCTGACCGTTATACTTCAGATTGGCAGACTCCTGATTTCGAGGGGCGCCGATGTACGTATCCTTGACGCGATGTTATGACCGAGGAGTTCTTGACCAACCTCTTTCCCAGATCAATGCAAAAGATAAGGCGAGCCAAATCCCTATGTACGTAGATGAATGACCCCGCTTCCTGCCAAGTTCTCATTCATTGAACTACAGGCATCGAGCGGCAACTACCGGCTCCGTCGGATTCATACGATTGTTGTTGGATTCATCAACCCCAGCCAACAAGACTCGCCTCAATACGGCGGATCGAATCGGTATATTTGGCTGTTTTCACCTCACCGTGTGACTTACTCAACCATAAGGGAATACTCCATTGCATCTCGCCATGGACTCTGCACATGCAGAAGCCGCCGTTGTTTTAATAAACTCCGGGGCAGACCGTGGCCGCGTGAGTAGCCTCTGAACTAACAACCTCCTGTCACAGAATCATTAACACCTTTCGATTAAAGTTAAACCAGGATGGTGAAGCCCCGGAGGATGTCCCTGGAGTAGGTGGTGCAGAACAGAAGCGCGCCAAACAGCATGTAATTGACTCCTGCGGCAAGCCGTGAGCCTTAAGCTTTGAAATGACAATGTACACCAGTTCCAGTGCCCTTCCAATCTAGCGGCTTGATCGAGTCGCAACAAACTCTCGACATCCTTCAAACTTCTTGTTCACCCTATCGTAAGAAAAAGTTGCTGATGGCATGAATACTGATCATTTCCGCCTAATTTCTATCTACATTTCTGTTTACACTGATTTTCATACTAGCGGAGTGCAAAAGATGCTTTTTTGGAGCTGCAAGGGCCAGTCACTGGATATATCCATGTGGCTTGGCTTTTCTGGGACCAAAATCAATCATGGTCCCGGCTTAGGTAGAATTTTATCATCTAGCCAGTGTCAATTACCCAGCAAGCAGATCGCTATCCTCGCCACTGTATACCGTCACTAAGAGCCGTTCAAGTTCCCTGACCAGTCTCGAGACCCAAGGGGCCAAGAGGGTCGTTTGAGTTAGCTACGTTTGCTAAACACTAGCGCTGCGATTCGGTCGGGTCGAGAGTGCGACTATGTGACGCTACACAGTTTGCGGTTCTGTGAGGAGACGATTTCTCTTGGTGCATCTCCAGATTAAATTACGGGTTGACCAGGGAGGCTAAGCGGATAGAACAGTTAAAATGCGAGGCCTGCACTCCTAATCAACGAATTCAAAACACCTTATAATTATCAGTCTGTAACCTACCTCTTTAATGGTAAGCCTCTAGATCAACCCTGATTGGTTCCACGAAACGCCGAGCATCCAACCCCGTCGCGATACATCACCCATCGACCGGTCTAACGAAGAGGGTTAAAAGACGACGGCTATGATCAGCGAGTGCTAAGCTAGCCTTCGTCCACCTGCTCACCTCACAAGCCCGGTCTTGTGTTCTCCATCCACCCCTTAAACTATACACTCTCTCTTCCAGGTGAAGGAGATTCGATTCTAGTCAATCCAACTCTAAACCCATACGACACTTTCACCCCCCCTCCCCATGCGTGCTTCGTTCACTATGCCACCGGCGTTGTCGTTGTCGTCGTCCCCCGCGCCAATGTTGACCATGGTCTTGAGGCTCGCTATTACCGTAATGAGATTTACGCGCGCACGATTCCTGAAGGGAAACCTGAGGTGCTGGGCGAACCCATGTCGCCATGTACCGACGCACACTCCCAAGAGAGACCTTCAAGAAGAAACATGTTTAGGATATCCAGGTAGGCCTTGAAATAAATAAGGTTCACGAGTTTGATGACCAGGTTAATAGATTTACGACGTCGAGGACAAAGAGTACCGCGGAGTTTTACGTCGCAATGCCGCAAGGGTTGGGATGTGCAAATATGGGCATATCGTCATGAGCTCCTTCGATTACTGCCTTGGAATGATATGACACTGATCCCGTTACTTGATTAATATTCAAGTTTACGCTTCATTCGAACTGGCCCTCAAGGAAATGACAACCTCTTCCCCGTCTCATGATGCTACAAGGTATTCGGGAATGTCGATTCCATGGGCCTTTGTCGATGAATGGCATTGGCGTTTCTGGAATGAGATGAACCAGAGTCAGCTCCGGCTTAGCCCATACTTCTCTATACTGGCTGGGTTCAAGTTGTATAGACGGAATTTGCCACGTTGCCCAAGTACATATGCTACTAGGGGATCAACCTCCATATTCCTTTGCAAGCGCCAAATGAAGCATCCCCGGAAATCCGGATAGATTGGGTCGAATCGTCCTGGGTCCATTCTATTTTGGGCGATTTTTTTTTACTATTTACTTTTTGTCTTTTTTTGTTTGTTTGCGTGTCAGTGCATTTTGAGGTTTAACATCCGGGAAAATGGTGTTTTTCTGAAGCCAACAAGGTGAGATCTCAAAAACAACGCGCAAGGCAAAAACGACGATGGTTATCTTCGACTGGCGGAGTTCGAAACCCCTCTAGTTAGTTAGGTTAAATGTTATGAATCCAAGTGAAATCGGCCCAACCCAACTTCCCAAGGCTTCGCAAATCGGTGGTCCGGTTCAACCAGGTAGGTTTTCATGCCACGGATCGTTTTTGTTATGAACAATCATCCTTATCTGACGAAAATCAGGGAAAATAGATGGCGCATCGTGGTGGAGGAGAAAGGGCGGCGCGTGACCGTGTTCGAAGTTCTTTCTGTGCCTTCTAAGTACCCAACGGACTAAATTTTGGAACGCAAGCGTGCTGTTGATCATCCGGGCTTTCCGCGATCTCCTGGACCGTACTTCGTACACGTGGATAGTGGGGACTATAAAGACTATGTCATTCATCAGAGAGTTCCTGCCAGCAACGTCGACAAAGTCGCCCGTCATGCTACTTTCACTATCTCTTGTGGCTATAGCGAGCTTTTTTCTCCAAGGACGCATCGTATCCGGCGATGTTATTAATACAGGCTATGCCAAGTACCTAGGGAATCGAACCATGCCCAACACCGTGGCGTACCTTGGCGTTCCATATGCTGAACCACCGCTTGGAGAACGACGTTTCCGAGCCCCCTACCTCTGAACACAACTCGAATCACACAGTCTGTCAATGGAGCTGTGATAGACGTGAGGAGTTACCCGGATTTCTGCATTCAAGGCACCACTGGACGTTCGTATGGGCATATTTCATGGCAAGCCTTTTCTCATTGACCTTAGAGGGTGATGCCGGAGGCGCAGGCAGTGAAGACTGCCTGAAGGTAAACATATACGCGCCTGTCGGTGCGCGACGGGGAAGCAATCGTACGTTTCTGTCGTTCAACGAGATTAGTATTAGTAAAATCATGTATTTTTTAGTCCCTGTTCTCGTGTATATTCACGGTGGTGGTGTGTAGTATATTTACTATATCTCAACATTTGTCGCTAACCCGCTACCTCTTATCAGGTTATACCTTCGGCAATCCACGCAATTGGCCATTCGACCATTGGGTTCAGCAAAGCCCAAATGTTGTCATCGTATCCGTTTACTATCGTTTATCTTCTTTTGGCTTCATGTCCGTCCCCGTATTTAGTGACCCAAAGATTGGTGATTTCAATGCGGGTTTCCAAGATCAGATCCAAGCGTTGAGATGGGTAAAGGAACATATTGCAAGCTTTGGGGGAAACCCAACAAAGTAACAATCAATGGTGAAAGTGCAGGTGGTAGTTCAATCGAACTTCATCTTGTTGCAAACACTGGCGAGAAATTATATTCCGGCGCTATTGCCCAAAGCGTCTATCGTACACCGTTACCAACACCGAGGAACAACAAGTGCAGTGTTTTCTTCGTCTTCCTGCCGATTTTGGCTGACAGACGTTGAAGCCTCTTTTTCAATTCTATGCTGAACAAGCTGGATGTGGAAGAGGATCAACTGTAGCTCAGCTAGCCTGTCTGAGGGGGTCAAGTGTCAGCGTCCTTGCCCGTGCGCAAGATGGAGCAAGACCGCCTGCCTTGTGAGTCAAAGCTTCCCCTTTCAACCAGGCCTTCTCACTTACTTTTCAAGCACCGGGCCTTACCGGGCCTTCCGTCCTGTTATTGATGGGAAACTTTTTACACTTACCCAACACAATCGATCAATGCTGGAAGATTGCCCAGGTTCCACTCATGGTCGGGTAAGATAAGTGACTCACATACCATCTCAATGCTCAGTCCAGTTTCTAGCGCAACGACAAATGAAACTCTCACCGGTGGGCCGGACCTTCCCTCAGCTTGGAGGAACTATTGTCCCGCACTTACCACTACAGATATTAATGCACTACTTGCTGTGAGTTTCAATCTGAAATCGATAGCGATTTTTGTTTAGCACCGAAAGCGCAGCTATCCCTCTTCTGCCTTCGCCACTACTGCCTACAGATGGAAACAGCGTCGGGCGACCTATCAGTGAGATGTGCTGTGAGTTATACTAGAATCCCGTAACCTTAGCTGACGCTTCTACATATGCCTTACGTAGAGGACCATCATGGCGGCCGCTATTCTAAACGCATCAATGCTTGGACATATCGATACAATCAACGTAACCCCACTAGTGGAGGGGCCGGCGTTGGACATGCTGCTGAAAACTGGATGATGTTCCTTGGATCTAACACTGGGTGGGTATCAGACTATATCCCATATCCGGCGTCTCTTAATCCCCGATCATACTAAATAGGGTTAACGGGTCGGCGACGTTTACGCCACTGAAGCCAGTCGAAACTTCCTTTGCTTCCGAGCTGATAGCGTACTGGCTGTCCTTTGTTCGCGCGGGGAACCCCAATACATTCAAGCTGCCCCGCTCACCGATCTGGCCGTCATACAGCGCTACTGCCAGGAATCGAATCGTGCTACAGCAGGATCCTTCTGGAACTGCAAACTCTCAGCGGAAGCATTTAGAGCGCGAAGTGGACCCGAGACGCAGAGGTGTATAGTGATAGGCAGTCAAGCATCTCAAGAGAACTAGATATTTACCTGGAAGACTTTCGACTTCTAGATCGATAGCAATCTAGCCGTGATTCAATTTAGCCTCTTGCTGGCGCCTTCCAAGACTACTTATAGTGCGAATACTACAGAGGTGCCATACTATTGTCACATTTTCCTGCCGCCATACTCTATGATTGAGTGTCGTGATGGAAGTATAGTCATGGTACTATCAAAGTTATCAGATCGAAGTCACCATGCGGGTACTCCTTGAATCCGCCTTTATTCGAATATTCTGACAGACCTTTCAACTTTTGTATGACATCAAGGTGAGTACTGCGGCCTATTTATGTTCGTACCCAACGTGTGGTCCGAACCCTGGAGGGCCTGACAGAATTGAAGTCGTAATGCCAGGGACTTATCATACATCACGTTGCGAGGTATGCAGGTCATAATCGTAAGGGAATGTCATTAAATCGAGAAAGACATCCGACGAAAGGTACCCTTGTTTTAACACCTCAACCCAACTGCACCTTTACATTCGCAACTACAGAATACATTGATCATTTCACCAGCATTTAAACTAAAGCAGGCAAGGCCGCTGTTGATGCTCCAATTGCTTGCTTCCATTATACGGTTGCGTCTAAAATCGTTGACTACAACGAGTCTTCAAACGTTTTGACACGGCCAAAGTCTTAAGATCCTTCGGACCTTCCAAGCCATTCCTTTAATGGATGTCTCGGCTCAAGTTCCTGTTCATACGCCAACATTCCGATTTTTTTCAACCATTAGAATGGTACTTGCATAAATGGGCGATTTTTCCCGATGGCCGAGCGATATGCGAGTGATGTGAAGCATGCAAAGTACGTATGAAAATCGAAGATCAATAATAAAGACCGTGGGAAGTTTTGTGTTCAGCGTTCGAGTTTTTGTATTTTCAGTACCCCTCAGTACAATGCACCATCCTCTAAAGCTTGACGCCCTGGAAAGGGCGGAAATATGAGATTTGCAAAGTTTCATCGTGATTCAGGATACTGAGGATCCACAACATCGAACTTGAAACACAGGAAGCTTCGGAATGACTATCCTCATTGGGACTACAGTTAGAATTTTGGCCTGCATTTATTCATCTAGCCCTGCCCTAGTTTATTCCACGCTTGTTCTAGGCCTCAGCTTGTGTATCTTCCATACCTCAACTCCAAGTGGATACCCGCGCTCGAATTTTCTATGTTCGGAACACCGGAGTAGGAGGACTCCCGAAAAACAATGCATGAACATGTTTGAAGTTGTCAAATCTTCCAGGCGCGCTGCCGACGTTACTTTGACCTTCCCCTCGGCCTAATGCAAACAAAATGCGTATGGAAGCTATAAAAGACCTTCAAACTCTCCGGCGACCCGTACTGGTGTCGCCCGTCATGCGTTTATCACTATCTTCGTGGTTGTCGCCAGTTTCATTATCCAAGGGCGCAGTGTGTCTGGACGTGACATTATTGACACAGGTTATGCGAGGTACCTTGGGAATCGAACTTACCCGAATGCCGTGGCGTACCTTGGCATTCCGTATGCTGAACCCCCAGTCGGTCAACGTCGTTTCCGCGCGCCCCAACCATTAAACACAGCACGAATCGCATTGACGCAAGTTTTGAGTGGGGGTCTGATAGACGCGACGAAATACCCAGACTTTTGTATCCAAGGCCCAATCGGTATGGGGCTCTTTATTCTTTGGCAATTTGTTGCTGATTTGTTTCTAGCTACGGAGCAAGGTGGCGTGGGAGTGAGGATTGTTTGAAAGTCAACATATATGCGCCTGTTGGAGCCCACCAGAGAAGCAATCGTGCGTTTCTGACTTAAAAGGCTTACAGATTCTTATAATCATCTACAGTCCCGGTTCTTGTATATTTCCATGGAGGAGGTGAGTAACATAGAACGATATGTTTGCTTCGACTCATATCTGCTCTTGCCTACTAGGATTTACGTTCGGAAATCCGCGCAGCTGGCCTTTTGATCACTGGGTTCAACAGAGTCCGAATGTCGTTATCGTTTCTGTCTACTACCGACTGTCGTCATTTGGCTTCATGGTAGTTCCAGAATTTAGAAACTCTTCACTGGGTGACTTCAATGCTGGTTTGCAAGATCAGATCCAGGCATTGAGGGTCAAAAATACATTTCGAGGTTTGGTGGAGATCCGAACAAGGTGACGATCAACGGCCAGCGCGGGTGGAAGCTCTGTCCAGCTTCACCTTCTCTTTACGGGAGTCCGCGAGAGGTTATTCCGTAGCGCTATCGCTCAGAGTGCCCCTCGCAGGCCAGTGCCGACTCCTGAACAACAAAGGGTACTTACCTTATATGCGAGCGCTTCTTGCCGTGGCTGACAGGATGTGTAGCCTCTCTTCGACTTCTATGCCCAGAAAGCTGGGTGTGGGACGGGGTCCGTTGAAAGGCGACTGGCATGTCTGCGGTCTGTGAGTGTCAGTGCCTTGGCTCGTGCCCAAGAGGCTTCATTAGCCTCTACATAGTGAGTGAATCAATCGTTGAGTTCGCTCAGTCCTTCAATGATGTGTTGGCAGTACTGCAACGCCGTACAAATCCTTCCAACCCATCCTCGACGGGGCTATAACACCGATCATCCAACACCGGCCTTGAAAGCTGGACATTATGCTCATATTCCCTTCATAATTGGGTACGTTAGGATATCAATCAGACCAGAATAATATATAACTTATGTTACAGTTCAACGACCAATGAAACTCTCACGGGTGGGCCAGATATTCCTTCGGCTTGGAGAAAATTCTGCCCAGGGGTCATGAAGACGTTGATACTCTACTTGCTGTGAATTTGAATTTGCACTCCCTAGTGACATATTATTCATGCAAACCAACAGCTGTATCCTTCTTCGGACTTCGTTTCGGAAGCGTTGAGGCTGCAGACCGCAGCGGGCGACTTTTCCATAAGGTGTACCGTAAGTGCTCGCCCTCGTTGTAGCACGCTAAACTGACACCACCACAGAGGACTATCATGGCGAGCGAATATTCCCGACATGTTCCTACTTGGACCTATCGTTATAACCAGCGAGATCCTACCACCCGTCCCTCGGCGTCGAACACGCCGCCGAAAATTGGTTGATGTTCCTCGGATCTACTATCACGTAATTCTTGCTTTGTTTACCTGGATGCCTCAGTAAAGCCCCCAACTAGGTTCAATGGATCCGTGACATTTACCGGATTGAAACCAACGGAGAGTTCATTTGCTTCAGAGCTGATTGCATATTGGCTCTCCTTCGTCCGTACCGGAAATCCCAACACCTACAAGCTTCCTCGCTCCCCCGTCTGGAATGGTTATAACGAGACATAGGTATCGGAATGTGCTACAGCAGAACCCTGCAGGGTCCACCTCTCGCACTGGTATCTTCTTGGAACATGAAGTAAACCCTGAAACGAATAGGTGTACAGTTACAGGCTCTCAAACTTCACAAGAAAACTAGGTACCCACAAACTTGAACCAGAAAACATCATCCTCATTCCATCTAGTTAAGACTTGAAATTGGAATTAATTCTACTCATCATTATCGTTTCGCAAGGTTGTATATTTTCATGACCGGCATTACTTGTGTCGCCTTGTGACAATTTCCCTTGCATAATTTTTTTGTAGCCTGGAACATTTAGCTTTCGCCTCTGCTTATAATAAATTCGGCGTCCTGCTTGGCGTTGCGTCCGACCACCCGTTCAATCGCCGACAATTCCGATCAGCCAACCTCGGTTTCAACCTGGCCTTGAGATAATTGATTCCTCTAGTGCGACGTAAGAGGAGCTTATGTCGAGTACAGGCGGTCTTGAGGTACCTGTCGGTTGTTTTGAATCAAGTTTGACCAATATTTTTCCGCCGAGTTCCTGGTGAGGGGAACGAATTTGGAACTGAATTATTGTTAGCCTGGTAGCATCAGCGGTGGCAGAGCGCAATTATTTTAAGGGGTCGAAGGCCTTCACCGGGTCCGCTAGTACATGCTGATTAGACGTTTCGTCGTTTTGATTTTTGTAGCAGCCCACGGGGCTCGTTTTCATATGGGACCAAGAAAGATCCCCATGGAATGGTGACTGTTGCTTTGGAGATCTTTGTTTAATTGTGCATTTACTATCTAGGGCAAACCTATTCTCTCGACTTTCTTTGGCTTCCATTGTACGAAGTGCTCTAGAGTGCCAAGACCTCAAACAATTATGATGTGGTCGAAACTGGCGAGTTCCTTCCCAGTCATCCGTTAAATGCGCCTCGGCTGATTCGGCTCACCACGCGGTGGTGGTATACAAACTGCCTATGAACAGCCGCAGACTGAATTGGTGCGTCAGGCTAATAGAACATTCTGATCTTTTCAAGCGTTTGAATGGCGTCGGCGTAGATAAACGGTTTTTTCAGATCGCATGATTTGGAGGCTCGACGACAGGGAACCGTGGGAGAATTAATGAATTGCACATTGAAAGTTTCCTTCATGGGTTGACTCCGGTTCACGCTGCCAGGGATTGCAAATTCCCTTATTACGGTCTATCAGCGACCTGTATATCCAAAGGCTATTGAAGTTCTGGGAATGGGGCATTCGGGGCTCCCATATACCAGAAAACTCGAAAACTCTCTACTTCGAGCTGGAAATATCTTAATCAACACCACAGCTTAAACTTGACCAAAACTTTGGCCTGCTTTCAGTCATCTAGCCCCGCCGAATTCTGTCTTCTACGATTGTTATAGGCCTCAATTAGCGAACCCGTGCTTCGACTCCAGGTTGATGCCTGCGCTCGAATTTTCCATGTATGGGAAACCGGAGTAGGAGGACTCGTGAAGAACGACGCATGATCACGTCCGAAGCTCTGTTTCCTCCAAGCGCGCTGCCGGTGTCGACTTGACTGTCCCCACGACTTTTTCGGGAAAAGCAAAATATGTACATGGATATTTGGGAGTTATAAAGGACCATTCAGTTCGCCCTGCACCCCGTAATTGGTACTTCTCGCCATGCATTTATCACTATCTTTTGTGGTCGTCGCCAGTTTTATCTTCCAGGGGCGCGTTGTGTCTGCAGATGATGTTATTGACACGGGCTATGCAAAATACCTTGGGAATCGCACCTACTCGAACGCTGTGGCGTATCTTGGCATTCCGTATGCTGAACCACCAGTCGGTCAACGTCGTTCCGTGCACCTCTACCACTGAACACAACAAGAATAACATTAACGCAAGCCATGAACGGGAACGTAATAGACGCGACGAAGTATCCAGATTTCTGTATCCAAGGCCCAATCAGTATGGCTTTTGACTTTTCGTTAGTTAATTTGTTAATTTGTTTGTAGGTACGGAGCAAGGTGGAGCTGGGAGCGAAGACTGTTTGAAAGTCAACATATACACACCTGTTGGGGCACATGAAGGAGACGATTGTGTGTTACTGATTCGATGAACTTTAGATTCTTATGATTATTTACAGTCCCCGTCCTTGTATATTTCCATGGAGGAGGTGGGTAAAACAGATTGATACGTTAAGTCCTACTCATATTTGCTTACGTCTGCCAGGATTTACGTTTGGAAATCCGCGCAGCTGGCCTTTTGATCACTGGGTTCAACAGAGTCCGAACGTCGTTATCGTTTCTGTCTACTACCGGCTGTCGTCATTTGGCTTTATGGCAGTTCCAGAGTTCCGAAACTCTTCACTGGGTGACTTCAATGCTGGTTTGCAGGATCAGATCCAGGCATTGAGATGGGTCAACAAATACGTTTCGAGGTTTGGTGGAGATCCGAACAAGGTGACTATCAATGGCCAGAGTTCGGGTGGAAGCTCTGTCCAGCTTCACCTTCTCTTTACGGGAGTCCGCGAGAAATTATTTCGTAGCGCTATCGCTCAAAGTGTTCCCCGTAGGCCAGTGCCGACTCCCGAACAACAGAAGGTATTTACCTTCTGTATGAGCTCCTCTTTTTATGGCTGACTGGACGCGTAGCCTCTCTTCGATTTCTATGCCCAGAAAGCTGGGTGTGGAACGGGGTCCGTTGAAACTCAACTGGCATGTCTGCGGTCTGCGAGTGTCAGTACCCTGGCTCGTGCCCAAGAGGCTTCATTAGCCCTACATAGTGAGTGAATTGATCTGAGGGTTTGCTCAGTCCCTCAATGACGTGTTGTCAGTGCTACAACTCCGTACAAATCCTTCCAACCCATTCTCGACGGGGCTATAATCACTGATCACCCAACTCCGGCCTTGAAAGCTGGACATTATGATCGCATTCCTTTCATAATTGGGTGCGTTAGGATCTCAAATACATTAGAACAACGTATAACGGACATCATAGTTCGACGACCAATGAAACTCTTGTGGGTGGACCAGATATTCCTTCGGCTTGGAGAAAATTCTGTCCGGGGATCACCAATGAAGACGTTGATACTCTACTTGCTGTGAGTTTGAATTTGCACTCCCTAATGATATATCATAATGCAAAACCAACAGCTGTATCCTTCTTCGGACTTCGTTTCGGAAGCGTTGAGGCTGCAGACCGCAGCGGGCGACTTTTCCATAAGGTGTACCGTAAGTGCCCATCCTCGTTGTAGCACGCTAAATCGACATCACCACAGAGGACTATCATGGCAAGCGAATGTTCCAGAAATGTTCCCACTTGGACCTATCGTTATAACCAGCGAGATCCTACCAACCGTCCCTCGGCGTCGAACACGCCGCCGAAAATTGGTCGATGTTCCTCGGATCTACCATCACGTAATTCTCACTTGCCTTCTACCTGGATGTCTCTCAAGCAAAAACCCCACTAGGTTCAATGGATCCGTGACATTTACAGGACTGACGCCAACGGAGAGTTCATTTGCCTCAGAGCTGATTGCATATTGGCTTTCCTTCGTCCGTACAGGAAATCCCAACACTTACAAGCTCTCTCGTTCGCCCGTCTGGAATGGTTATAATGAGACGCTTAGTATCGGAATGTGTTACAGCAGGACCCTGCAGGATCTACCTCTCGCACTGGTATTTTCTTGGAACTAGAGGCAAATGCCGAAACGGAAAGGTGTACGGTTGCAGGCTCTCAAACTTCACAAGAAAACTAGGTACCTAGAGACTTGTATAATTCGGATTTAACGAGCCTTTGTTTCTCTCGCGTAATTTCTGTTTTTGGCCTGGATCATGACTTTCTCCGTTTATAACATACTCGGTATTTTGCTTGGCGCTGTGCCTGGTCATCCGTTCCACCTGCTCCTCTCTCCTATCACTATTGGTAATCTCAATGTTATCTGACGACCAATGTCTTCAGCCTCTTATATTTCTAGCGCTGTTTATTCAAAACTTGGACGGCGAAGATGCGGTCCAAGTTGAGTACTTTGAGTACTTTGAGGTGCATATCAAGTCGCGTTGAGTCCGGCTTAGCCAATACTTTTCAACAGATCTCTACTGAACGGGTAATGATGTCCGATTGGCGTCAGGTCCAGCTTTGAAGATCGTCGAATTGCGTTTGCCCGCCCCATAGAACCTACGGTATACGAGTTATCAACCATAATTGTTTTTAATCCCGAGAATGTAGGTTCAGCTCCTCTAACATCAGCAAACCCTGATTTTTCCCACAAATAGCCGACAGGAACCGCAGTGTCTCTCAAATTCATTGGTGTCTTCACAGTGCTATGCAGAGCTGGACTTTGACTTCACAGTTCTGTGCAGAGTTGGATAGAGTACATTTGCCTGTACAGATTGGGCCTTCTCTGTGCAGCTTTGTTTTGGATGTTTCGGGCCTGTACATCATCATAAAGGAGCCCTTATTTCTATACAGATCATGTCAGATTAGCCACTAAGTCCATGTTGTTGAACAAGTAGCTTGATAAAAAAAACTGTAATGGGAACTAATAAGATGCATAAAATAGCTCCTCATTTATGTATTTATTCAGGAAGGATATGTTACTGTATTCCGATGTAGTTTCCTTCAACAATCTTGGATTGGCCTTTGTGCCGAACCAAGGGATTAAACCTGCAAGTATTTGTACTCATGCCAATGCTACCACATCTCCCTTGATGGTGTTGTTGCTTCTCCATGCCTGCTCCAAGAAGTACATATTTGGGTGGGTATGTGCATGCATTATTGGTCGAAACCCACACCCGTTTGAGTGGTGTGCGGGTTTCTCAGGCTGAGTTTCAAAATACTTGTTCGAAGGTAGCTCGTGCAAACAACACCCACCTTCATCTCCCATCGACAATGACTGGACAACAGCCCCCCTCTCCACCTCCCTCAATCTCTGGCCATCCCTAGTGCCACATCATGCTAACTGCCTGTCCATGTCAGGAAGTACCCACCAGGTATGTTTCACCCACCATCGTACACCTGCCACACTCACACTTATGCTTTAGGCCCCAAACTTGGAAACTACCCCAACAATGGCACAACAATGCAGCAAGGGACCTCCCTATCCTCGACGACCCCAGTATGATTGCCACATTGCACTAATGCCTGATGGATATGCAGAAATACACAGGGTGGTCATGGGTCTATTGGTGGTCTTGGGGGGGACGGTATCCTGGTATGAGGTTTGGTGATATGTTGGAGGGCGTCGGCAGGGTTGGAAGGCAAGTGCTCATGTATCACTTAGTACTTGAACCGACTCATGTTCTATTCCAGGATGCGCAATGAAGAAAGGGAAGCTGACCCGGATGACATGAATCTCGACATCATTCTCAACTAATTAGTAACCCATCCTTAACTCTACCATATGTGCTTCCCATCTGCCCATATATTTTCAGCTTATATTTACACTTTATACCCATGCTGGTGAATATATTTATTGCCACCTCATTTTGTGAACCTGTGTGATCCTCTAATGTTGAACATTCCTTGCCTGAATTCATTGCATTACCCAAAACAATACAAGAGGATAGGTATGACTGGAAAGCTCTATAGGGAATCCCCCTGTCCTGTGCAGTTATACACAGTGAAAATGATAGCTTACACAGTGATTCACAGAAGATCCGTGTCACATACAGAGCTGCCACTATAGGGACGTTACTGTGGACTCTGTGGTACTGTAGTCTCTGCACAGTGCTGTCACACTAGGCACCAGACTGATCAGGATTTGCTGATGTTGGCCTGTTACTCGGTGGTTTGACTTGGCGTCACCACGCTAGACGGAGGCAGGCTTAGCTCGCAACGCGAGACGTGAGGTCGCCTGCATCACGCATGGGAGGACCGGACAACGGTGAATGAGACGGGGGATAGTGTTCACCGACACGGAAAAAGGTGATCTGATTGTGAATGCTGAAAGGCGATAATTAGTAGTGACATGTGTCGAATCACCATGTGCTGGTGAGTGCACTCGAACTTTAAAGAACTGCGCTTTGCCACCGCAGACGATGCAGGATCCTGCAATGTGAATCCAGCTGCGTTCATCAGCAAATCCTGATCAGTCTGGTGCCTAGTGTGACAGCACTGTGCAGAGACCTACAGTACCACAGAGTCCACAGTACACGTCCCTATAGTGGCAGCTCTGTATGGTGACACGGATCTTCTGTGATCACTGTGTAAGCTATCATTTTCACTGTGTATAACTGCACAGGACAGGGGGATTCCCTATAGAGCTTTCCAGTCATACCTATCCTCTGTATTGTTTTGGGTAATGCAATGAATTCAGGCAAGGAATGTTCAACATTAGAGGATCACACAGGTTCACAAAATGAGGTGGCAATAAATATATTCACCAGCATGGGTATAAGTGTAAATATAAGCTGAAAATATATGGCAGATGGGAAGCATATGGTAGATTAAGGATGGGTTACTAATTAGTTGAGAATGATGTCGAGATTCATGTCATCCGGGGTCAGCTTCCCTTTCTTCAATTGCATCCTGGAATAAACATGAGTCGGTTCAAGTACTAAGGATACATGAGCACTTGCCTTCCAACCCTGCCGACGCCCTCCAACATATCACCAAACCTCATACCATGATAACGATCCCCCCCAAGACCACCAATAAGACCCATGACCACCCTGTGTATTTCTGCATATCCATCAGGCCATTAGTGCAATGTGGCAATCATACTGGGGTCGTCGAGGGATAGGGAGGTCCCTTGCTGCATTGTTGTGCCATTGTTGGGGGTAGTTCCAAGTTTGGGGCCATAAGCATAAGTGTGATGTGGCAGGTGTACGAGGGTGGGTGAACATACCTGGTGGGTACTTCCTGACATGGGACAGGCAGTTAGCATGATGTGGCACTAGGGATGGCCAGAGATGAGGGAGGTGGAGAGGGGGGCTGTTGTCCAGTCATTGTCGATGGAGATGAAGGTGGGTGGTTGTTTGCACGAGCTACCTTCGAACAAGTATTTTGAAACTCAGCCTGAGAAACCCGCACACCACTCAAACGGGTGTGGGTTTCGACCATAATGCATGCACATACCCACCCAAATATGTACTTCTTGGAGCAGGCATGGAGAAGCAACAACACCATCAAGGGAGATGTGGTAGCATTGGCATGAGTACAAATACTTGCAGGTTTAATCCCTTGGTTCGGCACAAAGGCCAATCCAAGATTGTTGAAGGAAACTACATCGGAATACAGTAACATATCCTTCCTGAATAAATACATAAATGAGGAGCTATTTTATGCATCTTATTAGTTCCCATTACAGTTTTTTTTATCAAGCTACTTGTTCAACAACATGGACTTAGTGGCTAATCTGACATGATCTGTATAGAAATAAGGGCTCCTTTATGATGATGTACAGGCCCGAAACATCCAAACAAAGCTGCACAGAGAAGGCCCAATCTGTACAGGCCAAATGTACTCTATCCAACTCTGCACAGAACTGTGAAGTCAAAGTCCAGCTCTGCATAGCACTGTGAAGACACCAATGAATTTGAGAGACACTGCGGTTCCTGTCGGCTATTTGTGGGAAAAATCAGGGTTTGCTGATGTTAGAGGAGCTGAACCTACATTCTCGGGATTAAAACAATTATGGTTGATAACTCGTATACCGTAGGTTCTATGGGGCGGGCAAACGCAATTCGACGATCTTCAAAGCTGGACCTGACGCCAATCGGACATCATTACCCCGTTCAGTAGAGATCTGTTGAAAAGTATTGGCTAAGCCGGACTCAACGCGACTTGATATGCACCTCAAAGTACTCAAAGTACTCAACTTGGACCGCATCTTCGCCGTCCAAGTTTTGAATAAACAGCGCTAGAAATATAAGAGGCTGAAGACATTGGTCGTCAGATAACATTGAGATTACCAATAGTGATAGGAGAGGAGAGGAGCAGGTGGAACGGATGACCAGGCACAGCGCCAAGCAAAATACCGAGTATGTTATAAACGGAGAAAGTCATGATCCAGGCCAAAAACAGAAATTACGCGAGAGAAACAAGGCTCGTTAAATCCGAATTATACAAGTCTCTAGGTACCTAGTTTTCTTGTGAAGTTTGAGAGCCTGCAACCGTACACCTTTCCGTTTCGGCATTTGCCTCTAGTTCCAAGAAAATACCAGTGCGAGAGGTAGATCCTGCAGGGTCCTGCTGTAACACATTCCGATACCTAAGCGTCTCATTATAACCATTCCAGACGGGCGAACGAGAGAGCTTGTAAGTGTTGGGATTTCCTGTACGGACGAAGGAAAGCCAATATGCAATCAGCTCTGAGGCAAATGAACTCTCCGTTGGCGTCAGTCCTGTAAATGTCACGGATCCATTGAACCTAGTGGGGTTTTTGCTTGAGAGACATCCAGGTAGAAGGCAAAGTGAGAATTACGTGATGGTAGATCCGAGGAACATCGACCAATTTTCGGCGGCGTGTTCGACGCCGAGGGACGGGTTGGTAGGATCTCGCTGGTTATAACGATAGGTCCAAGTGGGAACATTTCTGGAACATTCGCTTGCCATGATAGTCCTCTGTGGTGATGTCGATTTAGCGTGCTACAACGAGGATGGGCACTTACGGTACACCTTATGGAAAAGTCGCCCGCTGCGGTCTGCAGCCTCAACGCTTCCGAAACGAAGTCCGAAGAAGGATACAGCTGTTGGTTTTGCATTAGTGATATATCATTAGGGAGTGCAAATTCAAACTCACAGCAAGTAGAGTATCAACGTCTTCATTGGTGATCCCCGGACAGAATTTTCTCCAAGCCGAAGGAATATCTGGTCCACCCACAAGAGTTTCATTGGTCGTCGAACTATGATGTCCGTTATACGTTGTTCTAATGTATTTGAGATCCTAACGCACCCAATTATGAAAGGAATGCGATCATAATGTCCAGCTTTCAAGGCCGGAGTTGGGTGATCAGTGATTATAGCCCCGTCGAGAATGGGTTGGAAGGATTTGTACGGAGTTGTAGCACTGACAACACGTCATTGAGGGACTGAGCAAACCCTCAGATCAATTCACTCACTATGTAGAGGCTAATGAAGCCTCTTGGGCACGAGCCAGGGTACTGACACTCGCAGACCGCAGACATGCCAGTTGAGTTTCAACGGACCCCGTTCCACACCCAGCTTTCTGGGCATAGAAATCGAAGAGAGGCTACGCGTCCAGTCAGCCATAAAAAGAGGAGCTCATACAGAAGGTAAATACCTTCTGTTGTTCGGGAGTCGGCACTGGCCTACGGGGAACACTTTGAGCGATAGCGCTACGAAATAATTTCTCGCGGACTCCCGTAAAGAGAAGGTGAAGCTGGACAGAGCTTCCACCCGAACTCTGGCCATTGATAGTCACCTTGTTCGGATCTCCACCAAACCTCGAAACGTATTTGTTGACCCATCTCAATGCCTGGATCTGATCCTGCAAACCAGCATTGAAGTCACCCAGTGAAGAGTTTCGGAACTCTGGAACTGCCATAAAGCCAAATGACGACAGCCGGTAGTAGACAGAAACGATAACGACGTTCGGACTCTGTTGAACCCAGTGATCAAAAGGCCAGCTGCGCGGATTTCCAAACGTAAATCCTGGCAGACGTAAGCAAATATGAGTAGGACTTAACGTATCAATCTGTTTTACCCACCTCCTCCATGGAAATATACAAGGACGGGGACTGTAAATAATCATAAGAATCTATAAGTTCATCGAATCAGTAACACACAATCGTCTCCTTCATGTGCCCCAACAGGTGTGTATATGTTGACTTTCAAACAGTCTTCGCTCCCAGCTCCACCTTGCTCCGTACCTACAAACAAATTAACAAATTAACTAACGAAAAGTCAAAAGCCATACTGATTGGGCCTTGGATACAGAAATCTGGATACTTCGTCGCGTCTATTACGTTCCCGTTCATGGCTTGCGTTAATGTTATTCTTGTTGTGTTCAGTGGTAGAGGTGCACGGAAACGACGTTGACCGACTGGTGGTTCAGCATACGGAATGCCAAGATACGCCACAGCGTTCGAGTAGGTGCGATTCCCAAGGTATTTTGCATAGCCCGTGTCAATAACATCATCTGCAGACACAACGCGCCCCTGGAAGATAAACTGGCGACGACCACAAAGATAGTGATAAATGCATGGCGAGAAGTACCAATTACGGGGTGCAGGGCGAACTGAATGGTCCTTTATAACTCCCAAATATCCATGTGTACATATTTTGCTTTTCCCGAAAAAGTCGTGGGGACAGTCAAGTCGACACCGGCAGCGCGCTTGGAGGAAACAGAGCTTCGGACGTGATCATGCGTCGTTCTTCACGAGTCCTCCTACTCCGGTTTCCCATACATGGAAAATTCGAGCGCAGGCATCAACCTGGAGTCGAAGCACGGAAGGTTCGCTAATTGAGGCCTATAACAATCGTAGAAGACAGAATTCGGCGGGGCTAGATGACTGAAAGCAGGCCAAAGTTTTGGTCAAGTTTAAGCTGTGGTGTTGATTAAGATATTTCCAGCTCGAAGTAGAGAGTTTTCGAGTTTTCTGGTATATGGGAGCCCCGAATGCCCCATTCCCAGAACTTCAATAGCCTTTGGATATACAGGTCGCTGATAGACCGTAATAAGGGAATTTGCAATCCCTGGCAGCGTGAACCGGAGTCAACCCATGAAGGAAACTTTCAATGTGCAATTCATTAATTCTCCCACGGTTCCCTGTCGTCGAGCCTCCAAATCATGCGATAAAGTCTGAAAAAACCGTTTATCTACGCCGACGCCATTCAAACGCTTGAAAAGATCAGAATGTTCTATTAGCCTGACGCACCAATTCAGTCTGCGGCTGTTCATAGGCAGTTTGTATACCACCACCGCGTGGTGAGCCGAATCAGCCGAGGCGCATTTAACGGATGACTGGGAAGGAACTCGCCAGTTTCGACCACATCATAATTGTTTGAGGTCTTGGCACTCTAGAGCACTTCGTACAATGGAAGCCAAAGAAAGTCGAGAGAATAGTAGGTTTGCCCTAGATAGTAAATGCACAATTAAACAAAGATCTCCAAAGCAACAGTCACCATTCCATGGGGATCTTTCTTGGTCCCATATGAAAACGAGCCCCGTGGGCTGCTACAAAAAATCAAAACGACGAAACGTCTAATCAGCATGTACTAGCGGACCCGGTGAAGGCCTTCGACCCCTTAAAATAATTGCGCTCTGCCACCGCTGATGCTACCAGGCTAACAATAATTCAGTTCCAAATTCGTTCCCCTCACCAGGAACTCGGCGGAAAAATATTGGTCAAACTTGATTCAAAACAACCGACAGGTACCTCAAGACCGCCTGTACTCGACATAAGCTCCTCTTACGTCGCACTAGAGGAAATCAATTATCTCAAGGCCAGGTTGAAACCGAGGTTGGCTGATCGGAATTGTCGGCGATTGAACGGGTGGTCGGACGCAACGCCAAGCAGGACGCCGAATTTATTATAAGCAGAGGCGAAAGCTAAATGTTCCAGGCTACAAAAAAAATTATGCAAGGGAAATTGTCACAAGGCGACACAAGTAATGCCGGTCATGAAAATATACAACCTTGCGAAACGATAATGATGAGTAGAATTAATTCCAATTTCAAGTCTTAACTAGATGGAATGAGGATGATGTGTTTCTGGTTCAAGTTTGTGGGTACCTAGTTTTCTTGTGAAGTTTGAGAGCCTGTAACTGTACACCTATTCGTTTCAGGGTTTACTTCATGTTCCAAGAAGATACCAGTGCGAGAGGTGGACCCTGCAGGGTTCTGCTGTAGCACATTCCGATACCTATGTGTCTCGTTATAACCATTCCAGACGGGGGAGCGAGGAAGCTTGTAGGTGTTGGGATTTCCGGTACGGACGAAGGAGAGCCAATATGCAATCAGCTCTGAAGCAAATGAACTCTCCGTTGGTTTCAATCCGGTAAATGTCACGGATCCATTGAACCTAGTTGGGGGCTTTACTTGAGAGGCATCCAGGTAAAACAAAGCAAGAATTACGTGATAGTAGATCCGAGGAACATCAACCAATTTTCGGCGGCGTGTTCGACGCCGAGGGACGGGTTGGTAGGATCTCGCTGGTTATAACGATAGGTCCAAGTAGGAACATGTCGGGAATATTCGCTCGCCATGATAGTCCTCTGTGGTGGTGTCAGTTTAGCGTGCTACAACGAGGGCGAGCACTTACGGTACACCTTATGGAAAAGTCGCCCGCTGCGGTCTGCAGCCTCAACGCTTCCGAAACGAAGTCCGAAGAAGGATACAGCTGTTGGTTTGCATGAATAATATGTCACTAGGGAGTGCAAATTCAAATTCACAGCAAGTAGAGTATCAACGTCTTCATTGGTGACCCCTGGGCAGAATTTTCTCCAAGCCGAAGGAATATCTGGCCCACCCGTGAGAGTTTCATTGGTCGTTGAACTGTAACATAAGTTATATATTATTCTGGTCTGATTGATATCCTAACGTACCCAATTATGAAGGGAATATGAGCATAATGTCCAGCTTTCAAGGCCGGTGTTGGATGATCGGTGATTATAGCCCCGTCGAGGATGGGTTGGAAGGATTTGTACGGCGTTGCAGTACTGCCAACACATCATTGAAGGACTGAGCGAACTCAACGATTGATTCACTCACTATGTAGAGGCTAATGAAGCCTCTTGGGCACGAGCCAAGGCACTGACACTCACAGACCGCAGACATGCCAGTCGCCTTTCAACGGACCCCGTCCCACACCCAGCTTTCTGGGCATAGAAGTCGAAGAGAGGCTACACATCCTGTCAGCCACGGCAAGAAGCGCTCGCATATAAGGTAAGTACCCTTTGTTGTTCAGGAGTCGGCACTGGCCTGCGAGGGGCACTCTGAGCGATAGCGCTACGGAATAACCTCTCGCGGACTCCCGTAAAGAGAAGGTGAAGCTGGACAGAGCTTCCACCCGCGCTCTGGCCGTTGATCGTCACCTTGTTCGGATCTCCACCAAACCTCGAAATGTATTTTTTGACCCATCTCAATGCCTGGATCTGATCTTGCAAACCAGCATTGAAGTCACCCAGTGAAGAGTTTCTAAATTCTGGAACTACCATGAAGCCAAATGACGACAGTCGGTAGTAGACAGAAACGATAACGACATTCGGACTCTGTTGAACCCAGTGATCAAAAGGCCAGCTGCGCGGATTTCCGAACGTAAATCCTAGTAGGCAAGAGCAGATATGAGTCGAAGCAAACATATCGTTCTATGTTACTCACCTCCTCCATGGAAATATACAAGAACCGGGACTGTAGATGATTATAAGAATCTGTAAGCCTTTTAAGTCAGAAACGCACGATTGCTTCTCTGGTGGGCTCCAACAGGCGCATATATGTTGACTTTCAAACAATCCTCACTCCCAGCGCCACCTTGCTCCGTAGCTAGAAACAAATCAGCAACAAATTGCCAAAGAATAAAGAGCCCCATACCGATTGGGCCTTGGATACAAAAGTCTGGGTATTTCGTCGCGTCTATCAGACCCCCACTCAAAACTTGCGTCAATGCGATTCGTGCTGTGTTTAATGGTTGGGGCGCGCGGAAACGACGTTGACCGACTGGGGGTTCAGCATACGGAATGCCAAGGTACGCCACGGCATTCGGGTAAGTTCGATTCCCAAGGTACCTCGCATAACCTGTGTCAATAATGTCACGTCCAGACACACTGCGCCCTTGGATAATGAAACTGGCGACAACCACGAAAGATAGTGATAAACGCATGACGGGCGACACCAGTTACGGGTCGCCGGGAGAGTTTGAAGGTCTTTTATAGCTTCCATACGCATTTTGTTTGCATTAGGCCGAGGGGAAGGTCAAAGTAACGTCGGCAGCGCGCCTGGAAGATTTGACAACTTCAAACATGTTCATGCATTGTTTTTCGGGAGTCCTCCTACTCCGGTGTTCCGAACATAGAAAATTCGAGCGCGGGTATCCACTTGGAGTTGAGGTATGGAAGATACACAAGCTGAGGCCTAGAACAAGCGTGGAATATAAACTAGGGCAGGGCTAGATGAATAAATGCAGGCCAAAATTCTAACTGTAGTCCCAATGAGGATAGTCATTCCGAAGCTTCCTGTGTTTCAAGTTCGATGTTGTGGATCCTCAGTATCCTGAATCACGATGAAACTTTGCAAATCTCATATTTCCGCCCTTTCCAGGGCGTCAAGCTTTAGAGGATGGTGCATTGTACTGAGGGGGTACTGAAAATACAAAAAACTCGAACGCTGAACACAAAACTTCCCACGGTCTTTTATTATTGATCTTCGATGTTTCATACGTACTTTGCATGCTTCACATCACTCGCATATCGCTCGGCCATCGGGAAAAATCGCCCATTTATGCAAGTACCATTCTAATGGTTGAAAAAAAATCGGAATGTTCTGGCGTATGAACAGGAACTTGAGCCGAGACATCCATTAAAGGAATGGCTTGGAAGGTCCGAAGGATCTTAAGACTTTGGCCGTGTCAAAACTGTTTGAAGACTCGTTGTAGTCAACGATTTTAGACGCAACCGTATAATGGAAGCAAGCAATTGGAGCATCAACAGCGGCCTTGCCTGCTTTAGTTAAAATGCTGGTGAAATGATCAATGTATTCTGTAGTTGCAGAATGTAAAGGTGCAGTTGGGTTGAGGTGTTAAAACAAGGGTACCTTTCGTCGGATGTCTTTCTCGATTTAATGACATTCCCTTACGATTATGACCTGCATACCTCGCAACGTGATGTATGATAAGTCCCTGGCATTACGACTTCAATTCTGTTGTCAGGCCCTCCAGGGTTCGGACCACACGTTGGGTACGAACATAAATAGGCCGCAGTACTCACCTTGATGTCATACAAAAGTTGAAAGGTCTGTCAGAAATATTCGAATAAAGGCGGATTCAAGGAGTACCCGCATGGTGACTTCGATCTGATAACTTTGATAGTACCATGACTATACTTCCATCACGACACTCAATCATAGAGTATGGCGTGGCAGGAAAATGTGACAATAGTATGGCACCTCTGTAGTATTCGCACTATAAGTAGTCTTGGAAGGCGCCAGCAACAGAGGCTAAATTGAATCACGGCTAGATTGCTATCGATCTAGAAGTCGAAAAGTCTTCCAGGTAAATATCTAGTTCTCTTGAGATGCTTGACTGCCTATCACTATACACCTCTGCGTCTCGGGGTCCACTTCGCGCTCTAAAATGCTTCCGCTGAGAGTTGCAGTTCCAGAAGGATCCTGCTGTAGCACGATTCGATTCCTGGCAGTAGCGCTGTATGACGGCCAGATCGGTGAGCGGGGCAGCTTGAATGTATTGGGGTTCCCCGCGCGAACAAAGGACAGCCAGTACGCTATCAGCTCGGAAGCAAAGGAAGTTTCGACTGGCTTCAGTGGCGTAAACGTCGCCGACCCGTTAACCCTATTTAGTATGATCGGGGATTAAGAGACGCCGGATATGGGATATAGTCTGATACCCACCCAGTGTTAGATCCAAGGAACATCATCCAGTTTTCAGCAGCATGTCCAACGCCGGCCCCTCCACTAGTGGGGTTACGTTGATTGTATCGATATGTCCAAGCATTGATGCGTTTAGAAATAGCGGCCGCCATGATGGTCCTCTACGTAAGGCATATGTAGAAGCGTCAGCTAAGGTTACGGGATTCTAGTATAACACTCACAGCACATCTCACTGATAGGTCGCCCGACGCTGTTTCCATCTGTAGGGCAGTAGTGGCGAAGGCAGAAGAGGGATAGAGCTGCGCTTCGGTGCTAAACAAAAATCGCTATCGATTTCAGATTGAAACTCACAGCAAGTAGTGCATTAATATCTGTAGTGGTAAGTGCGGGACAATAGTTCCTCCAAGCTGAGGGAAGGTCCGGCCCACCGGTGAGAGTTTCATTTGTCGTTGCGCTAGAAACTGGACTGAGCATTGAGATGGTATGTGAGTCACTTATCTTACCCGACCATGAGTGGAACCTGGGCAAATCTTCCAGCATTGATCGATTGTGTTGGGTAAGTGGTAAAAAGTTTCCCATCAATAACAGGACGGAAGGCCCGGTAAGGCCCGGTGCTTGAAAAGTGTAAGTGAGAAGGCCTGGTTGAAAGGGGAAGCTTTGACTCACAAGGCAGGCGGTCTTGCTCCATCTTGCGCACGGGCAAGGACGCTGACACTTGACCCCCTCAGACAGGCTAGCTGAGCTACAGTTGATCCTCTTCCACATCCAGCTTGTTCAGCATAGAATTGAAAAAGAGGCTTCAACGTCTGTCAGCCAAAATCGGCAGGAAGACGAAGAAAACACTGCACTTGTTGTTCCTCGGGTGTTGGTAACGGTGTACGATAGACGCTTTGGGCAATAGCGCCGGAATATAATTTCTCGCCAGTGTTTGCAACAAGATGAAGTTCGATTGAACTACCACCTGCACTTTCACCATTGATTGTTACTTTGTTGGGGTTTCCCCCAAAGCTTGCAATATGTTCCTTTACCCATCTCAACGCTTGGATCTGATCTTGGAAACCCGCATTGAAATCACCAATCTTTGGGTCACTAAATACGGGGACGGACATGAAGCCAAAAGAAGATAAACGATAGTAAACGGATACGATGACAACATTTGGGCTTTGCTGAACCCAATGGTCGAATGGCCAATTGCGTGGATTGCCGAAGGTATAACCTGATAAGAGGTAGCGGGTTAGCGACAAATGTTGAGATATAGTAAATATACTACACACCACCACCGTGAATATACACGAGAACAGGGACTAAAAATATACATGATTTTACTAATACTAATCTCGTTGAACGACAGAAACGTACGATTGCTTCCCCGTCGCGCACCGACAGGCGCGTATATGTTTACCTTCAGGCAGTCTTCACTGCCTGCGCCTCCGGCATCACCCTCTAAGGTCAATGAGAAAAGGCTTGCCATGAAATATATGCCCATACGAACGTCCAGTGGTGCCTTGAATGCAGAAATCCGGGTAACTCCTCACGTCTATCACAGCTCCATTGACAGACTGTGTGATTCGAGTTGTGTTCAGAGGTAGGGGGGCTCGGAAACGTCGTTCTCCAAGCGGTGGTTCAGCATATGGAACGCCAAGGTACGCCACGGTGTTGGGCATGGTTCGATTCCCTAGGTACTTGGCATAGCCTGTATTAATAACATCGCCGGATACGATGCGTCCTTGGAGAAAAAAGCTCGCTATAGCCACAAGAGATAGTGAAAGTAGCATGACGGGCGACTTTGTCGACGTTGCTGGCAGGAACTCTCTGATGAATGACATAGTCTTTATAGTCCCCACTATCCACGTGTACGAAGTACGGTCCAGGAGATCGCGGAAAGCCCGGATGATCAACAGCACGCTTGCGTTCCAAAATTTAGTCCGTTGGGTACTTAGAAGGCACAGAAAGAACTTCGAACACGGTCACGCGCCGCCCTTTCTCCTCCACCACGAGTGCGCCATCTATTTTCCCTGATTTTCGTCAGATAAGGATGATTGTTCATAACAAAAACGATCCGTGGGCATGAAAACCTACCTGGTTGAACCGGACCACCGATTTGCGAAGCCTTGGGAAGTTGGGTTGGGCCGATTTCACTTGGATTCATAACATTTAACCTAACTAACTAGAGGGGTTTCGAACTCCGCCAGTCGAAGATAACCATCGTCGTTTTTGCCTTGCGCGTTGTTTTTGAGATCTCACCTTGTTGGCTTCAGAAAAACACCATTTTCCCGGATGTTAAACCTCAAAAATGCACTGACACGCAAACAAAACAAAAAAAGACAAAAAGTAAATAGTAAAAAAGAAATCGCCCAAAATAGAATGGACCCAGGACGATTCGACCCAATCTATCCGGATTTCCGGGGATGCTTCATTTGGCGCTTGCAAAAGGAATATGGAGGTTGATCCCCTAGTAGCATATGTACTTGGGCAACGTGGCAAATTCCGTCTATACAACTTGAACCCAGCCAGTATAGAGAAGTATGGGCTAAGCCGGAGCTGACTCTGGTTCATCTCATTCCAGAAACGCCAATGCCATTCATCGACAAAGGCCCATGGAATCGACATTCCCGAATACCTTGTAGCATCATGAGACGGGGAAGAGGTTGTCATTTCCTTGAGGGCCAGTTCGAATGAAGCGTAAACTTGAATATTAATCAAGTAACGGGATCAGTGTCATATCATTCCAAGGCAGTAATCGAAGGAGCTCATGACGATATGCCCATATTTGCACATCCCAACCCTTGCGGCATTGCGACGTAAAACTCCGCGGTACTCTTTGTCCTCGACGTCGTAAATCTATTAACCTGGTCAGTCAAACTCGTGAACCTTATTTATTTCAAGGCCTACCTGGATATCCTAAACATGTTTCTTCTTGAAGGTCTCTCTTGGGAGTGTGCGTCGGTACATGGCGACATGGGTTCGCCCAGCACCTCAGGTTTCCCTTCAGGAATCGTGCGCGCGTAAATCTCATTACGGTAATAGCGAGCCTCAAGACCATGGTCAACATTGGCGCGGGGGACGACGACAACGACAACGCCGGTGGCATAGTGAACGAAGCACGCATGGGGAGGGGGGGTGAAAGTGTCGTATGGGTTTAGAGTTGGATTGACTAGAATCGAATCTCCTTCACCTGGAAGAGAGAGTGTATAGTTTAAGGGGTGGATGGAGAACACAAGACCGGGCTTGTGAGGTGAGCAGGTGGACGAAGGCTAGCTTAGCACTCGCTGATCATAGCCGTCGTCTTTTAACCCTCTTCGTTAGACCGGTCGATGGGTGATGTATCGCGACGGGGTTGGATGCTCGGCGTTTCGTGGAACCAATCAGGGTTGATCTAGAGGCTTACCATTAAAGAGGTAGGTTACAGACTGATAATTATAAGGTGTTTTGAATTCGTTGATTAGGAGCTGTGCAGGCCTCGCATTTTAACTGTTCTATCCGCTTAGCCTCCCTGGTCAACCCGTAATTTAATCTGGAGATGCACCAAGAGAAATCGTCTCCTCACAGAACCGCAAACTGTGTAGCGTCACATAGTCGCACTCTCGACCCGACCCGAATCGCAGCGCTAGTGTTTAGCAAACGTAGCTAACTCAAACGACCCTCTTGGCCCCTTGGGTCTCGAGACTGGTCAGGGAACTTGAACGGCTCTTAGTGACGGTATACAGTGGCGAGGATAGCGATCTGCTTGCTGGGTAATTGACACTGGCTAGATGATAAAATTCTACCGCATAAGCCGGGACCATGATTGATTTTGGTCCCAGAAAAGCCAAGCCACATGGATATATCCAGTGACTGGCCCTTGCAGCTCCAAAAAAGCATCTTTTGCACTCCGCTAGTATGAAAATCAGTGTAAACAGAAATGTAGATAGAAATTAGGCGGAAATGATCAGTATTCATGCCATCAGCAACTTTTTCTTACGATAGGGTGAACAAGAAGTTTGAAGGATGTCGAGAGTTTGTTGCGACTCGATCAAGCCGCTAGATTGGAAGGGGCACTGGAACTGGTGTACATTGTCATTTCAAAGCTTAAGGCTCACGGCTTGCCGCAGGAGTCAATTACATGCTGTTTGGCGCGCTTCTGTTCTGCACCACCTACTCCAGGGACATCCTCCGGGGCTTCACCATCCTGGTTTAACTTTAATCGAAAGGTGTTAATGATTCTGTGACAGGAGGTTGTTAGTTCAGAGGCTACTCACGCGGCCACGGTCTGCCCCGGAGTTTATTAAAACAACGGCGGCTTCTGCATGTGCAGAGTCCATGGCGAGATGCAATGGAGTATTCCCTTATGGTTGAGTAAGTCACACGGTGAGGTGAAAACAGCCACTGAAATATACCGATTCGATCCGCCGTATTGAGGCGAGTCTTGTTGGCTGGGGTTGATGAATCCAACAACAATCGTATGAATCCGACGGAGCCGGTAGTTGCCGCTCGATGCCTGTAGTTCAATGAATGAGAACTTGGCAGGAAGCGGGGTCATTCATCTACGTACATAGGGATTTGGCTCGCCTTATCTTTTGCATTGATCTGGGAAAGAGGTTGGTCAAGAACTCCTCGGTCATAACATCGCGTCAAGGATACGTACATCGGCGCCCCTCGAAATCAGGAGTCTGCCAATCTGAAGTATAACGGTCAGAAGAACGGACATGTTAGTGACAAGCTGACAGCGCACATCGATACGAGATTTAGAGGCGGCGTAGTGCCTTGCGGAGAAGAAAGCCTTGTGTTGGACGTGCAGACTCGTGACCGTAGTTTTGGGACTCACAGTGGGGTTATTCCCTTGTCATTCTTCCTGTTCCATATCGATTAGACTGTGGAAGACGTTCAGGTCTGATGTATACGTTACCTGTTTACGTCTGCGCCTGCACCTATCAATTCTTGAACGATCTCTTCATGCCCAGCGCTTACTAAAATTGCAAATTATCATTAGGATGTCAGCGAGAAACTTTCGAATTCCGAAGGTTCCGTGCCTGCAATATGAAGAGGGGTCCATCCACTATTATCGGGCTTGTCCACTTCAGCTTTTTGATCAATCAAAAATCGCGCAATGTCGATTGAACCGGACGATGCGGCCCAATGCAAGGGGGTCCTTTCATCCTTTGGTTTGCATGTGCTAATTAAACGGAGATGCGGAGTAAAGCAAGGGTACGTACCACGTCTAGAGAGTTGATAACCTTTGGATCTTCGGCAACGAGGGCACGAAGCAATGAAAACTGATCTAACATAATATTCTTCAATTCTGATTGAGTTTTAGGTGAAAAATAATGATATAGCATACTATTTTGCGCGGCTGCGTGAGCAGATAGATTAGACATGTTCAAGACAAAAGGCACAAGGGTTGTGTATGTCTGCAGGACAGTTTGGGCGAGATGATGGTTACGCGTATACGCGTGAGATGTCACGTGTTTCCGAATCACATCCAACTGTGCCACTTTCTCCGTTTCCACCATGTCCATCGCGAAGCCGTACACTTATGCAGAAAATACCACACCCGGTTCAAGTGTCCCCCACACCCTATTACCTTTTCTCCAATCTCAGTCACAAAATACGCTCACTCGCCTGTATCAAAAGCCTTCATCATGTCTATCAATATTTCGGTTCATATTCTATCGCGTTGACGGCCTTTTCATGCACTGAAGTCAGACGGCACAGGTTATTAGCGCCTTTGGAAAGGCAGCTCATAATGAACCTACTTTGGTTAGAATCAGCCATACCTGCGTCGACAATGGCAGCGTGGGTCGTTCGTGAAGGTAAAAAGTGCAGCAAACATGTACTGTTTTTATTTCTCGCGTGGCTTCAACGAATACAATCAGATATTACGATGACGCACTGGCAACCCTATTTCGTCTTCATATTCTACCGACCTCGACTGTAAAACTCGCTTTGAATCCGACGTTCAAGTCGAGTTTCCGACAGGCAATCACGGGCAGGTAAAGTAATCTTCGCCATCAACGTGAAAATGAACTTGACGGGATTTTTTGTAGTGGATCGAGCGGAAGCTTTGGTGTTCCTGCGGAGAAAGACGATAAACGTCCCCCATTTGGTGTGGAAGCCTTAGACGGTTATGCATTAGAACGGTGGGAGGTGCGTCTTCTCAGCTATGTAATATCGACGCCGATTGATCCAAATATCAGACCATCTTGCATTATATGGTATCGTCAGGGACTGGGCAGCACCCAACTAGGCCATCTCAGGGTGTACTTTTCCTCTTGGAACGCAGTGGGCTCATGGCTAGTATTCGGTACCCATTGCTAAAATGCTCATGTTTGCGTGCTGCTGACTTTGAAAGAATTTTCCTAGCGGCTCGCCTCTTCAAATTACTTCGGCAGGATTCCAGTTTCTCCTGCATTCTCCTCACGCACAATTGTGGGATCTATTACTCCAATATCTACACATGGCTGAGGTGCGTGTTAAGTATATTAATGCCTTGGATTGCTCTTACGGCATTGCCACAGGAAAGACAGATGGACCTCGTCGAAGTGCTGAGCTTCCTTTTCATGCTGTCGACAATGCAACTCGGTCGAGTCCGTTGTCCCTCATTTGATGAAAATATTTTTTGTTGAAACGATTGGCACAGGAATACTCAACCGAGAATCTCGGTGTTAGCCAAAAAGCCATGCTTGAGGACCTCCGTGACTATGGTCTCATATGGCAGCGGAGGGTTCGTTCTCATTATCTCGCAGAACCTTCTATTCATCCTGCCCCTCTTGATAGCCTTCGTCGAAGCGGTTCAGCCCCACTCGTCTATCCACCACGCTGACTTCATCTTCTCCGCCCCTTCCGACAACTACCGGCACCAGTTCTGGTCCCAAAGAGGGCTTTATTGTGCTCGAGACAAATTATCGAATATACGCCTACACAGGTTTCGTCAGATTCCAAATATTTTTTTATTTTATGAAACTCACATCCCATCAGACAACCCACTTCAGACTGCAGTCCTCAACCTCTTTGTTTCACTGAAGTACCGTTTCCCTAATCTGGTCGTTGGATCCATCACCCGTGACAGCGTCAAGAAAGCGCTCAATAATGGGATATCCGCAGATCAGGTAGATAGTCACAATTTTCCGTCTTAAGCACCGCTTCTCATCGAACTCCAGATAATCAGTTATCTAATTAGTCATGCCCACCCTCAAATGCGAAAGAATGTGAGCAACCCTCCTTCTACGAATCCCGTCGGGCGGCTGACCAACGAACGGTAGAATCCGCTCCTCCCTGTGACTGTTCAGGATCAAATTCGGCTCTGGGAACTAGAAAAGAATCGCCTAAAGTCTCAAGAAGGTTCGAGACTTTCATCATCGATACCTTGACACCTAATGTGAATCCTTGAAATAGGTTATCTCTATACTGCCTTTGCGTCCCAAGCGGATTATGAATTCGTCTTGAATTATGCAAAAGAGCTCGATGTTGTTTTATGGGAAAACACGGCAAAACGGTGCTTTTTTGGCAGCTTGGATGGACACGCAAACATTAGAGGGTTTATTGAAAGAAGGACCAGTGGGAGCACGTCATGAACGACCACTACCATGCTCGACCTCATTCTTGGTTTCTCACCTCTTCTGCCTTCATGTAGTTAAAAACCCCATAATACTAATTGCATACGAATGATGATGGCCCGATTTGGGGCTCCCAGGTGTTCAGTCGTAAGAACCATTTCCTCCGGGGTATTCATACTCATTGGGCAACCTTTAGGCCTCGGCATTACTATCACTCGATGCTTCGAGGACTCGGCTCTCATTCGTTCCCTTCTTTTCTCTATCCACTGTCTTCGCTTGGGAAATTCCAAAGACGAAGGGTGAAATTGCATGAATTCCACCATCAAAAATAGTTCTGTACCGCAGCCTTGATGTTGCCGTCACATAAAACAGGTGGCCGTTGATTGGCGGATGTTTAGTGCCGGCATGAGCGACGCCCACCCGAGATGCACGGGCTTGGGGTGAGTGCCTGATCCATTAACCTTACTTGATATGGTTCTAAGCCGCCGCCGCCGTAGCTCCTTCAGCATCCGAGCCATAAATTATGCTTATCCAATGGTACAAAATCAGTGATGTAAAAAAGAAATATCAAACAGCTGTATATTTCGGTCTAAGGAGCATGATACATTCGTGGCGCGGCAGGTCGTCAGGTCATCCAAAATAATCAAACTGTCGAGAAGGTTACGACGATTTGCCGTAATCGTCAACTGAATAATCCTCGGGACTTGAAGAAGTATATGATGTGGATGTGTCATATGAGTGCAGGCCGTGGCTAAGGGTAGGGATATGCTGCAAGGCGGAGTCGGACAGGCCGCTTTCGTTCGTAGCCCAGGTCGTACCATAGGAATGGCCGACACGGTTATAGGTGTGATGTGAGGAGAAAGGCAGAGTTGGTGGCGGAGAGAAGGATGCCTCAGGCCGTGAGGTGCGAAGGTATTTATCTGCAATCGACGCGTCCCGGCTGGACACCCAAGGGAGGCGCTGGGTTGCCCCTTCCCGGTTCCCCCCAAGGTCAGCAGAGATCCGATGGTGATATCCAGGTATCCCTTCAGCCTCCCTCCGGTGTGAAGTTGCATTAGAGTGATCGTACGATGTGTTGGATCGAAAACGAGGACGCTCAATACAATGTCCTCCGCTACCACTTGTCGCTGAATCATAGGAATCCGAACGCCAGCGAGTCGACTGCGAATGTAGGGTTGGCCACGAGCCTGTATGTGTGGACTGAGTACTATCCCGCCGACGGGAGCCGCCGTCCCGCGATAAGGTCGGAGATGGAGATTGGGACCAAGACATATCGTGGCGATTCAAGGATGATATGCGCAAGTTATCGAGAGGAACTGGCCATCTGCTAGTTGCGCTATCACGGCCGTACGAGTGGGAAGATCCAACGACATTGTTATTACCCTGGTGATATATATTGCCTCCGAAATCGTCCTCAATCGGTGATGCTTCTGTGTTGCTGGAGGCCCATTGCGGAGAATTTGACACATGGTACGACTGTTCTTCCACCTTACACTCTACCGCTGGCTCAGCATCATCGCCATCGCATCTAGAGTCACTCATGAGCACTTTCTCTCGAAATACGCCAACTATATACTCACACGAGCCGTGATTTTCCATCTGGTCCGATCTCCATCTTCGGTGGAACGCGAAAGTTTGTCAAGCGGAAGATATGGGGGGGCATGTAAATCGACATGATGTCGGGCCTGTGCGTCGGTCTCTGGGATATTCATATATGTCGTTAATACAATTCGGGGTTGCAACGCTATCCCTACCTTCAATTTTCCAGAGCGAATATCCTCGGAAGTGTAGTATGAGATCAGGTGGAGGTCGGAACCGTCGATGGTAACGGTTATGGTCTATGGTATAGTGTTGAGTAGACGTGGACATGGAAATATCGGTAAGGAGACTGACCTTCTTGATGAGCCCATCCGCCTTGAATGTCCCTTGGTCGCTGGGGCCGTGCAAAGTCTGACTCGTTCCCTTGAATGCGTTCTGCAAGTGGTCTGGCGAGCCACGGTAGCTGGAGAATCCCCGGGATTGTGTATCTGCAGGATACGGTGCCTTCCTCTGACTTCCTCGGCTGCTTGTACGTTCGTTTATCTCACGATAGACCTAGACTCTGGGGTCAGAATTTCAGACCTCAACAGCAACTCACGCCTACCAAAAAGTTCCCGACGATGCGGGAAGGCGACCACAATAAGCCATCTGTGATGTCCAATACGTCATCAAAGAGCGAATGCTCAAGAGAAAGTGAAGCCCACCCGTCCACCTTTTTATCCCACTTTCATCCACACTGAAGATAAAGACAGCCCCACTCTTGATCATCGTTCTGCGTTCCGAGTCGTTGAGACGACGGGTGATACGAGGAATGACGCCCTGGCGCGCTGCATGGATTAGCCGAAGGGCATTGACGGTGGTTTCCACGTATCCCGTGAAGGGCGGTACGTCGGGGTTGCTCGTCATTTGAGGGTAAGTTTGAAGGTTGTTGGGCAGGATTTACAAGTGGGCTTGAGTCTGTGTGGAAGGTGAGTACCTTCCTTTATGATTCGCCATTTGTTGCTCCTTGCATAATCGAAGATACACTCCGTCCGGAAATCGATAGCGTGCGCCTGGATTCAGACGAGTTCATTAGCCGCTTATCGGCTTGCATTCTCCTTACAAGGTTTCCAGTAAACCCTGGGGTAACGTCACCCGAAGCATGAATTGCTTGACATATTGTACGCCACTTGTCACCTGCTTCTCCTACTTTCCGGCGATTTACTGCTTATGGATTATGGACTTTAGGGGACAATTTGGGCGTATAATTTATTGAATACATTCTGTTCTCCAATCTGGGCATGATGTAGATCCGGGTTATTTACGGGCGCCAGGCAGGCTGCACAGGGCCGACTGGGTCATAGTATTACACGGCCAACCAACTCCAATAGCTGCCGCTTTGGGTTGAGTTGCTTCTTTGAAACAGCCTTCATTTCAAAATCGATGGGACTGGTCATCCTTGCTCCTGAATACGGCTGACATTCTAGGTCATATTCTTCATATGGAAATTTCTGGTTGTAGGGCTGAGTAGGGGTTCCACACAAGGCGTCGAGTTGTTCCGTAGCTCAGCTGTTCGGCCCGTTGTGTAACGCAAAATCGCTCTAGGTATAAAGCGGTAAAGTGCAAGGTCATAGTTAATTCGACCTGGGTCCTGATCTAGGAATACGTTTTGAATAACCCTTCAACTAAATTTCCGCAAAAGAAACAAACTATAAAAAAATAAGGCAGAGCAAGAACACTCCCATGGTTGATCAGACAGTATAACAGTACTGGTAGGTGACGCTCGATGAGCAGAAATATGCGTAGATGAAGTGCAATAGATAAGTGAGTTACTCTTCATGTTGAGAGATAGATGAAGGGAACGAACATCAAGGGTTTAACGACTTTGTGGGAACGAATACTGTGATGATATGTGTGCCCCTTTACCACTATTCCGGTATCTGATCGATGTTGGGAGGCGAAACAGGAAACGGGCTCTCTAAGGTTCACACGAAGCAAGGACGCAAACATAGCTTCCACGCTCCGTGGCACCAATCCGAAGCCAGGCCCTCGGCCATCTCCCTCATCAGTATAATAGGAGATCTAGGCCCAATCTTCAACTTCTCGGGCGCCGTGGTCCTGGGAATCGACAGCCCTACAACATGTGTGCCAGGTTACCTCACTTCCGCTGTCCATGGCCACCTTGAATAGGATTGAACGTGGTGAGTTCAGTGAACTTGGGACATTTCAGAAAACCGTTATTTCGGAAATTCCTACCTAGCCTTGGAAAGTTTGACTTATTGATTAATATCATGTAAGGTCGTAAGAAGTGCGCCTATGTGCCTAAGAAGGGTCATGATTACGAGATTAATTTCTAGGGTGGATGCAGACAGGATGTGAACAGGAAAGTTCTGAACCTCGGAGGGACCGAAGTGAAAAACACAGCGTCTAAAGCATTATATTGTCTACTGTCTTAAAACAGCGTTGAGATGTTGGCTTCCGTATATATTGCAAATAGCATGTATAAATTATATTCCGGCCGGAAATTTCGTTCCCCAATTGCACCCGTTATAATTATATGTCATCCCTAATCAACGTAAATAAAGCTTGAGCATTGGAGGTACTTCGTATCGACACGACAGTGTCACCTGCACAGGTGCACGTTGGGTGGCGAAATTCAATGCGTACAACGCATCGCCTGGTCATCCTGTTTGGATAGTACGAATGCACCCTCAAGCCCAGCGGCATCTATAGGGGTTGAGGTTTCGCGCCAGCGGCCGACGAGGTTCCGGTCATGCAAGTATCCCCTGAAGATCCATTGACCATGCTCGTTGAAGCGCTGTGAATGAACATGTTTTAGGGTCATGGTCCGGTACATCTTTTATTGAAAGGGATACTCACAGGTGTGCGAAGCAACACAATCAGGCCATCCCAAGGTCTCACTCTTCCAATGATTGTAAATTCACCCCATGCACTCGCCCGACGTTCACTGACCTGGAAATCATGGGTGAATATTTCTCTCAATTCTGCATCACATCACTAACCTTGCCAGTTATCAAGATATCGCATATCCCACTAGACCGATGACTGATGATGACTGATAAGGCAAAAACGAAGATCTTTGAGAGGTTCAAAAGAGCTTACCGGACGACATCTTCATATTCATCATCGTCATCGATATACACCATGCTCGAGGCTGGATTCTCAGTGTCAAGATCTGATCCTAAGTCGTTTCCCGATATGGCTTCAGGAAAACTATCAGAGATCCAAGGAGTCTCCATTTTGTCGCACGCTGTCTTTGAATAGTGCGCCGTAATCCTGGGATTAAAGGTTTCATAACGCGCAGTCCGGCAGGTCACAGGATCATATAGTTGAATAGCATCCTAGATGAGAGTAAGATCATTGATCGACGAGGAAAGAAACATCTCGGAACAAACACGGGTATGTTTGACCGTAGTCCCTCGAGGCAGCCACGCGTTCAAAAAGTCATCATCTTCCATGTCCCCTGCGCCCGTTGAAAGCATACCATCGCGATGGAGGCAGTGGTGCTCTTGCAGTGTCCAATATAGTGGTTGGTGGTATAAAGAAACCGAAAACGGTGAGGAACTGGCGTTGATAGTGTAGATTAGATGTTCTTCGAAACTCGGTATCTGTGAATGTTCAGGTGGTCAGTGGAGTTATCAATGCCTACAAGGTAGAGATAAGTTCACTAGCATCCGGCCTTCCCATGACCCGACCAACGAGCCGGGAGTGAACATTTTACCCCTCAGTGCCGTTGATCCTATCCAGGGACCGTGGCATGCAACAAGCCGACTCCAATCTTCATCATATCGCTTGCTACCTTCAGGACGTGAGAGGGTTATACTTTCATCCTCAGTTTCCATCTTGTATTGGTCAAAACCCGAGTCGACTACAGGAATGGTTCGATGAGGAACACAGACACGCTCTTGAAAGTGAAATGAAGAAATATCCTCGAGAGTTGGGCCTGCAACGCCCAAAGCGTCTGCAGCAGCCCGATCAGAGGGCATGGAACGTGCAGCCTCGGGAAAAGTACGCCAGTCCTGGAGCTCTTCCGTGTGTACCGTCGTAATCAGAGCAGCGGCAGACGTTGCTAAAGGCACCACAAGCTTGAGTTTATGTGAATAGTGTATGATTTCGGTAAGACAGGGAGGCGGCCCGGAACAGTGTAGAGGTAGACTTGTCGTCTGATCACATATCGGCAAGTTGAAGAAACAATCAGGTGAGTACGTCGAGGCCATCTTGGGACATGATCAATGGAAACGGACCATATATCAAATAACGCGAGCTTACTCGATGGCCAGTAACAATAAACGGATGCAACATGACAATTATCGCTTTGCTGACTTCCGCATCCTCCGCCTTAATTTTATCTGTAGAAAGAAAAGATAATTGAGTTTCCGTAGATACTTAATTACAAGATCTCCTTACCCCGAGAGATTGTCATCCATAGCAGCCACATTGCCAAAGAATGACCGACTACATCGGAATACCATAATTGAGGAGTTCGTGCAATCGCACTCATGAACGTTCCTAGATAACGCTCCAAACCAGCCCATTGTATGAGTTGACTCTCGTTCTTGCCGTCATTCTCGGTCATCCTTCATTATCGATGAGATAGTAGAGGTATAAAGGTTGGAACACACACATTAAGTAACATGTCCAAAGATCGTCATGCTTATATTCGTGCCGGAGCCGAACCCGACGGAGAGCTGTGAATCGCTTGATCAATTCGCTTGCCAAGCAACGACTGGTGAGCCAGCGGTCGGAAAGACGCCTTGAAGGCGCTGCGGTGTCGAACTTGAATCGGAATATCTTTGCATAGAGGCGAGAGTTTTGCTTGACAGATATTGCATCATGTACATGGTGGGATACAAGAGATAGAGCACATAGCTCAGATGGAGGCCCCAGAAATGTGTTCTCTGACGCCACCATATAAAACGCAACTCGTTCCCAGTCATTCAACGACAGCTTGTATAGACGAGATGGGGAGGACATTGATGGGGCTTGCGGAGTCATGCCCTCATATCGAAGGCGAGATTGGCCTGTATATACAGAATAGGAAGCCATCGGAGCAGGAATGTTAGGGAAGGTGCGTACAACTTTGTGATCGCCGCGCTTCTATCCGTCAAGGGTGAGAGCAACCTCGCCGTTGATTACGGTATGGGTTAGGATGAAGGCACCCTGGATGGTTGACATCGACCATCAGACAGGTTTGAGCAACAAGGGGGTGATCGTAGATGAGAAATATGCGAAATGCCTAGGGTAAATGCTGTTGCATGTCGAGAAATGTGTGCGAACCAAAAAGAACCAGGCCAGGGTTAGAAACGGGCTGATTTTTTCTTGCTTGCCGCCGGCCAGTGCGGGTTTTGCCGAGCAACATATCAATTGATCGGCCTTGATTATGCAATGACAAATCATCATTTGCGTCCCATGTCCAAGCCTGAAAAGAGGTGAGAGCACATCTCGCCTGAACAAAAGGACAGATGTAAGTTTCAATAGAAATTGGATTCACTTCGCCACTAACTCTAGAAATTCCAGGCGACGTTATGTTTTTTGAAAGAAATTTTGTGATCCTGGGTCCAGCTAAGCTTGAATGAATTCCTCGTGGCGAGTCCCAAGCTCGCGTTAAGGGAGACTGATCGCGCCTTTGGCCTAAGCGAAGAAATTTTATCAGCTGGGCATACCGTCTTGAACTTCTCGGGGATGGAGCGAGACCTGGCGAAAACCGTACATCGCTTGAGGTTTGTCGGGTCATAGTATGGGAGAGGAAGGCCATGCTTACGGAAGGCTTTGTATTGATTGAGGCGGGCTTGCGTGAGGCCTAGCTCGGTTTGTGATGTCATACCATCGTCATAATTCGAAAATCCTGTCAGGTTTACGAAAACTAGCTGATCGGCGACTTTTGCAGCTCATTGTCTTCGGGGACCAAGTGAACGTCGGGCGACGTCGGGTCACCAGTCATCTACAATTGGGTAAGTCACCCGCATCATGGAAACAATGCTTCATTACTTCTCATCATCAGGGAACGACCGTCGGAGACATTGGCTTCTAGAAAAAAAAAAACATTGCTTTTGTTCTTCGGACGAAAGACTAACATACGCAATGACAGAAAATCAAAAGTATTTGAGTAGTTGACAAACGCTTCCGAAGCCAGCTAGTAGGCACAGAAAAACGGGGACTGGAGTGAGCCCAAGTCCTTGAAGACAATGATGCAGACTTCTCTGTCAGATAATTAAGTCAGGTGTTAAGCAAGTAACTCCGCGCCGAGGCGCTTACAGTTCGTTGGGCCGACTCACGACAATGGTACCGGAAAAACATCATTGTTTATAACGTTCAGCAGCTGCCGCGGCCGATTAAACTTTTTAGATCTGGATCAAACCAGGAGCATGGCGGAAAACGGCACACATTTTGACCGGAACCGGTAGAGGTGACGCGGAAGACGGAAGAAGGGAAAAAGGCGGAAGATTAAGCATACCACCATGCCAGATATACTCAAAGCTGACGCTATTTATGGGTTTGGTCCGAAGTGTACCCCATGATATCATGATTTTCGGGAAGCCAATCAAGGCTTGGGCTTGTGTGGTCTAATGAGGGGAGAAGGAGTATGGATGAGCAACTATCCTGTTAAACGCGAAAAAATCAGCATATACAAGCTGTATATGTTTGATGTACATGCCCGAGAACTCCGATTTACAACCCGTCAAGCATTTCCAGTATCAAAGGCACCCACTGAATTTATAGACGATGAGGGCGATAATTCTGGGCCCGGGTTGGTAAAAGTAAGCACAGATCGCTCGTTGGATAATATCATCCATGGGGATAACTCCGCACCTAACGATATGATATATTTTTATCTTCCGTTAGGGCCAACTGGTGGGATCCAAGCCTGTGATAAGCCTTGGCAGGAAAAACTATAGCCATGTGATGCCGATAAAATACCGAACTGACCTTCGTCAAGATCGTCCAAACTGAAAACATCGTCCTCCAAAAGTTCAAAGGCAAAAACTTGGGTCTTCCATGTGATGTGTTGCTTCAACGACTTCGGGAACGGAATGAAGCCCTGTTCGGAACAGTTAAATGAGTTTTACTTCATACACTGCAAATGAAATACCTGTTTGGCAGGGAATTCCGTAAGAGAGTTTTTGCTGGTTCCCTCTGATACTTCCTCACAAGCGCTATGATAAAAGGGTGTGTGAAACGAAGGGCATTAACGAGGGGCGCCTAGGCCTACGTAACGTCCGTTCGAAAAATACAGCCTTTGTACTAGGAAAGCCGGCTTACCTCCAACTCGATTGCGATTTACAGAACTGAGCCACTGCTTTGCGAGCCATAAAAGGGTATAATTCAATTTGGAGGACACTATAGTTATTAGTACTGAATCAGGGACAAAATTTCGTATTAAACCTTGTTGACGACGAACGGAAAAGAGCACTCCAAGATCCACGATTTCCTGCATATGTCTTACCCCGACGGTACTGATCCTGATGCTCTTCAATGTGCCTTCTTTCTGGATGTCGTAAATTACCCGCCGCTGGGTCCGTGAACAAGATAAAGATCGATATATCCTAGACCACGCTCATTCAGGGATTTTTTATCGACTTGCGAACGGCGTTGTACCCGTTGTTGGTTTTGAATTTCGTCGTGTAAAAACATCGGAGGGAGGGGTCTCCTCGTCCTCCTTGCAGAAGTCAAGGAGAGCTTGCCCGATTTCTTTTTCATCCTCGTATTACTCGGCCGAACCCTACGACATCATGTCTGTACTATTCCAGAAAATCGTTCATCATAAAAGGCTTACGATATGATGATATCCAACCTCAAAGTAGATACGATCTAAATCAGACACATATGGTTAGCACAAACGGCGGGAATATACCTCGAGCGCCTAGGTCACGGCTTTATACGCCTCCCTCCCTTTCATCTCGTAAGTCTCTTTTGAGGTGACTGGTTAACCTGAAGTTTCACACATTATTAGACGTCAGCAGTACCAAAACCAAAGATAGGAATTTAGTTGCCATCGTGCAACTCCCGGGTTGGGTGGGAACACCACATGTCGTAAGAGGAGATTCACCTTGACATTTGAGGAAAGTTTCAGCTGTGGCAATACCATGTTGAACTGGGAAAGACTGAGGAAGAACTCAATGTCTTGAGCGAGATGGGGATGGATCAGGGATGAATTTGAGTGTCAATTTCATCGGGCCGGTGATGTATTTTACGTTTAGCCGTGGGAAACCTCCGTAAATCTGTAATTTTCGCCACTCTTCGACCATGACCGTCAATATACATCTACTACCATACCTATGTCACTATTCATCCTGTCTGCCCGAGAAGTGACAAGACAAGGTTTCCCTTCGAACATATCTTGACTTCAAAAATAATGTATTTGCGCTTTGTCTAGTGCCGATCCGATGAAGCAGTGCCTCTCGGAATACGCCTAAAGCAAACGCTCATGGGGCATTCCAACACTTACCCTGGCAAGGGAGAAGTTTTCCAACGACATATCGGGACGGTTGTACGCAAGTTCCGTGAGGTCCGCGGATTCAGCCAGGTTAACTGTCACGCGCCGACTCCATTTCCTCGACCTCAACCGAACGAAACCCTTGACGGCTATTTAGAGTGTCCTCAGTGTGCCATCTCCTCGCTCCTAAATTCTACTTGTCATGAGGACGACAAACGTGTAATATTCCACATGGTATCATCAGATTATGGACATCCAATCATCGTTTGACCAAAAATTTTCTCTGTCTTCATTTCGGCATCATTCATTTCCATCGCTGTGTTACCTCACACACACTCGTCGCCGACCTCACCTAGTCCATTCGAAGAAAGGAGTATTATACTGCACGACGTCAGCCTTCTCCAACCCTTGTTCATTGCAAGTGCACCAGGTGATACGCATTGTCTACTGCGCGGCCTGAGTTATTATTATACTTATTGCTTCAAGTCTCATTTCAGATGTTGCACATCAGTGACTACATGCATGGAACATCACCCGCCACTCTTCCCCAGACTCCCGGAGATATTAACTCAATCTGGAACAAGGCGATTGCCCTGGTTATACCGATCGCATGCCTCCCATCTAACATCACCGTGTTTGAGAAATATCCTTAAGGTACAGATTGGTTGCTGTGGTCATTCGGACTAAAATACCGCTCCACGTTTAACCAGGACACCATTGCCGGATGTCTCGGGATCGTTGGTCCCTTTGCTCATCCGATCGCGAGGTTGCGCCGCTTTCCATCTTATCGCGGAAATAAACCTCAACATCACCGCATCTCTGCCTCATCTGTCAACTACCACTCCTTCCGATCATTAGGGCGATTGTGGTTGATTGGAATTTCATATCGACATACTCGGAAGGAACGCCTCTCACAAACCTCGCTCTTTTGAAGCGCCTAGGCTGACATTTCGGCATTCAACCACCAAATAACGACCCAACACAGCAGTCGTGGCTCGTCTTTCTGAAAAGCATTGCATCCGAACCATCCCCGAAGCTTCCTGCATTACGACGCGCTCGTATGGAAGCCTGCGTACTTGGGTGCTCTGACGCTCGAGCACACATGTTGGCGCCTTCCTCCGTAATATACCTTTCATTTTATATTTGCAAATTATTTAAAGGCTGTCTGCATGAGTAAACACGTTTCCGTTGTATAGAAGCTATGCCACGGCCCTGGGAACGTCAATTTCTATGTCGCATTCGCCTCCTAATCCGTCGCCTTCACATGTCAACCATTCTCCTAATTTTGTCCAACTTACCAGATAGGTGCAGGGACTAACTCAGGGTAGCTTCGAGGTCGCTGATCTTGGTGAAGAAGCGAACAAACACCACAACATGAGCCGCACATTCGCCACAAAACCGGGATCATGGGTCTTCCAATCTATTTCAATGTCTAGTACGGAACTCAAAATTTCCATCGGGGCGAGGCAGCTCTGAGGTCCACGGTTGATCGCCGCCTGGCACCCGATTATCGACGGATAGTGGCATATCAATCCGCGCTATAAAGGTTAAACTTGGGACCTGGTTTTATTTGGATCAGTAATTCTGGTCCTTTGGTCCCAATCTACTTTCTGAGATATTAACACATGTCTCTTCGTTCATACGTTACTCTTGTCATGATCCATCCTTCCGTCGTATTAATCTATGAAACATCTGACTGTATCTCCTGACCATCCAGTTTTTTTTCGGGCCTTTCTTACTCGTGGCGAGTTTGTGAAGGGCGGCGGCCTGAGGTGTGGTTACCTGGCAGCTTTTGAGGTCGCGTGATGTAGAATCCTTGGAATCGTGGGGCCCATATATCCTAAATGTTGTTATCGATGGGAGGTCCTGGTGGGGTAGTATTCCATTATGAAGTTGTATGTAGGTTGTTGCAAAGTTGGTGAACTTGCGTTCGACATTTGAATCTCAGCGACGGTTCATTCCGTCCGGCCTCGTCCGGTCCGCCCATATGTACCACTATTATCTGTTCACGCCACAGACAACGCGAGCCAAGCTCAACATCAGGCTCCGAAAGGCGACAACACCCTCCGATCGTCGTGCCACCACAATCTTACCGATGACCTCGTCAGCGCTGCCTCTAAATGTAGTCCCCTCGACCCCCTCCAAAGGAAATGACGCCGATAAGGATAAGACGCCCATACCATCTGTCAAACAACCAACAACTACATCGAAACCGTCTGCGCTCTCCGCAACTGAAATATCGAGCCCTCATGAGCTGACGGCGTTTGTGAGTATCGACGACCAAAACAGCGCCTTTTTAGAAAATTTACCGCGTAGGTGATACATAGGTTGAAACGCTGCTGGAACAACTGGACTCCAAGTTCGATGAAATGTCGACACAGATTCTTGACCGAAGTTCGTCCATCCTTAGGGATGCCTATAGTCGCACATTCTCATGCCCTGTTTTGTCAGTGAACCAAATGTCCACACGTGTTGATGCCCTCGAAACATCGATCCAAGACATTATCAACGGCGACATAAGTGTTCCACAATCGCCATCGCCTGTGGGGGGGACGCCGGGAATGCGGAGGAGTGACAGTGGACTACAATGAAAGCAGAAATGTCGTGTAAGAGGGCACTTAGAGGTATGTTCGTTCTTGAATACCAGTTTGTTCCTAAATCCTTTTTACTTGAGACATATACCGCAAAGCCTTGATCGAACAAACCTGACTGTATGTTTATCGAAAACCTACGCCGGTCACAAGTCGAGATGATTCAGTACTTGGTTAATTCTCACAGGAATCCCAAATCTGAATACTCGGCTCGTGTTCGCGACAGTTTCACCACCTGACAGGCCATTTCACCATAAGGGGAGAATGTTCGGTGGTTGTGAGGCATTCGGCTTTGTGGGGGTTGTGGGGAGCGTCCTGGTAAACTGGAAGGACTTCATGGATAGACTTTTTGTGGTTTACTTTCTCTCCTTTAGTGCTTCTACAACCTGAACATGGCCGGAACGACTTAGCCGATGTAAATAATATGTTTCAATTATGTAACAAATACTAGTTCGTGCCTGAAGGGTAATCTGAACTCTCCTGGACCCCCAACATTCCAAAGCGAGCCTTGCGACCCAATTTTTTGTTGGGACAGTGCCACATCACCCTCCAATCTCTCGGTCGTACCCAACACAGAATCCCGACGAGAAGAGACGAATAATCGAAGAAATGACACCGGCTCCGATGGGCACGGGAATGTACATTCGTTTCGATCCCAACAAAATTGTTTTACCTCCCATCTTCGGAGGACCACTTCCTCCTCATCAACTCTCGCTCAAACGCAAGCGGGAATGGGAGGACCAAGGATCTTCATCTGGATTCCATAAATTCGAGGAGGCATTTAAAGAGGTGACTGAGAATGAGGAAGCTCTAGTAGCTAAGCGAGTGCGTATATCTGTCTTGCGTGTAATTTTACAGCGTCTTGATGGACGTGAAAGACAGATATTGGTGGCTCGCAGAAACTTGCAAAGAAGTTGAGGGTGACTAGGGACAACTCTGAGGCGTTAAAGACGACGGTTCGCCCTTCCTTCCTATTGATTGTGTCAAACTTACCTTTTGGTTGTGTTAGTCGCTTCTATCCTTCGTAGATAAGAATGAGCTAATTGAAGCACTTCGAGAACGCTTCAAGCAAAGCCCAGACGTTGATTTCGCAGGCAGTTACCGGGTGCACGATCCAGGGGTCTCCCACAAGCAGCGGATACAAACTATGACACATGAGATATGGAAAGCTACTGGATATCGTTTCACGTGTGTCCCCACCCTTATTATCTCTACACTCACCTTATATACTCACAGGATTAAGGACCACCCCCGCACGAAAATTGGACACAAGACCAGGTTATGGTGTTCACAAGACGTGTCTCATCGGTCGAAGTCGTCAAAAGCCGCAGCAAAGCCACGCACGTCAACCGAGGGTGTAGCCCTGGCGAAGACACGATATCCATGCAGGAGCGGCCTCCTCATTGCGTCACGAGACGAAGGCGAGCCCGGCTTCTTCCTTGTCACCATCCGGATGCATCACCACGTCGCCCATGAACCGTATTACGATGCGACACTTCCCCCAGAGATGACACAGTCAATATGGGAGACACTAGGCTGGCGCAAGCACAGTCCATCACTCAATATGGACACCGGCGGGGCTGCTTCATCCGATAGTGAATCTGATGAAGATGAGGATCCATCTTCTGATGAGGGGCCCACGGATCTTCCACGGCCTCTCGAAGATTCCATAGATCCTGATTTGGAGTTCGAGTACCCTGCAGCTCCGCCACTGGAACCTGAAGTATACCAGCAACGGATGCGACGACATATAGCCATGATTCGTGATTTTTGCGACGGGCTGGAATACCAGTTACCCTTCAACGACTACCGCTTGTTAAAAGTTCTAGAAAGCGAGGGGGCGCAATTCCTACGCTTGGTGGAGGACTGTTTGAAGAAGGAAGGCCGCCTTAAGGAAGCCGCGGATGTGCCTCGTGACGCTAGTAGCGAGGAACTTCGCACAACAGACGAGAATGTGGAACTGGAAGCAGCCCTCACTCCGGAAGTGGACAAGGAGACCAGTGACGATCTCCCTTCAGAGAATGTGGCGCCAGGGGGGGGACAGAAGGATAGTGGTACTGAGGCTCGTCCACCCCAAGAAACGGATGATAGTCTAGAAGAGATCCAGAAGGGTAGCCCCATGTCAAAGGACTCGAGTCGCCATTCGAGTCCCAAGCCTGGAAGTTGACTGTCATTGAGAACGGGCTAATACTAATATGGAGGTTACATCGGTCGCTGTATCAACTAATGTATTTTAAACACTTTACTTATGCTTAAGCACTAACAGTGAATACTGTAATACTGGATGACATATATATGGCGAAATGACTTAGGGTCAGTTGATTTTTAAATATATTGTTTAACTAGCACTTAGCAACCTACTGGAAAATTACGGAAATAACATATTCAACCGAGCTCCGATTTATAACTTCCGGTTGAATTTCCGAGTCAACCTCACACCAAACCGTTGTCCAATTAGGCACCTCGTCAGTATAATATACCTTCCTTCTCCAAGCATCCGACGCTGAACAGCGTCTTTTCTCTCACTTTGAATGAAACTCTCCTCACACTTCTCGAATATCTCCGAGGACCTGGGTGCGGCCCTACTGGAATTCATCGGGACAGCTTTCTTTCTGCTTCTTGGTTTGGGCGGAATCCAAGCGGCAACTGCAGAGAATCTCACAAGTGGTCAAGCATCTTCGGACCTTCAGCTGATTTTATACATATCAACCTCAATGGGGCTCAGTCTTCTTGTATCAGCGTGGCTTTTCTTTCGCATTACTGGCGGTCTTTTCAATCCGAACGTATCTCTGGCTCTTCTTCTTGTTGGTGTCATCAAGCCAGTCCGGTTTGTCCTTTACTGCATTGCTCAACTTCTAGGCGCTATCGCGGGCTCGGCACTCGTTCTTGCGCTTACGTCAAGGAACCTCATGGTCAAGTGCGTATTAACTCGGTATAGTCTCCCCATTCTCATAGTTTCACGTATCAGCACCTTTCTTCAGCAAGGAACTAGTGTCACACAAGGCGTTTTTATCGAAATGTTCATTACGGCGGCCCTTGTCCTATCTGTACTCATGCTGGCGGCGGAAAAACATCAAGCTACGCCCTTTGCTCCTGTACGTTTCCAACGCCATCATTTCGTGCTTTTTTTGCTCAATGTAGGGAATTTTAGGTCGGCATTGGCCTTACACTGTTCTCATGCCATCTGTTAGTATATTTGTAGCTTATTTATTACACTTGAACTCACACATGATTGGCAGCTTTGCGGTGTACTACACAGGAGCCGCGATGAATTCCGCCAGATCTTTTGGACCCGCTGTAGTAACCGGATTTCCAAACTCGAACCACTGGGTTGTAAGTCGACCCTCGTTCGAACATTTTAGCACCCTTAGAATATGCCTGTAGTACTGGGTCGGCCCATTTCTCGGTTCTCTTCTCGGATCAGCCTTCTATGCTATTATTAAACAGCAAGTGTAAACCAATCTACTATCTCTCGTCACTAATCCTTCTATCCGTTAGTTACCGCTATTGGACCCTCAACCCCGATCAAGCTACGAGCGATGAACGCAAGTCCCCTCAGGATCCTATCACCGCAGCAAAAGCAGTAGTAGATAGCAGCATTCCTAGCACTGTTCCAGATGCGGCGAATCCGGGAAACTTGTCACAATCGCACTCCGAGTCACCTGTGGCTGATATCCGAGGAACTGTTCCCTCGAGGGGAGAAACCAATGTGTAACACTATTCCTATACCATCAGACCACGTCTGATTCATACTATGTAAGAACAATTGTAATCTATACCATGCCTATTGACATCTTTTGTTGTAAAATATTCGGCGAAACAGCCGTCACGTGGGGTTCGAGCTTCGATTTTCACATATCATGCGATCCTCATGGCAGCGTTCCATTTTGTCTCTCGTCTCTGCTTCTGGTGGTCCTGTCGAATGTGTTTGTCACTCGTCAAGCCGGACATGAGGAATCATGTCAAGCTGACAATTTGCCCCCCAAAATCCCGACGCCGTTCAAATCGTCTTGCTTGGATGACCGACTGAAATGCATCAGACGGTACCATATTGTGACCGTTTCCTGGTTGCTTCCATCCTATTTTGAGACGTATGATGGGCGTTTCCACTCTTGAAGGGTTCAACAATTCTCCTGTCTGAGACTTATCCGCTCTATATGTACCTGACGACACGATGAAATCCCTCGTTAGACTCTCACCGAATGTCACCATCCGCGGTAACGCGGGGGGCATAATTGTGTCAGATGGTACTTGCTCCGCGCGCATACGTTCCAGGCATGGAAAGGTCGGAGGAAGGAGTTGCAAGGTGAGCCTATATATACTGTACCTTTGGTTCTATAACTTGCCAAGGAAACCTGACCAGGATTCCCTCTTCGGCCAGGATGTTCCTCTCTACTCTACTCGCACTGACATTGCTCAGCCAGCCTTTCACTCTTGCCCATCCAATGGAACCGACACGCACCTCCCAGGTCGAAGTGCGTCGCCCAGCCGCCAACTCCCCTCCGAATTGCTTCCCTGCGCTCGGATTTACTATGCCAAGTGCCGTACCCACCTCTTTGACTAATTGGTGGTGTGCATATAGTACAGAATACGCGTTCGTGGGAATCAGCTACGAGGTCACTGCATGTATGTTATCTCTTCATTTCTGGCTCTATTTTTCAAAATATTTTTCCCTACCAGGCCAGAGTTTGACAAAACTAAGGTCAGAATTTTTGGACGTTCGAACGAGATTTAAAGGAAGATACATTCGAATGTACGGATTTTGTGACCGCACAGGGTTTTAGTAAATAATTGACATTTGATCATGAATCGGTCTTCCTCGCTGATAGCTGCGGTTTCTTTTCAGTGACGATGTGATCGACGCGGCATGGCGAGCAGGCGTCGGTGTGCATGCTCTCATATGGGTCAGTTCTTGATAAGCTTTGCGAGCAACGAAATAACCTGATTGACCGAACAGTTCGGGTTCGATGGCGACGACCTGTGGAAGGGTCGACGGGATAGGCTCTTCGCAACCTTGCACTCAAACCCAAAGGCTAAATTTGTCACTCGCGTGTTGCAATTCGGATCGGAACCGCTGTTCGACTGGGTCCTTGATCCTCCTGTCCTTGCGCAGCAGGTACTTGCCGCGAAAAGCAACTTGTCCAGCCTCCAGATACCCGTCACTGTAAGTGATATGGCGTACTCCTATAACGATGTGAGTGTTTCACCTTCATACTGTGTTACGATTATTGACCCGTATTTGAATCGACTTTAGCTGCATGCCGAAGACGGAGGCCCGGAAGTACTTAACGTACTCGATATCATCGACGTGCATATGTTACCGTTCTTCTCGACTCGCGCATCTATTGGTTAGTGTCGTGCCCTGTTGCTAGGAAAGCAAGCTTATCCCAATTAGCAAATAACTCCTGGCCCATTGTCCTGACTGATCTCGATTGGTTCATCGACAACGTTAACGGCAAGAAGATATACTTCAGCCAGGTGAGCGCCCTCTACTCAAACTAAGGGAATAGAATATCAACTCCTTTGCAGAATGGTTGGCCATCAGTTACCTCTGAAGGCGTTCAGCCAAACAGTCCAAGTGCTGTCGCCAATATCCAGAATGAACGCGTAGGTTGACTCAAAGTTAGAGTCCCAAATTTTCTCTAAGAGTAACCTTCAGGATTATTATCGAGTTCTCGATGAACACTGCGCCGATTTCAAGGCAGTTCCTGGGGGTGGTGTTGGATGGTTTGCCCATATTTACTCCGATACTCACGAACCTGGGTACGGTATTTACAATACCGCAGGGAACCTTAAATTCCCTTTTGCACCAAAGACCTCCTGTTAACCCTCCTCCACGATTCCCCTTTCATTTTTGGGTTCTTTTTTGCATGTCCTTATTCACGATCACTCCATGACTTGTCCGGTAGTACCGGGCCGCTGCTTATTCTCGAAGCATCTGCCAAACAGTAATAATACACGACCTCACTGTGCGTTGTGCAACCCTGAAGCGACTTCGCCCATGTCTTCCTCATCAACTCGAGCTTTGAACGCAATTTTACCACAGATTGCAACAGCGCCATATGAAGGTCACCAGAAAGCAAGAACATTTGCATCTCGCTATGTAAAATCCGGCCAATATGACACAGCGATCGACGTGCTGTTTCAAAGTGCTCGTGAATTATTGAAGGTCGGCCAGGCCGGTAGTGGTGTCGACCTCGCTGGGTTTCTGCTCGAAGTATATGAGACTAAGGGAGAGAGGGTAACTGATGAAAGCCGGGGTTAGTGGAGTAAAGGAATGGTTTCAAAGATTGGCGAGCTGATCTGTCTCGGACAGGGAGATTGACGCAGCTGATTGCATTGACTGGATCTAGTGGTGCGTGGAGAAAGACAATTATCGATAAATCGATTGCGTGAGCTCTTTGTGAGATAGCTATCCGTAATTCATACCCTAAATCGTGTCCAGGTGGTCAGTCAAACACGGAGATTGTCCAGCGGGAGATCAAGACCTTCATCATTACGTCGGGGAGCTTTTATATAAAGGTGCTTATCCCCGTTTATTTTCTCGATAGAGAGGTTCTGAGGTATAATGATCTAGAGGGAGCATTTGAGGCTGCGGAGCCACACTTCCTAGCCTCAGGAAAACGCGATAGCGCACGCCTTCTGGCAGAGATGTTCATACAGTGGTCATCAGCGGGCAGCACACCTGGAGTTTTTGCTCTTAGAGGAACAATTCCGTGAGTTTGGTACTCGTGAATCCTGAGATACGTTTGTCAATATCTTCGGTTGACAGATATCTGCAGAACGGCAACATTCTTGCAGCGCGCACCTTTATTCAGCATTTCACATCTGCACTTCCCAAAGGTCACCAGTCTTCCCCCATTTCAGTCGGCTCAACGGACGAAGTCGTCTTGACAAAAGATTCTCTCGTCAACTTCTCGCAGATGGCTGTAATAACATGCCAACGAGCGCAAGGTGATAAGAACAAAGTCCTCAGAGAAAGCTGGATTAGGTTATGCGGAACCTACCAGAGTCGAGGTGGGGTGCTTGCAACGCCACCAGTGCGCCAGGTAAGAGTATATCAAGGATCAAGTATTTCCATTATTTGATGATGTACTCCTTCCAGGCTCTCAATGAGATTGCCTCACTATATTTTGCGATACCGCCACCGCGCAATCAAGCAGCAAACCCACTGGGAGACATGCTATCCTCCATGTTCGGAGGAACGGCGCAAGCACAACCTGCCCGTAGAGTCCTGGCACCCGCTGGTTCCGCATCTCCGGGGTTGGATTAGCTTATCCTGTAATCCTTTGGTGCTTCCACTTTCCTTCTATCAACTAATACGAGGAGCTTCTTGGTTTTGTTATAGAACAATATACCGGTGTGCGCTTAGCATTCTTCAAAAGAGACCATCCTAAATGTTCATCATCATAGGCGTTACATTTGTATTACATGACGCTGCTCCTTACATCTTGGCATCTACTTTATCCCCATATTCAGTACGATCTGTTCTGGAATCGGTGATTTAGGTTTGACCACAGGGAGGTCTGAACTGAGCGTCGCGGGAGATGTCGGCTAATTGCGTGGTGGCCCTTCAAGTTCTCTGGGAACTATTACGCCGCTGAATGGGCACGATACACTCCTTGAAGTTATTAAAATAAACTTCCACCACGTCTTAGAGCTATCCTCTGTGGCCTGCTTGAGTCAATACCGGACTAGGACTATGGTCTTCGGCAGGTTTTGAGTTATCCTTGTTTCGGATTCTATGAGTCCAACCCTGGTTACGGCAAGGGCTGTGGTAGATTTGCTTTTACCTATGACATGCGCATTTTAGGATTAGAGTACCAGCTTTGGTGGCGCACTGATCTTTTTTTGGTTGTCCTGACTAGTCCTGACTAGACCAAAGTTTGACCAAACTCTTGGCTAAATTTTTTGTATGTTCGCAAAGGGTTCAATGACGGTGAGTAACTGGTCTTTTGACAGGACTCTTGGACTAAGAATGATTGAGACTTAACCTCCTTTCAGAGACGATGTGACCGAAGCGGCCTGATAAGCAGGTGTCGGCGCACACACATTCACTTGGGTAGAGTTTCTAAGTAATTGTCGTTTGAGAGGAAACTGCGTCGATGAACAGTTAAGATCCGACGGTGATGATTTGCAGAAAGGCCGGTGGAGTGGGCTCCTGGCAACTTTGTCCTCGAACCCGAAGGCTAAATTTAACACCCGTGTGGTGCAATTTAGAACGAAACCGTTATATGATAGGGTCTTTGATACTTCTGACATTGCTCAGAGATGCTTGTTGCTGGTGTGAATCCTTCCAGCCTTTTTATACCCATCACTGTGGCCGTAGCGTATACGGTTGAGTCCAAGAGGTGAACGACCTCTTGTTAATCCAATCGACAAGGGACCACATATTTAGGATAAAGGTGATAAATTTCGTCCACGCTCGACGCCATCAACTTCATCTAGAAGTGTCAGAACAAGAAATCTTACTTTGGCAAGGCGAGATGTTTTTATTGGAATTGGTCATATAAGCCCCTCATAGAACTGTTGACCCTCTGTTGCCTCTAACGGTGTTCGATCAAGCAGTCCCAGGGCAGTCCCCAATGCCCAAAACGAGCGCGTGAGTCTTCTTCACCTTTTTCCTAGTATGAGTCAACACCCAAGGATTGTTGAGTAGGACCGCTATGAGTCTAGGACGGTATTAAGGTCGCCCCCAGGGGCGTTGTTAGATGGTTTGCACATATCCACTCCGATGAATAAGTACCTGGGTATGGAATTTACAATACCAATGCTTTATTTTCTTTTACACCAAGGACGTTTGCTAATTCCCATCTGACAAGCGCCTTTGAGTCTCTTTTCATTGTCGCCCATTTTCCATCGCTCTATTGGACAAAGATATCGAGGTTACACATTTCTTTCGAGCCGGAATTTTACTCTGTTTTGCCTTTCATAATTCACAAACATGAACTATATTGTGTTTATCGGAGGTTGTCTTCAGGCTGGCAAAGACTTTTCCTCAGGGAGCCTTTACGGTATTGTTTCTCTTCGATTATAAGAATGATATTGATGTAGATTTGATACGGAGGGGGGTCGGGTGTGCTTAACGTCGAGTTGCACTTCCAATCCCAAAAGGCGGAAGAGCGCTCACTTCCTGGTGTTTCACCGACGCCCCCCTGTTCTGAATGGACCGAATAATCCAATATAAATGTGCGTTGTGCAGTATAAACGGATCTACCTTAAGGGTCCAGAGTCATAGGACTACTCCCCAATAGATGCTAAGTGTACTAGTGTTCTGTCGGCAGTAACAGGGACAAGTCGTGATTCTCCAAAAATAATATATAAACCTCAGCAGTGACAAACAAGCCCTGGATCTCAAATGGTATATCCCTCCAGCAACAGCACTTCACTCCAATGAGGCCCATCACAGCCTTCCGCCTCTTCATTGGCGGTACCACCATAAGGGTGAAAGTGATAGCTCATTGGCTTCTCCCGGATATCACACGGCGCTCCTTCATTCAATACACCTTCCACTTTCTCTTCGATCCGCATCGGCGTCTTGGGAACTGGTGACGTAGGACCTAGAGTCGCGATCAGACCCTCGAAAGAGGTAAGAATATCGTCCAAAGATGATCCCAGTGACGAGAGTGGGCTCCCATCTTGAAGGTACGAAAGCTCCGTCGAACCAGAGGTGGACGGACCACAGGAAGACTCGACTTTAGGGTCGCAAGAGGTATCGGTCACTACTGCTGCCTTCTCGGGGGCTTGGTGGAAGCCAGGGTTCGAGAATGCGTATGGAGGCGGAGGGGAACACGTCGAACGACAAGTTGCCTGATCACCATACTCCTCCTCGTCAGTTTCGTCCTCTTGGTTAAGGGTACCCAAGATATTCCTATTCGATTCCCTGGTAACGACCGTTTTGCACGTCCAGACCGATGCACGATTGATGAGCTCCCGAGCGGCATCTCCCTCTTCGTCGCACTCTTGTTCACGAAGATTTCTGACTGCCGCTACCATGTCCCGGAGATTTTCCTCTGCGACTTGGGCTGGTACTATCTTGGGCTGAGCGTCTGGATTCGAAGGCAGCTGCGGATTGCGCTTGACGATCCGAAGGGGGCTGACACTCTTGAAAGGTATCCCATTTTTATCAGAAAACCAGACAATAGAAACTCGGCGTTTTGTTGGGCTGGCTCTATAGTCTCCGAGTGACGCCTGGGAGTATCTGCGTATTGGCGAGGGTGAATGAAGATCATCGAAAGCAGGTTTACGCCGCAGCGACTGACTGCGCATCCTCTGAACCATGGGCACCCCAGAGATTGAGCCAGCCCTCGTGGGACTGGGCACATCGGGGGGCGAGAAGAGCCTTGCAACATGTGCAATATTGGTGATAGTTGCAAGTGCAGCTCTCCTATGACCTCTCCCGTTCTTGGGGGTCTTGGGTGGGGTACTGCTGAGAGGGTAGCCGCCGAATCTGAACTTGCTGAACCTACTGGAACCCTCGGTGAAGACGTCTGAGCAAGGAGAAGTATTCGTTGAAGCTGGGACAAGATCGGAAACGGGCAGAATATCAGATACAGAAGGCTCTTCGGGCGTCGCAGAAGTGCGATGCGAATAAGCACTTGAAATGTCAGCCGATTCGTTGCAAGCATCATCGAGCGGGAGAGGTAAAGTTCCATTGGGGCTCTTGGAGGCTGACTCATCTGTGTCATCGATCTCCTTGATAGGCTCTGAATAATTCTTGCTCTGGGGTGTTTGAGGCGAGAACGCCGACGAGCGTCTCAAACTTTTTTGACGCCGAGCATCTTCTATCAATGCCTTTCGTATAGCGTTGACATAAGCGACCGAGTCTCTTGGGCGAAAACCGCGGTCCCCCACTCCCGTGTCATCTCCTGGAGAAGGTCATGTCAGTGGTAGAGTATTTGTCAAAGGACTGAATGAACCTTGGATACATTCATGCCCACTTTCGAGATCGATATTGGTCGGGTACGGTACTAGTGTGAGTTGATCGGGTGATGGGGAGGACGATCTAGCATTGCGGGCGAAGAGGGCTTGGACCAACGTCCAAAGATAAACGAGTGTGTTGACAAAGGAGTGACAAGCGTTCTTGAGAGAACGAGACATAGCGGGCGAGATAAAGGGGAAAAGGATGACCTCAAAGGTGGGACGGTCCAGCTTCTACTTTTATCTCGATTAGTGCGGCTGGCAGATGTGAGGAACGACGAGCAGTTCTGTCCGCTAGTCCATAACTTGCGGTCCCAGCTGCCATTCAAGATTTTTTGGTTGGTTGATGAAGAAAGCATTGTAATCCGTTAGGCATAGCTTGATTTTGTTAAGAAAATCCCTCGTTGATAAGTCTAGTCTGGAGGAGATCCGGAGAAAGGACGCAGAGTTGTTGGCCGAAGGAGAGTATTTGAGTAAACGCCGAGACCTTAGGCTGCCAGCATTCTGCCTTTACTTGATTTTCGATCTGCATTGATGTTGGGCAGGTAGGGATATCAATATAAGAAACGAGACCTAATAAAATTACGGTGGTAGTGATCAACAAAGCGCATTTCGGATATAAGCTGTTGTCACCGGACCGCCATGCCAATCTGCACAACCTGCACGCACTTCACCCCATACCTCTACACAGTTTACCAATCAGCGAACAATCTGCGGCTGGAACAGTGCGTCCGTGTGCTCACTTTCCTATGATGATGCAAGAAACCTTACAAGCCGAATTCTAGTCCAAGTGCCAGTCCTTCGCGGACCCATACGTCGAACATGACTCTCTAACGCTCCTCCTCGACCTGATCCTCCTGAAAAGGGGGGTGTATCGCCATCTTCTGTATAATCGCGGAACGGAACCGCGGCGCGCGTTGGGTGGAGGTGAACAGAAGGAACGCGCTGCCACGAGTGCCGAGCGACTGAATTCGAACAGGGAGAAGGTACGTAAGTCTGATCTCAATATTCTACTCGACATTACGTTGAGCCTCATCAGGAACGATGGTTACATATCTTGAAACTGGGAGGCACACTTGTGCTTTTGGATGCATGTAAGGATGTATCTTATTTGCCGGCGATGCGCCTGGGAACTTACTCTTCGTAGTCATAAGATGGAGCTATCTTAGTGAGCCAACTCATTTGATACACACATACATCCTGATTTGCTGTTAGATCCCAACCAACCAGTAGATGTGTCTCATTGGACGGAAGGAACGCTTGACAGCGTTTTTCGCGTGTTTCTAGGTTGCTTCATTGGTTCGTGTCCTGGCTTGTGATGAACTTCGACGGGGGCTCACATGTACTTCCAGAAACGCTTGGATTTCATTCGAGCATAATGGCCGCCTGTTATGTTGTCCAAACCTGCATTGGGTGGGCGCAAAGTCTGCGTCAACGCGCTGCACCAGTGTCCGAGTCTGATATCAAACGCGAGTTTAGGTATGTCATTTTATAAGTGACTTTCGTGTACTCAGACCACCGGCGTAGATTCTCCTTAATACCCCTTACACTATTTTATTCGTCCCTAACAAAACTTTTCCTCCTATTCCTCCTCACGATCTGGCGTCCAACATCGACGCCTGTGCAAAGCCCTACAATCCCATCGTTTTGGAACAGAACAGCAATCCCTTCCCAGTACTTTATCAAGGCTTTCGAAGTATTGGATGATGACAAAATCGACCGTGAATGGGTCATCCGCAATGTTCTGGGTGGCATGTCTGCAGGGTTTGGGTTACGAGGTGCGTCTTATTTAGTTCAGATGAGGAATTGAGAACTTCATCGAACATTAACCACAGTCATACTGGACGCGCATCCCATGTTCACGTCTATTATCATCCTCGTGGGGTGGAAAGTGAAGACCATGGTTTCTAGTCTTGTGAGTAGCTGGGTCGGCGGCGACGATATGACTGGAGAGGCGTGGCGGGCGTATAGTATTCCGTGAAGCGTCAGCGCCGGCGATGTAAATTTGATTAGATCAATAAATTGCTTATTGTAACGCAGGCAAAGGTGTTCAATCGCATCTAGTAATGGCGTGCCATGATAAACATGACGCATATCTTCGTTCGCCAGTATCTATATGGCTGGGTATCACCTCGGGCTGTTTCGCTTTATGAAGTCAACCACAAGCTGCTTAAACTCGACTGGTCTGTGAAGTAGTAATGTTAGAGTACAAGTCTACTGCAAATGAGTAGTAGTTACCTGTCACCATGAACTGCAATGACAAAAGATGTTCTGCAATGAGCCTTACTTCCAATACATCAATCATGACTCACCCCAATGACCAGCGTCGAGCGTCTCTAACGTCCTCGTTGGGAAGAATGCCTCAATGTCCGGCATATTACGACGATTGATGTACCTACGAAAAAAGAAGCATTCTCATCAAAGGTTACACAGTATATTAACTGGTAACTGTACTTACGGGCTTTTGGAGCCCTTGATAAACATCGTTGGGCCACTCCAGGTCCGCTCCCCCGGCGTATAAGGGAAAGAGCCTATTTCTGTTATCGCGCCGCCGAGAGTATCGAGCGGTACACGGAACTTAGCGTATGGTTGGCTCGTGGTGATGGGCTCGAGGTTGGTCATGAGGAAGGCACATAGTTGGGCGTCCTTGACGAGATGTGAGCTCTGCACCACCAGAAACGAGCCAAGACGTAAGCGTACCTTCTCGTAAGATTGCAGTACCTCCAACGCCTCCTTTTTCGTCTTAAGCTTCCGCTCCTCGATTTCTTTCATGGCCCCAACGTACATCATGAATTCCCCCGAAAGCCGGGCTCGGGTCGGCGCGACATCCGCTACTATGAGATTCGACAATACGTGGGAGTTGGGGGCTTCTAGCGACGGGTGAAGAGCGACCGCCATCGCTGCCTTGCCTCCCCTGGCCGTACCTTTATCAACGAAACGTGCGTCCGACCATACACCAAGACGTACATGGAATGGCCGAGCAAGGTGATGTTGGTCAAAGAGTGGGTCTTGAGGAAGTGCAGGACGTCTGTGGCCATTGCAGGATAGGACATTGGCTCAACGTGAGGCGACGTCCCTTGGTTGCGAAGATCCTTGGACCAACATCAGAGGGTCTACTGTGATCAGGGTGTGAGTGTGGGCCTCACCAGGGCATATACGGGAATGTTCAGCTCCTTCTTAAAGGCTTTGGATAGCGTTGCGAAGTTACGCTTGGAGCCGCTGTTGACAGTCAGCCGTGAAGACAATATCATTCACAGAATATCAAACACACAAGAGCCCGTGCAGAATTACCAAAGCACCATTTGTCTTATTCCCATCTGGAGGTATGTCTGCAATATACTCCAACTCAACAGCTTCTGTGCGTCGCGTAGGCGAAGACGATAATAGTCTTTGAAGGTTCGCGGCGGACGTAGGACAAGCTCTGCCTTCTCGAAAGCCTCATGTGTTTCAAAGTTGGATTTTATTTTTTGTAGGTTTACTCACAGCTTATACTCGCTCGTTGAAGCCCTATGCGAGTGTTCCCTAATCGTAGAAATTTCGAGGCTGACATAAAAATCAAAATAGACAATATTTCGTCTGACTCCGAGCCTTTATTTGAGGATGGGTCGTTCCGGGAACCGGGATCCGCACAACGCGGAAGAAATGATCCCGGCCCGGATATCCGGAATACTGACGTCGCCCAACTGCTCAACACCGCTCGCGGAAGCTTCTCCGCCCCTATCCTGCAATATTATGAACACACAAGAGTCCCGGAAATCAGACAACAAATTCAAATTTCACAAGTAAACACGCTTTCAGTTACTATCGTAAAACATCGTCCTTCGTGTGAAACGGTAAATGCCCTACTGGCCTTTACACTCGTAGAAGAGTTCGTTGGGGTCAATAAACGAAGATCAAAACATGTCCGTAGCAACATGCACAAGTCCGTGAAACGAAAAAGGCATCAGTATCAGGCACAGTCGAAATAATTTCCCTGAATAACTGCTGGGCAGCCCTGAGTATCTAAAGATCGTTGTCAGTTCACGATAGAAAAAGAACATAGGGCTAAAATCCTAGAAAAGGGAATGAAAAACAAACCTTTGTTGGTAGGGCAATCAGCCGGATCATCACAACATTTAATGCACGCGCGGGGGCCAGCAGGTTCGACGAGTTCAACGTAGTGATTGTATCTGGAATGACGCAGGTGAGCTAGATCGGAATGGAGATATCAGGTGCCAATATACCCAAGACATTTGCTGCCTTCAGGGTTACCCCGTCCGCCAACGCCGCCGCTGGAATCATACTGTCCACCACCATCGTTGGGGTTAAGCCGGCTGAGGAGTTCCGGGCGAATGCATCCTGTGACTGGGGCCCGAATAGTTAATACAAGTGAATCAGAATGATAGACTCAAGGGGGTATTTACGTTGTGCATATCGTCCTCCGTTCCTCCCGTTACCAGTCTTGAATTCAACGTTCCTCCAGAATTCAGTGGGAAGTTGTCCTTGTTGGGTAGAGTATCGTCCGGCGGGCGAACAGTACGTCTTCATCCCGCCAGGGTGCTCGCTATCGCCGATGTTCGTGTGCGGGTCACTAGAATTTAGATGTGAGATAATGTAAAGTCGTTAGGATAAACTTCATCAGTACCGAGGCATAATCATGCTGATGAAATCTGGTCAGCTGGGATGAAAATTTGAGAGCTCTGTGTTAACATACCAGAATAAATTGGCGTCGGTGACATAGACGATATTATCTACCGCCTGCCTCGCCTCAAGGCCAACAAGGTCAGCAGGTGTTGCAAGCACAGCAACAGCCAGGGAGAGCAGAGCAGAGAGAAGGAATCGGACCATCGTGAATATAGAGGAGAAATTGATCTGGGGGTGAACCGATGCGACAAAAAAAAAAAAGACTTGCCGAGTCTCTTTATATCGTCGGACTCAATGTTCGAAGAATACTGATATATCACATATCGGCATCGAACCCGGTAATCAAAAACGCGTCGGGTCATCTGGCCCAGGGCTCGTATGGAGCCGCAACATCATCGCCATTGCCGAAGGAATTTGAGTGCATGTGCCAGGGCAAATAGGTTCTAGTCAATCCGTGGCGGAGACCATTGGCCGTGGATAATCTCCGCAACGATCATCCCGGCCTCCTGAGGTCGCTCTGCGGGCTGGACCGACAAGTCACGAGTGATCGTTATCACTATGTCGGCATGGAAGTACGTATTCCGCAATGACTCGCCCGGGCTATAACTTCAAGTATTTAGTCGATACTCGACGCTCCAGATGGCGGCGGCGGTGATGGCACCGGAAAGAAGCTTAAAATAAGGATCAGGATTGGAAGCGACGCCGATCAACGCCTTGGTTCAGTGGTCGCAAATCGCCGCAAACAAAGCAACTTGTCCTCTTCAATATTTACGAACCACGACGATGTAGTCAGCAAGGCTACAACATGAATGGAAATGAAAGCTTCTCTTTTCACAGGGTGGGATTTACCTTCCCAAATCTATGTTTCTTTGAAATTCGATGCCCACAGCATCGTCTGCGAAACATGCCGTACAACGTATGCCACTGAAGGCTATGAAGAGAGTCAGGATCCGTGACAGTTATTTGTGGGGATAGGGGGCAGGAAGATGGAAAGCAGCGGGAAGGAGTAAAACAAAGGAGGTAAGGTTCATTTATTTGACGCACGTATCACGCACAGCGCCAGTTTCTAGTAAGCACCCTGTTATCACGGAGATGCCCACCTGGGCCATGACCACTGACTCGATAAAGTATCCGGGTGACGAAAGAACGGCTCATTCACAATTACCCCCCGTTCCCTTTTGCGCATGGAGCATTTATCCATACCCTGCAATCCACCATTACCCGCAATGCGACTCAGCAGTGCAATGTCATGAACGATATATTCACAACGTCTTTTTTGGGTGTCTGAACCGGCACGAATTCCTGACAGTCTTCACAAAATTGACGGACTGGCATCCCCGTGGCTGAGTAATTACCTGGACGGGCATCGTTTTCCAACGCCACAAAACACGTTTCATGTAGTTGGGGTTTGGTGGGCATGATACCCGGGTCATGGTTTTTATCAGATTTAATCGCTGGGCCATAGACAGTATGTCGACTCTGATGGCGGCCCAAAACTCGACCATGGAACGATCGACTACCGAGGTCCTCCTCTTTTCTTGAGCCCAAGCAAATGTTTTATATATGGATTACTCGAGCGCCCGACGACACTCCGAGCCAATCGAGCCTCATGGACGTTGAAATTTGCCAAACACTCATGAGGACTCCGGAATCGATTACGACCACCATCAAAAGTCTCTTTCGGTTTTCTGTGTCTGAGAGAAAGTGATTCTCTAGACACCTCACCGCCGCTCCTCTGTCTGGGAGCTCTGTAGCGGGGGTCGCGGGAATGGCAGGACTCAGGAGTTCGCAACGCGCATCGTCTTTTCGGGACTCGATTTAGGCGTCAAGGCGCACAGATGTACGTTCACGGCTTCGCAAGAAAACCTAGCTGGGCTCGCGCCGGCACTAGGAAAATATATTCCGTCCTCATGAGTTTCTGGGAAGGTGGATTTCGACCCAAACAATTAGTCAGTTGCACTACGTCATTTTATATTTACCTCTCCTTTCCAGAACTGATTGCATATAACCACGCCATCCCGGTTGAATCGTGCAGCACTTAATTGCGTCCTACCATATGCAACAGCTATCGTCCATGAGGAGTTCCGACGTCATCACTAGGTACTAAACAGGCATGCATCCTTACTGTTAGCCTCATTTACAGTCAGAATAGCTGCCCCGGGTGCCAGGGACTACGAATGACATCACCATTACACCCTATGATAGTAGTTGTACGCGAAGAGGAGGAGCATGTTCGACTTTCAAAGCTCCGACCCGTAGTAGGAGATAATTAGGGCCTCCCATAAAGCACTACGCCCATTATCAGGCAATACAGTTGCACGAATTACAATCGTATGTTAGGTAGCGCTACAAGATGAATGGAATAATGGCCTTCCTACCCCTAGGGTACGACTTGCCGAATTCCTTTTTGTAATTTCTATGCTTCTTCAGTGCCCACAGCGCCATTTGCACAAATGCGACCACTGTGAAGAGCCATGCTGTAAAGATCCAAGGGTTTTCGTCAGCGACTGCACCAGAACAGGAGGCAGGAGGCAGGGAACTGAGAACGGGAGAATGGGAGGAAAGCAAAGGGGGCAAAGGTGAGGGTAACGTACATGCCAAGCTCCCTGTCATCACGGAGATAACCACCCAGCCCACGGTCTCGAAGAAGTAGTTGGGGCACGAGAGGAATGTGAACCCATATCCGTGAGGGACGGCTCGTGTACGTGTGCCGGCCGGTCGGAGCCACCGCAGGGTAAGGTGGTTATGGAGGTTCGATAGTTCGGCGAACTGGGGCGGGCAATGAGCGTGATGGGGCGGGCAACGAAAAAAGGGGGCTTACCGCCCAGATCCCGGCGCAGATCCACAGGAAGGTTTGGTCGTTCCGGTGGGTCCCTACGACGTAAGATGATGATTGGGAGAATGCGGGACGGTAGACGTCGTATGCAAGGAAGAGACCTTAGATATGTGATGTCAATGCAAATAATAGGAAATTAGAATGAGGGATATTACCGCTTAAAATGTGATAATGCGCTGAGCTGGGTGTGATGTTAAATACATTATGGTTGAGGGGGTTGAAACACGAACTTTTTGAAGATATTCATCAATGGCATGGTGCCATTGGAGAACCTGTGAACACTGATGCTGTGGTCTCAGCTTTGCCCAATCCAAGTGGTTTTTAAGACTAACAAGACTGTCTCTAGTTCCCGTTTAATGAAATGAAGCAACACGAAAGCATAAACATATCTAGGATCTTGTAAGTATAACCGCGGCAAGGAATGATATTTTTCCTACTCACTTCTGCAACGCGCTGTGTTCGACATCTTTGCCGTACCAAAACTGGGGGAAGTGGTATATCAAGGGATGGATAACTAGGGGGCCGGCCTGCACACAAATGTGATGTTGCGTCCTTAACTTCGACGTCCATATCATAGAGAATTTAACAGGCTGCACGCACATATTCCACCATGAAGACCGTCCTCCATCGTATCTGAGGCCCCAAGTCCTTCACCTGCAACTCTGCTCCCTGCACCTTCCCATTCAACACGTCACCTAGTTTCTTCTCGTCCACAAGATTTGCTCTGTCACCTTTTAGAGTGATTTTTTGACGAGACGAGTAGAACTAAGAAGCAAAGTGAGTCAATAACGCGTCGGCCGCACAAGAAACGCCATACTTTTGGGAACTTGGCTGCTACTGCCGCTTTGACATCAGCTATCGTGGCATCGTTAGGCACGTCAATAGTCAGGGGAAAACCGCGCGCAAAAGGTGGGGGCTTGGACGCAGATGAGATGGTAATGGATACCATGTCTGGTCACTTTTGAAGAGCTAAATAAAAACGCTTATAAAGGTTGGCCCGTTGAAAATCAACACGGTTGGGAACTCTTGTCTCGTGATTGGTCCGGCTAAGGAGTTTCCGAATCCCGGCCGCCGGCGAGATATGTTTTAATTTTGACTGATCGGCGAAAGGGAAGCTTGACGCGACTGTCATAGGGCGGGAGGGTGGACCGCTTGACGCAAGAAACTGCTCAACGTGCTGGTGATGATCATTGTTTTAATAAATTTTGTTAGGGGATATCAGGATGTCAGTGTTGAACCAGGAGTCCGGACCTCTACTGATATTCAGACTCATCAATGCCTTCCTTATATCTGTCAGGCAAGCCTGTTGGGATGATGAACATTTAAAAGGCATAAGTTGACAGATACACCTACCCTAGCCAACCGTACGAACGTCACAATGAAGAATCCGCGTCATCCCACGACGTCTGTTCCGAGCCAAACCCAATATGGGGTTGACATTTGTATTTGTATATATGGGCTGTTATTCGGTATGTTGCACAACTACTGAGGAACCCACTGGCAGATTTATTGACCCTCCAGCCCCAATGTGTGGTGGGAAGGCTAGAGTCGTATCTAAATCTGTTACCGGATATGTCTGGTAATTCTGGCGGCGAGTGGAATTTGTTTTCTGAATAAATTGTTCTTTGAGCCCAGGCAATGTCTGCGGTTACTGACGGCCTGTCCCTGATTATGAACCGCCATGAGCGACAAGTAAAACTCTAGGGACACAACCTTGCATTGTGTATGTAGGGGTTGTTGTTTGGAAGCAGTGCGATGGACAAATATCGAATCACATTGCTTCTGTTCCCACGCTCGATGTGTTCAACTATGCATTCCACCCTGCCTCGCGTCTCGTCGCCGGAATATGTACTTATAAACGCGAGAGAACTCACATGCACACCCTCTGACGCGTGTTCACGGGAATCTTGTCTAGCCCCCAAAAGCGAAGATCAAGTCGCAGATTAACAGGCGCACTAAAAACATGCATTTGCCACATTTTCAGAAGAACCACAGGGTGGTGTAGATGTGAGTGGAGGCTTCTGTTCTTCTCTGGACCCATGGTGCTGATCATACGAAAAAGTGTCTTTATAAGTCAGACCGTGGCTCCGACTGTTGACTTCACCTAGTAGTTCGACAGAATGTGTCATCTTCGTTGATCTCGGAAAGGTTTAGAGTCGGAGTCAGTTGGGGGGTCAACTCAACCCCAACAGGTCGATGATTATCGATCAAGATTGCTCCATCCTGTGGTTTTCACGTCGGACATCCGACGAATCGTGTCGTGTTATCAGTGCAGCATACTATTTGCGGTGTACCACGGAGGGCGCTCTTGGATTTACTCCGTGATACATGATGATACATCAAACTTGCGACATACTGTTCTAGCTTGTCCCTGAGATCGACATGACACATGCCTTCTCTTATAGCTTGAGATGGTTATACAGCATTAATTCCGTCAACCTTGGCTCGGTTCCCCTTAATTGCGCTCCATCAACTGCCGACACGGTCCCTGTCAGTGTGTACACTATATAGCAGCCACCACACCTAGCCTTCAGAAGACCTCTTTCGCCTACCATGCTTTCCAAGAGCACACATGGATCGGTTTACTCCCAAGAAAGCCAACCCAGGAACTCGAGCCAGTCAGTACTGTCATTCTCACGTCTCAGCTACCAAGTCGCAACGAAGGACGGGATGAAGAGGCTAGTAGACGATGTATCCGTCGATATCAGAGCCGGAGAGTTGCTTGCGATTATGGTGTGTGCACCAGTATCCCTCATCGATGACCTGAAACCAAACTGTGATCCTTAGGGGCCTTCAGGTGCCGGTGAGTCAAGCCCCACAGGGATGTCCCGAATATCTACTAAAATAAATCTGAACAGGGAAGAGCACACTTCTCGACTTGATGGCATTTCGGAAACAACCAATGGAAGGAGCATCGGTATGTATCACCATATCACCTGCCACCCATGCTGTGCTAGTCCTTCTCAAGCTAACCTCTTCACAGGCGTCGCTGAATAATCAAGAACTCAATGCGTACTCCATGCATAAAATCTCGACCTTCGTGGAGCAGGAAGATGCTCTTCTAGGGGTTTTGACCGTTCGCGAATCAGTGGCATACGCACTCCGTCTCTAGTAAGCCACATGATCGACTCTACCCTCCCGCTTGCTTAATTTGGCTGGTACGAAGCCTTCCCCTTCTCCCACGCAAGGAAGTGAATGGTCGGGTTGATCGAGTGCTTACGGCCCTGGGACTGCAGTCTTGCGCTGACCAGAGAATCGGAACACCTATTTCACGAGGAATCTCTGGCGGTTCGTTAAGCTTTTTCCTATACAGACGCATTCTCTGATCGTATCACAGGTCAGAAGCGGCGCGTGATAGCTGCATGTGCTATGGTGACATATCCGTGAGTCTCTCCAAGGCGTACCATGATACAGTTACCTAAATAACGGTCAGACGTATTCTTCTCCTTGATGAAGTCACTTCGGGTGTCAGTATAATTGCCTTTCTCTTTAATTATACATTGATGAACGGTTTTTTTTATCTCAGCTTGACAGTACCTCGGCGCGCGAGGTGATGTCTTCTATTCGGACCTTGGCTGTAGCAGAAGGGATGATTGTGTTGGCAACAATTCACCAACCATCACTCGAGACGCTGGCACAATTTACCAATCTTCTTCTAATGGCAGAAGGGAAGACATGTTATTCGGGACCTGTGAATGATTTGGAGGAGTATTTGGAGAGATGGGGAAGACCAGTTGACAGATTCGTGAGTTTTGGATGTAACAAGTCTCGCCGTTGCTAATAATATTCAGACCACGCCATCTGAACATGCGATGAACTATCTCAATAATGACTTTATACCATCTACTGAATCGAAATCGTCAACTGTCCAAGAACTACGAGAATACTACCTTTCAACTATCCCCAAACCCAGTGGATCATCAACTCCATTATTTCATGATCAAATCGATCAATTTGACTATCATGAACAGCATGGGAGAGCAGGAATTCTCGGAACATTGTTTTGGAACACCATGGTGCTTTCGGAAAGAAGTGCCATCAACTATTCAAGAAACCTCCTCGCTTATGGAGTACGTGCTGGGATGTATGGGGGTGAGTACACTTTATAATACCAGTGCAGAAATCCTAATCGAAAGCTATCTAGGAATGGGATTGATGCTTGCGTTAGTTATACTTATAAATTCTGAATAATGGGTGTTGATGTATCATTATAGGTTAATATGGATCCGCCTCGGTGATGAAGATTCAACTATCAACGATAGACTCTCTGTACATTTCTACAGCGTCGCTTTCCTGGCTTTCGTGAGTAGTCCATCATCGATATCGTCAACGAATGCTAATGAGCCTCTTTCCTCCTTTACAGATGTCAGTGGCTGGAATTCCAGGATGTAGGTTGATCTTTCTTCTCATATCAACGACACTCTCAATCAGCCCTTCAACAGTCTTGGAAGAGCGTTCAGTGTATTACCGTGAAACGAAAAATGGGCTCTACACAACCCTTCCCTTCGTGCTGTCCAATACCGTGGTTAACATCCCATTTCTCTTTGCGTGCACACTGCTGTTTACGCTGATCTGCTACTGGGCGATCGTAAGTGGTGGTCATTCAGAAAACGTAATCTATTTTGCTGATGGTTTCTGAAGGGACTACATTCAGGCGGAACTGCATTCTTCCGCTTCCTCGCGTTCCTTTTCCTAGCAATAATGGCAGCAGAAAGCCAGGTGCTCATAATTGCCTCGTTGCTTCCCGTCTTCGTCGCCGCTTTGGCAATAGGCGCATTGTAAGTAACATTTATGTGCCTTGACCTTCCTTTTTAATCAGATGTCCTCCGACCAGCATGAATGGGTTCTGGATGAGCGTTGGGGGATACTTGTGCGTGGACATTATTCATATTCTAGATCTTTTCGGGACTGACCTTTACATCCTTTCAGTATCAAAGCAAGGTCGTTACCTCGCTTTTGGTTCTACTCCTTCCACTATATGGACTACCAAAAGTACGCCTTTGAGTTGCTTACAAACGTTTGTCACCATTGGAGATCTGCTGCGCAATACAGACTGACACCTGACTTCAGTCCGATTTGAGAGGCCTTGCGTTTCGTTGTAACACCATCGCGAATGGAGTTTGCACATGTGCCTATCCATCGTCGACACCTGAAACATGCACGGTATCGGGCGGCGATATCCTTGCGTACCTTGACATAGGGTCCGTGTCGTACGGGAAATGGGCGGCGATCCTGGTCTGTATCAACATTATATACCGTATTGTGTTAGTCGTCTGCCTCCCCGATTCATCGCGCCATACTAACCCCCTCCATCTGTCCAGCCTCTTTGGTGCACTCAAAGCTCGATCTTCATGACATAGCATATTAATGGGAACCGAATGTCTCTGGATATGATAAAGCCTGTAATTATAATTGTCCAGTTGTAAAGTTTTATGGAATGGAGCTGAGTACCGCCAAGTTACCATTCAATTGTCTTGCAAGGACAAATGTTGGGGGTGAGCGGATCGCATGGGCGCGTACATGGATTGACGTTCAACGAATAAAGTCGATTACCAAGCCCTTAAACTCATTCGGTTTCTCGGCATGTACTGCATAATAGAAACATGGTCGGCTGACATTTGAAAACGTTAAGCGGGAAACACACCCCAGTGGCCTGTATCCATCGTTTCCAATCTCATATTCGGAAAGAAAGCCCGCAAAATAGGGATGTTTTCTTTGTTAATATAACTGGGTGGGGTATGAACTCGGGCTAAGCACACAAAGTTTGAAAAACTCGTACTTGCTTCGGAGACCCTTTACTACCAACGTTTTACCGTGCCAGCGAGGTCCTTCATCATAAGGGAACGAGCCCAAGGCAGGAATCGCTTCCTTCAGAATCGGTATTGGGATTTGGAATTTCACGGTTTTGCGTGTGAGATCAGAATCCGAGGGGAGGATCAAGTTCGTAAGTAAGAATTGCCGAACTCCAACGTCCTAATGAAGCAAAGAGGCTCAGTGGGGGTGTTCAGTTAAATAGACTGTGCAGACCTGTTCGACAGTTTCCAGTATTTTACCTGCATGTTCGCGTGTTCTCACATCTGTGGCTGGGTCTTCTATATGAGACATAATATCGAGGTAGCGGATGTTGGATGGCGATAAAGATATTCGTGTGGGTGCAATGTCGGAGATTATGAGATTTGACAAGCTTGGAGGTGAGGGACTCAGTGCAAAAGCCATCGCGACTTTTCCTCCCCTGAACGCAGCTAAGCAAAAATTCTTTCCCACAGAATTTCGACCTACATGGAGTGACCCATTAGAGAAACGTTCGTCAGCTTCTTGATATCAAGAAACCTCCTGACATCGGAGGCCATAGACTCATAGTCCATTGGAGCAACATGTGGAGATGAACCATGATTCCGGAGGTCGAGAGCGTACACAGGGCGTTTCAAGTCGCGCAGGAAAGCTTTACAGAGGGACGCAAAGTTCCGTTTCGAGCCACTGGAAGAATCAAGTAAATTCAATACTCGACATACCCGTCAGGAACTCCTCGAAAGAACGCGTACAAAAGGCCGTGGAGGATTACAAAAGCACCATCCGTAGCGTTTCCATCTGGTGGTATAAGCTCTGTGTAGTCGAGCTCTACTGCTGCTGGCACAGCCGAATAGAAACGCTGACGGGGTGGAACAATAAACGGAATCGCGACTGGGAGGTCTGTCAGTACGTTGATGATTTCACAGACGTAGTATATTGAGTGTACGTTTCTGAACCCGAGACTGTAGAAGAACGTCCGACAGTCTGCTTGCACGTCGTAAAAAACAACGCGATGATAGATAGTACATGGTGGGACGGGAAAGGTGACCAGCGGGTTCTTCCGAAATTCGGACATGATTAACTTTTTGATCCCACCTCTAAGTTGCAAACTCAGCGGAAGTGGATAGATTTATTCGAAAAATGTTTGTTTCAAAATGATCAGACCAGTCCACTTCCTACGAAACCCCACGGAAATCAGATATAGATACAGGAACGAAACTGGTGACCGGGGTATAATTGTTTATACCTCAACGAAACGTACCTCTCAACCGACCCCCTAGATATCGAACACTAAGGAGAAATAATCCGCAAGAACTCTTCTTCAGTCCACGCACACCCAGAAAGGTCATTACAGGCGTCTCGTAACCGCATGCTGAGATCGTCCAAAGACGTGATGTTCCAGTCTCCAGAAGAAGTCGGAGAGGAGTATAAAGAAAGCGAGTCCTGCAATTTGAGAGGGGGAGGCGTGGAAGTATGAAAAGTCCGTGTGGGCGTGTTGAAATATATTGACGCTAGAGGTAGTTCGCCCAGTCGTTTTCGAGGACGAAGTGCGATTCGATCACTAGAGGGTGCTATCTTGGTGTTTATGGGGGTTACCTTTACAGGAGTGCATAAACCATTCAATCTTGAATACGCCGAGTTCCGGTATTGATCCCGATAAGCAATTGGGGCTGACCCAAATACGATAGAGGAATCCGTGGTGACAGTCAGGTCTGCAGGTGAAAGGCTAATGCGAAGCCCCCTGGAACTATCTTGAGACGCTCTTGCATCGTACATCGCGAAGTCAAACAGATCGGGATAAGGTAAAAGACTTAAACGAGTACTGTCGTCCTTCGAGGAAACCGAGGACACCAGAGAGGGCGACATTGTAAACAGAGGCACAGGAACCATAGATGCGGGCGCTACGTATGAAGGAGGATCGTAGAAAAAGTCGCGAACAGCCGAATGAGCATTAAAGGTGCGTTGAATCGGCTCGAATGTGAGTTTAATTTTTTCTGCGCGAAGTGGAGGAGACTTTGCGAGGTTTGGAGAGGTGTTCGTGGTCAAGTCTTCGTTCACTTTAATCGGTTCACCGTCAGTGCATTTTTCGCCTGTGGAGGCATTCTCGACAAGAGAGGTAGATAGGGCACTCGACAGTTTGTCGGTAGGATTCGTGGTTGGTCCAGGTCCAGACGAAGTGGAAGTGCCGGAAGTCGGATCTTGTAGGTCTGATAACGGTATTTCCGGAGAGCTCCAGTCTTCAATACATATTTCAGGCCGAGAAAGAGCTGTATCGATATTCATTCCGTGCCGCCTCTCACCGACACGGCCTTGAAGCATGGTATTAGAGCGCGTCAGTGTGGGACGACGAAGAAAGTGCTCCTTGTCTCGTATCCACGCGCCTGTTTGATGTGAGATGTCAGCCTCGTTAGCGGAGTCCGGTTTCACATACTGTTGCTAGACAGGAAGCTAGAAGAAGCTCTCTCCCCGAGTGGAGAGAATGTGGTGATGGTAATCTGTGGCTTAAGAACTGGAGATGCGGTTGGGAGTAGAGAAATCGTGTTCTGCTTGAATCCAAACTGCCGTACACGACTGATAAAGGTCCGAATTCCTTGAAGAGCGTGAACCAGAAGAGTCCGAAGAGATTTGGCCATAGACAACTGAACCGAAAACACGATAACACTGACAAAAAGGGGACGACGTTATAGTGAGAGTACCATGGTGAACCATCTGGCTTAGCTTGTATTTAAATGCTTGTTCATAGGCTGACGAAATAATATTTTGTGCACAAAACGGCTGGCGGTTGGTCTGTAAAAGTTTTCAGAACGGGCTCGACCTCATAATTAGGCGCGGCAATTTCCGGATTAAATCAAACTGAACCTCTCATATCGATCTTGGTCGAGAACAATCATCACAGTTCAAACGTTCATTAACACAACAATGTCATCTGGTCTAGCATTATTCCAGCGCGCAGAGTCCCTTTATGCCCAGAGTGATATCAACGGGGCCTTTGAGTACTACCAGAAATCGATCAAGAAGATACTCAAAGATGAAATTGTAACGGCGAAACTTCCTGCGCTCGTTCCCTACGATTTTCCACAGGAAACCCTCGGGGCTGTATGGCGCAACTTCGTTGGGTTCTTCCGCGATCCAGCCATGAATTTCACTGAGCAATCTGCCCCGGAAGCATACAAGCTTCTAAACTCTTTCCGACCTTCCTCTTCCAGGTCCCATCCCCGCCTAGAAAAGACGACTCGGGGAAAGGTTCTGTTAAAGGCAATGCAGGTCACTGCAGGCTTGACTTTGGGCGTAATGGCCTGGGATAAAAAAGACCGCGCGACGGCTGCAAAACGTTACAAAGAAGCTCTTGATCTTGCAGCTACCCACCCACCTTTCACTTCTCTCACCTCCAATTCAGAAAATCTAGAGCGGTGGGTCTATGGAGATCTGCAGGAATGCAAGACGAACTTGGATATCCTTGTGGAGAACGATACAGTGAATGCACAACTTTTGGGAACTAACGCGCCAGGGCGGAAGGGTGTGGCCGATATACTCCTTCCGACGGCTCGAATAGGGAAGACTGGGGAAGTGACGACGGAAAATTCGGTTATGTTCGCTACGGATTCTTGCGCGACGTGCGGAAAACGAGATGTTAAGTTGATGCGATGTAGCTTGTGCAAGAAAGCACCCTGTACGTATTGTATGCTATTCTTTCAGTATGAGTGTCTCATTTTTATACATTCCAGACTGTGGGGCAGATTGCCAACGTGCGGATTGGAAGTATGCATTAGTAATTTTATGCTCGGATCCAATACTAACCGTATATCTCTCATCAAGAGCACATAAGGCCTCAGGGTGTGTTAAGAAAAATGCTTGAGAACTGCAATAAAGTAGCTTTTCATGATCACCTGTGTCTGTATTGTTAGACCGTAACCAAGACCATGTATTATATAGTTAAGACCCATTTAACTTCAGTTGTAGGAATTTTTGGACATAGCATGTAAAATTACTGATATTCGAGTACTGATATTGGTTATTGCATCAAGTGTCCTTCATGGTCGTGGAGTTGCAGACCATTCTCTGCGAGTCGCCCAGCACTTGATGACAATACCCGAAGGTGTCGCTGGTTTATATCCAAAACATTCATTTGGTCAGTGAACTGAATGACTTTCAGCTTTGAACCTGGTGTAATGTCGCAGAGACTGCCGAAAAGTGCCTGGTATACTTTTCTGGGTAATCGACCCCTGTCAAATTGCAGTCCAAGGGTTTCTATGTTTCCCGGAAGAGCAGACCATTTTACTTTTTCATATATTGTACCATAGAAAGATATGTCGAGTCGGCAAAGATTTGGGCATGTCCTAGATATAAGCTGAAGATTTGATGGTAGTTCACCTAGGACTTGGCCGCCTAGCTGAAATACCTTAAGGTTCCCGCCATATTTCTCGAGAAGGGTACGTTGTGGCAAGATACCCGCACTAGTTGCAGAAACCATGCATAAACGACGAAGAGGAAGGAAAGGGAGAAGTTCGAGACAGGGCGGCCCCGAACTATCATCTATGATGATCGATAAATTGTTCAAAGCCCTGAGTTCAGGGGCTGGGTCACCAAGGTGGAAATGAGAGTCGATGAAAGGCGTTGTGGGGCACTTGATCGTCTTGATATTTGGAGTCTTCATTAGGAAGTACCGCCAGTGTATTTTGTCGAGAATGGGCGCTTCTGTGTGCCAGACAACGGCCCTGAGGCAGCTTCCAGAAGTGTCTGCGATGGATTCCAGGACCGTTGGATATAAGTATAAATCGGTGTATAAAGCAGCGGTGATTCCAAAGTTTATGATGGTGAGGTTTGGGAGACACAGGAAGATTTCTGATAAGAGGGAGAACTCTTCGGGAAGGTTGCGATCCTTTCCATCGACGCCAATGTGGTCGCGCATCACGACGTCGATTCGTTTCGTCCACCATCCTAGCGCGCAATCTGAGCCATGCCGGCGTGGGTTGTCTTTTGAGAGCTTTAAGGTGTTGGACAACGAAATCAATGTTCGTCCCCGGCCGATGTAGAGACTTTCATATAGAAACGGCGAGGCAAGCGACCTCCATTGCTTGCATACCCGTACGAGATATCTTTTGGTTATCTGCCGCGTTCCATTAGTGTTCATTCCTATTGATCCTGTGGGATGTTCTGCGTCTGCGCACCAGTGAGTCCCTCAAGTATTTGCGTCGCATTCGCCTCGACGTTGGGCTGAAGTCCAGTGCCAGATCTGGGTCCAAAAGGTCGGGGACAAATGTTGCCAACTGATGTATCCTAAGCCATAGCTCTGGTGGTAGCTCTGGAAGTTTGACTCTGGACTTTGGAGTCACCATTATGACGTGGTTTCCCTGCGAGCTTTTGTGGCAAGGTATATAGCGATGGTTTGAGTTCAAAGACTTTGAATATCTCTTGATCTTATGGTGCACGGCTCAACTTCGGAAAAACGTTTTGCCGTTTTTATGCTGTCCTAACTTATAGTGGACGAAAAACGTGTTATAATGATTGGTCCTTAGGCCTCAAAAGCCTCAAGCCTTGAGACCTAGCCAGACCGGTGACGCTCACATAGTTCTCGGACGTTGGCCTCGTCAAGAAATTAGATTACGTTAAGCCTTTCGTGTCCATCACCACTTCTCCACAAGACATCAAAGAGAAAAGGGACGTGTGCTCATCAGTATGTCAGTATTCACATTGCAACCGAAAAGCTTAATCGTTTGCGGGAGGGGGGCCACCTGTATCATATGGAAATGTATGAAAGGCAGGCGGTTTAAGTTTGTATTCCTTGGGAGGTGAGGCGGATAGTCTGTTGGACCCGTTTGAGGCAGTATGAGTTGTGAAAAACCCAACCATATTTGAAAGGTTGGCTGTTCAAGATCTCGTGCTTCCATGGTTAGGCGACGAAGGTAGGGAAGACCATCGATAGTGTAATAGGCTTCGTCTCTGTCATTGACGACCTATTCGACGATGATGGGAAGTCGAGTTGTAATAACGACAGAGGAGAAGGTCTTTGCGAGTGTAGATGATTCATGCTTGATCAAGGGGGGTATGGGACAACGGATAGTTTTTTTATGAGGAACGACAACCGGTCACTTTTCATTGGAAGTTTAGCGAAGTTTCAGTCGATGTGCGCACCAAGTGACATTATAGTTGAGAGAATTTAAGGTGGTGGGGGTTGGGCAGATGCTGGAAAACATTGAGCAGACAATCGAGCTCGTGAGCAATTTCTGGGGGATTCATGTAGTGGCACAGAGGTGCAAAGGCGATATCGGTATGTTTCGTACATTCGTCCAGAAACGGGCCAGGTTCGTTCTGTGAGTTTTTTTAAAGTGTTCAGTAGGCTTTGCGATTGATCCGACGTTGTTGAAGGAAATGGTGGGAGTTCGGGGTCAACGGGGTTGGGCAACGTGGCAGCGTGAGCGCGAAATGATTACCATTGTCCTTGATTCAACCATCAACGTTGCTCAACGCGAAAACTTCCATTCTTTTTACACTTCTGACTTTAGGCACTAGACTTCCCGTATATCTAACACTACCCCGAATATCTCCCTCATATAACTTCAAATAATCATGTCGGCTGCAGGGCTGGGGCTGGGGCGACCATTGCGAGTTGCGTTCATTCACCCCGACCTCGGAATCGGTGCTTAACATAACAACGTTTCAGCCTTTATCTGCTTGACCTAACGTTGTTCAGGTGGTGCTGAGCGCCTTGTAGTAGATGCAGCACTGGGACTCCAAGCGCGTGGACATTCCGTCGACATCTATACCTCGCACCACGATCCCGGGCATTGCTTTGAGGAAACCAAGAACGGTGAGTGAGGTTGTAGGGGATTCAATTGTTTTGTACTAATGGCACCCCAGGAAGCTTGAAGGTTCACTATGTTATTCCTCCATTGCCACGGTCCTTGAAGGGCAAATTCCACATTCTATTCGCCCACCTTCGCCAACTTCACTTGACAATTCACCTTTTGCGACCCGGCGCTCCGCAATATGATGTCTACTTTGTCGATCAGCTTTCAACCTGTGTCCCATTCCTGAGGCAGCTTGGCAAAACTCGCGTGGTGTTCTACTGCCATTTCCCGGACAAACTGCTCGCAAATGGGGCGTTCGTGGAGGGGAAGATGGTGATGAACAATTCGAGTTTATTGAAGAGGTTGTATCGGCTACCGATGGACTGGCTGGAGGAAGTAACAACTCGTACGTCGCGTTGTAAAAAGCCTCATCTTACCCATGATGCTAATCACACAATGGTTACAGGGCAAGCTGATATCATTCTTGCCAACTCAAATTTCACTGCTCGCGTATTCAAAGCGTACTTCGAGTCAATCTCGCAAACGCCAAGGGTAGTTTATCCCGGAATCAATATCTCGGTTTATGAGGCAGAGGTCGACCTTCGTGACAAAGATATTGTCGCTATTATGTCGTGAGTGTCATGCACTTGCTGTTGAACGTCGCTGATCTTTCGTGGCGTATAGCGACCGCCCAGCACTGTTATCGTTAAACCGATTCGAGAAAAAGAAGAACGCAGCGCTCGCTATCGAAGCTTTTGCGAGAATGAAAACCAAACTTCCATCCCACTCAAAATCCCAAAACACGCGTCTTGTCCTTGCCGGTACGCATTGATGTCTTCCATCCGACCACGCAATCTCATGTCTTCCCCGCAGGTGGCTACGACCCACGCTTAGAGGACAACTTGCTCACCCTCTACTCACTAATTGACCTCGCCAAGTCGCTATCACTAACGTACAGCGTCATCACCCCCACTTCATCCAAATCACAAGTCAAAATTCCTCCGTTAAATATGACTCACGAAAACCCCGATGTCCTTTTCCTCCTCAACTTCACCACCTCGCAGCGTACTGCCCTGCTCTCGAGCCCGTCCACCAAAGCTCTCCTATACACACCCGCGAACGAGCACTTTGGGATTGGACCGGTGGAGGGCATGGTGTGTGGCGTCCCTGTCCTCGCGTGCGATAGTGGCGGGCCGACGGAGAGTGTTCTTGACCAACCAAGGAATGAGCGGACAGGGTGGCTGAGGACGCCGGACAAGGATATTTGGGCGATCGCTTTGGTGGAGATCGTGTCTATGGGGGATGACGAGCGAGAGGCGTTGTCGAATCGAGCGAAGGCAAGGGCGAGGGCGCTGTTTGGGATGGATGCTATGGCGGCCGGGCTGGAGGACGCCCTTGTGACAGCTGTCGGAATGGGCTCCGTTTCGTTTGGTGTTGGAGTGTGGTGGATCATGCTTCTGGGATTTGCAATTGCTTATGCCGCTGGGCCCTTGGTGTGGCCGTCAGTTCCGAGCTGAGCACATTAGTTTGGGTATCGATAGCGTTTACTATTGAGCACACATCAGGCTAAGGTACATGTCGCATATGGTATCGGTATATACTGGATTGACGACCATTAGTAAAAGATATAGTCGGGGTCGTAGAATTATTAATTGAATATAATATCCCTCGAGCCATCAAGGCTAGGAATGCCAAATAGCTGCTGCGGTGCAAAAATGCTGTTGCCCAAACCCCCAAACCAAACAAAAAATAAAAAAAGTCACGCCTTTCGTGAAACCAGATCCTTCAATACGCGCTTCAGCTTATTTACCTTCTTCATCACCCTTGTCTCGTGCGATGTGTCCCCCATGTCTCGGTACCGGTATCGATCCTGCGACGGCACGCCAAACTCCTCCTGCTCTCTTGCAATTGCAATCCTCAGCTCTATCTCCCCACTCAACGAAAACCCGGACCGGTGGGACAGGGAGCTCCCAAATGCAAACGGACGCGGGGACGCGTCGTACACTGGCGAGGGAGCCGAAGAGGACGAAAAATGGGGAAGAGGGTCCCGCTCGGGCATGGAAAGGAACGAGGTTGTGGAAAGCACGGAGAATATTCCAGGAGACGGTGCCCGAGGAGGTGGGGGAAGCGACAGTGGACGTGATAGGTTGGGAGAGGGCGGGCGTAGTAATTCGTTGGGCTCTACAGGTGACGAGGGCCGGGACATGTGTGGCCGGATGGCGGTATAGTATGGGCGGCTGGGGTGCCCCAGGCGGACGCTGGCGTGTGGCTGGGACTGTGAGCGTGAGTGGGCCGACTTAGAGGGAACAGGGAGAGCGTGTGGGAGATGTTCAGGTGATTCTGACGTAATGGAGACCGCGTCGGGCACTGATAGGGAAGGTAAGCAGGGAGGTGAGGATGTACGGAAGAGCGTCATGCGCTTCTTTCTGCGAAGGGTCTTCTGCGGCTGGGGCTCTGTGGATGACTTCGGGGTGCGGGATTGATTTCGGGAGTCGGGCTTGAGGATGTCATAAGACTCGTGAAGGTTCTTGAAGTCGAGCACTAGCTGAGTTGAGCGTAACGATTTCGTGGAGAGTTTCTTGATAGCGTGCATGGTGGTCGGGCGGTCAACGCCTTTGTTGGAGAGGCGTGCGGAGGGGGTTCCGATTGGCATTGGGGTGGAGCGGTGGTTATGGTGGAACGAGCTTACACACGCTGCTGTCCAGTCGTGAAGCACGCTTTCGTCCGAACGCCTCCTCGCTATGCGAGGCTTATCAAAGAAAGGGAGAGTCTGCGGGAAGATACGAAGGTTAGTTAAACAGAACATTTATCACGAGATATTTAAAGAGAATGTCATACCGAGGATGTTGCTGTGGCAACCTTGCTTTGAACATCAGTGACGGTCTTGGAGGGCGTTTCGTAGTGAACGTCGTGATGGTGTGGCGGGTGATCTACACCGAAAGTCAAATTCGAGGTTCGCCGAAATCCCCACCCTTCCCCTTGCGTATTCTGTTGCGGGTTGCGCGACCGGTCGGGTGCATGCTCATACGGTACAAGTTCGACGGGCTTTGCACTTGAGATATCTATTCTGAGACTCGCTGTTCGCGCGGATGTCATGGTTATATATGACCCTCTCCACTCAGACGTTGGGTGGCACCTCTGTTGCCAAAAGAATCGGGGTGGCGCGCTCGCTCGTCGTATCCGGGGCATTGACAGCTCAAACCTCTTATGGGCTGCGTCAGACGTCCAGCAGCACCAGAGACAAAGTGGGATCAAAGTGTTCACAAATCCACATCGACAACAGGTGAATATGGGCCGGTCTTTTGGCGTCAGCTGAAGGATGGGGAGGGAGGTCGACTTGGGCAGATGCTGTAGGTCGTGTGATTGGCATGGGAGGATTTACGCTATGAACGCGACGCACCGGCTTATTTCGCTTCCATTCGCGCTGAAGAATGCGGAGTGGCCGCAACACCTCCCCTCCTGCCTCCTCGACTGCGCTGGTGGGTGTCTGCATGCTCGTCCGAGGCCTTGGGAGAGCTGTTGGTCGGTCAAGCAGCGGAACACGCCACTTGGTCGTGAATTTAACAAGTGGGGTGGATTGGAAGCGCGCCGCAATGGTTAGGCTGATAATTCCCGCAATATAGGCTAGCCGGACACGCTACAGGGACGGCGAGGCTGACATCGGTATCTGATCAGCTGGTCACGTATTGACTCGTTATCCCGATTGCCTTGCTGCATGGAAAAGTGGAATTTTACCTCAAGGCATGACATATACACAAAGGACACATGCTGCACTTGTCGCAACACGAGCTGATGGAGCATCTTATGGAGAAAAAATAAAACTACAGTGGCTGTGTAGGTCTGTAATCTATCATTGATAATCTGATAACTGGATCCTGAAGACAACTGCCAAGGTAGTGCCCCAACGAATTTGTCCAACGTATGGTGGATATCAGAAGTAATAACATAGTAACTGAACATTCGCAGTTCCGCGAATAAAAACGATTTCCGCCGATATTGGGCGCCTCTTTTACCTCTAAGGCTAGCTTAAGCCTGGACCGCCCCCCGTTCCCTTAGCGAACCTGTGTGACACTATTCAGATGACTAGAGGCTCTCTTGTCCCTAACAATCCCAGTGTGGTTTGGAATACCATTCTCGGCGATTGGTAGGCTCGAGCTCCATGCATCTAAAATCGTTTATTCCATTACTCATGCTATATATACATACACGATTGCTAGGGATACATAAACAAGATATAGAAATATAATTAGAACATAATACGAAGTCTATAAAGGAGCGTGAAATTCATGGCCATTAGGCAACGAGCCGTCGAGGATCAGAACATATGCCACAAGCTTCCACGCTTTCCAGGCTTGAGTCTCCGGCTTCGCTTGGCCATGCTAAAGATGGAATATCGATGGGTGTTCGAGGCCTCCGTTCCAAGAGAACGAGCAGCTAATGCAGCCGACGAGGAGGTTCTTTTAATTTTGCTACGTACACAGGACTATTAGTATGACAGGTCTTCCGTGCGAGAATTTGCTAGACTGACCAAGTGTTAGATTTCTGTTTGGATACAGGACTGGTCGTTGCGGCAGGGGGGCTTGCAGTAGGGGTACTTGCACTCGTGGTTGTAGTTGAGGTAAGATCCGCCAGTACCGGGAGTGCGGCGTTCGGTGCCGGGTCCGGAAGAAGAGAGTAGGAATTCTCGAATATGTCGTCTTGAGCGCCGTCAAGGAAGTTGTACAGGTCATTATAGACAGGAGGAGAGAAGGTCCCTTCAAACATCTGATGAATAAGGGTTAGCAATGGTATAATGACGCCTGTATTGAAGGACATACATTGTTCCCCTCCAAATTGAACCAATAGAACGGCTGCTTCGCGCCGTAGGTGCAATTTGCCTGGGCCGACTGAAGTTTGTTGTTGACAGGATCCACGCCACACCTCCTAGCGACTTTGGGTTTCGCAAGGGGAATTGTTGACGTCGAGCCTGTAATGTTGCATTTGAAGCCATTCATATAGTCTATAATATATCCGTAAGCACGAAATGAAATGTCAGACGCAAAAAAAAAAAAACGCACTCTCTTCACCGCCGCTGTTAGGGGAATGGACCCAGAAGAACGCACATGTACAACCACCTTCGGGACAAGGAGGCATATTAGCCGGGACCTGGAAATCGGTGAATCTCGTCCAGACGCAGGTTTGGTTAACGCTGAAGACAGTGAAGTCATCCGGATTCACATCTCGCGCGTTGTTCTTGTACGCAATAGCCAGCCCGCACCCCGTGAGATCGTCGAAGCCCTTGGTATGGTACGCCTCCATCCCCCTTCCAGGACAAACGTTGTTAGGATTCTGTGGCTCGCGGATATCTCCACCGGGGTTAGACGTGAAGTAGGATGTGGCGCCCTTGTCGCATGCAATCTCAGCAGTGACGCCCTTGCCAGCAGGGAGTTCGAAGAAATCGCCGTCGTTGGGTGGGAAGTCGAGGTGCCCATGGAACCACCACTGGTCAAAGGTCCGGCCACGCAGAGGCGCGACTGGTCGGTTATCGAATGGGAATGTACTATCTGTAACATTAAAGCCGTACATGCTTGGATGAAAAAACGCTACAAACATTTTGGGTTAGCTCGAGACGGTCACCAAAAATAGGAAGACTCACCAGAATGGCCAGCTGCGAAAGGCAAGATTGACGCCACAGATACGAGGATTAGACTTAGCATCGCGATAGGTTATCTTGGGGTGTGAAATACAAATGCTTGGAGATAGGACTTCAAACACAGCCTGAATGAGAAACGAGAAATCAAATCTGAAATAAAAAAACGAGCGCCAGCCAGTGGACTTGGGGGAGTTATGATGATGATTCTGTGTTTCCATTCTTGCAGTAATCTCCTCTATAAGCGCTAGAAACAATGCCAGGGACAAGCAGCTAAGCACAATAGGTAAACAGACAATGACCAACAAGTTGGTGACCCGTGGAGATTAACATTATTGTCCCTGGTTATAATCACGTGACTAAGAGTGGACTTGACCATTAAAAATCGGGCTTGGGCTCCGTTTTCCGATGGCGCCTCCGAGTCCGAGTCCATCACTCACTTCAACTATTGAAGCTAACCCCCAGTCTTCAAAGCTTAAACTTTGAAAGTGTCTAATCAACTAAAGCTACTGCAAGGCGTAACAACGTGGACGATACGCTTTCAAATACCAACTCACATAGATAAAAATTGTTTCGGGGACACCTTCAACCCAGACCAAGTAATCCACAGGGACGACCGAATCGACTTCATGGGCCCAACAGTTTTTCGAAACCTGATCTTGAGGAGTCTACTTCTATGCTCTTTGACTTTGTTTTAAACCCAGTCCTACATCCGGAGGGCCTCTACCCAAATGTTCGCAGAAAAAACAGTGACTGGCACGACTAATATCTCACGGGCGAGGACGAGGTGCGACGCTTACGGTCTCCGAAATCACCTTTTGGCACAACAAGAAGGCTCCCGCAGGTCTTTGCTCCCTCACGTCAAATATGTTCACCGGTGCGATTACCACACCGCCCCTCGGGACTCCGCATCGCCCCTTCACTGTTCAGTGTGTATTCGCTGGCCATCGCGCGCGCGCAGCAGGCCTCCCAATTGTTCAACTTTGAAGAAACCAGCATTCAGCCAATGTATTTGTCCGGCTTGAAGGCACCCGAGAAGACTGACAGAAAATATTTAGTCAAATCAAGAAATAAGGACGGATCAAACATTACCTCCATGCCGTTCAGGTGCCCGAGTTAACCATCCCCAGTGCAAGCAAGCACGGTTCTTGCACCTTTCTCGTGATGCGATAGCTAATTTCCCGTAGCCAGCCTCCCTGTGTCCAGCGCCCCCGAGTCGTGCGTGTGTGGTTCATGTTCCGTTACACTCTTGTGTATTTCGAAGATGCTCAATCGCAGTCATACACGGTCCTAGGTCTGATCTGAGCGGCGCCCGAGATAATACATGTAGACGGGGCCCTGTTCACCAGAAACAAGCTCATCTGCCTGATATGCTTAATCCGTACGCACAGGGTGGATGGCCCAACCCACGAAATCCCCACTCCATTAACAATGGGACATGGGGTGCCCACTCCCCACTTCAACCATCTCTGCACGGCGTTCTTCCTAGCAGCACTCTTCCATTACAGCCGACGATACTCACGTTCCTTTTCATATCCTCAAATTCTGTCCTCAACTGCAAAGTTACTGGACCAATTAATCAGATCTACTTCACCATTTCGACCTTACCTCACATCCGCGCATCGACTATCTTTTATAACTACCAGGAAAAAAACATAGCGAGTATTGAATGGCATACGCAGCCTCTTGTCGAAGTGTATGGTGCCGTTCTTAAGCAACAGACGTCGCGATGGATTGGAGTGTCTCCTAGCGAAAAGTATGGAATATCTTATTCAGTACTTGTGCCTGAAGTCTGACCTAGACCTCTCAGGTGCAGGACCGTGGAAGTAAAGGGAAGCTATACGCTTGGGTATCCAACAGTACGGGAATGAATGTAAGTCGTACTGTTCCTATATGAAAGTATTGAGTGCTCATATGGTCTTTTGGTTACTAGCTGGTTACTGTTGGTCCATGCCAGCCAGAGCTGATAGCAAAAGTGACCCATGCATTTAATACTATCCAACTGCAGATCACTGCCCATGCGGTACGGGCTGGCCTTTTGGAGTCGACGATCGTTGCCACTGTTATTTTGTATAATGGCCGCAGTGTTGGGTAATCTTCTCACCACTTCGCGCAGGACATCTATATCTTTTTCCGAGCGGAGTATTGGCTTATCCTGGTCCTTTCGTTCCTTCACGTTGGTAGGGGTGTCTCACACGTCTCCACATCTGGGCTGGGCGCGCGTTTATTCAGACCACGAGTGGATAATTTAACGACGCCCATTCACTTCATCTGGGGTTGAACACTTGACGTCGTGATAAGAATGGGTCAGACTTGAAGAAGGGATATTAAATGAGGCTTCTATCTTACTTTTCTATTTTAATGAAGTTTATTGCGCTGGAAGGGTTACGGCCTTATGATACGCAGTACATGCGACAACTAAAATCACTGAGAGAAGCCAGAATGTTCGAAGTAAAAGTCAACGTTTGTCTGTAAAATCACAATACCCACAAAATACCCACCTTCCCCCGCATGTGGAGAAATAGTGGGTCGGTGTACATGTCTTAGACTGTTCTCCAATTGAAGCCTGAGATGAGCATGCAGCCTTTATTAGATATGAACGATGTCGATAATTAAAGGCTGGCCAAGAGGGTGAGATTTCAAAGCCATCACAGAGAAGGATGAATAGGACGACTATATAATAGGTTATCCGAGCCAGGTATTTAAATTCTTGAGAGCAAGGCTACAGTGGGTAGTGCGCATCACTGGGGTGCTAGTTAGCAAAGACTTCAGATAATGCAGTACTTCTGAGAGCCGCGTTCTTGTTGACTCCCGTGTTCTATTCAAAATTACCGCTTGCATCGAGTAATAAAGTTATATTTCTCTAGTAATTCACAGAACTACTTTTCATCAAAATCCAACACCATCGGCGACTTGGGTACTATTGACTGCCCACATACGCGGCGTGTATACTATGCCGAGTCGAGCCTGCCCAGAACGTGTTGATGTGGATGTGGTTTGTCCCCCGCAGACGCATTGGATGCAATATCTATGGCGCCCTTCGAGTAATAAGTCATACCCAGGTCTATGTAGTTAAGTTGAGAGGGGGACACACCATTTCGTCTTCCCTTACCCGGGTGGATGGATAGGTAGAATTCGTAGGGGTATTTGCGGCAACGCGAAATACGCTATTAGAGTGTATGAAGTTCCCCGTCACTGTTTCCGTGGCGCGTCCTTTGACAGCATTGCGCATATTTAGACTGGTTACCGATATGAACACGGTGGTAAATATTATATAAGGGAAATACTGACGTTGCTAAGAGAGAATTTGTGTATGCTTAAAAGACCGTTAGTCATTGTAAATTTTAGAATGACCGAAACTACCCTTTGATACGCATGCATTGATCAACTGGAATATCAGCGTTTTGGATGCCCCAAGATACTGGGTTAGTTATGTCAGGAATTGAAGGGGCGGCAAGCAAAGAGACACACAGCGATCATAACCGCGAGACTGAGCGCACTAATAATAAAAAGGCTTCAATACAGAAGCCATATCACATTCGATAGTTAGGCTTACGATGTGAGGACTCCACTTGCGATGACATACGTTGAGAGTATGTTGAGCATTTCCCGAGTTCTTGTGAGCAGCACGGATAAGGGTTCCGGCGTATGGTGGAAATGTACGTAAAGCTCACTTAGTAAAGGCAGTACGGGATTGATATAACTCATAACTGAGCGTCCCAGCGATTGTGAGATCCACAGCGCTGCTAACCGCCCCGTTGGTGATTGCCATCCACTGAAATTTAAACGAAACCGTGTCAGTTCATCTTGGGAAATGATATGTACAAATCAACCTACCCGAAGTTTGCTCAACGAAGCATAGGATATCGAACCCGTATTTCTAAGAGCGCTTTAGGTCAAAATAAGAAGAGAAAATTCCGCATACGGACATCGTGTACACGGTCACTAGTGTAGTCATAGTCGTAGTGGTAAGCACGCAGGTAGGTGAATAGATTCCTCAAGTCCTACCTATTGCCACCGCTACGGTGCAAGTATCAGAGGCAAATTTCGGGATCATGAACTGGGAACTTGCCAAATAGAAACATGGAGGCCACAACTACTCCAACGCTGACGAATGTAAATCTTGGGTTGACTAGAAACGGGACAGTCAATGCTGACTCAGATTGGCTTAAACCTACACACTTACGGGTTCGTATACGATTAGCCAAAAAGCTTATTCAAGATAAAGGTGAGTGGATAATGAAGGACCAAGAGGCCAACACTTACAGATGTACGGTAAAGGCGATTACGGCCTGGGGAGTAGGGTAAGATCTGCACCAAGATATAAGCTATCCGCGTACCGTCGTAGTGGGCTCCGACTAACAACAACGGTCATGTTAGCCCCTTGTAAGATGATCCTCGTGTTAGAACTCACGGAAATACTCCTGTCAATATCCGGTCAGTCAATGCAGACGTATCGTGCGACTGGAAGGGAGTCATTACTAGATCATGTCTTGCAACGCGGGGGGATTTGCGTAATTCAAGATCAAGTAGTGATAGACCCCATGCGCAAACAAAGCTAACGATGCGGTATCCAGAACCCTTTGTCCAAGCATGAGCTAAAGCTTGCCTTATTAACAAATAATGACATATTCACCACAAAAATCCCACCTATGAGGTCACTGGTAAGAGCCGTATCTCGCACTCGGTGAATAGACTGTAAAACATACCAGAGCCTTCAAAAAGAGGCGATCCTTGGAATAAGTCCCATACTGTTATACTATTAGCTGCTGTTTGGTGCCAGGTTGAGCAGTTATCACCGTACGTATAATATTGTTTGCAGAACCGTAACCCCGTAGAACCTAAGGCATGGTTGTTTCAGCGAGGTAAATATGTTTCAGTCTCCTGTGCTAGGGCCTTACACCGAAGCTATGACCAAAGCAATGAGGTCAATTCCAAGTGTTGGATTTAAGTCAAGCTTTGCTATGGAGCCAGCAAACGGGATTTCAGAAGGCATAAGATATCAGTGAATGTTCGCCCGCTCGAGCACATTGCTTATTTTATAAGCGAATGTGCGCGAATATTTCATGGAACAGCCTAATTTGCGGGAGTGATATCGAGTTGGGTAAGGGTGTCAGGAGTCCATGGTGATTACATCTCTGAATTATGAATCATTGGAACTGTGTTGCTCGTCGGCTACAAACCGAACCTAACCCGACCTGAAGAGAATGATACAACCGTTTTCATAAAAATAGGCCTTTCGCCCACGACCGTTGTTTGTACACGAAATGATACAATCGTCACAAAAAGGATTGATATTATCTGTCGCCCCCTTCGCTGGGATGTTCGGGTTCCCGGGTTGTGTCTCTTCGAAATTGATAGTTTCCGTGATCCTATCACAGAGGCGCGTGTAAGCAAAAGGTGTGAAAGCGCCCATGGTTATAAAGACAACTATAATCCAGAGAGTACCTAGCGATAACAGAGAGAGGATGGGGGTAAAATTAGAACAAGATGTCCAAAAAAATAGCGTTATCATCAATCACTCACAACTATACCGCCATTCATGCGGGGAATCTATACGTCAATCTTTCTGGATCCACAAGAACTTCGAGTTCGGGAAATATAACGCATGGCACTAACCTCGGCCCTTGCTTTTGCTTTGCTCGCTCTCGTGGTTATAGAGTGGTCGCGCTCAACGAGATTTTTTTCCAGCAGCCTAACGTCGTCTGAATGAAGAAATACGACCCACAGCCTCAAATTCGAACGCCCATGCCTTCCTGAAGCCGTTCAACCCCGAAACGAGCCCAGCGTTACCCCCCTCGATGGCGCACCGGACGTCATGCGTGAGTTGGGAAGATGACTGCTATGGCGATGATGTGCTTGTGCTGATTATGCTCATGTCAGACTACGAGCTGACAAGTGACAACCGTAAGAGATGATGTTGCTGTGCTGAGGGTGTTCCTAGGATCATTAATAAATGATCGGCCTTTCAAGACGCGCATACCGAAAACAAGATTTGCTTTGCACTGCGCCATGGTCACATCTCCAGGCGAGTACTGGACTAGACCAAATGGGAATGTAGGATCACTTACCCAAGGCACGTGACCACGAACCGTTCTTCATGGAGACAAACCTGTGACTTGCAAATTTTAGCGGAGTAGCGCGCGGATATTTCCAACCCACCGACGCAAGTCATTTCTTCAGGTCAACTGATTGGGTAATTATTCGAGAATGATTCAACGCTGACATATTGACGAAACACTGTAGATTTCCTTAAACCCCAGTTCATCGTTATGTTACATCGAGAATAATGATAATCAAAATTTTCATTCTAGATCTATCTGGTTCGAAGCACTCGAAACGTGGTCTTCACGGAGTCGGAAGATCTCTCATTTCCACATATCGTTAGGATGGGCGTCTGATATTTTTCCGTGGGTCCCCGCAGTTGACGTAATCCAACATCTGTGGTCATTGTGCGACTGCTGTTGAACATATTCGACTATTTGTGCCTTGCTTCACGTTTTACGATGTGGCTCTACCTAAGAGTAGATGTAACTTGCATTGCTTTCAGGCCCGACGGAGGACTTATCGCGGTTGTGCATTTCTTCCGATTATGATGGACGAACCGGCGCACAAGGATGTTGAACTGGACCCCCGCTCATTCCAGATCTGCATTGGACCTATTGTAATCAGGGTATCCTAAAAGGGAGTCCTGGACTATTCAAGTTATTTATTCTGTTCAAATCCTTCACCGACGTTACTTCACACATGTTCTCCTCAACAAACCCCCACTCGGTGCCCTTACACCGCTTGCAAGACACTTACGACTTCATTATCGTTGGTCAGGCTTTCTCTTTATGTACATACTCCTAGGCTTATCACCAGTTATAGGCGGTGGTACCGCTGGATGTGTCGTCGCCAGTAGGCTGAGCGAGAACCCCAATATCTCAGTGCTGTTGATTGAGCGTGGAAGCGTCTCAGATTCCTGGGTCTCGCGTATCCCACTTCTCTCTCAACATTTCTCTTCGGATGGATCGAGGTCCCGAGTCTGGAAGTCTGTCCCACAGTCTAGTTTGGGCGGACGCGAAATCGACCTTGTCGGAGGCGCGTCTCTCGGTGGCGCTTCAAAGATTAACGCCATGTTATACACACGAGGCCTCCCAGCAGAGTATAATCTATGGAGTGCAAATGGGGCAAAGGGTTGGTCTTATGAGGAATTATTGCCTTTCTTTACCCGCCACGAGCGTCACCTGGGGAGGAATAAGCACAGAAATACTCTTCGAGGGTCGTCCGAGAAGCAAGGTTCCATGGATTGGCACGGTGTGAATGGTATGTACTTCCATAGTACCAGCGAATGTCTCTTATACCACAAACAGGAGAATGGGAAAATCGGTCGCATGCCAAACCGTTCTGGCGCCACACAGCTGAGTAAGGGCCATAGTTACATCTCCAACACTATGCTGACAGCTAGACAGGATTGTACGGGCTACTTCGTCCCTAGGCCTTCCATACATCGACGACCTGAACGCTCCCTTCGCTCCCTCCCGGGGATGTGCTAAGATGCACTATAACATCAGTCGAAATGGCGAAAGGTGTTCGACATATACTGCGTTTCTCAAACATATCCGTCGGAGGTCCAACCTCCATGTTTGTACGAGTACGGTTGTCCGGCGAATCGAAATCAAGACTGAGAAAGGTGTAACAAGCGCCCGCGGTGTCTGGATTAGTGGGCCTTCCTCGACACCACAATTCATCAGTGCTGCACGTGAAGTTATCCTCACCGCCGGTCCTATTGCGTCACCACATCTCCTCCTTCTCAGGTGAATATAAGTGGTTTTGTACAGGTCTCTCTCTCAACGTGTGTGGCATTTTAGTGGAGTAGGTCCATTAAATCATCTAGAGAAACATGATATTCCAGTTGTGGTTGACTTGAAGTCTGTTGGAGAGAACCTTGTGAGTTTTTCGTCAATCTGTGATACCTGTATCTCATTTATTCCTCAGCAAGACCATCTTTCGGTCCCTCTCCAGTACCAGGTCCCCGTCCAGGATTTACTGGCAAAAATTTCTTTAAGACCTTGGCTGATATTCAGAGAATTGATTTTGTACCTCTTTTTCGGTCTTGGCCTTTTACTATCGCCTGTAATTGAGCTATCGATATTCATTCAAACCGGTTTATTGAATGAAAATGGCCACACTAACTCGAGTAAGGCTGACAAGGTCACCCATAGGGCGTCAAATTTACCGGATGTCGAGGTCATGCCAGTGGGTAGCCCGTGATAATAATTCTGTCTGCGACGACTAACAAGTAAATTCTATAGATATCCTGGGGGGATGTTTCGAAACACGGATCTGGTGGATTGTCATTCTTCGCCGCCACTTTGCAGCCAACCTCGAAGGGATTCGTAAGACTGAATTCGAGCGATCCGTGCGCGGATCCTCTCGTTGATCCACAATATCTCTCTACAAGTAGCGATTGGTACACCATGCGGCAAGGTTTGAAGTTTATCATGCGTTTGAAGGAGCAGATTCTCCAACAGGGCTATCCCATCTTGCCTGCCCACCTCCCGGCAAGCGAAGATGACAAAGACCTGGACGCCTTCATCCGAAAAGAATGCCAGAGTACCTATCATTACAGCTCAACATGTCGTATTTCCGCCAATGCAGATGATGGGGTGGTCGACCCGTATCTAAAAGTGCATGGTATTTCTCGTTTGCGAGTAGCGGACTCGAGTGTCTTCCCTTACATCCTCAGCACCCATCTTGCAGCCACGACTGTTGTAGTTGCAGAACGATGTGCGGAAATGGTTTTGGAAGATTTGGGATTCTAGAATAGCTTTGTACGCCCCAGTATAACTGTATATTATAACAACTAGAACTATAATATTAGATATAATGTGCGATTGAGAACCTTTGTATTCTGACCATGCCCCTCCTCATCAAAGACCGAGTTCTGGGGTAGAGCCATCAAACAAATCCCAATTATAAACGACATGAATATACATGGCTAGTGTTCCGCGGCTATTTTCGGGTTTTGTACTCACTTGCTTTTGATAAATATAAATTCATTCTGAGCATGGCTACCATCTCACTCCTCTTCTTACTTAAGGGATCTGTCAGAACTCTGTATCAAATTTACTTCAAAGTCCTTTCTATCATGGCTCAGCCCAGCTTCGGGAGCTAGGCTTTCTCTGGCGTACCTGGTTTACATTTTAATGTCAGAAGAAAACTTATACCCCCTTCCGTGCGCACCGCCCCACAACTCAACTAACGGGAATGGATCAGAGCAACAGCTTCCTCTCATAGTTCGGGATTGTGTAACATCAGACCCCCTTAGCAAGGATTTTCCATACCCCACGCTCATGACAATTGTCTATTTCGGATTCTGGGTCTCCATTGATCTTTTCCGAGTTGGGCTCGCTGCTGAGTCGACGATATGACGCAAGTCACACGATTGATGTTGACCTGGTGTGGCGTGTTTCGGTGAACCGCATCCAGCTAACAGGCCGACCTCGAGTATTTTATATTTAGTGATGGTAGTGGAGTTCCAATTTTATTTCCGTCGATCAATCGGAACTCGGAATCTCGTCTTTTGCTCACCCCCGGCGGGCTATTGTGAATCATATTCGTACATACATAAGGGTGCGACTGAGCTGTGGCATCATTTGATATCGACTTGATAGCGACTACATATGTTTCTAGATCTGATGGTGTATATACAGTGTCTACGGTTTCGAGTTCCGAGGAGAAGGAGGACGAATATTATCAGCGAGGTCCCATTTAGGAATAGCTGGTTTCCATACTCCACCCGAAAATCTCCCCTCCGATAGAGTCAAGTGAACCTTGATCATAAATATAACGCCCGCCAGTTAAATCTGTCATATTCCGATCCGGTGCGGCGTTTCCGGGCGAGTCCTAATTGTGTAAAAAGCGAGTTTATTTTGGAGCAAAAGGAAAAATGGTCTACGAGAATAATCGTAGAGTGACAATGGTACCGGTGTGGAACGGACTTATTCTATTTAAAAAAAAGTTTTAAACAATATTGTATTTTATCCCCCCGCAGAATGCGGAATAGGTGGAATTACTGGAGTCGACGGAATGGACATCGGAATGTTCACCCGCATATCCTCGGTTGTCGGATTTCCTTTCGAGACTTGGAAGCCTATCTCTAAGCCTTATTTCCTTCTGCTTGATTGTGGGCGTGAGGAGCCACCCAAAGGACGGCGACGAGTAGTCGCCATAAACCAGCTCAGTGGAAAATCAATGGTTTTCCTTACTGGCATTCATCGCTGTACTTTTAGTTATTATAACTTTTAAATAGAGTATACTATATTCTTATATCAAGTACTAATGAATGGTTATTTGCATGCTATGCCGGTTGGACCCTCTTGACCAGTCTGATGGAAACTGTGCTCACACCCATCGTCATCTTAATTCGAGCCCTCAAGGTTCTGTCCTTCCATTGCGAGAGACTTTCTCCGTCATTTAAGAGAGGTTGGATCTCCCAGTCGCGGATTAGATGGGCCAATAAACAGCATGCCTCAGTCGTGGAAAACCTGCGTCCGATACCTACGGACCATGTAAGCTTTCGTAGAGTGACATTGACGAGTGTACATACAAGCTCTTGATCCAACAGAGAATATTGACATCTCCTCTTCCGTTGCATTATACCACCTGGATGGACGATACTCTTCAGGTTCGGGAAAGTGGCGGGGGTTATGATCTAAAACTGTGGTGAGTGCTACCATCTATTGTAGAATGGGAGGGCGTACGCATGCCAACCATGTCAACCGCAAGCCTTGTTCCCTTTTTTATGAAGAGGGTCTCCCCGGGCTCCTCGCCCACCGCCGGGGTTTGAAGGGTTAAGTCCTCAACAGCATCACGGAGCAAGACAAACACAGTCGCTACGTGGTGTCAGGATAATGTAAAAGGGGCGAATGAATGCACTGACGGTACAAGCGGCCAGCCTCGATGAAACAGGCAAGGATCTTTTTGAACTTCGCAAAGTCTGAATATGACTAACAAGGTGTTCAGGCGCAAACATACAGGAATAGGAATTCAGAAGTACCAGGGGGCTATCTCCAGGAGCGACGTTGCACACTTCACTGTACATTTCATCTTGGATACCCTTGTCCAGGGCTAGTAGTCCGAGTGTAGCAGTCCAAATGCTGGACATGGTTTCTGGGAAATGTTGAGTTACTGCTATCACCACCATTGAAACACGCTTACCATGGCCTGCAAAGAGCATGAGGTATAGATTGCCCGTCTGTGTGGAACCGGCGCTATGATTATTATTTGGGAAGCAGTCAAGGGCCAACTTACTATTTCATCCGTCGTGAGTGTAAATTTTCCCTCATTCTTGTTTGCTGCGACAAGACTGCTGAGTATGTTACTCTTGCCCTCCTCGGACATATCCTCTTGGTCATTAATGAAGCGATGGATGTGTGTTATGAGCGTTTTGTGTGCACTATCAATGCGCTGAAAGCTAAGCACTAGTTAGGGAGCCCCTGACAAACATTTATTTACTACCGCACCTCTGAATTGGCAAGATATAGGCCCATTTTGGAATGACGAGTCGCTGAATAAAAGTCTCCGCGATGGTCTGAAGAGCGTTACCAAAGGCGTGCATAATATCTGTCGAGGTTTCGGCAGATTTCCATGGCATTTCGGCTCCGAAGCCACATCTGGACAGCACGACGAGAGCGAACTGGTGCTCGAGTCAGAGATGCCATTCATTTTTGGCAGAACGACGCACCCTTATCATATATGGGTTGACTGCAGGAATGTCAACTGATGTAGCATCTGCCCATCCCTCTTCAGAAAGCATTTCGTGGTAGATGGACATCGACTCCCTCCACACGGACTGGTAACTGTCAAACAGGAATTAGAAGTTATCTCAATACCGAAACATTGACACTCACGTTCCTTGGCTAAAGGCGGGACCCATGATGCGGCGGTGTCTTTTCCAGTCATCTCCATTGACTGAGAAGACATTATGTCCATACTCCCTGAAGGATGTCAAATTAATATGTGTCTGATCGAAACTGGCATCGACTAACACTATGCCTAACGTTGCTTGGGGAGACTTCTCCAACCTGGCATCTCTGGTGGAAACAATTTGACGAGCAACCTCCATAGAAGTTGTGTACACCATCGGTGTCCCCCAGAGGTACGGGGTGACGGAGATAGTTTCTGATTTGTATTTTTCATAAACTATGAATGAATTAGTTGATGCGCCCGACGTTCATAAAAACAAGATCTGACTTTTTCCTCGCCAGGCCCATTGCCATAAGAGACCGGGATTAAAGAATGACGTAGGAAGGAGCGATCCTAGTAGAGATATGGGCGCAAATATAGTTTTCATCCCCGGGATGTGGCTGACGAGCTGTAAAACAAAGTCTGACTTGGTACCAGTGAGCAAAAACATAACCACGAAGAGCCTCACATTAGTGACATTCCGGGCTCTGTTGAGCAACGAGAATAGAGTAACAAGTAGAGCGGCGAAACAAAGCGTGTCGATAGTTATCATATTAATCCTGCAGTGGGACATCCAAGTTCGCGCATTTTAAATAAGGCTTCACCGAGGTTCCAAGCAAGAAACTGTAGCCTCCATCAGATTGAGAAACTCCCGATCCTGCTATCCACATTCTAGTCGTACAGCCATGTCGATGATGAGTCGGCCGCAGGGAGAAAGCTTGCGGTGTCCGGGGTCCGCTCGCCTTCCTGCTATTGCGCAGATGACGGATATTTGCATTCTTTTCTTTGTTTTTAAACAAAAACTTGCCTGGTATGGAGAAAGCCAACATTCCACAAATCGTTCTGTAGGCACTGATGTTTCAAACCCAATGGAGAGCTCGAGAAGGTAAGGTATCACCTCAGTATATGGGTATAGTCGTATCAGGCCAGTTCGGGTTCGAACAAACAACAGGTTTTGTCGGCGAAAGAGATGTCACGACTTGCACGGAAATAGTCAATCAAGCCAATATACCGTTACGGCATCGTGTTTCGGTGGTGAAATATTGATGATCACATCTGTTCGAGGGTATCTGGTTCGTTTCTAGTTCCAATAAGGAGAAACAGGCGCTGAACTGATGAGTCAATTATCAAACTTACAGCATCCTCGTGGGTAGATTCGGATTTACGATTTAAGAGCAAGAGCGCAGTAATCAGTAATGCGCTCAAGTGCTCACAGGTAACAACAGCACGATGCCCACCTCCATAGAAATTTCAAGATGGAGTCGTCTCCGAATGACTTTTATTCTCCTCCAGCTTCGTAAGAGATCTCCGTTGTTCCTGTGTCTTGCGCTCACGTCCTTATAGCATTCATTCTTTTAATCGCCGTGCTCAAACTGTCTCTTGGTCTGAACAAATCCCACAAAACACGCGCTCGTGTCCTCTTTGATACGTCCGCCCGGTTCATCTTGAAGAACCTCGACGCTGCACAGCTTCAAGCTCTATCCGTTCCGACTTTCGACTCTTACAGGAAGTGGGCAAAGGATGCTAAAGAAGATGTAATTGTGGATGAGCTAGGATCTGATGCACGCCTTCTCTGGGTGGGCTCGAAGATCGGAAAGCGCGTAATTATCTATTGCCACGGTAAGTTCTTTGATGATAGTAAGGATTGGGAAGGTCTCTGAATATAAATATCAGGTGGTGGATTCGTCGGGCCACTATCTGACTTCCAAATCGCATTTTGGCATCGAATTCAGCAGTCTCTTGTGGAGGAGACCGGGGAAGAACCAATCGCGATTGCTATTCTTCAATACTGTAAGTTTTTGCTTTTTATCTTTGAAGGCAAGCTCAAGCATGTGTTTCAGCACTTGCGCCTGCGAAGTTTCCTACACAAGTCAACCAACTGACACTTGCTATTCAACATGTGCTTTCGTTGGGAGTTAGCATGTCCGATCTGTATCTCGCCGGCGACTCTGCAGGAGCAAACTTGGCTCTGCAGCACATTATATGTACGCTTCATCTCACCCCAAGCGTACCCCAGAATCTCCCATCGGTGCCTCTGGCTGGAGTGTGCATGGTGTCTCCTTGGGTTATTTTGAGTAACACTTCCTTCAAGTCTCACAAGGAGAACGCGAGGCGCGACCTAGCACCACCAAAATCCTTCGAAGCCTGGGCCAAACTGTATCTTTCAGGTCTAACAGCCGATCAGAAACCGTACGCCGACCAGACTGGGACCTCTCCGGATTGGCTAGCAGGGATCGAAAAGGTTGTCAAGCGCGTTATCATTACATCTGGTGACGATGAGGTGTTGAGGGATTCTATCACACATTTCGCCAAGACCATGGAGCACCATCACTCGGATGTGACCGTCGCTGTGTTGGACGGCGAGGTGCATGCAGATCCGTTATTCGATTTCGCGACCAAGCCTAACGACCTGACTGCGGGTGGCAAACAAATACTAGAATGGTTTAGAGTTGGACTTAATACTTCATCCACCACCACGGACAGCTCCTGACTTTCCGCCCATGGTCCATCGCCTCAAAAAAGACATCCCCGCTGCTTTGGCAGTGGGTATCTTACCTGGGGGATCGGTTGATCACTGCTGGGCCATCGTGGATGATACTAGTAACATCTTAATGCTATAGATTTCTTATCTTACCGGGCAAGTCTTGCAGTTTCTTAGTATCTAATATTGTTTACGATGACTCCTTTGCTTGGATGTCTCATAGTGCGAGAATGAATGTATGTCGTACTGTTCTCATGTGAAAGTATTGGGCGCTCAGATAATTTTTTCAGTTACTAGCTAGTTGCTGTTGGCCCATGCTGGCCAGAGCTGAGGAGTCACGATTGTTACTATAGTTATTCGAACAAGATAATGTGTCTGATGTGTCGATAGAATCTGACAACCATGTCCAAATGAAAAACCCCGGCGTTTTAGAAAAATCTTTAACAGGGTCTCAAGAGAAACATTTTCTATCCTATGTCATGGTACCTCTACATTGCCTCGAGATTGCGAGAGATGTGAGGGAAGTTCCAGCATTGGCGGGCCACTATTGATTGGATTGAGTTCCTCAGTTCAGTGAATAGAACCACCCACAGTTAAACACCCTAGAAGGATGCATGGAAATTGGTTGGGGGGGGGATATTCATATTAAAAATAAGACAACTTGATCGTTTATTACATTAAGGGTATTTCATAGTATGGTGAATGTTAATGGTGAGAATGACAAGACACAGAGCAGTTACACAGCAATTTTGCGGAGCATTTCTTTGAGGCCAGTCAGAGCCTTTTCACTTGCAACTCGAGCAGCATCTGCATCAGCACATTGTTTTGACACTAGAACAAGAGAAGAATTAGCCAACTTTGGACATTAATGAAAGTGAGAAAATCAGAGGCTACATTCTAGGATCTTCTGCTCATTTTTCCTCCATTTTGTAGCTGTCTGCCCATCTATGATTTCAATCAGCAGGTGTGTCAGGTAGAATAACAAAAAGCATACAGAGTTTCTTATAAGTTGTATTCTTGCTCACCAAATGTGTGTGATCTGATGTGTATTCCTCGATCTCCTTTAAAACTATGATATCTCTGAGTGTTGGAAGGAGGAAAATGGTTGGTAGAAAGTCTTACGAGCTCTTATTTTTTCATCAGCTTCTCCTTGGTCTTTTTTCTCAGATTCAAATTTCTGGTTTGCTGTAAATCAAATGAGTTGCATGAGGGTATATAATATGAAAACAACTTCAGCTCACCTGTTGTTAGACTGTTTACCTGAGTTTCGAGAGTCAGAATTCTGGCTTCATTAACCTTAGCCTTCTCTGCAACTACAGCAGGCCAGAGTATAAGTGCCCTTTAACTTGCATTGTGATGAGACACTTACAATCATCTTGTTGAGCCTTCATCATTTTAGCCCTTTTTTCTGCCGCTAAACGTGCATTATTTAATTCCTTCACAGAAGCCCAAACTGTGAATTCAAGGAATCAACATGTTGAGAACAGGAAGAACAATATATCAACTCACGGGTGAGGGTTCTGGTGGTCAATGCATCTGGGGTGTCCATAGTATCACCGGCCCGAGAGTTCTCATTTTCGGTGTCAGTAGCAATGAAATCCACGCTCACTTTTGAGACCGAGGAGGCATTATCTTCGCCATCTCCTGCATGAATATCATGATCCAGGATGGGTTCCAAAGTTGGTCCTTCCACAGCCATGCCTTCGCTGTCATCCCCACCTCTGCCATCCATATTTCTATGCAGTCCTCCCTCATCTAGTTGATCGACTTCACCTTCCTCATCTATGCCTTCAATGCCCTCGGAGCTGGAGCTTACATGACTTGATATTGGGCTATGTCTGGAGGGCTTTGATTGATACTGGATTTCACCATCACTATTATCTGAGGTACACCTGACTTTCCCAGAACCAATTCCTTCTGTTGTTTCGTCTTCGTCCTTGTCAGAAGTCAACTTGGCCTTCTTCGCGATCCTCTTATCCTCGCCAGGAGTATCGCTGGAGGATTCTGATTGGTCATCTGCAGGGGATGGTGACCTGCCCCGTTTTCCACCGGGTTGGGAAGGCATGCATTGAGTATCAACTAGCCTCCTCTTTGTTTCAATTTCCATTCTTTCCTGATTCTCCCCAGATGGCGTGCAAAGAGTTCCATATGTTTCCACAATTGACTGCTCGTTAAAAAAGACTCTTTTGATAGTGGCTTTTGTCAGCCAAGATAGCCGAAGAGTCCCATGGTGTTGCGAAAGGTATCGATTCGAAAGGATTGGGTGCCGAGGAAAATGTTGAGGGATAGGCGCAAGCCATTGGCGCCTTTTATCCTTAACAGACCAATTCCACCAGACCCAGGTGTCCGTTGTCCAAACATAAACCCTACACGGGGGTGTTAAATCAATATATACATCTCCTGGGTTCCCCGCGATATCCGAGGGAGGTTGGCCATAACCGAGCAATTCAAAGAAGGGAACCTGACGGTGGTCCCCATCTTTTGAGAAGTCATATGGAAATTCTTTGCCTTTGTGACATTGTAGTAATTGGTCGTTGAAGAAGCAGAGCTTCACTACTAGCTGCGGCTGTTCTGCAGATTTGGGTGTTGGCCCTGTCCAGGGGTTGGGCAAATGTGGTGATTTCGGTGCGGTCTCGGTATGGAGATTTTCAGTTGCAGAACACAATGCCATCTGTGAATTTGACTATCTCGTCTGGCCTGTCCAAGGTCATGAAGTTTATGTGGAACCAAGTGAGAAAACTGAGCTTCTGGAGATCGGACAAACGACAATTCATTATGGGCGCTACGAAAAAAGGACCCCGGCTGTAACTTGTTATGTAATCCGAGTCTCTTTCAATTTATCGTGCCTGAGAGCAAGTGATTCTCTAAACACCTTCCGGCTCCACCAATCCTCTGTCTGGAAGATTTGTAGCAGGGGTCGTGGGAATAGCAGGAGTCTGCAAAATTCACAATGCATATCATCTTTTTGGAACACAAAGCAGGCCTTGAGATGCACAGGTGTACCTTCACAGCTTTGCAAGAAAACCTAGCTGGGCCTTATGCCAGCACTGGAAAATATATTCCATCTTCCTGTGTCTTGGGAAGCATATATTTCAACTCAAACAATTAGTTGTGCCAGGCTGAGAACTAGTCACCATACATTAAAAACTATTGTGAATCGTAAGAATACATTGACAATATAACAAAAATAACAAGCAGAACAATGTGTCCAAGAAATCCCAAAACCAAGATGTATGCAAAAAATATCCAGTCCATGTCTAAAAGTAGAAACTCTCAATGCATTCGGAACACAGAAAAATGCTTCTTGACCCTTGTCGCAATGCCTCCAGGGATCGTGAGGGAGATGGCAGAAGAGTGTGGTGTAACCCCATGATGTCCTTGTGTCCCCTGTCCCGCAAAGAAACTGCCACTGGGATTGAGGTTGGTTTTCTCCACCCCGAACCGTGACGACAATGCTTCTGGGATTGATATTAATGACCTGAGATTCCGATAGGAATTTGGTCGCTTGATTGGTTGGTCAGTCTGTTTCGTAGGGGATGTAACCTGCAAGAAAGATGATTCAGGTTGCCGCGACGGAGGGATCTTGCCCGCGGTGGTTGGTTGAAGGTCCAATGGATAGGAGATAGGTTGAAGAGGTGCCATGTCTACTTCAAAATGCGTGAAAAGATCGACCGCGTAATCAGGAAGTGAGACGTGAATGTTGTCAATTAAATCGTTGGTGATAAGAGACGCGGGGCGGAATATGGTCGCTGTACCACTTTGGTCATTACGTTCAGTCTTTCGCTCACAGCTCAAGTCCGAAGAGAGGGTGGCATGGGGCAGTGTACTGGTAGCAGTGGAAATGGGAGTCGATGGAAGTTCGTCGGACGTGACTGAGTGGTCAGAGAGAGCTGTCGTAGTAAAAGCGTGGGGGGAATCCAACGCAACATATTCAGTCACGACGCCAAGGGGAATGTGAGGGGCGGGTCGGCTAGGTTTCGATAGAGATTGAGTCTGGAGAGGGGGTATAGAATGGGACGATATGCGTCCATCCAGTGAGATGGAACGTAAATGATGCTTGGGAAATTCAGCGAAGTTACGAATGGTTGAGCTGGTGCGTAGCCGCATGGGCGAGACCTTGTCCATGGTTCTGCGCCTCAGATAACGCCCCACATAATGGGGATTTGGTGTGTGAGGATTTATAGGCTTGTGGGTTTGCGACGATTCAAGAAACTTGATAAGGTTGGCGTGCTTTCGAACTTGCGCTGTTGGAGCGTGGGCCTGTGCATGTGATTCATCGTCGTGTAAGGACTTCGTCAGGGTTTCCAGGTGCTTTAAAACCGCCTTTCGCTCTTGTTCAACTGCAAGCTGCCGCTTCTCTTCCATCCACCTTTCCCGCTTCAACGTCTCAAAAACTACCCTGTCCATTTCGCGGTCAGCCAGTACGGCTTGCAATGTCTGTGCGCGATCACGGGCATCATGTGCATGGGAGTTAAGGATCGAAGTGGCTTTCTCGAGAGCGCGAATTTGCAGCTCTTGAAGCGATACTTCGGTATTGCAGTTCTGTAAAGCCTTCGCCAGTTTCTCTTCAGCGGCTGAGTATCGTTTCAGCCGACGAACATCTTTGGCGTCCCTTCGAGTCGCGCATTGTTCCTTAACTTCTGAATCACGGATCGAAGAAGAAACTGAAGAACTGTGAGGGGTCGCAAATAATGGAACACCTAATTTGAGACTCGTATTACTACCAGGAGTGCTGGGAAGCACAACAATATGAGCGCCACAACTTGACAACTGGAATTATTACTCACTATAGTGCTGCCACCGTCCGTTGCTCGTGGACAGTTCTAGTCACGTTCAGGTCGACTGTGGCTGAATTTGTTCGTTCCTTTATGACTTCAGTTACATATGTAACATAGTAGCCAAGTTTCCAGGGGACGTACCTGGAGAACTGAAAGTCCCTGCCTTATGCGAGCTCGTTCTATATCAGCAGATATGGGTCTATCCTGAGCCTCAAGATTATCTAGAGTCTGTGGCATCTGAAGACATTGCCAACTTTGATGGGGTTGAACTTCGTCGCATGGGGCGAATATTTTTGATGGTTGTAGCGGCAACTCCCGGCGGCCCTCCGAGTTAGCGGTTTAGCGATTCCATTTGATAACATACGGGGTTGTGTACCCCTTAGCCGTCCCTCGGCTTCATTTTTATTCTAATACTATGTATACTTGTTATTCTCTAACTACTTGTGTTTTTTATTTCTTTCACGAGGGGCCTATCGTTCTAATTGTGGAGTCAAATTCACGGGCAGAGTGTTATGTTTAGTCCCCTGTGCTATGCGCATCGTGCAAGGATCAAGAATATGTCAAGCCCCATATTGACGTTATGAAAATTCGAATGTCGAATGTCCATGAATGAATAAACAAGGACGAGCTTCAGTGTTTCAGCTCTATTTTTTTTCACGGAATCCCCGTTAGTGCACCTACGACTACATTTATTAGGGAATTCTCGTTCGGATTTGGTTTGATGAGACAATGAATAAGATCTTTATTGTCGGGGTCCACATAAGCTATTGGGGTTGACCCCAGTCTGAATAGGGACCCTGCCGCAATCAGTGACAGTGTAAAATTGGTACCTCAGCCGTAGTCACTTGTACGAAGATATCGGATCACCCCTGTACACTATCGACAGAAAAACCCATGGCACTTCTACCAGCCAATGAAATGTCGTCCAAGGTGCCAAATCCCGGGTGGTGGTCTTCGCGTTTGCCCCCCGGAAATTCTTCACATTTACCTTGAGGCATGTCAAGCGGACGGTGGCCAGCAAGGAAGGCTTCCTTTTGCTGTTCGATGTACGACTGGTTATATGGAGTTTTGGGAACAGCAGGAATAAATATCACTGAAAAACTTGGCCATTAGCATGTGTAAGTACACCTGTTCATAGATCATCCCAAACCTGCAGAATCCCCTTGACCTTTATGTTCTTCTTCAACAGCGTGAATCACATCACAATGCCAAAAGACGGCGTCACCGGGACACATCTTCGGAGCCGCTGTCATAGTGGTCGCCAAACGAAGATGTGGGTGCAACGCTGGCGTTGGCTGGGGACCACTGTACCCGCCATCCAAAGGATTGATGCCAGGGAAATCAGGGCTTGAAATGTCTGACGGAGTATGAATATAGGTAGAAGGAGATCATAATAAGCCTTCACGCTTACCAAATTCCCAATTTTTGGCATCCATAATACTTTCTGCATCGGTGGAAGGCAGGGGACGAAAAAATGGACGTAAAATGATGTACGCATTTGCAAGAATGACGTTGGGGAAAAACTGTATGGTTCCTTCACTTGGTCCGGTTTCGCTGCACGGCAAATGTTAGAAATTTCTTATTAGGAAAGTCATATCTAGACTGACCTCAAAGCTAGCCACCCCTGGAAAGTCCTAAAAACACTCGCCTAGAACAGGGGTCGGTGATATGTCAAGAAAAAAAAACCAAGCATCTTACTTGATTGGGACGGTGGTAATAAGAGTTTCGTGCCTTGACACGGGCCCCCATTTCATATGGATCATGAAGGCGCCAGTTCCCAGATAAGATATCTGAGAAGCAGTCTCTGAGGGCGGGATCCTCCCACCGTTCGATCGTAGGACCTGTTAACGGTTGATCATCAGTAACATGAATGCAACAGAGGGCTACATTCACTGACCATCAACATGAGGGGGCAGGATATTACTAGGCTGTTGGCCAGGACGCCTAATCCGGAACCGATCGGCATATGAAAGGGGACTCGACAGGTCCACACCTTCCGTTGAACCCCCTTTGATATGGAAAAGGTTGGTGAGCCAAAGCGTTGACTTGAGCATATTAGGGTGAGATCGTGCTTGTAACTGGGCCTTGGTCCAACTGAGGCACAATTAGTATGAACTAAGCTATCAGGACCTTGATACATACAAAATTTCGTAGAACATTGGTCTATCTGGGGGATACCCTGGTTGTAAATGATAAAATAAATGAATGAAATATATAAGCAAAGGAAAGTCAGGTTTGACTTACCATCGAGACCGGGGTTCGCCTTGATATACTCCTCAAGGGATGCCTTCCAGCCTATCGCTTCAGTATCGTCAACGATACCTCGAATAACAACACATCCTCGACGCTTGATTTTGTTAATTTCTTCTTCGCCGAGCGTTTCGAGGTCAGCATAATTAACCTGAGGAATGTACTGCACCAAAATGAGTCAGAAATAAGAGTTAGTTACTTGAAATTGAGGGCTTACGTCGACGCCGTGGTTTGTAATACCAGTCGTAACTTCTTTGAGCTGCTCGATGATTTCGATCCATGCGCGAGTGGCCCGTTCCTCAAAATCCGGGTAAGTAGCAGCGATATCTCGCTTCAAGTCTGAAAATCGAGCTGGGAGTGGCATGACGAAGTGACAAGGAATTTGCTAAATCTTAGAGATTCCAATCATCCCTTTTATGCATTTCGAGATAGTAGGACCCATTTTTTAATATCCTTGGGTGGAGTGGCCTTTCGAGAGTAGACAGCCACATGCGAGGTTTTTCCGAGTGGTGGCGGGAAACTTTCAAGCGCTGAGAATAATAAAGCCAACAATGCTCTCTCCAAAGGTCACCAGATGTCAATTCTTCAAGGCGAGGGCATCTAAGATTTCATGGGACACCGTTTTATTGTGTTCCGGATTCAGAATTCACTGGGATGCAGTGCCTGCGTGTATGATCGGAAATTTTATCATCCCAATAGGCTGGAGAAAAAATCTGAAGCGTTCCCTAAGCTATCGTCTCGGGTCGTTCATATGTATTGGCCTGTCAGGGTAAAGAACCCAACGCAAACCCTGGCTGGTTAAAGAAAAGGCCGAACGAGTCATGATCTGCAAGTTGAAAAGTGTGTCCGAATAACTCGGAAGTTCAAACTGGCAACGCAAATAAACAACGTTTCGCTTCCCGAGGTTTCCCCGATCATCCATTTCAAGTTCAACCATGACCGTTAAAGCGCGACCAATTTTCCCGACATGTACTGGCCTAAGAGTCGGACTTGGGATCTAAAGGTGTGATTAATGAAAACTACACTGTCACGTAAGGGCACAAACCCTTCCTCTTCGAAAGTTCAACAATTCAAACCAAACTCAAATCTCAATCCGTGGCTTAACGGTAATCGCGCGTAAAAATGCACTTCGTAAGGAAATTTTTGATTGGGACTTCTATTATCAGCAGGCCAATCGGAGAAAATTCGAGGGGCGAAAGACGGAGGGCAGGTGTACGACGAGCTTGATACTCCAAACCCGAAAATATGTCACCAAAACGAGCGCGATAATTGCCTTCTGGGATTTCGAACATCCGTAAGCTCCGAGAACACAGTCTTTCATTGGAAAGCTAAGCACGTCCCGAAACACACGAACGAAAAAGCTAAACGTACCGAATGGGAGACTAGACATCAACTTACTGAAACGTTCAACTGTTTTTAACCAATTCAAAAAACGGAGACACGCGGGTCCATGTTTCAAACGCCTATGTTCGCTTTCTCCTCACTCCACCACGATGTTTTTATGGTAGCTGCATCTAACTTGGAGGAGGACTTGGACAAATCATCTAAATTTTGTCGTGCAAGTCGTTTATCAAGAGTAGGATTGATGCTTCGAATCGCGTGTTCTACCCCGAAGTGAGTCTTGGGACATGTTTCTTTATATTTACATTTTGTAATAAAGTTACTAGAAAAGGCGAAGGTGCATGCAAGAAAAACGGGGCCTCTTTTCTGGCGTTCATAAAAAATGACTTGCGGTGTCACTCATCCTTCCTCTAGCAAATTCCCTCACATTGCTCAACAGTCAACTGAGGCCGAGAAAGATAACGAAAAAAATAATGGATAGCGGGATAAAAATTCTGGAAAATATTAGTATTATAATCCACCTTCCCCATATACTCCAATATCATGCTGATCTCAGGCCGCGTTTGGATCGTGGAACAACTCAAGATATAACCAGCGAGAGGCACTTGAAGGTGGTTTCGATCTCTCCGTTATATTCTGACTAGCTAATTATTTCTGTAAGTCATCTTTGAGCTACGAATGTATAAGAGGGGCGGCTGGTAGCTGAGGTGACAACGTCGAGAACAAGAGGATTATGTTTACCATGCAGTCTTTGAAATAGCCACAATAGTCGAAGAATTCGACTTCACCGGATCTCAGGTACTTGATTGAATGCTTCGCTGTCCATTCATCGAAATTCTACCTAATTTGATACATGTGCCAACGATAATATTTCCATTATCAATTGCAAAAACCCATGTCGTCAACCATGTGTTGCGATACTCATGTAGAGCATTGTCGCTTAGACGCCAAATTTGTGGAAGGTTTTTTTTTACGTCTGTCGGGCGAAAATCGGCCGGCGCTGGAGGGAAAACCGCGGAGTTCGGATTTCTGACATGTTCGTTTTGGTCAACACACTCAACGTACATGATAAACTGAATACACAAGTGAACGCCAACTGGGTCTCACTGGCTTTCGGTGAAAGCGTAAGTATAGCTCTTATTCCTTCATTCAATAATATTATTCCAGGTTCGAAAATCAACATGCAAGAAACTCAGCCCACCTTGACAGGGGTTGTTGAGGAAACGCCACTTATGTCACCTCCGTCTTCTCTATGGCCCCATCAGCTGGGCTCTCGACCCAGGGACCCAAAAATTTCGTTCTTATCGCAATCTCCGAATGACCGCCTAATGATTGGCGGGGATTCGGCTTCGGGGGTATCGGAGGTTGACGAACTCGAAATCCATCATGCTCTCCCGTCTCGACAAGCGATTCAAATATCCCAAATCCCTGGATTGACGATCCGAATCCAACGTCAGAAATTTATCCAGGCATTACATCCCAACTGAAGTCTTTCATCAACTCTCCAAAAGCTATGCATGACCCACGGGAAACATGGCCTTATAGGCTGTACCCTGCGGATGAAAAGAAAGTACTGTTTTTTGAATTTCGTGGATACGGCCCACCTCCTTCTGATATTGGAAACCCGGGAGACTTTTACCTTGATCTCACCCACGAGGGCTCCTCGCGATATCTCATATATGTTCGCGAAGGGCGCGAGTGGGTGTGTAATAACTGGTCGGCTAACCCGAAGCGCAAAGAATTCAGACTCCACAAACACCCTTTACTGAAAGATCGTTACCTATGGGGAACAGGTACAAGTGGGTTCATGTGGTTCACAGGCGACAATCTACGAAAGACGGGATGCTACCGTATCGGAGACGAGCATGACCCGGAGCCCATGATTCAAGAGGCACTCGCTTACATTTTCGACGGACCAAAGCTAGCGGATGACGCACAGGGGAAAGAGAAAGAGCTAGCTGAGATTGAACGACGGGCCAAATTACGGGCCAGTTGGGAATTAAATAACAATCCTCCAACATCAGAAGATCTTGAGAGAAAGGAGGCGGAGAGGGAGAGGAGGAGGCGGTATGAAGCAGAAAGTCAGAGAAAACTAAAAGAAAGGATGCGGAGAAGGTTCGGTGCGATAGACCAACAAGAGGGGGAAGCGGCTGGACCGCTCACTACGACTGAGCAAGAGCCAATGCCGGTAAATAAGTCCGCATATAGAGATGCATCAGGCAAATCTGCTGTGCATCCCCAGGATCTTGGTGACTTACCCAAACCTGCCGGGAGACAGATGAGAATGAAGGCTAGGAATGCTTCACAGAAGACCTCGGATGTCAGCGACGGTTCTGTCAAGAGACGGAAGGTAAAGAGAGTGAGAACGGGTTCATTGGCCATCCCAAATGACTGTGATGGTATGCCTGAAAAGAAACGGCAACGCCTGGGTATGTTTCCGACAGGCACAGTCTTATAATATTATTTATCTGACCTTTAACCCCCACCAAGACGCACAGCGGCGAACTCCCCGCGTACGGAACTCCGGCGTCCCATCCCCAACACTCCCCGATCCCCAGCAGTCCTGTTCCCGGAGTGCTAGATGGGGCAGTACCGGCTCGGACTCCGAGCATCGCGTTCAAACCGGAGACAACAATCCAGAAATGGAGGTTAGCACGAGGGAAGTCAGCATAGGTAGCGATGAAGTGGTTGGCGAAAGTGCAGTAATCCACGCACAAGGTAACGGGGATAGCGAAGGCCAGGCTCGAGATAAGGAAAATGGAGAAGGGGGTGATAATGACGCAGATGACGAGGGAGACGAAGGAGGCGCAGGTGAAAGAAGCAAATGCGAAGATGCGGGAAACGAGGAAGGCACAGAGGAAGGAGCAGGTGAAGAGGGCAGGGAGGTGGGACGTGGAGGAAGTCTAAATGTGGCTATGAGGAGGGGTCGCCCACAGGATGGCAAGGTAGACACCGACGGGAATGCCGCTGGAGAGCCCGAGAACAAAGGTGTAGATAATGACGATGGAATAAATGTGGGTCAGGATGCAGAGCCTGCCGGTTTGCGTGACACAGATGTTGTTGGCTCTACCGGTGAGATGAGTAATGGTTCATGCATCCCCAATAATGCTGACTGCTACATGGACCAAGGCGGTTCAACGAGGGAAGAAGTGGCAGCACGAACAGCAGAACGCACCCAACATGCAGGAGAAAGACGTGGCCACTCCTACGTTTCGGACCCCATGGATATCGATGAATCTATTGATAATGCGCAGTTGGTCGCCCAAAAAGCGGCTGATGGTCTGTCTTAGCTTTGGAATTTAGCCTCTCATGGTCTTACTATTGACCTTTTCCCTAGTTCACGCATTCCTCTTGAAGAATTACTCCCTGATCGAGAGGGAACGGGATGCCTTGAAGACCTGTATCACACATTGTCAGTTCCCTACAGCTCGTTCACACAAATCCTGACATTATTATATAGTACGCAACACTCTTCAAAAAGAGACGGATGCCCGGACGGCAGAAGAAGAACGTGTTACTTACCGTTCGTTCAACAATGTTTGCTGAGGAACCTCTCACTGATCCTTTATGCCTCCGTATCAGTAAATGCACTTCTCGATACTGAGAAACGAGCGCGCGCAACTGTGACAGCAGAGCTTGAGGAAGCAAAGCAGATCAGTATGCCCACCGTATCACGGTCCTTTATCGGTTTACACTGACCTGACCTACTTGTATCAGTGGAGAAAAACAGGACGCATGACGTAGAATTCATAGGAGCCCTTCAAGACATGACAATGCAGAGGGATAAAGGTAGGCCTGCGTTGCCCATATTGTGACATTCTCCGATAAAGTACATGTCAAAGCTATTGCCGAACGGGATAAGAGCGATCACGCACGGACGCACGCTGTAAGCAAACTCGCGAAGGCGAAAGACCTTTTTACAGCGGTACAGCAGTCCTTGGATCAGGATAGCTCTTAGTTGCAAAATCAATAGGCGAGTCTGTGATGATGATAGATATACCTTTGTACAAACACAATTAATTTATTGGATTTATTTAACCTCAAGCGACAGCGACTTGGAATCCCATGGCCCTCCTTCCCACAGGATGTAATATATCATCCACTTTCCCAACGCCAATGAACTGGTCTTCGCCTTGACCCTGAGGAAAATCGGGTGGACGCTGTCCCCGCAGGAAAGTTTCTCTTTGTTTCTCGATATATGTCTGGTTCAGTGGCGTGAGGGGGACAGCGGGAATGTACATGACTTGTGGTACCAAACCAAATAAGTCCTCTAGAACTGTTGTACAAGGAGTACACTTACCGGCAGAAGCTTCCGTTCCGGTATGTTCCATTTCAACGGAGTGGATAACGTCACAGTGCCAAAATACGGTATCACCGGGGTTAACTTTGGGAACCGATGTCATTGTGTCCTCGAGCTGGAGATGAGGATGGAGGTCAGGTGTTGGTCTAGGACCCGTATAGCCGCCATCCTTGGGGTAAATCCCAGGAAAGTCAGGACTAGATATGTCTAAAATGTTGATCTTACGTCAGGGTTGTTAGTACCAGTGGTGCCGGTAACACTGACCTAACTCCCAGTTTTTAGCGTCAAGGAAATCGACGGCATCAGCAGCTGCGACTGGGCGGAAGAATGGTCGTAGAATGAGGTAGGCATTCGATAGTTGGACGTTTGGAAAGACTTTCAGAGTTCCCTGAGTTGGAGCGGTTTCACTTTTGCGTAGTTTTAGATCTGTGTCATCTCGGGTACTGAAGAAGAATGGCCATTGACAAACCTCATCGCTAACCAGCCCTGGAAAGTTCTGAATATACTTGACTACAGTTGGTTAGGTTCGTGTTGTCAGTGAGAGGTCGATCATTGGACTAACTTACTTGGTTGGGCCTTCGGTAGAGAGAGTTCCGGGCATCAAGTCGACCTTCCAATGAGTACGGATCGTGCAGACGCCAGTTTCCAGAAAGAATACTTGAGAAACATTTCCTGAAATTAGGGTCCTCCCATCTTTCAATGCCACCTCCTGATATATATCTATGTGAGTATCATTGCTGGTGTGAACGAATGCCGGCCTGACCGTCAATGTGAGGTGGGTGGATGTCCCATTGAACTCCAGGGTGTCTAATGCGGAATCGGTCCGCATAGCTGAGTGGGGTTGACAAGTCCACTCCATCAATCTTATGATCATCCTTGGTATGGTATAGATTGTTGAGCCAAACAGTCGCTGCAAGAACGTTAGGATGAGACCGAGCTTGCACTTGGGGTTTAGTCCAGCTAAAAAAATATTAAGCCTTGCCAAAGTAAGCTCTAAAGTCAAAGACTTACTAGAGTTGGAAGAATTGTTTGTCGTCCACGGGAACCCCTGCCGAAAAGAGACCCACGTTAATGATAAGGAGAGGGGAAGGAGAGATGAAATACAACCTTCGACATCGGGGTTAGCCTTGACGAACTCTTCGAGAGACAACCTCCATTGAATCGCTTCAGCATCATCGACTACATCCTTGATCACCACGGTCCCCCGGCGTCTGATATTCTCAAGTTCTTCTTTGCTGACTTTGTCAAGATCGGCAAAGTCGACTTGGGGCACAACCTGAAGAGAGACGATTGTTCCACGGGAGGATATGAAAGTCAAGGCGAACGTCTCACGCTAGTTCCTCTCTTCGCGATCTCAGTATTGTTAATCTTCAGTTGAGCTAGGATCTCCACCCATGCTTGAGTCGCACGTTCTTTGAAATCGGGGTACGAGGCTGCGATTTCTTGCTTTATCTCTGTAAACCGAGCTGGAAGCCCAGACCCAGACATGGCAATATCAAGGGAATTGTAATGCACCCTCACGACCTATTTATCGCCCCGCTTACCTCACATACTCACTAGAGGGAATACAGGCCCGGTTGCCGAGCTTTGTGGGGAACTTACTGCTATTTGTTGAGCGCCGAAATTTCTCCACATGGTGGGTGATCCCGAAGCAAAAGAAGGTTGGTCATGAGTTGACGGAGCTGCACAAGAAAGAGGGCCCCTGCCGGGAAAGTAAGCAAAGTTCTGTCACCCTTGAATATTGTTAGACAAGATGCAGACAAATAAGGAAGCGGTTATTAGGTGGGAACAAACGGTAGTGATATTGGCAAAACATTTACGAAGCAGTCATTACATTAATCCTAGGTTAGTCGACGAGAGCAAGCAGAAAATCAGTCTTCATCGATTGAGCTAGGTGTTATTGGTCTGCCAAGGAAGCATCGGCATCTACTTCATATGCTTCTACCTCCTCGTCGTCCTCGGGGGTCGCCTCTTGGTACTATGAAGAACATGTGTGAATGAAGCGTTAGGAGATTTAGGAGATTGATCTACCTGTTGGTACTCCGAACTATCCAAGAGCGTCAGTATTGGTTCACCAAAACACGACCTCGGAAGCTTACATGAGATCGTTCGTGTTGCTCTCTGCTTCGGAGAATTCCATTATGTCCATGCCTTCTCCAGTATACCTATGAAAATATCAGTAATAGCGTTTGGTTATCAGTTTTGATGATTCACCAATGCAAGAATGCGCGTCGCTTGAACATAGACGTGAACTATAATGAAAGAAACGTCAGAAAGCTTGGATGGGAAGAGATCGCTTTATGCTGACTGATTCTCCAGTCCTTTTGAATAACTCCTGAATTGCAGTCGAGTTGGACAGGGCAGTCGCCGACTAGGAAGGGGATCAGCATCAATAAGCGAGAGACAACCCCAGCTACATACTTGAGTCTGGCCAACAGGAGGAACGGAAACCAGAGAAACGGATACGTTATCAGGAATCCACCTATTAACGATATGCTGAGCCACGTCTAGTTGCGAAACTGGATGTCACTTACTCAACAAAGTGAGAGGAGTTCTTTTGCTGAAGGTCACGAACGGAAACCTGTTGCCAGGTCGCTTAGCACCAATTTTACTTGTCCATGCGGGTGGTTCGAACATACTTCTGCCTGTTAAAATACAAATGTCATCATGTCCTTAATGTGGTTGACCCAAGACACTTACTTCTCGTGACGATATCTTGCCACGGAAAATCGTGGCTGCGGTCAAATACCGCCTAGGTAACGCTCCAAATCGTGTTGTAATAGATAGGATTATTCAGCTTACCCATGTGCTGGGTCACAGGCCACCAGCAAATTCTTACGATCGAAGAGCCTAGGGGAAAGCATTGTAGGTTATTCCCAAGGAATCAAAGTGACACCTACGCTTTGGTCAGTTCTGGGATAGATGTTCCCTGGAAGGACCGAGCCGCGGGATTATAGAAAGGGGCGTAGCTGGGCATAAGGAAATGCAACTATGTAGGACAATCACTTAACGATCATCAATTTCGATTCTCATGAGAAACTTACGCGAGGGAACGGCACAAGATTCATGCCAAGTTTTCTTAGATCACTGGAGAGACATTAACAGCTGCGTAGTTTAGATGAAATATAAACGCACCCATTCAATTGACCAGGGAAACGCAAACTGGTACTAACACCACACATAACTTGTGCGATTAGCTGGTAGTAGAAATTAGTGTGCGTATGCATATGCATGAGGCTGACGGGAACAAACCCGATTTAGATCATCAAACGAAGGGCTAGTATTCTTCAGTGTTCGAGAATGGATGTCATACCTGACGGTTCGATCAGTAATCAGTGTTTCTATAAATAGGTACGGGACGCACAGGGCTTCATTGTCAATACAGATGGTGAGATCTCCATTGTCCACGAGTTGGTGAAGGGAAAGCATCGCGTTGTAGGGCTAAATAGGAACTTGAGAAGCAGGACGACAAATAGACGATATAAGGTACCTCAACAATGGTTTCCGATACCTGGACAACAGTGAGATAATGTTGACATCATAAGCCAGGGTCATACCTTGGGTGATGGTAGAATTGAGAAGGTGGCGAGCATGCGGTCTGGGAATTCCTTCAAGCAAAACTTCTTCAATAACAATCGAGGCCCAAAATGTGAACACATACCTCGCGTATTTTGGACAACAGAAGACTTCCCAAACCAGCTCCTGTGCCACCACCAAGGGAATGTAGGATTTGAAACCCCTGAAGCGCGTCACATGGCTCCGCCTGGCGTCTGACAACATCCTGTGAGATATAATTAGTTCAGATCCGATAGTACCAAAAAAAAAAAAAAAGACATACCAGGATCGACTCAATCAATTCAGCCCCTACCATGACGATGGATTCTCGGTAAAAGGAAAGAGTTTGATATAATGATGACGCGCACCCTCAGTATAAACTATAGATCCAACATCAGTTCAAAATTATCCCCGATTTCGGCATCTACTCACATCCTTTTGCCCAATTGTTTCCCGCGCCTGATGCTCCATGAATATAGGTATCGGGACGAAATAGACCTCCTAACGGGCCGCCGCGTAACTAAAGCGAGGTCAAGGGTTTGAAGAAGGTCAGGGTTGGAGCAAACATACGCGGTCGCACACCCCGGACTCGAGGTCAATCTGTACACTTCGAGGAACGTATTTTGTCGCCCGATTCGATTCGATGCCTGTAAAGTATACTCCGGCCTATGACATCCATTGGCATCATGTTTTCCTTTTGAAAATACAAAAAACGTACTCGTTGAAGCTGCAATGGGTCTGAGCCTTTGTACATCTGTCCAACGCATTTATTGTTATTTGGGCCGTTAAACGGAGTGCATGCCTTACCCCAGACTGATCAAGACCATGCTCAGCTATGAGCATGTTCCAAAATGCTTCCCCGACCTGTTGCGCTTTTAAGAAGTTGAAGGGTCAATGATCGATTGTTGGGATAGACGTACTTGATTTCCAGCTTGGCCAACCTATTACACGAGTTCATGTCAGCTCTAAGCAGCATGTACGATACTACACACCTGGACATTGATGATTTCCCGGGATGAATGCATTTTTGGAGGGGATAGCTGGGAAGGATGGTGGACGTTGAAGTGACGAAAACGCGGAAGCGAAAGTGAAAACCAAAATAAGGCCTTCTTCAATTATTTGTAATGATTCCATTATCCCTTAACAGGTGTACTCGGCCATTGCCGAAGTGCGTAATTACTCAATTAGTAAGTTTTGATTAATCTCCGTCCCCGAATCCAAGCCGAATCCTTCGAATGATTTTATGACTCGTCTCATGTTTCCCTACAGTGTCGTTACGTCCAAGAGGTCTTCTGAACCATTGCTTTATAGCTTTACCGAACACGATTTCTGAGAAAGAAAAAATGACAGGAGTTGTAGCCTTGTCGATACAACAACCGCCTGCATACATACCGGGGGGGTCGGGGACTGTGCAGGCGCCATAGCGCTTGAACGAAAGAGCCTAGGTGGACCTTCGTACGAACTGCGCCCGAAACCTCTGAATTCCATCAGCATATCAAAGAATTCCTTCATGCGACCCAGCCCGAACTACAGCACCGAGGACCGAACCCGAATGGTACTTCGCTCTCATAAGTACAGTTCTTCCTAAATGTGAAATATATTTCCGCCGCCCCATGTTATATTATATACTCGAACACCAGTGTGTGCACCGCCGGCTATTCTGAACAAGATCAACTACCTAATCTTGGGGGTGGCCGATCCGCAGATCATGGTTTCCATCGTCGAAGTGAAGCCGCGGCTACCTTGGCCAAAATATTTACAGCACGGCGGTCTCTGCTTTGTCGTCGAATTACTCGGCTGCAATGTTCTCGGCCCAAAGCCTTTCGTATTGTGCGTAAACGCCAATGGCTCTATGAGACGCAAGAGGTCAAAGAGGTCAAAGCGTCAACCGTTCACGGTTAACATTGTCCCCCGCACTGGCATAACCACAATGCATGGCCTAACGCTTCAAGCTTCTTAGGTGGCCCCCCCACTTTCCAGCTTGCCAACCAAAGCTTTGACACCCAAATCTGGTCAAATCTGGTGCTCCATCTGGAAAAATCGGGATGGCGCATTGTCCTCCTCTGTGGCCGACTTTTAAAGCAGGCATCATGGCCAACCAGCTTTGCCACAGGTAACTCAACGTATTTAACGAAGGGATTACTCCAGAGTGGGCATCCATAACAGAACCTACATCAAACAAGGCTGCGCCTTCCCCCACAACTAACCACGCCAACTACTTTTCACGATGATGTCCCTCTGCACACAAGAGTCTTTTGACGACATCTCATTGGATACGGCAATAGAAGAGCTCCATCAGGAACTTCTCGACGCTGCCGCGAGCATCGACGATTCCCACCCATCCTTAGCTCCTGTCCCCAGCCCCGCCGAGACCGGCTTGTTCATGGGTATCGGCGCTTTCGACACCATCATCACACCCACCCCATCCCTTGTCGCCCCCACCCGAATAGGAGCCGGCTCGCGCGTCACCCATGCCGACAGACCAGTCGACGAGCGGAGGGATATCTACATGTCCCATAAATTCGCTGATCTGCTTCCCTTCGCATCCAATATGTATCCCTCATTGGTCACTGATCATGCAAGCCCGTCATACTGGAACGGCGACAACCTGGGGCAGCAAGTCCGCACCCATGTCACTCCACAGGAGGTTGAACCTCTGGCTGGTAATTATAAGACGTGGACGCAATCCCTTGCCTCCCCGAAGCCTACCAAAGGAATCATGGAGGCGGTCATTGATGGCGGGTATCATTCCTTTGTAACCTCTCTCCTCGCCATGCCCAGGCCCCCTACAGGCCCGCCACCGCCCCCCACCCAGCTCGTCCCATTTCGCGTCACCACCTCGCGACCAGATTTAGTACAGCGCAAGGCAATCTCTTACCCACCCACGGAACGAACCGCACAGGGAGGCAACCCAGCCGCCGCTTCCGGTGCCAACGCCCCCACCCCACGCTCCAAAGTTACCCACAAAAAAACCTCCTCCACCCCCAAGGGCAACCAAACGCTCACCGGTCGATTTCCTTGCCCCAGCAACTGCGGGCATGTAAGCAAATCTAAGAGTGATCTCAGACGACACCTACAGAGTCTGGCTCACCAAGCACCAAGTTTCCCGTGCCCGAACCGCTGCGGACACTTCTTTACCAGAGAGGATGCTGCTGAACGACATGCTAGGGGTCGCAGATGTCCCAAGCTATAAGCCGTCAGGGATAGACGAAAATCCTACCCGTTCCTTTTGGTTCCTCGGTCTTCCGTTTAGTAAGGTAGTTGTAATATCAGTCTCTGTATCATCGTCTTTCCTTTTCAGCATTATAGTTACGATAGTAGATTATCATCTCGCCTCATCACCTCTAGCATTGATACAGTCCTTACAACATTATGGTTTCTTACGAAATAACACGCTCCTTCACATTGCATAGCCTAGTTTTGAGCTCCAAGTGGAGGCCTCCCCGCCGCCTTCAGGTCCGTGTTAATTTCATCTAGATGGTTGAGGAATTGTGCCTTTAGGTTATCCCACATCTTGGGCTCATGTTCTGGGGGTTGCTCAGCGCTACTCCTGGATTACTATCAATAAATTTCACTTACCATGTAACTTTCCAGAGCGTTTCATCGCATAGTCAGTCATCGTCAACATCATGCTAGTTTCAAACATAAAGCCTAAACGAAAATATTAACGATCAAACACAAAAATATTCCATGGCGTACATACTTAATGTTCCCTCGTGAACTCGCCTTGGTTGTAGGTCGGCATCTGATGCCTTCTTGAATTCATCATAGGAAACTAGCCGCTTCTTAAGGTTGACTCTAAAGCTTACGGGCAAGGAAACATACCACCATGAGGGCAGTATCCAGCCTCATAACTTGCACCACCTGACACCACCCTCAGCACTAGCATGTATCGGAGTTTATCACACATGCATCTCACCTGGTTGAAATCCATCACTGCGCCCACCATACACACCATAGATCAGTCCCATAAATTCGGAAGCAGAATTACGGTGATAATACTAACATCATAAGTATCAGCGCCGTAAGAAAAGAGAGCGCCTAAAAAATCATACCGGAGGGCGGAAGGTGCCTGTCGCAACCTCCCACCTCGGACTGAAAATCAAAAAGTCGGCCAAGGGCACGTCATGCTGCTTGGACTTTGCAGTCAAAACACAAAAGATGGACGGATCAATGTGGTCTTTGGAAATGCTGCCGACATTGACGAATTTCTCCATCGCATATTTGTATGGTACGTAACTTTGATTTAGGTCAATAATTTAAAGGGGGAGTAATGAGTCGGGATGCCGCATACTTTCCATGCCACGCGACAACATCGAATGGGGTGTGTTCCTGGTTGCACTCAAAAAGCTTTCCACATAATCTGGAGTAAGTGCAAATGATTAAGAGTGAGCAACCACCGAAATCCAGATTCTATCCAAGACGTACTTGTAAACGACTAAATGATTCTGGTCATGCGCTAAATTGGCAACAAAGAAAGTAATATTACGCACTCTTCCAAGGACTTTGGTCTATATCAAAGGAAGCAAGGGGACTTTCGAAATCGCGAGGATTGGCTAGGCCGTGACCACCTAGCGGTCCAAGTTCCGGAAGAGCGTAGTGGGAACCAAATATCTCTTGAATATCTACACATGTAACCTTGAACTAGTCTGAAGGATTTCGCGAGACGTTTTGAGACTTACAGCCTCGGGAAGGACCATCGGGTAGTACAACCTGTGTTATAGCAGTGGTTGTTATTATGGCTGACCATAAAAGCACCTAACATCATCGTCACCTTGAATTTGATACCTCGCTGAATAACAACCAATTCACCCGGTCGCACCATAAGCCTTTATAAAACAAAATTAAGCACCCAATAGCAAACGCAAAAAAAATAAAATCATCGGGCATACTTTCCGAATTCAGTCTGGATATCCAACCGGCCCTGCTGGGGTAAAATCAACATATCCCCATCACTGTTGACAAACGCCTTTCTGTCCATAGACGCGTTCGCCAAGTATATATGGATCGCTAGGCCCTCTCTCAGGGCCGGATCCCCGTTCCCAGCAATCGTCTTCAAACCGTCGACGAAATCGACCTTGCCATCACCGCTCGGAATATCGAACGGGTGCCAAGCGAGTTGGGTGGGGCTGACATGGACCTTGGGGTTTGTTGGAAGGAAATGAGACTCAAGCTGCCAGTGATATCAGCCAAGTCCATGCGCGAGACAAGTCGACACTTACATCGGGGTTCTCTGGAAGGGGTGTGAACCCTTGATGCGCCACGGACGGTCTGATGCGGTAAAGCCACCTATGGAGATATATCGTAGTCACCACAAGGTTGAATAGTACAAAAGGGAACAACGAACGAAGAGAGCATATCGGCCCGGGGGGCGATGAAAGACGATCCGGTCATCTGGCATGATGTAATAAATCCGGGCTCTTGTCGTCATTCGAAAAGATACGAGCACCCACTCCTTCGGTGTACAAGTCATATTTGTTTTTCTGCGGGCTGTTCTGCGCCTGTGGAAGCGTTCCCGGCCTGCCAGGAACAAATTTCAGCTATATAATCCCAGCCGAAAGCACTCTAGAGTCTACTTACAAAGCCTCGCTTGCGAAGCGGACCCCAAAACCGACCTGGTATCGGTATGGGTCACGTTCCGAGCTGGTTGTCGTGAAGGACGACTGAGCAGAAGCACCTGAGGTTGCGGGAGGCATTTTTACAGTGAGACTTAATTGGACGTAGGAGGGTGTCCGCCGCAATGAGCTGTGGATTAAATAGGATGCATTTACCAACGCGATCCGGATGAATACAAATAAACCTTCATCGGGGACCCAAGATTACGATCCCATGACCTGCGTGGGATGATGCTAAGCAAAGGGCTTCTGTTTGACATGGTCCCGATGAACGGACACGATTTTTGCGCAAAGGATGAACGGTTAAAATCTATGAATTGATTGTACATACGTGAGTCCACTTTCACCCCCTTGTATCGTTACATCTATCTCGTTAATTCCCTCTATGTGTACGAGACTTACTGTGAAAGCTGTTTGATCTTCAAAATGATGGCTGTGAAAAAGTAGCCCAAAGCGTCAGTTCTTCCGCTGCGGCTAATCTGTTTACGAGGAGAAGAGCGCTTACATTGTGAGTCAAGTCCCTGGTGTGGGATCTGCTCCCAGAGCCCACCACAACCTGTAAAACAAGTGTAAGAAAATCGTGACTGATGTGGTTAAAGCATTTGTGGAGGTGATGGGTTAGTGCAGTGAAGTGAATAACTGACCCTCTCGAGTAGTCCCCATGTAGCCATACTTGGGCGTAAGCTGACGCTCCAGAAGCCACGTTCCGAATTTCGAGCCAAGCTTTACAATCAAAGAAAGACGTGAATCAGCGTGAACACGTCATGTCCATCAGCTGAACGAACGTACCCCCGTCTTCTGGTTCAATGACTCCACAACGAGCACGAAGGGACTCTGACCGATTTTCATAATCGTCTACACCGGATATGTTGGTCTGAGGATGACACAGGAAACAGGCCAGAGCTTACCTGTTCATCAACGACATTCAAAGACGGCTTGTTAATCAAGCCAACATCCAACCCCTCCTGTCTGCACCGCAACACTGCGTCCCAGGCACGGTACAACATTTCTCCGAAAGCCACAACGTATCCGGCCTTTCCCTCTGCTATGATTTCATCTTTTCCCGGAACGAATTCGTATCCCTCTTCGAAGAAGCGCGTCTTCCCATCTTCCTTTAAAATCCACGGCACCTTGGAACGCGTGGAAAATACGAAACGTAGGCCGCGCTCGAAGAAGACACGCTTAACGATGGCGACCATTTGTGCAGCATCTGCTGGGAAATACAGGAAAGAATGGACGTCGGAGAGTCCATTGTCCGCGAAGAATGAATTGAGTCCTGGAAAGGGTGAATTATGATATTGGGCAGTATTAATTGAAGATTGCTTACCAAAATGACACGTGTTGTCGGCCTGAACAAGGTATGATCAATGAACATACTATTGGTTTCAACCAAAATAACGCACCATCTAGAGGTTGACGAGATTGCACAAGGGGACTGATCAGCACATACTAGGAATTAGTGAGAAACCGATACCCACTTCATCCACTGTTTAAACAGAATTAGCACCTCTACCAACACCAGGAAAGAAGGAAAAGACATACCACCAGAGTGCGAGAAATGACTCAAAACGTTACACCCGTTGAGGCGCGCCATAGTCATCTCGCTGACGACCATCTCCAAGAACGCCGAAAACGTCGAGAATACGCCAAACTTATTCTTGTCAAACCCAAATCCAGCCGCCGCGGCGAAATTTCCGCGTTCCATAATTCCGGAAGGAATGAAAACCTCCGGGTGCTTCTGGTGGATTACTTTGAGACCGGTGGAACCCTCAAGGTCACCTACAACTCGGAATGAGAATAGTTTCGAACGACGGATTTGATAGGACTTACTATCGATAACCATAACCTTCTTAGCTCGCTCCGCCGGGTCCATTGCGTCCAGGACCATGTTCACCGCTTCTCCGAACACCACTCGATTCGCGCCCACCATCTCCGTGGAACCCACGTGAAGGTAAGGTTGCTTCAAGGGTTGTATACCGTTATACAGGGCGGCTAAGTCGGCACTCTGCGCCAGCCATGGAATATTCTTACCCCGCGCTTCAAAGTAGCGTAGTGCAGACTTGATCGGAATGACGTCGTGTCCTTGTACGCTACCCTCGATGTCAGGGATGCCGGGAGCCATCAAACGTTTAGAGATAACTGATGAGATGTCAATTACGTTCGAGAAACGATCATGAAGGCTTGCCAGCAGCAGGTCCCTCATAGCGCACCGCCGTGCTTATAGCACCCCACAGCGCGTCAATGTCTTCGCCATTGGCCCTCATGACCTTCAACCCATGACCTTCTAGAGTTCTCCCCACATCGAACCCCTTGAGGTACTGTGATGGATGGCCAGAAATGGTGACGTCATTATCGTCAATGAGCAATTTGACATTGAGATTCTGGGCAACGGCTAGGCGAGCAGCTTCGGCGTCGTTGCCTTCCTGTTGTGAGCCGTCGGAACCGAGACAGAAGACGGTCGATGAGCGGTTGGCGAGGGCCACGCCGTTCACCAAGGGCCACATGTGCCCGAGCCGGCCTGAGGAGAATTTGACGCCTGGAGTGAGACCTAGCTCGGGGTGGCCAGGAAGCTTGGAGTTGGCTTCGCGATAGTGGAGCAAATGGGCTGCAGGGAGGCTGCCTTCGAGGACAGAGAGAATGTATTGGGTCGCTACACGGTGCCCTGTAAAAATTTGTCGGTCTCAGATTCATTGTCGGTCTTTGTATCCACGTACCTGCTTCATCAAATATGACTGGGAAGAAATTCTCGGGCGATTGGTTGAACAAGGCCAGGATGATACAAACTTCTGGAACAGTATCATATGCTCCGCCTAATTTATGTTAGGTCTTATGTAGAGGTTTGTATATCCGAATCGACGTACCAGTATGCCCACTGACGCCTCTCGCTGCACCAGTAGCGGTGAAAAGCACAATTGCATCACGCAGCAGTTGGATATTTGCGAGAAGTGTAGCTTTCTCTTCCGAGTTTAAAGTTGACTTGAATGGGTCTAAGGAAAGCCTAAGGTGTCGCGTGAGTACATATGGTAATAAAGTAGGTTATGCGCACTTTTTGAATTGGGCGAGGTCGATTGGGAAAGAGTCGGCTGTGTTGGACATGGTGGTTGCGATTGTGTGAATGTGAGAGAAAAGGGAAGATAATGAGCACTTGGAATTGGAGCGATATGTAATGCTGCTAATTATAACGACGTCACTGATCTTGAACCTTTCACAGCTTTTCATTATTCCCACAAGCTTGCATTTGCGACCTCCAGGCATATATACAAATCTCGCGACGATTAATTATGGTCATATCAATGCCCAAAAGGCCATGAAAGTGAAATTCTTTGGAGAACATAGAGTATAGCATGCTGCGGCTCAAGAATTCACGGTTCTCATCAAGTATTATCTTATAATTTATCCGCGAAATCAGTCTACCACAGACTACATAGATAACTTGATAATATACGCACTCTAAACCTCTTTTTCCGTTGATTTCGTCGTTCGACTATGGGGGCTGATTAGAGTTCAGGAAGAGAGGTTAGTAACTAACAGGTAACTAACATGGCAGCTTTGGAGGGGGTTATTCACAGATGTTAATAACATGTCAAAAATTGTTAGAAATGTTATTAACACTGTTAATAATTGTAAAGAATTGTTAAAAAATCTCTCCCTCCCTACTAATCCTAGTTAGGGCTTCATCTTCCTGCACTATATCTGGCCCTTTTACTTTCTTCTGAGTGATATTAACCTCTCCTGAACTCTCTGAGAACATATCAACAAAAATTGGAGATGCAAGATCGGTCAAGTAAGAGAATGGTTGGTAACCAAAATGATTTCTCATTCCCATGATTACAAATGTTGGAGTCCCAAGAAACTTGTCACAGCAGGCTCGGAACACCTATGGGTGCTCTATGCACATGAGAAGTGTTTGCATAGAAACAATTGCCACTTTATTGTCCCCATAAGACAGCCAGAAATGTGTCTGGTTCTACAGCTTCACCATGTCCTATGGACCATCAACAATGGAAGGTTGCTCTCCTACAGGCAACTGGCATTATCATCAATGCTGCTGCTATGTCATATGCTGGGCAACATTATGACAAAATCCCTAAGGTTCTCTTGATTGTTGGGGGACCAGAAACAGTGAGAAGAGGTATCACCCTCTGGCACAGGGGGGTTATGGGATGAGTGACAAGTCTGCATGACAGGAGGGTGTGATGATCAAAGATAATGATAAGGTCACACTGGGTCACATCCTGGCATTGCTTGGCATCATAGAGAAACATGGGAGAAATTTCTGCTCTTTGATACTGAACATGCTCTAAGGTTTTTAGAGCTTGTAAGACTATGCATGAGGCAGAAAGCCATGATGATGATATTAGGACATAGTATTAGAGCAATATGAGAAAATTTGTGATTTCCATAATTTCCAATAATCTTTCAGAGGCTAGGTGAAAAATCTGGATCAAAATCATGTTAAGTTGCCCAAAACTGTCCAGATAAACTGAGTAAAAAGTGGAATTATGCCATTACAGTGCAGTCTTGAGGTAGTAGTGTGTGGGGAGATGGTTAGTGATTAACCATCAATAGGTGTTAATAGATTCAAACAATCTGTGAGACTGCTTTTCAATTTGGTTATTAACAATATTTAACATACCCTTTTGAATGAGTTAGTAATTTACATGTTACTAACCTGTTAGAAACTATGATGTTAATAAATTAGGGGTTTCTTCCAGAACCCTAGGGCTGATGTTATGCCTCATTTGTCTGAGCAGTAATAACCACTAAATGTAGTGGGGTAATGATGGCCCAGAATCCATGTGTGGAAATATGATACATCTCATTCTACAGCAAACATGAGAGTGAAAGCAGGGCTGTGGACAGCTGGGTTTTGTTGACAAGCACCAAGCAGGGTTGGCCTCACAAAAATTGACCAGACTGTGCACAGCCACCAATATGGACTACAATTCCTGCCCCTGTACCCTGAGAAGTAAAATACATCTGGGCCCTGAACACATCTTAAAATTTCCTTTGACTCAATATTGGTTTACATGGGTGTTAGATTCTTCAATCTCAAAACAATATCTCTCTATGTAAGTCAATTCCAAAGTTGTTTTCTTGATACATGGTTCTTGTATGTATATAAACTGGGAATCTATTTAACCTTATCAGTGAGGATACCACAGAAACTATGTCCTGTAGACAGACTTACAGATTGGGCTCATACATCAGTCTTGCATTTCTCCCAGCTGTTCCCATGAACAAAGTTGGAATAATCAAGAATAGTCAATTTATCTGAAATGACAACTGGGTTCCTTGGGCTGAATGCAATGCCTGAACAGCAAATTCTTGGTTAGGTTCTGATGCCCAACTATTTACAACAGATGTGCTGTGCTCAAATGGAGGTAGTCCAGCAGCTGGAGGGAAGGGGTCAACAGGTAGCACTAATAGTTTCTGTGATTCCCAGATCCATATAGTTATATCTAATGAACTGGATACAGTCCATTTTCCATCAGATGATATATCCAGAGAGTTGATCCAGCCTAGATATCCTTCATATGTTCCAAGTAAATTACCAGTTTCAGTGTTTATGATCTTAATGTTTTTGTCCACTGAGCTTGAAATAATATATCTGCCATCAGGTGAGGATGTCACATGGTGGACCTGGCCTGCTTGATGTTCATATGGTTCACCCACTGCAGCACATGTTTGTACATTCCAAAGTCTGATGGTTTTGCTAAGTGAGCCAGACACAATTTTCCCATCTGGAGAAAGTTGCAACAGAGAATATAACATGCATATATCCTTTGAATGGCTTGAAAACTGCAGTTCCAGTCCTGGTATTCCAAAACCTTATAGTTCTATCCACAGCTCCAGAGGGGATGTGCCTCCCATCAGGTGAGAATATAACACTTGGAACTACACCCTCATGGTTTTTGAAGGGTTGAATAATGGGAAAGCCAGTCAGAGCATCCCATACTCTGATGGTCTTATCTGTTGAAACAGAGACAACCAGCTTTCCATCTGGTGAGAAACTAACTGAGTTACTGTCTGATTGTGCTATTACAAATACAGCATGTCCAAGTTTAAAAGAGGGGAGTATGGTGCTCAGAGGGATTATGGTGTGTACATAACTGATATAGTGGTTTTGCCTTGACAAGTGATAAGTTGGATATTTCAGAGCATCTTCCTTCATAGCACCATCAGCAAAACCACAGAAAGTATACCTACCCATACCTACCATTACATAACTCACCCATATTTCTATTTTCTCACATGTTGGGTCACCCATCATACCAGGAGAGGAAGTCTGTCAGGCCAACCCTAAGTTGAAGCACATGTGATCACAAGTTGGCCAACTTCTGACTGATAGGGGAAATCCTAAGTATATTGCTATAAGTACAAGTCTAAACTACTCACCTGATAGGGAAAATCCTAAGAGATCAATCTAAGGAATCCCCTACCAAGTGGTGGCTACTATATACCTATCCTACACAATGCCACTATGTACTGCTATTATTGCCACATGTCTCAGGGTTGAACAATAGGGTTGGTAATATAATAGGTATGTTTGCATGATGGGCCAACATGATTTCAACAAGTGGTGCACATATCAGCATGGTCGTTTGCTGTGTGATCAGTTGACAGTATGAGCTTCAAAGTGTGGTGACGGTCTTTGATCAGTGGTAGTGATGTTGGTGTGGATGGCAATCCCCTTACAAAGTGGCCATATCACAGAAGGTTGTCTGAGGAATGAATGGCCTGAGATACCTGCATGGTAAAGGGATCATCTGTTGAGATGTTTGCCTACCAAATTTAATTCTTAAGCATTGATTATAAAACAGCTTTCAATTCAGCTGGTACCACCCCACTGGCAATGGAGTTGACTACTTGGGTGGTTATATCTGCTGGCCACAATGACTTCTTCAGTCAATGGAGCAACCATATATGCCCAAACCTGCAGATGACCTCCCCACATGCATCCTGGTGGTCCTTCATCTATTAAGTGATATAGCAATGCTGTGTATGGCTGGTCTGAGTCCTATCATGGACATTTCAACTATAAAGCATAAAAGCCTGACTCAGTCATGTGTTGTTGACTTATTGAAAGCAATCACTCCTGCCAGCAGCTGAGTACTGACAAGCTACTACAAACAGCCACATGATGAGCAAGTAAACACTGTTTCATTGTTTCGAAACAAAATCATACATAAAAATATATATTTTCCACTAAAAAAGTAATACAGAATGGCTATGTAAATCAGATAGCAGAGTATTAAGTCGAAACATATAGGTAAAACACACTCAGAAACATTTATTTCAAAAGGTATGTGAATGGTTACCGATTTTGCGAAGAATTGAAAATTTTGGCCCACTGCAAAAAGGAAAGACCTCATTCTATAATAGAGCTCGGAATTGTTTCCACGCCGATTTGATGAGTTCAACGCAGGGAACATTCGAGCCGATGGTAATCACCTATTCTGGGGCAAGCCACACACGTGGTATGAAGGAATATATTCTATATACATGGCCAGGATATTAGAGGATACGGTTATACAAATAAACAGAACAAATTGAGGGTGATGACAAATGAGGCGTGTCAGTTTGTTAGAACACAGTCAGTGCACAGCAAGAACAGACAACCCCTTTCTGAGGTTGGCCGTCTTGACCACTCTGTCGAACTCCTCCCAAGTTCGTACAGCGGAAGAACCCTCTTGGTCACCGAACTTATCCAAAAGCTCGTCGAAAAACTTGCCCGCGCCGCTCATGTGCAAGATTCCGGCAACGGCAGCATGGATCCTAAGGTAGCACGGGTTGGGTGGAGGAACTTCGCGCCTCCTCTTGCGGAGGGATTTTCCCTTGTCAGTCTGGAATTCTTCGCTGTGGTCCTTAAATTCCACGAATTTGGTATCCGTCCGAGCCATGCCATGAATCCCATGCAACCTTCCATAGATTTTGACTTTGTACCTGTCCCAGGTCTACAAAGGATTGTCTATGTTAACGCTATGTAGTAGGCTAGCTAGTTAGGGCACTGACCTCTGTCTCTTGCAGGCACCATTGAAACCGGTCAAATCCATTATGAGCATTCATCTCAAGCAAAATACCATTAGAGGGGTCGTCAATGTTATCCTCCAGTTCTTGGATGACTTCAGGCGACAGACTAGCGTAATTTCGGAGGATATCGAATGTGGTCACGGCAGAGTTATACTGATTGTAAAGGAAACAGATTAAGTTCACGTTCCTCCTACAGAAGATAACCTAGATGACCCACCACATCTTGGTCATCAGAATCATAGATAGCGATCGCCCGACGTATTATATGGCATCCTATCAAAACATATACAACATCATCCGGGTCCTGATGATTTGGATGGGCGGCATCCACGTAACCCGTCACTATGCACCGGTACCCATCGCGTTGTAGCAGCTATATATGGGCAGTCAGCCCTGATCTTAAAAAACGGGGGTACCAGGCGTACTTGATCTTTAAACGCACCGCTACGGTCTCCCGCGGTGACTCCACGGTCCATTAGGGAGGCTGTATTTTCACGGCTGGGTGTCGCAATTCCTGAAGGAGTGTCATTCTGTTGGGCCGAATGAGAAGCAGTTGTACGAACTGAAAACATTAGCGTATAGTCCACCAGCCGATTCGGTAGCACTTACAAATGAAAAGGAGATGAGAAACCAGAGTTTTGGCGAGATCCTGAAGCATCTGGAGAGTTTTTTGATCGTCTGGGTCATCGAGGACGGCACAAAGACAGATTGAAGATGCGGTGTAGCGTTTGCCGCCTTGGCCGCCACAGCCTTCCGCGTGGTATAGCATGGCCCGAAGAACGGCGTGAAGCTCGAGTTTGGAACCGTTGTATTCGAATGTGTTTTTCCGTGCATCTGCAGCGATTGTGTCGATGAGTGCTGTTGCCGTTTCAACAAGGCTCTGGAGCGGGGTGGGCCCCGTCTTGAGGTCATCAACTGCCGCTTTGAAAGCTTCGTCGCGAACAGAAATCACCGAAGATAAGGACGCGAATGAAGAGGTTGAAGATAAAGAGCTGAGAGAAGAGCTGGCGCTATCGATGGAAGAGCTGTGCTTGTGGGACATTTTCACATATGACACAGGGATGGGCCAACTCAATGTGCGACGCCCAGGCTGTCATGACAGCCCTTTTGTGAATCCCGACCCGATTTGGCAGTCGACAAACATCACGTGCTATCTGGGGAGCGACCTACCGAAAAGCCGAGAACTGGTGCCCACGTCCCACGGACTAGAGCAGCCATTACTCGCATTAGCGAAGTTGGTCCACGCGGCGCCTCCCGATAGCTGGGTCTTATCAATCTAGAATCGAGTCCCGAGTCAAAAACGATGGGGGTGAAGGTGAACGGGTGTGTAGGACGTACATATGCCGCATTTTCACCCCCTGCATCACTTTTGACAGCGGTCGTGTTCGCAGTTACTGTTCCGTTTCCCCACAATCCGGTAGGAAGCTACAGCCCCGATCAGTTCTCAGCGACTCCCACACAAGCGGAAGAAACATCATACCTGGAGCGGTGCCACAGTTTAATTGCCAAAAACCCAAGGGGGTTCAGCGAGTTTGAAAAGAACGGACGCGGACGCGAAGCCCGCTGCTGTGACTGCTGCGAGGATACAAGTATCAGCGTAGCCTACCCGGCGCTGGAGAGGAAAAGTGTACGAACCTGTTAGGTCCTGGAACTGTGCGTTTTGGTTCGGATCTGGCTTGGAACGTACATATACGTAGTGCATAACGCCCGCCTCGGTGGAGTATTTGTCTCGTGTGCGCCATCCTGCTCAACCAGACAACCCAATGCAATCGATTCCGACGCCATAGCAAGCGATCAAAACGCCTGCGGTGCGCCCGCTCCATTGTTACACCCGCTCGCCTCGACGTTTCAGTTTTTGCTCTAGGGAGAAACGGGCCTCAACTGCTTGCTCCTTGCCTGTTAATCAAATTTCATCCTTGACAAACTTCAGATGTGTGTACCACCGGCACCGAAATCTCAAGTCTGCAGTCCGCCCAAGACCCTTTGCGGCTCAGCGGCATCGCGGCGTGTTGAGCTGGTCGCCCTTAATTAACCCGCCGGTCACACATCTGCCCCACAATCGCAAACTACTGCCCTGGTGAGTTCTATGAACATCACAAGGCCCCGTGGGTACAAAAGTGTGCACATCTATCTCATTTCACCTTTTCCACTTAGGCTACAGGCATATTTGGTGACCTCATCCTCGACTTGACAACCAGAACTCTCCAGCTGACCCCACAGAAATAAACGAGAGCTATGCTTGAATGGCGATTAGGGAACAGAACATAAGTCTTGGATATCCTGGAGCCAGGAGAACGGACAGTAGATGAGTTCGTTCTATATACTACCCGGAATCTCGACGCGACCTGGTACACAGATGACGCTCTATGCTATCCTATACGCTCAGACCACCACCGCAATGCCCGTACTTCGGTGCTATGGTCTGCACTTTCCATATTACCAAAGTCTCGACCATCAACAGTCCAAATGCACGCCTGGATCTCTACATGTCTAGGCCTACAACGATACTGTTGTCTTTCATGTAACTTTACGAGAAACCAGGGCGTTTGTTTCAGTAAAAATAGTCTTCGAGACAATCTACAACGACCGTACTCTCGATAACAATAAAGTGGTTTTTAATTTCAATTAAGAGGGCGAAGGACCTTTTGAGAATCTGCGATGTATTCGATCCGATCGGACCAAACACTAATCCGCAAATCTTTGCCGATCCCAATCACAACATCCATGACGACCACCGAAGACAATACTGAAAAGTGAGTTTCTATCGGCCTCGGCGCTCACATGGAGGAAATACGACTATACTAATCATACTCAATAGAGGGCTCACGCTGAGATTCACAATAAGTGGTATGCCACTCAGCCAGTCGTTTTTTGTTTTTGTATGTCGCTGAAATGTAGTTGGAACTAGATATGAATTACATCGAAAGCGGAGAATTTAGGCAACCGTTCTACCCGAAGCTCCTCATAGGGAGGGGGTGCCGAGCGAAGTGTGATCATGGAGAACCCGCACGGACCCACGAGTTTGTGAGTCCCGAATACTGTCCCTTATCTATTCCCCGAGACGCCTAACGAGCCATCGTTCATAACACTAGTGATGCCCTTACGTCGGATAACATCAAGATTCTCGTTTATTCTAGGCATCGAGTGCGCTGGGACAAATCCAAAGGAATGACGTTAGGAGAAAGTGTTGGAGTTCTGAGCAATTCTAACGGTCAGTCTTCATGTTCTATCCCGGTGCGTCCAAGTTGACAGGATAGCATACTAGACATCGTAGCTACATGCCTTTTTCAAACTGACCTTGTACCGCAGCGAAGATGGTTCAGAAGCTTTTGACACACAAATTCGGATCCTTGTACTTCTATCTCAACAGGTTACTGAGTGTACCTACTTCATTCATGATTATGCAAAAGGTCCAAGCTACTGTACGACATTCCCAACATCATGTATGGATGACTACTGACCACCTGGTATTAGGGAAGCAGACTGTCAAACACATTGTATCCAAGGTTGACAGCAAGATTAAGGAGTATGAAGAATCATTTGCTCAACTCAAATCAGACTTCATAGATTGTGGTATACTCAACATCCAGATTGCTGTTCTCCAGATCAAATTCAGCACTCAAGTAGCTCTGGACAAACTTGAAAATATATAGTTCTGGGTCCTGCAGAGTCCCTGTATTTACTTGATACCCCATTGCAGCCATGGACCTGGCTATTGATAAAATTGCTCATGCTCCTGGGGCTAGGCATAACTCTGATAAGGGGTGTTTGTTCAATACTAGGCAGGCTAGTGTGCCAACAAGACCTTTAGTAGTGGTGCTCAGATATTCTGGCTGTCTGGTGTTGCTGGAAAGTCTGCTATTGCACATACTGTGGCACAGAGACTTGAAGCTTTGAATCACCTAGGCTCTTCATTTTGCTTTGATGTAGCCAGTCAGGCAGTCACAGGTTTCCAGCACTTCTTTGGCACATTGACTAGAAATCTTGGCATCTGGGATCCAACTTGGAAACAGGTACTCTGGAATGTTCTTAAGGTAAACCCATCCCTGCAATCTAGTCCTTCTATTATAGAACAGTTTGAAAACTTCCTGCTCAAGCCATCCACATGCTTGAGGACAGTTGGGCCAGTTGTAATTGTGATTAATACTCTAGATGAAGCTGGTAATATCCAATCTAGGAAAGCTCTCTTTTCAATGCTATCTAGAATCTGGCTGAACTTCTTAGTAACTTTCACATTATTGTAACCTCTTAACCTGAGTCAAACATTGTGAAGGCACTTAGGCTCTGCAAGCATGTGTTCAGTAAATATATGGAGGATATAAAACATGAGTCAACAAAAAGAGATATACTACAGCATGTTCATTCAAAAATATCTGATAAAAACAAAGCTGCTATGGATGAATAATGGCCTAATCAAAACTGGTGTCAACTATTGGTCCAGAAAGTAGAAGGGCTTTTTCAATGGATTGCTACTGTCTGCCTCTTTATTGAATCTAAATTTTATACCACTGCTGAGCAACTCCACACTGTTCTCTACTCCTCTGATTATGCCAAAAAACTTGGATGCACTGTATACAACAATTCTGGACCAAAAGACATTTGGAGGTGACAAGGACACAGTTGCTTGATTTGTATCAATTATGAGAACAGTCCTGATACTCAAGAAACCTCTACCCATGTCTTCTTTGTGTAAGCTCTGATATGGCAAAGATTCTTCTGTTGTAAAATCAATATTGCAACCACTTGGTGCTTTGATGAGTAGGGTCTCTTCAGACTCTGTTCTAATCCAAACACTACACACATCCTTATGGGGCTTCCTCATGGACCAGGATAGAAGTGGGCAGTTCTATGTGGATACATCACCAGGATATAAAAAACTTGTTGTTGCCTCTCTGGAAGTGATGGATGGGCATTTCAACATCTGTCAATTGCCACCATCATATCAGAGAAATCAAGGTGTTGAGGATATTGCAAGTAGGATACAGAAGCATATCCCATCCTATCTCTCCTATGCCTGCAATTTCTGGGCTGACTTGGAGAACATAAGCTTTCAGAGCAGTTTATGTGTGAAGTTTGCCCAGTTTCTAGATTCTAAATTACTTTATTGGTTGGAAATTCTCAATGATGGAAGCTGCAAATGCTGCTAACTTTTCACTTTTAGAACTTAGGTCTTTGATGGAGGTAAACATTAACTTGCCACTAATAAAAAATATGCCATCAAATTTATATCTTGATTTAGGAAGGAGATGTCAATGCAGCTGCTTTGGCAGGCAGTGCTCACAAATTTGTTGTTACCTTTTAGCCTGTAATAACTGACAGTGTTCCACACACATATCTCTCAGCACTACCATTTGCACCAGAGCAGTCATAAGTAGCCAAGAATTATTTGCAGAAATTCAGAACAACTCTGGTACTAACATCTGGAAAGCAGCAGAATTGGCCAAAAGTTCAGAATGTGACTGGAGGTCACAAAGCAACAGTCTATTCTGTAAAATTCTCACCTGATGGAAAGATGATTCTATCAGGTTCTGCACAGCACAAAGCTGTAAATTATACATGTGGGACAAATTATCTGATATTTCAGCTCAAGTTCTCCAGTTGGAAGATGTTCCAAAAATTACTCATTTTTTGTTCTTTCTACCATTTCTCTTTACATTTTCCTGACATTTTACTGGTACATTTTTGGGACCATTGTTTTTTGTACTGCAGCTCCTTTCTCCTGAATAGAGCTCTCAATTGCAACAAGCAATAGGATGAATATGGTCAACATCTTTGAATTTATTACTTTATATATATATACAATAATCAATTATAATTATGCTATACCTAGCTATGAATTGAAAACCTGCCTAGGCTGGCTGTGTGCACACATGCACTGGTGCCCACATCTCCTTGTCTGTCTACTGTACACCATAATGTGTTGCATTGCCTATACACCCACCCATAGCTTCACTATTGAGTTTTTCCATTAGCATACATACAGCATGAGATGAGATGGGGCACTTTTTTCTTACCTCACAACCTTAAATTGAAGGTGGAAATGTGTGAGCCACAACCCATGGAAATCCTGGTCAAACAAGGTCAGTATATGTGCATGGACAATAAATACTGTATATGATACCTTGCCTCACCAGATTTGGCTATCAGTCATGGTAGTGCATCAGGAAGTGGCTTGGAAGAAAATGAACTACTGTTGTGGGAAAAACATGCCATGAAAGGATATTCACACATATATGCAAAACATTCTGAGTATTGGGGAATGGACAGTACTGGTTTGTGTAGTATAAGCCAAATACTGAATATTGGACATATGTGTTACAAATTCCCTATTCGCATGTTCTACTCACTCTTTTCTCTTTGCATACTATTGATTACACATGCTTACCAACATCAGCCAACTCTTATCTCTGGACTCCATATATGCATTCTATTTCTCATACTTACTAATATCTTTTATCTATACAACCAATAGCGTAAACCACACTTATCTATGCTTATTGGACTCATATGTATATATAGGGATATTCTAGCATAGTTAGTTCTTTAGCTTGACCTAGTTGAATTCACCTTATTCATCTACTCTTGACTCCTTGATGCAAACTCAATCTTACTCACCTTACAAAGGGAGTAGCATATCATAGAACAAATAATCTGACTTAGCCCTAAAGAGGGAGTCAGCAATCTTAGAACAAATAAACAACAAACCAGATTGACTTATTGGATAAGGCCTAAACAGCCATAACAAAAGGCTAAGCTGATCAGAACCATCAATCTATTCAGATTTAGATGCAATGGCACCAGCACAATATGGATTGAACCCTGCAAGCAGTGGTAGCAGCAGAAGCAGCAGTAGGCAGAGTGCCTTCAGCAATGAAGACTTCCAAGGCACAGAAGAACAGCCAAGACTTGCAGTAGTCACACAGACAATAGAAACACCCACAATGCCGAAACCAAAGACAGAAAGTTCCAAAGAAAGGAACCCAAAGAACCACTGAAACCTGAATCACCAGACTCTCTGATACCACCTGATTCTGACATAGAAATGGTAGATGAACAAAGACCTGCTGAAATCAAACTAAGCTCACAGAATGTTTTTGATGGAAACAGAAAGGCAATGAAGGACTTTGTCCTTGATTGCAAGATGTATTTGGAAGCAAACAACAGAATTTATGACACAGATTGGAAGAAGATCCTTTATGTGCTTTCTTACATGAAAGGAGGAACAGCAGGACCATGGAAGGAGTCCTGGTATGGAGAAAAAAGTGGAAACCCAGGCACTTTCATAGATTTTATGATGACAGTTGAAGAAGCATTTTCTGCAGCCAATGCGGCAGGAGACTCCAGACAAACCCTGAAAATGCTGCACATGCAAGGAAACATGACAGCAGACAATTACATTGCAGAGTTCAAATCAGCTGCAGTGGAAAGTGAAATCACTGAAGATGAAGTGCTCATCAAGTACTTCATGGAAGGAATACCACCTTCCTTGATGCAGAAAATTTTGACAATGGACAGCCCATCTGTCACCATCAAAGACTGGTATAGGAAAGCATCTATATTTGACAATCAATTCAGACGTGCAAAGGCAGTTGTAGCACAACTTTGAGGAAATACTGGAGAATCCTCAGGAGGAAACAATGGGAAAAAGTACAATTTCCAGCAAAACAATCCCCAATACGTCCCAAACAATGCCAGAGACCCGAATGCAATGGATATAGATTGATTGACTATCCAAGAAAGAGATGAACACATGAAGTGAGGATTATGCTTCAAATGTCACAAGTCAGGGCATCAAGCATCAGATCATAGGGCTGGAAACTCTATTCTCCAGATCCCGCAAAAGGAAGAACCAAAAGTACTGATGAAAGGCAAAGATGCCTATGCAAAGATCCAATCCCTCTTAGCAGGATTAGATGAAGAAGAGAAAGAGATTGCCATAAAGAATATGGAAGACAAGGGTTTTTAAAGCTGTGGTCTGAATCAACATCAGTACCTGCCAAGACTTATTCTGTTATGCTATCACCTGTAATCTTAGGAGAAATGAATTGACAATCTCTTTCTATTCCAATTACAGTGATTGAAGAACAGAAAAACATCAAAACCCAAGCAATTGGACTTATTGATTGTGGAGCTGGAGGAATCTTCATTGACAAAACATTTGTCAAAGAAAACAAAATAAAGACAACCTCACTGAGAAAGTCAATCTCAGTCAGGAATGTAGACGGAACAAAGAACAAATCAGGGAACATCACAGATTGTGTATGGACCAAGATTTGAATTGGAGATGAAGAAATCAGAATCTGACTATTAGTTAGCAGATTAGGAAAAGAGAATATCATCCTCAGATTACCATGGTTAAAACGGCACAACCCCAAGATTGATTGGGAGAAAGGAACACTCAACTTTGGACCAAGTATCAGAAAAGGAGTTCTATCAGAAGCAATCTGAAAAGATATGGAAATCTGACATATGAAACAAATACGGTAATAACCTAAGGCATGGTAATGGAAATACAGGAAGAACACCCAGAAGAAATCCCAAGAAACCAACCTCTTGAAGACTTGAGGTAGAGGGCCATTACTGGCAGATACAAGTCCTTATCTTTTCTTTATATTTCTAGAACCAGCTTGTTGCAATAGAACCAATGATAAACTCCTTGGTCTTAGTGTAATCTCCATTAAATTCAGCAGGGATGCAAACCTTCATTTTGGTGGGTTTCAGGGTATTCATGGCTATCTGGGTAGATTTTGTTGGAGAAGGTGTTGGTGGAGGTGCTGCAGATCTGATGAGAGTCTGTGTGGGTGCCAGTTTGGATACTGTAGGAGTTGTCAGTTCAGATTCTGTGCTGTTGTATTTGTCACTGCTACTGTCATTGATCTACTTTGGGTTTCTGTACTGTAGGTGTGCCATGGTATGGTACATCTTAACCTAAACAGGCTGGCAGTATCTTCAGTTTGACCTTTTGTTATAGCAAAGCCTTATTCCTTCTGGTCAACTAAGTTGTACACAATTTAATAGCTACAATGTGAGAGCCCCTTCTTCAAGGCAAGACTCTGTTCTGATGTCCCAAGTTCAAAAGATGCACTACCACCTTTGCAAGGCAGATAGGATTGAGCTGCACATCAAGAGAGTAAGAATAAGGTATTGATTGCCTAGGTCAAATTAAAGAACTATGACAGGTGATCTATGGCTATAAATACATAAAGACACTTGTGGGTATGTGGGATACAGTTTGTATTCTCTGAGTGAGGGATATTTGCTATAGGTTACATATGAGTCATAGATGATGAGTTGAGTCAGAAAGAAAGATGTCATGAGAATGTAAGTAGATATGAATGAGTCATTGGTACCAATGACTAATATGGTTTTAGTAAGGAAGAAGAAGAAAAAGGGTGTACATGATATCAAGCTAGGAAAATTATAACATTACCAAGAGGCTCAGGCAGGGAGCAGTATATACAATATGAACAGCCATGCAGAGAAGGGATGAGTATAGAGCACTAGAGGCTTGATTACAAGTAGAGAACCCAATCCAAGTCTATTGCAAAGGTTGCCCTTCCATGGAGAGGAAGGGGCACCTTATATACAGTACATTGCGGCTACACCTCAAATAACAACAGAATCTGATATCAGTATCTCTACTGATGCAACAATCCATTTGTGATATGTCAGTCCAGAGTAAACTACTATTTATCAAGTGGTTAAGGTAATGCATATCAGGATGATAGATGTAACAGCAAGGCTATGCAAGCTGTGCATTACTGGCAATGGCTGAGTATTGTTGATGGGTGCCACATTACCCATCAGCCTTGTTGTCAACCACTACCACTACATCCCCAGCTGCCCCTCCTATCACCTCCCTGCCTTATCATCAGGAAAACCAAGGGGGCCCGATTATCCCAGCTGGTGTTGACCGGCTCCAGCGAAATGCTGTGCCTTGACCAAGTCCTTCTCATCTCTATCATCACCAACTTTGGAGGATAATTGCAAGGGATAAAGGCAATGACGGCGTTGGGCTGACCTAATTTAGTTCATCATATCTCATAATCATTCAGATGGCATTGCACTTGCAAATCCCCCATGATAGTTATAAGTCGCTGTCATCCATATCATGTTCAGATATGAAAAAGCTTAGAGACTGCTGGTCGGACACTGCCTGATATGGGGATCTCATCATCACCGGTCTACTATAAAAATTGTAAGTCTGGTATGGTTTTCACCAGGAAGTGTGGACAGTGATCAATCTTTATGTATGATGGCCTTCTCCACCAAGCTTCACATTTTGTTTATCTAGATTCCAGAAGATGTGTTTACATGGTACTTGGACTGCCAGTATGGACTTTGACCAAAGCAGCGGCCATTCAATAGTCATAATTGATCATATCCCCAGTCAAATTCTTACACCTCCTCCTTACACCTCCTCCTCCTCCTCTTTGATTGTCTCACATTTCATATATCTAAATTGCAGAAAATGTGTCACCAGTAATAGAAAAACATTGGCAGGAATTTAGTCGCATTTCTACATGTTTAATTCAGGAGAATATGCACAATTTGTATTGCTCGGTATTTGGGAATATTCACCTCAGATGTGCACACAAGAGCAAAGGCAACAGCTGAGGTGAGAGGACGAAAACAAGCGGGTATTTCTATGAAAGGAATAGGGGTCGTAGGGAAAAGACGGGACTGGCAGGGACTATACAGAACAAGGGTAAAAGTTGTTGAGTATGAATATGAAATAGAAAAGGTAATGCACGCATGGTATGACCTCGCGCACGGCTTGGTGTTTGGGTGTCGGCACCCTTGTTGTGTGATCAAGTGCAAAGGAGGGCATGGTAACGGTAACAAAAATGCGAGTTCACTGTGCGGCCATTTCCTCGTTCCCCCACAAAACCTGACAATATCATTAGACGTCACGGTGAGAGTGCCTATAGTTGGCCACCACAGGTTTGTATGAGTTGAGGCTTAGAGTAGGCCCCCCATAGACTGAGGTCCAGTTAAGGGTTCTCAATATGTGAGATGGGACCTGTTTGCTCTCGAATCCCTGATACGTGTTAGTTTGGTTGATAATCATTAACTCCCATCTCCTGAAATTGGCCAACGTGACCGGGTTCTGCAGGAGGTTTAAAAGCCTCTCCATGCTGGTGTCATATATGCCCCTGAAGCTTCCTTTGTTGCAGTCACCACTGATTAACCCTGTCACCTTTTGGAGTCCCCATTTGCTCCTCTAAAGTATGAACTTTGTTTATCACAAGTCCACCAGATGAGTCATGAACATACCAGAACGTCAACGTTGACGTGGACCTCTAAGGGGAGGACTGTCATCTCCCCAATCCTCTCTGGTGTGATTGACGTTGTACCCGATATGCAGTAAATGCTGGATTGGATGTTGTATGGTCCTAAAAGGAACACCGACATCAGGATCCCAGTATTGACATATCCGGTGAATTCCAGTGTGGGATCTGGCAACTTGTCACCCAGAACGGTTGGAGGCTGTTATACCATATTGATTATAGCAACTTGACCCGGACATTATATGGTCTCTGTACCTGGTAGGAGCTAAGAGAGTCAAGGTTCTCTTCAAGATGTACTTGCAAGTCTTTCACAAGGCCCAGGTGTTTATTTCGGATCAGCTGTTGGAGGTAGGTTTCCACAGTGGTTTTGACACTAAGTTTTAGTGTGTGGTGATTCACCATCATCTGTGCAAGTGTGTCAATGTGGTTTTAGGAAACAGGTTCAAAGCTTGACTCACAAATTGTATGATGGCCAACGGCAGGCAGCCTATTGACCCTGTGTCATAGGCATGCCCCAGACCCGGGACCTGAAGAGCTGCTAGTGTCATATGAAACTATTAGTTGATAATTATATTACGGTTGCCCACTCACCCCCTGAATACGGGGTATATGGTATCTTGGCCGGTCTGTCATGGCTAAAATGCTTCAGGTAGACAACTGCCAGAATGGACCTGTATATCAAGGCGAGTTCATTGTCCTCCAAGAAATACGGGTTGTAAATGAAACAATTCTGCGATTCAAACACCACCATGTCAGAAAGTACCCGCCACACATTGTTGTGACGGATTATCATAACCCCATTGTCGTCGTCCGGGATCTCTATCAAATGGGAACTGCTTCCCGGGGTGACCGAGGCATTAAGGACAAGCAGTCCATTGAGAGGCTGCTGACAGCATTTAATAATAAAAAATGTTGTAAAATACTAATAAAACATACTAGTCTGAGAGCAGTATCTAATAATGAATCCTGAAGTCATCAGTGTGCATTTGAAAGATTCAGTGTCACTCACCGTCGGATAGAACCAAGTACTGCCAAATGAATGTTTCACATCTCCCATGCCAGGGAAAACATGTGTTGATCTGTTCTGTCACCTGTTGACTGTGCCCTAATTCATAGCCAAACTAATTAGTAGCATTGATGTTGCTGTCATGGGCCACTTGTGTTGGGTCCCCATCACTCACTGACCCGGTGACGGTTGGGGGGATGGGCGGAGTGGGATTCTGACAATCAGGGAGCACTGATCCACTTATCGCCTCCATAGGGTCCCAGTTGGGACTGGGAGGAACCACCAATGTGGAGGCTTTACTGTTTGTGGGTATGCTGGACCCACCCGTTACATCGAGGCTGGTCACGGACTCCAAAGGTACGTCAGTGGGAGAATCGACAGACTCCGTTGCCCGCTGTGCTCTCAGAAACCGAAACGCTGACTGGGAGGCAACCAAGGGAACGGCGGGATATTGGAAATGTTCCTCCATAGAGTAAGAATTCTCATCCATACCCCAGAAAGCTCGAGACTCCCGGGTGATACTTGTGTATTCCACTAGAATAGCAAAAAATTATTGTCAGTGAGTCTGCATTTTGTATAATACTGGGAGTAGGCTGATTAATAATATCACCATTTATCAGATCATCGACATCAAATTGTGGTTCCGACCACTCTCCTTCAGGATTCTGCCAGAATAACCACTCTCGATGCAGAGTATAATGGGACATTATTTATGGTGAGCCTGTAGCGATCCTAAGCTGCTGAGTTGAACCAGTGGGGCATTTTGATTGTCGAGGAAAGTGCACTGCTGAGTTGGGGAGTCAATCTGCACAAGAATCGAACATCACTCCAGGCCACTCTCCATGTGGCGTTCCTGTCAAAATGTAGCATGGTATGTTTGTTTCTCACACTAATCAGAAATGGTCATTCTCAACCACCATCAGAGTCCCTTATAATTTCGGCAACATTAGAGTCGTTTTGCAACCACCAAAATTTGAATATCTTTTTGATTCTTGCATTCTGATTGGCTGGAACGAGCAGATCAGCCAATCAGAAGGCTCAAAGCCATCACTCCACAAAATTTATGTTGTTGCAAAACAACTCTATTGGGAGTACTAATGTTCCGCAAATCAGATTTCTTTTGATTCTGGCCTTCTGATTGGCCAAGATGAGTCTATTCCTCTGAACATGGACAAGTATGGCACAAACCTTAACTTTGTGGGACAGTTTGTGTGAGACTCGGTGGCAGTATATGGAAAGGAGATACATATTTCAATGAGTTGATTAACTGATCAGCTTGAATTAGGTCTTCCCTGGACAAATAAGACTAGACATGTGTCAATTTGCGCTTACTTACATAAATAACACAAATTGATTCAGACCCCCATCCCTGCTACATGTTTCATACCTGTTCCCGCTTTTCCAGTTTATATTATTCTCAATTTATCATGGCTGATTGCTCACCTCTTGCCATCCTTCCCTCTATCAGGCAGGCTGGCAAAGCCCCTGCCCATAGCATGGACTCAGATGTAGCTTCTCACACAGCAACACATGGCCAGAAACATGTATACAAGCCTTTTGACCTTTTATCAAAGGTCCCCACATTTCCCCCCAAGTTTGATGGCACCATGGTAATGATGTCTAAATTTTGTATTAATTTGTTTACTAAGTGGCCCTTTAATTGTAGTACATTATAGCAACTGCCTCTACTCCTACCATTGAGAGGGTTACTACCTCTGAAGAGTTCAAACGATTCATCATGCTATGTGAACTCCTTTGGGATCAAGAATTAGAGCTTCTCTCTTCTCACACGTGTGCCATTATGGAAGCCACACGCTTCCACTCTCAGGTGATTGTTACAATACCACAACTTGACATTCTTAAACTGAGTATCATTCAGATGATGCCAATCAGTTGCACTGGAGATACTCCTCAATTGTGGAACATTCCCCCCCCAATGCAGAACATACCCACCCCAATGCACAACAATCTGGAAGGGTCAAGTACCATGTTGGATTTTGACGATCTCCGAGTGCACCATGCCGCAACCTATAAACAATTTATCACTGTGGCGACCAAACTTTTATTGATGACTTTCTTCATTGATGATTATGTACCACTTTCCAGTAATCACCATTCACGTAAATCAAATGTTAGTGTATCATCATCATCGACAGCGGCTTCCTCTACCCTCGCAGAATATAACATAAACCCCCCCATGTACCATAAGGATATGTAGTACCCACCAGTAGTTACTTGGCAATGTACACTATGTTGCACCCCTCAACTATTGGTAACTTTGAGACCTTATACTCACAACGGTATGTTTACTTGTGACTGCGGAAGGACTTTTGCTCAAACTGGTGCATTCAAAAATCACCAAAATGCATGTCCAGTGAGGAAACAGCAGTTGTCACTGGCTTTAGCACGAGCGAAAGCAGCTAAAGCCACAGCCAGACTCCCTCCTGAATTGAGAGGGGTCTCCAGACTGCCCTTGGACTCCACGCCCAGGTCTGATGAAGAAGCAGTGTGTACTGTGGGGCAAGCTAAAGCCATGCAAAACTTCTCACACTGTTTGGATATCTTAGGGTGTCTCACAAACTCTAGTTTCTGAAATTGAATTGCTAGAAGGTGCCAAATTTGAAGCTCCTGCCACCAAATGTCAACGACTACTTCCAAAACATTTTCTTCAAGATGGAATGACAATGCATGACCAGCGTCTGGTCAATATCTTACCACAACCTGTTCCTTCTATCCCTGCTGCGGCAGCGGCCTGTCCAACTCCAGCTTTCCCAACTGTTGCTACCTCACTGCTCCGTTCAAACATCCCAGCCTCTTCACTGCACACAATAGATACCATACCCAATGCATTTGGTGTGTTCCAGAGGTATTGGAGCAAAAACCTTCCATCACATGATCCAGAGCGCCTGGTCAGTCTCAAAAGCTTATCAAATACTGTTTTCACAGACCCTCAGGCTTTGGGGGATTCTTCCATATCAAACAACACGGCCTTGGAAGAGGCTCTACCAAGGGAAGCAGATTCATCTTCAGTTCTTTACCCATATCTTAACAAAAATTCATTTTTGCTTGGGGAATGGTTTTGGAATCAAGGACATCAGAAATCCCATAGGTCCTTCAATGACCTACTCAGTATAGTTGGTGACAGCTCTTTCAATCCAAAGGATATACAATCAACCAGATGGGGTAGCATCAACTCACAACTCGCAACCAGCAATTGGGATCAGGAAGAATGGATGGATGAAGATGCGGGGTGGCAACAGTCATTGGTCACTATTCAGGTACCTTTTGATGCACGCACGGATGTACCAGGACCAAGAGACTATACTATCTCAGATTTCTACATTGGTCAATCATGTCAGTAGTTCGGGAAAGGTTACAAGAAGATATCAACCACTTCCACTTTGAGCCATATGAATTGTTGTGGAAGTGTCGTAATTCAGCTCCAGAGGTGCCACCAACTCAACTACACGGAGAACTTTATAACTCCCCATTGTTTCTTGCTGCATATAGGGAGGTACAAGCTCTACCACTGGAGCCGGACTGCAAACTACCAAGGGTTGTGGTGGGCTTGATGTTCTGGTCCGATGTGACGCACTTGACAAACTTTGGAAGTGCAAAGCTTTGGCTGCTTTACATGGCTTTTGGGAAGGATTCCAAATACCGGCATTGCAAACCTTCTAGCTGTCTATTCCAACACATTGCATACTTTGAACAGGTACAAAACACAATTTATCAAGTCAGCCGCGAACTTATATGCATCATTTATCTTGCGTTATTAGCTTCCACCGTCATTCAAGGATTTTGCGTCAAAGTTCACTGGCAAGAAAAAGATTTCAACAGAGTTTATTTCGCACTGTAACCGTGAACTGGCACACACCCAGTGGAAATTGATCCTTGATGATGAGTTCCTCCACTCGTACGAGCATGGGATGATCATCAAGTGTCAAGATAGTGTAAAGAGACATGTTTATCCAAGAATATTTTCTTATGCAGCTGATTATCTGGAGAAGTATGTGTCTTGACTTGTGGGTCATAAAACAACATTATTCATCTCGATGATCATAGAGCATTGATGGTTAGCATCCAAAACAATGGAAATTGTCCATGCCCCCGATGTAAAGTGCCCCAGTCCGAAATTCACCTTGTGGGCATGAAGCAGGATCAGAAAAACAGGCTTGTCCTCGCCCGACAAGATGACATCCATCGCCAATTCTCTATTGCACGTACACAGGAAGCAATTTACAGAAAAGTTGATTCAAATTCCAAACTCAAACCAGTTAGTGTAAATGGGACATTTGTTGAATCACAACTCAAGGGAGAATCACTTGTGCCCACCTTGGTATGCTTGATGTCCTATCTATGTCAAGTTGCTCACGTAAACCAACCTACATAGAATGCATTTTCTGATCAACTCTCCAAACTTGGGTACAATATGTTCTCCATTTTTCATGTCAATCTTTTGCATGAAGTTGAGATTGGGGTATGGAAATCTGTCCTCATTCACCTTCTATGGATCTTGGAGGCTGTGGACGAAAATCTTCTACATGAGTTTGATTGGCGGTATGTCTCCTCTTTCTCAGCTGTGTTCTCCAGATTCTTCAACCACAACTTTATAGATTTTGCCAAGTACCAACTTTTGGTCAAAGTACAATCCAATGCTTTACACGTAACTCGTCAGAGCTAAAGAGGCTAGCGGCATGGAATTACGAGGATTTTCTTCAGGTTCATTCTCCTGTATTCAATCCCTCAGAATGTGCATCCCTTGACAAGATAGATAGTGTTTTTCTTCTGGTGTTTGAAGGGTTATTGCCCAAGCCCCATAATACATGTGTGCTCAATCTCTCGTTTTGGCTTGGACATTGGCATGGACTAGCAAAAATGCGGATGCATAGTGACCCCACCATTACCCTCCTTGATGAAGAGACAACACTTCTTGGGGATAACCTTCAAGAATTCAAGTCAACCACCTGCAATTCTTTTCAAACTCGAGAATTGCGCAGAGAAGCGTTAGCCAGGGAATGAAAGGAAGCAAAGAAAGCTGCAACTCAGGTTAATCCCAAGTTGAAACCTACCCGATCGCGCAAGACTTCTGGTGTAGGAGTGGTTACTGGCCATGCGGAACAGAGTACTGGTAAAAAGGACGCATTGAGTCGCAAAGGAAAAACACTCAATCTCAATACATACAAGGTGCATGCACTTGGTGACTATGCTGATACTATTAGGAAGTGTGGTACCACGGACTCATACTCAACTGAATCAGTGAGCCAAATCGTATTTGTTTAAAAACCAGTTCCACTCTAAACGTTATGACTTGTTAGGGCGAGCTCGAACATAAAAATCCGAAGGGTCGATACAAAAGGACATCAAAGAAAGGAGTTCAAAAAAAGCTTGCTCAAATGGAGCATTGACAAGCTCAGATTAGGCGCATTCAGAAGAAGCTTGATGGAGTCCTTCCTCCGGTAGAGTGCGAACCAGAGTCTCCCTTGTGTGATGCTTTGTTACACCACCATAGCGGGTTCTCGGAGACACTTCCTCAAAATATAAGATCATTCATCCATACACATTTGAACGACCCAGCAACTAAAGTGAGCTACATACACTTTTAATGAACTTCACTACGATGGCTAACCACCCTTCTTTAGGGCTTCTTCACCAAACTTAGACACCACCTGGCACCTCGATTAAAAATACTCTTGCAAGCCGACAATTCACAAAAACCCTCCCACACCAATCAAGACCCCAATCCTGACTCTCTTTTCTTCAAAAATGATACAATGTATCGATATAATATCATGAGGATCAATTACACTACGTATGACGTTTGGCGCGCCCAAGACACAATCAATCCCAACACGGACTGTCGAGACATATTGCTTCTTTCACAAGAACACTTCCAGGAAGGCCACTCCAGATGGCCCTACCATCAATATGGATATGCCAGAGTGTTAGGCAACTACCATGTTAATGTGATATTTGAAAAATGTCTTTACAAGATGGAATTCCTCTGGGTCAGGTGGTTCGAGCTCATCAACTCAACCAGACATGTAGATGATGGGTGGTCAAGGTGTGAGCTTGACTACTTGAGATTTTGCCGAATTGATCATGATCATGCCTTTGGTTTTGTTGATCCTGCCAACGTGTTATGGGCATCTCATATTATCCCAAGGTTTTCTCTTTCTAAACACCACAATGACATCACCCCCTTGTCCACATTTGCAAACAATGATGAGGATTGGGTACAATATGTTGTTAATAGGTCAGATAACTAATTCCACTCCCTACGGCAGATTCTTACATAGTGTTTACCTACAGAATTGTTGATCGGGACATGATCATGTGTTACCACTGGGGATTAGGCGTTGGTCACGTCTATAGCCATGAAAACACCACACAGCCTTCCCCTGCTGTCCAAGCCAATAACACAGATCCCATTTCAATATCAGGAGCCCATGATGCCCAACAGTGCGAGGAGGCAGAAATAACAGTCAATACCAAAATCAACTTAGACATGGTTCCCAGGCATATTCAGCAAGCAGAAAGCCTCAGTGAGGGAGATGACGATGGATATTTGGATCAGTCGGTTGAGGAAGAGTATATAAATTCCGACTCAGAAAACAACAACTCGTCAGAAGATGGAGAAGAGGGAGAATCTGAGCCTTCTTCAGGTGATTCCGATATGGAGGACATATACGGTGATGCAGTAAATCCTGCCAAATCTACTAGCTATGATTGACAATAGTCAGAGTGGCCTGATATCATCAAGGCTTTCAATGAATTTTTTCTGCTGTCAACGTGCACGTAGATATGGTGTCACCTCCACATACCCTGTGTGAATCCAAATCACACCGCCAATGAGCCAACTATCCAGGAAGTTTATTCACAGTTGCTCACCCGCAGGCGCCACAAGGACCCACAGGAGGATTCCCAGGTGCATACCCAAGCCCCCCCCCATATGTTTTGCCAATTTCACTGTGATTTGGCTATATTATGGGCATGAGCCATTGTAGAAAGGTAGTGGGGATCTATCTATTAAACCATATTGACTTATTAGGGGATGTTTTTGGCTTTGGAAATGATTATCTTCACAAAAAGACTAGATTTGCTACCCCCTCGATCAGTTTGTCCATCTTCACTCCTCCATCCCTTGAATCACCTGTGGCGTCAATCTCCATTGCCATGTCATCATCTAACCCCTGGTCTCCCTGTTCCATCTCTGAAGTGGCTTCTGTGGAATATCCATCAATGTCCTCAGCCTCGGAGTCAGGGTCTACGATCTAATGTTCAGCTTCTAAATTGTAATAACAGCTCAGAACACTAACCTAGGCAAAATCTTCCAATGTGCTTCAACGCAGCAAAGATCTCAGGGTCAAAACCCCCACTTGGCGGATCCAAGTATGGAGGACCAAGTGCTCCAGCTCTGTAAAAGTTTGGTGGTGGGCAAGGCTTCCAGCCTGGAGGTAAGCACACTTTCTGATATGCGGCAGGGGGTCCAAATCTAGGAGGCTCAGGTGGGCCTGCGAAGTGCTGGGGAGTATATGTTGGGACATAGTCAGGTCCAAAGAATAATGCGCTCAGGAATGCTAGATGCCCATCAGGATCATGTCCGAAAGCATTGTAGTTGGCACCTCTATCAAGTGGCCTTGATTTTGGCTTTGGTTTTGCAGATCCTTTTCAATTTTTGTTTGGCATGGACAATTGCAGGAAGGAAGAGGTGAGGTGAAACTATCAATATTAAGTCAAACTTTATACCTTTGTGAACTCGCCTATTGAATTTGTTCCTGCACAGCTGCATCTTGGTTCCCATAGTATACCAATTTGCCTACCCCAAACCATTCTCTCCCAGCACAGCCACAAAAACACATTATAAATGCATTTTTCTTAACGCCTTTCCAGTGGTCTATTCCTCGTACAACACATTTACCACCACATCTTCCCCTTACACCTTCGTATTGTTGCAAATGTCACTTCGGAGGCAACCCCTTGAAGACGCTCCTTCAACAAGGTGCTCAGAAGAGGCCATATGTTTTCCTTGTTACTTTGGCAGCCTAATTATATCTCACATTTATATTTCTTTTGCAGTACAACAACAAATCCTTTGGTACATTGTGGCCGCCACTTTGGACGTGCCATATTTGCATTTGCAAACATCAAATCACTCATCATGAATGGCCTTGAGCGAATGGTAGACGGAGACACGGTCGATCCCATTTCCCTTTCTGCTAAGTACTTACTTGGGGTTGATGTTCTACTCCTTTGTAGGCGTCTAATGTTTTTTATAGTGAGCATAGGGAGGACGATGTTTACAAGGAGCTTTTGAAAATGTGTCATGGTTTAGAAGACAGGTTGCTGAACTCAAGCCCCAAAGAAATAGAGCTGATTGCAGATTTGGTAAGTCTCGGAGTATATGGTTGGCGTTCTTCTAATTGTATGGTATTCAGATACAGAAAGGTGCTAATGCATCCCGTGCTGATGATACAAAAGGGATGAAAGGCTCTATTGTTGACTGGATCACCCTGGACTGCCAAGTTCTCATTCCTCCCATCAATCGCAAAACTAAATATGATTACGGATTTCACCATGAAAAAAACCGGGGCTCTTTTGTGCCCAGCAGGTGTTGACTGGACTATCCTGCAGTGAGCAGACCTTCATCTTGTTTTTTCTTCTCTCGGCATTTGTTAATTCAACGTCCAGCATCAAGGAAAAGCTAAGGAGTGGGGAAATGCATCTGAAAGGCCACCAGTGGCTGATATTCTTGTATGCGGACCTCGCCTATGACCGTGATGATCCATGGAAGGGTCTACTATGAAATAATATCCTTGTATCAGTGGGTTTCTATCATTAACTCCACCTTTCTGTGCTAACTACATGTACAGGCATACAAGCACATCTTCACTTCGCCCAGTTCTGTGGACATTGATGATCCAACAAAAGCCGCTCGATCTCTAGAAGACCCTTGAGAATGTTGAGAATGTGAAAAGCTCCTCGTGTGGTGGAACAGGTAAGCAATATTCACGGGCAGCGCCCCCAATTAATTCTGGACTAATGCCTTGTCTACTCCAGGAAGATATTTCCCAATACCTTGCCCAAATCAGTTTTGATTCCTGTTGAGGGAAGTCCGCTTGATTGTATCTGCCAAAGAAGAAATGAACAAGAAGCTGTTGGTGCTTGTAGCATAACAGACAATTAGGCTTACTATTATCATGATCATTGTTGTCTTGTCCATAAATTGATAGACCCAATCACTACTGGAATGCCGCACTTCTAAGTTCTCTATGAGTACTCATAAGACAGGAACAAGCCAGCTTGCCATTATCGGCATGCTTTTCCTCATCACAGACCTCCCAATTATGACCATAAACATGCAGCAATGATCACTCAAGCCGGTTATGAGAACATCACACCCATTCCCACATAGTTATGCAGGTTCGCTTTATGAAGAAATATGCCAAGGGCGAGAACGAGCCAGCTTGCCACTATCAACATATTTTTCCTCATCACAGACCTCCCAATTATGACCATAAACACATGGTGATGATCGCTCAAGCCGGTTACAAGAACATCACACCCATTCCCACATAGTTATGCAGGTTCGCTTTATGAAGAAATATGTCGAGGGCAAGAACGAGCCAGCTTGCCACTATCAAATTCTTTTTCCTTATTACAGACCTCCCAATTATGGCCATAAACATGTTGATTTCCTAAGAATGGCAGCAATGATCACCCAGGTCAGTTATGAGATCATCACATATATCATCACATAGTTACACATGTTCTCTCTATGAAGGAATATGTCGAGTGCAAGGATGAGTTCACTTGCAATACATTTGCATATTGTTCCATGTTACATGCCTCCCAATAACAGTGACAAATACCTTTGTCCCCCAGGAATAGTGGCAATGATCATCTGCATCAGTCATCAGATCATCATCTTAACCTCTTCAGAAAGCTACGTGTTCTCCCTCCACGAAGAATTCTACTCCAACCAGGAATGAGCAGCCTCACAATCATTTGCGCAATGCTTCATATTACATAGCTCCCAATAACGATAACAAACACCTTTGTCCCCAGGAATGGTGGCGATGATCATCCGCATCAGTCCTAGAATCTTTATAATTGTCGTCAGAAAGTCACCCGTGGTCCCTCTCATGAGAAATGCATTGTTGGTAGATCTTGCCATTGCCACCACGGTTTGTATTCCATTCCAGTGGTGGGGGTCATTAACTATTCCCCCAGAATCCAACCAAGGCCTACCAATGGCATGATTATTCTAATGCGAAGTCATATAATTAATAGGACCTGGTATTTTTGGTCATTACCACCAGTCAATATATGTCTTTAAAATAGAGTCGGTAATCATGGCGCAAATTACCCAAAATATGTTGAATACAATGCAAGCTACAGGTATATCATTTCAAAGTCACATCCATGATGATGATTGTGCACAACACTGCCAAATACAATGCCAGGTCCTACTGCCATGGATACCACCAACCTCTCTCATACCTACCCCTCTCAGTGATAATAAAAACTGCCAAATCACAACAATAAGAGCTGCAATAAGAACTACAGAGGCACCTGCCACATCAACAGTGACTGCCTGCCCACATATGCTAGTGAGCAGCTAGCATGGCAGATATGGGTGGTGCAGTAGTGTATTCCATATGGTAGAACCATCACCTGGTGGGTGGGTGTGCACCCCTGGATGTGCTGTCTAGACCAAGTAGTGCCAACACCCCTGTGCCCAAACCAGATGTACAGTGGCTCAAAAAACTGCCCCAATGTTTGTACATTTTTGAAAGATCAATATGGTATGAAGTGCTGACATAAGCAGGGGACCTGGGGTAATTATGTAAGATACTATGACATCGTGGCTTTCCAATGGACCCTGGATCATGTGATTTGGATCAAAACCCATTAAGCTATAGGCCAAACAAAATGATTACTCATTGGGGCAGTTTTTTGACCCTCTATTAATTTTCTATCTAATACTTTGTATGACCACCTTTTGCCTTTATAACTGCTTGTATCCGCCTGGGCATACTTTCTATCAGGTTTTGGCATACCTCTGGTGGAATTTCACCCCACTCTTCAGCCAATCTATCCCACAACTCATGTACTCCTTTGGGTGGTGTCGGATATTCTTTAAGACGGTGCTTGAGATGTTCCCAAAGGTGTTCTATTGGATTCATGTCAGGGGATTGGGCAGGCCAGCCAAGGACTTGAATGTTGTTGTCTTCAAACCACTGTGTGGCCAGTCCAGATGTGTGTTTGGGGTCGTTATCTTGCTGAAAGTAGCGCTCGCCATCCACCATTTCCAACTTCTCAAAACTTTCCTGAACTCCACTCTCCAAAATTTCACAGTATTGAACCTTGTCCATGTTCCCCTGCACCTCTATGAGCTTTCCCACTCCATTCCACCCCATACAACCCCATACCATGAGGTTTCCTCCTCCTCCATGTTTGACAGTAGGTGATGTTGTTCTATCAGATGGTGGTTCTCCCCTTTGTTTCCAGACATAAACCTTTCCATCTGACCCAATCCTATTGATTTTGGTCTCATCTGTCCATAGAACCCTTTTCCAGTCCTCCACAGTCCAGCTTTCATGATATTTTGCAAACTGGAGACGCCGGATGCGATGGGCTCGTTTGAGAAGAGGAGCTTTCCTCTTTGTAGCAGCATAAAATTGATTTTCCTTGAGTGCATTTCTGACTGTCTGGGGTGTGACAGGATTGGGGATGATGCCATTGATGAATTGGGTAGCCTGAACTGCATTATCAAGCTTCCCTGACTTGATTTGACGAATAATTGACTGTTTGTCACGAACAGACAGCTTGGAGGGGCGGCCACCAAGGTTGTTTTCTTTGTTTCCATCCACATCTTTGCTGATCCTACTGATGGTACCCTTCCCTAGACCAGTTTTCTCCTTGATTTGACGCTGAGAATAGCCCTCATTGAGGAGAGAAACAACAGTATTGTGCTGAGCAGTAGAAATGGCTTTCATGATGGTGGTAAGAGGTCAAGAAGATGATTGAACCAATTCCAACATGTCAAATTGATACAAATAAAGTCACATGACATTGTTTATTCTTCCCACAGTCCATAATGTTCTTGCATTGGATCATAAATGCCAGAATAATGGAAAATAAGATAAGGGTCAAAAAACTGCCCCAATGAGTAGCCATTTTGTTTGGCTTATAGCTTAATGGATATTGATCCAAATCACATGATCCAGGGTCCATTGGAAAGCCACGATGTCATAGTATCTTACATAATTACCCCAGGTCCCCTGCTTATGTCAGCACTTCATACCATATTGATCTTTCAAAAATGTACAAACATTGGGGCAGTTTTTTGAGCCACTGTATGCCAGGGGTGAACAAACATCTTATAACAACAATGACCCTGACCAAACATGACCCTTGTGGGAAATTACAGAAAAGACAGTCTCATGGTCATGGCAGATCATGGCCTTACAAAGGGGGTAACTTCTATCCCTTGCACCAAAACGATTGATGCTTTAAGAACAGTGAATCTCTACTTGGAACACATCTACAAAGATTTGGATTACCTGACACTTTCTTATCAGCAAAAGTCTTCAAAGAACTAGGGAAACTCCTTGGACTCAAACTTGTAATGAGCACAGCATACCACCCACAAACAGATGGAGAAACAGAATGATTGAACCAAGAACTCGAAATCTACTTCCACATGTTCTGTTAAAACAATCTAGCAATATGGAAGGATCTTAACCCAATCACAGAATTCACACATAATTAAAGAACACACTCTATAATAAAAAGATCCCCATTCTTCCTTACAATGGGATATGAACCACAGGCAATTCCATCAGCATTCCAGAAGACAAACATTCCAAGTGTGGAGCAATGGATGATCAAACTCAATAGAGCACAAGAAGAAGCCATGGCAGCACATGATTTGGCAAGAAGAAAAGTTGCAGAAAGGACAACACGAGGTTTCACTCCATTCAAACAAGGAGAACATGTTTGGTTAGAAGGAACAAATCTTTAAGTTCCTTATCCTTCAAAGAAACTAGCACCAAAATGAGAAGGACCCTTTGAGATCCAAGAAGTCCTCAGACCAGTAACATACAAATTGAAACTTCCATCACAATGGAAGATCCACCCTGTGTTTCATGCATCCCTTCTCACACCATACAAGGAAACCAACACTCACAGACCCAACTTCTTAGAACCTCCACCAGACCTTGTGAACGAAGAAGAAGAGCATGAAGTAGAAGGATTTATTAATCACCAACAATGAGGCTGAGGCTTCCAATACCTTGTGAAATGGAAAGGTTACTCATCAGCCCACAATACATGGGAACCCAAAAATTGTTTAAAAGGAGCTCAAGAGATACTCCAATCCTACCAGAAGCAACATTGCCTCTAACAAACTACTACTTTTACACCATCCTCAACAAGTTTTCAAACCTTTGACATCATGTCTTCCCTGACTATCAACAATTTTTATATTGCCACTGCCACCTCCCTTACCAACCCCTCTGATACCCCAATTGTCAACATCACATCCCAAGAACACCTTGAATTGACTCAAAAGATCATGCATCATCAGAAATTTTTATCATGGTTCATGCATGAAGAACATTGTGAATGAATGATTCAAACATTCAACCAACCACCTTATGACAAACTCATCAAATTGGTAGAGAAGTATTTGGAAATCCAAGACATGTTATACAATCAGACTGCAGACATCAGTCTAGCTTTAGACCAAACCACAGAAGAACTAGTTGACACACAGGAGTTTTGAATGCTAGAAGATCTCAATCCACTATAACAAGATGGAATTTGACTACCAACATCCACCCCTTTGACACCTACAGAGTCAAACAAAGGAACCATTAATGTTGACAAAGGAGTACAAACATTGCCTCTGCCCACACCAACACCATTGGCTCCCAATTCCCCTATCTATCAATCTGAGTGTGAACCATCTCCTTTGCCATCACAATCTCTCACCCTTGATTCAACAAATGTGGCTCAAAACAAAGAGGCACTTAAATATTTAACCAGTTGGAAAGGTACTAAATCAATCATCAAAAAGAAGAAATCTCCAAAACCTATCCAATATACAATGAACCCTCTCAGGCATGCAGGAAGTCAAGAAAAACCTATCGACCTTACTTGAGTGGAACATCATACTATCCACAAAAATGTATTGTGTGCCAAATGCCTCAACTTTGGACATTCAACCATAGACTGCAAATATTACTGTCTGACATGTTATCAACCTGCCCCAGGACATCATCATGCACAATGTCCTGAAAAACCTGTAACTCAAACAGTAGGGCATTACTGCAATTGGCAACAAAATGGAGATGAATGAGAAGACATAGACAATGGGATAGACAACCCTTTTGACTACCCCGAAGCCATCACAAACATGACAGGGGAGCCAATTGGTTTCTGAAGCTGGGATGCTTCAGGGATACAAAGGGGGTAATGTTACAAATTCCCTATTCACATGTTCTACTCACTCTTTTCTCTTTACATACTATTGATTATGCATGCTTACCCTAGTATTGAACAAACACCCCTTATCAGAGTTATGCCTAGCCCCAGGAGCATGAGCAATTTTATCAATAGCCAGGTCCATGGCTGCAATGGGGTATCAAGTAAATACAGGGACTCTGCAGGACCCAGAACTATATATTTTCAAGATTGTCCAGAGCTACTTGAGTGCTAAATTTGATCTGGAGAACAGCAATCTGGATGTTGAGTATACCACAATCTATGAAGTCTGATTTGAGTTGAGCAAATGATTCATCATACTCCTTAATCTTGCTGTCAACCTTGGATACAATGTGTTTGACAGTCTGCTTCCCTAATACCAGGTGGTCAGTAGTCATCCATACATGATGTTGGGAATGTCATACAGTAGCTTGGATCCTTTACATAATCAGTTTGGAAAAGGCATTTAGCTGAGAGGCTTCGCCTAAGAAAGTGAAAACATCATCCAGGAGAAGCACAAGTTGTTTGACATGCCCATTATGGTTCATTTGATTGACATAAACTACAGATCATGAAATAAGACTGTACAGTATAGGGAGTACGCTCGCACCTTTGATACCGCAGACAACACTACCCAGGCCATTTTAGAATAGGAATGAACCTATGTAACATCATCGTCATCATAGGCCAAGCCAACCGATCATATCACACAGCCCACCTCAGATATTCCTGTCATCAGAGCATTGAATTTTTCTACTTTGGCGAGCAATGGCAGCCATGGTGCAAGTTCAAGGGCTTCTAACGCCGTCTTCATTCTCTTCATCATTTCAGGCGACTCCGTGTTCATGGCATTGGCATGAGGGAAGAGAAAGGCGCATCTCTAGTTCTGGTATGCGTTTAGGCGTATTTGGGCCACAAAGACTTCGTATGTTGAAATGGATCGAACGACGGAGGTCGAGCGCTGGGCCTGCTGCATTGTATTTATAGATCTTACGGGATACGATGTCTAGTATGCTATCCTGTCAACTTAGACGCACCGGGATAGAATTTGAAGACTGACCGTTAGAATCGCTCAGAACTCCAACACTTTCTCCTAACGTCATTCCTTTGGATTTGTCCCAGCGCACTCGATGCCTAGAATAAACGAGAATCTTGATGTTATCCGACGTAAGGACATCACTAGTGTTATGAACGATGCCTCGTTAGACGTCTCGGGGAATAGATAAGTGACAGAATTCGGGACTCACAAACTCGTGGGTCCGTGCGGGTTCTCCATGATCACACTTCGCTCGGCACCCCCTCCCTATGGGCTTCGGGTAGAACACTTGCCTAAATTCTCCGCTCTCGATGTAATTCATATCTAGTTCCAACTAGATTTCAACGACATACAAAAACAAAAAACGACTGGCTGAGTGGCATACCACTTATTGTGAATCTCAGCGTGAGCCTTCTATTGAGTATGATTAGTATAGTCGTATTTCCTCCATGTGAGCGCCGAGGCCGATAGAAACTCACTTTTCAGTATTGCCTTCGGTAGTCGTCATGGATGTTGTGATTGATATCGGTTTTAGCAAAGATTTGCGGATTAGCGTTTGGTCTGATCGGATCGAATACATCGCAGATTCTCAAAAGGTCCTTCGCCCTCTTAATTGAAATAAAAACCCACTTTATTGTTATCGAGAGAGTACGGTCGTTGTAGATTGTCTCGAAGACTATTTTTACTGAAACAAACGCCCTGGTTTCTCGTAAAGTTACATGAAAGATAACAGTATCGTTGTAGGCCTAGACATGTAGAAATCCAGGCGTGCATTTAGACTGTTGATGGTCGAGACTTTGGTAATATGGAAAGTGCAGACCATAACACCGAAGTACGGGCATTGTGGTGGTGGTCTGAGCGTATAGAATCGCATAGAGCGTCATCTGTGTACCAGGCTGTGTCGAGATTCTGGATAGTATATAGAACGAACTCATCTACTGTCCTTCTCCTGGCTCTGGGCTATCCAAGACTTATGTTCTGTTCCCTAATCGCCATTCAGGCATAGCTCTCGTTTATTTCTGTGGGGTCAGCTGGAGAGTTCTGGTTGTCAAGTCGAGGATGAGGTCACCAAATATGCCTGTAGCCTAAGTGGAAAAGGTGAAATGAGATAGACGTGCACACTTTTGTACCCGCGGGGCCTTGTGATGTTCATAGAACTCACCAGGGCAGTAGTTTGCGATTGTAGGGCAGATGTGTGACCGGCGGGTTAATTAAGGGCGACCAGCTCAACACGCCGTGATGCCGCTGAGCCGCAAAGGGTCTTGGGCGGACTGCAGACTTGAGATTTCGGTGCCGGTGGTACACACATCTGAAGTTTGTCAAGGATGAAATTTGATTAACAGGCAAGGAGCAAGCAGTTGAGGCCCGTTTCTCCCTAGAGCAAAAACTGAAACGTCGAGGCGAGCGGGTGTAACAATGGAGCGGGCGCACCGCAGGCGTTTTGATCGCTTGCTATGGCGTCGGAATCGATTGCATTGGGTTGTCAACGTTCGGTATGAGTTGTGAATGAAAGGCGGATCGGATGTTGGGAAGGTAAGTTGGACGAGAAGAGCATCGCAGCGCCACCAACTTTTCCATTTCTCTCCGCGACTCCCAGCATTCATCGATCATCACTGGGCATTGGACCAACGCTTTCACTACTATGTAATACCCTTACCAGGGCCAATGCAAAACAAAATGTTGGAATTATACGAGGGTGTATCTTTGGGAGAGAGCATGGGAGGCCCGGGCGACGTCGAAGGTAACTTAATTCCCCTCCAATTCCATTCACACCCATGGATTATCTCACTGATACTGTTATTGGTTGAGCAGGATGGCGCACACGAGACAAATACTCCACCGAGGCGGGCGTTATGCACTACGTATATGTACGTTCCAAGCCAGATCCGAACCAAAACGCACAGTTCCAGGACCTAACAGGTTCGTACACTTTTCCTCTCCAGCGCCGGGTAGGCTATCGCTGATACTTGTATCCTCGCAGCAGTCACAGCAGCGGGCTTCGCGTCCGCGTCCGTTCTTTTCAAACTCGCTGAACCCCCTTGGGTTTTTGGCAATTAAACTGTGGCACCGCTCCAGGTATGATGTTTCTTCCGCTTGTGTGGGAGTCGCTGAGAACTGATCGGGGCTGTAGCTTCCTACCGGATTGTGGGGAAACGGAACAGTAACTGCGAACACGACCGCTGTCAAAAGTGATGCAGGGGGTGAAAATGCGGCATATGTACGTCCTACACACCCGTTCACCTTCACCCCCATCGTTTTTGACTCGGGACTCGATTCTAGATTGATAAGACCCAGCTATCGGGAGGCGCCGCGTGGACCAACTTCGCTAATGCGAGTAATGGCTGCTCTAGTCCGTGGGACGTGGGCACCAGTTCTCGGCTTTTCGGTAGGTCGCTCCCCAGATAGCACGTGATGTTTGTCGACTGCCAAATCGGGTCGGGATTCACAAAAGGGCTGTCATGACAGCCTGGGCGTCGCACATTGAGTTGGCCCATCCCTGTGTCATATGTGAAAATGTCCCACAAGCACAGCTCTTCCATCGATAGCGCCAGCTCTTCTCTCAGCTCTTTATCTTCAACCTCTTCATTCGCGTCCTTATCTTCGGTGATCTCTGTTCGCGACGAAGCTTTCAAAGCGGCAGTTGATGACCTCAAGACGGGGCCCACCCCGCTCCAGAGCCTCGTTGAAACGGCAACAGCACTCATCGACACAATCGCTGCAGATGCACGGAAAAACACATTCGAATACAACGGTTCCAAACTCGAGCTTCACGCCGTTCTTCGGGCCATGCTATACCACGCGGAAGGCTGTGGCGGCCAAGGCGGCAAACGCTACACCGCATCTTCAATCTGTCTTTGTGCCGTCCTCGATGACCCAGACGATCAAAAAACTCTCCAGATGCTTCAGGATCTCGCCAAAACTCTGGTTTCTCATCTCCTTTTCATTTGTAAGTGCTACCGAATCGGCTGGTGGACTATACGCTAATGTTTTCAGTTCGTACAACTGCTTCTCATTCGGCCCAACAGAATGACACTCCTTCAGGAATTGCGACACCCAGCCGTGAAAATATAGCCTCCCTAATGGACCGTGGAGTCACCGCGGGAGACCGTAGCGGTGCGTTTAAAGATCAAGTACGCCTGGTACCCCCGTTTTTTAAGATCAGGGCTGACTGCCCATATATAGCTGCTACAACGCGATAGGTACCGGTGCATAGTAACGGGTTACGTGGATGCCGCCCATCCAAATCATCAGGACCCGGATGATGTTGTATATGTTTTGAAAGGATGCCATATAATACGTCGGGCGATCGCTATCTATGATTCTGATGACCAAGATGTGGTGGGTCATTTAGGTTATCTTCTGTAGGAGGAACGTGAACTTAATCTGTTTCCTTTACAATCAGTATAACTCTGCCGTGACCACATTCGATATCCTCCGAAATTACGCTAGTCTGTCGCCTGAAGTCATCCAAGAACTGGAGGATAACATTGACGACGCCTCTAATGGTATTTTGCTTGAGTGGAACGCTCATAATGGATTTGACCGGTTTCAATGGTGCCTGCAAGAGACAGAGGTCAGTGCCCTAACTAGCTAGCCTACTACATAGCGTTAACATAGACAATCCTTTGTAGACCTGGGACAGGTACAAAGTCAAAATCTATGGAAGGTTGCATGGGATTCATGGCATGGCTCGGACGGATACCAAATTCGTGGAATTTAAGGACCACAGCGAAGAATTCCAGACTGACAAGGGAAAATCCCTCCGCAAGAGGAGGCGCGAAGTTCCTCCACCCAACCCGTGCTACCTTAGGATCCATGCTGCCGTTGCCGGAATCTTGCACATGAGCGGCGCGGGCAAGTTTTTCGACGAGCTTTTGGATAAGTTCGGTGACCAAGAGGGTTCTTCCGCTGTACGAACTTGGGAGGAGTTCGACAGAGTGGTCAAGACGGCCAACCTCAGAAAGGGGTTGTCTGTTCTTGCTGTGCACTGACTGTGTTCTAACAAACTGACACGCCTCATTTGTCATCACCCTCAATTTGTTCTGTTTATTTGTATAACCGTATCCTCTAATATCCTGGCCATGTATATAGAATATATTCCTTCATACCACGTGTGTGGCTTGCCCCAGAATAGGTGATTACCATCGGCTCGAATGTTCCCTGCGTTGAACTCATCAAATCGGCGTGGAAACAATTCCGAGCTCTATTATAGAATGAGGCCTTTCCTTTTTGCAGTGGGCCAAAATTTTCAATTCTTCGCAAAATCGGTAACCATTCACATACCTTTTGATTTAAATGTTTCCGAGTGTGTTTTACCTATATGTTTCGACTTAATACTCTGCTATCTGATTTACATAGCCATTCTGTATTACTTTTTTAGTGGAAAATATATATTTTTATGTATGATTTTGTTTCGAAACAATGAAACAGTGTTTACTTGCTCATCATGTGGCTGTTTGTAGTAGCTTGTCAGTACTCAGCTGCTGGCAGGAGTGATTGCTTTCAATAAGTCAACAACACATGACTGAGTCAGGCTTTTATGCTTTATAGTTGAAATGTCCATGATACGACTCAGACCAGCCATACACAGCATTGGCTATATCACTTAATAGATGAAGGACCACCAGGATGCATGTGGGGAGGTCATCTGCAGGTTTGGGCATATATGATTGCTCCATTGACTGAAGAAGTCATTGTGGCCAGCAGATATAACCACCCAAGTAGTCAACTCCATTGCCAGTGGGGTGGTACCAGCTGAATTGAAAGCTGTTTCATAATCAATGCTTAAGAATTAAATTTGGTAGGCAAACATCTCAACAGATGATCCCTTTACCATGCAGGTATCTCAGGCCATCTATCATTCCTCAGACAACCTTCTGTGATATGGCCACTTTGTAAGGGGATTGCCATCCACACCAACATCACTACCACTGATCAAAGACCGTCACCACACTTTGAAGCTCATACTGTCAACTGATCACACAGCAAACAACCATGCTGATATGTGCACCACGTGTTGAAATCATGTTGGCCCATCATGCAAACATACCTATTGTATTACCAACCCTATTGTTCAACCCTGAGACATGTGGCAATAATAGCAGTACATAGTGGCATTGTGTAGGATAGGTATATAGTAGCCACCACTTGGTAGGGGATTCCTTAGACTGATCTCTTAGGATTTTCCCTATCAGGTGAGTAGTTTAGACTTGTACTTATAGCAATATACTTAGGATTTCCCCTATCAGTCAGAAGTTGGCCAACTTGTGATCACATGTGCTTCAACTTAGGGTTGGCCTGACAGACTTCCTCTCCTGGTATGATGGGTTCTTCTATCAGCAAGATTCCTAGCTCCCCAGATCTGCAAGTCCACACTAGTTCAGGGATACATGGGAATTTAGTGTCATGTAATTTTTCCAGGGTCATGATCTTGTTATCCAAAGAACAATTGTCATGTGTAATCTTTGGCACAAATTGGGTCTTTTGTTTCTGGTGTTGAACCAGGGGAAACCAGCTGGGAGTGTTCTTGACAGTTTGACATTGAGTGGGTATACATTTTGGCACTGTATCATCCAGTACTGGAATCCCCTTTTTCACAGAAAGCAGGATGTAATGTTTTCCCAGTGAAAGCACTGAGCAATCAACAAAATCAAGGCCATTCCTTGGCAACCTCTACTCATGAAGGTTGAAAGATTCAATAAGTTGATGTCCATTATTGTAGAGGTAAGTGTTGCTGCATCAAGGTCTTTACACTAAGCCACATAACCCGTGCAGACTCTGCACGGAGTCCACACAGACTCATTTGGCAGGACACTCAGCCAAATGACAATCCACGTCTGTGCCAAGTCCGCATCAATCCGCATAATTTCACATGGACACACAGACAAGCATGGACAGACAGCTTGCAGAGTCCACACAGCCAGTTGATTACTAATCAGATTACTAATATAAATTTTATTTACACAAATTATATATACTATTTGCTATTAATAACATAACATAATGGCACTGAAAAACTTGCATATGACTAGGTTCGAACACATGTGTACAGGCATGAACATTATGTAATATGTTTGGTGTTCATAACCATTGGGCAAGGCAGGCATTCCTAGCTACAGGCTCACTGGCCTCAAGTCAACAGACTTAGGTCACATGATTATGAGGCACATGCAATGGTCACATTACCATTGCCATGTCTTTGTTGGTTCTCTTCAACCACATCAACAATGCCCGCCAAACCACCAACACCAACACCAACACCAATGCACCAAATGCCAACCAACATCAACATGATGATGCACAAGATGGTGTGGGGCAAAGGATAGAAATGGATGCAGAATGAGGAGACAATGAGGGAAGGGTGCCCTGAGGGGCAGAACCAGGTGAGCCTTACACCACCACTCACCCACACACTCACCATGCAGCACGCCCCCCCCCCACTTCAGGAACGCAAGACAAAGGATATGGCTGCCAACAGCAACAGTGAGGAAGGCGGCAACAACAACAACAACAACAACAACAACAATGAAGACAGCAACAGCAACAGCAGTGACAGTGCCGATGAGGCCTGTGGCAACAACAGCAACAGCAGCAGCAGCAGCAGCACCAACAACAATGCAACAACAATGACAACTACAACAAAGACAACAACCACCACCACGAGGACAACAATGACAACAACAACAAAGGACAACAATGACAACAGGGACAATGACAAGAAAAGCAGCCAGTGCTGCCGCTGCTGAAACCCAGGCCGCTGACAATGCTGCAGGGGCTGACAATGGGGGGGCAGGGGCAGGGGCTCCCGCCCATATTAAATTATATTTTATTATCCATATATTATATTCAATAGCAATATATATCATTATCCTATCAATATATATAGAATGTCAGTAAGTAAACTCTTATATATAAGTAAGTAATTTATAATAGAAGAAAGTAACTGAGTCTGTGCAGACTCTATAGAGTCCACACAGAGTCCGCAAGGACATGTGGGGGACTGTAAAGTACAGGCTGCATCACCCTGATTACTCAATGAAAATATAACTTCTACAGGTCCACCCTTATGTCAAACTGGCATGGGGTATATTATCAGCTGCATCTAAGGAATAAGACCCTCCAGGTGTGGGATGCTCAGACAGGGGTTCCCAGAGCCAGACCACTTGAACATGCAGACCAAGTCACATGCATAGCATCTTCACCAGATAGCCTGTACATTGTATCTGGCTCAAATGACAGGACTATCAGAATATGGGATATGAAACCTGGAGGTGGTAGCAAAGTGTTCAAAGGGCAACATGTGAATCCCATAAGGTTTGCTTTTTCTCCTGATAGCAGATATGTTTCCTCTGGTACAGAAGCTATAAAGGTCTGGGATCCAAAGACAGGCCTTGAAGTCAAGATAGCTAGCTGGGAATATGGATTCAATACCCATATTAGATCACTTGCTTTTTCTCCTGATGGCTTGTATATTGTATCAGGCTCAAGTGAAGGCACAATAAGAGTTTGGGAATAGAGCCCGGCTATGGGGTGAATGTACTAATTGAAGGCCACATAGGCTCTGTCCTTTCTGTTACATTTTCATGTGATGGCAAATACATTGTCTCAGGTTCTGTTGACATGACTGTCAGGGTGTGGGATGCACACACTGGAGAAGCTGTTGGGAACCCATTGCAAGGGCTACCTATGCAGTCACATCAATAATATTCTTGCCTAATGGAAAATCCATCATATCTGGCTCAAGGGACAAAACCATCAGACTGTGGGACTTGAGAACTGACACTGGCATCATAGAAAATCCCACAACTGCTGAAACTCATTTAGAAGGCCATACACATGTTGTCCAGTCAGTTGCCATATCACCTGATGGCAAAAACATTGTATCTGGCTCATATGACAGGACTATCAGGTTGTGGGATTCAGAGACTGGTAATGCTGCAATGGGGATGTTGTAAGGGCAACCTTACATCATGCTGCACTAACCCCAGTCGGCCAATGCATGATCTAGCAGAGGAATCCAAAGTTATATTTATGAAGTCAAGTAACAGGTTATCTACTTACCTAGCAGAGGAATCCAAAGAGAATACTCTGAGGATCCTCTGCCAGGGGTCTCTATCCTATGTACCTATTCTAAACAATAGCCATGGAGTCCCATTGTTGCCACATGGCTCAGGGTCATAGTGTACACTATCTACAAGCAAACCAATGTTCTCCAATGGGAAGCTGACATACTCTGACTGGAATCCAATGTGCAAGTGTGAGTGCTGATGTGTGAGCACAAGTACTGACATGCAAGTGCAAGTGCCAATGCCAACCACAATGCCAATGACCAATCGTGATACCAATACCAATGCTGATATTGATGCTGATGTCCAATATGTGAAGTCAGAGCCATGTGCATGGAATTGGGCATTCCCCTTACAGATGTTCAAAGGACATACTGGCAGGGTCAAATCTGTGGTGTTTTCCCCTGGTGGTGATTATATTGCATCTGGCTCTATTGATAAGACAGTTAGGATATGGAGTACTGCAACTGGGCTACCTGTTGGTGCAGCCTGTGAATGCCACAATGACTTAGTGGTATTTTCTCCAGATGGAAAATATATTGCATCAGGATCCAATGATGAAACATTCAGGATCTGGGATATACATACAAACAGGTGCCATGGCAGTTGGCTCAATGGTGGGACACACTAAAGGAGTGAGATGTGTTGCATTCTATCCTGATGGAAGATTCATTGCATCAGGATCAGATGACATGTCTATCAGACTTTTTGGGATGCAGAACTGGAAATGCTATTGGAGGAGTGCTTGGGATGTACACATTCTGGATCATGTTAAGTTTTGATACACACCATGAACACATGGCCATGTGATGCCACAATGCTCTTTGTCCATGGCCACATCCATCATGCCTGCTCCTTCACCATCCCCTTTGTTATCTTAAAGCTTTGTCCCACAAACAAATATATACTCTACACATCTTATGAACACCCTCAGTCAATTATACACAGACTGAGGGTGAGTCACTTCTTTATTTATCACATGGACATTCACTTATTACTGTATCTAGTTAACTGTGCTACTCTATAGGTACAGTACTAATAAAAGTCAATTATTCACAGACTGAGGTTAACTGTGTTACTCTATAGATATACTGGGTTACACTTTAACAGATTAATGGTGTTGCCATCTCCCACAATGGAAAATACATTGCCTCTGCCTCAGCAGATGACATAGTGAGGCTGTGGGATGTGAAGACATCCCAACAAATTGGGATACCATTGAGGGGCACAGGAAATGAGTGGATTCAGTGGCCTTTACTCCTGATGGGAAATACATCATATAAGCCTTGAATGATAGCATCTTGACAATTTGGGATGTCCAGACCCATAAAGTTGCTGGTGAGCCACTTTGGGGGCTGCTGACAGGGTTGTTTCTGTTGCAGAGTCTGGTGATGGAAAATACCTTGTCTCTGGCTTGGCTGATCAGAGAGTCTGCATCTGGGATCTTCAGCAGGTACTATCATCTCTGAATAAACTCTCTGCCTTGCCTTGGGCTTTGGGGCTGGCTATCTCCATTCAACAAGAGGCTCATGATCAAAGATGGATGGGTTGTGGGGCTTGGGGGACATCTGCTGTTTTGGATCCCATTAGGGAATAGAGACATTCTGTTTCATCTGAGGAATCTTGTTGTGATCACAAGAAATCCAACAGCCTTGGATTATGCCAAAGGTTTTATTGGTGAGCTTATTGTTTTATTGTTATAACACCATTTACCCAACATTTATTTTCTTGTTTGTACAATAGCTTGAGTGTTTCTGCCTCAGATTCCAAAATAGCCATTTCAGAGAATTTGTCATTGATTACAGGTGTTCTGGAAAATCTTGTCCCTCATGCATTTGAGCAATTTTTAAATAAAACAAATAGAAAAAATAGAAAAATACCTACACTCCCTCAATACAGGCTCTATGCCTCTCCACACTCTTTTGGCACTCTAGAATGTCTGACTATGGGGACTATCTGTTATCTGAAAATCTGGCCAAAAATGATGAAGACTCTGATAATCTGCCAATTTTGCAGGCGGAGACCCACTCCAGTGATGTTGAACAACTCAGTGGCAAAGGTGCTGACTCTGAGGTTGTTAGGGATGGGCAGGAAGTAGAGGAAGAAAGTGAGATGGATCCAATTATTAAGGGTAAGTGTGTATGATTTTTGGCAAAGTTGTACTAACTGAGAGGTCTGCAGAAGAAGCTTGATGTGCTGTAGCAACCCAAGCCAAACTCAAGATTTGCATACCTGCTAAGAAAATAAAATAGTAAGAGCACAATTCAGAGTCATTCAACCATGAGTTGCTCATGTATATTTTGGAAACACATTTACAACAAGGTGTGAAGACTGCATCCAAGTACAAATCTCACAAACACCCAGACTCATGATGAGCTACCCCTTCCACCACCTGCTCATTGTGGACCATTGCTGGATTCCACCCACTAAACCCACTCCTCCCAATCATCCAAGCCACCTAATAATTGAAAGTGATACCCTGAGAAATCATGGAAACATCAAAACAAGAAGCCATGCACCTATGCAGGTTCTTGCACCAGTAATGATGAGGTTCATGCTCCAGTCAAACAACCTCATGGCTGACCCAGGAAAGAGAAAATTCTGGTGTCAGCCAAATCTCACAGCTTTCACATTGCTGTCTACATTGAAATTGCAATTCCTCACAAGCCCATACAAGGTAGGACAAGTAGAATTCTGCACCATCAATGGAACCCTCAACTACACAGACTGCAGTGTAACCATCTATTGTAAGAGCTGGCAAGATGCTATAGCATACCTCTCAATTCAGGGATGTATGTAACATGGGAGCTATACCACTAGGTGCTTGTCCATACTTGTGCAGTAGTGTCTTGCCATCCTTACTTGACTCATTGAGAGTAATCATCTGATCTGCCCCATAATTGTCCATTACATGGTCCATCCACTCAGATCTCTCCACATCATCTTATTTGGAGGCTGCCTTTTGTAGAATTTTGTGTTGAAGCCCAAGATTTTGGAGATTATCATGTAAAGCAGTTGTTGAGATTGCTCTGTTGTGGAAAAGGAGTAGCCACTCTTAGGTCTCATCAAGATACAGAGCAGGGTGTTTAATGGAGCAAGTTGAAAAGACTATCAACAGCTGCTGCATTCAGTATATATGGTCAACCTTGAAGGATGTTGGGCAGACAAACACTGCCATGTGTAATGTAATTCTAGGCCCCCAGAAGCTCCCCTATATGTTTGGAAATTTTTTGCAGATTTGAGACTCCCAAGATGATGATTCTCCTGGCCCAGAATAGCAGATCTGAGGCAATTTTGGCAAAATCTTTGGCCCATATATAGTGGATTTCAGACCTTGGAGATTTTTTTCAAGAAACGGGTCACTGGGCCATTTGAACTGTTTCAATATGAGAAGAGCCAGAGACCACAATCCTTGAAGAAGAATGAAAAAAAAAACATCTTCTGCCTTGTGTCAGTCTCAATAAAAAAAAAGCCCCAGGTCCAAAAGGTTTTACTGAGAATTGAGATTCCAGGAGGTAGAATGATATCCAAACCTCTCAATTGCAAACCTAACACTCCAATATAAAACATCTGCCATATATAGATGGTCTTTCTTGCCTAAAATACCTTGAAAAAGAAAATTCTCAAGTTTTTTTTCATATGTTTTATATTTCATGACATAAACCCCAGTCCATGTAGCAGATTTGAGGCGCAAAACATTGTGGATTTAAGGCCCATTCTGGCGAAATTTTTTTTCAAACATATAGGGGGCCTGCAATTCTCTTCCCAGTGTCAAATGCTTTTAACCGAGACACCAAAGATTGCCACAATGTCATCGATCTGCCACCCTTCATCAACAAGCTGGAGTATATGCTGCTTCTGAAATACCATGGTTCTAGGGTGTTGTATGTCACCCATCAATTTTTTAGATTTTTCCATTTATTTTCTATTAAAAAAAAACGCTCAAACGCACGTGGGACAAGCTTTTCCGAAACACCTGTATTTCCAGTTTTATGAAAATTGAGTTTTTTTCTTTAATTGTTTCCATCAGCGTCACTATACCCATAGGCCAAAACCGATAGATCTTGCTTTTAAACCTTGTTGGATTAGGCATCGGATCCTTTCGCTCTACCACACGCTAAGGACATGACTCATCATCCTTCGCGATGCGCCTCAAACCACAAAACTGAGTGCCGAGGCAGCGCACGGAGGGGTTGATAATCGGGTTCATCAGGAATGAAGGGAACGCAGCCTTCAAAACGAATACCACACTGTGGCTGGAACGCCCGAACGTGGGAACGGTTCAGTCATGACGCGATCTTGGGATGTATGCGCTCGAGATGGACGCGCCGGGATCGGTCAAATTGATGCGAACGCGCCTTATGGATATCTTCGTATCGGTGCGCGGGACTCTACCGTACAATCTCGGACTGACCGTCAAGTCCTGTACGGGGGCAGCAGTCGGGGGGAGTGGCTGGTATAGGGAAGCATGATGTTCATGTGGAACCTGATCGCAGAGAATAATGACATGACGCCGAGATGTCATTGACGTACATACTATACCGACTGCATGAATGTTGGAAGTGACCGTACAGGACAGCAGTCGGAAGGGATGCCGAGGGTTAAGCGTTTTTCGTCGAATCAATCCTATTCATATCACAGCCAAAAATGTTGAGGGTGTATCTTGCTTCCTCTCAGAAACGACGATATAGCGCAGCACGATATTCATGGGGGACCCTCGCTGAGAGGACGTGACCGTAGAGATGATAGCATGAGACCGAGATGTCATTGAAATACATGGCCACTTGGATAAAAAGATGTATAGGAGCGAAAAAGAGGTCAGCAAATGCAATCAAGAGAATGAAAAAAATAGAATCAAAGATCGAACCAGAGATCTGAGTAGCAATGGCAGCTCTCCCAAAGGATAGGGCCTCATGCTATATGCGCTCACAGATGGCAGCTTCAAATGTCTTGGTATCGGTGCGCATTTCACTTGAAACCCCAGGACCTCTTCAGCGAACCCCCGAGGTTGGACGTGGTCGTGAAAAGTTTTTGCATCGAGTCTGTCCCTTTGTATCAAAGCCAAGGACGTCGCCTCATCTCACAAACAACGGTCGTTGATATCTTCATTTGACTCTGTAATCGTAGAAAATGGTGGCACGATGCCAAATATCATTGAAATACATAGCACAGGAACGACTGCATTAGGTTTGATAGATCTATAGGAACGAAATAAAAGTCAGCAAATGCGCTCAAAAAGGATTAAGGAATGAAAAATAAAAAAAATGGAATCAGAGAACCGAGTTGCGACAGTGGCAGCTCTCCCTCAGAAGAGTGCTTCAGACGGCACTTCCTAAAGCTTTCGGTTGAAATCGTCATGCGTGAAAAAATAAGGATGCGGCTGTGGATGGGACTACTGACCTTGAAGATGTGCGTCGCTTACCAAACAAAAAAAAAACCCAACGGTTCTTATAGGGTGAATTGGGACCCCGCTTCCCAGGATCACGGGATGAAGTGGGATTGTTTCAGATAACCGCCAGATAACCCGAAAGTCCATCGCGGTTGCAGCGAGGATAATTTTTACGCATTCTCCCCTAAACCACACAAAGTACTCTCGTCTCAGCCCCTCTCTCCCCCCGCACACAGAGTAAGCAATAAATCCCCGCTCCAAACCCACCTCCCCAACAAAAATATTCGTTTCTTTTTGTTTTTTTTTTTTTTGCTTTTGTGGGGGGTGTGCAGGCATTTTGATTGTTTTTCGAATTTTATTGAACAATTTTTTTGCAACGATTTGTTCAGGATGGATATGCCACCCGCTCCGTTCCATCCTCAACCGCCTCCAACTGACCAAAACGGGCTTGCTCTCGACGCCTTGTCTGTTCCCCAGAAGCGCAGGCCCGGCCGTCCCAAGGGCAGCACCAAGAAAAACACCCTCGGCCTCGACTCGACCAGTCCCAAGATCAAGCGCCCCGTCGGTCGGCCCAGGAAAGATGGCTTCCCTGCTGGTTCGGTCAGTGCCCCGAGGGTCCGTGCACCGAAACCGCGCTCGCAGGCAGCGGTGTCGCACTCGTCCTTTTTCGACCCAAACATGAGCGGTGTGGGCTATCCTCCGATGGGATACGCCCCATCCATCTCCGTCGGGCCCTCGTCTGTGCCCTTTGCGCTGGATCCAAACCTCGAGGCCGACGACTGGGCCATCCAGGCCCGCACCAAGCCCAACGCATTCCTCACCACCCTCCTCTCTGCCCTCGCTGCACCCAACCCCGTCTCCTCGGCCGGCCCCACAGTCGAGGAGGCCTTCAGGTCGCACCTCGGCTCCCTGTCCCCGAACCCTTCGCAGATGCAGCCCATCCCCTCCCTCTACTCCATCCTCAAAACTTTCTGGCTCCCCTCCTCCCCCGCCTACTTTTCCCTCACCGCATCCGCCTCCACCGCCCGCACCCCCTCCGAGCACCGTTTCCTCTACTGGGACCCCCAGCCCCTCGTCTTCAACGGCATCTCCTGCCCCTCCTGCTCCGCCCCGCTCCTCAACAAGGGCCGCATCAGCAGCGGGCCCATCAAGATCTATGACATCGACAAGCCCTTCTTCATCATCGGCTGCGAGTACGTCTGCCGCTCCCCCCCCTGCATCTCCGCCACCAGCCCCGAGGGCCGCAAGTTCGCCTCCACCGACTCCTCCATCCTCCGCTCCCTCCCCATCCGCCTCAAGGACGAGTTCCCCGCCCGTCTCATGTACGGCGACACCGACGCCGGCAGCGGGCCCAACATCTGGAACTGGAAGGCCCTCGGCGTCAGCTTCGCCCTCTGGAACCTCGTCCGCGGCTGCCTCCGCGCCGGCCTCCGCCGCGACGCCATCCTCGGCCTCGTCGGCGCCGTGCAGCACGGCGTGCCGGAGTACGACGAGCACCCCACCAAGCACGACCCGGGCGACGACGACGAGGACGACGAGGACGAGGCAGAGGACCCCACAGTCGGCGACGCAGCCGCAGCCCCGGGCAAGGCCCCGGGCCCAGAGGCGCCCCAGGACCCCGCGGTGGCGGGGGACGCCGGGAACGGGGCCGACCCTGCGACGACCGACCTGCAGAACAATGTACGTTGCCCGTGCTCCCTTCCTGCTCCGCCCCGCCCCAGCTGATTGATGCAGACCTTTGTGAAAAAGTTTCTGGACGCGTACAATGACGCGTGGAAGGCGAACAGCGGCGCGGCTGAGCAGGGCGTCGTGCAGATGCAAGTCCCGGGCCAGGGCCAGAACCAGAACCAGAACCAGCAGTCGCCGCAGGAGCCCACCCCGTCTTCCTCGACACTGCCCTCGCAGCCCCAACTGCAAACACAGCAGCCGCAAACCTCCGCGAACGCGAGCGCGAGCGCGACGCCCGCCCCGCCGCCACCGCCGCCCCAGGGCTACGAGTTCGGCAAGACCTTCCCGCCCACGCCATTCCAATACGCCACCGCCGCATACGCCTTCTTCCCACCCGCCGCCACCGCCGCCGCGGCCACCCCGGCCGTTGCTGCTGCTGCTGCCACTACAGCGGGTGGTGGATCATCATCGTCGTCTCCCCCGACCGCCACCGCGAAGCGCACGTACCCGTTCGACGGGGAGAGCGGCACGGAGGGGGAGGCGGGGCCGGCGAAGCGGAGCCCGCGGCATTGCTGCAAGTGCGGCTCGCAGGAGTGTAAGGGCAAGGGCGGGCGCTCGTTTTGCACGAATGGGTGTCAGGATTGTGGCAAGTTGGAGTGTAAGGGGAGGAATAGTAGGCGGCCGGATAAGAAGTGTAGTGAGGGGTGGTTGTAGGGTTGGGGGTTGGGGTAGGGGGATGAGGAGGAGGATGGAGGGTGGTTATGGACGTTTAACGTTTATCGTTTGTCGTTTTCTTTCCGTTGCCCGTTTTTGTATTTTTTTTTTGGACTTTTCGAGTTTGATGCATAGTTGAAGTGTGCTCTGTCATGCGCGTCGGTGTTGGTGTCGGTGTCCGTCGGTGTAAAAAAAAAAAAAACCCCTTTTTCACTTGTTCTAATATGCTCCCCCCCCTTTTTCCTTTTTTCTCCCCCAATAATTAATTGTTTGTAAAGATATGTATACGACCACGAAAAAACTCGTCTTTATTTTTTGTTTTTATTTCGGGTTTTTGGGCGTTTACGATGCATGCATGCATGCATCCGGACTTGTGTACTCGAGTACAACCCGCGGCCCGCATGGGGAAGGTACTTGTGCTTGTGTTTCCATAACCAGGATAACGTCGGCTTGTTAAACTAACTATCAGAGGCGCGCACGACTACATAGCTGGGGTTTAATATTTTTATTGCAATAGGATGTACTAGCGCGGGTGGGACCCTACTGGCTTCTGTTACTACACAGCGCGTCACCTCGTGTGCTACGCTTGGGTTTGGCTGGGGTTATGCAACAACCAGGCGATATTCATGCCAACGACGACGTCGCGAGCGAGAAACGACGCCTCGGAATACCAAACCACAGCTTTCCTACACAGCACGCCAACTTGAAGCGCCCATCGAGGAATACGCGAGTCGTCGTCATCAGGCGGCCGTGGTGGTGGTGGGCGGCCTGCATTCACACAGACCGCGCCGCTGTTGGTTCAGACGAGAGTTCTAACCCTGTCGCTCCGGCCACTCCATGATGTCTTTTCGCGTCTCCCCCGCAGCGGCACCCCTCTACAGCATTGAACGATGTCTAAAATCCCATATAATAGCTGGATCGGAATATCGAGTCATAGGTTCATGCGGCAAAATTCCTATATAGCATGCCATGCACACGTCCAGGAATAAGTTAGATCATCAGGCAGTGGTGGTGGAATCGATCGCATCCACACAGATCATTGTTCGTTTCAGGCGAGAGTTCTAACCCTGTTGCTTCAGCCACCCGTTAATGTCTTTTTGCGTTTCTCCCGCAGCGGCAGCCCCCCACAACATCAGAACAATATCTGATGGATCAATCAGGTCCAGCTGCTCACGCTTCTCGTTTTTCGCACCACCATCCTGCTGCCTCCTTACGTGGCCTCCGTGTGACCGTTCGCCTCTCTCTGCACCACCATCACCTCCATCACCACCACGACCCTTACCTTTGCTCCTATCCCCCCACCCTGCTCCCAGCATCATTGCTATTACCACCCCCACCATCATCCCCTCCGCCTCCCTCTCCACCTTCAGTGTCAGAACTACCGTATGGTATGTCGTAATCTGGGTCATAGTAGGCCTCTCGAACGAAGTTTCAAGTTTGCCTCGTTCTGTGGGCGTCGTGAAGTGCTGCAGCGCAGCAATGCCATAACAGAGATCCCAGATAATGGCTGGAGGAGTGTTGTGTGAATCGGGCGTGATCGCAGCTATTTCGTTGTTCCACAGTTTCGAGGAACGTTGGATCGAGGATGTGCCAGTGTAGCTCTAGTTTTTTTGTCCTTTCGTCAGTCTACATCCCCTTCATCTACTTTAACATCATCAAGGCCCATGAATGGATTAGGTACCTGTGGATTAGGTGTCAGCGATCGACCGGGGGTATTAGACAAATGTTCGACTTGCCCTCAGAAACCCAAAATCCATGGTCTTCATGCCAATAGCGTGAAGAAATCCTGTCAATGGAAGTAATCAATGGAGCCGTTGCTGGATCCTAAAGAGTTTGTCGTCGACGAGATTCTGTAACAGCGGAGATGTACTGTGTACAATGATCAAAGCATTGGACTTGGGATTGTCTGCGCGGTTGGAAACTACCTTGTCTCCCTTTGAATGTGGGAGAAGGTGGGCAACTTGTACTTGCGGAGCTTGTACCATACGCGTTGCCTCCATTGAACCAACCTCCCAGAGTATGCAACGTTGGTCCCTACGGGTGACTGTATCTCGGAACGACTCGTCTTGCGTTGTCGAACTCCTTACGGAGGTGCGGTCGTCGCATCTAAAAGGATCAACCATAATTGGGGCACCTGCGTTGAACACGATAATCCGGTAAAGAATACTGTCATGTACAACCTCCAATATGATACACCTTTGCTGAAGTAATGGTAAGCGACGTCCTCCGAGTCAGCCAAGTCTTTCATATCCCCAAAAGGGATGACATGGCCGTCCTGATCCTCAATCCGCCCGCCCGTCCCGGCGATGCTGAACCCGAGGTAGAGCAGCCATTTGAAAGGCTTGGCGGTGACTGAGCAGACCACGCTATGAGGGATACTTAGTTCCAAGACGACTCCGTGGGTGCCGGTGGGTGCAGTGTCAGCTCCGGTTCTCCCTTTGATTTCGTCACTTTCTTCGGATGCCAGAAGATGTATATGAAATAAGAGGCTGGACGCCATATGAGATAACGCGTCGTAAGTCAAGGATGGGAGAATCGACTCGAAATGTGTGCGCCGGTCATGTGATAAACCCTGGGGAGGTAAGTATCGCTCTTCACATCAAACAGCCACAGTAAAAAATGCAGCTTTTAACTATATCCCCTCACTAGTACACTGTCGTTCTCTCCTCCATGGGTGGAGGTAGTCTCGCTGGAAAATGTTTCCCCTCAACTTCGTCGCACGAAACCTTTGGTTTTACTGCTAAATAGCGTCGTGACATGATCATATCCTAGATTATGTTTGCAAGGATTTCTGCTAAATACATGCTCTTTCCTTAGCACGTAACCGTCATTTTAATGGTCCCCCAAAAATCGCCTCGTAGGCTGTACACTTGAATCACAACATTCCGCGTCATCGCCCACACCACTCGAGTCGAACGAGAATTTGGGCGCTAGTTAACTAAAAGCTGATGATGTCGGGGTTATCCAACCGGGCGCGAGAGTTGATATTTAACGCTTGCTGCGCTTCTTAACCAGGCCTGTATACTAACAACTGCTATGATGGGTCTTCAGAGAAGATGCGAACTACAGACCGGGCCCTTTCACTAAGACTTTCAACAACAATGTATGAACTTATTTAAACTCTCATTGCAAAACGCTTGCTAAACCCGTGTCCCACTCTTAGACCATCCATTCAGCGATATAGTTATCACGTTATCGTCCAACCAAGCCACAGGCCGTACATTTGAACGATCAAACATCGGCCGCAATGTTTAGCACCGAACCGCCAACTAGCATTGTTCTCGTCACCACCGGCAACACTCGACGACTGACGGGATTGGTGTGGTCGAACTGGGTGAGATTGCTGGACTCGTGCGTTAACCATCGCCGGCCTGTCCATCGGGGTTATTGTACCATAGGGTTCACCCGTTCCGTCCATACACCATCTCGCTTCCCATTTAACGTATACAGGACCTTCAGAGCAATATCAAGAGGCCTTGGTGAATATAGTGCCCCAGTCCCAGCCCGATACTCATGGGGGTCGTGTCATCAGCACCGCACGCGCTCCTGGCCAGAACTCATCTTCTACTACAGATATGTGAATGCCTAGACAACGGCATGCCGTCCAATGAAGGTCCCCCTGGTGGGATCCAGTGATCGGCCCGGGTATGCTGTGCAATGCCCTGTATTGCCTCAAACAGCTTCTTCTGGGCCCAGGCGATACGCTTTCTACATGCAGGCGAATGGGCGACTACATCCGAACAGATTGTTGGTAAGAGGCGTAGGGGTTCGAGGTGGTCGAACGCTCCCTGGCCGAGTCGTTGCCGCCAACTTACTGTTCAACATTGTATACGTTGGGATTCTCACCTACGCGCTTATCATTATTAATATTATGCTGCATGCCCACATATCTCTATTCTCCGTTTCGCTTTATATCTTGGATTTACAGGGATACATTTCTGAGGCTCCTTTCCCTGCCAAATATCTTCGACATTTGTCAACCTAGCTGCGAAACCCGATACACTGGAGCAGAATTGGCACCCATGTCAGGAATGGGCGAATAGCCTGATTCGAAATTCACAGCCTCAAGGTACTGCGAAGAGAACCGTAACGACAGCTCATCAACGTACGGTACACCTACTATCTGTATTACTTTCCGGTGGCTGTGACAGACTGATCGAGGTCAGCTCAGACTGAAAAGCGTTGTGTATACACCCACTTAGGGTTGAGAATATTTAAATTTTCGCGCGGGTGTATATCTTTGAAAATGCTGCAGAGGACACTGTATGGTTTTCACGTGTAAAAGTACCGTTTATATTACATTTTCTTTTGTCGTATGTATGTGAGATTGGACGTCTACAGGGAGCGTAAGCTTTGCGCTAACAGCGACAACACCCTGACCGACATTTTACCGAAAGGCGATGGCTGTGTGGGCGCGTGAGAACCCACTCTTCAATTTCGCCTTTTGCTTAGTGCCCACTTGTACAACTCGAGAAATCATGACTGAAGATAACGCTAAACGACCAGTAGGGTCCCCGAGCTCGCAGCCCTGGGGCTTGCCGACCAGCAGCCCCGCCCGCTCAAGTTACCTCTCGCGGTTCCCATCCAGTCCATCCAGGACGGGCGAGGGCTCAAGTCGTAGTTTGAATTCTGGGGAGGATGCGCCATATCCGACTGGCGCGCGGAGCTCGAGGGAGCTTACAAGTAGCGTAGATGTTACGAGGACGGGCGACACGGACGCCCATAGCCAACAGACATTGGCGTCGAAGAGGGAAGTCCGAACAAGGGACCTCGCATCCGATATAACCCTCCATGAGAGAGGCCCGCGCGCCTATGGAGGCGAATCGAATGTATTCTGTGGTACAATGAAGTTGCGCGGGAAGGGGAAGAAGGTTGGTTGGATACTGGTGAGTGCGACGCTCCGTGGTCAAGTCCAAATTCACTTTGGCACCTCAGGTTGCTGTGAAGGTCTTCCGACCCAGGAATCAGGGTGAGGACCCAGTGCGTCTGACGGAGGTGAGAAGTTCAATGTGGAAAAGAAGAACGTTAGAGCGCTGATATTAGTGCTATCAGCGGCGAGACCATGAAGCAGGCACCTTCATGATCCTCGACCACCCTAACATTGCCAAGTTCTATGGCACTTTCGATTTAAACGGAAGCCCCGCATTGGTGACACAGTGGTACAATCATGGTACAGTGACCACCTATGCTCGAGAGCGGTCTATCGTCTGCAAGCTGCGCCTGGTAGGTTTTTGAAGATTGATCCCGAAATGGAAACTCACGTGATGGTATAGATCACAGAAATCTGCGCAGGTGTTCGTTATTTACATGGTTTGGATCCGCCTATTGTACACAGGGATTTGAAGGGAGTGAGTATGCATCGCGATGTGAATAATAACCATCAAAAGTACCTAATATTTGTTTGTTTTTTGCTTCTCCCTGAAGGCTAACATCCTTGTGGACGAGGACGGCCACGTAGTATTGATTGATTTGGGTTTGTCAACCAATCCCGGAAGAGCGGTAGGATTGGAAGGCTGGACAAGGTGTACGGCACCCGAAAACTTTAGTGGTGTTGATGGGACACGTCCCCTCGCGAGCCTTGCATCGGATGTATGGTCGTTCGGATTAACTGCCCACGAGGTATGTTTAATCTATTGACGTGCTGCCAAGTGCATAACAAGCGCTGTAGCTAACAAGCGCTGTAGATTTTGACTGGCCTTATGCCATACTGGTAGTACCAGGGAATTGCAGTATTATCCGCCATAATACGGCAGGAGCGTCCTGTGAGGACGGACGACATGCTGGTTGCCAAATCGATAGGTCTTTCGGCTTTGTTAGAGCAGTGCTGGGCGTTGAATCCACAAGACCGTCCGGATATGGCCGATGTAGCTTCAAGTTTGAGTATTGTAGTATCTACTTGAACGAGGGAGTAGAGGATGTGATTGATTTTTTCTGATCATTGAGGTTGTTCCAATGGTAAATCTGGGAGGGGAAGGGGGTGGAATGCGAGAAGGGGGGGACGATACAGCTGTGCACGGAACCAAGTTTCACTTCTGATCTGATTTATGTCGCAATGCACACTATAGACCCCTGCAATTCAGTTCCCATCAATTAATTTGATAAGGCAAACTTCTCACAAAGCAGGTTTGGCGCTTGACCCATTTGGGTCTACCACTCGTCGTCAGTCCCGGTCGGTCCCGCTGAGTGCTGAACGTTGGACAATGACCTGGTGAGATCAATGTAAGCTGATAGGAATAATTTATGTCCTCGAAGGTATGGAGGTGAGTTTTCAACTTTGTGGTCTTTGCGGCTATGAAGCGTCAGAGAAAATTATTCCGTACTCACCCACGGTCGGAGTGCCATTCTCCAAAACCATGTCCGATCAGATTCACTCTCTTGGCAGCACTTCAGCTGTCATCTATCTACCAGGCGCTAGATTCCATGGTTTTGTGATGAATCATTAAAGAGGACTTAGGACTTATTTCCTGGGATAAAAAGTGAAAAAAAAACCCAAGGCTCAACTACATCTGGGCCAATAATCTGTGAGAAGCTAGGACGGGCCGAGGCTTTGGTAACGCAGAATCGCTAATAATATAGCTAAATCCGATCAGAAGTTGCCTTATAGAGCCAAACAGTGTTTGAGACACAGCCTGACGAAAAGGTCATTCTCGCCTGAAAGGCTGTGCTTGCACAGCCCGCCACGTTACTTCCTTTCCCCCATCTCGCTTTCCCCCCAGATTTACTACCTCTGGAACAACCTCAATAACAGAAAAATATTAATTGCCTCCCTTACTCGCTCTTCCAAGCAGGTACTATGATACTCAAACTCGAAGCTACATCGGCCATATCCGGACGGTCTTGTGGATCTAATGCCCAGCACGTCTCCAACAACGCTGAAAGGCCTATCGATTCGGCAACCAGCATGTCGTCCGTCCTCACAGGACGCTCTTTCCGTATAATAGCGGAAAACACTGCAATTCCCTGGTACTGCCGGTATGGTATAAGGCCAGTCAAAATCTATGGCGCTTGTTAGGTGCTTGTCGCAAAGCAATACGTCAACCATACCTCATGGGCAGTTAATCCGAACGACCATACATCCGACGCAAGGCTCGCGGGGGGACGTGCCCCATCACCAGAATCACTAAAGTTTTCGGGTGCCGTCGACCTTGTCCAGCCTTCCAATCCTACCGCTCTTCCGGGATTGGTTGACAAACTAAAATCAATCAATACTGCGTGGCCATTGCCGTCCACGGGGATGTTAGCCTTTAGGGATAAGCAAAAAACAAACAAACATTAGGTATTTTGGATGGCTATTATTCACATCGCGATGCATACTCACTCCCTTCAAATCCCTGTGTACAATAGGCGGATCCAAACCATGTAAATAACGAACGCCTGCGCAGATTTCTGTGATCTATATTATCACGTGAGTTCCCATTTCGGGATCAATCTTCGGACCGACTTCAAAAACCTACCAGGCGCAGCTTGCAGACGATAGACCGCTCTCGAGCATAGGTGGTCACTGTACCATGCTTGTACCACTGTGTCACCAATGCGGGGCTTCCTTTTAACTCGAAAGTACCATAGAACTTGGCAATGTTAGGGTGGTCGAGGATCATGAAGGTGTCTGCTTCATGGTCCCTCCGCTGGTAGGACTAATATCAGCGCTCTAACGTTCTTCTTTTCCACATTGAACTTCTCACCTCCTTCAGACGTACTGGGTCCTCACCCTGATTCCTGGGTCGGAAGACCTTCACAGCAACCTGAGGTGCCAAATTGAATTTATGAACTTGACCACGGAGCGTCGCACTCACCAGTATCCAACCAACCTTCTTCCCCTTCCCGCGCAACTTCATGTTACCGCAGAATACATTCGATTCGCCTCCATAGGCGCGCGGGCCTCCCTCATGGAGGGTTATATCGGATGCGAGGTCCCTTGTTCGGACTTCCCTCTTCGACGTCAACGTCTGCTGGCTACGGGCGTCCGTGTCGCCCGTCCTCGTAACATCTACGCTACTTGTGTGCTCCTCTGCACTCCGCGCGCCAGCTGAAAATGGCGCATGCCCCCCAGTTTCCAGGCTAGGGTTTGGGCCGTCGCCCATCCTGGATGGAGCGCCCGAGCCATAACTTGAATGGGTGAGGCCGCTGGTCGATAAGGCCCTGGATTGTGTACGGACTACCAAAGGTCGCTTAGCGTTATCTTCAGCCATGGTTTCTTGGGATTGTTGTCAGCCCTAGTATCATGGGAGTAACAAATGGCAGGGGGTTTCTCACGATCGCCCTTTCGGCCAATGTCGGTCACGGGGTTATTGCTATTTGCAGGCTTGTCGACGATATATTATACTTTTCGTCAACGCCCACTCCTGTACATAGGACAATAGACAAAATGAACTTTTTTTTTCTACATGTGCAAAACCAGAGCCTCTGCGGTGTCCATGGTATCCTACTAGATCGTGTACGACAAACAGGAGAAGTTTCGGAATTCTTTACTGCCTCAAAGCTTAACTCGGGCATTTTCAAATGTATAGCACGAAATGTTGGTAAGTCTGCAAGTATTCGGGTATAACCTTTACCCGAAGTGGACATATACACAACGCCGCGGGCCGTGGCATGGATGGAACAAGTGAACCCGAAGACATCAGATACACTAATTGCTCCGATGAAACAGGCGACAGTGGTTAACACATGGGGCCAGCACCTTCACCTGGTTGGGCTGCCCCAACGTCAACGGTTGTTATGTCTTGGTGACAAAAACCGTGTAATGGTGGCTTTCACTAAGCATTCCTCTGTTGTCTGCGAGTTATGCTTAGTATGCCGATAGTTGTGTCTGGAATAGTTGTCCCCTCATCCTTGCACTGATGAGCGTTCGACTCGAGTGTTGCCGGTGGCATCGAGGACGACACTAGTTGGTCATTTGGCGCCTAGCGTTGCGTCCGATGAATGCTCATCCGAGTGTGTGGCCTATGGCTTGATTGTCCAAGAACGCAATAATTAAATGAATGACCTGGGAATAGGGCAAGGGTTAACAAGCGATATGCGATGAGAATGTATTTAAAAGCATTACATTGCTGGTGTTAAGCGCCTTGGTAAATGAGCCTGGCTGGGAATTCACATCTCGTGAAAAATGGACAAGAGCTTGCCACAGCAGTTGTTGGTATCCAGGCCCTGGCCAATACGGGCAACGGGCGTTCAAATGGGAGGTCATCTCTCATGCCCGGTTGGGTAACTTTTAACATAGTTAGTAATTAGCGCTTAAACTCCTGTCAGTGTGGTGTTGAAGGCTTCGTGCAATGAAGTTGAGGTGATGTCATTGACCAGCAAGAGTAAAGACCTTCATCTATGGAGTTGACAGCGTAAGTACCAGTGAGTGAATTCAGCCAGAGGCTACACTTCTTACCATGACGGTTATTTGATGTGAAGAGCGGGCTGATACCGCCACCAACTTCAGTTAGTAGAGCTCACGTGGCCTTCACTAGTTCAACAACGTGACCGGGATTTACAGCCACAGGCCTCAAATATTGCCTTACCCTTCAACAGAAGGAACACAAAATTTGGTTACTCCCACACTACAAGCCCAACAAGCGCACAAACTCGAACAGCACAGGATCTAAGGTATGTCTACCAACACACCTCACGCACTCAAGGACTCAAGGACTCATCCCAGATCTCGTTTTTTACCCATTGATTTACCCCGACAGGGCTTGCACGTGCACCATGTAGTGCAAAATTCCAATCTATCGCTGGTACACAAGTCCCATCCACGCGTTCCAGGATGATCCATACCTTTCGCCGGGTACACATACCTACCTCACAGGTGCACATGATTCGACTGGGGTACATACCATCAAATCATCACGGGGAGGAACGAGCCGCAGGGAGGACGGTGAACATGGATATTATTGTGGAGCCGGGGAGCCATGATAATGTACAAGGGTAAAATCTGCGTTCCATTCGTGGCCGAACCTGCGACATACGTGGGCCACTATATCGTGATTCTCTTGCAAACTTCCATCTTTCCTACCCACAGGCTAACTATGCGCATGGACTCCATTAAACATCCCAAGAGTACATGTCAAGCCACTGAAGAGGACAGGATACTCCCCATGCCCCATTTTCTTAATATCTACCGTGAGCCCTAAATTCCTACAGGAGAACGCAACGACAAGAAAGCTGCGGAAGACCAGTTAGTCAAGGAAGGTAGCGCGCAGACAAACAAGCTTATTATGTTTTAGCTTTGACTGTCCTAATTCTAGTGTTGTACATGTAGTAGAATAAACATTCCATGAAACGGCACTGCAAATGATTCGCGGCTGGAATCATGGCTTACGACGGGAGGTACCCCAAAACTCATTTTATACCTGCATCATTGCATATACCATAAAGCACACAATGAGGCTACAGAATGGAAGGTCAAGAACACACATATAGCGACGTACACATTCCTCACCTCCCCACGCACAAAAATACGCAAGTCACCACCACCACCAACATCACAAAGGTCCCACCCCACCCCCAAACAACAACACCACCCAAACCCCGCCATACGCACCACAACACGCACCCTCCCGCATCCCGCCCCACACCCAAAAACAACCCCAAGCTCTTGCGCCATCTCACCCCTCCCGCACGCGTGCTGTGTGAACACATCAGGTGATCCCCCTCTGACATCAAGCGCCCGCCGTTCCCCACGGCCCTAACAGCAAAGGTGACAGGGCTTGACAAAGCCTCTCGATTCGAGTGCGGGGACGTCCTGGGGGCCCAGCTGCGTACGGGTTTTTGTGGTGCATCGCGAAAAGGTAATGAACGGGGAGGAAGGGGTGGGGGGAGGCGGAAGGCGGAGGCGCTGGGTATGCAGATGGGGATGAGTATGAAGTCGCAACATGGACTACATGTAACTGAGCGAGCGAGTAAGCAGCTGTTCGAACGTATCGCTAAGCAAGTAGGGGTATGGCCAGACACGCGCGAACGCATGAACGGGCAGAAGGGTGGGTGAGCGCATAAATGAGTGACGGAGCGAGCAAGCGAAAGCTCGACAGCTTGATGAACCGTGTGCAAAAAGGCCAAATACCAAATATCGAGTAGCGGGGTGAGGCTGAGCACGGCAAGCGCACGCATATACCCATCCTTTGAGACGACCTCCCTCACATCGTCACCGGCCGCCTTGAGTATATGCAACAGGACAGCATCGAGCGAGTAGCAGGGGGACAACAGAAGAGTTCGAGAGGTTTGCCGACAGGCAGCCTTGGCCTAGTGATCGAACAGATTATGCCGCCGTGCAATCATCGACCCTTGGCACCCCTACCGCTTCCACTCCCTGCCTCTACCAACGCTAGCCCATCCGTTCCCTGTTGCCGAGTTCTCGCCTCCAAATCAACAGCAGATCCAGCCATCGTCAACACGATATCAAGCATAACCACCGTTGTTGCCGAACGTCAGCCATTGGGCTCAACCTCATATACAACCACCCATGCTCGAGACCTCAGCCAAGAAATCCCACTCGTCGAACCACATGCCGTTGCCTGGGGTGGCTGCTCGAACGTATATCGGGGAGAGTGGTCCCGATGGTGGGTGAAGGGGGATGTTGATCGCACGATACCAGTAAGGATCAGGCCGATTGGGGGAAAAGTGAGCTTATTAGCCTCCCACAGGTTGCATTGAAGGTTCCGCGCACATCGAAAGGGAAAAGGGACCCATTACTAATGCAGGAGGTGAGTATTTTCATCCATGGGATAACTGCTGTGATGATACCTATTGTGCATAGCGGTTGAACGAGGAGGTCAGGATCCTCCTGCGCCTGGGCCACCCAAACGTCATCACACTACTCGGGACCGCTTTTGTGCTGGGGGGTGAGCGTGTGATGGTGTTGCCGTGGTACAAGAACGGTACCGCAGTAGCATATACCCACGATTGGTCTGTTGAGTGCAGACTGCATTTAGTATGTTGACAGCGAGCTCTCCAAGGATAATTTACCAATGACCCACCGAAGACTAAGGAGGTTTGTGCTGGTATGAAGTACTTACACAGCTTGGAACCGTCTATCGTGCATGGAGACCTGAAAGGAGTAAGTATGATGCCGTGCTGGAATGGAAGGGAGTATGACTCACTGTATGATAATTCGTCTTCCCAGGAGAATATCCTCGTCAGCGATGATGGCCACGCAGTGATTAGCGACTTTGGTCTATCAAACGAAACCCAAGGTCCTGCCCAGAATACTGTTGGAGGCTCGCTAAGGTGGCTAGCACCTGAGCTGCTGTTCGATGCCGATGGTGACGATGAGGACAGAGGTTGTTGGGAAAGCTCGACACCGAGTGTAGCGTCAGATGTATGGGCGTTTGGGTGCACGGCATATGAGGTATATGATTAAGGTTGATATTCGAGAGAAGTCCGTCTGACCAGGCTTGATATAGATTCTCCTTGGGCAACTGCCCTACTACAATCAACAGCTGAATTGGGCAATAATCCAGGAGATAATGGGGGGGATCGGTCCTGTGAGACCCGAGGATACGGTGATTCATGAATCGATAGCGCTATTGGGCTTGTTGCAGCAGTGCTGGTCGCTGCAACCGTGTGATCGTCCCGATATTACTGAGGTGGCATCAAGGCTGGATGGTGTATTCATTTGAGTTGACAGATAGTTTTTATTTATTTATATATTATACGATCCTTGGGCAAGAATGTCAGAATGACGAATATGCAAGGGAGTGAAGAAACCTACTGACGAAGGAATATACACCTCCTTCCCAAATCTGTTTGGGAATTAGTCGACGGCATACCGTGGAGCCAGGAGGACAGGGAGCTTGGTCGAGGTATGCAGGCAGGGCAGCGCTATAAGGCCCATAGGTAAAGAAAGGAATGATAGATGTGGAGGACAAGGGGCGAGCAGAGAAAGGGTTGAGAGTGGGCAACGGGATGAGCTGGAAACAACAGCAAATACGTAGCAGTGGTTATCGCCTTGGGATTTGACTTGGTATATCAACCGTGCCCATCAAACGATTTAAAAAAAAGAAATGTGGCCCATTCTTAGAGGTTCTTCCGCTTTTAAGCGCCGTTCTTCCATTGGTTGACGGCGACCATAGTGTATTGCCGTGACAGCTGGATCTTGATAAGTCCTCGGGAACACGAAATGTAAGCGAAAACCGGTGACCACACTATTCACCATAACTTAATATAATCCAACGGCCGGAACAGCCCACGACAAGTTCGGCTCTGGTGTCATCATGCCTTGAACGAAAAGGATATTAATCAAGTTTCCGATTATGTGTAGCTCTTAGGTATTAGAGCTCTTTTGCAACCAATATTTTGGCGTGAAAGTTAAGCGAGTTTCGAGAGATACTTGCTCCACGACAATGTGACCTTGGAAGAAGACGCTCACTAGTATTCACTACTGGCAATAGTACTACATTAATAGTTGCACATGCTTCTGAAGACAATCATCTATGCTGTTATTCCTTCTTTACATTGACTGAACTGGGGATACCCCCGTGACTTGTTGGGGCCGCAACTCCAATGATGCCGGTAATAGCCACGTTCAAAATAGAGCCGCGACTTTCACGGTCGTGGTTGGGGCTCATCACATGAGCCGATTTTCATAGTCCGCACTTGTGACCAGCTGTGACGCGGCTCTGCAGGTCGTCAACGTGTTTCGCCCCACTCTCGTTTATGTTCTCGTGCATTTGATTTTACCTACACTCATTCAACAACTACTTCTACATGTTCACTAATGGCTGGAACAAAAGTCCCAGTAATTAATTGGTCTGCAAACGAGGGTGAATTGATCTCAAAGCTCATCACTGAGCTCGAGAAGCCAGAGAACTTCAAGGTCTTTTTGGGCAAGAAGGATAAGTACGAGGACAGGTGTCTGTGGATGATTGGAGTTGTTTCGAAACACGGGGTGGTGTTCAATGAGGGCGAGGATTGTGTCGAAGACATAAGGGGAGACACGAAGCATTTGCTCAAATCGACCATGAAGAGATGGATCTTCTTTGAACACCCATGCAAGATGCATATTCCCTGCCTTAGGAATGCGTTGATCCCGTCCATTAAGATAACGAGTTTCGTGAAGAGCTAAAAGAGCATTAACATCAATGTTGAACTGCTGACAGATTTCCTGAAGAGTTCCATATTGTCGAAAGAGGCCCCTAGTAAGCATCATGAGGAGGTAAGCATTGATAGCCCCCTGTCGAGCTTCTGATAATGCCATCGGTTCTCCCGATTCTATGCCACGAAGCCCGTACAACGTTGTGACATTCGGAGTTCCAAATAGAGCTCATGTGATGAGCCCAACCACAACCGTGAAAGTCGCGGCTCTATTTTGAACGTGGCTAATGCCACTGGTGGCGCTTACTTCCTGATGATATCTCCCTCACACCTATAGCTAGCAGTAACCTCAAAGTCACTAAACATCAGTTGTCAGGTTACTTGAGGGCTGTGTTGGATATCTGCTTTGACATGTTACGAGCTCAATCTCCTGTCCGGCACACGCAATCCAAAAATATAGCGAGTCCCATCGACCCGCTTGACGCGTACGGTGATCTGCAGTCGCATGCGTCGGATATGATTGAGGACCTTCGCCATCTTGACCAAAGATTCACTACCTGTCAATCCCAGTATTTATCGAAGAGCCTCAATCTGGCACATGGCACAACGACAGCTCGATGCAGCGTGCCGCTCTCACGTCATATCCCTACGATCACGTATCCTTATTCGGCAAAAACGGTTCGTGGGTCCCAGTTTATCCATGTCAACCACAACACACGTTTCCCAATGCTGCGATTTCTCCACCACCGTCCCGTCCCATGAAGCCCCCAGTAATTCCCCTTGGGCTTCGCGACGAGATCCTGAACTGTAAGCAAAACTTCACCTGCGTTGAGCAGCTCATCGCCGCGTCCTCCGAGGCCTGCAAAGACATCGACGACTGCAGAACACTCACCGGGATCGTCTGGAGCTGTATTGCGACCCTCATCGCGTGTACGTGGGTCTCTGTCCACCCGAATGTCCCCAGTATGTACCACGGCCAAGTGAGCCTTGCTCTGCACCGCTTCAAACTGATGCTGCTTGCCATCATCGCCCCCGAAGTCATTGTCCTCTGGGCCCTCCGGCAGAGAATGGTCGCGCTAAAACTGAGCCGAGGTACTTTTACGATATATCTCGAGTTCTGTTGTGCTGATCCGGCGATACATTCCCGTACAGACCACGGTCTGCACATCGTCCACGGGTTCTTCATCAGCATGGGCGGCTTCGTCCGGGGGCAGGGCACCGATACCGACACCGTCCACCCCATCGCATCACACGACATCGGGAGCACCGTCAGCGTGCGCACGATCTACGACATCAACATCGAGGAAATCGAAGACCACAGCAAGGGCGACGAGATCTCGAAGGGCCTTGCGCTCCTCCAAACCGGCTGGTTCATCCTGCAGTGCATAGCGCGCGCGCGCCAGCACCTGCCCATGACAGAGCTGGAGATCGTGACCCTCGCGTTTGCTGCGCTGAACATCGTCATCCGGGTCATTTGGTGGGAGAAGCCTCTCGATGTCAGGTATCCGATCACGATTCCGATGGTGAATACATCAGTAAACCTTAACGCAAAAGAAGAGCCAAAAGGAGACGTTGTAGCAGAGCTGCCCTCAGTGCAGGATGTCACAGGGACATCGGGGATCAACATGACAAGACCCACTCCATCCATAATCCAGACGTCCAGAAAAGCGCCCAGACCGATACTGGAGCAACGCCCCCATCTACTCATACGGTTTTTGAAAGCCCTCGTGCGCACATGCGATGAGTGCGTCAACGTCGTCCTGATGATGTTTGAGGGCGACGAGGAAGACGCCTTCATCCGCAGATCCGCAACGCGCGTCCCCACCCTCTGGGCGGGGAGGCTCGATGGCCGGCGGCGCGGCATCGCAGCAGCCATCGGAATCGCACTGGCAATGGGTTTCGGCGCGATCCACTTCGCCGCGTGGAGCGCATCATTCCCGAGCGAACCCGAGCAGGTGCTCTGGCGTGTCGCTTCTATTCTGGTGGTAGCTGTTCCGTTTTTGTTCTTTTTGGGCGCCGCGGTGGTGCTGAAGAAAGGAAGGCTACAGAGACCTTATCACGCCATTGTGTTCAATGGGTTTATACCGTTTGGTGTGTTTACGTATGTCGTCGCTCGAGCTGTTTTGATGGTGCTGCCCTTCGTCGCTCTGAGATCCCTTCCTCTTGAGGCGCTGAGGGATGTCGAGTGGGTGGATTTCATTCCGCATATTGGTTAAATCCCTGCAATGGAATGAAGCTATGCAAGTTTACATCAGGGCAAATCTACCCGCCTTGGCCCGCCTAGGTTCTGTCACGGTTCTGTTGGCTCGGAGGTGATATCCCCATCGAATGCTGCATCCTGTATTTCCCATTTGCGCTTTTCTGGCAGGCTTGGGAAATCGTTTTCGGAATCGTTGTCCCTTTTCCACTTTAGATCATGTACTTTTGGGGAAGAAGGGGGGAATTTAGCTATTCATGTATGTTGTACCGTGTACGAGGCCTTGCATGCTGAACTACAATGTAAATCTTTGTGTCCGCAAACAACTTGTCGCGCCGGTTTCAATTCGAGTTTGTGCCCATCGATCCCGTCACATATCAATTGAGGCTTGGATGCTCTTGGACGATCGTTTCCTTGATACTTATCACATATTTTAAGAAGGGTGGATTTAAGTTTGCGCCGAAAGGGGTTAATGGTGAAACACGCTGAACACCGGATTCCAAGAAGGCTGTGTCATCTAGATATGATATCTGGAAATACGTACAGATGGCCTATTGCGTGTTCAAGACCCTTGTCGAACGATTTTAAATCTTGAAGTTCTGACGTTACATAGTGCATGGTAAGTAGATGGCATTGCTGGTGAAGCTCTCAATGGGGGAATTATTCCAATGCGATGGGATATGCTTTGAACTTAGTAACAGGAATGTGTGCGAAGAACTGTGTGGCTGTACCCGTGGGTTTTCTAACATCGGGACTTGAGATGGACCGACGTTCTTAGGGAGATCGAATCTGACGTGGATGCTTCTATTCAACCCTTCATAACCCCCGCTGCTTCAAACCAATAGCAAAGAAAGGTTTCCTTTGACGAGAGCCTACCGACAGAACTCCATCAGTAAGTAGTATTTATTCGATTCAACTGATGCTCAGTTACTACAACGTTGCTCAGCACAAACTTCAAATATGGCCTTGCTGTCAAGTTTCTCTATTCAATCCTTACAGAATCATTGAGCCCCAATCCACACCACTTCCCACTTATATTCATGGCACGTTGTTTTTGCCACCTCGCACATCTTCATCCGGGTGGGTATCCTCTTTCCATATATCATCCGGCCCTCGTTGGCTTACACCTCTTCGTCTGGGCCCTAGTGTTCTGTTCCACAACAAACTCGCCACCATCCGCTCAAAGAAATATCCCACCGAGCCCCAATGCAACTTCAGTCATACTTGGGCGTTCAGATGGTCGCAACTCCCAACACTCGTCTAACAACTTTGATAATTTCGTCGATTCGTGGATAAGTGTATCGTCTGGCCTTACTGGACCATGTCCTTGCATTATCTCTTGGATTATTGTCCAGTTCAACTGCTTATCATGGTAGGGCAAGCGGCCGAGCAACACCTGTGCCAATCCTAATCAACGGGATTTTCGCGGACAATCATTTCCACCCACCTCATATACTGTACATCCAAACGCCCACACATCAGATGCAGCACTTGGCGGTGAGCTAACCCAACTATCTTCGCCCTCCTCGTCGTTGACTGCATCAAACAAGAGCTCAGGCGCTTGCCATCGCAAGGAGCCCCCAAGAGTATCGTGATCATACTCCTGGGTTTCGCTTGACAGGCCAAAGTCGCTTAGCATTGCGTGGCCAGCATCACTAATGAGGACATTATCCTAGGAGAATGAAATTGGGGGCCATCGTAAGTCAACCCTATTCACCGCATGTTCTTGGTGCTCACTCCTTTCAGATCACCATGCACAATGGGTGGCCTTAAGCTGTGGAGGTACTCAACTCCTGCACAAATCTCTTTGACCTTGCGTATATGTTGCATGAGTTGCTATATCGACACCATCATACCAACTTACCAATTGTAGCCTGCGGGAAATGGGTTGGCGGTGAGCGAATAGTGTCGCGGTGCCATTCTTACACCACTGCATTACCATGGCAGGCTCCCCGCCAAACGCAAATGAAACACCATAGAACCTAACGACGTTCGGGTGGTTCAACCGCATGAAGATGTTAGCTTCCCGATACAACCGCTGTTCACAGCATGTGTCAAAACTACATCCCCTTCATTTGTCGAAAAGAACTTACCTCCCGCAGCCGCACCGAATCCCTCTTCCCCTTCGATGAACGCGGTACCTTCAAGGCAACCTAAAGAACTCTAGTCAAGTCGATCCCTTAGGTCAGGCTCCAATACCATACACACCGATATAGCTCGACCCGCTCCTCCCGCTCCCCCCAAACGAGTCCATTCTCCACGATACACGTTGGAACATCCACCACAAACGACGACAAGTCGTTCGCCAACGGTGACCTCTGTAGTCAGATCCTGAATTCCATCTCCAGAGGTCGAGTTCAGTCTATAATACTTGTTATGTTGTTCATTGGCCCGAAGGACATCATGAATGTCGGAGTGCCCTCTTATGGACGCTTCACATGATGCGGCCAGCCATATGTATTTGGACGATCGAGCGGTGGGAGACGTCTCGAGTGGTGAAGCCGAGAGTGTTTGAGACTGTATCATGCCTGGAACTCAAGTTGGCTGGTGCGGGTGTAGATTGGTATGCTATTCGTTCGCGAGCCACTCGTGTTCCTTGCTGCTAGTCGTCTGCACGCCGTCCAAGTTTGAAAAATTCGGTCGACTGTACTCAATGCTGGAGGGAAAGCTGATCTAATGGCCAAAACAGTCTTTGGCTGTGCTAAGGCTTCCCCAACGTACGAATGCTGTTATTGACCCGGCCATCACCTATGCCTTGAGTTGTGCTGCCATTTACCTCCCACCTCGCATCTCTCCAAACCCGTTTTCTAGTTAACCATTTCAGCGCGCATGGCCGCCTCCTCACAGACAACCCCTCACTCTCTCCACTGAGTTTTTTTTGTTTGCCCAAGCAATTCTCGTCCACTTCCGTGAGAAACGAATAGACGCCGGTGTCACTTTAAACCTATGTCAAAAGGCCGGCGACCCGTCCTTATGGAGTATTTTCGAATGGAGGGGGACGGTCACGAGTTTACTGGAACGCCTCTGCTTCGGAATGTCCGAACGCAAACACAGGAAGACGAGATCCGTGGCGGCGGTCATACAACATGGCGTCAGGACCAGCCTCGCAGCCAGAAACTGGCGACGAAATTGTTGCCCATTGCCCTTCATACTTGTCCTTCATCAGTGGGCCTTCGCCGACATGCGTGTGACAAAAGACTGCTGGTTGTAGCTTGAAACAATACCCAACATGTCGTATGTTCGGTTTTATGTATATTGGGTCCCTTGTATGCTACAAAAAATACATGATTAACTCATTCTAAATCGTAGTCAACCTAGGTTCACACCAAATATTCCCCGACTCTTTTGAAGCAACATAGGAATACATGTGGACAAAACATGACCAATCCACGGCTATCTTTTTTGATATACAGGTATTCACGACCCAAACGCAGTAAATTTAAACACCTAAATTGAGCTTGCACCCAAATCATCAAACCCAATGCGTCGCACCCATTAGCACATATCCAACATACGCCAACATCGTCTGAATAGTTTCTCTTATTCTTTTACTCCAGTACACACAAAATTACACGTCCGTCTCATTATATGTCCATATCTCAGAATTGATATTGGTTGAGAACGTGTGGTACTGGAGACAAAGCTGGCAGCCTGAAGTCGGAAAGGTTTGGAAGCTGATTCCTACGTGTTCTCGCGTTATCGCCGGTAAGGACGTGGCCAAGAAGCCAGAGCAATGCTAGTCACTTTGGCTTGACTAAGTCTTCAGTTCCTCCATCACACGACAGCCAAGTTTCAAGCATGCCGGACCCTTGGAAGTTTCTCCAAATCCAAATCCAACAACCCCGATCATCGTTGGCTGTTCAGCCAGGCCGTCCCATTCCAGTAACAGTTCACGGATATCAAGTGATTGTGGACGACTGTTCCGCTGTACAGAGTCAGAGACCGACATCCGTACCCAAGTTGGATGAGTTAGCCGATTGAAAAGACAAGAGTATGACAGGACATGCATATCGCTACCAAGTCTGAATACATCTGCCAGATGTTCGAACCTCATATTATTTACCCTGTGCAGCCGTCCGCGTGGTGTGCTTCACGCTCAGTGGCCACCCCTTGCCAAAGTCAAGCCCACAAGTATTATAAGGTGGCCCCGTCCATCACTGCAAGGCAGCACGGCCTCCACATCCACCGTCCAAGTTGAAGGATTGACGTTAAATGTTTCGATTTGGCACCCCAGGTACAGCCGTGAGACTCCCCTTGCGGTTCTCGCAATTATCTCTTCAGATTTGATGCCCTCGAGATCCTATCGATACGTCGGTACGGCAGTTCCTCGATTTTGAGAGTGGTCTATTCACTACTGTTGCAGATAGGCTTAGTGGCCTGGAATGTATAGCGTCCAAGGTCAAAAAGGCAACATCTCGAGTAAAAATCAGAACCTCGGACCTCCGCCAGCCCCCACTTGGTAAGTTTCCTCCAATTCAACATATTCGCCGTTGAAGTTCACTCGACGTAAATTTTCACCGGGATTGTCTTCGCGTTGTTGACGGGCTAATAGCGTGTCCTGCCGCTGTGTGCGTCGTCATGGCCTGGTTTTCACATTGTCGGCGGTACATATTTACTTCTTCGACAAGTGATTCGGAAAAGTACTACACAAGGGGCAAATCAGCATAGCAGCTCTAACATTTCAGCGGTTTTCTTACTACCTTGGCTTTGGTGTTAAATTGTCGGGCGCCGTCAGAAATGTTCATGGTTTGTTTTATCCGGTCAAAGACCGACATGTTCTTCTTCGTCGATTTGAAATAAGCTGCCTGCATGTTGAAGCTTAAGGAAGATCATTAGATGAGGCCGCTGTGAGTTGCGCATGTTTTGAACCAGAGCTTTTCGGACTTACTGGTCGAAGTCATTGGTTATTGTTTGATAGTCCGTCTCAAGGGAGCCTGTAGCGGATACCCCAGTCCTAAGGAAGTTATCTTTGGATTTCCCAGCCTGTGCAAACCAGTGTTGAACAACAGCATTTGCCTGGGACAAGGCAGTATCGGAATTCCCAATCCACTGCACCAGTCTGCCAGGTAATTTTGGTCCCGGGGCTGGATTCATGTCAGCAGAGTCAGGGAGCTTGGTTTGAAAGGATCCAGACATATATAGTGAGTACGACAGTGAAGCCTGAGGCGCGTCGGGAAAACTAGAAGTAAATGTTGATCAAGCAGTTGCTTATATCCTGGTTCTTATACTCTTAGCTCTCTGCATACGCTTTCCGTAAGTCGTGGAACAAAAGGTACAAAATCAAGCCAAGCGATGGGTGAAAATTGGCTGGGAATCACACTCTGACAGTCTGAGCGTGAACGTGGTGAATTGAACCAGGCTCGAGTACGCCTCATGACAACGGTGCTGGTACCACGCTTTTAATTGTTGTACTAATCTTGACCGGCTCAGTAGCTCGCGGTTCCCGTTATGGACACTCACTAAATCGTGACGATCGCATGTCAAATCTAGTACAATTGCATGTATGCCATGTATGGAACAAGGATCATATGTAATCACATTGTGGTTGCAATGTTGTACATTAGGCAGCCGCCAAGAGACACGCCAGGGTTAACTTTTGCCTTCTTTTGGGGCTTTTTGTGCACTCACCTTGACCACGATAAAAAACGAAACAGCGAAGGAATTGTGGGTGCTTGTAGGTAAATGTGTACGTTCTGCACAGCCATATTTGAGCCAATTGATATCGGATCATAAATACCTAGAATTAACTTTGGCTCAATCACTCACACTCGTTACACCCTACGCTCCTTTGTGCAATCTCATGTCTTCTGGTGATACACCACAGCGCGCCGGCCCAAATGATTCAAAGCAGCCTTCTCAACATGTCCCGGAACCAGCTATGGCCGAAATGCGGCTGTACAAGCGCGAGCTTTATTGGCGCGACCATTATGTTTGGCTAAGAGGTTAGTAACATGTTAAAAATTGTTAGAAATGTTATTTAACACTGTTAATATTTGTTAATAATTGTGAAAAAATCCCTCCCCCCTACCAATCCCAGTTAGGCCCTTGGCCTTCATCTTTCTGCACTATATCTGGCCCTTTTACTTTCTTCTGAGTGATATTAACCTCTCCTGAACTCTCTGAGAACATATTAACAAAAATTGGAGATGTAAGATCAGTCAAGTAAGGTTTTTAGAGCTTGTAAGACTATGCATGAGGCAGAAAGCCATGATGATAATGAGGTTAGGTCATAGTATTAGAGCAATACGAGAAAAATTGTGATTTCCATAATTTTTCAATAATCTTTCAGAGGCTAGGTGAAAAATCTGGATCAAATCACCCAAAGTTGCCCAAAACTGTCCAGATAAACTGAGCAAAAAGTGGGATTATGCCATTGCCATGTAGTCCTGAGGTAGCAGTGTGTGGGGGGGGGATGGTTAGTGATTAATCATCAATAGGAATTAACAGATTCAAATGATCTGTGAGACTGCTTTTTAATTTGGTTATTAACAATATTTAACATACCCTTTTGAGCAAGTTAGTAACTAACGTGTTACTAACATGTTACTAACCTGTTAGAAACTATGATGTTAATAGATAAGGGGTTTCTTCCGGAACCCTAAGAAAATCCTTTTCACAGGGTATTTTAGGCAAGAAAGACCATCTATACGGCAAATGTTTTATATTGGGGTATTATGGGGATGGGCAATGCTTAGTAATTTTGCATACTGATGAAATTTCACTGATCAGTAATATTATTGATTAAATTAAATTCATTAATAATTCAGCTAAATTTGGTGACCCACAGCTCTTCTGGTGTATATTCCAGTGCTTAACACACACTGAGGGCTGTCTGTCCTTTATGATAAAGTACATGCTTTATATTTATTCAGGATTTCCACTGTTCAGGCAGTTGGAAAGCATTGGCATGGCAGGAGCTGCTGATTTGCTGATTTAGATGTGGCTGTGCCATGATGATTGTGTGTGCACTGTGGTGCACATGAGTGGATGTGTGTAAGGGGAACACCCTTACCGACTCCGTTTTCCATTTTCCGACAACATTCCCGACCATACGAACGTTCAGGAACGCTCCCCAGTCCCGATCCCTATTCCCAACTGTAGTCACCGACTACTTTACCGACAAGTCGTTACCGACAACAACCCGAGTCGAACCCGACTCACCCACTCACTCACACCACACTCGCTACCACCCCGCTCCCTTTACCGACTCTCGTTAGACGTTTCCGAACGCGGACGCGGGTGTGGCTTGTCGGGATCACTGCGGCGCGCCCACGTGATCCTTTACCGACAACGTGTGCCCTCGTACCGTCCCGGGAACGTGTAGTTAATGTAGGAACATCATATATAGCCTGTACACCTGGCTGGAGGACCCTTAGAGAATTCTCTTAGGATCCCCTCCACCAGGTGAGTAGTACATATGTCGTACAAGTGAATACATCAGCTTAGGATCCCCTCCACCAGCTCCGAGTTAGAATTCCCGACCCCGACCTCCGTCACTCGGTAATCGTCGTCGGACTCTGCACAACTCGGTAACCCGGCGGAGTTGCCCTTACATTAGAATTCTCTCCCCAGAGAGAGGCCGTAGATTGCGCAAACGACGCGCGGAAGAATTCAGCGAAGGTACACCGCCGAAACGACCCCGCACCCGTTCCGCACAATCCTCCCCCTCACCCAACAAACATACCAACTGCAATCCGCCCAACAGGATGTCCGAACCCGACCGCTTCCGAGCGTTAGAAGAGGAACTCGGACGCATGCAGGAGGCTATGCACAAACAGTCGGAGGACTTCGCAAACCTCAACCGCAACTTTCAAATGTTGATGGATCGTCTGGGACCCGCACCCACAGCTACACCGCCGCCTGAGGCCGCACCCCAACCACAACAACCGAATGTAGCACCACCCCCGAACCCGACCGCACGGGCCCAAGCGACACCTTCCCCCACTCCCTCCAACACCGCTCCCGCCTTTCAGGCAGAAACCTGACTCAAACCTTCCTCTCTCCGACCCGCACTACCCCCAACCTTTGACGGATCTCGAACCAAAGGCCGCGCATTTATTCAAGCGTGCGAGCTTTACATCAAACTGGTACCGCACCAGTTCGAAGACCAACTAGCGGGAATCCGATGGGCGTTCACGTTCATGCAGACGGGAAGGGCCTACTACTTCGCCGACCGAGCGCTGAGGCACGAGGAATCCACGGGCCAACCGAAATATCTGGCCTGGGACACCTTCAAGGCGGATTTCGCCGCCAACTTCTATGTCCAAGGGGAGGCGCAGAAGGCCATGACGCGATTAGAAACCGCGTTGTATCATCAAGGGAACCGAACAGTAGACAAGTATACCGACGAATTCCACGACCTGGTGGACAAGTCGGGATACAAGGAAGGCCTCACCATCGTGGTCAAGTATCGGAAGGGCCTCAACCCTGCTATCCAGTCCCAGATAGCGATGATGACGCACGGAAGACCTGGGGAGAATGACCCCAACGCATGGTACGCCGCCGCGATGCGCTGCGACGACAACCGCCTGGACAACGAAGCGTTCATGAGTACGCGGAACACTTGCAACCCAGCCCCTACGTACTTGTGTCTTTCCATGGCAAGGTTACCGACCAAACCCGCGCCCCATGTGACGCCTCTCACAATTACGCCGCCACGAACCAATCCCGGCGCCGCCGCCCCCCTTCATCCAGGGATTCCGATGGACATAGACGCAAGCCGAACGCGGGCAAAGCCTGTTCTCTGCTTCCGCTGCGGAGGACAAGGACACCTACGACGGGATTGCCCCCAAGGCTTTGACACAAGGTTCATGACGCGGGATGAGAAAGAGGAGTTTGTCCAGCAGGCCTTGGTGGACCTAGACGTGCACATCGCCCAAACCCGACTGGTCCCAACACAGGAGGAGGAAGCGGAAACTCAAGTAGAGGAAGCGGAAGAGGAGGCAGAGGATTTTCCGACTCGCAGCGGGTGAACAGTACGCCCCCGCTGATGAGCGGTAGTAGATACCATTGTTTAGATGTGGAGGAAATACACGATTGCCCCCCGCCATCTGAACCTACTACCGAAGTCGTACCCTCAAACCCGACAAGTCGGAAAACGCGGATTCTGCGTTGGGAGCGCAGGCTTCCGAAGGAATACACAGTCGCAGCGATCCCAGGGGCCAGATCGCTAGACTTAAAAGTAGAGCTCCAAACTACAGACACGGGAGAAACGTTCGGAGTGACAGGATTAGTGGACTCGGGCGCAACGGGGATGTTCATCCACAAGGATTACATTGAGAAACACCGGATTGCAACTCGGAAATTACAGCGGCCAGTCGCAGTATACAATGTTGACGGGACTCCGAACGAAGCGGGCTCTATCAGTGAAATAGCGGAACTGGTTCTACGCTACAAAGGTCATTCGGAACGAACCACCTTCGTGGTCACACACCTCGGGATGCACAACCTCATCCTAGGTTACACCTGGCTCAAGGAGCATAACCCGGAGATAGACTGGACAACGAATGAGGTGAAACTCAGTCGGTGTCCAGCCAAGTGTCGGGTATGCACTGAGGAAGTCAAGGCGGAAACTAGGGAGAAGCGGAAAATGGAAGCGCAAATCAATTCATGCCGAGCGGGACTCTTCCCGAACGCGGGTACCGACGAAGAGGAAGATACCAACTCGGAAAACCCAAACCCGCTTTCCGAACTCCTAGAAGAGGGTGACCGCATCTTTGCAGTGAGTCTATGGGACCCAAACCACGCGGAAAAGCAGACAAAGGGACCGGAAGAGATGTGTCGAGCAATCCCGAACATATCCCAGAGGCTAGCGGAAGCCTTCCATCGAAACTCCCAACCCGCCAAGTCGTTTCGCAAGACAGCGCCTGCCTACGTACACGAATTCGAGGACGTGTTCTCGAAAACATCCTTCGACGCACTTCCCGACAAGCGGTCTTGGGACCACGCCATTGAACTCATTCCCGAAGCCAAATCCCGATCGTGCAAGGTCTACCCCTTGTTGGTCATGGAACAGGAAGAGTTGGACAAGTTCCTCGAAGAGAACCTGTCGTCGGGACGCATCCACCCCTCGAAATCCTCAATGGCCGCACCATTCTTCTTCATCAAGAAGAAGGATGGCTCCCTCCGACCCGTTCAAGATTACCGAGTACTGAACGGAATGACGATCAAGAACACATATCCCCTTCCGCTGATTTCCGAGCTCATCAACCAACTGCGCGGGGCCAAGTACTTTACCAAGCTGGACGTCCGCTGGGGTTACAACAATGTGCGGATTAAGGAAGGAGACGAGTGGAAGGCAGCGTTCCGAACAAATCGAGGATTGTTCGAACCCCTGGTAATGTTCTTCGGACTCACGAACTCACCTGCTACGTTCCAAACGATGATGAACGAAATCTTTCAGGATCTCATCACCGCCGGTGTAGTCTGCGTGTACATTGACGATATCCTCATCTACACAAAAACCCGAGCGGAACATCAACGGGTCACTCGGGAAGTCCTCAAACGTTGTCGGGAACACAAGTTATTCCTCAAACTTGACAAATGCGAGTTCGAACAAGAGCGGATCGAGTACCTGGGACTTATCATCTCAGCGGGAAAGACGGAAATGGACCCCATCAAGGTCAGCGGTATAGTGGACTGGCCAGCGCCAACCAACAAGAAGGAAGTACAATCGTTCCTAGGATTTACTAACTTCTACCAGCGCTTCATAGAGGGTTTCTCCCACCACGCCCGACCACTCTTTGACCTGACGCGGAAGGACGCGGCGTGGAAGTGGGACGAGGCGGAACAAGCGGCGTTTGAAGAGTTGAAGGCATGAGTGGCATCCCGACCGGTATTGATGTTCCCTGACAACGACCGCCCTTACCGCATCGAGGCCGACTCGTCGGATTTCGCAACTGGCACGGTATTGTCCCAACTCAGTCAGGAAGACGAGAAGTGGCATCCGGTGGCCTTCATGTCCAAAAGTCTCAATGCGGTCGAGCGGAACTACGAGATCCACGACAAGGAGATGTTGGCTATCATTCGGGCATTGGAGGAATGGAGACACTTCCTAGAAGGAGCCCGACACCCATTCGAGGTATGGACTGACCACAAGAATTTAGAATACTTTCGGTCAGCCCAGAAACTCAACCGCCGACAAGCCCGCTGGTCTCTGTACCTCTCCCGCTTCGACTTCTCCTTACATCACAAACCCGGAAGGAGTATGGGTAAACCCGACGCTCTCTCGCGACGCGCTGACCATTCGGATGGAGCGGAAGACAATAAGGACATTGTCCTCCTCAAACCCGAGCTGTTCACGATACGCGCACTCGAAGGAATCAGGGCGGAAGGTGAGGAAAAGGATGTGATGAAGGACATTCGGCGCGGAAATCGAGGCAGACATTTGGAGGACTCAGTAGCAGAGGCGGCGAAGAAACTCCGACAGGGAAAAGGCAAGTCGGTCCACAGCGCAGAGTGGCGGGAGGAACAAGAGGTACTGTATTTCCGCGGTCGGATTTACGTTCCTAACTTCGCAGACCTCCGCCGACGCATTGTGGAACAACACCACGACACTCGAGTGGCGGGACACGCGGGGAGATGGAAAACGTTGGAATTGGTGTCCCGCAACTACTGGTGGCCTCAGATGTCGCGGTATATCGGTCAGTACTGTCGGACGTGCGACCTATGTCTCCGCACGAAGATACAGCGTCAATTACCGATCGGAGAGTTACACCCGCTGGAAATCCCGAACACCCGCTGGGAGACTATCAGCGTGGACTTCATCGGCGCACTCCCCGAATCGGAAGGATTTGACGCGGTCATGGTAGTAGTCGAGTCGGTGGCGAAGTGGTCTCACTTCATACCCACCCACACCACCATTACCGCACTGGGAGCCGCCCGCCTGTACTTGAAGGAGGTTTGGAAACACCATGGACTACCAAACGCGGTGGTATCCGACCGAGGACCGCAATTCGTAGCGGAGTTCACGTAAGAACTTTACCGACTACTTGGGATTAAACTGACGTCGTCCACCGCCTACCACCCACAAACGGACGGGCAAACCGAGCGCGTAAACCAAGAACTCGAGCAATACCTGCGGCTGTTCGTAAGTGAGAGGCAGAACAACTGGAACGAACTCCTACCGCTCGCCGAATTCCAGTACAACAACCATGTTCACGCCTCTACACAGCACACGCCCTTCTTCCTAGACACTGGCAGACACCCGCGCATGGGATTCGAACCTCAGACGGAACCCGCCCGACTAGAGACGGTCGGGGAATTCACGCAACGGATGGAATCCGCGCTAGAGGAGGCACGATCAGCACTAGCCAAGGCCAAGGAAGATATGACGCGGTACTACAATCGCCGACACCGACCAACGCCCGAATATCAGGTCGGTGATCTGATGTACCTAGACTCAACGGACATTCCCATCAGTCGGCCAACGCGGAAACTAGCCCACTGCTATGTAGGACCTTACCCGATCACAGAGCGGATAGGTACACACGCGTACCGACTGAAACTTCCAAGGTCCATGTCGCGCATCCACCCGGTGTTCCATGTGGTGAAACTACTTCCCGCGCCCGCCGACCCAATTCCCGGGAGACGCCCGACAACCGTCCCGCCGCCTGTGTTAGTAGACGGAGAGGAGGAATATGAAGTGGGAGATATACGGGATAGTCGGGTTAGCAGAGGAAAGTTGTACTACCTAGTATCCTGGAAGGGGTACGGGTACGAACACAACTCCTGGGAACCCGCCGAGAATGTTCATGCAGATGAACTGGTCAGCAAGTTCCACAGGGCAAATCCTCAAGCGCCCTGGCGACTCCCGCGTGCCCAATTCGATTCTATCCCTTTCCGACCATTGCGTGAGGTCGCGCAATCCTAGAGGGGGGGTAATGTAAGGGGAACACCCTTACCGACTCCGTTTTCCATTTTCCGACAACATTCCCAACCATACGAACGTTCAGGAACGCTCCCCAGTCCCGATCCCTATTCCCAACTGTAGTCACCGACTACTTTACCGACAAGTCGTTACCGACAACAACCCGAGTCGAACCCGACTCACCCACTCACTCACACCACACTCGCTACCACCCCGCTCCCTTTACCGACTCTCGTTAGACGTTTCCGAACGCGGACGCGGGCGTGGCTTGTCAGGATCACTGCGGCGCGCCCACGTGATCCTTTACCGACAACATGTGCCCTCGTACCGTCCCGGGAACGTGTAGTTAATGTAGGAACATCATATATAGCCTGTATACCTGGCTGGAGGACCCTTAGAGAATTCTCTTAGGATCCCCTCCACCAGGTGAGTAGTACATATGTCGTACAAGTGAATACATCAGCTTAGGATCCCCTCCACCAGCTCCGAGTTAGAATTCCCGACCCCGACCTCCGTCACTCGGTAATCGTCGTCGGACTCTGCACAACTCGGTAACCCGGCAGAGTTGCCCTTACAATGTGGAACACATTTTGCAGATACTTACTGCCACCTCTCATACCATTAATGAAACTTTTCCATATACACTAGGAGAATATGTTTTTGAATACAGATATACATTTTATTCAACCACTTTCTTATAAAGTCAAAAACAATGTAGATCCTTGCAAGTAGTCCTTTAACTTTATATTGTCAGAGGCTCATTTTTAGGTCTTGAGTCATTGGTCAATCTTGTTCTTACACATTAAGACTACAATTTGTTAAATCCAGATTTTCTGGCTGTTGCAGCAATGTGTCAGAACAGCACTGCTTGGCACACCTTATCTACAAAAGAAAAAGATTTCAAAAGATCTGTATTTAACATTTTGTTGGGAGTAGAATTCTGAGTTAGTTTGTCTTTGAATTGAGTGTTTAAAGTGATTGTGGAAGCTGGAAAATGCAAAACCATTCTCTCCAGTGAATTTGTTAGTCTATTTACAGTCTGATTAAGTTTATTTATCAGCGGCTATTTGCATCAGTATGCAAAGTTACTAAGCATTGCCCACCCCCAGGTATTACATCAAGTAAATTTGCAATTGAGAGGTTGGAAATCATTCTACCTCCTGGAATCTGGATTCTTGGTAAAACTTTTTGGACCTGGGGCTTATTTTACATTGAGACTGACAGAAGGCAGAAGATGTTTTTTTTTTGTGCTTCTTCGAGGATTGTGGTCTCTGGCTCTTCTCAAATTGAAACAGATTAAACAGCTCAGCAACCTGTTTCTTGAAAAAAAATCTCTAAGGAAGGTCTGAAATCCACTATATATGGGCCAAATATTTTGCCAAAATCACCTCAGATCTGCTATTTTGGGCCGGGAAAATCATCATTTTGGGAGTCTCAAATCTGCAAAAAAATTCCAAACATATAGGGAGCTTCTGGGGGCCTGGATTTCCTGGTTCTTGATTTTCTTTGGTTGTTGGTTGGAAATCACCAAATGAGAAGTAAAGGGTTTTTATGTCAAAAATCTCAGGTCAAACATAAAGCATTTCAATTCATACCCAGGGTGGGATTGGGATTGGTCACTGACTTACAGTTGGTATGTAAGTAACACACAATGTGGCATATGCATTTTGCCACTAGTTCTACACTAGTACTGTAGACAGTTATCTTCTCTTGGACCTGGACCATGTGGCACCCCCCCAGGACCCTGAAAATTTTTGCAGAAAATCTGCCATAGGCAACAATACACTCAATACGGAGCTCAACACCCACTCCCAATTGAACATGGAGGCCCCAAAGCCTTGTCCAGTAAAGCTTACACCCCAAAAAATATACAAAAAATTAACAAAAAACACAAAAACAAAAACAAAAAACAAGGCCCATTCACATACCTGAGAAAGTCAACACATACCTCTCAGAGAACTCAAGAATGGTTGGCAATGAACCCAGCAGGGCAATTAGATCAGTTAGTGATAAGTCATCTCCCTCGGCTTTGCAGATGGCACAAAAGAAGGACGGCATGTTAAAAGCTGGACAAAATGGGAAAACACAAGGGAAGCCAATGGGGCAAGGTCAGGTGCTGCCAAGGGTCACCAGGTTGAACTGGTCGGAAGATGACAATGCACTTGAGGACAAAGCAGCCTGCAATATAAGAAGTGCAGAAGATGGTCACCTTTTTCTCGAGAAAACCCTACTGCTAGTCCCAGATGGGGCTGACCTCACCATGGGATGATTGGCAGCTGCTCTCTTTCAAGTCTCAAAACTCCCCGGAATCCCAAGACAAGCAATGAATGCAATACACTCTCTGGGATATGTTCTGGAGGAGTTAGAATGGGAACAAGTCAAGAGGGATATTACCAAAATGGTGAACATTAAACTTGATGAGGCAGTTAGTTTGTTCCGCACACTCACAAGATTGGTTACAGATGGTTTAGAAATGAAAATAGACAAACTGGCAGGGAGGCTTGAATGAAACGCAATGGAGACAAAGAATCAGGTCGGTGATCTGGTGAGTGGCATCAAAGACTTCACAAACAATCCCCCTCCCCCTCCACTGTCATACTGTGATGCAATTCTGTCTGCAGTGCTGAACACTCCAAAATCACATGATACATACAAAGCCATCATTGAAACGGTTTTGTTGCCCATCATTAAAAAGTAAGAAAGTGGTAAAACTAGTACTTGGTATATCCTCCTTTGGCCCTCAACACTGCAGCAATACGTCTAGGCATGCTCTCAATCAATCCTTGACAGACAGACTTATCTATTGCTTCCCACTCCTTCTCCACTCGCTCCCAAAGCTCTTGCTGGCTGGGTAGAGGATTTTCATATTCATTGAGCTTCATTTTGAGGTGATGCCAAAGATGTTCAATAGGATTCATGTCAGGTGACTGTGCAGGCCACTTCATAACATTGAAACCATTGTCCTTGAACCAGTTTTGGGCCTTCTTGCTTGTGTGTTTGGGGTCATTGTCCTGCTGGAAGATGATATTGGCAGGGGTTTTCCCATAGTGATGAAGGGAATCTTGAAGCTCATCCTCCATGATGGATACATAGAGGTCTGCATCCATCTTTCCCTCAATCCTGGTTGCATATCCAACCCAACCAGATATTTTCAAGGGTCAGAGATGTAATGTAAGAGTGTCATATGCTGCCTGTGCCTTTGCAGCATATTCTGGGGTAACAAACTGGATCAATGCTTCACCCCCAATCTCCTTCATCAAGTCTCAAACAATGGTGGGATTGACTTCTTGAAGACAGTTTTTGCCACCATATTTGTGGAAAAGTGTGAACGCTACATTTGGGGAGACACCAGATGGGAGAACTTTGATGTTGTTGCTGCAAACTTTGTGATCATTTGAGGTGCAGCAAAAATTGTCAAGTTCCACCTGAATTAATTTCGGCCAAAGCCACTGGACAAGTTCACTGCATCACAAGTATTAGGATCTCAGGGAATTATGGCAACAAATCATAGTGTGCTCACAACTGTTCAGGGATTGACAAGTCATAAATGGTATGACCTGCTTCCCAAAAGACCTTCATGTTATCTCCCCACTGTCAGCAAAGTTGCAGCCAGCTGTGCTCAATGGTAATATTAAAGATACTTTTGAGGAAGTGGTGAGCAGGGCCAACATTGACAGGCTCCAATTTAGGTGCAATATATTCCCTACATAGTCAATGAGCATGGATAACTTTACTTTGAAATGGTTGGAACTTGCCATAGTGCAGTTGCAAGTCCATGCAAAAAGGTCATTTCTGAGCCACAGTCTGTAGTGGATTGCAGCGGCATCCCTGATGAACATACATCACATAGAATCAAAGACTACTCTGATAAAATAAAGAGCTGACCTCCAAGCTCTACAACAAGACTGAGATATAAGTATGCAATTGTGTCCTTGTAGCAATTATTCAGGATCACCCAAAGGCCCAGCCACTTTCCTGACCACTTATCTCTGATGCCCCAGATCGGAAAGTCAATGTTCATCAGTTTATCATGGCCATTGCCACTCCACTCATGATGGGGGCCAAGGCTTGACAGGATACCATGTTTGACCTTCTTTGCAGCTGGTTCACAAAGTTTGAATCCATCTGGGCCATGCAATCACATCTCATCAATGACTGCTTTCCTGGAATATCAAAGGTAAGTCAATATTCAGAGAGTCCAAAGATGTCACTAATACCTTGTGAGATGGACTCCCATCCCAAATACAATAGCCTCCTTCATGAGATGAGGTCCTTGTTGGCTGCTGGGGTCTTTCAACATTTCATTCAGAACTAGCTGTTGCTTATCCACAGATGACATTTTGTGCATTGTTTTGCCACTACCTTGTAGCCCAAAGTCATGGCAGCGCCACACCACAGTTGCTTGGCTAGATTCCTGAAGTGATTAATATTTGATTCAATACCAGCAAAAGAGCAGAACATACAACATGGTTATGTTGTGCTCAACACACAGTAGTTCACTGAGTGTAGCACAATTTGTGATACCTCACTTGTAATAATTGCAAAGAATTTTCTCAATGCCTTTGTTGTTTTTAGGTGCTAATTTTCCCCCTTGTCAATGTAGTGGGAAGGGGGGTAAGAGGCAATATGCACGACATAATTTATGTTGATTAACACCAGTAGAATTGTTGGTTTTTGCAGACATGGACAAGAGAATAGAGGCTGTAGCTCTGATCCTTCAGTGCTCAATGAGGTGCTTTATGGTAGATAGACCACCTTGATGCATCCAAAAGTAGGCAAGCAACTGCCTATGAATGGAGTGCTCATACAGTTATCCACCAGGCTACCTTGAGGCTAGCCCTGTTCCACTTGCTAAGTAATAGGCATTCCAGGTGGCTAAAACCACACAGAGTGGTCAATGCAGAAGCCCCTTGTGGCCTGTAAAGAAACAAGCCCCTTCAACACATCCACATGACAAGAAGATACATTGGTTCAAGAGAGAAAGATATAGCAATGTAACATTCACTTGAGGTTAACAGGAAACTATGCAGAATTGAGCTTGTTTGCTTCAAATAAGTATTAGGTGAACTCACAAGACTGAAGAAATTTAACCAGACAGATTGTATAAATCAAATGCTGGTGATAGCCAGATAAAACAGCTATTTGTTCCATGTTAGATGCTCTTAAAACAAGCCACTCAGGAGTCAGAACCTCATACCCACACTTAAGGTTGTTTTGGATGCATTTGATTGATTCCTTCAATTGATTCATCCATGTACACAGCATGGGTTCCTGGACCCTAATGGTATGCTAATACTCAATTCCTATGCTCTAGACCAATGTTCTGGTATAGGCTGGACACTTGCTGTACCATCTTATATCAATACCCAACATATCTATGTAAACAGAAGTGTACACTGAAGTAATTTAGTAAACTGTAAGCAGGGCAGTGTCAAGATAACATGTGATGACACACCATTGATCCTATATCCTCTTCATATCCAAAGGTATGGTGGCTGGCATTAGCATGGCAGGAGTGCCACTGAAGCTGTAAGTCATTGATGATGCACTGAGAAGCACATATATGGAGAGGCGGCAATGGTTGTTGTGCAGATTCCTCATGGTCACAGGGACCTTTGTTTGTTTTCCATCAATTCCAGCTATGTGTGATACTTACAAAATACTCCAACAACAATGATTGCAGAACAATCTGTGCACATATGGTAGCTGGAGCTGTTGTTCAAACTTCATACTCACTGTGTTCACAACTTCTCACAAATCCTCACTACTCAAATCAGAGTCCATTTTTATTTATAGATCAAAGATATGGAGTTTGACAAGGGACTTGACAGTTGAACATTGAACATTGATGATTCTCAATTGAAATCCTTCCTGATACAAATGGTGCACCATATCCCTGCTTACTATTTCATTCTTGTTATTATGCAGGTCAATGTTGACACTGGATGCAGTTGGCAGCTGAATGACCTGCCCCTCCTGGCACACAGATTTCACTTATCACCTTACAACCAACATACCTTCCCACCATCTGCTACATTGCTGCTCACCATGTCCATGACATCCAAAGTCAACCGAGACCTGGCTACTGCAATTCGCACACAAAACACCGCTTGTGCTCGAGTGTGGCAAGTCACCTTATTCAGAGGTCCAATGCTAAGGTTGACTCAAATGGACAGTATCAAGATTACTTGCCCCCAGACCATAGGCAATAGGTATCCACTATTAGTATTACCAGTGTCTAGTTTTTTTGTTGTTTGAAGGGATTTACCAGCTAACACACATAGCTCCACTGTGTTCCAACGCGGCCACTCGATAGGCAGAGGCTGACTTGCCAAGGTCTTAGCTCATGCCAAAGGTAAGTACAGAAGCTCCCCACTCTCTATTGGTGGCTGTGTCACCATTTACCATAGTCTTATATGTAGTCCATAATTAATTTTCATGTCATATTTTATTGCGATAAGGCCTCAGAATACCAGGCAATGAGCTCGTTGTCGAGCACGGTGAGGACAATCAGATTGATCATTGCCCAGCTGGCCGGAGCGGTCTCCGAAATGGCCTAGGCTCGGCGGAGACCGAACTTTGTAAAGCGAACTTTGAACCGAACATTGGAATTTTGAACCGTGTAGCTCTCGTCTACCGTACACTAGTTAGCAGCTCGGTCAGCACGATCGTCGGTGGCTTGTCGAATTTTGATCTCGACTCGGATATCGTGGAAATGTGGGTCCATGTTGGGTTACTAATAAGGATGTCCATATACGAATAGTATAACAGCCAAAAAAGAGCTATGCATTTTTCAGCTCGGTCATGAAAACACCTCATCCTCCCGTTGCGTCAGACTACTCATGTCCTCCTCAGCAGATTTCACATTCCAGTTTTACATCCCATCCCTTGGTCCGTTCGATTGCAAACTCCTCCCAATCCTGCCAGGGTGTTGACGACTGCCGCGTGCTTTCCACCATTATCTGGGGCTGTGTTGCCACACTGGTTGCGTGTACATGGGTCTCCGTGCACCCAAATGTACCAGACCCAGATATGGGCAGGATTGCGCTCACTCTTCATCGCTTAAAGCTCATGCTTTTAGCAATAATAGCTCCAGAAGTTATTGTGATCTGGGCACTCAGACAGAAAATGGTTGCTAATCAGCTTTGCGTTGGTATGTCCTGGATCCTTCCAACAGATCCCCTTGCTCACATATCAAAAAAAAGATCATATAATGACCACTGCTCATGGTTTTTTCGTCAGTATGGGTGGATTCGTCATTGCGAAAGACGATATCCTACGCCCTATCACGTCACACTCTGTTGGGTCAGAGGTTGACGGGAAAACAATCCGTGAGATTGACTACAAGGAGATACTTGATCGAAGCAAGGGTGACGAGATCACCAAAGGACTTGCTATTATACAGACGGCGTGGTTCATAGCGCAGTGTATTGCTCGGCGGGCCCAGCATATTCCTTTAACAGAGTTGGAGGTTGTGACCCTCGCCTTCGGGTTGATAAATATCGTTATCTACTTCATCTGGTGGGAGAAGCCGCTGGACGTGAGGCACCCTATACGAATTGGACCTCCGCCTGTCGAATCAAGCCACTCGAAAACGCCGATTGACCATAATACTCCTCCGTGGAGAGAGGGGATAGTCACCACGATCGGATATACGTCAGCGATGGTAGTAGAGGTTTTTGGGGGTGAACAACATGGCGACGATCTTGAGGCAGGCCAAACACATGTCCCTACACTCTGGGCTGGAAGATTAGGCCCTCGCCAACGAGGCAACGCTGCGTTGTTTTCGGTGCTCTTGGCTATAGCATTTGGTAGCATTCACTTTATCGCATGGAATTCATATTTTCCTACCCAAGCCGAACGCGTTCTTTGGCGCGTCGCTTCTGTTATTGTGGTCGCAGTGCCTATTGTCTTTTTTTTAGACACTCTTTTCTTGATGAAATTTCCGTCCTGGGCCCCGGATTGGTGGAAGCATGTTACATTCTATGTGGTGATTCCAGTCGGCATGATAACTTACATAATTGGCAGAGTCATTTTGATGATATTACCGTTTGTGGCATTGCGTTCTCTAGCTGACGATGCGTTTATAGACATAGATTGGTCGAAGTTCTTTCCTCATATATCATAAATCATTTCTGGGATTCAGACTGAAATGCAAAGGTTATGGACCTGGTGCACGTATATCAGCATTTCCTAGGCAGGTCGTCGTGTTCAAACTAGCAGTAGTAGCTGAGTGGTTCGAAAGATCAAAGGGACCACTCACTACAGCTTCTTTCTTGGAATTGCACACAGCAGAACAGTTTGTAAGGCCTTATGGTGTAGAGGTGTGATGCTTGTTTTGGGATCGATAATTTCCGTAAGCCTGATCGTTCTTAAAGGTACTTGAGCACTTGGCACGTTGAACTTGCCAGATTCCGAACCCGCACACAGTCGCGAGGATGAAATATTTATCCTCACCAATAACCCACTTTGAGTCGACTCTGAGTAGACTATGGCATACTTAGTAGAACAGGAAAAAAACTTTGCTATAAAAGAGCCGCTGATCCAGGAAGAGATGAACTCTGAGAAAAATATGTCGCTTGCCTGACACTCTGATGCGAACCATCGCCTACACAATGTTCGACGTTCAATTCAGAACCTTCCAAGTTCTCGAAAGGACTCCATTACCCTACAACGAAGTTTGTGCTGTAATTTGGGGGGGGGGAATACATAGAGGCGGAGTCACCGATGGGGATGGGTCATGCTCAGCGCCCATGTAAGTAAATTACCACCAGAATATGCAGGACATAACGGCATCATTGGTTATTCCATAACTCTTAATCATCGGCAGAGCCAGGTTCCAGTGGCAGAAAGAAACTGCCAGGATTGACGATTATGAACATCTTTGCTTGCCGTTTCTTCTTGCGACGTACCTGCTTTCGTTCGGCAGCCCTATGCTGGGTACCGTCCTGAAACATCAGTTAGCCACCCTTCGAAAAGCATTGCTCTCGAGAAGATCTGGCCATAGACCCAGGTTCAACTTTTCGGCCTATTGACGCCTTCGCCGCTTGTAACGCTCCACTTGACTGTTCAATCTTCGGATGGCCCCTTTATCCTAAGATCAATACCAACGGCGTTCTCTATCCGTTATGAAGAGGTTCTACGGCCTTAGCGTCACCGACCTCAACGAAAATAGCACTATACTCACCAGGGCTGCCGGTGACACCGTCCACTGAGACCAGTATAAAACCTACTAACGAGTGTCTAGGATTTCCAGTCACTCATACCCACTCATACCCTTCTACAGTTCTATATTATAACTCGCGATGAAACTCTCAGTCACTTTCGCTCCTCTTGCTCTCAGCATGCTTCCTTCCCTGGCCTCCGCTATCAGCCTCGCATATGACACTGCGTACGACAACGCACAAGGCTCCCTCACCACCGTCGCCTGCTCCGACGGCAAAAACGGTCTCCTTACGCGCGGGTTCACCACCTTCGGCTCGCTCCCCAAATTCCCCCACATCGGCGCGGCAGCTGCCATCCCTGGCTGGAACTCGCCAAATTGTGGTACATGCTGGAAGCTCACCTACGAGAATGCCGACGGGGAGAGCAAGAGCATCAATGTCCTTGCGATAGACGCCGCTGGGGCGGGGGCAGGGTTCAATATTGCGTTGGCGGCGATGAATGAGCTGACCGATGGAAATGGTGTGCAGTTGGGGAGGATTGAGGTTGAGTCAGAACAGGTGGATACTTCTGTCTGTGGGCTTTGATTGGTGGATTTGTGTATGTACTTGTGTCAACAGTAGCTTTCTGAGCTGACTACGATGATTTAGCTGAAGAGTGAAATTCTGCTGGGTGGGCTAGTTCAAACTTGGACATTCCGGTGTCAATTCGGACTTGAAATGTATTACTGCCATTGTTTCATATGAGCCTGGATGAACTTTGGGCACATGATATACTTACATAGATACTTGTTTCTGAACTAAATTCGATGATGAATATGAGTCTGGTTCCAACTCACCACAAATAGAATGAAAGAAGCCCAGCCTCGAGGCCTCCTACCTTGTCCCTTATGCATTACTCACGTCCTCACAATAATCCTCAAGTCTAGCCAGCCTCGACATGAAAATGAGGATGTGTGTGTCTGTACATAGCCATGGCATCTTGAAACCCACTCAACTTCAACATTCAAGGTCCCCGATCACTTCGAGGTATGTGCAACACGGTCTTGAGTCCCATTGAGCTAATTAAATGTTTCCAGAATGGCTGTTCATGTCGATCCAAATTATTCCAAGCGGCACGAGGGCTAACTTTGAGCAATGCCCAGTGTGTGAGCACAGCTTGTATGTTGATATAGAAAACGCAGTCATGATAGACCGATATCGTTACCCAGCGCCTAAGGCGCTCAAGTTGGAATGTGTCATGCGCACGCGGCATGTGTAGACAACCTACTGAGCGTGCCTGAGTCTCCGATCGGTTACAACTTTTCAAATTTGGTACGGGCGCGAGGCCGAAGTCTCCAAGCTCGGGGATCCGTGGAAGGTGCTGGGCAGTGGGCTGCATAACTTGAAATGCCAGGTGATGCGCATACGTGAGAGAGCCCGCACTAATCCAACTTCCCAAAAATAGTCCAGGTGCATGGGCTCGTGTTCATTGTTCTACTTTCTCGACATTAGAGTCGATCAACATGAATTGAGTGTAGAAGTGCAGAACGGTGATTTTGGAGCTCGGAAGGTAGAACTGGCCGGTTCTCGAAGAGGATGCCATGAAATGATTCATCTCACCTCTCTACTATCGTTGCATCAATGCGTGGACTTACCGACGCTTGAACACGATGCATGGTGATCTGCTTGCTAGACCTCTTGGTCATGGGAGGTTAGTGGGTCCGGTGTGGTATAGTTGTGTCAATACCTCTCCGCTTTGTTATTCACCGATACGTTAAGTGTGTCGCGACGCGCCATTCGATGCCAATGATGGTGTATGATTCTTGTAATCTGACGGGTCTGATATCGATAGCCATGGAATTCAAACTCAGAGGGGTTTTCGTGTTCACTTATAAAGCTCTAAGGGGGGTATAACCTACCTTTTCCTCTTGACCACATTCATAAAAATTTCTCCAAATGGCACCCCACATCCCTTTTGACCTCCCATTGAATCGCCTAGCTCCAAGCTTTCTGGGGCCACGTTTAAGGCTCTCCCAAGGCGTGACAGTGCTTCTTTCCTGGGCCTAGTGCTCTACACGTTTCTATTACGATTTGACCTCCCCCACGAGGGTCCGCGACGCTGTTATCAGAGCCGTGATGAATTAATGCTTTCAACATATGCCTTCATTGTTTGCAGATCCACGAAGCGCACTCTAGAAGGTGAGTTTTCCACACTTGTTTCACTATCTCTTTGCTTGCAGTACTGAGTCACCCCGTTTAGGCGCTTAACTTCATTACGTGTGTATTGAGCGCCAAATTCCGATAGCATCACGCCTATGATCAGCGGAGCTCGATATTGAAATAAGCTGTAGCCAGCTTCGGTTGCTGCTAGCACACCATTATAGCTATTAACACCACAGATTGACTTCGATTTACACATCCTTGCCTCATCGGGGCTATCTGACACTATAATTCACAAACTTCACAGCTGAGGTGACACGCCTTCGACTTCTGTTCTAGCGGAGAAGGCATCACGGCGAACAAGACTGAGACAGCCGCAAAGCTCGGTCATCACATTCGACAAGCATGCCCCCCATAGTATTCAGTCTTCATTTCTAGATATTGCCCACGATGGTTGAATGTCATGCACCCAACGATAAACTCGACGCACGTCGGGCCTCTAGTCACATATATGTTGATCAGAGGGCATCAGTCCCACTACTACCAACTGATTATCCACGTCTGATCAACTTCGACCCGCATTTCGCCTTAACGGCTCCGCTTCACCCCAAGGCTACCCCCTCGCCTTCACCACCTGATCATATCAACCCCCTAAATGTCTCAGGATCCAAGCTCAAACAATTTTCGTTCCTCGCCTCTTACGTGCCGCCCGCAAACAACTTTTCCGGTAGCGCCAGCCTCGACCATTCTTATACCATGCCGAGCCAGCATTGGAAGATAGCGAAGGCCTTATTCACTAGTCCTAATCATTGGAGAGGAGGATACAAGGTATTCGAAAAAAATCCGCGCCCCCCTAAACGAGAACCTACCATTGACAATGCCACGCAAACCGTCGACCTCACAGGAGAAGTTCGCATAACCCATCAAAACGCGGTTTCTCATGGCGGCTTTTCTGACATATACCGAGGAGTGTGGGATCGGAGTACGGGAAAAGTTTTCCACGGTGGATTTAGCGAGGAATTGAAGGAGGTTGAGGTTTGTCATACGTGCGAACATCACAATTCTGTACTTACCTCGTTCTTACAGGTTGCCGTTAAGCTGCTGCGGGTGTTTACCCGGAGAGGGATAGACCATGAACGAGCGCGCAAGGTAGTGACAGCGTGGTTCAGTGTGTAGTTTGCATTCTCACACCCATTCCCCCCGTCCAGCGGCTGAACCGGGAAGTGAACGTGTGGAAACGCCTTGAGCATTCCAATATCGCCAAGTTCTATGGAGTTTCATTTCAGCTTGGCGGACGGCCTGCATTAGTCATGCAGTGGTATGGGAATGGGACCGCACCAAGCTATATCAAGGATCGTCCAATGGTGTTCAGGTTCACGCTAGTGAGTGATTGATGCACCCTGCATACAAGGTCCGCGGCAGCTGATACGAGGCACATAGGTGAAGGAGGTTTGTGCTGGATTGACGTATCTACATACTCTGGACTACCCTGTGATACACGGGGATCTAAAAGGCGTGAGTAGATCTATAATCCACTTCAAAGCAGCTAAATGACAATTTTTCGAACAGAACAACATCCTGGTGGATGATGACGGCCACGCTGTACTCAGCGACTTCGGGCTTTCGAAGGTAATTGACGACCTCGAAGGACCGACCGGGAATACGACGACCACGCTAGCAGGATCGGTGCGCTGGCAAGCGCCTGAGCTACTTTTCGATGACGAGGAGGAAGATGAGCAAGTACCAACCCCCCCTGCAGGGCCTACTCTCGCATCAGATGTATGGTCCCTGGGGTGCACTATATATGAGGTACGACCCCTTATTGGGATACTTGTCAGATAGCTTATACTATTCAATCTAGCTCCTCTCTGGCCGCCTTCCCTACGAACATCGACTGCACGACTGGAGAGTAATCCAGGATGTTATGCGGGGAATCAGTCCCCTGCGGCCAGAAGATACAGTAATCTACCAATCGGAGGGGCTCGTGAAGATCTTGAAGGACTGCTGGACACTCGTCCCGGCTGATCGGCCGACCGTGCACGATGTGGAGTCGAGAATGTCCGCGCTGCCACTGGACTAATTTAGACTTTTTTTTTACGTTTTCTCTGAGCTGTCTATTTTTGCATCTTTGCAGTTCAAGTTGTGACCGATCTATCTGTTTTCACTTTAAAATATGGAAACCTTGGACTTGTTTGGAATGTGAGGGCCCAATATTGGCGTGTTAGAACACGCCATGTAAGGTTCATTCCATTATAGGCAAGTTAGGAGTTAGACACCCAATCTTATGTTAACTATTCATAGGGAAAAAGGGATTGCCAACCTGCAGAAAGTATGCGGGACTTCATTCCCTGTAAACCATTAAGAACAGCCACGACGCATAATAAATATACATAGCAACGTCCTAGCCTACATCCAAGCTAACTGCGACTACAATTACTGAAGCCCGAACAATCAGCAGTCAGCAGGGACCGTGCTGTCATCGACAAATTTGGCCGCATTGACCCCAAGGCCCCGGCTTGCAAAGGCCTTCCAGAGGAGACACCTGTTGACACCGCCATATCGGTCCACGTCGGCTTGGATCCACGCGTCTCGAGCAGAAACGACTGAATCATGATAAAGGTCAATCCAAGTCTCCGGAAAGCGACTACTGGGATCTGCTTACATGTAGGACTACACGGTTGGAGAGCAAGGGCGTCGATGAAGAGATGAAGGAACACGACGTTTCCCTCGGAGCCTGTTGGGTCGGTCTTGGCGGTCGCCGAGAACCCGTGTGCTGTGACGAGAGCAGCATACACGTTGTGGAGCATGTTGGCCCAGACTTCTCCAATGTCTGTGAAGTGTGACCGTCAGAAACTCAGTGGATAGCGACGGACAAATCAAGGACGAACTGTGGACTTCGTTGAGCGCAGCAATACTCGAATACCGCAAGGGGTTAGTGGTGCTATTCACAGTTTTAGTGAAGCGGACGCTGCATGTCGTATGAGCGAGCACTCACGGGTTGACCGAGTATGGGTGAGTCCGGATGCCGACAGTATTGTTAATGACATATTGACCAAGAATGTAGTCGACAATTGTACCGGATTTCTGTTCTGTCCACCTACACGGATGCGCGTGACAACTAAATCCCAGATTTGGGTTGACACTTACTCAGCCATAGCGTCCGACCAACCTTCGCCCATACCACCAGCTTCAGTTGTTTGCAGGCATCGTCCGGTCCCGCCCCCAGTCATTCGGTTAGTGATTCCATGCGTCATTTCGTGGACCATGATATCGTTCTCCATCGTTCCATCGCGGTGCACCTATGATGGGAGTGAGTCGAATGTTCTGTGACTTTTGGGAGAATTAAAACAAAAATACGGGAGTGCGGGTCCAGACGAACCTACATATACAGTTAATAGCAGAATAAAGCATTCCGTTCAACCAAACTTACATTCGGCAAGTTCCAGATTGGCCGCTGTGGAGAGACGTCAGCACCATACCAGCTCACGCAATAACTCTCCAACTTACTCAGGGGGCGTGGCGAAGTTGGCATTGTTGGTCCCAGATGCATCTTGAACCGACATCAACACTCGATCTCTCCCTTTGCCGCCCTTGCCGAAGTTATTGGTCTGGAAGTTAAATGCACTCTCCGTAAATCCATATCGGTAAGCAATGTCATGGACACTGTTGATAATGTAAAAGGCGTTGACGCGTGCAGCGTTCAGGTTCTCAGGGAATGTTGGGTCTTCCAGGTCGTTGTAGGTATAGTTGAAGCTACCCGCGGATGACTGGGTGGTGGTGGCACTTTGCGACGACTTGAAAGCGACAACATTGTTTCCACTAATTGGCGACCGAAAACCTGAGAGATAGAGGCTGGGTAGTATGGTAACTGACTTACGCTGTGCTTGTTGTTTGAGTGGTTCCGTCGTCGTGCCATCCCAAAGGGGAGGAGAACAGATCTTGTGGGTCTACGAGAATCTCCAGCCCATCTGTGTAAACCTGTTTGTTGACGGGTAAAACTTTGTACTAAAGGAAACTTGTCAATTTGGTTTCATCTAACAACAGCAGACACTTTACTGATGCATCAGCAACAAAGTCGGTGACGGATAAAAGCTCCCCGGTATGGGCATCGACGAAAGCCTCATACCAAGTATTAGCTTCTGTGTTTTGAATCTGCACGACATGAACGAGAGATACAGAGCCGTCAGGTCGAGCAAGATATTCAAGAGTCGTTGGGTGGCCGTTGTACGTCCCCTCAAGGAGTTTCTCAATCTTTGGTATAAAAGATGCGACGGTAACCGAGGGTTTAGAAGGTGCGATCTTGTCTTGATGGTCGTTAAGGACGAACACATATACTAAATAGATACCGAGACTTACTAGCCTTGACGAAGGACGAACCGAACGAGACGACTTTGTTGGCTTTCCATGCGACATTGGCAACCGCGTTGACAAATGATACCCCTTCCTATGAGACATGATACAATCAGTCCAGCGATTAACGGGATATAGTATCAGAAACACTTACATGTGATTGTTTTACGTAGGCAAATTTCTTGGACCCAGCCTCATAACCGGATTTGTATTTAATGTTACTTGCATCTACTCCAAGCTGGGCGGTGACGACGGAGACTGCAGCTTCTGGCAGCGGGGCTTCGACGAGAGAAGCAGGTTGTTCAAGGCCAGTACCAAATGTCTGACTACTTCGTGAGCGGCTTTATTAATTTGGTACCGTGTGCAAATAGTGTACCTTGTATGAAGTCTCTGGATGGAAAGTCTCGACCTTGAATACCCGGCCAATGCTCCTTGTGCGATGGGTAGAGTACTTTGTGGAGGCGGATGAAGGCTTCGCATTGATGAGAGACGCGTAGGCGATTGCGAGGACGACTGAAGCAAAGAATCCGTTGAACACCATATCAAAAGCAAAGAGACAAGGTGAAGCTAAATATGATGAAGAGGAGGTTCCCCGTCTATGAGGCGTCTTATTACTGGGCTTTTATGCAAACATCTGGATATCTCTCGGTACTAGCAGTCCTGGATATCAGCGCGGGGACGGTGAGAGTTAGCCGTTGTCCAATGATTCCATAAAATCGCATGGCTCAGCATAGCTTCTTTAAGGATTCGAATCAGGTGGTGCGTCGAACAGTGAGCAAAAAAGAAACTCACCTCAACTGAATTCTGAGTTGAGTTTTGAGTAATGATCGACAGCAGTCAGCTAGAAGCTTTTGTCATTGTTTGAGACAAATGATGCCCTCGGCTTCGGTTCTAGGACACAAGGTGTATATGATACATCGAGACTTCTATTAGGTTTTTAGCGAGCAGAGACGCGTGCACTACTTATGGCCGTGTGAGATCGGAGCAGTAAGCACTGGAAATCATGTGTAAACGTGCGCGTTGCGAAATATCATGAGAGTATTTGCACAGGTATACCTTCCCTGATACCTTGTGGCACACAAGTGCGCCATGTGTCTCGCATTGTATCGTGGAGAACCTTGATGCCTGTCCCATGTGCATGTATGCCATAGCAAAACTGTAGCCTTGACGACCGACGATGGCGGCAGTTTATACATGTTGTGATTGAACGACGATGCCCCTGTCAAAAGCAATGATTATCACCGGTTACTGAGCTGGTACCTGTACTCACCTATGTATTTGGTGACATTTAATAGGTACCGTTAGTGGAGGAACAACACTTCTGCTTCGGGAATATATCAAAATGATGGAGTAGTAGAACGGTGTAGATCTGACGGTTAGACCATCCTGTTACTACTCAAGAAGCGGTAAAAATACAAAATAATGTTATTCCCATCAAGGCTGGTCGAGGTATCAATAAAAGTGTACACCATGCGGGGGGTCCCAGGAGGAGATAGAATCTCCTGATTAGACTGGCTCCAAAAATTGTTGAATTGAATTTAAAGCCTGCTTCGCTCGAGTAAGCTTCATCTCAGTATCCATGTGCGCGACATGGGCTTTGGAGCGAACAAGATATGCTATTAAGAAATGTTAGAATTTTCTCATCCTATCATGACCGGGTGCTTGCCTTCGTCCCTTTGGGCGGTCAAATTCCGAACGGATTCGGAAAGTCGAGTTTCGCGGTCCTTCTGTTCTTCAACTACAAAAGAAAAGTCAATTTAGGGCCTGAACACCAAAAGAGAACCCTGACGAGAGCGGCGAGCTTCGTTGAGACTATTCGCAAGTTCCAGAAGTTTTTTATCTTTTTGTTCTCCCTCGAGCACGACTGACGTGAACCGTCAAGAAAAGGACAATGCGGTTATCAAACTAGCTTACGAGTAGCGATACGTTGTTCTGTTGCAAGGCGGCTGTGTCTTTCCCCTTGAAACTTCGTATTTACTGGAAGAAAAGTCAGAAGAGGTTCCACATAATCTGATGAGTTGTGAACCAACATTCCGCCAAACGATCTCTAAGGGTATCGCGGTCGTTGCGAATATCCAAGTGATTCGTAGAAAGGAAATGAAACACTGTGGACGGCGGTGAGTTATTGTTAAGCTATCGAGTTAAACTTACAATCTGCAGCATTCCGAATGGCGGAGTCTGTCTCATCTATAGGCACATCGACTGCCATCGGAGAGCCAGGAAGTATGACGGGAGAAAGGCGTATACTAGAGCCGCTGTCGGATGAGGCGTTATGGTCCAGGGCTCCTGGTTGAACTGATGGTCTTGTTCCTGCGGGTGGCTCCTTGGGTGAAGCAGATAGACCGTGAATAGGCAGGCTGCGCGGTAGGACAGTTTGGTATTCGCCTTTCTGGGCGGGTATGTTGTCAGTGTCGTCGCCTGGCCCTGGAGACTTGTTTGTGGCTTGATGCTCCTTCACTTCGTCCTCCCTTTGATTGTCCACATTTTGGTATTCCTCTTCATACATTTCATCTTTCGGCGCATTTTTGGATTCTGTGTGGTCGCTTGTCTGACTGCCCCTAGCATCAAGAACGTATTCAACCAAATCATGTTCGTCAGTTACAGCATCCTCTTCTTCCGATGAGTTAGAGATGATCCCAAAGTGGGCTTCTGGCATGTTTGCCATAGAATCTGCTTGCTTCGGGGATAATCGCGAGTGTATATCCGTCATCATTGCCCAATCCTCCTCCTCTTTCTTCGTTATCATTTTACTCGGTAGGGCATTGGTATAATTCGAGCTATGCTCTCCATTATCGAGTTGGTCGTCTTCCAACGAAACTTCACTCCCGGATGTTGGGGACAAAGACGGATTGAAAGGGCAGGGTACACGATGGAGTAGAGTGGCATCAGAATAAGCGGGGGACGTTGTCCGTTCCCTGCAAAAACCAGGCTGAGATCCATATCTTCGCGCTGTTATATCTAATGAGGTTACGGCGTGTGATGGGGTAAGGTCCACTTCGATTTTCATCTCACTCGCAGGCCGTTTAGTGTCTGCATTGGAGGTGGCGGTAGTGGTGACGATGAAGCCCGAAGTCACATCAAGTTCCTTTGTTTCCTCCAACGGGCTTCTTGTTTCCACACGAGTATTATTTATCTGTGGGTTGCTTGATTCTCGGTCATAATAGCCTCGTTCGCTCGCTGAATATTTGGAACTATGCGTTTGGTGCCGTATGAAGGGAGGTGAAGGAGAGCAACGAAAGTGGGATGGGACTGGGCTTGTTTTGTCATCCTTGAATCCATGCATGTCGATGGTGGGGCTCAGGGGATTGCAATAGTGAGAGTCGATTACCGAGGAAGGCGTAGGCATCAAGAGGCCGCTACCGAAGCCGCGGACTAGTGTTGGGGGATGTTGAGAATCTTCGTTCTTAATGCCTCTTTCCATGGGCGCCTCTTTATTTCGCTCGTCGGTGCTGTGGGGCGCGAAATCCTGAGGTGATCTCGAAGAAAGATGATCAGAATGAGGCGTCGTACTCTGCGGTCTTTTCTCATCGAAACTAGTATCGAAAAGGTGAGAATGATAATCGTCCAGGTGTGTTCGTGCGCTAGATTTTGCATCTGAAAATTCAAGGTTCATTTGACATCGAGAGATTGGCAGTTCAACTGTCGGATCCATAGGATATCTCTCTTCGCTTGATTCTCCATACTCTTCCTCTACGGGTCCGTCAAGGTTCGTCGCCTCGTTGATATCCTTGTCCTCAGTCACATAGTCATCCGGGTCTATCGCGCCATTGTCATTCTTTTCTTCTTCTTCTAGATCATCCTCACTTATTTCTTCATTATCATAACCATCTGACTTCTGAGCCAAAGACATTTCTGTGTCTGCTTCATGGCGAGAACTGTGTTCTTCGTCATCGCATTCTTTCCAGACGGAGCTTCCCAATTTCTGTTGTAGGGTGGATATAGGTGCATCAGTAGATGATGAATGGGAACGGGCAGCTGGCCGCAGCGACCAATGGACAAGGGTGTCTTCAGCAAGTTCATCGGGATTGAAATTGTAGCCAGAATCCACGGAATAGCTTTGGCACTTCCTCTTCAAGGATATATTGTTCACTATCACAGGCGAAGCGCTTTGCCGCAGGTGACTTTCTGTGCCATCCTCATCCCTTTTTTTATGTATGGCGAAATCGAAGGGCTCATCCAATTCCGAGAACAGAGGGCTGAGCAGTGGCGAGGACACGTGGTAGTCCTCATCCGAAAGGGGACCATCCATAATGATGTCTTCCGAATCTCGAACTAGGGAAAGGATGCCTAAAATGACCTCCTGGCGGCACTGAGCCAGACGCTCATCCCTATCTTGAACAGCATCACTGCTATTATTTCCCGCTGGAGCCAGTCGGACCACATCGGAAGAAAGAGGCGAGAAGTTGTGATAGTAATCGACCCCATAATTTGCGTGCACGAGTTCACCTAAATCGTCAGCAAAATCCTCAAGAGGCGATTCCCGTTCTTGTATTTCTTGAGCAGCCATAAGAGGCTCGACATCACCTTCTTTGAGTTACATTAGAACGATGTCGAGAAAAGTCAGTGAAGACTTACGATCTGTGACAAGGGAAACATCTGGAGGGCCACGCAAAGTCACGCCCGCTAAATCTGATTCAGGGTACTCGACAGAAGTTTCCTGACCCCTGATGGGAAAGGGGGCTATAAGGCCGAGGCGACTGGAGCTTTCCTTACCATCTTCATTATTGGGAAATATTTGGACGCTGAGAGGTGGGTGCGATTTATGATGGGAACAGGAGGGTGAGGGTGAAGGCGTTCTCGAGCTCGCGCGATTGACCCTGGTGTCTGGAGGACTTTCAATTGTTGGAAGTGCTCTGCTTTTGCGTTGGGCCGTCGTAGGGGATTGGGCATTACCATTGTTGGAGATCATCAACACACGCTGAGGTCGCTGGCAACCGTTGGGGGGAGGCGAACCAGGCAGCCCTGGGTTCACTGAAGTGATTGGACCACTAACGCCTATATTGTTGATTTGTCGTGAAGGTCCTGAATTATCGCGCGCCTCGGTGTTACAACTTGCACCCTGTGTCACAGTGGGCTGCCAATCCGCATTCTCCGCGCAATTTATTGTGGACGTTGGTATTGGAGTATTTGACAATGATGTCGATATATCTGGGTCGGGCACGGAAATTGATTCTCCCTGCGTGCTATTCGGTCTACCACCTGCTGAGGCGTTAGTAGGTGCGAGACGTGGTACAAGGGTTCTCGCTCTTTGTGGGCTCGGAAATCTTTGCTTGATTCCGTATTGGACGATATCAAGACCTCGCTTCTTTTGCTGCCTTTGGCGGGCCAAATTAATGCTCTTAGTAGATATATTGGAGTTTTGGGGGATACCTGAAAGTTGGGTGTCAGTACCGTCCACTGCAATATTTCGACGAGACAAACTAGGGGTAACTAAATGAGCGGGCGGGCTTGATCGTGGCGATGAAGAGGTCATAGAAACTTCTACAACGTCCATTGGGACGTGGGGTAGAGTCGATTCCGGTCGCTGCTGGGATGCTGGACCTGGGTGCTTCTCGGATTGGGCACCGGATGGAAGGGTTGAAAGCGAACGATGGGCTCGAATTGAAGCACTGGCGCGTTCCTGCACCGACGTAGAGACTGGTAGTGCATCATTTTGAAGCATTAATGTGGAATAGATTTGCTGGGGTGAGAATATGGAACTCACGAAGATTTGGATTGCCACTAGTACCATGTTGGCGCCCAAGAGTCCTGACTGGCAGCATACCACCCACTATGCTGATGGGACGGTTGAAAACATCAGACGGCAGTCTGCCTGATATTGCGTTATATGTAGTCTCCTTATGCTGACCACCTAAGCAACAATATTAGATATCGGTCACAAATTTTAGTAAGATTTGTTACCTTGAACACTAGATTGATGAGCAGGTACACGTGTCCGAGGCTGAGACTTTGGAGACCTTGAAGTACTTGGAGACGAATTCAGGGCAGAGGTTGAAGAGGCAGCAGGAGGTCTAGGAACAACACTACTGTGTGGTTCTGATGGAGGATTAGAGAACAGAACATAAGAGGATTGCCTGGTGTAAAGGTCTAACCTGCCGAAACATGTCTCTGGCCCATGTTGAGACGCTTTTCATCCACACCGGGGCTATTGGGCGGCTTCCTCCATCTTGCCGGTATGGGAACGTTGCCCATATCTTCTTGATTAAGTTGAACGGGCAAGATTCGGATTATTGTCCTGCCTATGTCCACAACAGAGTCGTCCGAACTTATGGAGTCTCCCCTTAGCCGTCGTTGGGAGCCGTTGGACTGAGAGTCTTCCTCGCGCTCTTTATGCCTTTTTTGGTACTCGAGATCATAATGTTCTATCTGAAGCTGCCGCTTCTCCTTTGCTAGCTGCCTAGCCGCTGCGATTTCTTCATCCTCTTGCTCCTCCCACCACACTGCGAGGGCATCTGCCCTCAACTCTTTTTCCACAGATTCCTGGGCCACCGCGTCGTCGTTAAATTCCACTGGGAGTGGTCCTTTGTCGTCGTAATCGAGTGCTTTTAACACCATGGGGTCGTGATCTCTCTCGCGTCGAACGCTAGAACATCCCTCCACACGTATGGTTTGGCCGGTGAGCCACATGAAGCCCCATCCTTTTGTCGCCCACAAATATCTGTCCCTTAATAACGGATGCCTGTGCAAGGGGAACTCCAACCGCGTCGGATCTGGATCCCAGTTGTTGCAGTACCAGTAATTTGCATGCCTCACGTAAAGGAAATACCGGGGAGAGGGTGTAAGGTCCAAGTAGAAGTCTCCTGGCCATCCAAAATCATTAGATGGCCGACCAAATCCACGGAATTCGTAGAATAGGATTCTGTGGTGTCGCGTAGGATAGAGTCTATACGGCCATTCCAAGTTTTTGTCACGCATGACCCGCACCAAATTGGGAAAGCTTTTCAGTCTGCATACAATGCCCGGGTTGGACTTGGATTTTGAATTGGGATTGTCGATCCATGGATTGGGTAATAAAGCTGGAACTTCCTGGGTTGCACCATGGTCTTCAAAAGTGCTAGAGTTGTTGCTATCGCCATCCCCGGATGAGCCGTTGGGTTTTTTGGCGCACCCTCCACTTGGAATGGAAATAGAAGCCTCTGGCAGTGCTTGTGCACGTCTATCACCGCTGATTGCCATACAGTCAGTGATTTGGTGACCATGGGGTGGAAGTCCTTGTGTTTGGTCTTGTGATGCTTTGCCTTCTGGAAATGGCTTCGGCACCCTCGGCACCCAAACATTCCAAAGTCCACCTACACTCGCTACCAACTGACAATATCTACTAGTTCGCCATGCATCCCTCCCTCATTATGTTCGCGAAATCGGTATCTAAGAAGCCTCTTAACTTGAAAGAAGCTAGCGCAACCCTCTTCCCTCCTATCCCGTAAGCTCAGGCCGAACTCCAACCCGTGTTGGGTTTCGCTGATTTTTTGGGACAGGCTATACCGACGGCTGCTACGCGCCCACCGTGCACTACCATCAGACATGAGGATGCTCGGCGATAACTACATTAAATCAGGTCTAAATCCCCGAACTGCCCAGTCAAACCGCTGACAACCGTGCAATGACAGAATTTCGCCTCCATAAAGACGTAACCAATAACGTTCACATCATTGGGTTTCTATCTCAATGGAAAATGTACTTGGATCAGCTGCCTGTGGGACCAGATTCGAAGAGCTTCGCTGGGAAGAAGCTGGATCCGACTGTGTTTGAAAAGGTGAGTAAAATTTTGCTCCCAGGCTTGTACTTTTGCTCACGCCGTTCAACAGATGTCTGGGGAGCAGCTCGGGCAACTTTATGAACTTATGCACGCGACGAAGGATGTATGGAAACCAATAGAAGAAGACTCATAGCTTGATATCGCAGTATCATCTGAGTCTTGTCCTTTCCCAGCCGCGTCCTGACGCGTAAGCGTTCCTGCCATCCCATATCTCAACACACCATCGTGCCCCTCAGGATTGGCTGATCCATAAATGTATATCGTTGAAGTGTCTTGTGACCAAGTTCTACTCCGTTTCCCATGTCGTCATGTCACATGAGACAATTCTCCTGACCAAGAGATCACCATCTGGATCTCACAAGCCTTTGTTATAAAGCTTGTCAAAACTAATTTACACTACTCACACGCATCCCTCTCGAACATCTATAGTCTCTAAGAATGGCTCAATCCTCTACAGTACGTCCTATTATGCGAATTGACAGAACCCCCCAATTAACAACCCTTTTCAGTTCATCCCAACAAATAACACTCCTTACGCCGATCTTCCCTCGATCAACTCTAAGTTACTCGAAGCAAAGGCACGTAAAGGTGGGCGCTTCAGCACTATACACCCGAAACACGCCAACCGAGCCCTACAACAGGCTTGACCTTCGAACAAATTGCCAAAGCAATTGGAAAAGATGAAGTATGGGTTGCAGCGGGATTATACGGCCAGGTGAGCAATCAACGATACGAACTGCCAATTAGTAGTTGATTTTGTTTTCAGGCCAAATTTTCTGAGGATGAGTTGCGTAAACTAGCTGAAGTACTTGAAGTCCCCGTCGTGGAAACTCTGGCAGGCCTTGGAGACCACTGGTGGCCGAACCGTGGGTTAGGACCGGTGCCCCCCACCGATCCAGTTATTTATCGGCTCTATGAGGTATGTGGAGATATATCAAGGGTTGACAATCGTTTAACGACCCTCTACTTTTCAGAGCGTCCTTGTCTACGGATATCCCATCAAGGTAAATATGTTACAGCTACGTCTGGACAAATCATGATAACAGCTCATGCGATTCAAGTCAATCATCCACGAGAAGGTGAGAGTTATCATTTCTACACATTCAGGCCGTCGCTCATTTTGATATAGTTCGGCGACGGTATTATGTCGATGATAGACTGCAAGATCAACGTCGACAGGAAGGCCGACCCAAAAGGCGACCGCGTGGTGCTCACTTTTGAGTGCGTGTTCTCTTGTCGGCGAAGCTTGACGATATTCATGTTTTATCTTCAGTGGAAAGTTCTTGCCGTATGCTAAGTGGTAAACAAGTCTATGTATATGTATATGTAACAAAGAATGTAACTAAAGTTTGAATGGGACCCTTTGATGACGATTAGAAATGGATCAGGCAACAAGAGACCACAGGCTCACGAGAGAAACGGTGCGCAAATTGTCTCCCCATGGGAAACTAAAAGCGAGGTACTCATTGTCATCATCGGCTTTCTAGAAAACAAAGGCAACGATGATGAGCTCATTCAGTGGCGATCGTGCCCAAAGGACAATGGGTACAGCCACCGTGCATTCACTGACGACAAAGAAGGGTTGTGCCAAAGATCTCGAAGTCTTTAAGTCTCCAATATATATATAGCCATGATTATTGGACTTCAACCCTGTCCCCATCGACGATCTCTCGGCTGTTGATCAGACCTGCGCACCTTGCCACTCCCTTCTTGTATATCACTGACCAACGTTCCTTTTACGCTTAGACTTACAGGCCAGGTGCCATGATGGACTCCTTCTTTACAGTGCGCCTACCCCATGTTCTTCGTTTCCCCCTTGACTAACTACGGACCGAGTAGACATACCCAACGAACCTCGCGGGAGACACGTTCCCAATGTCCTTTACCTCGCTCGATCAACCATCCACATTCTTTGAATCATTCGCGCCCCTGCAATGGCCTTGGATAACCACCCCAGAGCTCCCGACAAGCTGGGATGAACCGAGACGCCTCTCCATCTCAATAAAAGAACTAGACACTTTCAATTTTAAGATCACTAGCCCAGCCCAGACACCCACTACTTTCCACTTCGAAGTGGAGCCAATTCAGGAAGAACTAGCTCTTGGGTTTATCGATATGAGGGATGAGAAGCTCGCTGTGCTCCAGGAGCTAATCAGTCTTTGGGCAGAGGTGAGCGTCCGGCGTGGTTACTTTCTTCATACCCCGGCTGACCTAGTCCTTCAACCCAGCGCGACCCCTCCCCTGAGTCCGAACCTGTGGCCACGCCGCCTCAACAAGATACTTTTGACATGACATTTACCTTCACGGAACCGAAATATGAGTTTGATTCTGACACCATTTCATGGGAGGAGTTACTTGGGATCAATCCTGAGGAGCCCGCCAAAAATCCCGTTACATTTTTCCCTTCTCTTCCCCCCCCTCCGTTACCCCAGACTCCCGTCATGAAGCAGAAGGCAGCTCCGAAGAACAGCTGGGCGGAGGAGGAATATGTCGACTCTGGGAGAGAAGAGGACAAAGATGGTGATTTCGGAAACCTTTTCACTGGAAGTCGAAGGCGATTCAACAGGATGCGGTCGAATGTCAGGACGTCCACAGACTCATCTTCAGAGCCCGATATAACGCCCATAAAGAGGAAGGCGGCCCACAGTAGAGTAAGTGCTCTGACTCTCTAACCTTCACGGCCATCCTTACATCCCAACAGGATGAATCCGCATCTCCCTCAAAACGACAAAAATGCGACCCAGAGGTTGTCTGCCGAGTGAACGGCTGCCGGCACATCTCCAAAACCCGCTTCGAATGCTTCAAACACCGAGAGACACACTTCCCTGGTCGCTTTCAGTGCCCATACCCAGAATGCCGCAAAGTGTTTGTGCGCAGCTCATCTCTGAGCCGACATCTGAAACGCCCCCGTAATGCTTCGTGCGGCTCTTTCGCTGGGTCTCAGGCGGATTGGGGTGTTGGGCTCATAAACTTTGCACTTTGTGCACCCGCTTGGCTGGAGCCAGGATTCCTTGACGATATTACTGAATTATGACACGTACCATATACTTATATTAATATTAAATTACCACTATCCACCACATTTGTATCTGGTTGAAAAATAATTAGTTGGATCACAATCATTGCTTCTGATGGGTAGCGGCGTTTGCGCCCAAGACTGAACCTCATCATGCATCACCCACATATATATGCCAGCAACTTTAACATCCAGGACACCGAGTTATGGCCTCCACGCCACCCAGTCAAAGATAAATTCGCACGCCTCAACTGCCCGAGATGGCCGCTAACCATTAGCGCTCCCCAGAAGAATCTAGACACTCCCAAATTCGTTAAGACAACAGTCCTGTGACTACAATGGGTTTTTCTATCGAGAAATGAGAGGGGGTTACAGTGGATTGACCTGTGCTATAGAGAGTGTAATAGTGTAGCGGGCTAAGCAAAGTTTTGAGCGCTTTGAGGTGAGTGTATCTGCAAATGAAGGAGCCTCCCTTGACCATAACCCTTCCCAGGACACAGATTATCCAGTTCACTGGAATATACTGAACAACAGAAATTCAGCACCTCGTCCTCTCACCCCGATCACACCGACTCGTCGATCAGACCACATTGAAGTCTGCCAAACTACAATCACATATATTTTTCAGGGGTTTATCAGCAAGATTTCACTTATTTATAGTGAGAATTTCGGAGTCGCTGCCTGGCGTATCTTCTCCGACCACCGTCCGCTTGGTGTGCCGAGACGGATGCGGGGGTCGCTACCTCGAGCTTTGCACCTTGGAAGTTATTTCACTGGATGGTAGAAGGGCCATCGGCGTTCCTGTTGCGACAAATTGTGTAGGCTATCTGATACTTTGAATTTCTATGCGAGCAAGAATTACGTTCTGCGTACATGTACTATATTTCTTATCCATGAAAGAATCAAGTCATGACCAAAAAAATATCGTTCTTGCGGTCGTGGATCAGTCTCGAGCTGCCGTACCATTACTTTTCAACAAGCGAGGCCGTTTGCTGGGGCTCGCAGAAAAAGGCCTTGGACTTCATCAAATATGAACGATTATGCTGCGTCAGCCGCCAATTTATCCATCAGTGCTTATCCTCAGTAAAAAGCAGAAGTCGATCTGTGGTCAGTGAATGGTAGGCTTTTAGTCAGATTAGACCTAAGACTAACTAATATGCGTTTTTGAGACATTTGACCGACATCAGCAAAAGGGCTCCGACTGGGTATTGGATTGTGGCTCGTGGGAAAGTCAGCCCAACATGGCGGGGCCTGGTATTCCAAGGTATGCGGGCAGCCATGTTTGTAGCAAACTGGGATGGCTAGCTCAATCTGGGGGCATAATGTAAGGTGGGGAGAATATTTGATTCACTTTTTATTGTACTCTCGATTATTGTGGTAACTTTACAAATTAATCATAATTTTTTCTGGTACATGGATTGCGTTGCAAACATGAGAGCGCGCGAAAAGGAGAAAAACAGAACATTAAAGCGGGGCATACCCCTCGGCATCCAAAACATCTTCCCAAGTAGTGCTGCCGCAGTTCGGTTCTGAACCGCGGTTCGAACGTGAACTGTTCAGGACTGGACCGAAGTTCAGTTCAAGGTTCAAAGGTTTTGTTGAACTGAACCGAAAGTTCAGTTCAGGGTTCAGGCAGGGGGAAGGAAAGGTGAACCCGTTCGAACCCGTTCGAACCGATGAGCGCAGCGTTGAATTTTTTTCAAGAGTGGCGATGCAACTCATGCAAGATCGTGAGTGTGTCGCGAGAATCTGTTCAGGGCTCAGGACAAGGACCAAGGCACCAACTTGAATGCGGAAAATGCTGACAGGATCTTAGTCAAGGGAGATAAGGCACAGGGCCAATATGGCTACGCGTGGATGCGTGAATCCGTTCGCAGCCGCCATGATGCAGAACGTGGGAAAGCCAATCCTTGTGACGAATTTAAGAAGTATCTGGAGAGCCCTCTTGAAGATGGAGTTGTCGATGTCATTGGATATTGGGGTGTACGTCCTCCCTGAAATATTCATTGTCACACATACCAACACTGTTACAGAAGAACTCTGGGCCACACCATTATCCTACTTGGGCTCGGATGGCCTGGGACTACCTTGCCATCCAGGGTTCTGCGACACCCTCGGAGCATGCATTTTCAGGTGGTGGGATCACTGGGACAGCTTGCCGCAGCTGCCTCACCCCCGATGCATTTGAGGCACTCCAAATTCTGAAAAGCGCATATCAAAATGGCCACATCGGGGCACCTGCTGACACTCAGGTTCAGGTTGATAATGATACAGGAGATTGGGAGACTTTGGTTGCCATGGAGGTTTGTTGTGATGATAGGGATTTGTCTTGATGTTGCCATCTGCTCTATCATAACTCGTTCAATATATTTTGTATTCGGTTCCCAGTTCGAACGCCGTTCGAACCGGAACTGAACCCCCCTTGAACCTGAACTGCGGCAGCATTATTCCCAAGTCTCCTCACCATCCTCGGGACCCAAATCATCACCATTTGCTTCATCTTCATCCTCATCTTCATCGGTTTCATTGTCATCATTCTCCTCCTGGCTATCCTCTCCCTCATCATCACTGTCATCATCTCCTGCTTTGTCACCGTGATCATTCAAGCCACTTCCACCGACCATTGGGTCATCTTCTCCATATTCCTCAAAGAGGCCATGAAATTCTTTGCTGATTTTTGCTAGTGCGTCCCACATTGCTTTATGTCTGATGCCTCCATGAAATCACATAAACATATCTCAATCAACAAACCTGTGAGGGCTCAATTTATGGAAAATTTGCAAAAGTGAAGATAAACTCACATTCCAACATAGTAAAATATCCAATCTTCATTGTTCTCAGCAGTCTGGTGTGAAATTGAAGGGCCAAGTAAATTTGAAGCATGACCATGGGCAAAGGCAGGAATCATGTGGACTCCACAGATCACCTCACTTGGGTCTAAAAATCCAAATGCTTGAGGATCGGTGCTATCCACAAATCCAATGTGATGAAGCCTCTGAGAAGTCCAACCAGCACAGTATCTCAAATCACGTCCGAACCAACATACCCAGAGAAATACCATTTTCTGTGGGTCATCTGATTTGGATCCTGGTCCAACATGTTGAACCTGAGCATGGAAGATACCAATAATGCATGCATACCAGTATGGATGGGAATCCTGGGTATTGGGATCTTTGTGTGACAGGACCATGACATCGGCATGAGTTCGGGGGTTGACAGAGTCTTGCGAGTGACACATATCATATGTCGATAGTTGAAATGGATTACCTTGTGTTTATATATCTTGTTGTTGACAAAACTGATTGTATTACGCTCCTCATCTGAAAAGGGTGTCTCATCACCATCAAAAGAGTGACCAAGGATATGGCTGAGTAAGTGGTTCTTGAGCTGTGGAAGAAAATTCTGTATGCTATTGAGCAAAAGCTAGGGGAAACTGTCATTGCAGGGTCATTGCCATGCTTGGTGAGCCATTGCGTGATGTTCTCATAGTGCCTTGTTGACTCTGATATGTGGTGGTGAAGGGAGGGGAGTGTGTTGGGAAGTGGGTCTGACACTTCAAATGGAACAGCAGCAGTAGGCTTGATATTTGTTGATGCTGGCATGGGAGTAGGATGGTCTATGGCATTATCAAGGATTTCGGTAGTTGCTAACTGGGCCTGTATGGTTTGTTCATGCCGAAGCCTCATATTACGAAGAATATGTTTGCATTGTTGGTGTTTTGCCATTTGCTGTGTGAATTGCTGGAGCTTGTTGGTGCGTGCATAAAAGCGCTTGACACGGCGGTGCTCAAGTTCACCCTAGAGAAGGGGTGGGTTTCTGAATATTGTGGGTGGTAGATAGACTCACGACTTGGGTGGAATAATTGTCTGTTGTACCATATAGCCAGATATTCTTCACATAGTCCCCGAGTGCATGCAACTTGTAAGTGCAAAGATTGAAGACTTTGCGAAGTGCCCTGTCCTTTTTCTTTCCCTTCTGTTTTTTTTGGTCTGAGGGATCTTTCTCTTTGCCTTTGTCAGTGGGAGCTTGTTCCTTAGCCTTACAAGCAGCAGTTGCAGCTTTACGCCTCCCACATGCTGCCTCCTCATGAGGGAGTTCCTTGGTGACAAATTCCTTGCAGGTGGTGTTGGCAAATCGTTGTAAGGCCTGGCCTAGTGCAGTTGTTGTTGTTTCAAAAAATCCAAGTGAGGCTGTTGTATGTACCCGAAGTTTTGCATATGCATGCCATGTGGCCAGGACAAACAGTAGATTGAGGATGACTCCATTGTGAGGTTCTGGGAGAAGAGTCTCAAAAACAGGGATGGCACACTAAAAAGTTCTCAGTGATTCTGAGAGTTGTTATGATAGCTGATCAGTACCTGAAGCAAATCCTCAAAGCCTCAAGCAGCGAGTTTCTTCATCCCTGAAGCATTGTTGTTGAACCATTGGATTGTATCACGCCCAAATATAGGTACCTGGCGGAAGCTACATGTAACAATTTAGCAAAAGTAAAATGTTATAAGTTCCAAAACTTACTGGCGATTTGATTCTTGAATTTTATGTCCACCTGCAGCATACAATACTCACATGAGGTGGGTAAAAACAGCTTTCCAAACTCCCAATTCAAACTCATGAAGCAGGTCTGGAACAAACATTGAATAGAAATTAAACCCAAATTTTGACAGCTGTGTTGAAAAGGCATTCTGTTGAATGCAATTAGCTAGCACTGTTAGATTTTTAAGGGCTAAACTTACCCTTGTTGGCACCCAAGATTTCGGTTTGAGGACGCCCTCAACCCAGGTGCTATTAACACCCACACCGCATTCAAAAATCCAGCTACATGTCAACTCAATTTTTTCCTGTCATCAAATATTGTCCTCATGGATATTTTCACGTCATTTGGTGTCAAATTTTGTGCCCATGAGAGGTATTGATCTTTCTGAATAAAACATCTTGGGTAAGGGCATGTCGCAAGATACTTGATGGTGGCCAAAAGAATTCTAAAGAGGTAGAGATCAGTATCACTTCTGTAAGCATAATAAGATACTTACTTCTCAGGGTAATCTGCTGAGTAAGTAAAAAAACAAGGAAAGAGCTGTCTCATTATTCCATCTGCACATTCAATAACTATACCATGTTCATAAGCATGCATGAATTTGGGATCAAGCAAAAGCTCCCAGATTGCATGCATGAGTTCATGCTTGAGGTGCTTTAGAGTTGCTGATGATGCACTGATACCTTTGAAGATTTCGGTGTATATATCTTGAAGAGTGTCTGGCAACTGTATGAAGGACTCAGTGCACTGTGGATGAAACAATACAAAGTGGCTTACTGATGGAATGTAAGCAAGATGATGAGCAGCAAAGGATGTTGGCTTGCCACGGGGATATTTTGATTGGTTACCAAAAAAAGCATAGATTGGCCAAAGTGATGCAGTACCAAAGTTGGCAAGGTGGGTGGAGTCTGACCAGAGTATTATTGTGGCCACTGCCGTTTTGAGTGTACATCTGGGTTCATGAGGCTGCTTCTGGATCTTCTTGTGCTCAGCCAGTAGTGTGTCCAAGTTGTAGATTTCACTAATGACACATTGTGGAGGCTCACTTGGGGATGGTTTCCAGAAGAGTTGGAAGGGTGAAAAATGGAATGTTTTTGCGATGGGTTCCTGAAAGGCTGATTTAATAATGGAGAGAAGACTTTGATGGTAGACACCAGGAACTTCAAATTCAGGTGCATCATTTTCACTCTTGTGTTTAAACCTTTCCACCAGTAGTTGAAGCTTGACTGTGGACTCCTTCCAATCATCTTCAGGGTGTAGTCCTGGATTATCTGCATGGTTGTTGAGCCGACAAAGTTCCTGGGTGGCACTAAATCCTTTGAGGTGTTCCTGTTTGAAGTCATCAGCTAAGATCACATCTTGCACAAGAGAGTCAAGCTCAGCAAGAGACTTCATAGTCAAACCACCATAAAACCAGCTCATTAGTCAGAAGACAGTCGTGTTGAAAAAAGGAGCAAAGAATCTGGATCATTTGTGGGAAATGTTGTATAGACGCGATATAGCCTGAATTTGTTTGGTTCCATTTCAAGAAGTACTTCTGCAGCTTGAGGTGGTTCAGGTGATGAAGAGGGCTTGTAAATTACTTCAGGGATGTTCTTGTTGATGATTTTGGGTGGGCAATCAGGCATATGAGGGACTGAGGTAGCAGATGATGGCAAAAAATCTTTATATTGACAAGGAAATGCTCAAACATGGCCTGAAGTAGTTGGTGCTGGCTTAAAAGTAGGTTTGTCTTCTACATGAGACAGTCCAGCATTGTCTACCTCCATCTAATAAGATAATAAGAAAGGTTAGATATTGCTTGTGCTTGGATTGATTTACTACACACCTGGTCATTGGAATTACCCTCCAGAACCTCCATCTCATACCCATCCTGTTCTTGCTGTTCTATCCTCTCCATTCCCTCTCTTAGCTTCCTTTCTTGTAGCCTTTGGTCCCTCTTCTCGAACATCGCCTTTGCTGCTGGTACAACACTTTTGCACTTTTGCCAATGCCAGCCAAGTCCAGATTTACTCTTGAAATCATTTTGTTTACAGGCTGAGCATACAAGTACCATAAAAAAAAAACCCAAGCAAGGCACATAGGACTGAATGAGCTGGTGAATGTGGAAGAGCTTAGCCTGTTAACCTGGGGCTGGACTTCATGGAAATACAACCATGGATGACACGTGACCCAATCGCATTGTTGTCTTGTGCACATCCTTTCATCCTCAACCTCCATCTTCCCCCCACTTTCTTCCTCTCCCACTTTATCCCTCCCCACATTCACACCATTCCCATTCATGTCCAGTCAGGAATCTCAAGCCTCCAATATGTCTGATAATGGCCACACCAAGTCACATCCTAAAAAACATTGGCTGGTCAATGCATTCAATAATCCTTCTCAGAAGCGGGCCAAGTTAGTAAGAAAAGCTTACCTATTGCTAATTGATGATTGAGTTTTTGCAAATCATTGATGCTTGGAGAATTTCAGAAGGCTGCATGTTGGCTTGGTAGAAGCCAGGATCCATTCATCAATTTCACTTTTGTTTTTGATGTTGGTATTGAAGGGGAAGGATTGGAGCTAGGTGTTGAGAGTGCTCATTCCAAAACGTACGCATGTGTTTTGTATGGCCACTTCAAAGCTAACTACAGGCTAACATATGTATGCATGCTTTCAGATCAGGTTACGAGTTTTATCTGCACCTATATGTGCTCTTAAAAGGCCGCATCACTGGATTCTCGCACCATATGGTCCCATTCAAGAAACATCTAGATAAGTTGAACCCTCTGATGCAAGAGGTAAGTGTGTCTCAATAACCCCCACTCAAATCCACTAAATGTATGCTATCAAAGATGTTAAGAGCAATGGGAAGTGCTTGATCTGATGATTGCTCAAGTCTGAGGGATACAGGCTTGAGCTACGTCGCAATGGACTTGCCGGCATGTTGCCTAGAACCACACATCCCCCCTCATGCTGATAAAGGATCTCATTGAGGCTTCCAACACCCAGACTTGGCACGATTACTATGCCCCATGTGGATGCTCTCAGAATTTGATGCTGGCCCTGCTGAGTACTTTTTTTTTTCATAACACATGCATGACTCAATACTTATGTGACCCTAGAATGATGCCCAAACTTCAAGACGGACGTATCCCTGTGTGTTTGATGGATTTTCCTTCTTTCCTGTACAACCACAACATAGAGTATGACCCAGAGAATATCCAAGAGGGACTTTGTTGGGGCCCACTCCTTGTAAAAGTGTGTATTGTTCAAGTTCATATTAGCCATCTCATGAATTTTTGATGCATATAACTACAGGTTTGGAGGCATCTTTTCACGTCTCCATTGTCAGTGACCCGGACCGCTCCTGGCCCTGGGTGCACAAAAGGGTGTCAAGCAAAGATCAATGGACTGACTGAGGTGACCCCACAAACAATTGCATATACCACATTGCATGTGAGTGTCATTTTAAAGCTGTTGGATGTCCAACATGATCTCAAATCTTCAAGGCATGGTGGCTCATGTGCATGCAAGATGACTGGAGAGCCAAGGATGGTGTTTTCGACAAAGAGAAGTTTTTTTGTGGTGGTAGCATCTCTCTTTGAGGGTGACCCCAATGATGCTTGGTGTGTTGAGACCCTGGCATGGTGGAATGAGTACATTTTCTTGCATCATCATTAGCTGTTCTAAAAGTTTTACATACAGATGTGTTTTTAAACCACCTTTAGCACCCATTCTCATCAAACAAACAGGCCCATCCAATCATGTGAAATTTATGGCACAACGGCTTGCTCATTCTCGCACTCCAAACGACCTTGAGGATTCTAGTCCACCTCCCTCAAGCCCACCTCGTTTGAGTCCCCCTTGCTCAAGCCTGGCTCACTCACGTCCACCTTGTTCAGGTCCGCCTGCAGACTCAACCCCAGCGTTTGTCCCTGCACGCCACTCAAGAAAATCCCCATCACCAGTGGCATCTGGCTCTTGTCTTCCTCATCCATGCCGCCATAATCCTCGTCAGATACTAGATTCGGACATCAATTCAGTCCTAATACCGGCTCCGCCAAGCCCACCTCAAACAGGGAGGCCATACAAGGTCCACCTGAATTGGAGCAGGCACAACCTTACATCAGAATTTGCGCTTATACATTCTTATACATTGGGGGTACCAGGTTGGCACCTGATAATTAAATGGTAGACCTTGTATTTGCAATGTATTCCGAGGTAAGGTCCTGGACCTTTTGCTGATGAACTAGCTTTAGTCGATTGATTGACATACTTAGTCAAGTCCTGGTCAATTGACATTCAATAGTCAGTATGCATTGATTACTAAATGTAGTTCAATTTTCAGTCTTTTTTTTTTTTTTTTTTGGTCATATAATAATATTAAGTGCATGTGGGTTTGACCCAGCTACATGCGGGCATAAACACCTATTACCACTAAGTAATCTGTAATGAGCCATCAGGGTGGAGCTGTACACTAAGTTGCTCTCCAGGTCATATTACAGGTCTAGACTGAGGATACCTGCAGTCCAACGGTATTGTACTGTACCATGTCTGAACCTCCCAATGCCTTAAAGGTTTGCCTTTGCTTGTCGGGGCATGGTCCCCTCCCTTCACGTTGGTACCCTGTTCCACTCCCCCCGTGATATTTTCAGGGCACCCTGGAAACCCATTACTCCCCCCCAGTGTTGAAGATAAATGTCCAAGCTAAATGAATGACCTGTACCTCAAACCTGCTCCCCCTCTCCTGAATCCCCCCTATTACTTTCCCCCCTGTTCCACACCACTCTCCCAAAGCGATGACTCCCCTCAAAATGAGGCCGCCAAATCCCACCATTGGTCAATAAACTGGCATTCTCCCCAAGAGGTGTGCTCTGTGCAGGGACAGTAGCTGATCAGGGGCCAGGCCCCTTCCTCCTTTTGTGTTTGGGTGTAGTGGTTAAGCGAGTACGAATAAATCATTGAGAATGTTGGCGGTGATGCTCCCTAAGGATCTGTGCGAAGCAGAGTACTAGAGTTGTGGTGTCCTCATGTGGCCTGGTAGTTGATGAGGTGGATGTGAATGGATTAGTGAAGCCCCCAGTACAGGCAAGATGAGATGACCCTGCAGATAGTCAGGATCAGCTCTGATAAGTTGAAAATTTGGATATGGTATAAAAGGATGGTGGCCCAGGCTGAAAGAGTGGTCTGATGAAAGGCAATGTCGATTAGGGATGAGGTGTTAGGTAGTTTAGGGACAACCTAGTGCAGGAGGGACAAATTCCCATGGTCGGATGGTGGTGGTAAAAGATCAAGAAGCGTCGTTTAATTTTCAGTCAGTCCTGAGTCAGTGTTCTGTCAATTAATGCTGGCCAGTAGTTTTTATATTATATTATTTCTAGTACATGGAGTTGATCTAGCTACACCATTGCAAAGCCTCAAAATCATTTCTCTCTATCATTTCCCCTGTGTCTTGAATGGCATGGTTAGTTTTATGGATGGAATGATGGAATGCCCACCATGCTGTGTGGTGCAGGGCACACAACAACACTGCCTAGAAGGCAGCAATGTCATCATCAAGTCATAATATATATAATGAAATTTGAAGCTTACAATTTTCGCCACACTTCATACCATCCCTACCAGGTCTTGGAGATAGCCATTCAAGGGGAATGCAGTGTTGTCAATGTTGATGGCAAAGTGAACTTGAGCAGTACAGTGTTTTTTTTTGTGGTTGTGGGAAGGGATTAACAGAACTGTTGCAATGAAAGCTTTAGTGCCTGACCAATAAAATTGATCAGTCTAGAGACTCACAATCTACAAAAACTGTTGAAGGCCTGAACCTAAAGTGTTATCATCTTGATTAGTAGTGTGATCCAGGTATGGCTGCGCAATGGAGAGGAGCAAGGTGAGTAGCACAGCTTGGTGTAACGACGTGGTGAAGGAAGCCATGACACAGCAGCCAGAGCTGTTCAGGGCAGGTCTTACAAACTTTAACCTATTTTTGTAAGCCAGTTACCGAGAACACCCATTCAAGCAAGCTGAGAACCAAAAACAAAAGAAAGATTTCTCAAATCTCTTGGCAATTTATTTTGGCTTGGTAGGAACATAAGTTGGACTACTGCCTGACCACAGGATGACATCCAGACCAGGGTCAGACCTGTGCACCACCTAACACTGACTAGTCTTTTTACTGAGGCTTATCAGTTATAATGGAAATGAGTAAGTGGAAATGCACAGCAGAGCAAGGGGTGATCAGCTTGTACCTTAATCCCTTTGAGCAATTACCTCCTGAGCTCAGCTGAATGTCTGCGTTCAGTTTCCTGAACCATCTCACCCATGATATCAGAGTTAGCATGGGGACTCATTGGCAAAGATGGCTTATGACGAGTTTTCAGAATTTTGATGGTCATCTCTAACCCTGCGCTGGTGGAGGTCACCTTAACATCAACAGCTTTGCTCTCTTCAATGTCTATTGACCATTAGAATCGAGTCCACTGTAAGCAAATGAAAAATACCTTACATTTCTTGCGATGTTCTCCCATCTCCCTTCGCGATTCCCGCTCTTTCCTGATTTTCACAGATACTGCCTAGCCGTTTGAACGAGGTGGTACTTGTCTTCATGACAGTAATCACTTACATTCCTCCAAAGAATCCTTTGAGTTATTGTGGGTGACTGAAATTTGGGAATTGAGGAACAATCTGATTTGCTGAAATAGACCAGACATACCCTCTGCCATATGATGGCAAAGCTCATTGACATTCTTGATATCTGAAACTGATCTCTCCATGTCTAGAGATACTTAGTAATGGATTTCAGGTCCTTCAAATGGTGATACAAGTGTAACTCAATAGGGTAAAATGTTGCTCACCAGCCTTGATATTAGATTCTTCTTCATACCTTTTGCTGCCTTCACCATGATCTACTTCTACAACCACTGCCTGATAGCGGAGATATCCATTGTCACCGTTCTAGTTCAAAATTATTACCATGCCCAACAGTTTTGATGTGCTTCGTAGATAATGACATATCACAAGGCGTGTCGGGATGATGTCATTTCTTTGAACGTGTCTCGCATGATTCAGTAGTGATTTGGTGGACACCATTCGCTGGGCCATGTATGCCACTTACTTGTAATGCATTTTTAGTTACTTCCACTTTGTGGAGTTTCCTGTGAAGCTATTGGAGGATTTGCTCTTCATGCACTGTGTTTGACTGAATAAATTTGTTTTGATCCAATCTTTCCACTCCTGTTTATGCCGAGTGATTTCAGAGTCCCTCCTCTGAGTGATTTCTTCCATCAATGCTAACTCTGGGAATGGCCTGACCAACCTATCATATCCAAGAGCAGCGATGATCATTCCCTTGAAATTGCACTTGGATAATGGTCGAAGATGGTTTCTACATAGAGTTTGATAGGTTGTCCAAGTGAATCCCCGCTTTTTGTTTCCCCAGAGACAGCAGCCCACCAAGAGGGGAAGTATCTAAATTAGGAATAGGAGATCGCTGGGTTAGGAGACCAGTTACAGCAAATCCACTTGTTTTCAAACATGTAGAGTAGTTTCCACTTCCTATATAGAATGTCAAGTCAAGGTAAACATCTCCTGGAGTGCCAATATCTGGGGGTGGGGGCCCATATCTGTGAAACTCAAAGAAAGTAAAATTTCCTTCCTGGGACAACTGATATGACCAGACATTTCCTGGAACACATGGAGCCAGTTTACGGTCTAGAAAACTCTTTAGCTTGTACTTGATCCCCAGGTAATGTTGTGACGTTGGAGTTGGATTATCCAACCAAGGATTAGGAAGGTTGGAAACATTCCCATCAATATTGGATTTGGCCATAGCGGCAGAACTCTAAAAAAATGTGAGGTAGCATGCTAGGCGCAAAAATGATTCTGGGCAGCCAATATATTGCTGAAGAGTCAATCACAACAACCTGGAGGAGATAAATACTTGAGACGGAAGTTGCCGATCAAACACATCATCAGCCATTCGAGTTCAACCCTGCCAACGTTAGCAATCATCAATGCCTTCAGATGATCTTGATGCCCAGCCCAGACCTATACTCACTGACATAGAACAAGCTGAAGTATTTCAGTTGGGCAGATATGTACCTCAGGAACTTGGCTACCTACAGTGGCTCAAAAAACTGCCCCAATGTTTGTACATTTTTGAAAGATCAATATGGTATGAAGTGCTGACATAAGCAGGGGACCTGGGGTAATTATGTAAGATACTATGACATCGTGGCTTTCCAATGGACCCTGGATCATGTGATTTGGATCAAAACCCATTAAGCTATAGGCCAAACAAAATGATTACTCATTGGGGCAGTTTTTTGACCCTCTATTAATTTTCTATCTAATACTTTGTATGACCACCTTTTGCCTTTATAACTGCTTGTATCCGCCTGGGCATACTTTCTATCAGGTTTTGGCATACCTCTGGTGGAATTTTACCCCACTCTTCAGCCAATCTATCCCACAACTCATGTACTCCTTTGGGTGGTGTCGGATATTCTTTAAGACGGCGCTTGAGATGTTCCCAAAGGTGTTCTATTGGATTCATGTCAGGGGATTGGGCAGGCCAGCCAAGGACTTGAATGTTGTTGTCTTCAAACCACTGTGTGGCCAGTCCAGATGTGTGTTTGGGGTCGTTATCTTGCTGAAAGTAGCGCTCGCCATCCACCATTTCCAACTTCTCAAAACTTTCCTGAACTCCACTCTCCAAAATTTCACAGTATTGAACCTTGTCCATGTTCCCCTGCACCTCTATGAGCTTTCCCACTCCATTCCACCCCATACAACCCCATACCATGAGGTTTCCTCCTCCTCCATGTTTGACAGTAGGTGATGTTGTTCTATCAGATGGTGGTTCTCCCCTTTGTTTCCAGACATAAACCTTTCCATCTGACCCAATCCTATTGATTTTGGTCTCATCTGTCCATAGAACCCTTTTCCAGTCCTCCACAGTCCAGCTTTCATGATATTTTGCAAACTGGAGACGCCAGATGCGATGGGCTCGTTTGAGAAGAGGAGCTTTCCTCTTTGTAGCAGCATAAAATTGATTTTCCTTGAGTGCATTTCTGACTGTCTGGGGTGTGACAGGATTGGGGATGATGCCATTGATGAATTGGGTAGCCTGAACTGCATTATCAAGCTTCCCTGACTTGATTTGACGAATAATTGACTGTTTGTCACGAACAGACAGCTTGGAGGGGCGGCCACCAAGGTTGTTTTCTTTGTTTCCATCCACATCTTTGCTGATCCTACTGATGGTACCCTTCCCTAGACCAGTTTTCTCCTTGATTTGACGCTGAGAATAGCCCTCATTGAGGAGAGAAACAACAGTATTGTGCTGAGCAGTAGAAATGGCTTTCATGATGGTGGTAAGAGGTCAAGAAGATGATTGAACCAATTCCAACATGTCAAATTGATACAAATAAAGTCACATGACATTGTTTATTCTTCCCACAGTCCATAATGTTCTTGCATTGGATCATACTGTACGTTATATAGCTGAAGTCATGGAGGAACAAATCCAGCCTGTAGACTTAAATGTAGTAATTAGTACTGTCAACGAGTCACAGCTGGTGGCAGCCCCCACCAAACCGGCCCCCCCAGGAACTTCTCATAGTGAGTAACACTACCAGTTGTCAGGTTGCTGAGCTCATGTTGGTATGCTTTCTCAGCACACCTGGTACGAGTTTAGTATTAAGTTTTTCTCAATTGCAAACTTTTCTCCAGTTCTTTAGTGCCTCCTGCGGCTCAAGGTGTAGGAGGGGAGGAGCAGTGGAGAACAATCCAAGGGGATAACAGGGCCATCCATCGGTACTCAGCCACTGAAGGAAGACTCGTGGTAACTATTCGGAACCCCAATACCAAGCTAACACCTCAAGGGCCACAAACCTGCACCCTCAAGAAGGCCACTCTAATATTAATCCTCAGCTTAAATTGAAGTCCACCATGACTTATCACTGTCACTTGATGAGGTCTATAAAAAAAGGCTATCATGGTGTTCCCCCTCGTGCTTTGGATAAATATTGGTTCCATCTACCCCACATACTCACATCACCACTTGGTGGTGGTCTCAAAAGGCCTCACCTCCAACAAGTCTTATGTCTCAAGCCCTCCCAGCCCAATCTGCTGATCTAAAGTGAGAAATTGCTGCCTCATATCCAAATTTTCAAGAATGCACCACCCAGGCCTGGACCAAAATTATATCCGAGCTCAAGAATGTCACGAACAACATTACAAAGAGTGGACCAGATGTAAACTACCCTTCTAATCTTGCATGGTACCCTACTCACCTGTAAAGAACAGTATATCCCTAAAGTTGACTTCAAAGATCTAGGAACTCTCAGCAAAGAAGAAATCGATAAGGTTAAACATCGAGGATGTATGGTTATCACCAACGTGGTTGACAATACCAAGGTGATCCACTGGAAAGACTTCCTGGAGGAATATATCAAACATCCTAACACAGAAGGTGGGTTGTAACTGGATGGTTGTGATATCTGAACACTTCACATGCTAGGAAACTGGTCTGTTTGCCATTGCAGCATACTTCAGACAGCCATGTCTTTTTCCAAATATAGTATGTGACTAGCACCTATGCTCCATGTGTAACGCCTTGTTTATGTATCTTCAGCTGGAGTAAGGCACAGGTCCAGGCCCAATCTCACCCCAACTTCCTTGCCATATCCACCCAGCTGAACAATCTCTACCACACTAAAGAAGGACAGGCAGTAGTAGGGGTTGATCTGTCAACTCCTCTTACATATGCAGATTGATTTCGTATTCGGCATCCAGGTATCCATATGAAGACTCTCCCTCCCCATATTGACGGTATCATGTATTGTCTTTTGGACCAATAGGCTTACACAATTGATGCTCGGATTTTTGACAGGAGCTGCAACGGAACAATGGGAGGATCCTAACCTCAGAGAATGCTACACACACATATTATCAGGTGACTGGTGTCTCCACAATCCTTATGTATTAGAAGGTCATCTTGATGGTCAGACCAATTTATACAATAGGCCCAACCAGGTGAGCATCACCAACTAATGCATTTTTATCAAGCAAGCATTCATTTCCAATCACCCCAGGCCAGTGTTTTTAGAACTTTCCAAGGTTGGCTAGCATTAAGGTCTATTTTCTGCTTGCTGAGATAGACATCTGAGTGATTTTACTCACTCCTTCCTGTTACAAATGTCTAGTGAAACAGGCCCAGGCAAAGGGACAATCAAGTTTTTCCCTGATATCGATGTTCTTCTGTCAAATGCATATATTATATTGTGTCCATTCTTTCGGCCTCTGACCACCACTAGTGGCGAAGCACTGCTCAATGCAAGCAACTAGGAATTTGGTCAGCCAACACCCACCTTAACCACTCTTTACTAATGGTGTCATCAGATTTATGCAGCTCTGAATACCCTGGGATTTTCCCAGCAGACATTGGTTTTGTAAGCCCACACCCAACAACAGCCCTTCATCCCCATCTTCAACTCAACAGCACCATGATGCCAGCACCAAAAGTCAACCCTGGTGATGCTGTCTTCTAGCACTGTGATGTGATCCATAGCATTGAGGAAGAACACAATGGCACTCATGATTCTGCTGGTGTGTTTCCAACCATTGATGACACATACTCTTATTGATCCCACCCTAGTAATCTATATTCCTGCCGTTCCACTAACTCCACAAAACCAAACATATATTGAGAAACAGAACGCGGCTTTCTTGAAAGGGGAACACCCTCCCAATTTCCCAAAGGGAACTGGTGAAGCCAAACACATAGGTGGTGTGAGTGTGGATGATATTTCCCCCCAGGGAAGGAGAGCTATGGGTTTCTGAATAAGGTAGGGGAAGCTAGGAACAGCCCCCTTTATGTAAGCAATAATTTCAACAACAACTCCTCCTCTCCACAGAAGTAGGAAACTTATTGGAGCCCTGGGAAAGGTGAAGGATATGTCTGGGAACAGGTCCCAGGGATCAGAATCTCACTATGTATCCTCCATCATGTATAGTAACCAAAAAAATTATTATTTTACTAATGTCTCTATTTTGTTGAAAGCGAATGATTTCTGCAATTTGACCAATTCATATCTTGTACATTTGGCCACTTACTAATACAGTCACGTGATATGACCAGCTGAGGAAACAAGTCTGCCTGAAAAAAAATGCAAAAAAATGCCCCATAAAAGCCTTGCACACCGCACTTGAGTTGCTAATCTCCAAAACATCTCCAACAAATACCCTAGAGTCATTGCCGAAGAAGAGGAAGAAGAGGAAACACCTGAAACCCATGCTTCCAATCACTCCCAGGATCCCTGCATCAACACGGCTTCTCACAATGACATGTTTGATGAAAACCCTGAATTCCTTGACATGGTTGGTGCCCTGAGAGGGTCAGCATTGGTTGAGGATGAAGATGAAGATTCAGCGTCAGAGGTTGAAAGTGATGATGAGGAAGGAGGCACATCTGAAATTCGTGAACCTTCAGCACTGGAACAGTTTTTGTTGATGCTGCAAAGGACACATGATGTTGCTCTGGAAGCTGAACACAAACGTGAGAGGGGGAATAAACAGCCAAAAAGATATGGAGGGAATTCTCAGCAAACAAAGCGTCACCACCAGCAAATGGCACAAACCCTTGCTGCAAAAGGATTTTGTTCAGTAAAAGACTGGCTCAAACTCGGAAGAAACACCACCAATGCGACATATAATTCCCCTCTTGATGGCTCCGACAACAAAAGTCCAGAACCACTGACAGATGGACCAAGCAAGCCCCTCAACAATCCCATTGACATTCCCATTGACAATCACCTGAGATTTGTCTCTGCACAATTGGATGTGCAGGAATCTGAGGAATCTGAGGACGAGATGCAGCCAGCGGTTTTGATTTTCCCATGCAAGGATTCTGAATCCAAAGCTGTACCAACACCAGAGGAAGCCGAAAAACTCTGTTGTCGAGCAGTTGTTGACAGGATGTTGGAGGATCTGAGAAATGGAAAGCAGCCTGAAGACAACACAGAGGAGACGGATATTGACCAGAGGCTGAACCAAATGAATTATAAGAACTTCCCTTTGCTTTGGAGAGCTCAGGCAAAGCTCAATGTGAAGGCGAAAGATAAACACATTGACGTCATCTTCCGTTCTCATGTCACTGCTATGGCAGGAGTATTGGCTCTCTACCTTGATCCTGAGGTCTCATACACATGGAAGGAATCATCATTGGTAGTTGCAAAGCTGCAGGGACATGATCCATCCTATGCAAGGGAGCTACGGCAATGGATACACCGATTCCTCAACTCTGGGAAACTTCCCAAGCACAGTTACAAGGGCTGGAGATCAACCATTCTTGAAGATGAAGATATTGCACTCAAAATCCAGCTGAAACTGGCAGAACACACAAAGGATCAATACATCCAGGCCCTGGACGTTGTTGAGATTGTTGCAATGGAGGCACTACAAGAGCAGTTACAGGCAGCAGGGATTCAGCACAGAAAGATATCAGAATGCACAGCGTGGCAATGGTTGAAAAAGTTTCGATGGCATTACTCGCAGAAAAAGAAGGGAATGTATATTGATGGACATGAAAGGGACAATGTTGTGGCCTATCGTCAGCAATTTGTTTTGCAGTTTTTCAAGGATTATGCACCATGGATGTTCACCTGGGATTGTGAAGGCAACGAGACAAGACCAGTGAACAGGTTCCCAATCCCCAATAATCGGCCATTTTGTTTGATACCCATAACTCACGACGGGTCAACGTTCTTCATGAATGATGAACAGAAAAGCAGGTGGGTTCATCAAGACCAAAAGGCAGTGAACAAGAGGAAAGGTGATGGGGTCTCCATCATGATCTCAGATTTCCTCACTTCAGAGTGGGGACGTTCGATGAGTGTGGATGGCAAAGAGTGAGTGCTGTTGTGATGTCGACAAATGATGTTGCTGATGGGAGATCTAGGCAGGCTCGTGTGGTGTTTAAGGTGGGGAAGAATCATGACAGCTACTTTGATGCCGAAGATCTTCTTCAACAAGTTGATAATGCAATCGATATCTTTGAAGAACATACCAATGGTTTTGCAATGGGACTCTGGCTGTTTGACAATGCCCCCTCCCATCAACAACGTGCTCCCGATGCCCTCTCTGCCCGCAAAATGACAAAGAACCCAAGTGATGGGTGGATGCACCATAAAGGGGGGCCTTGCATGCAGTCAACAATGCTTCCAAGTGGCGAACCACAAGACTTGTATTTTCCAGATGATCACCTGACTTACCCCAGATGGTTCAAGGGGATGGAGCAGATCATCTGCGAATAAGGTCTGTGGCCAGCAGGGGGTTTATTAGCTCAATGCAAAGGATTTAAATGTGAACCTGGACTGACTGATTGTTGTTGTCAACACCTCCTCTTCAATGAGCCAGATTTTGTGCATCAGAAATCACAACTTGAGGAATATGTCACATCGCGTGGTCATATTTGTGAATTCTACCCTAAATATCATTGTGAACTAAATTTTATCGAACAGTACTGGGGTGCAGTGAAGTTCCGATATCGAAATTTCGCCAACCGCCCAGCAACTGTTGGCAAAATGGAAGCCCGGGTATTGGAGTGCTTGGATAGCATCCCTCTCTCTCAGATTCGGCGGTATGTCATTGCTATTCTACTGAATTTGGTATCTAATGTATTTTACAGGTATGCCAACCGTGCTGTTTGCTTCATGGATGGTTATCAGAAGGGTTTGACGGGTGCCGAGGCAGTTTGGGCGATGCGCAAATATCGCGGCCATCGCGTCCTCCCTCCCGACATTATGGATGAGGTAAAAAAGTCTGTTTGCAACTCAAATGGACCTCATAATTAATGCTATTCTACTCCTACATTGTAATATCTCCAAGTTCTGCCAGCAGTGGAACTCGGGCGAAATTTTCACCTTGAGATTTGGCCGTGTCACGTGATGTAACCCCCCAACCTTAACCTGCTTACATAAAGGGGGCTGTTCCTAGCTTCCCCTACCTTATCTTATTGGGTATCATCACGATGTTGTTAATGAGACGTATTTCCTAGGGCCGGAGATCTCGGCCCGTTGGTGGGCCTGTTAGCCCCTATTTCACGGATATTACCACTTTCGCCCACCTTCCTCTAACATTTCACTCCTTGTTCTTGATTTCGAGCTAGACTCAAATATGTCTTCTTTCAACCTTCTTTCCGTTCCCATTTTGGAGTTGCGGGCGACTTCCAATTCATCTTCATCCTCTTCTTCGTCCATGTTCGGCACTGATTTACAAACATCCGATTCTCAGACGGACTACTCGCCTCCTCTCTCGCCCAAGGAGGAGGCTCTTCATTTCAAAGAACCTCTTATAAAGTCGTTCCTTGATCATACAACTCACCTAGACCGTGGACCGGCTACCCCAAAGCAAAGCCCTCGGCTGTTGGACAGAGACTGGTTGGAGAAAAGCGAGGACTTAGGCTACGACTCTGAACACGAAAGCCTCCCGAATACTCCGACGAAACATCGACTACGCCTTCTGACTAGGAAGAGAATAGCTTCGTCTCGCTTTCTGGCCACTGGGACCGATCTTGGTATAGGGGCGGACACTTCTTCCTTAACTCGAGTTCGTATTTCCTGAACGCATTGCTTGTGAGATATTAAACCCAGCCCTGGTATAGACAGCTATAGCTTCCCCACAAATGCAAGACCGTCATCAAGACACGCCTCTAGATACGTCTTGTAAAAAAGGAGCTGATTCAGACAAGATGTGCATCGGTCTTGGCCTTGATGTCCTTCCGTCCGATAGAACGATAGGGGTTACAGATAACCCGTTGGTCATTTGTACTTCGGTCTCGTCCCATCTTTCATCTTCATTGGCCACAGAACCTCCTCCCATCCAAAAATCTTCTCTGGGCACCTCGCCACAAAAGCCACGATTGCAGCCCATCGTCATTCCAGATAACATGTCTCCTTTAGAATCTCTTCCGCCGCTCCTAAGCCTGACGAACCTCCACTACAATTCTCATTATGCACTCTCTCCTGGGCTCCTCTCTGGCACTGACGAAGACGCGAAAGTTGAAGGCACCAGAAACGCCCGTGCCCAAACACCCGGTTTATATGGCACTTCAACGACTTGTGATATCGCGTCGGGTACCGTCCATGAGAACGCAACTGGCAGTAACAAACCCGCCCCGGGACTTGGGTTAGGCCTTCCCTCAGGCTTGATCGCTCGCTCAGGTGTACAGAAAACATCACATCAACGCGTGGCGACACCACTCAAGACCACAAAAGAGAACCCTCGTTACAAGGAGAAACTTCATTCAAAGGAATACCATTATCCGAGGAGGCATCTTTACAATATATGTGAATCAACTTTCTCTCTCAGTGTTCCCCTTCCGAGAAAACTGTATTCGATTTCCTACCCAGGAGCTATACTCTCCATTGCGCAGGCCTTGCAATGCGCCATTTCATCTAACAACCGGCACTCGTCGCTACCACCGGGTTTGGATGTAGAGTGTCTCTACGGCTCGACATCTCCTCTGCTGAAAATGATGCACTTCCAAAAAGCTAAATGCGATAGGAACACGTCACTTCAAGAAAACCCTTTCGTCTGGTCTCCAAGTTCTCTATATCAGCCTTATACAATACCTGCACGGCCAAAGTCAACCTACGACACGGTGGCCCCTTGGGCAAACACTGAAGCGTTCGAAAAACAAAAACTGCGTCTTCGCTCTGGACCTTACTTATCGTCTACGCCACCTGCCCGAAACACAATTATCTCGCCCGTACTCATTCACATCAACATGCCGAAAAAACTACATTTTGGGAACCATAGACACTATAGAACCGAACATACCTTGTTTTAGGAGACTTACTAAGGCGTGCACTTGTCCACTGACATATTAAACTGTTAGACTCGTTGAAACGTCTGTTATCAAATACACAAAAACCCGGCCACTGAGAATAAACTAGTGTCCTTTTGTACTGTAAGTACAGTCTACCCATTACTCCTTCCGTTTTAGATCTAGCAGACCGCGAGAACATCGCCGTTCAAATTAAGCTTCCCAAACATTCCAAAGCTGCGTTCGTTGTCATTTCCTTTCCAGATCTGATCGTCGTACTCGAAGGCATAGACTGAAACGCTGGTATCGTCTCGGCAAGCACAGTTCAGGTTAAGGAGTGCCGAACGCTCGTCGTTCACGGATGCTACAGCAACGCCCAAGTTTCCACCTCGGGAAGGCCAGCCAGATCTTATCGAAATACCATTAGTCACGAAGATATCCAGAGTTTAATAAAAAAAAACCCACTCGGTAATGTAGACTTTCTTTCCAGGGCAAGCCGCCTTGAGGGCAGGGACGACAGTCTTGAAGACAAAGTCACCAGCCTGGCCCGAGGTGCGACCCCCATCGTAGAAGGCGCTTTGTGAAAGTGTGAGTCTAAAATGATTGACCCACTCAGATGAGACTTACTGTGCATTCGCTCCTACGAAATCGGCCCCACAGAGTGCCGGGTTAGATCTAATGTTAACCCATGTGTGAACCGTGGAGACGGGGGTGGTGACACCGACGGATCCGAGATACCCTGATGGTCATTTTAGTACGACAATCGTACGGTACGGTGTGTGGGATAACGGTCCGCACCTCGGACATCATAAACCTTAGCCATAATATTTCCAGGGCTATCGTTGACCTATTTCCAACCATTGAATCATCTGAATCTGATGTCTCCATTGTACGGTGTACGGCGCCTAGCGAGCTTACCTCATTTCCGATAGTCAACCCAACATATCGGCCGGCACCGTACTTGGCGTACGCCGCGCGGAAGGCTTGGACATCATTGCTAAAATGTAACTTCAGTTACTGGGACTCTATCCAGAGTACGGATTTTCAACAAACTTGATAGATGTGATGCTCTGGGCAATAGTCCCCTAGCAACAGAAGATAATCAGAACAATTGCATCCTCTGACTGGGACAGGGTAAAAAAAAAAAGAGTGACCTACAGTTACCCAGATGCCGGCCATGACCTTTAATCCAGCTGCTGCCGCCGCTGAAGAGGCCCTTTCCAAAGCGTCACAATCGAATCCAGTAATGCGAATGGAGCCGAATCCAGTGTTCCGAGCGTCATTGGCAACAGTGTTCCACTAGTGACACGATAAGTCAGACCTTAATGCAAAGACCCTCGTAACCCCACCTGAGCTTGCGTCCGGCAGGTATAGGCCCCCGTACCGCCAATGCTGTTCGACGCGCCCAAACCCGCAAAGTGGTTCGTAGAGAGAACAGGCAGCACGGCGGCACAGATCACGAACGCGTAGCCCTTGAAATTCATTGAAGCTAGTGGATGGCGGTAAACTCGAGGTGAAGAGTTGTCGGAAACGTAAAGCGAAACATGGCGCTTTATAAGTGGAAGGTGCGCTATGATCACGCCCAAATTTGAAAATAACTTGCCGGAAGCGGACGACGCGAACGAAGTAACATGTGCACTAACCTGATCGTAAAGCGCCAACAAAAAGAGGGGGGAGTTCTGAAACAAAGAAGTCAGGACTATTGTATTACAAATAGTACCGCGGCCGTTGGGGTCAGTCTAACTGACCTTCTAGCCTTGGTGGCAAGAAGGGGTGAGCATAAGCACGACGTCAATAATGCCTGATACGCGCAGGCGAGAGCGGCGCAGTTCGGGACTGTCTTTGGGGTAGAAAGAGATGTACGCATGCTCGGTCACGAAATGCTGTAGATATGCCTTGCAGTTCGCGCGCCGAAACACATGCTCGCAAGTCTCGTGAGGAACCACTTGATGGAGAGGACGTGATTTATGGGGCATGATGTTGATTTCTGCCGAATCATGATCGGTTGATGGCTCGATGATTGGGAGGTCCCAAGGAGATGCGAGCAAGCTAGACATGTACCATGCGCGCAGAAAATAAACCATGTGGATTTCGATCATGGTGGTCATCATGAGAGAAGAAACCTTCGACTACCTTCTAGTCCTTGTTGCGGTTTGCTTGTCGCCTTGAGCAGCTCGCGGGATAAATGGTACTAATTATCGCCTTGATCTCCTCGAGTTTGGGTCCTTTGTCAGCAAACTTTGTAGTGGGGTACTGTAGACAAGGCTTTTTTCAAGTGGGTTTTACAAGCGTTTATACTGCTGACATATGTTATCTGGGATAATATATCAATTCATGATGTTACGTTACCTCTTACGTTGCGCATCTTATTGTAGCTGGCGGGGGACCATACATAGACTCATCATAAAACCCGCTTCTTGATCACTAACCCCCATCATCCCTTCGGGGTCCTGGGTACTAACGACTCATCCAGCGGACCTTCTCCCACTCAGTGCTAAACCAGCACACACTCAAACTGGCCAAACAAGCCACTCTCACCTTCAAGACCATCCGCCCCACTCAGCCCCCCCCAGTGAACCCAAGCATGTCCCCTCCCCAAACGGCAGCATCAACCTCAACAGCCAGAGGCGCGAGAGGCGGCACCAGGAACACGGACCCCAGCAACCCCAATTTACGTGGCACGCTTTCACGGTCCGACATCGCCAACCTGTTAGCCGGTGACCAATGCACAATCAACACCTCCACCGAAGCGAGAACGTGGCTGGAGGCCAAAGGATGGATCTTGGGCAATGAACCATACGACCGCTCCAAAATAGTCAACATTCTCCTCACGGCCTCCCTCGACACCAAGCTCCCCCCCAACCTAATACCTCTAATCCGCTCAGTGGCATTAGTCATAGAAGACGACTTAAACGACAACATTTCAAACAATCTAGCTGAGTCAATTGCTAATAAATTCATATCTAATATTACCCCTTTAACCGATACCATTAATTCATCCTCATCATTCCTCGACGCAATAACTACCTCACAATCAAACACCTTAATATCGCTCAACGACATCGCTACCTCCCTATCTAACTCCGTTAATAAACTCTCTACCCTACCTACCATCCCCATCCCTCCCCCCTCCCTCCCCCCCCCAAGACCCACATGGGCAAACGTAGTCTCACACCCTTACCCTTCCCCCTCCACCGTACTACCCTCCAATACCTACAACCCCAATCTCCCCATACATCACACCCTCCTCCAGCAGCGTCTTCTGACAGCCGCCAAAACTCTCGTCATTAGCTATAATTCCAAAGAATTCGGAGTCACAAACTTCACAGACCCCAAAGAAGCCAACGAGGCACGACAAAACCTCAACACCACCCTTGCACAAATGGATGCCGACGAACACGAAGGAGATGAACGAGGTTCCGCCCAACTACGCACCAGTATCAGCGGCATCCAGACCCTCGATAGCGGAGACGTCAGACTCGATTTCTGCTCGCCAACAGCAGCAGAAACCTTCAAATATCGAACCTCGCTCCCCAACCAAGATCTTCTCAAACGCCACTTTGGCGAAGTAGCCCGCATCAAGCCCAAGGGATTTAATATAATCCTTAAATTCGTACCATGCACAGGCAACTTCGACCCCAACAACCCAGACCATCTTGCCGAACTCATCGAAGAAAACAGCCTCCCACCCAACTCCATAATCTCGGCCTCATGGATCAAACGAATAGAAGCACGAGGCGTAGGGCAGAAATTTGCTAACCTTAAGCTAGTTATCGACTCTGCCACAAACGCTAACCGTTTCCTCACAGACCGCATCTTCATTCAAGGCTCACTAACCACAACCTGCAAAGACACACGCATCCCCCTTCGTTGCAACAAATGTCAACAGTACGGCCACCTACGCGCCAAATGCAAAGGCCCCGAAACATGCGCAAGATGCAGCAGTAGCGCCCACCCCACTACCAAATGCCCAGGAACGGACCATCCACGTTGTGTAACATGCGGCCCGCAGTCCAATCATTCCAACAACGACCCCAACTGCCCAAACTTCCAGAAGAGATGTGCCGCCCTCGACGCAAAATATCCAGAAAACAACATGCCATACTTCCCAACAGGCGAAGCGTGGACATGGGCCGCCACCCCTCTTAAACCAAACGCTCACTCCATCCCCCTCACATCCCAGCCCCCACCACCCCCTTCCCCCCATCCCCCTTCCCCAACGCACCACCCCCCCGTACCTCGCCCCTTCCCTCGCTCCCTCTCTCGCTCCCCCTCGCTCCCCCCAGTCTCCTCCCTCACTCACACACTCCCCACCCGCCCTCGCTCCCCCCCCCCTCACATCCCTCCCAATACCACTCTATCACGCCCCCGTACCCCCAACGAAAGTTGCACCTCTAACCTAAGATGATTAGAACACCCTCCAGCGCCCCCAATAGACTAAGAATATGGCAACAAAACGTAAGGAAATCACGCGAAGCACAAGAATACGTTTTATTCATAGCCAATCCAGCGGACTGGGACATCATCGCAATACAAGAACCGTACCTGGACTCCCTAAACAACACCCGTGCATCCCCATACTGGCGGGTATCATACCCCACACCACATGGAAATGATGGCGCCAACAGATCAAGGTCAGTCCTCCTCATTAATACAAACATCCACACGGAATCGTACTCTATAATCTCGCTCCCCACGAGCGACATCACTGCTATTAAATTCACAAACGATAGCAGCTCGCTATCTTTATATAATATTTATAATGCCTGTGAACACAATGCATCCACCACGGTCTTGTCAGACCACCTACGTTCGTTACCTCTAACTCCCACAGATCATATGCTTTGGCTTGGCGACTTCAACAGGCACCACCCCCTGTGGGAAACCGCAGACAATCGTCACCTTAACTCGCCGGAGCACCTCATCTCCCCGCTCATCGAGCTAATCCGAACCTATGAAATGGACCAAGTCCTCCCACCAGGTATCCATACATATCTCTCGCACAAGAACAGGGGCACCCGCCCTGACAACGTTTTCTTCTCAGCTCGTGATCCCGAACTCATAATCTCATGTGAGTCCCCATCCGACATCCTCCCCCCGCTAACCGATCACCTCCCAATCATCACCACATTAAACCTACCAATCCCGAGACCGGACCCTCCGACCACCCGCAACTTCAGGGAGACGGATTGGGAAAAGTTCAACCAAACACTCGCAACGGAGCTAGCCAAACACGCGCCGGTTGCAATCATCCGCTCAGAAGCAGAATTCATCCGCAAAGTGGACGAGCTAACCACCGCCATCCAAACCACAATAGAGAAACAAGTCCCCCTACGGAGACCATGCCCTCACTCTAAAAGGTGGTGGACCGCCGAACTCTCGGAGCTGGTTAAGAAAAAGAACAAGATAAGTAACGAAATCTGTCGTTTCTCCAACATAACAAACCACCCAGCTATAGCCGCACACAGGAAAATCTCCAACGAGCTAGCGGCAGCTATCAAAACAGCTAAACGGGAACACTTCGTCAACTGGCTCGAAGAAGCAAGTCACAGGGACATCTACCTAGCCAACAAATATGCCACGATAGAGCCCACGGACGCTTCAAGCGCCCGAGTCCCAGACTTAAAAATTCTATCGAACGACGCCCCGTCAGTAGCAAGATCAAACCAAGACAAAGCAACCGAACTAGCTAAGTCCTTCTTTCCTCCTCCCCCTCCCATCCCATCCATCCCCCCCAATTTCAACTACCCCAATCCCCTGCCCGACATACCGTACTTCACCCCCCACCTAATCAAAGATACCACAACTCAACTACACCCATATAAAGCCCCAGGTCCTGACGGCATCCCAAACGTTGTGTTGAAGAACTGCGTAGACACGCTAACCCCACACCTCCACTACATATACCGTGCAGTCCTCGAACTAGAAGTCTACCACCCACGATGGCTCCAATCCATCACTCTGGTACTACGTAAAGGAGGCAAACCAGCATACAACGTTGCAAAAGCTTACCGCCCAATAGGTCTTCTCGACACAATTGGCAAGTTGTTCTCCACCATGCTAGCGCGTTCACTATCCTTTTTAGCAGAGAAACACGGCCTACTGCCAGCCACTCAGTTCGGAGGAAGAGCCGGCAGAAACACAACAGACGCCCTTCACCTTTATGCCCATAAAGTCAAAGAGGCCTGGCGCAACAAGAAAGTAGCAGCAGCCCTCTTCCTAGACGTGCAAGGAGCGTTCCCCAACACAGTAAAGGAACGTCTCATCCATAACATGAGAGCCAAGGGAGTACCAGCCAACATAATTAAAATCATTGAACTAATGCTCACGGGGCGAGCTACTCGCCTCAAATTCGACGATTACATCTCGGACCTGATAAATATCATCAACGGGACCACACAAGGTTGTCCACTATCAATGATAATATACGCCTTCTACAACGAAGGCCTGTTCACAATACGCTCCAGATCCAATGAAATCACAATCGGCTTCGTCGACGACTGCACCCTTCTAGTCACAGCGCCTACCCTAGAAGCCGCCCACGACTACATAAAAAGCCTAATGGAAGACCCCAACGGAGGCTTCGTCTGGTCTAAGTCCCATAACTCTCCCTTCGAACTTTCCAAAGTAGCGCTCATAAACCACCCTCGCACACGCAGTGACATCATACCCCAAGATCTAGTACTCGCGCAACCAAACGAAGACGGCACCATGAGCCCCTTCACAATCAAAACAGTAAGCGAATACAAGATGCTCGGAGTCATTATAGACCCCAAACTTACATGGACCAAACACCATGAAAAAGTCATCGCAAGCGCGACCATCTGGACAAATCAGATCTCGCGTCTAGCAAAACAGTCAGGCGGACTCTCAGCAATCAACATGAGGCATTTATATAACACGGTAGCCATCCCTACTTTCACATACGCCGCTGACGTATGGTACACAGGCATAACCGACGCCACACCAGGCACTAAACGAACGGGCTCCGTTGCCCTAACCAAAAAAATAGCCTCAGCTCAAAGGCTTATGGCCAAGACCATAACGGGAGCAATACGCACTGCTGCAGGCGACGCGCTGGACGCCCACGCCAACTTACTACCAGTAGATTTATTATTCCACAAAATTCTTTACCACACAACCCTTCGGCTGGCCTCGCTACCTACTACACACCCCCTCCACCCAATAGTGCGTAGATCCGCCAAACTGATAGTCAAACGCCACAAATCCCCCATCCACAAACTCTTCTCACTATACCATATCTCCCCCCATCTAATCGAAACCATCAACCCCATACGATACCCCCCTAGCTATACTCCCCCCTTTACTATAATTATCCCCCCGGACAAACCCTCTGCACTCCAGCTGGCTCAGGAGACCCACGCTAATTCCAAACTCACGGTGTACTGCGACGGATCAGGATTCGAAGGCAATATAGGCGCCTCAGCAGTCCTATACCAAAACGGCACCGAGATTGCCCACCTAGTATACCACATTGGCCCCATCTCGCAACACACAGTCTACGAAGGAGAACTAGTCGGCTTGTCCCTCGCCTTCCACCTCCTTCTAAAGGCCAACACCCTTTCCAACACCCCGACGGTAATAGGTTCTGACAGTCAAGCCGCGATTAAAGCAACCCAGAACCAACGTCCGCACCCAGCACATCACCTACTTGACATATGTCATAAACTAGCCGAGCGATTGCACAAACATCGTCGTGCAGCCAACCGCAGCCCTATTCAGCTACACTGGACCCCCGGACATTGCGACTTTGCCCCCAACGAAAGAGCGGACGAACTGGCCAAAGAAGCAGCCAGGGGCCGTTCCAGTCCAGTCAGCGACCTCCCAGCGTACCTCAGAAAGAATCCCCCTCCAGCCAGTATCACAGCTCTCCGCCAACATCACCTCTCGGACCTGAGAAAAACTTGGCGCGATCGCTGGAAGTCTTCCCCCAGATACCGTCGCCTCAAACGTATCGACCCCTCCCTCCCGTCCAAACGCTACCTAGACCTCATCGCAGGTCTCCGCCGACCCCAAGCAGCCCTGCTCTCCCAGTTGAGAACAGGACATTTCCCACTAAACCAGTTCCTGGAGCGGATCGGTCGTAGCCCCACAGCCTCATGCCCAAACTGCCCCGGTGAGATCCCAGAAACTATAACTCACTTCCTCTTTACTTGCCCGCACTATAGAACCGTCAGACACAACATCCGTACCAAACTCAAGAGAAAAGCTGAGTTCCTTCCTCACTTATTATCGGATAAACGTGCCTCAAAAATCCTATTAGCATACATAAACGCTACAAAACGAATACCTCAAAATCCCCCGTTACCCCCACCCCCACCTCCCCCCCCTTTGCCACGCATACCTCAGCAACCCTCCCACTAGCTTAGTCGCACCGCCCCCCACATTAATCACCTCAGCTAGACTAAGTCCAGCACCCTTCCCCTCCCCCTCCCCTCGCGGGACTGTAGCGTACCTAAATGTTCTCCGAGGCCTAGTACAGATAATCTCCCAATTATCACAAACCCAAAGAAATGTCTAACATAGGAGCAATAGCCCCTCCTGGACAATAAAATTGATTTAATAATAATAATAATAATAATAGACTCATCATTTTCAAGTCGTCCGAGGGTCATGGGGATAATTCGACGCATACCATGGAACCCGAAGCTAGATTTGTTCTCGGAAGTGCGAATTCCGCGATATTTGCCCGACGTGATTGATAAGTAAACTTTGTGCCGAGTACTTAGCTTTTCGAACTTCACGTAAAGAGTCTTGGGGATCTAAGCGTTGGTGGTGTTGAGGATCCGGAGGGTTTTGCCGTTTTTGTACCTCGGTTGAAGTACTTGGAAATTAGACCCTCCGTTTTGGTCGAACCCATGACGTCATTATCGCTCAGCCCATAGTTCGAAGTCTTGCACCTGAATTACTGAATATTTAAATTTGGTATGATCGGCTTGCATGGACAAGAAAAAAAAATCGTGTGTATTACGAACAAACCAAAAGAAAACTAAGGTGTAGTAGGATATGTAGAACGAGACCAGTCCAATGGGGTTATATGTTCATAAAATATGTCCGTTAAAAAACGAGAGTGAGGCTCATCTAGTAGTCGACGGATCAACATCCTCAATAAACCTCCCCATATCCCCGGGAGGAGGAGCCTTCCCTTCTGCATTCGGGTTGGCCTTCGATTTCCCGCCCGTATTGAATAAACTGAATGGTTTCTTTCCAGTGCTCCCAGAGCGCGCAGGAGTCGACTGTTTCTCGGAAACCACTGCAGCGGTTGGAGGTATGGCAGAACCGGTGGGCTTTGTGGGGATGACTTCACCTTGTACGATACCTGCGCCTGGTTTGATCTGTTCAGCGTCCTTCTTGCTCACCGCCTTTTTCTTCTTCTCTTCGCCGTTATCTGCGGATGAGGCAATCGCCGCCCCATCCTGCAGTTTCAGGTACTCTTCTCCTCTAATCCTTAGAAGCTCCTCCAATAGACCGGCATTCCTACTATTCGCCTTGTACACAGCGAGGATGACGTCTCCTACCAGCGGGACAAAGCCGACTCCCGCACTGATTATGTTGTTTAAGAGCATGCGACGGAGGAGCCATGGTGGCATATCGGACTTCCGAGCCTTGCGTACAACCAGAAGATAGTTGAGAGTAATATTGGCCACATCTCCAACAATTGGGATAAGCCCAATGAGAAATGTCCACCCAAAACGAAAGCCCAAGATGGAAAAGCCTTTGTCGAGGTAGTGTGCACGACGCTGAACTGATTTCAGGATTTTGGCGTCGCGGGCAGAGAGTCCTGGAGGTAAAGCGCGCTGCGCCACTGTGAGTGTGGTTACCCCGAAGCTGTAGGGTTATCAGTACCTTTCGGCGTTTCTTCTTTCCTTTGTCGTTCGTATAGAATTCGTAGTAAGGATCTGGAGGAGAGTACTGCTCGAGATGCTTTTCGAAAAGACGCTTTCCAGCTTTTCCTAGGATTACGTTCATGGTGGAATGGAAGAAGAAGCCGAATTGAGAGGCGATGGGCTACTGGGAGCCACTAGGCGTGACATCATGGTCGTTCAATCCGCATTATAATGCACAGCTTTTTTTTTGTTAACTCAATCGAAAGCTATGCTATCATATTATGTAAGTAATGTAAACTGCGCTTTTTATAACTCCGACAGAGGGCCGAGATGCCGTCTTCAGCCTTCGGATCATGTTATGACCCGAGATCGGAGGTTTGTTCCGAACTAGTTTTCGAAATGTGTAGTCTCCGAAAACTGTGCCACTCGGGGTATGTAACTATCACACTTTTCTGCCCCATGAGCAACCCACCAGGGCCAAATAGACCTGGTAAATCACGAGTCACGACTGTATTGCACGCCTGTTGTGATAGTTACCCCACCAAATCTCCAATGCTAAAGACCCTACCTATTCAACTGTTCATCTCCACGAGCGTCAAAAATGATCTGGCTCCTTTGGCGGTTCAAACCCCCTACTATATCGAGAATCTGTGCTTGCCGGCCTACTCGTAATATGCTTCTTCGCTACTGACTCCAACCACACGTCCCCGAGTCATCTAATAGCCAAAGGCCTCTTGGAATAACGTCCTTTTCATGAACTTGCCTAGCCCCACCAGCGTATTCTTAGGCTTATTATCACATGGAGTCTAGAGCATTTTCCATATCGTAATATCGATGTGGCGTTCTTCAGCGCTTGACGTCTAATTCAATCCAAATTCAATTCATACTTTTGGGAATTTGAACACTCCGCTCAACGAAGATTAAAACGATCCCCCATTCCTCTGAATACTGAGCAACCGGAGATAGGGTGGTCCTTCGTACTATCCGCAATCAACAGTCATATCATCTCTACAATAACACTTTGACGATAGAACCGCATTCACCCCAAATCAGGGCCGCGAGTGTAGCGTCTCGATGACGTTGACTGTAACTATGCTCCAAATCCCTCTTGTTGTGCTTGGGAGATTCAGTCTAAGCTCTATCTTGACCCAAGGTCGCCATTCTGAAAACCGAACAGGACGCCCTTAATGGTATATATACCTCAACTGTTACTTCCCGACGATTTTCGCGTATCGATACTTCGACATGGCTGAACATGTTGCGATGACCCCCAAAGAACTTCACCAAGTTACGGACCTTCTAGGGCCTTGGGTACACATCTATCTCACTTCGTGACGCGGGTTAAACTTACCCATCATCTCAGCTCATCGGGTCTTCGTTGGATCTGCTGTTGCAAGGTATGCTGTTCTGCCAAGTAAGCGAAGTAAAGTCGCATATATGATCGCCCCATCGCTGATCCACCACAGTTCACCACCTATTTTGCGTGGTATAACAACGACACGTTCAACATGCGAATGGCAGTAGTGGGACTCGCTTTCCTTACGACCCTCAAATCGGTACAGGCATTGTGATTTCGTTTTCATCAATCGGTGTGGTGCCTTTTCTGAACTGCTTTAAGCATTGTGGTTTGGAATATCTTTGTCTACCACTTCAAAGATATCAGCGGCGCTGTCCAGGCCAATTACACCGTGTGGTGGATAACAGGGAATGCATTGATGGTAGACTTTGTTTTGATGATATAACGTTTCTGGCATCCTTGTTGATTCTTTTATAGGTCGCCAATATTGGCCTCTATGTTCAGATATTCTTTTGCCATCGTCTCTGGAACATATCAAAGAATTATTGGTTCGTGGCACTAATCGCCACCATCCTACTATTTGGCTACATTTCCGTATGCTTTGCGGTCCGTCACAGGTTCCTGATCTCGAGCATCCTAGCTGTCCTTACCAGTTTCGGATAACAGACTTACTACATTTCAGAAGGCAGCCGTGCGGGCCACATGATTAATGCATGGTGTGAGTACCTTCAAGATGTGCTGCTTGAATGACTAAACAAAACTGCCTAAAGTTGCAGCACATTTTAGCTCCGTTTTCGGTATGCGACAGAGCTTTAGAAGCACTTGGAACGTGACTGACCTTTGTACATAGCGGGAGACTTGTTAATCACTCTGGGGACCGCTTATTTCCTCATCAAAACAAGACAAGAGGTCCTCCCACAGTGCGTGCAAGCTAAGCCCTTGTGCTATAGTTCATTTACGAATGCGAAATGATTACCAGAACGGTTGGAACGATAAACGCGCTCATATACCTCACATTTCAAACCGCAGCTCCTGCAGCGATCTGGTAAGTTCCGTGACCTCTCTCTTAGCCATACGTTACCCAACCCTGCTCTATAAGCGCCATGTTCAACCTGATATCATCTCAGATATATACTGGAAGCGAAAACTTGGCTGGTGTGTGTCTTAATCAGATCCTCCCGAAGCTCTACGCAGTGTCTATGATGTGGACATTGAATGCGCGCCGTGGCATGCGCCTAAATAGTGGGAGGATCATAGAAGCTTCGTCGGTTCACATGGTTCGTTTCCATTCTCCATATATGCTGTATCTCTAAATTCGTTATAGGGGAATAACGGAAATGTAGAACTCGGCTCTCATACCCGGACTGTCCGGGTACACACCCAGACGGAGATTACAAGACATATTGACGTGCGTCTATGCTACTTTCCCCCATTTCAGTTATTCTGATCTGTATTTATTATGTAGTTGCAGGCTGGTGATGATATTAAGACACGTCAAGAATTCAAGGTGGATGGTTGAGGCCAGTGTCACTGTCATACCATTATTTTCATCAGGCAGCAAACTTGCATTGTTGTATAAAGCGATCTCAATGTATGTATAATAAATTAAATAAGACGTGTTTCATTCGCAGCGTCTAGGGGTTTCCGATACTCTCCCAAAACCTATGGAAAAAATAGTAGGACTCGTGGGCCCATCATGACGTGAAATAAACTCACTGGCATCTCTTGAGTAGACCAGCAGACGTTCTTGCCATGTGTATATCAGGCTTGTCTGTCATGGTCTTGTTAAACACCATTTCTGCATTTCCGTGGCTAGTCCATATCTTCCATCGCGGGGTGATGTTGCTCGGATCGGTTTTGGTGTCGGGATTATGCGAAATGGCGAAATTCAACAACGATCCCGCGAAGGCTTTCCTGAAGGCCGTGTTGTTGTAAATCGCATTACCACGAAGCCCTGACCTGTAGTATTTTCGACCTTTAATGATAATGGAACAAGAAGTAAGAGTAGACATTACCGGCTAGGGAAGTAGTAAGGTATGTCATCTCCGTGTTCGCCTGGCGCGATAGCAAAAGTTGCCTAAATGCGTCATGTCACATAAGAACTAGTGAGTACGCCGAAACGCTTGGGGGCTACCTTGTATGATCTGCCACTGAAAGGTTGCAGGAGATACTGTGTGGGGCAATATATTGCGTCTATTCGAGAGCGTTAGTCTAAGAATAGAATAAAACAGGGCAATCAACTTACATTCCCCTATAATGGCCGTAATTTGCTCGAATGGAGAACCTAAATCCTTATATTCTGCGACTACACCATCCACCTCATGCCTTCCAAGTTCAGGGAGCAGTTGATGCACGAAGCTGGGTACTTGTACGGTTGCCGCTGTCCTTGGGTCGAGAAATATGGAACCTTCCAATGAATTAGTAATAACAAGCAATGTCTCCTAAGGGACTTGTGTAAAGGTGGAGTCAAAGGTCCAGGATAATGACTTACGCCATTGACTCTCCCTCGTTTCAATATTTCCGTTGGCCGCCGTGTAATAAAGGACCCGTCAATCACAGGAACGAATGTGTACTGTCCAAAATATGCGCTATGCGCTACCTGGAGATTAGCAGCTTGTAGAACACTGATGTCTGCGCTTCGCAAGCAAGCGAGAGTGTTCGTTGTAGTAGAACAACTATGTGGAGCATATTCAATGCGTTGACGCTTTTTATCGATAGGAACCTACTTGGTCGCCGCCACGACCGCGGCGTATATGGTCTAGAAGGAAATCACAAACTGTGAGGAAAAGGGGGCCAAACACATTATGAACTTACCTCAGCGATTGGGTCATTATAATAATATTGCGAAGCCAAAGCCGTGGAACTTCCAATCGCTGCCTTGAATAGCGGCGGCCATGTCTTCCCATCTTGAGCAACTATATGCTGTAGGATAGAACCAGCACCTTTAAAAACCTTGGTAAATATCAACAATCGGAATCGATACAAACATACCTGCGGATTCACCCCAGAGGGTCACCCGAGTTGGATCACCGCCAAACTTAGTGATCTATATTGGGCGTGGTGAGAAGGTAGAGTGGGGAGATCAGAGCTTAGTGCGTACATGTTCCTGGACCCAACGAAATGCGAGGTTTTGGTCCACTGAAAGGTATTAAAAATTATCAGAAGGTAATGGCAAATTCTGTGAGAGAGGGATGTACATAAGCCCGCATTCAGCGTCCCGTGGTTTTTTATTTCTATTCCAGCGAGAAAACCGAAAAGGCCGAGTCTGTATTGTATAGCTACCACAATCACTCCTCCGTTGGCATCTTTTATGAGATCATCGCCGTTATATGTCGAGGCGCTTCCAACGGACCATCCACCGCTAAATGAGGTAGTTAGAAACTGACAGTAGGATCGTAAATTCCCAGGACCGCACCCATGAATCCAGACTACGACGGGTAAAGGTTTTCTCCGGCTCGGAAAAAGTTGACCGGGGGCATAGACGCTGATCAATGACAATATCTTATTTTTATGGTGGAGCTGACGAGAAGGGGTGGAACATACTTCAAGAACAGACAGTCCTCAGAAGACGTTAGCGCAGCTCGTTCTGATAGTGCATATGAGGGGAACGGATTAATAGAAGAAAGCCCCTGTGACCCTATGATACAAGTTGGGGGGAAATCGGTGGCTGGTTGGATATCCTGAACAAATGACGGCCGCTGTGGCGCACTCCATCGAAGGCTTCCTGAGGTAGATAATTTCAATGAACGCCTCATTATGAGGGTCGCAACTCACCTATAGGAGGGGCTGCATATCGTATACCAAGGAAGCGGGTGGTGTTCGTGGATGTGACACAAAAGCCCGAATATCTTGCATACCCCAGATTTACAACAGCAGCGTCGTGTATGGCGCTTGCTGTTACATCCTGAGATAAAGCCACCAATGCAGCGACGGACAAAATAGTGGGTTTCATCCAGGGAATCATTCAATCTAGTTTGGAGAATGAGATATGTAAATGGGGCGCTTTTGAATTTGAGCCTTGTATATCCCTCCATAGTACGTGGCTTGAGAATTGATATGCACACTCTTCTACCATATCGAGTGCCGAGGATGGTGCGTTTTTTTTAAAATCTGGAACATGTGTTTTTACCGCAAGGTCAGCTTCTCCCCAAAGACAACATGCGCATCGAAATTGTGCATGCCCCGCATAGAACGTGCGGTTCAAATGCTCCATCAGCTGGTATCTGAAGGATAATTATAGCGCGCACTTTTCTTGGACTTGTTGCCGTACGAGTTGCCCGCGGGATGTCTCAATCTCTCCAAAGATAGCATGCTAGGGTTCGGGGAAGTCAGTCACCGACCGAGCATAGACTGTGCGAAATCAGAACAAAAATTCGGGCGGTTCAAAGTCGCCGCAGGGGTGGTTCGATATAAGCACTCGAACGAAGCAGGATTAGGTGTGGAACTTAATGTAACTATTGGAACTCCAGCTCTTCCACCAACATGACATTCGGACGCAGTGTCAAATACTGGGGGTCATGCGTCAAGTCCCGAGGTCGCTCCGCACTCATGAAGGGTTCGGCACTTTCGTATTCTGACACGAGGATGGGATTAGTACCTTCCATGTACCTCCCCAGAAACCCACAAAACCTGGTCGCGTGGCCATACTAACGGTAGTCGCAAGCTTTCCGGGATCAGAATTTGCCGCCGGCATGAAAGCCACGATGTCCTTGGCCAAACAAGGCCAAGTACAGTCGTTCAATATCGATGTCGATCTTCCATTCCAGACAACCAATGTCTACGTTCGCCCCTTCGTCTCTTTATATCACAACGGAGCTCCTGATGACCCCGGGCTTTCATTGAGCTGTTCACATAACTGATCCAGCGGGCTCCACAATAACGAGACACGAATGGGCTGAAGACCTCTCCAGAACGTGCGCTGAGCGGTACTTCTGCCATGCCAATCCAGTGTCATTAATTGCAGACACATATACCCCAGCAGGGAGGCTTATCTTTGCCTGGTTCAAAATTTCTGGATTTGTTTATCGCGCCGAATTCGACTGGGTTAAGGAGTTCTCCCAAATCTTCCCAAATGGTAGCCGTCCGAGCTGGTATGAGAATAGGAAGCATGGGATGTCATGCCGGACTTGGGTGACAGGTGTCCTGGCAGTTTTAGGGGAAAGGGGTCTTCTCACTAGGGATGACAATCCTGTCAATCTTGAAGAAACGATAAAGAAGTTGAGCGGACAATTAGAAGGTACCTTGGAGGCAGATGGGGAATATCTCGCGAAGATTATTGATATATAATTGGACGATCATGATGGTGTGTTAGATCATGGACTCAGTACCCACATCTAATGCCGAGAAGTCCGATTTTCAAACGGCCGATTACAAAAAGACAATTGCGATATTGATTGTACGGGGTGTGATTGATAAACTCAAATTTATATATAGCGTCCAAGGAAAAATGTCATCATTGTATCTTCGTCAAAAGAAAATGATATACATACCCGAAGTATAACCGAAAGGATGTGTCGCTACATCACGCTTCCAGGAAATGAAGCTTCCAGTGTGAATAACCTTATGCCTCATAATTGAGAACAAGGTGATATGCTATTCTCCGTGTTGTAAGCCATCGCTTGAGGAAAAAAAAAAGCCTGATGACCCGAAGCTGGCAGGGTACCAACGTCAACTGCGGGAATTGCTAGTGGCGTGCTCGGTCGCGGAGACCATGTGAATCGCTTCGCAAATATGAAAGAAGAGCTGCTGTGCTGGTTCTCCCTCCGGTTCACTCCGACATCACAAGTCCTGATGAGTTGGTCTAACGTCGCAATGTACCTGTAAAAAGGTAATCGGCACTAGGCTAACGTTAACTAGATAGTGCCTCGATCCCAGCTTTTGTGGCGCGTGGAGGTTCCATTCTATAATAATAGTGGTGATGAGTCTCTTGATGTGCTAACTCCTGAAGTTGACCAGTTTGGTCCTTCAAGTCCAAGTACCCTTTAAGTATGGCCGGCATCTGCATAGAACAGTCTAATATAACAAGATGTGTATTATGGCATAAATCCAACGCAATTACGTACAGTCACGATGAGCCCATCGGGCACACACCCACTCTCCATCACTGAATCTTAACAACTTTGTCCTTCCTTATGGACGAAGCAATATCCTTCCCCAATCTCCGTATGATCATGGAAGAGAAGGTAATCCATACCCTGATTAGAATCACAATCCCTAAAGTTAAGCACGCGTGCGCTTATAGATGGGCGGCTACGTACAGATTGGGCGTGATCCAAAAGAGGAACACAACAAGAAAATCGTTATGACCCACGGAGCAGCCATTGCAAAAGTATTCTTGGCTAATGTACAGAATCGTTTTTGACAGTGTCATGATAGCCCCGGTATACCCCAGAAGAGGGGCCAGTTCCGACCGGGATATATGGGCTTGGTACAGGTAGGTGATCTGAAATGAAAAAAAAATTCAGTCTGTCAATCACGGCATTCATGTATCATTTGCCCACGTTTGTAAGGATTTCTATCACATTCAGGACCGCTAGTAACTAGTCAGGTGGGAAGGGGTAACTCTTGGGAAGGAAAGCGTACCCGCAGCCCCGGCGAAGCCCTCCCCATTTTCGAACGCTTTTACACCATAAACCTGATGAATAGAATAAGCAATATGTTGTAGCGAGAGCTATGATCACTCACATGGTCGACGCTCCCATACACATCGTAAAACTTCCAAATCCAGTGGAGGTCCCCACCGACCATGGAGCGTGGCCTGCAATTGAAGCCGTATATGTTCCTTTAGCGAGATTGTATCATAACAAGTGTAGGACGAACCGCATGAGACAGTATCCGGCATCCCAGAGCATTAACGGGGCAGTCATGGTGAACCAAAGAGAAATCCAGACATAAGTTTTCGGTGCCATGGTCAGTAAGCCTCTGGCTGTTGGTTGACGTGAACTAGGACTAAAAGGTTTTTCTTCAACACGAAGAGCTTTTAACCTTTTCGAAAGAACCTGGAGATCATCCTTGGAACCTTGCGGCGTCGTGCGAAAAGGATGCCCTTTGAAGAAGTTAAAACTTTTTTGATAGCCGCCCCTACGCCGTATACAAGGGTTTGAGTTAATGATATGTATAACGGCACTGTGTATCAATATATCACGCCGACTGAGTGGTCGAAATTGTGTATTAGGGATAGTGTAAGGCCGTAAATAAAAACCATCGTGGGTTGCTCATGGACGACTGAGTCGGCGTGAATCAGTGGTCCGATTGGTACGGGTAACTCTTTCGTTATCTCGGACCGGTCATGACTGACATAATCAGGTCAGGGTCCTTACCAAATTTCTCATTCCTCGTCGATGTGAACGGTCACATTCATCCTTACGTTCCTCGTATATTCCGATGCAAGAGTCTCGAATGCCTCCCAAATATACTTGCTGGTATGAAACCCTTCAGCCGAGAGCCAGATGCACGCAACACCGAAATCCTTCGCCAGCAACACGACTTCACGTTGTCAGCCGCAGTTAGCCTCCAGGTAGACTCGCGCTTAAAACGACTTCGACTCCTGATCATACCCTCTTTTAGTCAAAATCTTCACAAGCCCGAGATTAACAAGGCAGGAAGCGAGGCGTCCTCGACATGACTTCTCCGACCCAGGTTCTAGTGGGTCTCTATCGACTCGTTCTTCTTCTTGCGTCTTGGGTGGTACGAGGTGTACAATTTTTAGCATGTCTACTTGAACCAGCTCAGCCTCCTGCCGAACTACCCCTTGCAACCCTGAGTCCTGTTCCTTTTTATGTTGCATCTGAAGGTGTATCCGCGACAGGGGCCCAATCTGAAGGTACGAATCACGAGTGTCCTTCATCGCTCATGTTAATTATGTATTGCAGACCCCAAAATTGAAAATCTCCCACTTAGCCCTCCAAAAAATTTGGTAACATATCCTCGTTGCAACCTCGAGTTAAATGGAGCTCAACGCAATGTTATCCACCTGGAGGAACGTGATGTTTGTGGTGTGTCCAATTTATTGAAAGGCGATGAACCTCCGTCGAACCTGAGTGACAAAAGGCGAGAACGGCGTGTCAACCTTGCACCATTATTTGTCACGGAGGACGCAATGCCGCGTCCCACCTCGCTAACACAATCAGTATACTACACACCCTCTCTATTTGATTCGCTAACCTCCACACCCCTCACATCACCATGCACATCTCCGGAGGAACTGCCAGGCTCGAATGTGCCTGACTCCGAACAACGTTACGATGAGCGACTTTTGAAGGCCCGCAAGTTTGAGGCAGAGATTGGAGACCTCGGGAAGCGTCGAGGATTTAAGGGTGCCCCGCTGATCATCAAGGCAACCCGCAAGTATTCTCCCTTTCATTCACTCCCAAACCTGAGCTCCCGAAGTCCGATCCCTCTCACCTCGCGGACGCCATTATCGACTGTGACAAACATGATCCGAAGCGTGTCTTCCTCGAAGCCTGTGGATCTAGCCAAAGGAATTCCTGGGGACCTTCAAGGGATTATTGACCAGGTTGACCCGTTCGCTATCTCTGCAGATACCTTTTTTACATCAAGTGTGTCGTTTAGTAATGTTCTCACTATGGACCTGGATAACTTTGGCTTATATCGCCAACTTGATGGGCTTCACTCTCGGACACCATCACTCAAGCGCAAGTTCAATTTCGAAGATCTTCGTACTGCGGCTTCACCAACCAAAAGGACTGGTGTGAGGGCGACCTTTTACGGCGTGTCGACATCGTCCCTGTATCGAAAGGAGAAGCTATCGAGTAAACTCTTGAGCCAAGAAGTATGCGCTTCTCCAAAGATAGTTCTTACTGTGCCTAGCGCACCATCAAGCCCTACAAAAGCGAACAACGGTATCGCGGGAAGCACCCCCGATTCAGGGGCAAGGGCAAACATTGCGCCTGAAATACTTCACCCCGACTCTAAGGCTTCTTCACCCGGCCCGCCCCCAGTTAGTGACTTGTTCAGAATTTACACTAATGATTACTTTTCGGGAAGAGGCCGCCCGGTGCTTGAGGAAGCAAAAGAAGATGCGTCCCCCCACCACCAATTCTCCAATACCGGAACGAACGACAGCGACGTGACATGCGCCTTAGGCCTCAACGATACGTGCATTACTACCGCGGATATCACCATATACGACCCCACTTCGAGAGAGCGCGCACATCAAGATGGTCCCGTTAATAGTGGGTATTTCGAATCACAGTGCAAGTCCGACCCAAGCGACAAGCTCGATTGCATGCCGGAATCCCCCAAAGACCTGGTGACGGAAAACTTGTATGATTTTGACATCTATAGGAGCACCATGTATTCGTCCCCTGAGAAGGCCCACGGAAATTATTGTCCGCGTGACTCTTTGCTAGCCCCCTCGAACGTGGAGCTTGCTAAAATGGAGACGACCATCTATGATCTGTCTATCTATCCAGAAGATGTTCAACCGCCATACAGCACTGTTATCGGGTGCACACGGCGACGGGTAACCACAGAACCCTCGGCACATCGCGTTCAAATGGATCAAATCCATCTATCCTGGCCTAATCGGAAGCTCGTGGACAGACCTGACACTTTCCTTCCTACGCCCATCACAAGAACGTCTACTCTCCACTTAAATGCTCTCACCACGCATCCCATCAACCGCCTTGGTAAGGTTGAAGATCACAAGGAAGCACTCATTTGTTTTCCACCAGCGACACGAGTCTTGTCAAGCGAGAAGAAGGGACCCTCGGCCGCCTGCCAAACTTCTCATGTCACAGAGCTCAAGAGAGGCCGCCGTTCCCAGGGGTTGGATGAGATTATTGCTTTGCTTGACGCTTGTGTGTCCGAATCCAGTCAAGATGTTGTTTCGGTTCGGAGGTCCATAGCTTTAAAAGATGGTTTGTGGGATGAAGGCTCACTTCTTGAGCTGTACGCAATATAAAATTGGCGCCGATCTGTTGCTTCCGTATGGAAGTTCATTGAAAACTGGTGTACATATCTATGTAGGATGAATCTTAAGGCATCACGAAATCAACCCTAAATCTTTTCTTCAAAGAACGACTTTCTAAGGACTACATGACATAATTATGTTACAGATCCAGCACGCCGTCAATTATCGGACCGCACATATATAGTTAACGCTGCCACCGGGATTGACGCGGTCGACAAGGTTATGCACTCGTCGTTCTTCTGGTTTGACTCCGCGGAGTCTGTTACAGTATATGTAACGTCCCCCTCCCGAAACTCCCCAAGCTATCTCATGTGACCAGCAACAAGTATGTACATACCTGCAAAATCTTCGGTAGCAGTACGACGGTCGAGTCCACCTGACCTCATTTCGCTACGAACGTACCTTAAAGGCATGGAATGCTTAACCCCAAGTCATACCTGCCACGGAGGTATTAACGGCATTGTCGCCACTGCTCGCGTTGAAGTCCGGTGCTTTCGAGATTTCTCGTAATTCCTGACCTCTCCCTGGAGGTGAAGGATAAGCATCACTCTCGACGAAAACTTATAATCAATTGCTCAATGTTGAACGTTGAACGTTGAAGAGATTCACCATCTGTTATTCCAGAAAGCGAAGTTTTGCGGTTATGAAATTCGTTGACTCGGATGCTAACCAAACCTGAGGTTTGGGGAGCGATCGCCTCCCCGTGCAGATTTTATCACGGGGTATTCGGGCGAACCACAGCAAAAAAAAATTCTATCGGTCCATGATCCGAACACATTCTAGAAAGTCTAAAATAAAAGGAGCACTCCCAGTTCGTGATCTAGTTGAAGGAAGTGGATGAAGGAAAAATATCTACTAGTACGAAGCTAATTGCGGTGGCTCCGGTTGCCCAAGGGATGAAAACATGAACAGGAATTAAATTTGGTCATTCTGCACAAAATCTATGCTTTGTAATGACACCCTTACATGTGTCAAAAGCGCGAAATCGAACGTAGTCTTACAGATAAGAATATTTCCTACACAACTCACTACGTCTGCATTCCCTTGAACTTAACTCTGCTCTTGTCGGACAGTCGTTAACGTTGACCCTTGGAGATATATGTATTGCGCTATTTAGATATATATGGCATTGAGCTATTTGGTCGTGTTACATGATCACTATTGGAATTATCCAGAGCCCCAAAAAACCCTAAAGAAAGATATAACCCAAAATATAATACATCATGAGATAGATGTATGCAAGCGCGTGTATATACCTGCATGACGCCGATGTGGTGTGGGAAAGTATGAAAACTGTAAATGGCAGATGTGGATGATGAAATACGACGAATAAACACCTGAGACTGAGAGGAAACCCACGATACCCTACTGTATATGTATAAAAAAGGAATTGCGTATATGTGCCCGGTGTTATGTTATAAGGGATATTGAATCTGAGGCTGCAATGGACGCGTCTATAGCGTTGGTGAATGTTGGGGGTTTTGTCCATCGCGTTGTGATGGTGTTGAAGAGATGGTGCCAATCTGGGGAATTGAATCTCGGCGAACGGCATGATCCATCACGATGTCGATCGGAGTACCAGGTGATAGAGATGGTCCGGGACTCCGAGAACCGCTAGGGCTTGTGGGGCTCCCACTGCTGCCATTGGTACTTCGCCGGCGTAACAATCCAAAACTCCAACGTCCACGTTTCTTAACTAAACCAGGGGGAACGGGAGGGTTCCCTGTTCGCATTTTGGGGTGAGTTGGAGAGTAGTTGGGGAGTTCTAGCGGGAAGGCAGTGGCGAATTGGGAGAGTGATGGTGGTGTCGTGGCGAGCGACTGAGACGGCGAAGACGAAGAGGACGTTCCTGGAAATGTCGATCCAGTCCCAAGAGATGGGAATGGTGGTGATGGCGTTGAGGAAATTGTTTGATTGGGTTCTGTCGTCGTAGAGCCCACAGGGAATGGGTATTCAAACCGGGTGGAGTTCGTGGCGAATGGTGTCCCAATGATCTGAGAGGAAGGGGAATGTAATGTCAAATCTGTAAGGCTCAAAGGGCTTGGCATCTGTAATAATGAATGTCGGGATGTGGGTTCAACAGGCTGGCGATTGTCAGTGGATGGATTGTGGGTGAACATGTGGGAGAAGGTATACCTGGTCATTCGGTGGTCCGGAGGTGGTAGGTTCTTGATACGCAACGATGACGTTGTTGCCCACTTTGGTGCCTTCCTCAGTATCATCGTGTGGCGATTGCTCCAACCCCATATTCTCCGAAGGATCAACGAGATCTGAAACTGGCATTTCTGGTGAAGGTAGTGTGGTCGACATTATAAAGTTCCAAGCGTGGGACAAACAATAGCCCGACAGTGGATGAGACGACGACGGGCTCCCCTCAATTGCTGTCCCGTGTTCATATGGTCATCCGATCATGGCGAGGAAATTCTCATTGTTGGTGGAAACGTCTAGAGACGGGGTTTGCCGCATGAACACGTGCGTTATTACCTCCGAGATATAGGTGTTGGAGACGATGGGTACGGGGGACGACGTGCATTTTGAGGTGACTGAGAGCAGATACTGTGGGTAGTGGGGATTCCTTCTTAATATTATATGGGATTCCCTGTGAGTCAAAATACGCGTGAGATCAGTTAAGATAGGATATAACCAGTGTTGATTCTCAGCGTCATGGGCACGTTGAGGGTGACCGTTGAATGTATACTCTCGAATCAAACACTACTCACTGAGTAAATGATCAGCAGTTATGTAGTTTGCGATCGATTGTGCCTTTGTGTGGCCCCTTGCTAGCACTCTGATATCAGAAGGGCTCGGTCATTTACGGCGCTTAGAGGAGACAATAGTTAAAAAGGGAATTAGATAGGTGGAAGACTATGGAGGGGGATACATGATGGTAAGAGACAAGAGGCATCGAAAATTCCAAGTCAAAATGTGAATCATATCATGATCACATTTTGAGAAATCATGTGAGTCCAATAAGACGCGTTAATCACGTGTCCAGCTAACACCCCAAATGCCAGCATCGATTAAATATACGACTCAGGAGTAACAAAAACGCTTATATTACAATTCATATACATGCTTTATTTTCCCATCTCACGAACACGAAGAATATCTCTCTTTTCCAAAGTTGGAAACTGATCGTACAACATCTCCAGGTCGTCGTCATCCCAGTCCTTCTCGACGATTTGGAATTCCACTCGGCTCAGCTGATTCAGCGCTGGCTGTGCGAAGTGAGAATTAAGGACACCCCAGTTACAGACTCCAGAGTTTGGGGTTGCACCAGTTACACATATTTGCTGCAATGGATGGGGCTGGTCCAAGCTACTGAATAACTTCTGAATAAGAGAGATTGAGCTCTCGGCAACCAGCTCAAGTGACTGTAGGTGGGGAATATCGCTTAAATGAATGTTTAACAGGTGGGAGTCTGCAGCCGGGGGAAGTTAGTAACAAGTATGGATTCTAGGATCCGAGCATTTGGCTCACCAAACATATATCCCATACCGAGTTCAAGATGTTCAAGGGATGGACCCGCGAGCCGAAGCAGTCGCTCAGCAAAATTCGGACGACATCCATCTGATATATGAAGAGTGGTGAGGCTACCAAGATTGAAAGATGAATTCGGTGCCAAAATCCAATCAAAGAGGCAAGAACAATGGGTGGCGTCGATGTAAAATGCTCTTAGTTGACGAACGACAAGTACCTTCTGTTCGTCCATTGTTTCATCGCCCCTATGGTAATCCCGGCACTCGATGCGTCTCAAGTGGAGGGATTTCAGGTTCGTGGGATAGGTTAATAAACGCATCAAAGATAATCGCTCTCGAACAGCGAATGCTCGGAGCTCGACATGTTCGATTGTGGGCAGTTGTAGGAGATGGGAGATGGCGCCTTTCAGTGGCTCTGTGCAGTTATACCAACGCATGTTGTGTAGAGAAAGGCACTCGACATAGCGAAGTGATGTTAGGATACTGGCAAGTACCTCAAATGCGTCCTCCCCTTTTTCGTTGCGCCATTGGAGATTCCGTATCTCAACGGAGCGAATATGTTGCTTGAGGCTGGGAGAGCTCACGAGAATTTGTTGTAATAATGAGAATTTATTTTTCATTGTGTCATCCAGGAACTGTCGAGTGATGAGAGTTGAAGGTGTGAGGTCGAAAGTTATGGCGTGAAGCAGATGGATTCGACTTCTGTGCGTCCATTCCTTGCAAACGATAGCGCACGCCTCCAGGCTAGATGCGTCCTCATGTAGGAAATCTACGACGAGATCAACTAACTCCTGTGGAAAGCTGATCGCATGCCCGATGCCACGGCCTCGAGCAAGTGTCATGTTCGAAACTAGAGGGAAAGTGGGAAGGTGCTTGAGGAATTTGTCAGAGATTTTATTGTGGGGATCCATCATAATGTGGCAGACTGAGATATGTCGGATTCCAGTTCCAGCCTCCCTGCCCGCGAGGCATTACGTGAAGATTTGTGCGATTCGAGGTCCATATTTGATCCGTCGAGAGTCGAGACCGAGTGGCTGTTCGGCTCCCGGATTAAACTTGCGGACGTGCCGACTCTAGGTAGCTGCTGTGAAACTTATTCCGTCTGTGCTGAGGAAGCCCGGATAGGATATGCACATGAGTTGAACTCGATTAGATCAAAACTCAGTCAGCGTGTGCCTAGAATGTGACAGGGACAGAACCCACATATTCCTTTGCATTTACACCAGTGTTGTAGTTAAGTTCTAAGGGTTAACCGATTTTAAGGCCTAAATACATTCTAAGACTAAGGGTTAGTATCAGCCGACAACGTCACTAAGCCTTAATTAAGCCTTAAGATGGATGAGTCAAAATAGATGACTGGACGACCACTAGCATGAGCTTCAGGTTAGAGATGAGTAGACGGAAAAATACTAGTAACAAATTTTGTACAACACATTCCTTGACCCCCCAGTGATGCCACCTACAAAAGGGATTCTCTGGAACTACTTCCTAGCCGGTGAAAAACAAAATGGATCACACCTCCGAGCACATTGTCGCGGTTGTATTGAAAGCAAACGTCCTCCTGGAGAAGTTGTAGAACTTGACGAGGATGGAAACCCTACGATATCATCAGAATCATGGGTCATTGCAGGTCAGGATCACTCACACTCTATCTTTGGGGAGTTTGGATTGTAATTTCCATGTAACAGCATGTAAAGCAGATGTTGGCGGCGTACTTGGGGTCAAAGATTCGATGATTGCACATATTCTGGGTAAAAATGGCAATAACCCATGCCCAAATGCATCTGAGGAAGCACGGAAGACAGCGAGAGTGGAGAAAAAGGGGAAGAAGAAGCGAGAGAGAGAGGGGGGCAGTGACAGTGAGAATGATGGAGAGAAGAAACAAGTGAAGAGGAGACTACTCACCAATGTCGAGGCAACCCTGAAGCAGTCTCGGCTCAAGGTCTTCCGAGGGATCCAAGTCCCATTCACCGAAGAGCAATTGGCCATTGTCCAAGAGCAGTTCCTTTGCGTGACCATTTCTGCCAACCTCCCCTTTCGATGGGTCGAGGATCCTGAAGTGATCTTGCTTTTCATGCTCTTCCGATTGACTGCAGGTAGCGTTATGCCCTCACGCCAGCAAATTTCTGGCCAGCTGCTTGAAAATGCAGATGCGGAGGTCATGAAACGGCTGAAGGTGGCGTTGCGAGGTGAGTATGCTGTTCTAGCATCGGACGGGTGGAAGGATGAATCGAGGGACTCTGTGAATGGTGTCAACATATCTGTTGGTGGAAAGGTAAGTCCATGCCTCAAAAACTATCCATCAAAGCTTACCTTTCGTTCATACAAACCTATCTTGTCGACCTTATCTTGGCTACGTCACACAAAAAGGATGGCGAGTCGATGTGCAATGCATTTGAGGGTATGATTGATAAGGTTGAGGATGAGTATGGGGTAATTGTTGTTGCATTCTGCTGCGATAATGATGGCGGCAGCCAGAGAGGAAGGAAGGATCTTGTGATTAAGCAACCATGGTTGTTTGGACCACCATGTTGTGCGCATCAGGTGTGGCCGATCGGCTCCTTTTGGTATCTCATTCACACTGACTCATTAATGAATACCCAGTTCCAACTCATTCTCGGAGAGTACTTTACTGAGAACGAGGAGGCAGCACAGACAGCTGAAGAGGCCACGGACCTCATTGGCTGGGTCCTCACTCATGGGAGAGTCTGTTCGATCTTCAATGAGACTCAAGCTGAAATATTGATTCCACCTGGCAAGATTCTCGCCTTCCTGGTCGCGAATATGACTTGCTGGACAATGCACTTTATTGCATTTGACTGTTTATTTGACTTGAAGGATTCCATGCGACGGGCAGTGATCTCACGCAAGCAAGACATAATTTTGGCACAAGTGGGGGCGGAGAAAAACCATCAGAAAAGGCAGAAGCTTGAGGAAAGTGCGGCTACTCATTGTGAGCTTATCGATGATGGAGGGTTTTGGCGCTGACTCAAGTCTGTTGTGGATGACCTCGAGCCTATCTGTCTTGGTCTGAATATGAATCAAGCTGATGCGATGCATCCAGACCAGGCCCTTCTGACATTTGGAGGTATTTTTTTATATTTTCAGAAGCACCCAAAGCAATCCATCGCAGCTGGCATGACAAAGCGAATTGAGAAGCGTTGGAAAGCTTTGGACCAACCAATGTTTGTCTTAGTGCTTGTGCTCAACCCCTTTGAGGGTATTTCGCGATTTGGCGATAAAGCTGCGATTAGTCCGTTTATGCTGAATACCGTTCTCCTCGAGGTAAGATGAGTTGTATTTTAATGCTATGCTACGGTTACTAATGGTTGTAATATCTAGACCTACCGCCGCATTTGTTCTCGGCCTCCAAAGGTTCCTCGCACTGAAGATGAACAAGAGGAATATGTAACTATGAAGGCCCAGAAGGAGAGGGAGCTCTCCGAAGCATTTTTGAGCTATCTCAGCTCTAAGGGTGTGTTTGAGGACTGGGAAAAAAATAAGTTGAGCTTTCAGAGTGTTCATGTGCGTCGTTATTGCATCACAGGACAGTAAAACTCATATATTAGCATAGGGAGAAAATCCTCTTGCGATGTGGAAAGCATTCTTGACAACTCCATCCACCCATGAACTCGCTGACTTCACAACCTTACTGCTCAGTATGTCTGTAAATCAAGCTGGGCTCGAGCGTAGTTTCTCTGATCTCAAGATAAAAAAAACACGACTCCGAAACCATTTGAAGCTGCCAAGGCTTGAGAAAATGGCAAAGGTAAGGATATCAGAACTGAAACTCACCACATATTTGATGCTCACATTCTTTTGGTGGATTTGCAGGTGGGTGCCGACATTCGGTCCTCGCAGAAAGAGGCAGGATTCATTGGGGAACGTGTGAAATGGCAAAACCATGAGCAGAACAAAGTGGCGGAGCTTCTGAAAGTGCCGCTGTATGCCGACTTACAGTGGCTCAAAAAACTGCCCCAATGTTTGTACATTTTTGAAAGATCAATATGGTATGAAGTGCTGACATAAGCAGGGGACCTGGGGTAATTATGTAAGATACTATGACATCGTGGCTTTCCAATGGACCCTGGATCATGTGATTTGGATCAATATCCATTAAGCTATAAGCCAAACAAAATGGTTACTTATTGGGGCAGTTTTTTGACCCTTATCTTATTTTCCATTATTCTGGCATTTATGATCCAATGCAAGAACATTATGGACTGTGGGAAGAATAAACAATGTCATGTGACTTTATTTGTATCAATTTGACATGTTGGAATTGGTTCAATCATCTTCTTGACCTCTTACCACCATCATGAAAGCCATTTCTACTGCTCAGCACAATACTGTTGTTTCTCTCCTCAATGAGGGCTATTCTCAGCGTCAAATCAAGGAGAAAACTGGTCTAGGGAAGGGTACCATCAGTAGGATCAGCAAAGATGTGGATGGAAACAAAGAAAACAACCTTGGTGGCCGCCCCTCCAAGCTGTCTGTTCGTGACAAACAGTCAATTATTCGTCAAATCAAGTCAGGGAAGCTTGATAATGCAGTTCAGGCTACCCAATTCATCAATGGCATCATCCCCAATCCTGTCACACCCCAGACAGTCAGAAATGCACTCAAGGAAAATCAATTTTATGCTGCTACAAAGAGGAAAGCTCCTCTTCTCAAACGAGCCCATCACATCCGGCGTCTCCAGTTTGCAAAATATCATGAAAGCTGGACTGTGGAGGACTGGAAAAGGGTTCTATGGACAGATGAGACCAAAATCAATAGGATTGGGTCAGATGGAAAGGTTTATGTCTGGAAACAAAGGGGAGAACCACCATCTGATAGAACAACATCACCTACTGTCAAACATGGAGGAGGAGGAAACCTCATGGTATGGGGTTGTATGAGGTGGAATGGAGTGGGAAAGCTCATAGAGGTGCAGGGGAACATGGACAAGGTTCAATACTGTGAAATTTTGGAGAGTGGAGTTCAGGAAAGTTTTGAGAAGTTGGAAATGGTGGATGGCGAGCGCTACTTTCAGCAAGATAACGACCCCAAACACACATCTGGACTGGCCACACAGTGGTTTGAAGACAACAACATTCAAGTCCTTGGCTGGCCTGCCCAATCCCCTGACATGGATCCAATAGAACACCTTTGGGAACATCTCAAGCGCCGTCTTAAAGAATATCCGACACCACCCAAAGGAGTACATGAGTTGTGGGATAGATTGGCTGAAGAGTGGGGTGAAATTCCACCAGAGGTATGCCAAAACCTGATAGAAAGTATGCCCAGGCGGATACAAGCAGTTATAAAGGCAAAAGGTGGTCATACAAAGTATTAGATAGAAAATTAATAGAGGGTCAAAAAACTGCCCCAATGAGTAATCATTTTGTTTGGCCTATAGCTTAATGGGTTTTGATCCAAATCACATGATCCAGGGTCCATTGGAAAGCCACAATGTCATAGTATCTTACATAATTACCCCAGGTCCCCTGCTTATGTCAGCACTTCATACCATATTGATCTTTCAAAAATGTACAAACATTGGGGCAGTTTTTTGAGCCACTGTATTGGAAGATGACGCAGATACGAACCAAGATGGGGAAGAGCTCCCACGGCTGCGGTTGGGGTTGGTGAGGTCTTGTGAAGGATGGCGGATGGAGATGGCTAGGTGGGTACAGGAGGAACAAGAAAGAAGTGATGACTCCGAGGAGGAGGAGCTGCAGAATATCACATATGGTCGCCAACGGTCAAAATGGTTGCCAAGGTCATTGGAGTTGTTGTTTGCCGGCCGCAAGGAATCAGACATCGATGAACAGTTGAGGCGCACACGTCGACGCCAAGCATACACTCAGGAGGCACAGCTGATGGAGCTGTTGGCAGATGAAGAGGTGGATGAAAACAGGATCCCAGATGATGGGGAATTGGAAGGGTCAGGCGACGACTTTGATGGGTAACGAGAAATGGCTGTTTTCACTCAGAGCGTTAATAACCCCTTAGCTACAAGGCTTAATTAAGACATGTTCCTAAGAGCTAAGGTTTAAGAAAAATTTCAGGCGTTAATAACCCCTTAGAATACAACACTGATTTACACTCCTTATGGGCTATGACCATGCTAGAAATTGCCGTGTGCTGTCAGAAGGCTCTAAGTGGAGAGTGAATTTGCTATAATGTATGTTAAGGGTGACGTTGGAAAACATTATAGAAAAATATGAGACGACTTCGTTTGGGTGAGAACGAATCAGAAAATCACTGTCAGTGGCCGGATACTCATCACGTGCCACCGTGGTTGGGCGTGACGCAACGCGTCGTAAACATGTTGATATGTTTGGAACTCCGTCGTTATCTCACGGTCCTGTCACGTACAGCTCACAAATCACTGCAATTCCAAATCAATGGCGAAGTCTAGCAGCGATACACACTTTTTTAGGGGAATCAAGGTCGCTTGCAAAGGCAGAAACCCGTATGCTTCTAACAGATGTCCTCATGTCCTGCAAGGTTGCTCAATGTTCATTCAATCTCCTAGGAAAGTCCATGGCGAGATCCAAGGTTTTCCGGTTGGTTCATCCTGGTCTTCTCGGGTGGGATGCAGCGAGGCCGGAGTTCATGCGCCTTTGAGGGCTGGGATTCATGGTAATGCAACGGACGGCGCATACTCTATCGTTCTGTTAGTTTTTTTAGGATCACATTGCATGGTCGTTTACAAGGTTGTTGCAGGTCAGGGGGCTACGAGGATGATGAGGACAACGGGGAAATGATGTGAGTACGATGGACCTGGTGTCTTCCCGTCTCATGTGCTGAACTTGATACCCTTAGTACGTATACTGGGCAGGGTTGGTGATAACCCCGTCTAGTTCTCAGTGGTTCATAAAATGTCGTGCAGGTGGACGTGATACTAAAGGAACCCTGATGGATCAGCTACGGGGAAGGAAGGTGAGACGACACTCTCAGTTCCTTATTTATGGCTACTGAATCCCGCATAAAGCTTTGGGAAGGTGCACAAAGTGCGGACCAAGAATGGGTACTGGGCAACAAGGCTTTGAAGGTAATCCGATTTATTGTAGTCAAAGTTGTTATTCTCATGTCGAGCCAGATATCATGCACGACCAAAAAGCCTGTCCGTGTAGTACGGGGATATAGTCTCAAATCTCTATATGCACCCACAGAAGGGTTAGTATATGTTCTAATTCTCACAGTGAACAAGGCACTCATGTAGATCCCTAAATAGGTATCGGTACGATGGCCTTTACATTGTTGACAAAGTGAGTTTCTTACTGTGCTTCAATATGGTTTAGGCTCATTCTTCATTTCAGGCTTGGAGGGCTGTTGGTAAAACTGGGTTTCACACCTGCAGGTTTAATTTTAGGGTATATATATTGCTTATTCTTTGTTCTGCCCGCTAATCAACTACTAGCGCCTACCTAACCAACTCCCAATTCCAGGGACTCGACCAAGTACACAAAAACTCATGCAACAATCCCAACCCAAATTGGAGTCTGGGGTAAGGGGCTTATTGACACCAGGGGCAGGGCCCTCCACATTGCACCTCTCATCTTCAACCTCGCTCGGCCCTGCACCATTTCAATCAGTTCCGAGTGTAAGAATAAACACTGTTCGAATAACACCAAACAAACCTTCAGTGCCCCCAACACTAAAGTCACCCTTCTCCCCAGTGTCGCTCAGACCTGCACCATCTCGATTGAATGTAGTAACAGGTACTGTTCAAAACTTATTGGACAAACCTTTAGTACCCCCAACACCAAACCGACCTCATGCACAAACCCACTTATCACGGCCCCATCCAATCACCATAGCCCCTTTAAGCAGACCACTAAAACGAGGCAGGGATGATTATCACCCACCAAGAACCCCTTCGAGAAGCTCAAGGCCACCACTCTCCAGTGTTGACCCCCACATGTCTCGTCTAAGTGCTGTTGCCCCACTTCAAATGGTTCAGGTTCAACGAAGCTTGAAACGACCACGAGGGGAGCGTGTCACCAACAACGACGCCGGCGGAGTGCCTATGCAACGACTCAACATCAGTTCCCAACTTGACTCAACCCCCCAAACGCCACGACGTATAGTTACGGTACAGAGGGCGAACAAGTATGCACATATGAAATTCAAGAAACAAAAGACGGAAAATTAAGGGATTTTCGAGCCGACTATTTACTAACCTTATCATTTACTGTTTTTGATCGCTATCGGTATCAGGAAACCGTTGTATCTGTATCATGGGAGTTTATATAGAAGTCGGATACTACAGCTGGAAAGAAAACAAACTTTATATACCAAAATATTACATAATTTTCAGTTGATAATTTCGATCCCGACTTGTTTCTCGCTCGTTTCAATTACCAAGTTCACGCCGTCTCTCGATTTCTGAATTTTCACGATTGGATCCCCCGCCATAAAATCTGGTAAACTATCTACACACCAATGTCGTTCTTCGGCGCGGGGAACACCTCTAATGCGCCATCCACCGCGAATGCATCAGCCGACAAGGATGTTGAAATGGCTGATCCCCCGACGGACTCTATCTCCTCCATAGCGTTCTCTGGTCAAGCAGATTATTTGGCTGTCGGGAGCTGGGATAACAGTGTACGCCATTCATTATGGACTTCTGTCTGGTGTACTCACTCTTACCAACAGGTCCGAATTTACGAGGTGACAGCCTCTGGCCAGTCCCAAGGAAAGGCGATGTACCAGCACCAGGGCCCTGTGTTAGGCGTCTGTTGGAACAAGGTACATTTTCAGACGTGTAATTATTTATAGCTGTGGCCTCATTCTTTCGCAGGAGGGGAACAAAATATTCTCAGGAGGGGCAGACAATGCCGGGCGGATGTTCGACATCACAACTGGCCAGTCAACGCAGGTCGCGCAACACGACGCGCCAATCAAGGCTGTACGATGGGTTGACGCGCCCCAGGCTGGAATTCTGGCAACAGGTAGTTGGGATAAGACGATCAAAGTATGTGGCTCTACCTTTGTTAGGGAACCCGAACTTATGTTCCTCAGTACTGGGATCTACGTGCACCTGCACCTGTGGCAACGGTGACCCTGCCGGAGAGGTGCTATACATTCGACGTGCAATACCCACTTATGGTGGTCGGTACTGCTGAACGCCATGTTCAAATATTTAACCTCACCAACCCGAACACTGCATACAAGGCTTGTAAACAGCTCAAATATCCTATCATGACACTGACATTTCTTGTACAGACCATTGCTTCACCTTTGAAATGGCAAACTCGCGTTATATCGTGTTTCACCGCTGCGACCAACAGTGGTTTCGCCGTTGGAAGTGTCGAAGGGAGGGTGGCAATCCAGTGAGCTCATTCTCCCGCCCTTGGTGTCCTCGACTCATTTTATATCCTAGATATGTCGAAGATAAGGATTCCGCGTATGCTTTCTACCTGTATGGATGTTTCCACAAGTTGATCGAATATTGCTCAGAAACAACTTTTCGTTCAAATGTCACCGCCGGGACAATGTCCAAGGCTCAAAAGACCAAGCCCTAGTGTATGCCGTCAACGACATCTCGTTCCACCCCGTGCACGGCACCTTCTCAACATGCGGTACATAGTCCCTGGTCTGCCGAAACGAACTCAGCTCATTGTTTTGATTCAGGCTCGGACGGCACCATCCACTTCTGGGATAAGGACGCACGTACACGTCTGAAGTGTAAGCTTTATCTTTCTATAATGCACCACGCCTGTCACTAAAACGGACTCACACCTAGCTTTCGATCCCGCCCCAGGTCCCATATCGAGCACTGCTTTCAACCGGAACGGTAGTATATTTGCTTACGCTGTTTCATACGACTGGTCAAAAGGCCACTCTGGCATGACTCCTGGACATCCAAACAAACTCATGTTGCACTCGTGTAAGGACGAGGAAGTTAGAAAGCGACCTAGAAAGTGATTCAAGATGTTTATAGTGTTCACCCTATTTTGGCTGCCCGATGTGATGTTATTATATCTCCGCATCAGTTTACTGTTCCTTACTCAGTTCCATGTCTGTAATACTAGTGGGCCGCGATCAATGCACATTCTTCCCACACATCACTATACTTTCGTCTAATAAGATTGTCCGGATATTAGAAACTCTAGCCGTGCTCTCGCATGAATACCGACGGACGCGTCTTTGCGACACCTTCATTAAACCCAATTTGAATATTGAGCGTTTATTGGGGTAAATGACCTGGACATCATTAAAAGGTAGTACGAAAAGAGCGGTACCTCTTGATACTATTACTAGGCGGACTTCGAACTTGGATCTCTGTGACAAACACTTGGATGTTAACCGGAAGCTTGAACTTAACCATCCCATTCTTTGCGTCCACCACCCATGATGAAAACTTCTACAATGCCACCCAGCGGCTACCTCGCGGTTGCTCATATGTATATGCTCGACGTATGAGTCGTACCGCTCATGTTCTTGAATTCTGTTTTAAGAACGTCCACTTGACGTCACTGAAATAGACCCTCAGCGGGAATCACGCTCATCATTACTGCTACATGAGGAACCGCGGTTCAAATACATCTTGTACCTTCGAACTCCACTCAGCGCCTTCGGTTTTGAAGTTAGGCCGCTGTCATTAGGCTATTGAGCGTTGAGGCGAATGTCAGTGTCACAAATTACAGCTTGGAGTGCGATTCTAGTACCTCATCATGCAGGGTCTCACCAGAGTCTTCACCGTCAGGATCAGGCTTTCCCGGTTCATAAGGGATTTCTATAGGTTGCTGGTTCACATGATCCAGTAATGTAGTTGTGCATGTCTTTTCAGAAGACGTGTCAAGTACACCCTGTATATCGAAAAGTTAATCCTAACCTTCGTCTGCTTGAAATACAATTTTGCATCCTCTAAGATAGGGCTGGTTAGAGAGCGTGATGTCCCCGCCGTTGAACACCGAGATAGTGCAAGAGGTATTCTAGCAAGTTGATGTGAGCCGGGAGGGCGAAGGGGTCGGCGAGTTACATACCGATCTCGTTTAGTGAGCATGTACAACACATTTTTGGCAATATCAGGAGCCGCAAACATTTTGGCTAGGTCCAGACATATTCGCAGACTTCCGACAGCCCAGCGCACTTGCTCAATCGCTCTAGCCAAATGGTCCTCGTGGCTTCTTGACCATGATTTTGTCCACCAAGGGTCATCAGGTGCACACTTTAAGATCTTCATGAGACAAAATACAGCCTCGCTGGTCCTGGAGATGTGGAGGCTGGAGATGGAGGAACTGAGGGTAGACATCAGGTCCTTGAGCTCGATTTCCTGCGGTCAGGGACAGTGGTTTAAAGAGTGGGTGTGTGGAATGGTAGAGAATAATGCACCCTGTGCAATGAATGGCACTCCTGGTGCAATGTGCGAAACAGTTAGGGAGAAAGGAAGATACCGAGGCGCTGTCAAAATACCATCCCTCTAAGTACTTTGGAAGTAAAACAAAAACGCCAAATCAGAATTCAGCCACACGGATCGGTTCCGGTCGGAAGTAAACGAGCTACATCAATGGCAACCCGCGCCACGCACATGAATACAAGAACGTTGCTCCCTATTGGTGTCGCTTACTTTTCCACTAGTAGGCTTCAGTGGGTCCAAGTACGTGCTCATGAAGAACAATAGTCAATACAAACATATTCCCACGTCTCCATAAACAAGACTGCCCAACTCACCTTCTTTTACGTTCTCCCTTCACTTGGTCATCCTCGTTTTCGTCCGCCGCTATGAAGCCAGGAGAAGATTTACAGCAAGTGATAGCGAACGAGGCGCTCCGCGACGACCATCTTTTTGAAATAAGCGACAATGCAATGGATGAACTGCGTTTATTCCGGTCCGAGGTATTCTGGCGGGACCTATACTTATGGCTAGAGGAGAAAGGTTATCGTCTTAGACCTAGATACCATCCAGACTGGGTCGCTTCGTGGAAGACAGGGGATAACTGGCTTCTTTGTGAAGATGCCCAGGTCGAACTTGTATGTAACGCGACTTAACTCGTTCCCCCTGTTGCAGCTTGCTCAATACTTCTGTTATACAGAATGTGGAGACTGTCAATACCGCGACACGAATCTCGGATGGAGCCCATGTAACTCTGAAAAGACTTGGTACATCACCAGTTGATCTCAATGAAATCAAACTCTGTCGTTTCTTCTCTAATCCACCGCATGCCTCGAATCCAGCTAACCACTGTGTTCCCGTGTATGAGGTGCTTGAATTACCAGAGAAAGACATGAACTTGATTGTTATGCCTTTCCTTTCATTCTGGGAAAGGCCTCCGTTGGAAACAGTTGGTGAGGCTATCGATTGTATTAGACAAATGTTCCAGGTACATCCCCTTCTCTCAACTGCTTGTGTTTTTAATCTCTGGCCATTACTAGGGCCTGGCCTTCATGCATAGCCTCCATATTGCTCACAAGTAAGGCATTGTCATCTGTGATTTATAGTTCGCACTTGACTCTACTTTAGTGACACAAAATGGGATAATTTCATGATGGACTCAGCCCCTCTTTACGATGAACCCGTTCACCCGGCCAACTTTGCCATGAACAAGGATTTCACCCGCCGATCCAAACACCGAAGTAGGACCAAACGGCCAGTGAAGTACTACTACATTGATTTCGGAAACGCGCGGCAGTATAATCCTGAAGATGGAACTCCTCAATGTTTGGTCCCTTATGGTGGTGATACGACGGTTCCAGAATTCAAAACCCAAAAGTATTGCAACCCTTACCCTGTTGATGTTTATCGCGCTGGAAATATCCTACGAGAACATTTTACGGAGGTTTATTCATCTCTTCCATGCCTTACGTGTCCTACTAAAATCATATGACAGGGAGACCCCCTTTGTGATTTCAGCAAATATGGCTTTAACTTTCTGTCGCCGTTATTAAAGGATATGTGTCAAGACGATCCCACAAAACGACCTGCGATGGAAGAAGTGCTATCTCGGTTTGAAGCCATCACACAACGATTGAGTTGGTGGAAGCTTCGCTCTCATGTTGTTAAAAGGGAAGATGGGCGCATCGTCCAGTTTTTACGCTTTCCCGGGCATTGGGCACGACAAATTTCACGAATTATTGGACGGGTTCCAGCTGTACCTCAGTTTAGATAGTTTTTTGTTTGATACTTATAGTATACCCCTGTAAGCGGTTTGTAGGTCCGTGTTGACAACAATATGTCAACAAATTAGCGACGTCCAAACTCACACTGCACTGGATTTCCTTCCACTTCGTGGACCTGGTCAACCGCCATGGAATTCTTCGACGGCAGCACGGAGTCTTCCACTTGTAAGGATATCGACCAGTGTCGAACTCTGCACACTGTTGTAATAAGCTGCCTCGCTACGCTCGTTGCGTGCACATGGGTCTCTGTTCATCCCAATGTTCCCAGCCCACACCATGGCAAGATCAGGCTTGCTGTCCACCGGATGAAGCTCATGATACTTGCGATTATTGCACCGGAAATCATTGTCGCGTGGGCTCTCAGGCAGAGGATGGTTGCTCTTCAGTTAGCAAAAGGTATCAGCTCGGCGTGTGTTACTCAATATGAAAGACATGATTTAACACACCTATGCAGAGCATATAATGACTATGACACATGGTTTCTTCATCAGTATGGGGGGATTCGTCACCGCACAAGGGCAGATACTACACCCCATCACACCTCATGTCCTTAAAGGACGCCCTGACATCGTGAATGGAATCCACGAGATTTCGGGTGATGAGATTTTGGACAAGAGTAAAGGCGATGAGATTACCAAAGGGCTCGCTCTGATACAAACAGCCTGGTTTATTGCCCAATGCATTGCACGCCTCTGCCAGAGTTTACCTCTCACGGAATTAGAAATGATCACTCTCGCTTTCAGTTTTCTAAATATCGTTATTCGAATAATCTGGTGGCACAAACCTCTGGACGTGAGGTACCCCGTTCGGATCGGTCCCCCAATCCAACGATCTTTGCTATCGGACCCCCAGCGTCGCCGTGAGCCGTTCGCACCAGACTGGACCAAGGCAATAGAATACGCATATTACTTGGTGCTCAATAGCACAGTGGTTATGTTTGCTGGGGAAACAGATGACGAGGACATCCCGAAAAACGCCGTTCGAGTTCCGACACTATGGGCGGGGAGACTGCACCGACGGAGCAGAGGGCAAGCAGCAGCGTTTGCAATATTTCTGGCGATGGCATTTGGAGCAATACATTGTATAGCATGGAATGGTTCTTTTCCAACCACGGCGGAAAGAACTCTATGGCGCGTGTCCTCCGTGACCATTGCGGCTGTGCCTTTTTTATTTTTCCTTGACGCTGTCTTCATGCTAAATGTCGAGGTTTCGGAGTGGTACCATGATCTAACATGGTGGATCGTCCTTCCCCTTGGGGTTTCCAGTCACGTTGTCGCTCGAGGTCTCTTGATGGTTCTATCATTCGTATCGCTACGGTCCCTGCCTACCAAAGCATATACAGATATTGAATGGACTAGTTATATTCCGCATATCTAACAGAATCGCGTCACTGGGGGTTCTAGTTAGATAAGGGGTGGGTGGAACAATCAACGTACCGTGAGGTTTGGCACTGAATGGACCTCGGGCTGAGCCGCGCTTTGCGCACAAATGAGGTTTTCCGAAAAAATCATTTCATTTTCCTTGGTTATTTAACTATTTAATCACAAGTGCTTCTCTACTCACACGCTTTCTGCTAGGGATTTTGACTAGGTAATGTCCAATACAATTAAATTCCCCTTAGCGATAAATGCACCGTGCACACAATAGGACAGTCAAATTAAAGGAATGGCGGGGACACGGCGCACAACCAGGGATATCTGCCTTGCCCAGTGAACCGGAAAAAGAATGGCTCGATGAAAGAGAAGCTGTTCCTTGGGTACGACCCGCGAACGAAGTTTCAAGCTGCTCAAGGATTTCGTGATCTTCTCGAAAAGAACGACAACATCCGACATTGTTGGCCGCTTTCCTGGATCCTCGTGGCACATGTCTTTTAGCAGTGGTCTCATAAAGTCAAAGCCAATCTTGATCCCATCATCATAATTGTCTCCCTGTAGAGCAAATAAGTAAACAGTAGTAACGAGGGAAACTCGACTAATGTCAGTAAAACACTCGCGTAGTACGTTCCGAAGGCGATAAACGTCTACTGCGAAAGGATTACAGTGGGCGCCTGTGCGAAATTCCGGGACGGTCTGGTCTCCTCCGTGTCCAACCGGGATTCTAGGAGGACAATCGTCGGGATTGTACTGGGGATTCGACGTTTTACCTTACGAGTGAAATCTTGATTTTTGTAATAATTCACCACATGATCGGCTCGTTGTAGAGGGGCGCAGAGTCCATCATTAAGTTATCGAATTTTATATCGCCAAGTATATTTGATCAGTGAAAGAAGGCTAGGGTAGAGAAAATAGCTTTACTTATGCGCAATATTAAGCTTGTGGAAGAATGCAAGGCCCTATCAAAGCCTTAGTGGTGCATAAGCCTGGAAACAGACAGACATACCTCAAATATTTGCTGAAAGAATGCAATGGCTTCCCCGATAGTTACAAACCTGGGTTGTTCCCAATCCGATAGGAAGGGAAGGACTATGAACGTAGTGCCTTCGTCTGGGAGTGTGAATACATCCAGCAGAGGGATTGTGTGGTTGGCCGCGTTTGATCTATGTGGTTCACTTGAAAAAGATGAGCAAAGGAAGCTTCGCTTTCTGAAGAAGCGGTAACAAGTTTCTTCAATACCACTTGTGCACCATTGGATATTCGTGTTGCCGACATTACAACATGGATCATCTTGCAGATAAAGTTAGCAGCCCTCATTGTGATCAAACTCATTGCTACTTCACCTCCCCTACTAGACCATCTTCACACTCGAGCCAGTTTTTATTTGTCCCCTTCCAAGAAGCTATCCATTCCTGATGGTATCTGGAATGAAGAAGATATCCTTGATCCTTGAACGAAAAGTAACGGTCCCGCCGGTACAACTCATCACTATACAAACGATATTCGGCACTGGCGTATCTGTCCGCTGACTTTTTCCAGGTTTTTCATCGGCAAGGGGGGTCGAATTCGACATGGCAGTCTTGGAGGGGCGGTGTTGGAAGCGTGGGAAGTATAATGCCACTTATTGGACCCCTACGAACCTACACACCTTTACAACCCCGAAAAGTGCTCTCGACGATCGATATCGAAGTACTTACTTATCGGAGGCAAAAGTTGCTCGCTTATTTCTGATGTGGCATCAAACAATAGGACCAAATACAGCCCTAGTCACACTCAGTAAAAAATAAAGTCATGCTTAGTCAGTGTAAACTCAGCAGTAATGACAAAGTCAACGAAAAGTCTTACAAGAGTCAATAAAAATGGTAATTCAAACTTATGATTTTGTCAACTTTCAATGTGGATTTGGCCATTGGGGAGGAAATGAATGATTTTTGACTACTTTGGGCTGGCTCTTGACCATTACATTTGGGTGATGTCAAAACTCGCGACTGACTTTATTTTTTACTGAGAGTCACACGCACGTGTCAGGGATTTTTTTTCTTAATTCGGCGATTGCCATTCTGCCCAATACCATGAATCGAGCTCGAGCCTGGACCTCAGCTTTACAAACATATGAAGTACTCCGTCATCCCTATATTATAAAATGAATGGGGTCAACGGGCCAAACGGCCTATGGCCACGCCCAGCGACAGGGAGCGACCGTCAATGATAACGGATACCCCAGAGCCCCTGCAGGACCCGAACAAGCATGGCACCAGTCGCTATGTTCGAGAGTGTAACAGACCGAGAATTAAGCTCACATTCCACGTGCGTAGCTGTCTGGCGTGTTAAATTTCTTGCTGCTCGCGATTGCGTTTCTTACCAGTAAACTATGATCGTACACAATAAACTAGTAGGCTCACCCGCTACACAAGACTCACACCAGCAAAGGCTTTGACTTATACTCCATCATCCTCTGCGCTCAGCTCTTGTGGCGATCCGGTTCACTGTTTCATTGACATGTCAAGTTTTACATATGCTTCATCAGCTAGAGCTGGGGGTCGACGCATATCGCATGATGGAGAGCAATTGACAATGACCACCTGCCAAGATATCAATAACTGCAGGACATTGTGAGAGATCGTCTAGAGTTGCACCGCCACCCTCATTGCATGCACCTAGGTATCTGTCCATCCTAATGTCCCTGACCCAAATCATGGTTTTGGTGGCTTGTTTTACACAGACTAAATCTCATGCTACTTTCTGTAATCGCACCAGCTCAGGAAAGGTGTGGATATAAACTTTGCTGGAGTGAGCGCACTAATATCTTGTGAACCGAATACGGCCTACCCATATTTCACGGCCTTTTCATGGGCATGAACGGTTTTACGAAAACTATATCCGTAGACACGCAGCATCACGTGACATTCAACCTGGGAGGACCGTCGATATAGGCAGCATTTTTGGCGTCGATGCCGAAAAGATTGTCGACCAAAACAAGGCGTATGAAATACCGAAAAGGCTTGCACTACTGCAAACAATATGGTTTACGATATAATACATTGCGCGCGCGTCCCAGCATCTACCCCTGTCAGAATTGGACATCGTGACTCTCGCTTTCGCCGCCTTGAACATCATCATTGCTTGTATAGTGGACAAAGGCCATTGGCTTCAGGTATACAGTACGAATTGGACTATGAGCTCTATGCCAGTGACGTATACAACAATCGAACCAGAAGCGCGAACCGATTGCTCCGACAGGTCGCAAAACTGTCGCGTACACCTTTAACTATTGCGTGAGCATCGTTCAAGATATTTGATAGCGAACATCACGTTTCCGAACTTCCAGCAGACGCATTTAAAGTTCCGACTCTGGGCAGGAAGGCTGTTATCCATGGGATCGTGATATAACGGCTATCCTTGCTGGTTACTGCCAATGGGATTTGGCGCCATTCATTTTAGTGCTTGGAATCTACCTTTCTCGTCAGTGACACCGGATTATTTGGCGTGCGTCCTTCATTGCTATCGTTGCAATATCATTCGTATTCTTGATGAACACCACCCTTGTGTTTAGCCTAGGGTTAACTTCGGATTAAGACTTGCCATGCATCTTTGATGAGGCAGTTCGGGATACTCAGGCCCACTCCGCGTGCACAGCTGGATTACAATTGTAGGCTTAAAAGTCGCCTTGAAAACCCCGCGTGTCAGAGTTATCTCGAGAAGCAAGTAAAAAATGGGTTACAGGCATATTGACGAAGCGTGGTGTGTGTGTGTGTGTGTGTGTGTGTAAATATAGGTGTGAACTGTTCAAGTTGGAAGACTAAGTTGTGGAATTCCCATTCATCCCCTATCAGATTCCTCAGCGGCGGTGTTTGTCAGATTTATGACGGCGTTCATCTCATGAACCTCGCCGATGCCGCCCAACGAGGGGGCTCTTTGGTACCTCCCCTGGCGGTTTGTTGGGTCATTTCGCTCGTTCTTTGAACGCCCAGGCAAGCTCAGGTCATGCCCTGACTAGTAGCACCATGAGTTCAGTTTTACGGTAAGAAAATTTATCGACCCAACAAACCATAGTTTGGAGGGCATTTGATTGGGGGGCATCTGGTGAAGGGTAATGTGTGCGACCCGCGGCCCGCGCATGAACCTCACTCAATGCTGTGTCGGTAAATCTCTATGAAATTCTTCAATTTTTTTTTGTGCAGGATGCAGGGCCGTCACTTTACTTTGGAATGCTTTTGGAAGTGTTTCGCATTGGCGGCAATCCGCATTGCGGTGCGGGCTTTTACTCCATTTTTGGCATTGGACTGCTCTTCCATTGCTTTCTCTAGTGCATCCAAGTAGCTTGAGAGAAGGTGTGAGTCGTCAGACCTTTCGACAGAATGGGAGGCGATATGCTCACCGCTGATGTTCTATAATCAATGTATCCTCCATCGATTTTAAAGAGCCCGTCAGAACATCCGTTTGTGCAAACAGCTTCTTATAACGAGCATAATTTGCCCACCCCCACCGAACTCTCTCTTCCGACTTCGAAAGGACGACGTTAGGAGTTTGTCTGCGAAACTTCCACCAAGGATCGGATTGTTGAACTTAGCAGCAAGGGAAGGAAAGAGCGAGAAATAAAAGAGTGAATTGAGATAGTAAAATAATGTACATAATCGTTCGTATAAATACATAAATAATATAACTCCTATAGAAATAATAAATCATATGTGAGTCCGTTAGAAAAACAAATGCGAAACTTTATATGTCCATGTGATTTTACATGTCATGTGAATGCCGGATCACTCTATTCCAACACTCCCCCTTGATCCGAGCGCATACCTATTAATTTGGTTTTTCGTTCGTGTTCAGGGCGCGGCAGTGGTTTAGTGAAAATGTCCGCTCGGTTGTCGGCAGACGCGCAGTGGAATATTTTTATTTCTCCAGAAGTTAAGCGTTCGCGCACGAAATGGTGTTTGACGTCAATGTGTTTGCTGCGGGCGTGAAAAACTGCATTGTTTGCAAATAAGATCGCCGATTGGTTGTCTGTGATGAGATCGGTAGGTTTTTCGCATGGAAATCCGAAGTCGGTCATCAATGATCTAATCCAGGTGACTTCTTGTGTTGCATGGCAGAGCGCCATGTATTCCGCCTCCATACTTGATAAGGCAACTGTCGGCTGCTTCTTGGAGCTCCATGAGATCACCGAGTCTCCGAGTAAGGTGACGTAGCCGGAAATTGATCTTCGATCATCGGGACTATTTCCCCAGTCTGCATCGGCATAGGTTCGGATAATCAAATTTGAGTTATTATTTGATCGGTAGAATAGGCCATGGTCCATCGTTCCTTTCAAATAACGGAAGACGCGTTTGACTGCGGTCCAATGTTCGGGACCTGGGTGACTTGAAAATTGACTGAGGTGTTGTGTAGCATATGCAGTCTCGGGACGCGTTGAGATTGCACCCCAGATGAGCATTCCGATGGCCGTCGGATAGAATTTCTCGATTTCAGGGTATCGCCGATCATTTTCGGTGAGTTTGATCAATTTGATGCCATGATCGAGCGGTGTTGCGACAGGGTTCGCGTTTTCAAGACCCATTTTCTTGATAATTTTCTCGAGGTATGGTTGTTGTGATAATTTAATAGATCCATTGGTGAACCTTTTTACTGAGATGCCAACGATTTGGCTAGCTTCTCCTAGGTCAGAGATTTCAAAGTGTGTCTTGAGTTCGGCTTTGAAGTCTTTGATGGTTACAAGGGTTGCACCCAAAATAGACATGTCATCCACGTGTACTCCAACAATTACCAGATTATCTCCAGATCCTCGGATATAGACGCATTGATCGGCCATCATTTTTCGGAACTTCATTTTGAAAAATGCGGAGTTGAGGAGTTTGTTCCATTCTCGTCCAGATTGTTTAAGTCCATAAATAGTTTTTAATAATTTCCAGACGCGTGATGTGCCGTCTTCAAAGCCTGGAGGCTGCAATAAATAAATATCTTCCTTGAGAATGGCATTTAGATAAGCGCCTTTGATGTCGATGGTGTGAAAATGTAGATTATAGGCGGCGGCAATGGCTACCATGAAGCGGAGGGTGTCCATCCGAACAACTGGGGCATAGGTTTCCAGATAATCTATGCCGGGCTTCTGTGAGCATCCCTTGGCAACGAGTCTAGACTTGGCCTTGTAGAATTTTCCATCTCCATCGGTCTTGGCCTTCCATACCCATTTGGATTTGATGGGATCACGATCTGTAGGCAATTCGGTCAACTCATATGTGCCGAGATCTTTCAATTGTTGGATTTCTTCCTCCATAGATTTTTTCCATAAAGTGCTTTGTAATGCCTCTTGGATTTCAGTGGGTTCATAAATTGTGCTGATGAAGGCAAAATCAGGGATATTGAATGTAGGGGTATTTTCTTCCTCATCAATAATTTCGGTGATGTAGCCAGAGTCAGGTAAATCTTGATGTACTTCTTTGGGACCTCGGGCTGCGGGATTATGTAATAATCGATAATTTGGTTGCGTCGTTGATGCAATTCGGCTTGATGGTTCTCGAATCGGTTGTGATCGTGGCTGTGTTGATTTTTCGATCATCTGCCTTGTAGTCATTGTGGGGGCAGTTTCTGGCATTTGAGCCGTTGTTTGCTTGTTTATTGCTGTCTCCCCCTCGAGCTGCAATGGCGAAAACCATTCAATTGTTTCTGGATTTTTGCTGTTTACAAATTTGACATTTCGCGACGCTTGCACTTGTCTCGCACCCGGATTAAAATATCTGTAGGCACGCGATTGATCCGAAAGTCCGGTGAAAATGAATTCGCGTGATTTCGGCTCGAGTTTGCTAAGGTTTTCACCCTGATGCAATACCCAGCACTTCGTTCCGAATTCTCGGAGATTTGATGCATCGGGCTTCTTGCCTGTAAATATTTCCTCCGGAGTTTTATCGATCAAGATCCGAGTTGGAGATCGATTCTTGAGGTACACGGCATATGCTACTGCTTCCGGCCACAAGAATTTCGGCATATTTCTTGCAATAAGCATTGCGCGCGCATGTTCTACAATTGTTCGGTTTGCGCGCTCGGCAATTCCGTTCTGGGCCGAAGAGTACGGGGCTGTGACCTCGGAGCGGATTCCTTTTTCCGCTAGAAATCTTTGTACTTTGTCATTTACATATTCCGTTCCGTTGTCGAATCGTATGGCTTTCAATGTTTTCCCAACTTGAGTGTTTATGTAAGCATTATAATTTTTGATCGAAGTATTGATTTCTTCGGCTTCTTTGGTTTTGAGAAAATTGATGATGGTCCGGCGGCATTTCCCATCAGTAAATGAGATGTAATATCTTTCCCCTCGAATTCCTGTTGTCCGGGCAGGTCCCCATAAATCTGTGAGGGTCATCTCACCAATTTCATTAAAAGTTGTGTTTGAAAACTTTGGGAATGATGCCACGGTTTGTTTTGCTTGGATGCAGGCCGTGCAATCATTGGGATCAATGGATTCGTCGACTTCCATCCCATCAATCATTTTCTTTGATTTCAACATTTTAATTGATGCAATGTTGAGATGTCCAAAAATTCGGTGCCATTCGTCCCATGTGTGAGCTTCTGATGCGATCAAAGCCATATCGGGAATACTGATCTTTGCCATCAAATTGTAAAGCCGGCCGATTTTTCGACCTTGTAAGATGATGTCGGAAGATTTCGGGGGTGATATATTGATGTATTCTCCTTTTAGATTCAGGGTGAACCCTGCATCTGTGATGCGCCCAACCGAAATAAGATTATAGGGTGCATTTGGAGCGTGGACAACATTTGTCAACGTAATTGGTATGTGGCGATTGCCTACTTTGCATAAGATCTTTACCGATCCTCTTCCTAGTCCCGGAGTTGATCCGAATCCAATAATTTTGTGTCCGGGAGTTTCTTTGTAATTTCTGAAGATTGATCGGTCACGAAAAATGTGGGATGTTGCCGCACAATCGGCTAAAATTGAATCTGAAGTTAATGCTGGCAAGGCAATATCCACCTGGTTTTCGGGTGCTGCTACGAAAGCATAATCGTCCGAGGCTTGGTTAGCCTTGTCTGGCTTACTGCCATTCTTCTTTTTCCATTTCGGCCTCCATTTTTGATCGGATGATCCCCCTTTCCTTTTGGGGCAATGGAAGGCAATGTGACCTTTCTGATTGCATTCATAGCACGTCACATTTGGATTATATTTTGCTGCCAGGGCCGTATCCCCCTGGTGCCGAGATTTGATCCGTCGATCTTCCTCCAAAATTCTCGCAATTAATTTGTGACTCTCCTTGAGAGTGGCAGAATCAACCGAAGAGATAAACGGGTCCCACGTGTCAGGTAGGGACGTCAGCAACGTTATGCTGAAATCTTCATCGTTGATTTTTGAGCCCAATCCGGCCAATTCTTCGATGTAGCCGCGCAGGGTCCGAATGTGTTCCTCGATATCGGCACCCTCGGCACATTGTGCTCGAAATAATTTTCGACGCACCGTTACAATTCCGATCGGACCACGTGCCTCATACATGGAGCACAATGCGGTCCAGGCCTGATTCGACGTCCCGGCACCCGCTATGTAAACTAGCGGTCCGTCCCCTACACGGAGCCGTATGGTCGAAAGAGCCTTCCTGTCCTTCGTACGCCATTCCTCTAAATTCCCTTCATCAGTTGGACTTGAATTTGAACCGTCCGCGTAACCGATTAGACCTTGATCGGTCAAGATGTCGATCATTTTGATTTTCCATGTGTGGAAGTTCTCAGCGCCGCGTAGCGCTTCGATCCGATAGATGTTTCCGGATGATTCGGTCATGGTCCGTAACAACTTGATCAGGGTTTGATGGATGACGTATGGACGTGGTAATGATGTTCAAGATGATTAAGGCCGGGGCCCATAACCTGTTGAACTTAGCAGCAAGGGAAGGAAAGAGCGAGAAATAAAAGAGTGAATTGAGATAGTAAAATAATGTACATAATCGTTCGTATAAATACATAAATAATATAACTCCTATAGAAATAATAAATCATATGTGAGTCCGTTAGAAAAACAAATGCGAAACTTTATATGTCCATGTGATTTTACATGTCATGTGAATGCCGGATCACTCTATTCCAACACGGATTTTGGAGGATTTCCGGGACTCGGGACGTCGAAAAACTCAACCGAGGATGCCATGTTGGCTGTTTGTACTGTTGATGCCATTTGAAGAAAATACGGGACCTGCAGCAGGTTGCGCTTTGTACCAGCAGTTGCAATGTGTAGGAACAGGCAAGTGAACTGGTTGGAAGAATCTGATCAAAGATGAGGATGGGATTCGCTCCTTAGATAAATATATACCTTGTAGAGATACAATGGGGTCTATACGTGGTTCGCGCGGACTGATCCTAGTTGGAGGTAATGTTACGTCTGGTGAGCCAATTTGGCCTACAAAAAACAAAAGAGACCATAACCGATTGAAATGATATGGGCGTGGCGGTACATACCGGCCGCATGGTTACGCCTCGAACACAAAGGTTTGTTGCTCTTGTAGGTCCAAGTAAATCCAACTTCGCGGAGAATATTCCCACGGCAAGGAAGGCCCGAAACGGCCTTCAAAATACCTTGTTCTCTCGTTCGCTGCAACTTATCTCAGCTACCATGTCGAACATAACCGCTTCAGAAAAGCAGAATACGATGCAAAAGGACAAGACGGCCATGGCAGAGTATCGTCTATACAGTGACGAGATATATTGGCGTGACCGGTACAACTTGTTCAAGGAACGTGGTTATCTCCTACGACCGAGATATCATCCCGAATGGGTTGCTTCGTGGAAAGGGACAAACAAAAACTGGCTTGAGTGTGAAGATGGGTTGGTGGGAGAGGTAAAGTGGAAATTTTCGACTGATTCTCCTGTTCTGATATTTACCACATAGCTGGTTGCTGTGGTGATGTTTGCGACGCGCCTCGCGGACGGGGCTCAAGTTATTCTAAAGAAACTCAAATCTGTGTCTTCGGCAAATGAAATAGCAATTGGAAGGCTATTTTCAAGTGAACCCCACCGATCTCATCCGGCCAATCACTGTTTGCCTTTACTCGATGTGTTCAGCCTCCCAGATGAGGAAAGCATTACCTTCCTTGTCATCCCCTTTCTTTCTCACTGGGAGAATCCCAAATTTGTAACGATTGGTGAAGCAGTCGCGTTTTTTAAACAGATATTCGAGGTGATCCGCCAATCGTCTTATGTTGCGATAACACTCTTACAGTTCAGCAGGGCCTTGAGTTTATGCACGGTCTCAATGTGGCGCACAAGTAAATTTTTGGCTTATGGACGACATACTTTTTTGGTGACTGATTGATCTATGTCAGTGATGTCAAGTTCGACAACATTATGATGGATTCTTCACCACTCTACAACGAACCCATTCATGTCGTTGATTACTACATGAATCAAGACTATACACGTTCGGTAAAACGCCAAACCCGAACTTTGTGCCCAGTTAAATACTACTATATCGATTTTGGAAACGCAGTTCAGTACAAACCTGAGGATGGACCACCTCGCATTCAAGTTGGACATGGGGGGGATAGAACTGTCCCAGAGTTCAAAACAGAGACTCATTGCGATCCTTTCGCTGTCGATGTCTATCGTCTCGGGAACATCATCCGAGAATGTTTTACTGATGTTAGTTCCCCTCTTCCCCCTTTCATTGTACCCACTCATACGCTGTGGCATAGGGAGATGACGATGGAGATGGCCAAAAGTATGGCTTTGATTTTATGAGACCATTGCTGCAGGGTATGTGCCAGGATGATCCCCAAAAGCGCCCCAAAATGCCTGAAGTGGTTTCACGCTTTACGGAGCTTGTGAAAGGTTTGAGTGGGCTAAAGCTTCGCTCGCGCGTCGTACCAAAGGAGCAAGCACTTCTTCGTCGCATTATGCTTTTCCCAGTACACTGGACCCGGCAGTTATCCCAATTCGCGAGCCACGTTCCAGCAATCCCAATGACTTGATTAGATAGACTCTGAGCTATATTTCACACATAGTTTTGCCCCACTATGTGGTATATAATGGTATATCATGGATGCACTGGAGGTTATGTCATTTATAGTAGTAATCCACCCTTCCACGCTGACCAGTTCAGGCTTCAGTGTTGATGACTTTTTAAGTTCAGTCAGGTGAAACCAACCTGAGCTACCCAGCGCTTCCAAACGAACCAAATAGAGGTGATTAGCAATTCAGATTGTGGGTCCATATATTTGCCTGTTTTCTCACCATCTGTTGTCTACGAGTTCCCTCTTTTCTTCTTCATCTGCACTATTCTTCAGGCGCAGCTCACACGTACAACGAAACTTGTACTCTACAAAAGGATTTATATTTATGGCTTCTGAGTCGTGCAAGGACATCGATAATTGCAGAAACCTGTCTGGAGTTATCTGGAGCTGTATTGTAACACTGGTTGCATGTACCTGGGTATCGGTTCATCCCAACGTCCCATCCCCTCACCACGGAGCTATAACCCTCATTTTGCGTCGGATAAGGCTCATGTTACTTGCCATAATTGCACCAGAAATCATTGTTATTTGGGCACTTCGCCAAAGAATGGTGGCTAGGGATCTCAGAAAAAGTACGAGACAAGTTATATGATCATCCAAACCATTGATCTGTATTTTTTTCATATAGAGTTTGACATTTCCATGGTTTATGGCTTCTTCATCAGTATGGGTGGGGTCGTCCAGCCTGAAGGCCAGAACCTCCACCCTATCGCACCACACGTGGTGGTAGAGGAGTTGGATATGAGAAAAAATGTCGACGTTGAAAAGGGTGCTGCTCGCAGGCCCAAGGCTGTTGTCAACGACATTGAAGCCCCAATCGAACCCCTTGTCAATATCCAGGAGATAATCAGTATCGACAGCGACGAAATTCGCGACCGCAGCAAGGGCGATGGAATATCGAAAGGGATTGCGTTCTTACAAACTCTCTGGTTTATGATACAATGTATCGCACGAGCTCGCCAGGACCTACCTCTCACTGAGCTCGAAATCATCACACTTGCCTTCTCGTCATTGAATATTGTCATCCGCCTAGTATGGTGGAATAAGCCCCTGGACGTCGGATATCCTATAAAAATCGCTGCACTTCAAGAGGTCCCAACAAGGACGGGAGCGGGGATTGTGGATGGCTTTACATGGAATAAGTTCTTGAGGAGACCTGTGGTCACTTTTGTTGACTTCACCTTGATGTTGTTCGAAGGTGAATTGGAGGATTCGTACATCCCTGCCACCGCAACTCGGGTCCCTATGCTCTGGGCTGGAAGGTTGAGTAAACGAAAGCGAGCGAGAGCAGCTGCCATATCCATCGCTCTTGCAATGGGTTTCGGTGGGATCCACTTTGCCGCATGGAACCTGACCTTCCCGAGCAACACAGAGAAGATCCTTTGGCGAGTTGCCTCCGTTACTGTAGTAGCCGTTCCGTTCATCTTTTTCGTGGGTGCCGCCATCGTATTGAGCCTCGATGGAGTTCAGGGGTGGTATCACTCCCTCATTTTTGGCGTAATCATTCCATTGAATGCCTTCGCGTATATTGTTGCCCGAACCATCTTGATGGTTTTGCCATTCACATCCTTGAGGGCCCTTCCCCCGGGGGCATTCAAGGAAGTCAAGTGGGCGAAATTTATTCCTCATGTTTCATAATCTATTGCGCGCGCAAGTGTTATGAAGCATGTATGCGATATCCCTACTTTGTTTAGACTTGTTGTCAACTTCAAGTGCATCTAGCCTTGTAAAATTTCTATAACCACGTTAACTCAACATCATTGGGCTTTTTCCATCAGCTATCCTCGCCTTCTGAATATAACACCTAACCGTGATAAATGTAATTGATTTGAGATGGTTCTTGATTGAAGTCCACCTCAGACGAAAGTACTTCCGACGATCGTTGTCGCATTATTATTGATGAACATATTTGTTTGTGGGTCCATATATTGATCCTACCCTGCTTTCTTCCTTCTCCCTCTCAGATATGATCCTCCCTGTCCCAGCGCAAGGCCTTCCCGATTTGAGATGCAGTGGAACTTTGTTGAGTTCACAGCAGTTTGCGTTTTCGTCCCCTTGTAAAGATATTGACGATTGTCGAACGCTCTTATCCATCATTTGGAGCTGTTTTGCTACCCTCGTGGCGTGTACTTGGGTGTCCGTCCATCCTAACGTCCCAGCTCCATATCATGGCATTTTCCCTTCGCACCGAGTGAAACTCATGTTATTGGCAATCATTGCCCCAGAAATAATCGTCTTATGGGCATTGAGACAGCGGATGGTTGCTCGGGATCTCTCCAAAAGTATGTGTATACCTGGATGTCACATCAATGCAGTAGCTCATCGAACAATACACAGAATATGCCATAACACTAGTTCATGGGTTTTTCATCAGTATGGGGGGGTTTGTGGAGCCTCGAGATCATGGACCACGTCCTATAGCCCCGCACATAGTTGGACATGATATAGATGTGGATAGACTTAGAGAAACCCACGATTTTGAGATTCTCGATCGAAGCAAAGGGGACGAGATAGCCAAGGCAATCGCTATCCTTCAAACGGCATGGTTCATAGCGCAATGCTCTGCGCGCAGAGTGCAGGCTTTGCCCTTGACGGAACTTGAAGTCGTTACTTTGGCCTTTAGCGCCCTGAACATCATCATTCACGTCATCTGGTGGCATAAACCTCTCGATGTGAGACACGGTATACCGATTGGACCGCCAGTTCCATTGGTGTCGCGACAGAGGGAGAAAAAGCGCAAAATATTCACATGGGAAGGTGTCCGCAAGCGTCTGGAGTATCTTGCCATTCACCTTACCGTAGACGTGCTGACTGGTGAAAACGAGAACGACCACATTCCATCTACCGCGCTTCAAGTCCCTATGCTCTGGGCGGGGAGATTAGACAAGTCACTTCGACGAAAAGCAGCTGCGTTCGCAATCTTCCTGGCAATGGGTTTCGGCGCAATCCACTTCGTGGCCTGGAATCTATCGTTTCCTTCAGGGGCAGAGCTGGTACTTTGGCGAGTTGCCTCTATAAATATTGTCACTGTTCCATTCATTTTTTTCGTCAATGCTACTATCTCGGTGCATGTTCGGGTTCCAAGGTGGTTTCGAGCATTGAACTTCTATCTCTTTATTCCGTTTGGGGTTTTGACATATGTTATTGCCCGAGTGATGTTATTGGTTCTACCTATCTTATCTTTGCGGTCACTACCTGGGGAGGCATATCGGGACATTGAATGGACAAAATTCATTCCACATATCTCGTAGTAATCGTCTCCATGACGTTATCCATAATCTATGTATATTGGTTTGTTATTACTTCTCGTGCACTGTCTAGATCATGAATCACTGTATTCTAGATTTGGGGTTGATCAATTCCACTTTCAATCCCTTTTCAGGGCCACACCGTTCGCATGAATCATTGTTCATTAATGAGTGCACTTAATCACGAGATTATAGTAGGAATCGAGACCAACGCTTAGGGGGGAGCCTTTCGCTTACCCTTGTCGACTCTTGAAGGACAGCTCTGAACATCACCGGTATCCTTCGCGTGATTCGGAGACTCACTGCTACCTTCTTGGTGACCCCCGGCAGCTTCCTGATACTGTAGCTCGATTCCCTCAACAATATCTCGCTCCTCCACGACTACATCCCACTCGTCACGGTCGAGCTTGCCTGCCGGGGAGCATGGGGTAACCTCAGATGCTGCCTAGTAGATTCGGTTAAACTGTATTATCATAAGCACAACTTGTTTATTTACCTCTCTACTAGTAGCTTGTCTAGCAATGGAGGCGTTTGGAACGTGAACTTGCGAGGAACTATCGGGATACGCATCGAACCCCATTTCCCGAGCCTGTATCTCCTGCCATGTTTTTAACGAAAAATTCTATGTTTATTATCAGTTTTTTCAAGAACCGAACATTGTGAGGCCGTAACTGACCTTTGATTTGTCGAAAAGGACCCGCCCCAAGGCATGGAGATACATGGCGGCGACCTTGTATTCTGACGGCGAACCTTTAATTCGTTTGACCCTCTTCAAGGTGATCAGATACCTACGTGGGCCCGAATCAGTTGCGAGGAAGGGCGGAGGTGAAAATGCTTACATTTTGTAGTTAGATTGAATACCAAGACCTTGATATTTTAGTTTATGAGGAATGCTTATCTCCTTTACGACCAGCGTCTTATAATGCACATCATAGTTCCATACTGCCCAACTTGCCCTTTTCTCAGATAATGCGACGAGTTTGGCAGGGGATTTCAACGCAATCTCTAACCAAGAGGGGAGATATCGCGGTTCTTTAGGCCGCTCGCCTTGGTATGAAACTTGAGAGGTTGGCATCTTTGGTTGAATGTGTTAAATTTTCAGATAGAAGTCGAGGAACGTTGCGGCACCCGTAACGGTGCCAGCAAACTTGAGAAACGAGGGAGTGCCAGGTGGAGGGAATCTACGACCAGCGCTAATGATGCGAGATGGTATTTTCTCACCAAGTGTTATCCTTACTTATACGCAACATTCAGCAAGATTGATAGATTACCCTGACCTCATGGATTGCTAGAATGCTGTGGGGAAGGAAATTAGGAAGGAAAAAACAAAGCCTTTCGCTTCGAGTTGTACGTCTGACCTAACCATTGCTATGGTAACCGCCAGAAGTAAGATGGAAAGAACAACGATATTGACGAATTCGGAAGGCGTGGATATTATGTGTATTGTTTTGCAACAAAAGGAGCTCAAGTCCAAGGGGCTCACAGTAGTCATTGGCTGAACGAGTTGATCAATATAATTATATGGGTCCTTGGGTGTCCACGTAATACGGAAATCGATGTGTTGATCGCTTCCCGCACGCACATCAACAGTTTTCCCACACAAAAGCAGTTCGACAACGAACAGCCCTGATTCAATGTTCTTCCGAGTCTATCCCCCAAGCATACTTAGTAAAAACCCACTAATATGACTCACGCTTCTCAGAAAGACACTCAGACGGCCAGGAAATACAGATGGGGGCGCTTCTGGGGCAGTTGTGTGAATCCGACTCCGACCTTAATGTGATGGATGAATATCGATTACCCCCTGCCGAAGTTTATTGGCGAGACCATTACATTTGGCTGGAAGAAAAAGGATACCGCTTGAGGTCAAGATATCACCCAGATTGGGTCGCATCCTGGAAAGATACGGATAAGAATTGGTTGTGGCGTGAAGATGCGCAAGTTGGGCAGGCAGGTATTTACTCTTCAACGTGAACGCGTCTGACCTTTGAAGTCTTCTTCTTAGATGATAAGTCTCATAATTTCGGCGACGCGCATTTCTGACGGGGCTCCGGTCATTCTCAAGAGGCTCTTCCCGGATGATGATATAGACGAGGTTGAAGTCGCGCATCTCCTTTCCGGCCCGCCACACGGATCCCACTTGTCTAATCACTGCATGCCTGCAATTGAGGTCCTGGACCTTCCCGAAGAAAACACCATGTTTTTGGTATCACCGTTTTTCACTGCATGGGACAGCCCCGCGTTCGTGACTATCGGAGAGGCCGTTGATTTCTTCCGGCAGATATTTCACGTATGTTCTACGTTTGAGTAAACTCTATGACCGATTCTCAAACTACTACAGGGGCTTCAATTCATGCATGACCTTGATATTGCCCATAAGTTCTCCCTAAATTAGCCGAATTTGAGCTAAATCCACTTTCCAGTGACATTAAGGTCGACAATATAATAATGGACTCTAGACCTTTATATGATGAACCTATCCACCCAGTCAACCAAGCAATGATTCCAGCTTTTACTCTTAGAGTGAAACCTCGAATGCGCACACTGCATCCAGTCAAATACTACTACATCGATTTTGGCAACGCAAAAAAGTATTGCCCTAAAGACGAACTCCCTCACATCCTGCTTGGTCCACTTGGCTATGGAGGCGACCTCACTGTACCTGAGTTCAAGACCGGAGCAGTAGACTGCGACCCCTTCCTGGTTGATATCTATCGTGTCGGAAACCTTATTTGTGGAGCGTTCCTTGATGTTGGTCTTCTCTGCTCTTCATAACATGACTCTTACTCATAGCATGCAGGGGGAGGAAGCAGGGGAAGGGGCAAAACGTGGTTTTAACTTCATGAGACCCCTGATGCGTGAAATGTGTCACGAAGACCCAGCAAAACGACCATTGATTGGGGAGCTGGTGTCACGTTTTGAAAAAATTATGCGCGGATTGCATTGGTGGACGCTCCGCTCTCGATGCATTGATATTGAAGAACCTCTCATCTTCCGCATGGCGTTATTCCCAGTCCATTGGGCTAGGCAGCTTCGTCTTATCGTCAAGCGTATCCCGGCCATTCCAAGGTTTATGCCAACCCAACCTTGGCGCCATAGATGGCCCGATGGTGGACCCCTCCGTTCCCATAGTCTCATAAATGGAGCCTCCCTATATGTTGGCCATCAATCTATTTTCTGATGGCGTTCCACCCGCATATTCCAATGCCTGCCGCTCAGGCCTGATTTGAAAACATTCTGTCTCGTAGCTCAATGCCGTCACACTGGCTTAGTAGACTTATGAAGTGCGACAGAGCTGATCTGTTTTGGGCACACGAATGAATTGTCTATCATTACTTTTGAAATTTGAGGAAGACGTCAAACGATGGACTGACTGCTATGACGATAGAATTTATGCGTTCATAGTATCAATCCTAATCAGAAGGACTAGATGCGATCTTGGGCTCAGCATGTCAAGGAAACAAGAAACTGTCTGCTGTGATTGAAATTCAAGGCGTAAGTTCTTAATGTATTGAATCTCAGCAATTCTGGAAGTGTTCGGCTTGGAATCCCTTCGAGAGTCAAGACCAATATAAGCCTTGAGACTCGTATTCTATCAATATGACGGGTGAACGCTTGAAGTTTATAACGTTAACTAGGCAACGGTCGTGCCACGATCATACATCTCGCGTCATCGGAGACTGCGTTTACGGGCACACCATGGAACAGTTTACACAGTACTTATCCTAGTGGAATAGTGATCAAATTTTCGGTCAAGGTGAATTTGTGCACCACTGAGTTGAGGGTGTGAGATGACGTTTTAGAAACAACGATAGATAATATCAAGACATACAGGTTCCTCGGAGGTAAGCAAAATGTATGCCGTGTTATCTCCCCAAAAGAATGGTGCGGTCTCCAACGGAGCAGAGACGATGCCAATTGAGTGGTGAAAAGTCAGTTGTTCGAAGAGTGTAGGCTCTAACTCTTGAAGTATATCAAGCTATTCCACCAGGGCGGGATTCCGAGCCACCTGAACTTGAGAATATTAGATTGTTTTTGAGCGACAGGATCCTTACTAATTTTGTGAGAGACCACGTCGACTGGGGTATCGCTGATTATTCACTGTCAAGGTATGGAACGTTCACATTCGTGCCATTAATGTGAGGTAATGATTTCGTATTCGTGTAGGGGTAAATGAGGAAGGTGGGTGCTGAGTCAGAGCTAAGTAGTACTCATGGACCGGATAGGAACCCTACCCGACTTACACGGGATCTTTTGTATAAAAGCAGGTGGGTTGTAATAGCCCCCTCCCCTCGACGAGCCACCTGCCGTATGAGTAAAAGAGTGGTCCACGGGATGACCTAGACACTCATGAGTCTTTGAACTTTTTCAACCAAACCTTAGCTAGGTTCACGATTGACGAACCTGTAGTGTCGATATGGTCCATAAGTACACAAGTACATGGCGATCACCGACTTCAGATGAGCTTCACACTAGTCGAAAAAACAATGGATCCAAGGTCCCTTATGACAAGTATCGTGGATCCCTATCTGTCGACGGTTACTCTAAAAGCTGCTTGAGAGAGGACTACCTCGCTCACCTTGTTGTCATCTTGTATGACGTCCCACTCGCATTCTCGGAATAATACACGTCCAACATCTGGACGACCGAACTCCTCCAAGTCAACGTGGACCATCTTGTGTTTCCTCTCAAGTCATCCTGTTCGGATATCAAATTCTGTAGAATGCTCTTTCGCATCACCGTCTTTGTGAGGGCCAGTGCAAGCACGGTACATCCGAGTTCGAACGAGACGATACCTTAAATGTTAAACCCCATTAATAAGTCCAGTGATTTGTGAAAATTCGGCAGAACTAACTTGCCGCACGACTGGCATCATGGAAATAGCCGCAACGTTAGTCGAGAATTTCAAGGTTTTTGGCAGACTCTCGAGTATGTCCTCATTCTCAATTCTGATCAAGTAGTGTTGCGCTATCGCATCAACGTGTATAAAAGCCCATACCCATCCTAAGTTCCTGACCCGCGGATAGGCACGTTACTGTAGGCCTTTCCTTGTTTAACGTTCATGCCAATGTCATTGCCATTATCGCACCAGACATCGTTCTACTTTGGGCTCCTCGAAAGAGAACAGTTGCTGGTGGTCTCTCTAATGGTAAGTGTGGATTGCATCTCTTTAGGCACGCTTCATTCATTCCTCATGGTTAGAATACATAACTCGTAATTTTTTCATCAATATGAGGGGCTTCGTGTTGGAAAACGGCGATAGCTCCCGGCCGGTGGCATCATATGTCATTGGAACTGAAGTCGACGAGGGCGCTATCTGCAACGTCAAGGAAGGGATGATCCTGGATCGAAGCGACCAAAGACTTCGCCATGTTTCAAATTGCATGGTTCATAATGCCATGTATCGCACGCAAAAAAAAGCCTTCCCTTGACTGAAATGAAAGTTGCAACAATCACTTTTGGCACTCTAAACAATATTATTCATATCACCTGGTGGGATAAGCCTCTGGGTGTGTGATATCCATCCATTGCGAATCAAACTGCAGGCGCTCCGAACGTGCAGCCCGCCAGTGATACTCGTTTGACAGGACGCTGGCCACAGTATCTTTCATATGAAAGCTATGGGAGCCCTGGAACAAACAGTCTTTGGCACTATCGTAGGGCTTTTCGCTGGGAAGCAAGAACCGTTTGATTATATCTACGACACGGAAACCAAAGCACTAGCCTTTTGGGCTTACAACACGGATCCGCTACATTATCTGCGGCCTGTGTTGTTGGTCCTGGTAGCGCAACGAATCATCTGTCGCGGAACAAATACTTAGCGGGTGGCCTCAATCGCCGTCACCACTCAAGTGCTGCATTTGTTGTTCGCTTTATGCGCTCAGCAGCTATGATCAGCGCCAGACGCCAAAAATGGTTCCAAATATATCATTACATCTGGTAATTCCATTGGTGTATTTAAGATATACATCGCCGCTCGAGGCTTTTCAATGGTTCTGCCGTCCACAGCATTAAGTTCATTGACGGCCGAGGCATATAAAAATGCAAAGTGGCTAGCCTTCATTCCGCGCATGTCGTAGAGCATTGACAGCAGACAAATAAAACCCGGCGAGTTTAGTGGATAGCCTGATCTCTGCATCCGGATTATTATTGGACACAGCAGCTAAGATGGCAAATGGGATCCCAGCTATCGCTATATATTGCTGAACATCGAAGGGGCGTCCATCTCGGCGGAAAGAAGGTTGGACAAGACGTCGAATTTTGGCTCTCTAAACGCGGGACCATCACGCATCGCACGTTCCTGGGTCGACGCTTGGATTCACATAGATATTTTATTAGTGGTTGGGCTACGTACCCCCCAAAACAAAGGGTACAATGCGTGGAGAGAAAGGCGAGAACTAGGCTGAAATGATGTGTGTATCGCATGGATCATTGAACTACCCGAGTCTCAAAGTTTGGGTCGCCCACCACCGTCAAGGTCTTATCTATGGTCAAACGGGTTAACTAAAGGGCCAAATACCGGGCGACATGGCTGTCAGATGATGAACGAGCTACGTTGGAAATGGGAGTACGGTGGTTTAGCTCTGATAGTAATTGTTACACTGACGACGTGCAAGTCGGAATTCATCAGCATCCAGGGCTATTCTATAAGAAGATAGTCCGGATGGACATGTTGACTGAAATTTAATATATCGAGAAGAAATAGGTGAATCGTACGCACGGGGTGCTACCGCTCGTAGGTTTAATCTGGGTGTGTACCCATAGATCTTCCTTGTAGTGACATCTTTGAGGAGTGAATTTCTACTTTCGGGTGACTTGGGTAAATTTTATTGAACAGCCTGAGGGCTTTTCTGTGTGATAGGAATAATGGCTGGAAATGGGCGAAGCGGGTAATGTCAAAAAAATATTAAATATTAAAACCAGCTTGGGCCCGAGTGTTCGAGGCTTCTAGTGGATATGAAAGGGGTTTAAACCTTCATAGTTCACCACTGTGGATGTCCACGAGCGTCTAGTAACAGATAGCCATGGGTAAAAATGCGCTTGAACAGTAATTTCACCGAAGGCTGTGTGACAAGGACCCAAGGGGGCTTGGCTTAGTATGAAGCGTCTGAATGGAATTTCGACAGGTCCTTGGAATATATAACCATCACATGTGAATAAACACAGCCTTGTCCCCTAATTATAGTTATAATTCCGTATTACATGCGGCGTTGAACTTACTTACTGTGTCTATCCAGGGAGGGAATTGTCTAAGCTTGACTGACTGTCGGTATCAGGCCTAGTCGCCCACATAGGTTCCAAAGTTTACGGGCCATGGATACACGCTCCGAGGCGTTGTGCTGCAGCATATCCTCATAAGTCAGTCCGAGTCAATTCCAGAATTTTGTTTCACGGTTATTTCGGTCCGAATAGCAGATCAAAAGCTAGTCCGGGTGATCTATCTGTCAATAGCTGTTGAGGTTAAGCTTCTATATTTACCAGAACGAGGGAGGAACATCATGAGGGATGAGTTGGTCCATGAAACATCGGAGACTCGGAACAACAGACGTTTTATAGCGTGTGATGATGGGTGTTTAGATTAGGAAGACAAATATAATGGAGTAAGCAACATACCAAATTGAGCTATGTCGAAAATCACCGTACAACTTCAAGCTTTAAAGGTGTCGAGGGTGTTATGCATGTCTAACATTATTGGTATTTACGTGTATATAGCATGAACTGATCATAAGGTAAGGTATTATTGACATGAAGTACTTATGTGTCGTGAACATATTGATCGTTTATTGTTCAATAAGACTGATGGTGTGGGAAGGAGTGTTCTAAAGAAAAGGAGCGGCGTATGGGTATCGATGGCGGGGTATACTTATTTCAGATGCTGCCTTAACCTACGGCTTGGTTGTTCTGTAATATCAGACTGGGACCCCCTGGCTAACCCATTTCAAATGCGCCTTCGAGACCAGGAGAAACAATAATAATTAAATATTAGCTCGGTTTGAGATTGCCGCCATAACGTTGGTATGCAGGGTCTTCAGGGGATGTATCTGGATGAAGTTGGAGTTTGCCTTCCCACAGGGCAGCGGAAGATTTTGACGGATCGGAATGAGTAGGATCGGACAGCGAACCGGGCTGTTTTGTTCTCTGACCAGTCGCGACAGTTCCCGCGATCAGAGTAGGGACCATAGTCATCAAAGAAGAACTGTAAATAAAGCGTTATGAGCGAACAGTCGAACGAATGATGGAGAGATACATACACTCGTAAAGGGGGTGCCTGGTTATCTTGGCTCTTGCGCATCAACCGGCTCTTGATGACGAACGACGATGACCTCAGGCGTCCTCCACGAATGTTGGAGAAGGTGAAGAGGTTGTCGCGAACCATGGCCACCGCACCGCTCCAAACCTCTGACTCAGGGTTACTGGTGGGCAGAATATCCGTTTTGCCGAGGAGTCCCAGGCGGTTGTAGAATTTATCGAAGGGTTCATTAGGCATGAGGCGAATCAGTGCACCGAGGGGGATAGATACCACGCCTAGAGCGAGCGAGATACCCCATTCTCGACCGGCGATCGGCGTGACCTGGAATGCCTGGCCACCGACGAACACGATGAGAATTTGTATGCCAATTTCTGCACAAGAGAAAATTGGTTTCAAGTATAACAGTAAGGAAGTGTATAACTGACCAATAAGAGTAATGACAATAAAGTATCTATTTTTGGTGATGCCTTCAAAGATATTGAGGTTCCTGTCGAGCCGTCTACAATTGACCGAGTTGAAGATCTGCGCGAACACGAAAGCGTTGAAAACCAATGTTTGGACGATCACACCGTTATGCTCAGTGTCTTCGAGGCCGAGGATCTTAAAGCCCAAGAAGTGGAAGATAAGGATGACCGTGATTTGGTAAATCGACTGGAACATGATTTGCTTGTACATGTCCGTCGAGAAAAGCGGTGCGGTCTTCTTGTCAGGCTTGCGGTCCAAGAGCGCCTCCGTCGCGGGGTCCGTTGCTAGAGCCAAGGCGGCGAAGGTATCCATGATGATATTGATCCAAAGCAACTGCACCGCCGAGAGGACCGACGTTTCCTCAGCAGACGCAACGGCCGTGACGAAGGTGATTATAACAGCCGTGACGTTGGTCGAGATCTGGAACTGCAAAAATTTGCGAACCGCGTCGTTCACGCAGCGGCCCCACATAATCGCCTTGACAATTGACGAGAAATTGTCATCCATAAGAATAATGTCCGAGGCCTCCTTGGCAACTTCTGTGCCGGCAATACCCATCGAGAAACCCACATTGGCAGTCTTCAGAGCAGGGCCGTCGTTTGTACCGTCACCAGTAACGCCGACGATTTCGCCGATAGACTTGAGCGTCTCGACGAGTACCTTCTTGTCTTCCGGTGACGAGCGAGCGAGCACCTGGAGCCGGGGCACGATTTCCACCATCTCGGACTGGGTAAGCTTCCTGAATACAGGGCCTTCCATGATAATGCCGCCGGGTGTAAAGATGCCGCACTGCGTGGCAATCGACCGCGCGGTAAGCACGTTGTCTCCGGTACACATCTTGACAGTGACACCGGCTTTGTGGCATTTTGCAACCGCCTCACGTACACCTTCGCGAAGTGGGTCTTCAATCCCGGTGATTCCGATCAGCGTGAGGTCTTGAGCAAGAGAATCATAGGGGACCTGTTGATAGAATAATTAATGACGTCATCCTTTGTTAAACATGAAAAACTGACTTCTTCATTCTCATCAAGCTCGACGCCACGAGGCGGCCATGATTCGAGATCTCGATAGCACAGGGCAATTGTTCGGAGAGTCTGGTTGGCGTAGAAAATGATAGTTCGGGTGATGTTGTCCTCGGCTAGTTCATCGATATCCTGTGTCTCGATCTCATCGTCGTCCGAAAAATAGGGCTTCTCGCCCTTCGGCGCGCTCGCCACAACATGGGTCCTGCACTTCTTCGACAAGATCTCACTAGCACCTTTCAAGTAAAGCCGATAACCTTTCCCATCCTTTTTCTTTACAACGACACCCATAGCCTTACGTTCGCTTGAGAACGGCACCATCTGCACAATCTCCGCCGCGTCCCTCGTCTCCTTGAAATTGCTCCAGCCGAGTTCTTGTGCGAACTTGAGCAGCGCGGTCTCGGTCTTGCTTCCGACGAAGACAACCTGTTGCGTTTCGGGGTCGACATCCTCGAACGCCGTAGAATTGACGGCGATCGCCTCGTTGAACAGCTCACGGAGAGCAGGAGAGAGAATGGTGTTGAGCTGGCCCTGGTCAATAGAAAAATCCTCATGATGTTTACGCTCCCGTGCGAGAACAGGTGAGGGGTTTTCGTCCGCGTTTGTGCGCTCGGCGTTGTCCTCGAGGTGTCGCACGAATTTTGCGTGGATACCGACGGAACCAGCAACGACAGTCATGACGTTCTGTGTAAGAGTTCCTGTTTTATCCGTACAAATCACCGAAGCGTTGGCCATAGTTTCGCAAGAGCCGAGGACGCGGACGAGGAGCTTTTCGTATGTCATGCGTTTCGTCGCGAAGGCCAGGGCGAGAGTCACCGCCAAAGGAAGACCTGGGAGCATGCAAAAAAGTCAGTAGGCAAAAGGGGTCGAGGGTAGATGTGAGCCGACCTTCCGGGACGGCAACGACAATCAGAGTGACAGCTATAATCAATATATTGACGAAAGTTATTCCTTTTTCGCTCGGTGTTCTGAATTAAATAAAAACAAGTGCGTAGGTCAGTGACCACAGTAGCGAGCATAACATTAAAACTTACCTCTGTGGTTCATTAGTGCCCAATTGGACGAAAAATCTTATCATAAGCGCAGAGAATAATAAGAGACCAGCTAGCGAGCCGATCTTCGCAATTAATTCAGCGAGGTGGTTTAATTTGAGCTGAAGGGGCGTATTCTCAGTATCTCCTCTGAGGGCTGGTAAAAAAAAAAGAAAAAGAAAAATTCAGTGTGTAGTGTTAAGAGGAAAATAAGTACATACCCATCATAATTCGGCCATTGAAGCTTTTCGTTCCGACGGCAATGACAACATAGCGTCCAACACCTTCTAAAACCTTACTGCCGCTAACCATAAAACAGTCCGTATGCGCGCTATCATTCCCCATCTGGGACCAGTCCTCGAAAGATACCTTCTTGATGGCATCTGACTCACCCGTCGCGCCCGACTCATCACATTTGACATTATGTCCGGAAAGGAAAACACCGTCGCAGGGGACAATTTCGCCAGGCTCTACGAGCGCAATGTCACCGACGACAACTTCCTAAATAAACATGAATTATACCCGTTAGTTGCTGTGCCACGCCATAGGTTATTTAGGGGCCTACCTTGACATCGATAACCCTCTCCTGTCCGTCTCTGATGACTTTGACACCCCGCTCCTCTTTCTTGTCGTTAAGAGATTTGAACTGCTTCTCCTTTTGCCAATCATTGAGGGACCCAACTATCACGACGATCGCCACCGCTACCATGATTGCAACACCTTCAACCCAATCAACAGGGGCCTCGCCCGGGGGGCGCGGTGTCCCGAAATCTTGGAACAGGCCGAGAGCGAGCGAGATCACTGCGGCGATAGAGAGGAGGACGAGGACCTTGTCCTTTAGCGCCATCCACATGAGCTGTAGGAGGGATTTCGACGCGCGGGTAGGAAGAATGTTCGAGCCGTATATTTTTCTGCGAACGTCTAAGGTGGCGGCATATGCGGGGCCGTCGGAAGGTAGGATTGGCGCGTCGGGTGTAGATAAAATGATCGATGGGACGGGCATTTGAGGCGAATCCTGCTTCTCGAGAAATGTGTCGTGGCTAGGAGAAACCCCCTCACCAGCGCCCTTTCTCTTATCCTTCTTCTTCTCTGCCTTCTCCTCCGCGGGACTGAGCGTAATGTGATGCGCGTTCTTCCCTTTCGCTACCTCCAACGCATGTTTCGAAAGCCCTGCCTCGGAACTCGTCCCGAGTCCTTTGAGAAGACCAGCTGTTCCACCACGGTGTAAGAGAATGTCTTTACTCTTAGGATCAACCATATGGGCAAGCTCGTACGGCTTGAACCCGAACGGTGTGGGATCCATGTCGCGATCTTGGGCCAGCTCAGCCTGGTGCGTCGTTTGTTTTGGCTCTGCATCTTCTTTCTTAGACTTCTTGGATTTCTTCTTTGTAGAAGATGAAGTGTCTTTGTCCCCGCCAACGACAGTCGTCACGCCTGAGTCCATTGTTCCCCGCTGGGCGAGGTCTGACGAGGCGTGTTCCGGTTGTGTCGACTCGGAATTAAAAGTCGCATTACTAGGTTTGCGAAAGTGCGAACTGTCGTCTGGTTTGTTGTCCCTCAAAGCTACAGAAGTTTGGAAATGTACGAATGACGAGGCATTAGAAAGTGTAGGTGAGGGCGGAGCGGTCACCGACGAGCCGTCAAAGGATACATCCGTAGGAGTAGGTGACGGCGGGGCATCTATTGAGGTTCGAGGTCGTGTCGAGGGACGGCCAGGGGAGAGTAGACCGCTACCCGGGTCGGGGTCGTGTTCATCGACGTCCTGAATATTATTCGTGCTGTCCGCGATGATTGCGATAGAGGGTATAGGAACTGTGAGTCCATCATCTGTGTTTGGCATTGAGGACAAAGAGGGGTTGTATGTGCGAGCGCTGGTGTGTGATTCGGATTCAGTTTTTAAATGGTGACAAGCATATCGGCTCGGTCCGATCGCTCGCAAGGCAGTGCTTGGCTTGGCTTTTCCCGTGAGACACTCTTTTAACCCCCTTATTTGCGACCCAAGCAGTATTGGCAGAGCCCCAGAATCGTATTGTATACAGTCTCTTGTCTTGGAGATATCCACTGAACAAGCACCTGTAGCGCTCGTTACGCTCATTATCAACACCGTCGAGTTCGGACGCGTCTAAGTTATTTACGTATATTTACCCGACATAATAACAACTGTCACACCTATTTTTCATTTTCATTTTCCGCTCTGCAGTCTACATAAACTCCACAGCCCCCAATTTCTGGCTTTCAACATACCCGGGAAATTTGTCGATCTCTTCTGCTCGTTGATTCCCTCGGCTCCTACTGGGCCCCGATCACCTGGAAAGTTGCAAGTACAGCTTTGGGGCATCGGTCAGATAGCTGTGTATATATCGGCTTCAGTTACTGGCAGCTATTTCTACTATTGTTTTCTACTTTACTACTCTACATAACCTTTTTTTTTTCAACGCAACCCTTGTGCAATATCCAACTCCACTACTTTTTGGGCAGATGATAAGATTTTGGCTGTCCGTCAAGCAACGAATAAAGGCTAGAGCAATCGAACGCAAATACAATCGCCCCACCTTTTTACTCTTCCGGACGTTTCTATAGACGAAATGACCAGTGTGTGACGCTCCCTCCACAATCGGCCAAGACAAGGCTCATAGTGAATAGTATTGACTGGGCGAGAAGTCACCCCACCGCCTCCACGTCATATTACATCCAACTCCACTTCAAGCCCCACGGCCGTCATCCTTTACAACTACGATTCATTAATGAAAGCTTAATGAAGCTTTGAAAATTTGAAGTCTCACTCATCAATTAGCCATGCCTCGCCATGGGCTCGACCTAGCCTGCAATACCGACTAGACCCGAATCACCAGCCCTCCCGACTCGGACAGTAACATCAATGTTATTTGACTCTGCGCCTTTGTCTGCCCTTATACATATGTAACAATGCATAACAGCTCATGTATCCATCTATGATCAATCCAATAATCCCAATGTTAACAACGCTGTCATTACAACAAAATGCTAGACTACAAGTTAGTTCCCCACTGATTATTCCTAGTCCTTCTAGATGGCATCGCCCATCTCTACCCAGTGCATTATACAAGAAAATCGGCAGCCCGTGCTCCCCGCCATCACTTGCAGTCTCACGTCAATAATCGACATTATAAAGGCTATCCTTCACTTCACGGAACAGTCATCCTGTGTTATTTGCTCCCGACGACCCCAGCGATGCTGCGTGCGCCATCACCAGTGGCTATCCAAGGACGTAAACTTCAATCCTCCGCACTCGTTTGAGTCAAAATCTCAAGCCGGCCCTCAAGCCAAGCTTCCAAACTCTCACAATCCTTTCCACTTAGGAACCCTTAACAAACCCAAAAGTTTGCCCAGCAATTCTCTCACACGCCAACGCGTCACAGTATCCCGCGTCACCATCCGAATTATTAATTCCCCACCGGACGAAAAAACAGTGTGTGACCTAGCCAAACAAAGTTCCTGCCGTTGGATGCATGCAGTCACCGACGACGAACCTTCGCCGCGGCGGTTCGAGCCTAGTTTCGACCCTACCTGGTTTGAACCGCCCCCTTCCCCGGACCACGGTGTCTCGCGGTAACGGCGAGGCGTACTAGCATTCCAACGGCAATTTTTGAACGGCACCCAGCTACCGCAAAGCAACTGCGGGCATTAAAGATGATGACGGCCTCGCGAACTCCATGCTCCAAACAAGCATTTTTCCTCCCGCACACACGCTTATCTCCGTTCCCACCCGCCACCAGCCATCCTCGGCGAACCTATTAACGATCCCAGCCCTAGAATTGGGAGTCTGGTCTGATCTCGTGTTCTGCCCACCCCTCATATGGGGTACCAAAGTTTAATGCACGCCTTCAGGCTCCCACGCGACGTCAAGCCATTGTGTCATCTACGCGACCAGGACCCACATGTAGCGCCTGGCGAGTATTGTCGTCCCGCGGGGGACGTGATAGATGCGAGGACGGGCATGCGTCTGAAGCAAGCTTAAAGACACTGTTGACTACCCCATAGTACATACGTTCCTGTTCCTGTGCGGGGTTGCCTGATGAATCCGAATTAACCGGATCGCATCAACAAGGACACATCATTGGACCTATGTACCATTGACGTTGGAAATAAATAAAACATTGAACCATGTAGATGTCACATCAGTTTGTAGAATCAGGCTGAAGACGTTCCACTGTTTATCTGATAGACTGGTATGATAGCGGATCACCCGGACTTGCTTTCAAGTCTGTTGACTCAAGCACTCGGGCATAATAATAACTTGGATCTGGTGTGTGCACTGCCTCAGCTCTTTGTAAAACCCTAAGGCAATCACAGCGAGAGAAGTACGTTTATATCACGAAGCTCCGAATCCATTACCTTATGACCCAGTAGAGGCACCATTTAAAGCTGGATAAGTTCCATGAGGTGCATATCCGACCTAATGGTCTATCCACTTCAAGTTAATGATGTTGCCTCTCTACTACCCGATCAGATAGAGAGATAAGTCAGTGTAAGTATTTGTCACTTTGTATGTAATAAGGAGTGAGTTTCGAGTTTCACTTTACATCAACCTCCACCAACACTCATAGAAGGAGACTCATCTTAGAAGACGGACGTTATAAATATTTCCCAGCGCTATCCATAGTGATCCCCACATTTATGTAGGAAGTCTCGAAGGATCTAGGATATCTCCGGGAACTCATTCGAGTCCAAAAATTCATAGTCACTACATACTTCCAAGTCTACGGTATGAAGAAGTCTTTCAAAAAGCTGTTCATTACCCCTGATCGCGATTAACTTTGAAAGAAGAAGCCCCATGCCGATCCCTAAATCTCACATCCAAGTTGGGCAACCTCAAAAGTTTGCTCCTCATAATGCTCCAGTAAAGGCCCTATATGGAGTCGAGAGCGACCCAATATGGAAAGATCGATTTCTGGCACTGGCAAAGGCGATGCAATAAACTGGCTGTTACAGTGGCTCAAAAAACTGCCCCAATGTTTGTACATTTTTGAAAGATCAATATGGTATGAAGTGCTGACATAAGCAGGGGACCTGGGGTAATTATGTAAGATACTATGACATCGTGGCTTTCCAATGGACCCTGGATCATGTGATTTGGATCAATATCCATTAAGCTATAAGCCAAACAAAATGGTTACTTATTGGGGCAGTTTTTTGACCCTTATCTTATTTTCCATTATTCTGGCATTTATGATCCAATGCAAGAACATTATGGACTGTGGGAAGAATAAACAATGTCATGTGACTTTATTTGTATCAATTTGACATGTTGGAATTGGTTCAATCATCTTCTTGACCTCTTACCACCATCATGAAAGCCATTTCTACTGCTCAGCACAATACTGTTGTTTCTCTCCTCAATGAGGGCTATTCTCAGCGTCAAATCAAGGAGAAAACTGGTCTAGGGAAGGGTACCATCAGTAGGATCAGCAAAGATGTGGATGGAAACAAAGAAAACAACCTTGGTGGCCGCCCCTCCAAGCTGTCTGTTCGTGACAAACAGTCAATTATTCGTCAAATCAAGTCAGGGAAGCTTGATAATGCAGTTCAGGCTACCCAATTCATCAATGGCATCATCCCCAATCCTGTCACACCCCAGACAGTCAGAAATGCACTCAAGGAAAATCAATTTTATGCTGCTACAAAGAGGAAAGCTCCTCTTCTCAAACGAGCCCATCGCATCCGGCGTCTCCAGTTTGCAAAATATCATGAAAGCTGGACTGTGGAGGACTGGAAAAGGGTTCTATGGACAGATGAGACCAAAATCAATAGGATTGGGTCAGATGGAAAGGTTTATGTCTGGAAACAAAGGGGAGAACCACCATCTGATAGAACAACATCACCTACTGTCAAACATGGAGGAGGAGGAAACCTCATGGTATGGGGTTGTATGGGGTGGAATGGAGTGGGAAAGCTCATAGAGGTGCAGGGGAACATGGACAAGGTTCAATACTGTGAAATTTTGGAGAGTGGAGTTCAGGAAAGTTTTGAGAAGTTGGAAATGGTGGATGGCAAGCACTACTTTCAGCAAGATAACGACCCCAAACACACATCTGGACTGGCCACACAGTGGTTTGAAGACAACAACATTCAAGTCCTTGGCTGGCCTGCCCAATCCCCTGACATGAATCCAATAGAACACCTTTGGGAACATCTCAAGCGCCGTCTTAAAGAATATCCGACACCACCCAAAGGAGTACATGAGTTGTGGGATAGATTGGCTGAAGAGTGGGGTGAAATTCCACCAGAGGTATGCCAAAACCTGATAGAAAGTATGCCCAGGCGGATACAAGCAGTTATAAAGGCAAAAGGTGGTCATACAAAGTATTAGATAGAAAATTAATAGAGGGTCAAAAAACTGCCCCAATGAGTAATCATTTTGTTTGGCCTATAGCTTAATGGGTTTTGATCCAAATCACATGATCCAGGGTCCATTGGAAAGCCACGATGTCATAGTATCTTACATAATTACCCCAGGTCCCCTGCTTATGTCAGCACTTCATACCATATTGATCTTTCAAAAATGTACAAACATTGGGGCAGTTTTTTGAGCCACTGTACTCCAATGCTTGCCGAGACTGATAATGGTCCCCTACGGTTAAGTTATTTGCAGATTACGCCCGACAGGCTTATCTCAACAATGCCCAGGTTGTGTGACACTATTTACTCCTTATGCTTCAATGATCAACCTCGATTAATGTGCGCGTTGACGTTAGGGAAGAATAATAGAGAGAACGAAGAAGAAGTATGTGAGTCATATCCAACATTCTCGTAGGAGAGCGGCGATCGAAATCCGAAGCGGTGCATAGCATCCGCCATCAGCCGGGAAGAGTTTTAATAGGGGATTTTTATCTCCATTTTCTGCTAAAACCTGTCTTCTATGCCTGCGGACTCCACGTATGAACCACGGCTGAGTTTGACTAGGTTAGACACGGTCAATTTCCTGTCCAGCCATACCAACCCTGGCATGATTCCTATTCATGCTCATCAACCAACCGTGAGTGCGGCATGCGCGACTGCTGCGCACAAATATCTTATCACACAATTGTCGTCTGAGTTGCTACTGAACTCTGGGAAGGTCAGGCCTTTCCCTCAAGAACTAGATGTGCACCGCCCCTACTCTGTTGCTCTCCATGTCGCCAGTCAAATGGAAACACGAATGATTGTTGTAACGAGGTTTAGTCAACCGCGAGGGGCCCGAATTTACTATTTCCCATTACTTCGGGTCGAATGGTACACGTAGTCCAGTGAGTTCATTAGGCGGCTCGTTTACTGATAACGGTATTAACCCGTTACTGCCCGCCTTGAGAAATATCAAAGTTGACGTCTGCCTGGGACGTCGAACTGACTGCGGAAACGCACAAGCACCGTTTTACATTTTACAGCTCTTGCTTTCACCCTTGATTCTAACAGAATCACGTTGTACCTTTTCGAATGCTGCTACCAGTGACCAAACATTGTTCCTGACTTCATCCAGCATTCCAACCGCAATTGCGACAGTCATCCCCGGAGGTTACTTCTCCTCTTTGACCCATGTATGGCATGAAATGCACATGGCGGCACTTCACTCAGTATCGCCCTACTCAAATTTAGTCAAACAATCTCGCTCGATATCGCCAAATCTCCGGCAAATATACCAGGTGATCCAAAGAATTGTACTACAGCAAAACATAGCGATAACATTACGATATAATGTAGCTGTTTACCCAAAGGAGATCGATTTGGTAGGACTCTGAATCGGGTACCAGTTGCTGTGGGCCTCGCGAACCCGGATATCATTCATCTCTTGGGAGGCTAATTGCGCAGGTCCTGGGCAGTCGGGCTTGCAAAATCTCGTCCAATGGCAGAGATCCCGCCTGGAAGCATGGGCTAAACACGAAGGGGCAGAAGTCTAATCCCATCTTATGATAACTCGTGATCGGTGGCTGTCTTTCTTCCTGGATGAGGAAGACCTATGATAGGAAGCATTGATAAGGTGAATTTTGAGCCTTGGCATCCTCATTCGAATATATCTATACTTTATTCACTCAAAAGCCAAACCTATTGCTCATTCTTTCCATCTGTTAAATTGACTTAACTACGACGCAATTCTGGTTCGACAGACGCCGGGGACATAAGTGTGACATACAGGAATCGTGGGCGTCTGATCAAGAAAAGGATCATTGATCGATGATCGATCATGCTATAGAGGCAGTGCAGTTCTCGTACCCAACTCGGCAATGGGGACTCAGGCAAAATCACATGGGTGATTGCGTGACAATGACACGTTCAACTCCCTTAACCCGCCGTCAGATCTAGAATTGCCCCACTGAAGCTCAAGAACCAGACTAATTCGCTGCCTGATCAAGACACTCTACCGTCGGTTCAATGGTCTTCCTGCTCTCATCGCCTCTCGCAGTTGATCAAATATATGCTCTGTCAACGCGCTCCAGCAACCACGGCAGAACTCCAGACCGGTCCGATCCTCGCTCAACGTACTGAAAATTCTGGCAGGATGAATTTATCTGTATTCTACACTGCCTGTCTGTAATCCCCAGAAATTTGCTCTTGAAACCCCCTCGTTTGTCATAAATGGATGCATATACCGCGTTGATCGCAGGAAGTCTGTCAAAAAAAAAAAAGCCCGGGCCAAGAGCCGACATTCAACGCCATTCTCAAAAATGCATTTGGAATGTCCAGCAGAATAATTCCGCCAAACTGATCGAATTGGACATATAATATACCTAATCCATTCTCATCCCTGACTAACACACTATTGATACCCCTCTATCTCTGTTGTTGCAATATATATATATGGGACCTCCTTTTTTGTCCGTTTCTCTCGAACAATGTACGTTATGCGTGCTTTACATATATCTCCAACATTACTCATCGCAGCTTCTTCTGAAGGCTTTCTAGTTCTGGTGACAAATCCCATTCGTCCCGATTTCGTTTATTATTGCTGTGCGGGTGCGTATGGTGAGCGTGCTTCTCATTCCCCGTCGATTCTTGGTTTTCTCCCGAATATGGATATGCCACATGATTAAATGACTAGCATGTCCAACTGCCATTGTGGCGTAATCGAAGAAAAAAAAAAAGGGACTGCACGTTTAGTACGTGCCTCATCCAATTATGTGAGTCTAAGTTTGATCTCAAATAGATCTACTTTTCCATTCCAATGACCATCATCTCGTGTAATCGATTGTTCGCTGATGTTTCATTGTGCTGCTTGCAATGGGCACAGCATGTTTCTTTCCGTTTCAGTTCCTATCCTCACCTTAGCTCACAATCGCGATCAGTCGTCTAAACTAGATACAGTCATTTTTACTGCTGTGGTTGTCTCGGGCCCTATTCTGAGCATTACTTTTATGTCGCTCCCAAAAAGAACCACCTGGTTTGAACACAACAGCAACGTATGTATAGCTAACATGCACCCCGGTGGCTGCACACCGTCCGTGCGAATTGAAAACATGGTGTGTAGGAATTCTCCAATTCTGTTACTATGTATGGGTCGTTATTGTGGGTTCTAACCCACTCAATTAGGTATATACATTGTATTGCTACCGCATCATCCAAGAGGCAGTTTCCGCGACGCCTATTCCGCTCTTCCAAACGGTTCATGCCTCCATTTTAATCCCCATTCTTCAGATGACACAGAGAGCAACGCTGTAGGAATCTACAATCGAAAAATGCACGGCAAGCCCATCCACTTCTTTTGCTACAAGCGCACGCACAAATGTATATTTCTTCAACCTCTCTATCACACGAAAACTGAGTCTTAAGCGTGGTGGGCCTTTGGCGGTTTATTCGAGTTCAAGCACAACTTTGCCTCTTTCAGCTAGTCCATTTTTCCTCAACGACAGGCAGGAGATGCCAAGCGACTGTGTGTGCCCTGCTAGCTGTTCCAGACCCAGTGGGTTAGAACCCCGAATTTCCATCATCTCTCGCACGAAAAATCATTCCCTCATAATACATTCATCGGATAGGTCGCCGGCGTGAGGCTCCGCTGACAGTAGCCCACTGTGAACGCTGGAGTAGGTAAGTAGTGACAATTATGGTGCGCTAGAGGACTAGAATTTTCGGTCCAGATGTCTTCACGAGCCATGACGACAAAAAACCAAACATAAAGCAATCTTGGATGCTGTAGTCGGCGCCTATATGCACAACCAGATTTGAACAATGCTTTCACAGTTAGTCAGGCCATGGATCATTGGACAGTTTATACATTAGGTACACGCTCATGTACTGACTACCATAGGGCATCGCCCCAACGGTCAATAAACAGAATTCAAAAGAAAGGGAAAAAAAAACAATGCTTTGACCCATTCACTCACACTCGTTATGTTCCACGCCCTTTCTAAACCCTATGCATTCCGGTAATATACTACAACTCACCAGTACGATCGATGGCACAGCCCCTTCAACGCACTCTAGAACCGGCCATGGCCGAAATGTGATTACTTACATGAGCGCAAACGTGATTGGCTCGATCATAGGAACAACGCTCTACACGTGCGATACGCGATCCCGATCATACGATTATTGTCATGCCTTTCTTTCCCCATCGGGAAAATCCCGAGCTTGACACAGTCGATGAAATGGTGCAGCCCTCCCGACAGGCGTTGCAGTGCGTAATATTGTCCTACCGCCAAGAACCGTAGTTATTAACCGTCACCGTATCAGGATCCTGGTTATATGCACAAACCCAATGTTTCCAACAAGTAAATCATTGAAATAGAGCAAAACGCACCGTGTCCTGAGCCCTGGCTCTCAGTAAAAATAATAGTCAAAGGATAGGATTCTTGGCCAACCTTGAGCTGATTTTGCGCAACTTCGTCTAGAGTATGTCAGAATGTTGGACAAGGCACTGACTGGGTATGACTTTTTTTTTATCGAGTTTGACTGTCAAACCTATGTGAAATTAGATAATATGATGGTGGATTCAGAGTCAAGGGCCCCCACTACGAACCAATTATGACAAGAGATCAATGGGCGAAGAACTCACCACCGCCCATATATGAAGGAACAACCATCTTCCTTTGTTTGGTCTGCCTACGGGAAAAAATTGACCACCGTACTTTAAGGCCAGTTAAGTACTACTTCATCGTTGCTTCATTGCATTTGGCCTTCAAGTTTCGTGCCAGCTTGGTTTTGCCAATGGACTAACTTGTCATTTGGCAGGTGCAAACATTTATGAAAAGAAAGGCATATTAAATTTCCGTAGCGATACATGTCTGCTGAGAGCAGATCGTAATGTTCCTTAATTTTGAACTTTGGGGGGGGGGGGGGGGGGGGGGCGCCTCATGGTATTGACTGGAAAGCGGCGTGGTTTATCGGCAGGATCGTGCTGGAAGGAAGCCCAAAGGTCAATGAAGAAATATTCGACTAGTCGTAGGGTACGGCAGTGGGGCTTCAGCTATTGAGTGGATTTTAAACTCAAAGCCGTGAATCCGAACCCTAACTACATTGCCGGATTGAAACGATTAGGAACGCTTTTACTTTTACAATTATCGAAAAGGAGGCTTACTTGTGGGCAATATTAGTTTATGCATAACCTCGAGTCCCTGCAAAAACATAAGTAGCAGCACCCTTAGTTAAAATTGTCCACTTCAAACAGGCGTTGAATGCAGGGTCCTCCTGGTGACATGAGAGGCGAGAATAAAAATGTGATCGGATTCGTCTAGCATTTTGAAGATAACGCGCGGAGGGATGCAATACTTCCCAGCGGTGGATCCATGTCGTGAAGTCATGAAGAAACGAGAGATGGCAATTTCAACACTCCACGAAAACAGTTCCGTGAGTTAGGGTTATTTCCCATGTACCACTCGCATACGGCTTATAACGAATCCCTGTTAGAGGTGGTTTATGTCGCTGTAGTATTCGATTACTCTTATGTTACCGTTTCAACTTGCCTATTATTACAAAGAATCAGGAAAAAATTCATGCCCAGTCTAGATGATATCAGAGCGGAGGAGATAGCCGCACTCTTTTAACCAACGATGCCAATCACGCCGATAGGTCTCAGGCTCATTTGGGGACATCTCAGCCATGACGCTGACTCAAACATGGATTCGTTGCGAAGGCTGCTTTGTGTCGGTTGTATTTTACCATGATTAAGGGGTTATTGGTGAAAATGGCAAGGCTAGTAGACATCGGAAACTGAGGGAACGGAAAGCTTGGGGAATGTAAAATATGAGGGAGTCTTAGCTGTGTTACATGCACCTGGATTGATCATCCAGTCTGAATCCACCAAAATAATCCTGATGATGACACAGGCCCAGCTAGCTTGTGGTAATAACAAGCATAGTGTGTATTGGTAGTGACTGTTAAAATCCCATGTAAAGGCACGCCACTATCGGGACGAGTTGAACGATAACCATTTGAGGATAATATGGATATCGATGATTGAGGGCGCCTCATGCATGTGTTTAAAGATTTGCCAGGCAGGTCGTCGCGTACGTTCAGCCAGAGTAGGAGTGGGTCGGTGGTGTGGGTTCGAAACCCCAAAATCTGAGTAAATAGGTAACTGTGTTTGTTAGAATTGAACACAGCGGGCCCGGTCTATAAGGCCTTGTAGTCTAGAGGTACGATACTTGCTTTGGGAATCCAATCGGATGCAACTGCAAGTGGCCTGGGTTCGATTCCCAGCAAGGCCCGCTCTTTTTCTGAAACCTTTTTCCGTGGGGGTTATTCGTGAATGCTTTGTTCGAACAGGTCTAGAACGCGAAGCCTGGAGCTAACCCTTCGTAAAAAGTATGGCACAGATGTTTTCGTTCATCCTACATTGATTGATAGCTGAATAACAAGATTAACAATAGGCACAGCGTATGAAAGCAAGATAAATTATGGAACCGAAAATCAGATAATGATACACCCATCTCTGCCACCAGCAAGGGTAGCCTTATCCATTAGTACATCCGTTCGTATACGCAAGTCCTCCACTTCTGACTGAAGACCTTTAGCCCGGCTCCTCTCCTCTATTCGCAGTTTCGTGAGTAGTGGCAGCAACTCCTTGACCTTCTCCCATCGTTCGCATCGCGTTTGAATCGTGTTCGCTAAGGATTCTGTCACTGTGACCGATTCGTCCCATGTAACCCCACTATCAAGGAGACAGTGAAGGGGGCAGATCTGGCTGAGGAAAAGTGCGACAGGTCCTTCTTCGGCAATGAAAGAGACGCCCATCGAAAGGCGCCTGAGCCTCTTAAACAGCGTGTACTGGTATGTAGATGATGAGTCAAGGAGATGAGGCGGAAGCTCCGCCGTGGAGGCGTTGATAAATAAACCGAGATGGCGGAGGTTAGAGCAATATTGAGCAAAAGGTAGGAGAGCTTCGAGTGTGAGGCTTGAGCGCTCGAGGTAGGCGGGTTCGCTGTTCAGAAGGAGTGTTTCGAGGGAAGGCCATTTGGCAGCGACCTTCTCGATATCTTCTTGTCGAAGGTCCAGCGGGAATTGGTGAAGGAGCTCCAGCGATGTTAATTTTGGGCAGTTAAAGAGGGGCTGTAGTGTTTCGATGTTTATACAGTCATCTTTGGAGAATGACTCTCCAGGTATCATGTTGGGTTCGATGAGAGACATTAAGGCGAGCGATTTTAAACGCTGGCAGTTGTCGGCGATGGTAGTAAGGGCTCGAAAAACATCCGTTGGCGTTTCAAATAGATGAGAGTCGATATATAGCATGGTGAGATTGGCCGGTGCGTAAGGCATGTTGATGAAGTTGGTGGCGTCGTTGAAGGAAGCTGTAAGAGAGAGGTCCCAAAGCGAAGGGAAGGCGCCCTCTTTTAGAGATGGTTTGAAGATTACAGTGTCATCTGGGTCTCCACATCCTTGTTCTTCGAGGTATTGAAACTCTAAAGTACCAAGGTTTTCTAAATTGGATACGCATTCAGCGATTTTCGTGGTGAAGTGAAACCTCGGGAGGGTAATTTTTTGAAGTTTCACTAGTGCACGAAAGAGGGAGATGGCTTCCTCCTCAAAAAAGCGCATTGGAATGTCTGTTCTGATGTCAAGATGAGTAACGTTTGGCATCCGGGACGCGATATCCTGGAAGAAGGGGCTGGGTGATTCAGTGAAAACTGCTCCGGGGAGCCGTATCGTGAACCGTTTCACGTTGCTATGCATGAACATCACGCAAAGCCTTAAAGGTCCATTCCAATCCAAAGAATTCAGACTGGGAAGTATGTTCAGGCTTGTCCGCGTTCTCCCCACATCGTCAAAGACGCCGCGATGGAGGTGGTGTGCTGCTTCTGAGGCGTTGAAAGATAGACGACGCACTCGTCTACTATATCTTTCGAACTTGGCCCACGAGCTGGCATCAGGAGTTTGAGTAAACATCTGCGAATGGTTGTAAGTGATAGTGGTGCCCCAAGGCCTTGTACACTCACATAGTCACCGTCGCTGCACTTCTCCAAAGGTGCGAGAAGACCAAACAGTCGATGAAGGTCGTTAACATTCCGCCACAGCCTATCCAAGGCGATTTCTGACCACCGTTTCGAGACCCTAGCATTAGACGCGTTGGATGCTTCATCGAGAAACCCAAAGATCATGTCGAGCAATTCGGGGATTCCCAATACGCAATGCATGAGGGAATGTGCAGCTAGAGCAGTCATGATAGTTATAGCAGAGCGTTAAGCTACCCGAGTACCTGGGGGTGATTATGTTGTACGGTCCGTTTAGAAATTCAACAGGTTTGGGGAAGATCACGTGCTCACCTCATTATCCGGCACTGCCACGATCAGGACATCACTGGTGGTTGACGTGGTTGAACATTCCGTGCCAAATGTCAAAAGAACCAGATCAGATTCTCTTTACCTCTGGGCACAGTGAATTGGTGCACATACCACCAGGCCTAGTGGCTGTCAAAACCTAGATGGTGAAGGGGAGACGAGCCCTTGCCAGTTGTGGTCTTGTTTGTACTTTACGCTCAATACTTTACAGAATCTCCGCTCGCGTTGTTTTCGTCTGTTGGTCTTCACTGCATGGCTGAGGTATTCTTATATATCAGCATATTTTACATCTTATTGACTGTCCTGATATTCTCTTTTCTTCAATATAGGTATATATTGATTACAGTCATTATTCACCACATGGCTGAGTTTTCTTTTCTTCACTATAGTTCTTGTCAGTGACAAATGCACAACATCATCCATTCTGGGGGGTTAAAATTGGTTCTGTGGGCTATTGCTGGTGCATAGCATAAATGACTCCTATTTCAATTGGGGGGGGAGTGAGTAAATATAATGCTTATACCATGTAAACTAACAATGATTGATGAGAGTTAGTTCCTAAAGGCATACCTTGCTCTTATTCTCCTGCATGTTGTAAGATCAAAAGTAGAATGAAATTGCCTGTTGCAGCTAAGCTCATGGCCTGCAAAGTTACCATTATGGTACCAAAGTTGGTCATTATTACCATGATCCTTGAAGTGTAATGTATAAGGGTGACTCTGTAAAATTTTAGAGACATTGATACTCTGTATGTTTCAGGTAAATATAGTGTTACAGCTGTATTCATATTGATACAGAATTGCATTTTCAAAAATTCTGCAAGTTGTTCATGTTTCACTGGAGCAAGACAGGACCCCAAAAGAGTGCCCCCCAAAGCCAACTATGTAGTGTAAAGTTAGTTGTCTGTGAGGATGCCTCATCTTCCAGTATCCTACAATCTGGAAACATGCATTTCTATCCTGCATTACAAACAAGATTTCAGCATCAAAAAGATATGCAACAATTCTTGGTATCAAGAAGAGTCTTGTATATCAAAACTCTCATATATTCTTGCTCCTTTGGTGTAACCTACAATCCTAATACAAATTCTGCTGGCCTCTTGTACAAGGACTGCCATGTCCTATATAGTAGCCCAGTGTCTGGGCTCTCCATGGCACAAGGGACTAGTACCTGTTCTTGAGAGAAGCTAACAGACATCCTATGCTCTTTGCTGAGCAGGGAAATACATCTTGCAGTCAGCAAGCAACCTGATGAGCAGCCAGAGTAGTGCCATCACCCACAGTCAGCAATATTGGTGAGACTTTCAGCCTGGGCTTATCCCCCTCCTCATCCTTAAGAGTCCAGTGTACTCTAGTCACTACCCATTGCCATACTTAGGAATGCATGAGCCCTGAGTACTGAGTACCAACCTACAAACAGTAAGCAGTGTTATTGAAACTTGACAGCTGGCCTGGCCATGCACACCAGCAATCATATGTGATTATGAGAATTGAATACCTGTCCTGTGTTGACTCCCTTGTTGCATCCTATCTGAACATTGAGCACCATGTCACACTCTTCCTTCTCCCACTGCTCACCAAAAGCGACCTCAAAGGAATGCCACTCCATATGGACCAACTTGGCATTGCCTTGTTGCAATGGTGCAAAGACTCAACTTTGTATTAAAGGATAAGAGAAATCTATGCTACTCAACTTGCTCCTCTTTCTACAACCCTCATCTCCTCAAACTGTTAGCAACTACAGAGTCTCCTCTCTCTCCCTCTTTCCCCTCTACCTTTGAGGAAGAAACCTCTTTTGCAAGAGACCAAGCCTGCAAGGAATATGAGTATGATTGAGAGATATGCCCAATGTGTAGCCTCTCCACCTGGGCTTATTGTTTCACTGCTACAGGAGGACTCAGATCTGGAAGAAAAGACTATAGACAAGTCTGAGTCCTGTGAAAAACACCCACTCCCATCCAGGACCATGCCAGACCCCTTCAACTTCCCTGATCCCTTTGACTTGATGGATCTCCCAATGGATATGAGCTTGAATCTGCCCATCCACCCCTGCTGTCTCCACATAATCACTGTGCTTACAGTCTCCTACAAGTATATATAGACTCTACTAGACTACAAATAGACTACAATTTTACTGTACAATACATGGACTATGGACTAGACTTGAACCATTTAGTGAACTTTTACTAGTCCTAGAATAGTCTACTAGACTGTTACAAGTCCTATTTATAGGACAAGTATTTTGTAGGCTGAAAACCAAGTAAACAAATGGACAGTTAATTGAGGCTGCATCTCAGCATCTCAATTGTTTGGCACTTTTTGTACTTATTTGTCCCTCAGCCATTTTATTTTAAAAACCATCCTCTTTGAGAATTGATCCATTGTGCTACAGTTGCTTAGTCAAATGCAAGACATGCTCAACCATTTTGCCATAGAGGCATTTGAAATTGGCACTTACACACTAGTATATTGCACTGTCAAGGCCCTTCTTGTTTGCCTTGTGGCAACTTCCATGTGCAGCACATTCAAAAGACCACTGTGTTTGTCCTGATTTCTCTTTCCATTTCTCTTTCAAACCACCACCTTCTATATGTTATATCTATTTATATTTGTTGTTGTGGAGGCCACTCAATATGTGAGGGAGCAATAACAGCCATGCTTATGATTCTGTTTTGACAGTTATATATTCCATCTGGAGGGCTGATTCTGTTAAATGGGCTGGAGAATTTGGAAACATAAATGAAAAAATGGAACTATTGGCTGTAGGATCCAGAAGATCACTTGATAATGAAGCAACTCTTGAATCTGTTAGAGATGAACTTCACCACAACTTATCTCATACAAATCTAGAGAATTCCAATGGAGTTGTTATACCTCACTTGTATCAGTTGTTTACTTGAGATAGAGGGCCATTACTGGCAGATACAAGTCCTTATGATTTTCTTTTGATTAACCTTATACTTCTAGAACCAGCTTTTTGCAATAGAACTAGCTATCCAGAATCTCTTCAACTTTATATTACTTTGTGTTGCTGATAAGTCTGGTTCTGGAACACTTGTCAGGCATTGTCCTAGAACTAGATTGCAGCTTGATAACATGGAAGGCCTGATGGATGCATAATATGAAGATGTAATATGACTACACATTTGAGCTTGCCAAATACTTGTTGCACTTCTGTGAGGGGCCATGTTGTCCATGCATTGAGTTGTTCACAAGCCTGTTTTAAAATTAATAAATATTAAAGTGTGGATAAACAATACTTACTTGTGTATTGAATGCACACTTGTAGTAAGGATTGCTTTGATTGTCCTCTGGATTACACCATTTTTGACACAAGTAATCCAAAGTACAATGATTCTTATAATGATAAACATCAACAATTAATCTTGATGTATCCAGCCGATCATTATAAATGGGATTGGCAAGAGCAGTTTGAAGTACCAAGCAAGCTTTGTCAATGCAGATATAGGATGGTCAAGTTTCTTTCTCAGGATAAACTTTATTTAAAAAGTTGAGAATATTGGTTGGAGATTCAGAATGAGCAAATTTTGTCCAAGCTACCACAACACCACAAGGTTTGCATATAGTTTCAACACAGTAGAATTGAGCAGTAGTAAAGTAATTTGATTGTATAGTGGTATTATTATTATCTTCATCATGTGGCTGAATATAAGATCTTTGTTGTGGTTGCCAAGGTTGATTCTCATTTGCAGCTCTTTGCAATACTCTGCGAGCACCAGAAAAGTTATCCCAAGTTTGTCTTTGAACATGTCTCTGCCAGTCTGGCTGATATTCAGCACAAGCCTAAGTGCCATGAATTTTTCCAGTATTACAGTTTTTAACACAACATTTATCACCATATTCAATGTCATGCTTATGGCAAAAGACACCTCTATGCATGTTGAACAGTAATTGTGAACAGTTTTCAAAAGCACAATGTTGTACACCTATAACAATGCCATCCATGACAATCATATTACATATGCCAGGATTTCTAAGAGGATTAACAAAGTTAACAAGTGGTAGATTTGATTGGTAGCATTTTCCACTGCACGTTGTTGATCAAGAGCAGCATCAAGAGCAAATTCACCAATTAGAACAGGAACAGGAGCATTTTCATCAACATTAACAACAGCAGCAGGATCATCTCCAGTTAGAAATTCAGCATGTTGTTTATATGGTTGAGTACATTCAGTACAAACATGATTAGTAGCCAAAGCAATTTTTCCATATGAGCATACAAGTAGTTCTTGATATGCTTTTTGAGTTACTTCTTCAATAGAAATATTATCATCCAGAACCAAGGTTTGGTCAGATGCAGTTAGCAATCATGCAAGTGGACTCTTCAACAAACACTTTCCAGACCTGCTGATGGCTCAGATTTAGTTCAGAATTAGCAAAGCTATTGTTCCAAAACTCCATATAAGCTGCAGTAGATCCATGAAAGCTATATATGGTATTTAAAACTGTTTTGCCAAAAATGTGAACAACCCAAAGTGCTTGACCAGCTTTAAGATATGGAGCTGACTCCAAATATAATCGTTTAGCTGAGTTGTTGTCAAGTGATTGTTCATGATCAGCATAGTATATAGTGTTGCATTTGAAACATTTCCCAGAAACAATATAGGCTTGATCATGAATAGTAGTGCCTTTGATAAGTTTAATACAAGGAATATCAATGTTCTGAGTTTCACAATTGAGTACATGAAAATTGCAAGATATTGTCAAGCACACAGGTGTATTTGGAGCCAATATATATATTGGTTCAATAGCAGCATGAGAAACAGATTTGAGTTTGCCTTTGAATTTTCATTATTTTTCTGCACAGGATACAAGTGTAACATTTGAGCAAATCCATCAAGTTGTTTGCTCAAGGCATTAATTCTGCTTTGTTCATTTTTTTCTTTAAACATGCTTGTTTCAGGAAAAAACAATGATGCATCATTGCCTAGCAATTGTATCATGATAAAGGCAAGAGAAGTCATCCAACCAGTAAAAGATAAACAACCAGATGTCATATCTTTAGCATGAAGACTAAGCAAATCTGTGTTGTTGGTCATTGTAAGCAAAGCCATGAGTACAGTACTCAGTGGAATTTCAGAATTGAAATTCTCTGATACAAAGATACTGAATTCCTGAAATGAAATATTAGGAAACCTTTGTTCAGGATTATAAGCACAAGTGACTGGCAGCCATGTCAATGCCAGAATGATCCAAAGAGATTTGAATTGATCCAAAATCAAAATGCAAGCAGAGATCTCAGTCCAGAGCCAAAAGAATGCCATAGCTAGCCATGAAGAACAGAATGCATACAAGGCCTGTAATATACTACTAAAAGTTAAACAAAAATACAAACAAAAGTTTATCAAATTGTATCAACTTACTACTTCTTTGGTTTCACAGCTTTTGAACTTTGACCCTTCTTCCCCACTTTAGGCATGTTCTCTGCATCACGCCCTCCAGAACTTGGTTCCTCAGCCTTAGACTTGCCCTTCTTTTTGCTAAACTGTTTCTGCACTTCTTCAACCTTTTCATCATCCTTGGACTTTTTCAAATCCTCCCCCTGCCCACGCAAAAACTTATGCAGTGATCCAAGGTTATAATCATCTGCAGAAAATCCCCAAGTTTCTTTATCGGAAAGACAGTCTTCAGTATTTTCCAACCAGTCTATCAGAGCTGGATATTTCTCAATGAACTTGAATGGTTCATAATTTGAATAGAAATAAGAGGTTGAAGCAAAGGTTCCTTTCAAATCAGCCAGTTTGGCAGCACCTTTCCAGGTGAGAGCATCCTTCATTTTCTTCATCATTGTATTAGCATGACAGAATTCTTTGTATTTTGCATATGCATAATGCAAAGTATGGTTGCTATGATCCAGATAGAAGTGTTCAATCTCCAACTGCATAATCATAGATTGATGAACAGATATGAAGCAAGCAACTATGTCAGACTCAGATGTGTTGTTTGATGTAGACGGTTCAGTTTTAGAAGGCACAGAAACAGTTGGAACAGAAGAAGTTGGAACTTGTGTGAAAGTTGAGGATTCAGATGATTTAGTCTAAAAGTATTTTTATCAGATATATACTTCAATAAATAAAAGTAGTAAAACTTACAAATAAATGCAAAACATATCCATGATCATCATACTTCCAATCCACCATATCATCATCTGAAAGTGCAGCACTGTAGTAACCCTTAATGTCCCAAGTTTCTTGATTTGTGTATACATAAATCCGGTGATTGTCATTCTTAATAGGTGAGTATAGATTGCCCAATTTGTAAAGAATAAGACCAAGGGAACTGTTAACTGTAATTTGGATGGTCATAGAAGACTTCATAGCCCTTGGATTACTATGCTTAGATTCCATAGACTTATACACATGAATGACACCCTTGACATTGGGTGGTGCAACAGGTTGGTTATATTCAAAATCAGCATGGTTCATAGCATTCCCCAATGCCTGACTATGAATGAAACCACCCACAGTGCGAGATGCACCCTGCAGAGAATTCAAGTCTCCACCTACAGTGTAAGACAAACTCCAATCTGCACTATGAGGAGACATATCAATATCCTGGGGCTCAACACCACCTGGAGATTGCATTTCTATGTCTACACTATGCTTAGGCAGGGTACGTGGTACTACATTCTCAGATGGTGGGGGTAGAACATCCTCAGACACAGAAACTGGGGGCACAGCCTCCCCAGGACCAGGAGATGGGGGTAGAGCCTCCCCAAGACCAGAAGATGGGGGCAAAGCCACAAAAGATGGACCTAAAGAAATAGAAACTAAATATATGATTTGTAGAATCAAATAAATTTAACAGGTGTTATAAAATAAAATCTTACTGTTAGTACCAGCAGGTGATGGGGCATGGGAGACGGCACAGGATGGGGCAGCTGACAAAATGCAAGAGACATCATGGGAGGGAGGGCCATGGGCAGAGGCAGTGCGGGAGGTGGAGGGGGCACAAGAGGCTGTGGCAGAGAGGACAGGGGGGGCACGGGAGGTGGAGGGGGCATGAGTGCCATTGTCACCACCCTGGGTATTCTTGTTGTCATCCTGGTCTTCCTTGGTGTCCTCCTTGTCCCCATCTTCCTTGTCCCTGCCCTCCTTGTCCCTGCTTGCCTTGTCCCTACTCACCTCATTCCTGCTTGCCTTGTCCCCACTCCCATCCTTGTCTCCATCCTCTGCTCCTCCCTCCTTTTTCCCCTCGTGCTCCTCCAATTTGCTGTCACTGGCAGTTGGGGGTGCCACCTGGCAGGCACAACCAGTGCCCCCTGGCTTTGAGGCTTGAGGCCCCCGGGAGACAGCAGTGGCTGCACATGGGGGTGGTGCAATTGGCATGCCACTTTCTTCGAGCATGCACTTGGTCCTGAAGGGAGGCCAATTTTGTGAGAACAAGAAATGAAAATTGAATGAAAAACTCATTTTGTGAGGTAAGGTGAGGTGGAGCTGGCCTTGCCCTTGACACCTGTTTTATTGCGGGTGGTGGCCTTCCTACTGGTGATAGGGCCCGAAATTGTTTGCACTTATAAAGTCAACAAGTAAGGCTATTAGTATCATTTCTAATAACCGAGTAAATGGTAATAAAGGATTAGAGTCAAGCTCCAAGATAGCTAATCAGAGTGAATTAGTCTAATGGATAATACACTGTCAGTACAGAGGACTATGAGTATGGCCTATTATTAGTCCTATTCACCATGCCCAGTTACAACCTCAGTATTTAACTTCATAAGTAACCATTGTAGTATGATATCATTAGTCTGGGGATCATCATTAATAGGAGAAGTAATTGTAAATTCGGGACTTGCACAATCCGATCCTAGTCAGGGGCACTTGGTATTAACTACTGGAAGAGACAGGACACCATGAATAACAACCAGGATGATCAGGAGAAGTAAATGACAGTGCCGCACTGTTTTAAATAACCAAGCATGCAGTCAGGACTTGATAAGAGTTTAGCCAGCTCTTTCAATATTTGATAAGTAACAAGTAATGACATAATTGGCATGCATAGTGTGCATGCCAAGTTGTAGAGGACAAGTCAGCATTAAATACAGATCCTTGGCACAGGGGAGCATGGTTCTGTATTAAATTTACAATTCCTTATGATATTTAGTTTGTACACTATAGATAGACTGTAGATAAGTAGCGCAAAGGCAAGGAATCTTGCCCCCACTTTGCACTACTATAGAGTATACAAATCACATTTGTTAAAACACTATTGCATGCCCAAATTAAGGCTCAGATTGCTTCAAAGTTATCTTGATTGGAATTGTTTGAAGAGGTCACAGAATTGAAGAGTCTTAGTTCACTTGGAACTTAGTACCGCATTGTCTGTTGGAATTACTAGGCACTTGGCCTTAGTGCACTTGGCACTGTTTGTTTAATAAGTTACTTGGACTTATAGATCTGCTTGGGATCATTAATAATTGAATATACACTTGGTACTCAGTCTATTGGATTGAGAGATATTATAAATATACCTAGCAAACTTTAAACTTGCATTGAAGCTTTGTCTGAATCAAACCTGTCAAGAGATCATTGGAAATGGCCTTGACTAGTACTATTCAAAGCTTAGTACTTCCAAGTACTTGAACCCAAACTCAAAACAGGCGATTCCTACTGTTTGTGTGTTGATTGTTAGATTTGGTGTGTGTGTGTGTAAGAGATTACATTTCATAGCATCAGCACACTTATATCCCAGGAGCCCCCTTTCACTGGGGGGTGGCCTTTCTGGTGCTGCAGGCGGTGTGAGTAGGAAAGAGCATAAGAAGTGGCTAGGTACACACCCTGCCTTCGGCTTGGCGGCACTTGCCTTGACAGTGGTGGTGGCTTTCATATGTTTGCAGGCTTCGTTGTCCTTGTTGGTCACTGAGGTGGCACGCTTGTGACCATGGGTAGAAGGCAGGGGTGTCACATGGATGTGGCCACTCCTCGTTGTCGGGCATTCAGCTGCTTTGGCAGCAGTGGCTTTGCGGATTGACATCATGTTTTGGCAGAATTCTTGCTGGGTTGCTGGGTACTGGGTTGCTGGGCCTCGGTGTGGTTGAGGTTGACAATGTGCCCATTGTTGATCAATGAAGTGGCCAATAAGTCATGTGGCCAAGCACATGATCACAACACATCTATTACATGTCCCTACAACACTCTGGAAGAATTCTGTCCAGGCTATTGGAATTCCTGTCCAGGAATTTGGATAATAGAATTCCTGTGGGCTCTGTCAGAATCTCAGTGTTCCGAAGCTGGAATTCCTGTGGAATTTCATTCTGCTTGGAATCTGTTCAGAATTTTTGTCAATTTTTTTATAGCCATTTTATATTACTTCTGCAGCAGAAATTCTAATAGGAATCCAAGTGGATTCCTGTTGGAATTGAGGATTCCACTTGGAATCCGCTGGAAGATGTGGGGGAGTGTAAAGACCTCTGATAAGTTCTTGATTAGGATGCAAGGCTAGAAATAAATTGTTAAATGTTGGATGGTTGATATATATTTCAATACTGTGGGAATTTGTTTCTATTATTATTACAAGTTCTTTATCAACCCAGGTTTCAGGCAAAAAGTTGATTTGTTCATTCATATTTCAACACCATGGGAAAATATTTCCATAATGGGATTTTTCTTCTCTTGTGGCTTTTTACAACATTTCTCCACAAATACAAAGTATCTATAACATATTGGAGGGTCAACGTGGGAATTGCAAAAATGTAAAGATGAGTCAGCATCAGGTAAGCATGACTAAGATTTGTAATATATTTATGTAATCAACCTGGGCCCTCCATGGGCCACACACATCACATGTCCTGCACATGACCTTCTAAAATCATGTGATGCTGTCAAAACATCAGTCAATCCCATCTTTCTTTCCCACTTCTTATCTTCAATTAATACATAGCTAATCATATAAAAACTCTTTTATAATTTGTTTAACCAGGGATAAGCTGCAATGAGAACAAACTACAAGAAAGCAGTTTGTATTGTTTTACCTAGAAGTGCCCCTCTGTTGTTTGAGTGGGTTGTAGCAGTAATTTGTATCAAACTTGAGATTTCTGCTCCTCTTGGGTTCTGTCTCTCTGCTATTATAGCTCCAGGAGGAGCATATGAGGTGCTGTTGCAGGTTTTTGCCTGACCCCATACAGGTATGGATATTGGTCTAGCTTTGCAGACACCTGTGGGAATTAAAACAGGCCCTGGAACCTTCAAGATAGGGCTTTACTCAAAATAATGAAACAATTCTACTTTAATTATAACTTGGCTAATCCTTAGTCAATTTTGAAAATTTGAGGCACAAAATGATAGATTAATTTGTGGGGTTGTGGACATATGGGTCAGAGGAACAATATCTGTTGGAATACCTGTGACATGGCCTGATTACTGTATGATACAGGTCCAGAAAAATGGTGGTTGATAGTTGTAAAGAGGTACATATAATTCCATAGGTGTTGGGATCTGACCCACACTCTAACCCAGGTGAGTTTAATTTCAAGCACTTATGGCAAGTAATTGCCAAGACCACAGGTAGTTAACAGATATAAATGTCACATACAATATGAGTACCTCAATGTCTACCCATAGATTAATAGTAGCTCATATACTTTCCTTCAAGCAAGGGCCTATTATGCCAAAATAAAGTAATACATATTATTTGGATTAGCAATTGTGCCAACTAGTGGGATAAAGCATTGTGTGGCACCGTGCCAAAGGCACAGGTCTTTAGCTCATTGTGACATAATTTGCATGTATTTGGGATGCTTATATAATGCTTTTGATGATGCAATCAAAATTATGCATATCTAATATTTCAAAGCATTGTGTTTGAAAGTTTATTTTGTGTTTTTCTCCATAACCAGTAAAACTATTAACTTTGTTTTTATATGTTTGGAATGTACAAATATGGCTCTACAATTTCCTTGTTGAGCATATTTTTGCCATAGTTCATTGTGAGTGAAATATTAGAAATGTCCAGGATCAGCTAGTTTTGAAGGTCTGTGTGTTATGCCAGGGGTAAACAAACATTTTATAACAACAATGACCCTTACCAAACATGACCCTTGTGGGAAATTACATCAAACATTGGAATAATCAACAACTACTGTACTATTATATTTACCTGAAATACAAATAAGATTGATTTCTCTATTTATTGATACATGTCACATGATCTATTCCACCACATAAGTATACCAAATACATAACAATTATCTGAATGCTTATTTAGTGTCCATGATCCTGGGAAAAAGTTAGTTCTGATGGTTATTGTGTTTTCTCTATAGCCAGGCAAGCTATAGCATTGGGTTTTGTGCACAGGCATTGCTTGTTTACTTGGTAACATTTTCCCATGGCCACATGACCTCTATAAACTATCATCTACATACATTGTTTCTAGTCATTTTTACAACTTCCTGAATGTGGAATAGACTTATTTCTCCTAAGAAAAGAAATAAAGAATGAGTACCTGCCACACAGTATATTGGCCCACTCCACCCAAGTGGTATGCCAGGAACTAGCCTCCAGGGCTCTTTGGCCAATCCTACTTCAACTTCAGATACTGTTCTTACCCCACCTAAAAAACATGGAGGTTGTCATTGAAATATTGCACAGGAGATAGCTGACAATCTTGGGAACTATGATGCTACTAGAGCCCAGGAAGATGAGTTTGACATCATCCATCTACCTTTTATTGCTGCCTCGACTCGTAGAAATCACAGCTACTTAAAAACTCTCTGGATTGAATATTTTTCTGTCGTCTTGAAGAGCAGAGAAGCAGCTCTTAATACCCTCAAACCTCATGCCCCCCTTCCGATGGTCAAAACTATGAAGGCATTTATTTTCAATATGGCAAAATGGACCAGATCGAATATGGGACTACAAGGATGGTCGCACAACACCATCAAGAAAAATGAGGCTGCAATTTTTGGAATGGTATATTATCAATCTGCTCGTTCAAGCACATATATACTAATCTGTCTATAGCTATATCACTGCCAGGTTGAAACACCTTCTAGTGAATATCGTCATCAGATCACAAATGTATGCAAAGATCTGGTATTCTCATATAGACTCTAACTTTCCCTATAGGCTGTTGAACAGTGGGTCAAGGAGGATGGAACCTTCCCTTCACAGGTTCATGAAAAGTTCTTCCTTCGTGAAGGTGATCATGTAGCTTTTCTGGCTGCAATTCTGGATCCAGCTCTCAACCTCAAAACTTCTGTACAGGTAAGCCACCTGGCCATGTAATATATTTGTCAACCTCACTTCTCATATAGCATGTCCAACTTACATATGTTGCAGCTTTCATGTGGGAGTTTGGTTCAAGGATTGGCACCTTTTCTAAACCCATTGAAGGACAAGGCCTTGCACAGTGCCTGTGCTGGGGAGTATGTATAACCATGTTCTGAATATTTGAACATTACTAATAGTCTTTTTTAGGACATTGAGATGGTGCTCACTGGCTTGTCCAAGTGAGGCCTTGAGTGGACAGCTTTCATGCAGTTTGAGTTTCAGAAGGGGATGAAGTACGATTCAAGTCTATAGTAAGTACAATTTTATTGAAAGCTTTGCTCCCACCTGATAATTATACAGTAACCAGCAGGCACTTTGTAATCTCCCAGGAACTAAGGCCTACATGGATGGCCTCTTGCCTCTTCTTGCCATGGGAATATACCTCGGTGTATGGGAAGACCCTGTGCAAGACTGGGTTTCAGAGGTAGCTCCTCTACCTCACTCTTTCCCCTATTCTCTCAAGGTCAACAAACACTTTAAATGGACATTGATTACACAAGCAGCCAATCCAAGTTTCAAAGATTCATATGCGAACAAATTTCAACCACAGGCCTTGTCCACACTGAAACAACAGGCTTATAAATCTCTTTCCACCAGTAGCCTCAGTACCCAGCTTCGCAAAGTCACAAAATTACTAGGCTGGTCCAGTAAGTCACATAGAAAATGACTTCTTTGGGTTTTACTTATCAAAATAATGTAGATTTTGCACCCAAATTGTATCATTACTCTTTTATCCATTGTGTCCAGGGGAAAATATCCAATGTAAGCCAGTCCCAATTATTACTTTTGAAAACACATTTGCTCATGACTACCAGGCCCATCTCAAACACATACTTGGGCATTGTAATAACTCAATCATGGTTGATACAGTCTATCAAGCTCCCAACCACCCTGTAGACCTTACCTCAGTTGGCTGAGAAAATATGGCTGAAAATATGAGTATCATTGACCACCACTCATTGGTAACATAGAATATGAAAGCTATTTCAGAAACTCTTCTAGAGGTCATATGTGCTCAAATTACAGCAGATCCACCTTTGCAATTGCTCCTGGAAGCCTTTGCAAAGGCTGATCTCAATGTCAAGGAGGAATTGGGTAAGGAGTTTAAGAAGGCTTCTCAGGTATGTCTATCAACTCTGACCTGCTTCTATATCTTACTCTATGTTCTAAACTATTGGTTACTACCAATGATGTCAGTGCAGAGCTCCTGTCTGATGAGTTGGCTCTGCATATCCAATGCCTGATTGACATCTATTCCTCCTCCCATCCTCTTGCATCACTCACTCTTGAAAAAATACAAGTCAAGCATTATTAAAGATTTTCTTGGTATATGCCCATATTGTGAATCTGAATATCTAGCCAGAGAAGAAGAGGCAAAATTTGAAAGGCTAGCTGAAGGAATTCCCAAAAACCCTGCTTTGCTCCCTTGAATTCCTGAACCCTGAAAGCATCTTGGGTTCAATCTTTCTGGTTATTTGTGGTAATATAAAACAAACTGCCTCAAAGACACTTACATCTGATATTTCTTTATGCCCTCTTTAGTCCAAGTGGCCCTTATATAAATACATACTTTGAAGACTGCTTCATCAATGCCCTTCCTTGGTTGACTGTGACTATGATTAAATGTATACTCCAGAGCCTTCCCCTATTGTATATAACATTTCTTCTCCTTTACTGCCTTATTTATAAAAACACTATTCAGCCAACTTTTCAAACAGACTCAGACTAGCATTTTTATACTACCAACTGTTGTTAAGTCATTTTAAATATGTGGCTTATATCCATTTGATTTTTCAAAACATTATACCCATAAACAGAACCCTCCTCCACATACCATCCAGGATATTTCAGAAGTACCCCCTACTCCAGTTGAACTCCCAACTGAATCTGCAGAAAATCCTCAGTTATCCTCTGTTAAAGTGGGTGCATTACTCTCACTCACTTGAAATATCAGCACAGGGTGCCCCACAGGAGCTAGCCTTAATTACCCATAAAGTTTAATTTATTTGTGAGGTGGGAAAGCATCTTTTGGAGGCACAGAGGATAGCTGGAGAGCTGGTATCATATGCTCAACAAATCAAGATCTTGTACCCCTCAATTGCTACAGATACAGTAGTGGTCTCTGGTTCAGGATTGCACACTTGTTCAGAATCACACTTTGGCTCAGTATCTCACTCTGGTTGGGGATTGCACTCTGGCTTTGAATTGCATTCTGGTCTGGGACTACACTCCACCTCAGGATTGCACTCTATTCCTGTTTCAATACCTACCTCACCATTTATACTACAGTCTGTTACTTGTTGTAACTATACTGAAGGTTCTAATGCTGTACTATATGAGGAAAGCAATGAGTATGTAACTAGTTCTCTGATCAGGTTTCTTGCCTCTCCCTACTCTACTAAATAATTTCTATTGTTTATCATAACAAATAATAAAATGTTGTAATATAATTGATTTAAAAAGGGTATATTGAAATATGGTAATGACTTGTATCAGTATTAAAGTACTGGTATATGTGCATACAATTTATTCAGGACCTCCCTGTCTTACCTGGCTGCCTCTGTCTTGCAACAGCTGTCACTCAGACAGACAGTCCCAAACTCAGGAGCATTGTGACTGAGAAGCTCTCTGATATGGAGAATATCAATCTGGTAATATATGTTTGTAGAGGCACCAGAAGCCTTGAGATTGAGGTACTCATCCTTGGGACAGGTTGTATGCGATGGGTTCACACACTGGAGCAGGTTGTAGCCATGAGTATTATGCAGGTGGGTAAACATCTCGGTGATTTGGAATTTCCTAAAAGCAGGTAAGTTTCAAGATCCGTCATGTGGAAGGTATGCATACATAGTGTCGGGATTATTCTCATCTTCACACTGCTAAAAGCCACAGGAAAGATACTTGTCCAATGCAAACTTGTTTCATCTCTTACCATGTGCAACTATATGCTGCAGCATGGCAGGCCACCCAGCAAAATGTCTAAAAAATAGTCAGCAAAGTGGTTTTGAAAACCAGAAAGAGGACGCACATCATACGATTGGCCCAGCTGAGGTTGGGATCAAAAATGCAGATAGGGCAGAATGTATGTGTGATCTCGTAGCTAGCAGGGGTAATAATGCTGTGGGATAAAGCCAAGAATCCCCTGAAATTGAGGTATAAATAAGGCAGTAGAGGAGAAGAAATGTTACATACAATGGGGGAAGGCTTTGGAGTACATGCTTATTCATATTTACAGTCAGCCAAGCAAGGACATTGACAAAGCAGTCTTCAAAGTGTGTGTTTGCATGACGTCCATTGGGAATAAAGAGGGCACAAAAGCAGCATCGGGTGTGAGTATTTTTGAGGTGGTTTGTTTCGCATCGCCACAGATGGCCAGAAAGATTGATGCCAAGGTGCTTTTGGGGTTCAGGAATCCAAGGGAGCAAAGCAGGGTCTTCAAAGCAGGTAAGCTTCAAGATCAATCATGTGCAAGGTATGCATATATAGTGTCAGGACTATTCTCATCTTCACACTGCAAAAGGTGACAGGAAAGATACTGGTCCATTGCAAACTTGTTTTGTCTCTTACTATGTGCAGCTATATGCTGCAGCATGGTAGGCTATCCAGCAAAATGTCTAAAAAATAGTTAGCAAAGTGATTTTGAAACCAGAAAGAGGACACATATCATACAATTGGCCCAGCTGAGGTCAGGATTGAAAATACAGATAGGGCAGAATGTATGTGTAATCTTGTAGCCAGCAGAGGTAATAATACTATGAAATAAAGCTGAGAATCCCCTGAAATTGAGGTATAAATAAGGCGGTAAAGGAGAAGAAATGTTATATACAATAGGGGAAGGCTCTGGAGTATACATTTAATCATAGTCACAGTCAACCAAGGAAGGGCATTGATGAAGCAGTCTTCAAAGTATGTATTTATATAAGGGCCACTTGGACTAAAGAGGGCATAAAGAAATATCAGATGTAAGTGTCTTTGAGGCAGTTTGTTTTATATTACCACAAATAACCAGAAAGATTGAACCCAAGATGCTTTCAGGGTTCAGGAATTCAAGGGAGCAAAGCAGGGTTTTTGGGAATTCCTTCAGCTAGCCTTTCAAATTTTGCCTCTTCTTCTCTGGCTAGATATTCAGATTCACAATATGGGCATATACCAAGAAAATCTTTAATAATGCTTGACTTGTATTTTTTCAAGAGTGAGTGATGCAAGAGGATGGGAGGAGGAATAGATGTCAATCAGGCATTGGATATGCAGAGCCAACTCATCAGACAGGAGCTCTGCACTGACATCATTGGTAGTAACCAATAGTTTAGAACATAGAGTAAGATATAGAAGCAGGTCAGAGTTGATAGACATACCTGAGAAGCCTTCTTAAACTCCTTACCCAATTCCTCCTTGACATTGAGATCAGCCTTTGCAAAGGCTTCCAGGAGCAATTGCAAAGGTGGATCTGCTGTAATTTGAGCACATATGACCTCTAGAAGAGTTTCTGAAATAGCTTTCATATTCTATGTTACCAATGAGTGGTGGTCAATGATACTCATATTTTCAGCCATATTTTCTCAGCCAACTGAGGTAAGGTCTACAGGGTGGTTGGGAGCTTGATAGACTGTATCAACCATGATTGAGTTATTACAATGCCCAAGTATGTGTTTGAGATGGGCCTGGTAGTCATGAGCAAATGTGTTTTCAAAAGTAATAATTGGGACTGGCTTACATTGGATATTTTCCCCTGGACACAATGGATAAAAGAGTAATGATACAATTTGGGTGCAAAATCTACATTATTTTGATAAGTAAAACCCAAAGAAGTCATTTTCTATGTGACTTACTGGACCAGCCTAGTAATTTTGTGACTTTGCGAAGCTGGGTACTGAGGCTACTGGTGGAAAGAGATTTATAAGCCTGTTGTTTCAGTGTGGACAAGGCCTGTGGTTGAAATTTGTTCGCATATGAATCTTTGAAACTTGGATTGGCTGCTTGTGTAATCAATGTCCATTTAAAGTGTTTGTTGACCTTGAGAGAATAGGGGAAAGAGTGAGGTAGAGGAGCTACCTCTGAAACCCAGTCTTGCACAGGGTCTTCCCATACACCGAGGTATATTCCCATGGCAAGAAGAGGCAAGAGGCCATCCATGTAGGCCTTAGTTCCTGGGAGATTACAAAGTGCCTGCTGGTTACTGTATAATTATCAGGTGGGAGCAAAGCTTTCAATAAAATTGTACTTACTATAGACTTGAATCGTACTTCATCCCCTTCTGAAACTCAAACTGCATGAAAGCTGTCCACTCAAGGCCTCACTTGGACAAGCCAGTGAGCACCATCTCAATGTCCTAAAAAAGACTATTAGTAATGTTCAAATATTCAGAACATGGTTATACATACTCCCCAGCACAGGCACTGTGCAAGGCCTTGTCCTTCAATGGGTTTAGAAAAGGTGCCAATCCTTGAACCAAACTCCCACATGAAAGCTGCAACATATGTAAGTTGGACATGCTATATGAGAAGTGAGGTTGACAAATATATTACATGGCCAGGTGGCTTACCTGTACAGAAGTTTTGAGGTTGAGAGCTGGATCCAGAATTGCAGCCAGAAAAGCTACATGATCACCTTCACGAAGGAAGAACTTTTCATGAACCTGTGAAGGGAAGGTTCCATCCTCCTTGACCCACTGTTCAACAGCCTATAGGGAAAGTTAGAGTCTATATGAGAATACCAGATCTTTGCATACATTTGTGATCTGATGACGATATTCACTAGAAGGTGTTTCAACCTGGCAGTGATATAGCTATAGACAGATTAGTATATATGTGCTTGAACGAGCAGATTGATAATATACCATTCCAAAAATTGCAGCCTCATTTTTCTTGATGGTGTTGTGCGACCATCCTTGTAGTCCCATATTCGATCTGGTCCATTTTGCCATATTGAAAATAAATGCCTTCATAGTTTTGACCATCGGAAGGGGGGCATGAGGTTTGAGGGTATTAAGAGCTGCTTCTCTGCTCTTCAAGACGACAGAAAAATATTCAATCCAGAGAGTTTTTAAGTAGCTGTGATTTCTACGAGTCGAGGCAGCAATAAAAGGTAGATGGATGATGTCAAACTCATCTTCCTGGGCTCTAGTAGCATCATAGTTCCCAAGATTGTCAGCTATCTCCTGTGCAATATTTCAATGACAACCTCCATGTTTTTTAGGTGGGGTAAGAACAGTATCTGAAGTTGAAGTAGGATTGGCCAAAGAGCCCTGGAGGCTAGTTCCTGGCATACCACTTGGGTGGAGTGGGCCAATATACTGTGTGGCAGGTACTCATTCTTTATTTCTTTTCTTAGGAGAAATAAGTCTATTCCACATTCAGGAAGTTGTAAAAATGACTAGAAACAATGTATGTAGATGATAGTTTATAGAGGTCATGTGGCCATGGGAAAATGTTACCAAGTAAACAAGCAATGCCTGTGCACAAAACCCAATGCCATAGCTTGCCTGGCTATAGAGAATAGAAGCAAAGCTTTCAATTGAATTGCATTTACTCTAGACTTGAATTGTGCTTCATTCCCTTCTGAAATTTGAACTATATGGAAGCTGTCCACTCAAGGCCCCACTTGGAGGAGCCAGTGAGGACCATTAGTAATGTTCAAATATTCAGAATATGGCTATACATACTCCCTAGTACAGGCATTGTGTGAGGCATTGTCCTTTAATAGATTCAGAGAGGGTACCAATCCTTGAACCAAACTCATACATGAAAGCTGTGACATATGTAAATTGGACACACTATATGAGAAGTGAGGTTGAAGCATATATTACATGGCCAGGTGGCTTATCTGTATAGAAGTTTCGGGATTGGGTGCTGGATCCAGTCCAGCAAAATGTCTAAAAAATAGTCAGCAAAGTGGTTTTGAAAACCAGAAAGAGGATACACATGATACGGTTGGCCCAGCTGAGGTTGGGATTGAAAATGCAGATAGTGCAGAATGTATGTGCGATCTTGTAGCCAGCAGGGGTAATAATACTGTGAGATAAAGCTGAGAATCCCCTGAAATTGAGGTATAAATAAGGCAGTAGAGGAGAAGAAATATTATATACAATGGGGGAAGGCTTTGGAGTATATGCTTATTCATATCTACTGTCAACCGAGCAATGACATTGACAAAGCAGTCTTCAATGTGTGTATTTGCTTGGGGACCATTGGGAATAAATAGGGCACAAAGGCAGCATTGGGTGTGAGTATTTTTGAGGCAGTTTGTTTTGCATTGCCACAGATGGCCAGAAAGATTGAATCTGAGGTGCTTTTGGGGTTTAGGAATCTGAGGGAGCAAAGCAGGGTCTTCAAAGCAGGTAAGCTTCAAGATCAATCATGTGCAAGGTATGCATATATAGTGTCAGGACTATTCTCATCTTCACACTGTAAAAAGTGACAGGAAAGATACTTGTCCATTGCAAATTTGTTTTATCTCTTACTATGTGTAATTATATGCTGCATCATGGTAGGCTATTCAGCAAAATGTCTGAAAAAAAAAAAGTAGTTGGCAAAGTGGTTTTGAACCAGAAAGAGGATGTACATCATACAATTGGCCCAGCTGAGGTTAGGATCAAAAATGCAGGTAGGATAAAATGTATATGTGATCTTATAGCCAGTAGGAGTAATAATACTGTGAGATAAAGCTGAGAATCCCCTGAACTTGAGGTATAAATAAGGCAGTAGAGGAGAAGAAATATTATATACAATAGGGGAAGGCTCTGGAGTATACATTTAATCATAGTCACAGTCAACCAAGGAAGGGCATTGATGAAGCAGTCTTCAAAGTATGTATTTGCATGAGGGCTATTTGGAATAAAGAGGGCATAAAGAAATGTCAGATGTAAGTGTCTTTGAGGCAGTTTATTTTGTATTGCTACAAATAACCAGAAAGATTGAACCCAAGATGTGTTCACAGTTCAGGAATTCAAGGGAGCAAAGCAGGGTTTTTGGGAATTCCTTCAGCTAGCCTTTCAAATTTTGCCTCTTCTTTTCTGGCTAGATATTCAGATTCACAATATGGGCATATACCTAACTTCCAAGATGTTTGGGACTCTGTAAGAGGGAGAAAATATTCAATAATGCTTGACTTGTATTTTTTCAAGAGTAAGTGATGCAAGAGGATAGGAGGAGGAATAGATGTTAATCAGACATTGGATATGCAGAGCCAACTCATCAGACAGGAGCTCTGCACTGACATCATTGGTAGTAACCAATGGTTTAGAACATAGGGTAAGATATAGAAGCAGGTCAGAGTTGATAGACATATCTGAGAAGCCTTTTTAAACTCCTTATCCAATTCTTTGCCATTGAGATCAGCCTTTGCAAAGGCTTCCAAGAGCAATTGCAAAGGTGGATCTGCTGTAATTTAAGCATATATGACCTCTAGAAGAGTTTCTGAAATGGCTTTTATATTCTATGTTACCAATGAGTGGTGGTTAATAATACTGATATATTCAGCCATGTTTTCTCAGCCAACTGAGGTAAGGTCTACAGGGTGGTTGGAAGCTTGATAGACTGTATTAACTATGATTGAGTTATTACAATATCCCAGTATGTATTTGAGGTGGGCCTGGTAATTATAAGCAAATGTGTTTTCAAAAGTAATAATGGGATTGGCTTACATCAGAGATTTTCCCTTGGACACAACAAATAAAAGAGTAACAATATGATTTGGGCACAAAATCTACATTATTGCCATAAGAAAAACCCAGAGAAGTATTTTCATATGTGACTTACTGGACCAGTCTAGTAATTTCGCAACATTGCAAAGCTGGCTACCAAGGCCACTGGTGGAAAGAGATTTATAGGTCTGTGGTTTTTGTATGGACAATGCTTGTGGTTGAAACTTGTTTGAATATGAATCTTTAAAGTTGGAATTGGCTGCTGGGGTAGAGCAGCTACCCCTAAAACCCAGTCTTGCTCAGGGTCTTCCTATATATTGAGGTATATTCCTATGGCAAGATAGAGGTAAGAGGCTATCCATATAAGCCTCAGTTCCTGGGAGATTACAATGCCTGCTGGTTGCTGTATAATTATCACTTGGGAGCAAAGCTTTCAATTAAATTGTATTTACTATAAGGTAGGGGAAGCTAAGAACAGCCCCCTTTATGTAAGCAGGTTAAGGTTGGGGTTACATCGCGTGACATGGCCAAATCTCAAGGTGAAAATTTTGCCCGAGTCCACTGCTGGCCGAACTTGGAGATATTACAATGTAGGAATAGAATAGCATTAATTATGAGGTCCATTTGAGTTGCAAACAGACTTTTTTACCTCATCCATAATGTCAGGAGGGAGGATGCAATGGCCGTGATATCTGTGCATTGCCCAAACTGCCTCGGCACCTGTTAAACCCTTCTGATAACCATCCATGAAGCAAACAGCACGGTTGGCATACCTGTCAAATACATTAGATACCAAATTCAGTAGAACAGGAATGACATACTGCCAAATCTGAGAGAGAGGGATGCTATCCAAGTACTCCAATACCTGGGCTTCCATTTCACCAACAGTTGCTGGGTGGTTGGCAAAAATTTGATATTGGAACTTCACTGCACCCCAGTACTGTTTGATAAAATTTAGTTCACAATGATATTTAGGGTAGAATTTACAAATATGACCACACGATGTGATGTATTCCTCAAGTTGTAATTTCTGATGCACAAAATATGGCTCGTTGAAGATTCCCTCTCTCATGTTTGCATTCAGCTTCCAGAGTGACATTATGTGCCCTTTGCAGCATCAACAAAAACTGTTCTAGTGCTGAAGGTTCACAAATTTCAGATGTGCCTCCTTCCTCATCATCACTTTCAACCTCTGACTCCAAATCTTCACCTTCATCCTCAACCAATGCTGACCCTCTCAGGGCACCAACCATGTCAAGGAATTCAGGGTTTTCATCAAAGATGTCATTGTGAGAAGCCATGTTGATGCAGGGATCCTGGGAGTGATTGGAAGCATGGGTTTCAGGTGTTTTCTCTTCTTCCTCTTCTTCAGCAATGGCTCTAGGGTATTTGTTGGAGATGTTTTGGAGATTAGCAACTTGAGTGTGGTATGCAAGACTTTTACAGGGCTTTTTTTTTTCAGGCACAGACTTGTTTCCTCAGCTGGTCATATCACATGACTGTATTAGTAAGCAGCCAAATGTACAAGATATGAATTGGTCAAATTGCAGAAATCGTTTGCTTTCAACAAAATAGAGACATTAGTAAAATAATAATTTTTTTGGTTACTATACATGATGGAGGATACATATTGAGATTCTGATCCCTGGGACCTGTTCCCAGACATATCCTTCACCTTTCCCAAGGCTCCAATAAGTTTCCTACTTCTGTGGAGAGGAGGAGTTGTTGTTGAAATTATTGCTTACATAAAGGGGGCTGTTCCTAGCTTCCCCTACCTTAGACTTGAATTATACTTTATTTCCTTCTGAAATTTGAACTGCATGGAAGCTGTCCACTCAAGGCCCCACTTGGAGGACCCAGTGAGGACCATTAGTAATGTTCAAATATTCAGAACATGGCTATACATACTCTCCAGTACAGGCCCCAGTATAGGCATTGTGCAAGGCCTTGTCCTTCAATGGATTCAGAGAGGGTGCCAATCCTTAAACCAAACTCATACATGAAAGCTGTGACATATGTAAGTTGGACACACCATATGAGAAGTGAGGTTGAAGCATATATTACATGGCCAGGTGGCTTATCTGTATAGAAGTTTCAAGATTGAGTGCTGGATCCAGGATTGCAGCCAGAAATGCTACATGATCACCCTCATGAAGGAAAAACTTTTCATGAACCTGTGAATTTTACATTACAGCTTCCAGGCATATATCTGTAAAACATGTATTAATTATTGCTATTTTTGACAGGGAGGTTTCTTCTAATACATTGTATATCAAAATGCTGCCTCAATTTTGAATAGTCCATTTAATCTGGAGAGTTGTAGTTTTCAGTCCCCAAAAATCTCTGATAACTTCAATATGCAGGAGCTTAGTTGGAATAAAAGCCAAAGTTACACAAGAAACCTTGACCACAAGTAAAAATTAAATACCTCTATCCATCATAAATTTAATATGCTCAAAACAATAACAAGTTCTGGCAAATACTCCAAAAGTATCCCTGAGTTTCCTGTTTTAATGATGCCTGAAAGCTAGTTTTTGAGCAAATAATTAAATTTACAGAGGGATTTGTGACTAGTTTAATATTACTTTTCGACCAACTGAGGTTATCAGGTGGGCTTATCAGTCTCCAGGGTGAATAACAGAATTTTTCAGACATATATAACAGCGCCGTGGTAGCGCAATGGTAGCGCGTTGCTTTCCGGAGATCACGTGACCTCAGTCACCTGACTTGCTTAGGCAAAGGTTGTGGGTTCGATCCCCATCCTCGGTAGAAGGTTAAATCTTTTTGTTGTTCTTTTCTTCTGTCAAAAAGAAAAAAGGGAGGTCGGCTAGATGGGAAAGGCTGAGGCTCTTCAATGACGTCACTCACCTAATTGATTTGGCACGAGATCCAAAATCTTGTGGGCGGCTTACAATAACAGGGGCCTCGCAGATGACCAACACTGGTAAATAGCACATAGTGATACTGTTAAAGGCTATTAAGAGATAGTTGGTCATGCATAGCCACGAGGCCCGACGCAACGTTAATATATAGCAGGCTTGAAGTGATTACGCGGTAGGCTAATGCGGGAGGATGGACGCCAGAGCCTGAGCTAATCAGTGGGTGAGATATTCAACGCGAGCCTGGATTCGGGGCGGCGGCTGACCGTTAGACCGAGGAGTGGCGATGCAGGAAGACAAGAGGTCCGACCGAATTGTTTAAAGTTCGATGGAGGAACATGCTGGGCTTCAGCATCAAGTACCTTGTAAGGTGAGCCCGCTCAGTGGATCCTGGATGTTCCGCGCCTTCAAAGCATTTGGCGCGCAGTCTAGTTGGCACATTTAGCTCGTGCCATTATGGGTGATAAATTAAGGGAGTATACCATGATTGAAATACGATCCGGAAACGTACATGCTCCTTCCCAACATTTCGCTACCTCCCTTCGTTGACATGTCCTGTGGGCCAAAAACGTTGCCCTGATCACGGTCTCAGATAGCGCGGACCATTTCGGACGACTGAACGTCGGCTTAGAGAATCGAAAACAGGAAACCGTATATTTTCAGGTGCAAATCACGGCCGTGAGCAAATATGCATGACTTCGTCAACTTGAAGTCTGTAGAAAAGCGGAGCAACTCAGCGTATTGGGAGCAATAGGTGCGATCCTCTCGAGGTATCTTCGGACGAACGTAGAGACGACGAATCGCACAGCGTCTAGTCTCACCTCATCCAGGCATGAGATGCCTACTGGGCGTGGGTAGGTTTCTTCAGCATATTTCCGGTAAAGGTCATGGATCTCGCGGATGACGTCTTTGGATTGTAAATGGTCAACGAATGTAGGCTTCGGGGTTCCTTTGGGCATCCTCATGCAATTTGCAATCTTGTCGACACAGCAGCATTCATAATCCCTTGTAAATTTCGGGCGTTCCGCTCAGTCAGCCACGCATCCTGACATTCTTCCCTGTAGAACTGCACCCCGTTCCCCACCTGACCATCGAGTTGAGTATTCCATGTGTTCCTGCGGACGTCAAAGGCGTACGTAAAGCAGTGCCCACAGACTTCCTCGCGGAATTTGCGATAGATGACGGTGGCGTATATGCGTCGCAAGCAAGAAATTAAAAGTGTCCTTCGGAATTCGTGCTGTTGAGAAAAGTCCACGGCCGTCATATGGAGTCGTTCTAAGACAGAACACGGTGTCCATGTCAGGCTGTTGGGGGATAGAAAAAAAACCTGCAAAAAGGTTTTCATCGCCCAAGAAGTTTGGGATTTAGAGCGACGCCGATATACCTCCGTTGAGCGCTTCAGTAACGAGTAGTAGTTCGATCTCTATCTTCACCCTGACAACCCGGGTTTGCAATGTCTGAAGTATTTATTCTCCCTTTGCCGCAGTGGGTTTTGGCTTCCTTCAGGACGCCATGTACTTACCCTCAACGCGGTTTAGATGAACCTGGAATTGGGGATTTGGGTGTGGGGGCTGACCACTCTGTCGAGGTGTGGCGGGCCAGGGAAACGAGGGATCCTACCGCAAAGGTCACGCATACCTACCTGAAGAGCTATAGGGTCACGTAACACTGTACTAGGCATTGCGTCGAGCGTGTTGATCTGGTGAGGACGGACCTCAGGGTCGTTGTATGCGTAAAGCGACGCAGCTTCACCTATTCAGTGCTTCGGCCGTGGAGAGTCCATTAGCATATATGCACATATGAGAGCAGAGTGGGGGAAGTGATTTCCCCAACACTGGCTTCAGCCTTCAATTCCAGACCATGAGGAAGCTGGACAGGCACTAATGGCTGATGGAAAGGAGGAAAGGTAATGGCGAAGAATAGAAGCCGGTTATTTGTGTCACTTTGGTTGCTCACAAGGTATATGCGCTCCGTTGGGCCTCTGAAATTGTTCCATGGTTTACGCCCCGTTCAGAACTCGATTTTACACAAGGATATGAAAACATTCCACGAACAGAACATTAACAAGAGACCGTTCAGCAAACATCGCATCTAAGCACGATCAGGTGGGTTGCGATCTGGATTCTGCTCTTCATACATCCTGTCAAGGGCCGCAAGATCCGTCGCCTTCGCCTCAGCCGTCCGACAACAATCCGCCAAGCAAATAGTCCCAAACTCTTTGGCGTTATGCCCCAAAAGCTCGCGAATGCGCCGGATATCAGACGCATAAAATATTGTATTCGAAACACCACCAGTCCTAAGATCCCGCTTTTCAGAAATGATATCTCGCCATTTGCGACGAGAGCATAGATAGTGGAACGGATCGGTGCATGCCAGCAATTCGTAGCCATGGTCGTTGTGGAGGTGCGTGAACATATCTGGGACTGAGAACCAGCTTCGCGTTTATTAGTTGCGTTTGTATGACATTGTGTAGAGAATGTATACTTTGCATCAGGATTATCTTCGTCCTTCTCCCACGGAAAAAAGCCACAATATAACATTTTCTCCATGCGGAACTCGCCCTCCTCCTTACCATGCAATACGATGTGTTGTGCCATGCTCGAGGGCTTTGGATGTGGGCTTTGGCAATATCAGTAATAAAGTCGACGGAACAGAGCATACTCACATCATTCGCTGGTCCCAGGATAAGGTAGTGTCAAATAAGCACAAGGGGCAGAACGTGTTGATGACTTTAAATCCTCTCCCTGAAGAGACAGTGTGCGACAAGCTCCCGAAGCCCCTGGACATCTGAGTCAGTGTTACGTAGGTAGTGATTGGTAGGAACGTACATAGGTGAAGAGTCTTGTTCCTTGATCTTCGAAAAAATGTTGGCGATAGCGCTAGTATAACATTCCTCAAAGTGGGCAGATGCATTTTCATCTTTGAAGACGGATAAGCCACAAAAGTAGCAGGTTGTGTAACATTCGATTGACGGAAGTTGGTTTATGTAAGTCATGTCCCCTCTTGTTGCTTTTCGATGTAAGGAGTCAATAGCCTGGGACAATATTTTAAGCGGTGGAGGTTTTTTGAAGGCATGGAATAAACATACGGTATGGATTGAATTGCCATATACGTCACTTGTCTTTCTAGCTTGGCGATGATCCAACTGCGGTGAGATGCGCATATGTGCATGGAGGGTAGGAATGGAGATGCGTACCATGTCCAAAACACAATCTGCATTTACTTTCGCCGAGAGGAATGACCAACCAACGGTACCTACACCCCAGCGGCCAAGCGCGCATACGAAGGCTTTGAAAGCGTCAAACTTTGGAAGTGCGGCATTGGGCTGCAGGGTAGCGAGAGCCCTCTCTTCGCTTCCCAAAATGTCAGTGAAGTGATTCAGCCATATATTCTTTATGGACATGTGGTTTCTGCGGACAGATACAGAGAGGGAGGCGACTTCGACTTTTTGCAGGATATCCTGGGATCCATAAAGGGTTGTGGAAGCATCTTCTTTATTTTGCCGACGACGCTTTGGGGGACGGGGGGGATCAAGTGAAGGGGTGGATACAATAGGTTGAGCAGGGAGCTGGCTTGTACTAGGCTTTGTTGAGCTGGGGTGGGTACGACGATGAGGCATCGTTGGTGAGGGCAAAGGGCAAGAGAATCAGACGGCCCCGAAGTGTCTCTAAGGGACGGCCCAATTAAAATGGAAACACACTGTAAACTTTCAGGCCTCAGGTTCAAGACCGCCCGATCGCGCCCCCATTATAAAACAATTCGAGAACACTCCATATCTGTCCGATATCAAACGGGCACAACTACTATCCTACAGCTGCATGCTTCGTAGTATGGACGAGGAAGGTACCCCAAGTAACGTCGTCGTAGCCCCAATATTCCACGTTTTAGAGAGGCGTCATGAGTGCATGTGGCCCAGTAATTCGGAGGGTGTTGGGGTCGAATCTTAGCGCGCATCCGCAGAAACCTGTATGTCATAGCTCGTTCGGCATGCCTGGGAGGGACTAACGATGACTCCGTGGCTGGTGAAGAACTCTTATTACATAGCACTTAGGCTCGACCGTGAGTGTCAGACTTGAAAGACTCGAAGGAGTCCCAAAGCGGATCCAAACGTCAAGTTCTGTGGCCTCTCGAGTACGGCAGCGAGGCTCACTGTTTCATGGCCTTGTAGTCTAGAGGTACGATACTTGCTTTGGGAATCCAACAGGATGCAACTGCAAGTGGCCTGGGTTCGATTCCCAGCAAGGCCCAAATCTCTTTTTGGGTTTTCTCCCTCTTGTGCCGGCCCGGTCTGAGCCGATATGTTATGGTAGATTCGGCGCCAAGGCGACCGCTTTTGTTTCCATTCTGGCATCCACCACCCAATGTACAAGGCATATCACCGTTTCTACCCCTTCTAATTTTAAGCGGCTGGAGACAAAAGGAAAGGACCTCAGTTCTTTGTGGGCGTCCTCATTCTCTCTCCCCCAAGCCATTCGTTTCACCCCTCTTCTTTGTCCCCGCTCGACGAACTACCTTCGACGCGCTTCCACCTCATATTATTTACTACTCTGCCGTTTACTTCACGCCTAGATGGCAAATTGGCCCCCATTCCCAGCCCATGTTTTTAACGGATCAGCGACTCCTTATAATATGAAGTGCGTATTCCACGCGAACTCTACCTCCACAATAGCCTCACCTGGCCAACTGGTACAGCTTACCAGACCTTGGACGCCCTGTCTATGCACCAGGACCGGATCCTTTCCACGTAATCGGGACAATACATCCAAATACACCGTTTCCACAGGCACAACCGAATATACCTAATTCATGGCGGGCCGACCCCCATGCCCTACCGCCCCCATGGGGAGGCGACAATAATGCACCGTACCTGGAACCAGTGAATTCTGCGCTTCATAACATGCCCTTAGTCCGGAGAGGCCCCATCCAGCCAGACCCCCGAGCCATCCTCCGCCCTCCACCCAACGACGCGGACTCAGACTCGAGTTCAGACTTGGATAATGCTCCTTCTCAAGCGTGGAGAGGCCCTGTTCGTATGGACACCTCTAATGTTAACCAGGGTTGGCCACAACACGGAAACCCGAATTCTCCTTTCAACGCTCTCGTTCCGCTTGCCCAACCACGGCGCGGCCCAGTTCGAATGCGAACTCTCCATCAAGGCTGGCCCCAACATAGCGAATCCTCGGACTCAGACCCGGACGTTGACAATCGCCTGGCACTTGTGCCTTGGGTGCCTCCAACGCCGCGCAGCGGAAAGCACGCACCGCTGTATACACGACCGTCGAGTATGGCCAATCTGCCCGTTTCCCTCAGTCATGCGCAGAAGCATTTTACTATGAGCCGTCCCCCAAGCACTAGAAAGCCCTTGAATCGACCTTCTCGAGGAAACGCAGCGCCCCTGCAAGACTCACTCGTTCTCGTTGCGTCACGCCCTCTCGAATGGAGGCCGGATTACTCACCTCGACGCGGTTCGGGGTTGAAGCGTGGTCTTTCGCGCGTGCGGACAGCGATCAGTGCGTACTCACCTCCCCTCTCCCCAAAAGCGTGATATTGATGTATGCTTTTCACTAGACTCACGAGGGTCATGCTACAACCTCAACCCGCTTATCCTCTATGACGCCGACGCGTGCCCCATCTACCACGATCTCCGACACGAGCCCGAGGTCATCGACATCGTGTTCCTGAACCTCCAGCGTGAGTCGAACCAGCTCGACCTCTTCCAGCTCGCGACGTCGCCCCCTGTACACGAGATGTGTCTCTGGCACCCCCGCCTGCCGTGGTACGTCCACATCGAGGCGTCCCATGCGAACGGCGTCACCCTCGCGGACTTGTTCACCCAGTTGTACGACCAGCTCCATGAGGGCATCACGAGCAACCATTATTACAATATCCTCCTGACCTCGGCTGACCGCGAGGAAATCTCCACTGCGTTTGCGCAGCGCACACACGGTTTCCCTGTCTTGCGGCATAAAGGCGTCATGCGGATCGACTTTCTGTCCACGGATGTTATTTTTGTGGGCTTGTCGAAGAGTAAGGATGGGATGTGGAAGATTAAGACGAAGCAGCCTCTCAATTAATGTATGCTTATCACTACCATGCCTGATACCTACAGAGGCCTGTCATTCCACGGGACCACACCAGATACCTGTATTTAATACTATGTATCGCCAGCATTATACTCTCAACACCATGTATACCACATTGTAATACTGCCACGACATAATGATACCAAATTAATATTCACCTGCGGTGTTTCTACACACGCAGAAAGTGCTGTTTTCTACAAATTTAATGTAACGTACAATCTATATCATAGCCATAGGTACCCCCCCTTTCCCGTGAAATGAAGGTTGAATAAACAAAAGCAAAGGAAAAAACGCCCCCAGCAAGTCACGGAGTGCCTGAGAATCAAGCTACCCACTCCCATAGCTTGATGCCCATGTTAATTTAGGTCGCCACCGAAGGGCCCATCGGAACCTCCCCATTGACCAACACGCTCCCCGCCCCTCCCGTATCCTCCTTGACCTCCAACACAGCCTGCCCCTCCTCCACCTCAAGCTTGCTCATCTCCTTGATGAAGCTGCTCCCCCAGAACGCCGCGCTGTACTTGTTCACATACTTGAACAGTTTTCGGTGGTTTTCCGCACGCGTGGGGCCGTCCATGGTCACCGCTTCATGGATCGCGTCGGCGACCTGCTGGGAGTCCCATGGATTCACGACGATGGACCCGTTCAGGCTCTGCGCGGCCCCTGCGAATTCGGAGAGGATCATTACCCCCTGGCGCTCCTGTTGACACGCGATATATTCGTATGACACCTGCAGAGGTGGATGAGTTAATAATTGAGGAATTGGGGAAGATTACGCACCAAGTTCATGCCGTCCCGTGTGCTGGAAACAAGGCATACGTCGCTAACGGCGTAGAGAGCGCAGAGCTCGTCGAATGTGAGACTTTTGTGCATAAAGTGGATGGGCATGAATTCGACGGTGCCGAAGCGGCCGTTGATGCGCCCGACTAACTCGTTCACTGTAGAACGCAGGTTTTGATATTCTTCCACATCCTGACGCGAAGGAACCGCAAGTTGCACTAGGACAACCTGAGGACGGCGTCAGTCTGAACCTAGAGCGGGATTTATGGGGACACACCTTGCCGATCCATTCCGGGTGCTGAGTGAGGAACAGTTCCAAGGCGTGCAACTTTTGTGGTACACCCTTGATGTAGTCCAAGCGATCTACACCGACAATGACTTTCACACCGCCAAATCGCTGTTCTAGCTGCGTGATTCGGTTCTTTACGGAATCCTTCTTCAGGTTCTGTAATATGCCAGTAAGTAATGGTTCGTCAAAGGCCATAAAACGAATTACATCGATGAATGACCCCGGCTCTATCCCAATCGGGAATGTCCCGACATGGGCCATACGACCCTCGAACTCAACCCCATTGGGCATTGTTGGGAGACCGAGGATTCGGGTGCACGATGACAGGAAATGACGGGCGTAGTCGTACGTGTGAAAGCCAATGAGATCACAATATAGAATGCCCAACAAGATCTCTCTCCGCACTGGTAAAATTCTATCCAGAAAACTTGTTAGAATCAGCCGAGCAGCGCCATTACATTGACACGCACCTGTAAATCTCGCTACTGGGGAACGGCGTATGTAGGAAAAATCCAATCTTAATCCCACACACACTCGGTGCTGGGCTGAGCGGACTATTCTCTCCCTCAATACCCTCCGTGATTTTTGACAACTCCTCTATTGTAAAGTCCCCAGCGTTCTGGTGGCCGTCTATCAGCCCGCGCAGGAGCATAGGCAACAACATGAGATGGTAATCCTGGACCCATACCATCGCCCCTGGTGTGATCTGCTGCCGAACGACCTCGGCAAACCGCATGTTTGCCTGGCGATATGCCAACCAGTTCTCCTCGTCAAAGTTCATCTCGCCAGGGTGGTAGTGGAAGAGAGGCCAGAGGATGGAATTTGAGAAACCGTTGTAATGGCGGTCGGCGACGTCATCGTCGAGGTAGACGGCCTGGCAGGAGTATTCTTCCATGAGCCGCTTGTCGACGAGCGGGCGGTCTTTTACTGGTATAAAGAAACCGGGCCAGCCGATCCAGGTGAAGTTGAGAGATTTCTTGAAGCCCGAGAGCGCTGAGACGAGACCGCCCGATGACATTTTGAAGTGGTACTCGCCATCGGAGTCCTTGTTGATGGTAATGGGGAGACGGTTGGAGACGACGATGAGGTGGCCGTCCTTTCCGAGATTCATCTCTAGGTTGTCAACGGGCGAAGTCGGGGAAGTGGAATTCATGTTTCCTGAGGCGAACAAGTGGTATTTATACCTACTTTTGGACTCTTTACAGATGTCCCAAATTCACGACCTGAAACCCAGATTGGGAAAGATAATCGGATACGTGCTGGCGAACGAGAAACGTTTGATATCTCTTCGGAGAAATCCTTAAGATGGAGATGGCGAGCTACGGAATATCAGTGGTGGTAGTAGTATTATCTTAAGGTCAGTGCAAAGCGTCTATTATATAGTATTGGAAATGGAGCAAGACAATACAAATTGCGTTAAAACGCATTGGAGCGTCAGAACAAAAGTCATTGATGATGCATTTAAGTCCACCGCCAACCAATTGGTCCATGAGACGGATCTCCCATATTCCGAGGTCCTTCCTGCCTCACTGGGAAAATTCTACGCCGATGTTACACCGTGTGTCAATCATAGCACGTTCTCCCTCAAATATTCCTCACTCAAGCTTCCTTTTGGTATCAATCGCATGGCGCTGTAGCCGCAAGGACTCAATCGGGCACTGATGGGTCGATCGCGCCGCATCGCACGGCCCGGTACATCGTACAGAAGAGATGTATTCAGCTTTTTGCTCGTGAAAACAGTAGAGAACACATGAAGTACGGGTAGAGAAGCGCCGGACAGAAATTAGTCGAACAAACCGAAGCCCTATATCGCACACATCCACATGAGTGTGCGGAATACTGGTAACGATCAGGTTACTGACCATGTCCTCGTCGGATTCCTCCTTCTCCTCCTCCTCCTCTACCTTGGCAGCCTCCGCAGCAGGGGCAGCATCGGCGGCGGGGGCAGCGACGGCAAATGCATCGGGGTTGGCAAGGTACTCCTTGACCTGATTGGACAATCAGTGAACGATTCAAACAAAAAACAAAATGGCGCAAGTCCATAAACCCATCATAGTATAAGATCAGCTTTGCATCCTTAAGACGCTTGGTATTTTCAGTGTATTTATATTTTGATAATCATTTGACCCAAGAACAAGCAACAGAAGAGAAAAAAGGGAGACATACCTTCTCAGCGCCCTCAAAGGTGTACTCGGTGGCAAGAGCAACAGAGATGAGATTCTTATATGCGTTGACGAGCGAGTGGGTGACAGAGACGATTGTGGGGTAGTTGATGGCCAATGAGATGGCGGCAATTGTCCTGATTCCAGACATGAAGCGGCCAATGAGTTCGGACTCGTCAACGTCAAGGACATCAGGGGAGAAGACGTTCCCTTGGTCGAAGATCTGCACGACAGTCATACCGTATGTGAACGGTGAGATGTTCAACATGTTGAGCAGGGTGGCTTCGGAAGTTCCGACACGAGTACCAGCAACGACGACCTTGACGTCGGAGACAATTTCAATGGTGCCACGAGCAATCTTTGTCGGGATACCGAGGGCCTGGAAGAAAGAGGTCTTTCCAGGCTCCATTCCGGTGTTGCTGGCAGGGACAACGACGTCTTTGGGGGCGAAGGCACCGGCACGTGCAGGAGCAGCGACCTTGTTAGCGACGATGATCTCACGAATATCTTTGAGATCCTCCGAAGTGAAGACAAAGCCAATGTTTCCACGGATGTAGGGAAGGAGACGCTCGAACTGAGGGTACTCGGCGAGGATAGTGCGTAGGGCACGACGGACCATGGTGTTCTTGCCCATCAAGACAACACCCTTACCACGGAGGGCGACCCGAATTTGATGCATCTGGTTGGATCCGACATTGTCGACATTGACCAAGAAGATGGAGGCTAAAGAATGTGCACATCAGAGGAAACTCGTTGCCTCAGCTTGTCTGTAACGCACGGTACTTGTTGAGAAGCTCCTTGAGCTTAACAAAGTAGTTTTCCTTATCAGCACGACTTGCGCCCATTGTAAATTTTCTGCAAAATTGAGAAATACTGTCAGTTTGTGCGGCACGATCAGTGAGGAAAAAAAACAAACATGAAGTATTTTATTCAATAGAAAGGTTCAAAAGATAACGAATATACCTCCCGATTGACCTCTGAACAGACGAGGGAACATCTATTAGATTCAAAGAAACGGGATTAGTTTTGCGATGGCGCACCTGTTAGTGCCAATGGATTTTTCAAGGCAAATTGTTGTAGGACGGTTGATATCAAGCCGGCGAAGGATGTTGATCGACTTTCTGTGGATTGTGTAGCGTGGGAATTGCAGTCGATTTTAAAGTTTGAGTCCAGAACCGGTATTTGCCGACTGCTCTTGTCACTGCTTCGCACGGTGAGAACGAAGAACGCAACGGTGTATAAGGCCTCCTTTTTAAACACAATCGTCCTTATACCCACTATTATATCTAGTCAGGGACACTGACGAACGCGGTGCAACCTTTTTCCCGCTACTCAACGACAGACAACCTTGGGCAGGCACGACGCGCTTTCTCTGACGCGAGCTGCTCAGTCTATTTCCATGCCATGGAATGTTGCGATGGTGCCAGTCGACCGTCCGCGCTTTGGACGGAGGCGGCAGCAGCACCTTGTCGGGCATTCGGTACGTCTGCTCTCGTGCAACGTGATGTGGACTCAAAATTTCACGCAGATTCCGCTCTAGCACTGCTATGCGTGGGCCCACACGTGTCGGATGGGGAGACGAACGGACGCGTGCCACGTCGAGAGACAGAATGATAAGAGGCTCAGGCCGAACCGCCTTGCAGCGCATCGCCTATGGTGGCTTTGAATCTGGCCGACAATTACTAGTCTTGGGAGGGCAAGAAGACAGTGGAGGGAGGACAGCTGGCGACTTGCGATCATCAATATTGGTGGACAGTGTGAAGCCGTTGCCCAATACTTCCTTTCCTGCGCGCGGTGACCCGCTCCTGGAGCTCACCCGCATCCTAACGCCAAACACGTCATCAATTACCCCAGTGCCGGCGTGGACTCTTAAGAAGCTCTACATCATGGCCAAATCTCAGGTTCAGCTTCACCGCCTGACCTCGAAACAGTTGACTCAGCTTTTGAGTCTCATGGGGTCCCTCTCGCTCCCTACACCAAGAGCGCCTTGTATATATTTTAACAAACTAGTATCGCATATAGACGAATCATCCTTTCAAACTTTCTGGCCGTTCATTCTGGAGATCGCGCGGGACAAGGAGGAACTCGGATGGAAACTTAATGGAACAGACCGGTATTGGATAATGCGAGCCCAGCTTGCGAAAGTGGTAGTGGCAGAAGGCGAAGCTATGCGATCCGGTGAGTTTTTTTTTAGTTTCTAGCTATCCATGGCTAATGGTTCGTGAATTAGGAGACTCGAGACTCCATGCACTCTCGGTTGCAACCGAGCAGTTCCTTCGAATCCGGCGTCATACACCAGACCCCGAGATTCACATCCCTTATCTCCAGGTCCTTTTCTCCATAGGCTCTGTCAAACACGTTACTACCCTCGTTCGGCATCTTTGTAATCTCCTCGAGTCCACCCCGAACCCTCATTCCCGTTTCATTGACCTCCTTTGTCATGTTCTATTGAAGCATGGCCATAGTCTTTCCTCTGATATGAAAGGGCATATCCTCTCAATGGTTTACACACGCGTCGCAAAATTCGGTAGCGTTTCTGTTCCCTGTCAGAAACACCGCCCACTTTCATCTCGCAAAGTCTTCGACGACATCTCTAAGCGTTTTAAGCGTATTGCTCTGGGTGTATCGGATCTTCGCTCAGCGCTGGTGATGGCCGTCTTCCCCTTCTCTTCAAACGAGCAGGCTCCAATAGATATCCAACAGTGGGCTCATGATCAAGCCATGAAAACATTTGCGCCTCATCTCTCCCGGGAAACGCGATGGGACAACCTCATCCTCTTTGCTATCAGCAGGATGCCCCATATTCCCGTCGAAGGATTTATGTCTGTTACGAAGGGCGGCGCATGTATGAGCGGCGTTAGTTGGAAAACTGTTTTTGTTTTAGCGACACTTCACGATACGTTGGCCACAATGAATCAAAAGTCTCTGGTTGAAGCACAGGCTTCTATCTGGGATGTCGTCCGTTCTTTATGGCGCATGTGGAAGGCCGAGAACACTGGCAATACTGACGTTGCCACGAGTATAATCATGGCGTCGTTTTATCACGCGGCCGCCAACACTGTGGACGTACCATTAAAGCAGGAGTGCTTCCAGTATTGCAGAGCTCGGGGATTATTTGATGTTCGGGATGCCGGCACAGCTTCGGAGAAGCTACAGATGCAAGCCTTGGTCATTGCCCATATATTGGCCACAGTTTCTTGTGATGGAGGCAGCTGCGCGGAAACCTTCTCGACCGTCGCACCAATGTTAACCGTCGCGACGCGTGATGAAATCGTCGAGTTATTGCTCTGGTATTATATACCTCGCGATGTGGAGGATACATTGGGTCTCTATTTATACAGCAGAAGAAACAATGTCAACCTGTCAATTGATGTGACCCACGCCATCAGTATCTCCTTAGCCTCGTCTTGTACTTTGGAGACGGCTGTTCCCTTTCTCCATCATCCACAGTTTAGCCGAAAACAAGTAGAAAGCCTCCTTGGAGCCATACTTCGCGTCTTGCAGATCAAGCGGCGCAGACGTATTAACTCTACACTCGCTGGTCGAATTGGGCAGGTTATGTGGAACCTCTATGCACAAGAGCCTCCAGCTAACCACCTCAAATACCCCATACGCTTTTTCTTTTCGATACTCATCGCCTCAGGACATCCGGCTAAGGCAGTGTCCCTCGTCGAAGCCATCCACCGTCAAGTTCCGGCTCTGTTCACGACTAGGTTGTTTCTGCGGATAATGCGCACCCTTGTGCGGTACCGCGATTTTCGCCTAGCTGCGCGTGTATACCGTTTGGTGCCTCAAACTTCCTCCTCTGCATCTGGCAACGTTCGGCGTAAATTAACATATACATTGGACATAGCTGGGTTGGACACTCTTGCTAGATACGTTGACAAAGATGGGATATGTCATAATGGCCGGCGAACACCTCGAGAAGCATTAGGACGTCTAATATCCTTTCGATCACGATCATCAACAAAGCGCCAATCCATCTCGTTCAGGCCTACAGCAATGCGTAAGCTCTCCAACGGCCCCGCTATCAAATACGCTGTGTCGGTGTTGGTTGGTGCACGACGTTCCCTCGCTGCCCATAAACTTTTTGCAAGATCCCATCACCTCTTAGATACAACGATCAAGACTTCAGTCGGAAACATTATCCTACACGGGCCGCTGCTTCGTTCTGGACTACGCAATGGACGACTGGTGCGACGCATCCTTCGGACCAAAAACGTCCTAGAGAAGACTTGCGCGTTCGTTCCTGATAGAGTCACGATCAATATCATCCTCAAAGCTATTTTGAGATGGAAATCTGTGTTCGATTCTCCCAAAATCAAGGCCCTTTTTGATCAGATCATTCGCAGTGGGTATCCCATCTCTTCGCGGTGGCGCCGACAACATGGGGTTCCCTTCGACACCCCAATATCACCGTCGCCACAGACCTTCACTCTCCCTTCGCTACATTCTGCGATATCTTTTGAACGACACGTTCGCCCAATGTACAAAATGTTCATCAAGGCTTTCTATTTGCGTCATGACATTCGCGCCGCAAAGATGGTCGTTGGGATTCTAAAGGAAGAAGAGGCCTTGGTGAATGAAAGAAGGGAGGCTCGTGATCGGGCTAGACAAGGAGGGTTGGTTGAAAAACAAATCACTGCCGCGGGTCCTGGCTTAGCGGATCCTCGTTAGATACAGGCCTGTTTGTCTCTAGTTTTTGGAATCCTTACCTGGGCGTTGAATAGCATTTGAGCTCACCCAACTTTCCTGCTACATTCAGAATGATAGTCTTACCTCGAAAAAGAAATACAGACGCAGTACGATCTTGGGGGTCTGAGAATAGACAGACTGAATACTTAGCACAGGCTCGCTCCCGCAAACCACAGGGGTTGTACGATCATGGATTGCCGAGTCATTTTCGTGCTCGCAACAAATTCACCAGTAGATACTTGTCTTGAACCACCGATGGTGAATAATGGCAGCAAGAATGTCCAGATGAGACCGGTACAGTAAAAAACATAAAGAAGTCTATTCATCCGACAAAGATTACGAAGCTTAAATTAATTAATGTGCAAATACATAAACCGATGCAGTATTATGTCCCATCCAGAAAATGGTTTTACACATAATTGGTACTGGAATGATGCTTTTCTGATAGTTATGCTCTCAGATGCTAACCTGTAACTTCTTTTAGTACAACTGAGTTTCATAAAATCTATAAGGGTTCGGTACCATTTTTGTGTGGCGGTCTCCCATTTCCCGATTGTCATCTTGTTCACTTGCTTTTATTGACCCATCTTTTCTGTTATATATATCCGTTACAGTGTGAACATGGATTTCGTCTAGCTGTCGGATACGAGTCAGTGTTTAGATCCAGGATACTAAAGACCAGAATCACAGGAATGACATTTGCTCCGCCTTTAGCCTGTGCTTCAGAAGTACTAGAAGGATTGGTGGAATAAGAAACATTTGAACGGAAGCGAAATTGAGACCCAAGGGAAGTCAGAGATATTGGTGTCGTTAGGTTTGGTGCGTGCCCGCCACGCATCTGCAACGATTCTCTAGCGTTGAGCCTGAAGGGAAATCAGAACTTTTTAGTCATGTTCTTAGCTCAAGGACGATATGATATCGTACGTAGCTAGCAAGGAATTCACATAGACTAAGAGAAGATATATCAGTCACACCATTAGATGATCAAGTGTGTGGTATACAGACATTTGCTCATAGGGAAGTACACTGCATGAGCCTTCAGAATGTTAAGACAGGGGAGAAGCGAGTTACTCACAAGCCAAAAACGTGAACCCGGGCAATTTTTCGTACTAAAGTCAGGTCATCTGGTCACTGGAAAGAATTAAAGAGTATATCAAGGACATACCATGATAAAGCATGCAAGTTGAAGGCAGCTAATGCAAGATATCAATGTTAGAGGGGAACGACCCTCAGTATCAACTTAACATCACCTAGTTAGCTAGAATAATAGTTAACAACGGCAGTGGCGTAGGAACATGAACTATACCAATCCAATGTTGATGGTATACGCAAGCAATACGTTGACAAGGGAGTCAGTGCTGTTCACAAGCATGATCACTGCTACAAAATGACAGAATTTCATTACTTACCGTTTAATGCCGGATCGTGATGTGTACAGGAAGTAGCAGAGGGCGAATGCAATATAGAAGTCCACAACAACAGCCAGGAGTAAGCCTCCATATATAATCCACTAGTGCGGGTTTGATTGTTAAGTGTAAACTTATACCCTGAAACCCAAATGACAGACCGTGATGCGATTTAGGTCAGCAAATTCTGCGGTTTGGAGGCTGTTCAGGAATTGAAGTCAGATATGGCCCGGGCCGGCACGATATAATGAAGATAAGGCACGAACCAAATGATTCCGGCTGCTGTAGAAATATTTAGTACATCTTGTTAAGTACGAAAAGCTTTTAGAAATCGTACCCATTCCATCAACTAAAGATACACAGTCAATCCGAAGACGCCAGGTTACAGCAACTCAAAACTCACGTTCCACCAGAAAAACGGCGACAGCGAGAGGGCCAGTAAGGATCAGGTTATGTCCACTCACTGAGAAATACGCCATTAAGTAACAGCCCTCGATTTGGTGACCATTACTCACAAACCCAGACTCGGTACGTGAAAAAGCTATCAAATATGAGCAGGATTCATGTATGCATACAAATGATTTCACGGACCTTCTCACGATTGTATCACTGGTGGGCTGGGGGAGAAAAGGGGTTATTAGAACTCTGGGGTATAGATTCGCGAAGAAAGCATCTACACACTGCTAACAAGATTCCTGCCTTTTTGGACGTAATATATAGTGAGTCGACGAAGGGTGTGTATCAATGCTCCAATCCTCACAGATATCGACCTAGAGGAGGTATTGCTTGTTGGCGTCTGCGTAGTTTCAATATAGAGGATACTCACCAGGGCAGGGCCTTCAGCACGGTTGGGTTAGTAAAGTTCTTGACTATGATCCTGCCGGGGCGATCAGCGAGATATATGGCGAACGTTGTGGGTACGGACCAGTACAGCGCATGTGCGACGAAAATCATATGCACAGTGTCAAGCACCCTATCTTGCATTGAGAGCAGGAACAATGATCGAGCTATGCGTATATATATACCAGAGAACCCAGACCTGAGATGACAAGGACAACAGTTAATCACGGTGCTCATCAGTGGAGACATTAGAGTATGAACTTACGACGATCTGTAGGGGGAGTTTCTGATTACGTTCGCTCTGCAGAAACACAAACGTTTGGATGCATGTGACGCCGTAAAGTCTGTCGATAATATAATCAAGGAACATCCTCTGCGGCGAATTTGAGCCAACCTACGTTGCAGCAAAGAGGCCACCGATAAGAGCCGCCCCGAGGGTGTTATCGAATGCGATTGATGCAGGCATAGGTGTAAACGTGAAGTTGATGGCACCCGTAGTCCCTTTTCCTATATTTACAAGAGTCCACGGGGTTTCCGGGCGGCCGAGGTGGAACTGATTATTTATTAGGATCTAACACTGGAACTTGTTTATATTTTGACGTACATCAACATTACAACGATAGAAGCCGTATAGCCTATTCCAAGCACCCTTATTCGATGAGGCGTAACCAGTCCCTGGCGGTGTGCCATTACATCATGATGGGCTCTCAAATAAATGAGATTTCAATCACGCACCCCTGAAGCTATTTATATGCTTGTCCATTTCCACGGATTCCGAGTCCTTGCTACGCGGAGGAACATATCTTGTGTGGCCCTTTGGTCTGAGTTGAACATGTACCAGTTTACATCAATCATTATGGAAGATTGGAGTATCGTCCGTTTTAATTTCTGATTCGGGGACAGCGTGTCGTAAAATGACATCGGGCAAAAGTGATACCGGGTTGGCCATCACCTCTAAGAAACAAACTGCATATGGCTCGCATTCTTCTGCCGTATGCATTCGCTCCATGCTGAATCAAGCTGGGAGGTGGCTGGCTGACCATTTCTTGATAGATTGTTAAACTGGCTACCTAGACTAGCTGCCGAAATCAAAGATGGGATTTTGACTCCACAGACCCCATCGAAGTGACTTTCCCAGTCAAAATTGAGGCAATCATCTGGGCAGCAATATCAGGGCATTCTTGCACCAACATATGGCCAGCCTTGGGGATGATCTGAACTGACGCCATGATATGACCATCCTTCCCATCATAAAACCGCTCCCTGATCTTTTTCGAGTACATATCCGGTCTTTCTCCAAATATCCCGTGAACAGGATACATGGTGCACATCCGCGAGTATAGGTGGCCCCCGAGAGCCGGTACGTATGGTGAATACGCCTGGAGTTCCTGTTCGAGTGTACAGTTGAGAATTACTTGTTCTGAATTTGGGGAGACTAAACGGAATCCGTATTCCTGGAAGGTATTTTTAATATTAGATGGCATAAGGAGATCTGACCTACCATGTAACACTCAAACATTCGTTTGTCCCACGTCTTCCAAGGCATCCGCTTCTGAGCCCACTGCGCAGCTTCATCCCGAGATGAAAATGTAGCCTTCCTCCTCATCACACCTCGGTTATTGAGTTCTCCGCGGACCATACGTTCATCGTTGACTTCAATCGGAGGAAGTATGTATGCAGGTTCAAAGAGGATTATGGAAACGATTGAGATGTTGGGGAGGATACATTGGAAGAGAGCGATTATCCTGGAGAGGGGTTTGATAATATATTCCGAGTTGATCAATCCCGAAGAAATAAGTCACACACCATGCACATGTACCTGCTGAATGACCAACAAGGACAAGGCGCTTGCCTGCCAAATCAGGGGATTCTATGAGCTGTCTTAACGCCTCCGCATAATCGTTGAAGGCTAGAGAGGACACGATATAAGAACATACCATACACAAATATCACAATTTGACTGACTTAAAATGCGGTTTGCGAGTGCACTAGAATTCGCAATCGCGGAAAGGCCATGGTTCTGCCATTCAACGGCCCATGCCTCGTTCACGGTCCCGGGACAGAGAGAAAAAAGCTGGGAAACAATGATTTCCCATTGCTCTTTGTCTATGAAACAGAATTCAGAACTCAATAAAGAAAGTGAAAGCACAGGGCAGTTACGGTTACTAGCGCTATGCGCAAACACTAGAGTCAACCCCTCACTATTTTGTGTTTCCGCGACATGATGAGTGACGAAAGATTTCAAGCCCAAGGTTGGTTGAACAAGCTCGATCGTGTTGGAAGTGTACGCCATTGATTGGGTATGGAGTTCGGATTTGTATTGGGTGTGCCAGCACAAGTTCGTTTATACTTTTTACGTCTGAAAACAGTAAATGCGTTCAGTCCGCGCGAGAGCTGTGGAGATGTTCCAGAAACGCTATATCGATCCAGGCCTCGTAGACACAGGAAACGGTGAGAAAAAGAATCCAGCTATTTTCATACCACCTGGACCCCTACAACAGTGCTTGTGCTCTCTTATGATAGGATCACGGTCCAAAGTAGAACCCGGGCAACTCCACCGGGCGAAGGCTAGCGCAGAGTCCTTCTGCGATGTGTGAAGAACGCATAAGTTAATTGTGTACAACTGTGATGGACTGACAAGACAATCTTATCAAATAACCGAACATAACGTACATATCTTGATCACGTGCGTGGCATCGTACTCCATAAGGAAGTCGTGGCTAGAACGTTTCTGGTCTGATCAAAATCACCGATTGTTAACCACTGAAATCGAAAATGCAGGTGGGTGATACTTCGAAACCGTGTTTACACTATCATAATCTAAAATCAACTCGAACAAGGGCATCAATATCACAGCCTCGGCGCAGCCATGTTATATCTATCAGTGGAATGTTCTTTATACCACCGTGTGGACCAGTTCGAACCGCAAGTCTAAGGTTTTAAACAGCCCCAGCCTGTCGCTCTCATCACCACTCGCGATTGCTCATGACACAGGAAAACGTTACTCGGCTGGATTCAGCCTCAGAGGGAAATGTGCATTCGCAGTCTAATGGAAATCCGAAACATCGCAAAGAGACTACACGTCCTCTGCGCTTTTGGCTAGTATTCTTTTCACTCTTTGTTGCCGTTTTCCTCGTCTGTTTAGAGGCAGTGAGTTCCTTCGACAGTCTAGTTCAAGCTCTCCGTTGATTGTGCTTCTTCAATTTACATAGACAGTTGTATCCACTGCTTTACCAACCATCGCAAAAGATCTAGCCATATCGCAGTTTGTATGGGTTGGTTCATGCTATGCTCTCGCAAACGCCGCCATTCTACCTCTTTGTGGAGGACTCGCTCAGGTGCGACCGTGACTTTTAAAACCGGTTTCCCAATATCCTTAGCTTGGACTTTTTTTTTTCCAGATTTTTGGTAGAAAGCCGGTGATGGTTGGCTCTCTCATCCTATTCATTATAGGTTCTGCCGTAGGAGGAGCCGCGCGAGACCAGGCTACCTTATTATTAGGCCGAGGTTCGTCTCTGGTTGATGGGTACCGACAATGCTTGATTCAATCCTAATCATCTACAGTTCTTCAAGGAATGGGAGGGGGTGGAACACTCGCTCTCTCGACCATAATTATATCCGACCTTGTTTCTCTAGCCGACCGGGGAGCCTTTAATGGGGTGCTTGGACTGTGAGGCTCTCTCCCCTTTATTTTTCTTGAACGTTCAATTGACTGCCTCCTCAGTGCGTGGTGTTTTTCAGGAGGGATTGGCCCCCTCGTAGGCGGAGTCCTGGTCCAAGATGGACAATGGAGATGGATATTCTGTAAGGAAAACGTTAGGGACCGCACACTTCGATTGACGCGGTTGAATTCTAGATATGAACATTCCAATCGCGGTTCTCTCTCTCGTACTGATTGTCGTAACCCTTCAAGTCCCAACGCCACCTGGCACAATGCGAGAAAAATTCTTTCGCATTGATTGGGGGTATTTGCCCTTCATATATGCCTTGATTTTAGCTGATCTTGAACTAGAGGTAATCTTATCATTGTTGCAAGCACCACAGCTTCTTGTCTGGGCATAAGCTGGGGCGGAATTCAATTTCCATGGAGTTCTGCGCGTGTACTCGTGCCCCTTATCCTTGGTATTACCGGCATAGGATTTTTCTTCGTCTACGAAGCGTTTATCCCTCGGAACCCATTGGTACGACCTTTCTGCGGAAGCGGGATGAATACGTCTGACCTGCTTCTAGATACCATTCCATATTATCGGAAATCGAACTAGCATTAGTGGGTGAGAGTCATTCCCCGGTTCCACTCATCCACAACTGAGCGTACACCAACAGCTTCATCCAGACCTTCATTATTTCCATACCTTATATCAGCTTACTGTGTACGTCTTTCTAAATCGGTATCCATATCTATGACGCCTCTCACATCCTTTAGATTACCTTCCGGTATATTACCAGGCATGCAATGACGCCTCACCGACAGCGTCTGGAGTTGATCTATTCGGACTTGCCTTCACCGTCGCTCCCATCACGATGATAATTGGTATCACCGTGAAGAAGTTTGGTATCTATCGCCCTCAGCTGATAGCGGGGTGGGCAATTACCGTCATAGGGTCGGGGATTCTTACGTTGCTCATGGAGAATTCCTCTCGCGCGCTATCTATTGGGTTCCAAGTTATCAACGGCTTGGGCATTGGGATATTATATATGAATTTATACTTTCCAATTCTCGCCCCCCTACCCGTTGATTCCAATGCACAAGCACTTGCTCTATACAACTACCTACGAGCAATCGCTCAAGTAAGCGCCACCGTTCTCTTCTCACCTTGGCCCCTCTCACTGACAAGTAATCATCAGACATGGGGTGTTATCATTGGCGGTACCGTGTTGCAAAACGAACTCAAACACCGCCTTCCCACAGAATTTACCAGTCAGTTTCCAGCAGGTGTGCAAATTGCATACAGTATTATTCCCATCATCCCAACCTTGGAAGCTACATTGAAGGCGCAAGTACGAGCAGCCTTTGCTCAGGGCCTTTCCACACTTTGGAAGGTGCACATTGGGGTGGCTGCTGCAGGCTTGATTTTCAGCCTTTTGATGCGAGGTTTACAGCTCAATACGCAAACCGATAAAACCTGGGAGCTTGCAGAGAAGAGTGAGAAAGACGATCCCTCAAGTCATAAGGCTGAACAACTATAATCTGGACGATTCTTCCTAACGATATATGGACTGGTTAGGACTCCTCGAACTACTTAGCCTAGACTTGGCAACCTTGCTATTTTCAGCTTACACTTCCGAAGCCTATCACGGTGATGATATCGCCTACATTGCAAGTTTCAGCCATGGGAAGGGAACGATTTCATGTGATATTTCGATAAATACAAGAGTCGGATATGGGAACTTTTGGCCGAAACGTGGAAACTATTCGGGAAACTTGAAAGAGCGGCCTTACCTGTTGTGTCCAAGCCCATGATGTATCCCAGAGGCTACCCCGAACGAATCGGGAAGAGTTGTTTTTATCACGATGTTGCATCCGAGCTCTTGATATTAGTATATTGACGCATACCGATGCACCATATGTATCTCGATAGCAGCCCCTGCCTGTGCTACGCTACGAGCCGAGTATGCAATCAGTTTGATATATATAACTGAGTGAGCCACTTCCTCATCAACCTATGATTGACTCGTCCCTGATGTGGAGTACATAACCACGGGCCGCAGAACCCCTCCAACCAATCGATAGACAAAGTAACAAGTTATCGAACCAACCAACCAACCACAAGACTCAGAACCGACTTTAGTCTTTCGTCTTGATATTCGTCTTCTGTGGGGCAATACGGCGGCCCTCGTCTCACATATATAGATATGGATATGAATCGTTTATGTGTGTGTGTTTTATCACCTTCATATACAACGACACGGGCACGTGCGAGTTTGACAGAAAAATCATATGCTGCGGTCGAATTCTTAACCTGAGACAAGATCAGATTTTATATTGAATGCTGATAGTGATTGGGCTTGCTTCTCGCGGCTTTACATAGACGCCAAACAGCCCACCACGCTTTGCTATCCATGGGATCACAGAACCCCGCTAAACTTGTGGGGCATCAAGCTTAACCTACCTGACATACATAAATGGACTGGGCGGCAGAGGTGCGTTGATACGAATGAAATTACAGATGTTAACGTTTGCCCAAAATGAACCGACTTATTCGGCTGATGTATCAGAGTTTGACGGAGTTGATGAAGTGTACGCTCTAATGCTTCCCAACCATATACAAGGATCGGTGAAGACGCATGCTGATTTGGAGAACCATGGTCCATTATGGAGCGCTGTGATCGGTTCGTGAGCTTCGCTAACTATATTTAATTCTCTCACATACTTGACCGGTTACCACTCACCGCTGGGAATCGTTGAAACGGCAGTATTCTTAGTCGCGTTCGGGCTACTTTGGATCTGAACAGACATGTATATGCATTCCAATCAAAACGGTTCTTCCTGGTGCTGTGTTGGAGTGCCAAAGATGCTTGTTCGAAAACACATATTAAGGGAGTTGGTGGTCAAGTTCCTTGCCACCAACACCAGATAGTCCTATCATAACTCACATATACTTCATGCAGAACCTGCCCAGTTCGGACGAATATGCTGCTGCAATTCCTCCTTCACTTTCGTTTTTACGAAAGTTATTACCGACTTCGTTCATCGATTGTCTGATTCTTTTTGGTGAGAACACTCTTTGATGATGCTATTCCTGTGGAACGCGCTCAACCTGTATTTAAGCCCGAAAGCAAATCCTTGCTTCGCTAGAGAAGGGAATCAGGACAGGTCCTTTGGAAATCATTGATTCGACATCTGAAGAAAGCATAGTCCTCGGTCAGCCTCAGGCTGGGAAAAATGATTCATCCACAAAAAACCTGAGTGTCGGCTCGGCTGCCGAACTCACCGTCTTAGACAGCAAGTTCTGGCTTCGCGTTTTTTTGTCTTACGATATAGGCTGTGAGTGGCTTACAAGTCATCTCGTTTGATAGTTACGTTCTGATTAGACTTGAATAGTCTCTGAAGCATATATGGCAGGGGAGTTTGAAACTCCAGACCTGAAGACGCTTCTAAATGTAAGCCACGTTAACGGGTTTCCGTAGATTCCCCTCCTAAGCAGAAATCCTAGGTCTATGTTGATAATTTGAGAAGTCTAGGAGGACTGTCTTCCCCCTTTTATAAGGCTCTCCGAGCTTTTGATATCTTCCTAACTTACTTCTTCAGCCATGGTATATCGAAGTCAGTGGAAAATGTAAGGTATCGTGTGGGCCATTTGGTGTTCTGGTTTCTAACTACGTGCATTATGATTAGGTGGCGGGGTACAACGCTTCAAACGACTTCTACAAGGTAGTTAAGATGGAACATATGTACTTTCTTTGTCTAACAGGTTCAATTGAGGCGTTTCTTAGTCAAGAGATGACTTATTCTTGCCCGATTTGGGGCCAAGAAGAGGGCGGTGTACGTGGCGACCTCGAAGGCCACAGGCGTCCAGGAGATTTAGAGGCTGCGCAAGCCCGAAAGATAGCTCACCTTCTAGTTAAGGCGAGACTATCTCCTGGTTCTCGTTTACTAGAAATTGGAACAGGATGGGGGCCTCTAGCTATTGCCGTCAGTTTTCGGCTGACCGTAATTGAACATCAGACTGACTGACAAACATGACATTAGGCAGCGAGGATGGGCTGCACGGTCGATACTATAACTATATCCACGGAACAATATGAAGGGGCTCAGGAGAATGTTGCAAACGCTGGGGTTGCAGACAAGGTTTCTGTCCATTTGATGGATTACAGGCATCTTCCGGAAAGTTTCTGCGGTGCTTTTGATGCTTGTATCAGCGTTGAAATGCTAGAGGTGTGTATTTCTCTTTGATGGAGATCAACTAATGGAGTTACAGGCAGTAGGCATACGAAACATGAAGACCTACTTGTCGAAAATCGATTGGGCTTTAAAGAAAGACAGGGCATTCGTCGTGGTCACGGCCACAACTTATCCTGAGGCTACTTACACACCTTATCAGTATGTGCTTGATCTAATATTCTGGAACAGCGCTCATCTACATCAGAGGAAATGATTTCACTCGGAAATACCATTGGCCTAATGGGGTCTGCCCAAGTCCAACATCTTTGCTCAACAGTTTCGAGAAGCACGTCCCTCGTCGTTTCTGTGTTGACACCGTGGAAGATTTTGGCGATCGTACGTGACGACGTGGCGGCATTGACCCTTGTGTTTTCTGACTTGACGGTTTGAGCAGATTATCCTCGCTGTCTTCGTGAGTGGGGCAGGTGAGTTGACTCTAGTCAGGATATCCAGCCGTATCTAAAGATACCCAAGGCGCCTGGAGGAAAACTGGACAGATGAATTAGCCTCTTCCTTGACTGACCGGTATCCACAACTGCATGACGTGAAGTCGATGGAGATGTTTCGAAGAAAGTGGAGGTATATGTTTGCCTACATGGACGTTGCGTATTCTCGACGGTGGCTGGGGCTGACGCTCTGGGTAATGAAACGGCCGGTAAGACCAACGGTCTTCCATGATGTGTGTGCACTGATGCCTCCTCACCAGTATCAAGAAAAGGCGGTTTGTTCCTAAGATCCAGTTAGAAGTAACGAGGTGGACGGAGAACCCAGAGCCAAAGGGCATATAGACTTTGAACATTTGTGATATCATGTATTATAATAGATTGGCTTGAAACTTGAATCGGATAATAAGAAAAATTACCAGGCGACTGGGATTTCTTTAAAATATCGACGTATATACATCAAGCCGGTAAGTTTCGGTTTGGGCGGAAGTCTCTTCTTTACACCAAGTAGGTTTGGTGACTGCGAAAAACTCACGTCCCAAAACTATTCGAGGGGGGTTATATTGTTGCGTGCATCTCAACCCAAAAGTATACCGGCCTATTATGTATTACAACAATTTTATATATTATCCAAAAGCCAAACAAGCCGAACCGATTCTGTTGCGAAATCCATCGCGATATCAACCCAAGAGCCCTTTTACATATTTTAATAAGTCTTTCCCCTGTGAATCAATCAGCATGAGCAGCACATATTATACATGAACTAAGATTACTGACCCCTCTGCTTTTGACACCTGCAACCATAGCTTTCACTTCGTCAATTTCCATTGGGTCACCCTCATCCTCGCCCTCACCATTGGTGTCTCGTCCCACAAAATCAAGCCCTATCCGCTGCCTCTGACCCATCCCATATCTCAGCACCACGGTCAACACCGCACGCCACCCCTCCAAAGCATTCTGTCCGTTGACCTGCGAGACAGAGGAAGACGACCATAAACTACTGATTGCCGTGGTGGGAGACCGTGGTGTCGTGGATGACGGCGGAGCGGGGAGTGTCGGGACGAGGGTCGAGCGCACAACATATGGGCAATACGACCTGTGCTCTTTCAAAAGGTCGAATTGGCGCTGTGGTGGGGTCGGCTTGGGTGGAGCCAGCACAGCGGGAGGGTCAGCCATAGTTGCATCCACATCATTCCCGTTGGGCGGTGCCACTAATGTATGGGTTGTGATGGTAGGTGGAGGACTAAACGCCCATAACCCTACACGCCGTTGGCACAACGAGCAGTGCAGGAGGGAGGCGTCGCGTCGTGGAGTCAGGTTGGATGGCATCCGAAAACTGAATGCGCCGCTCGGTGGACGATTAGAGGCCACAGACGAGGCTCGGGAGAGAGGGGGAGTTGATGCTCTTGACGGCACGGATGGAGCTATCGAACTCGCGCGGGACAATGACGGCTGACGAGGTTCCGGGGCAACTGGGGGAGCGATTGCCCAACCAAAGAGAGAGGCAAGAATCGACGAGTCGGAGGGATCACATTGCGTTTCGGATCGAGTGGAATGGGTAAAAACATCACCATCATTTTGCCCCGCGTCATTTGGCTCCGTTCTCGAGGAGGGTAGAGTGAAGGAAGATATCGTAGTCCGTAGCGAGTTGAGTTGGTTTACAGTCTACGAAAATTAAGCGATACTCCTGGAAAGAATTGGGTTGACCTACAAGTGGGTGTTTAACCTCCACTCCACCTAACAGTGACGCCAATGCAAGTGCATTTAGTTTGATATCTCTGACCATGGCTGCTGGGGACTGCAGTGGTATACGGTATATTGAAGCTATAAGTTTAGGTGATTAGAACATGTGGTAGCAATGGGGATGGAGTTGTGCAACATACGATCGCATTGCCGCGCTTTCCATGGACATCCGTCTTTGTGCATGTTCACGAGAGAGGCACGTTGCTTCTCAATTAACGAATTTGCTGTGAAATGATTGTGGTTGAGCCTGGAAACCGTTTGCAGAAACCTACCTTTCCTTACCAGCATCGCGACTCATTCCGTCCTTCCCCGCAACAACCCACGAGCTATTGCACAGACCACACACAAGCCTATCCTTCCCGTCATTTGTCCATCCACACTTTGAAGCGGCCACTGCGTCTAGTGCAGGTGGTTTATTAGCGTATGTTGCGAGTTTGAACGTCGCGAGGCGAGAAAGAAATGCTGGGATAGAGGAAGGGCGGTATTCTGCGGTAGGGGGAAGCGCGGGTGCAGGATTTGTTGATGAACCTGGAAAGCTAAAGGGAAATGCTTTTCGAGTGCGCGTAGCGGCACGGTTGAGGATTGCGGTCAGGTGGGGAGTGTTTTTTCCAGTTGGAGCGGAGGGTGTTGATGTCCCACTTCTAATTCATGTCTTAGGTTATATGGTACAACGACGAAGGTGTAATCGGACCACTTACGATTGCCTGGAACCCTTTGACTTTATGCCATATTTTGCGAGTGTCGTGTATAAAGAGCGTATTGTATGTGATTTCTTGGATGGAGATGGACGTTCTGTCGACTCCAAGGATCCCACAGCATTATCCAAAACTTGGAATGCATCGTCGAGTTTACGCTGAGATCATTCTTTATTGTAACGCGTCGTTGTGTTCTCTGAGCAGACTAACCTTGGTGACCCGGATATTGGGCCTATCGTTCAACGTAGAATTAGATTCAGCTTCACGAGCAGTATTTGGCGTCGGGTGTGAAAGAGTCTGAGTCGAGTTCATGGATGTCGTAGATAGGAAATAGGAAAATGAATTCGGGAATATTGGTGCTGGGGTATTTGTTTGTTCGAATTACGACAGAAGAAATCAAGCAGATTGTTCTCCACCAAACACCTTACGCACATCCTTGTAACATTTCTAGGCCTCAAGTGTCAAATCCGGTCTCAAATCGTGTATCATCCTGAATGGATGAACCATACTCCACCACACCTTTAGTGAGACACTGCTTAGCTATTTCCTGAACACAGAACCATCACTTGATTTTGACTGTTCTCGTGCTACTTAGCGACAAGTGCGCATTTGCTATAGCTTCCATGCTCCAATCTGGCCTCTCCCTTGATGATCTGCTCAAGCCTGTCTTTCAACGTTTCAACCTGTTGGTATGATTCGTGGCTGAAGGTGCATGGAATCGTGCACTATACCTCTCAACCGCGTCCACATCACTGGCTGTTTTGATCAAGGACGGAAGAGACTCATCGATGCCTCGTAGAAGACGGAGAATAATCCCTCGCCCATCTCACGTCACTGGGGTCGTCAAGGACTTGACACTTGCATTGTTAGTATTATATTCAACGTTTTCCTGTCAGGACTATCGACGGCCTCGTTAAAATGATTGTTGCGTATACCGTAACACAGGCATATTACCTAGTGCCTCACATTGAAGTGGAGATTGACACCACTCGGCAGAATACTTTGAGTGTGTTAGATAGCGTACGTTATCCTGGATTTCATCGGCGTTTTTCGGACCTCTGTTGCGTCTCACAGAACCCTGTTGCATATTTAGCCGTGAATAGCCACATTTTGCCATTCCTTCCTAAAAGTCACTAATTTATCTACCCTTTCAGCTCCCAAAAAGAAAGGTAGCATCCAAAGGCTTCACTGCGAGTTTACTTTTCAATCGATGTGTTAGTAAACACCCTAGCCGTCACAGTTCCGGGAGCATCGGTGGTTAACGATAGTTCTGGAACCCCCTTGGGGTCATCGTCGGTTCTCCAGGGCGTATGTGCAACTCTTTTCGACGCCCATATGTCCAATCCACCATATCTTTATCAAAGACAGGGTGTGTTTCCGTACCCGCAGTTTTGCTCAAACTTGGCGATGCGGTACTGCCCATTATCAACCAAGCCTCACGCTATAACCTCCTTTTTTCGACCTACTGTTCTTTGTGTCTAGTCCGGAGGTCATCAATCCATGCCATATTCTCCTGCGGACATGAGCGATTTCAGAACATCGACACATCTATAACTCGAGCCATGGTTAGTATTGCGCCGGTTGTTGACAACGTTTCTGCAACTTGGGGTACATGCAGCCGGTCATTACCCAATAATTGCCCAGTAAAAACCAAGTTCTGCGTTTCCCTAGTTGAAAGGCGAGGGTATCTTCTAGATCCCCAGTGTTGTTCCGGTTAGGTTACCTCATGGGAAGAGAAGTATTGACGAGATGAAGGCATCGGTTTGGGCTCTCGCGCACAGTTTTGGGGGTAGAGTATGCTTCTTCGTAAAAATATCCAAAGTACAACGATGTTCACCATTTTAATAACTCGAAAGGCTTTGGATATCCTTTAATCATCGGCCAACGATATACGGTGAGCCAGGGAACGCGCATCCATGTCAGGGGTTTCACTTTCTGTTGAATGACTCCAGGCAGTTCGGGAGCTTGGCGTGCTTCACGTTACTACATTGTTCAAAGTTTGAATTGCGTCAACTAAGCACCGACACAACAAAAGTGGAATGATAATACAACTGATAATGGCAATAGTACATAGCAGCGGTCTAGAGGACTGAAAAGGGGGGTTGGGTATCTCTTAGGAAGGTCAAACTGGACAACCGGTTGTCTCGTCAATTACCAGCCTCGAGTGTGCCGCCGCCGCGACTGGTGAGGCTAAAATGGGCGGGGGAACAAATGGCATGTGAACAAAAGGTAAGAATATTGGCCAGGTTCAGGCCTCTTCTTGAGTAGCGTAGTAGTTTTTCCTGTACCGATTCAAGGTGATCCATATACAGGCAAACCACACCAGATCCAACAGCGTTGAAGCCGTGATGATGACCTGTAATGTTATGGTGAAAGCGAGGGGCATTGGATGGCTATCAGTAGCGGGGGCGCCTGAACGGAAGATGAAGCTAAAGATTGCGAGGAGATAGAATAGTAGGGCCCTGCCACATTATTCACAAAGGGTAGAGAGATATAAAAGATGCAAAATACGCGTACCAAAGTACTGATGCGACTGGCAGAGACAACATGACCCATGTATTCCAGATATCATCCTTTGATTTCATGGTGCTCTATTTACGGAGCGGGGTCAGATGTCTCCAAAATAAGACACCACTATGAGAGCTTACCTTCCACCATACCATAGCAAACCTGCTGGTGTGCGTGTATTCGCTCTCAAAGTAAACATGCAGCACAGCTGCATATATAAGGGCAGCAAAAGCACGACATTGGGTGAGGGAGGCAAATGTGAATGCGAATGGATCGTTGAGCGCTTGTGGAATCTGGTACATAGTCAGTGAAAGACTATGAAATTCACTCGTGTGAGGACATTAATCATAATAATCCTGGTTGAAAACTCACCCAATCAATACACACGCAAGGGTGAATATGACCTTCCACTCGGCTATGCGCGCATCCAAGTATCTAGCCCATGAGTCATCAATGCCAGCAGGAGAAGATCCTAAGGGAGGCGGCGTTGAGGAACGGAGACGGATAACCGTGGTTAGGTGGTTTGCCCTAGATGCATATAAAGATGGAAATGCCAGCAAAATGATAAGCAAATAGAATCGCGTGGAGGACGAGTGTACTCTGTGGAGGTGTGCATTGTCGATTACTGGTGTGCTGTGAGTCGGGTTGGGGCTGGAGGAGTCGGCTGTAAGTCGGTCCGATCGTGCCGTCATGAATCTAAAAATATCGAGGTCAAAGCGCTATGAACTTGGCTTTGCTTGGCAAGCTCACCCTGATCGTGACCGATAGGTATATGAGTTGGTGTACACGAATAAAATAGAGGTGAATGAATCGAGAAGGTGAATTGAGAAGATTCACGATCTCAAACTTGTACGAGATTTTAAGTGCAGGGAGTGAGGTTGAAGCGATGATTCGGATTCAGTTTTTAAATGGTGACAAGCATATCGGCTCGGTCCGATCGCTCGCAAGGCAGTGCTTGGCTTGGCTTTTCCCGTGAGACAATCTTTTAACCCCCTTATTTGCGACCCAAGCAGTATTAGCAGAGCCCCAGAATCGTATTGTATACAGTCTCTTGTCTTGGAGATATCCACTGAACAAGCACCTGTAGCGCTCGTTGCGCTCATTATCAACACCGTCGAGATCGGACGCGTCCAAGTTATTTACGTATATTTACCCGACATAATAACAACTGTCACACCTATTTTTCATTTTCATTTTCCGCTCTGCAGCCTACATAAACTCCACAGCCCCCAAGTTTTGGCTTTCAACATACCCGGGAAATTTGTCGATCTCTTCTGCTCGTTGATTCCCTCGGCTCCTACTGGGCCCTGATCACCTGGAAAGTTGCAAGTACAACTTTGGGGCATCAGCCAGATAGCTGTGTAGTGGGGGTCTAATGTAACGGGCAAGGCACGGTCCAGGCCGTTAAACGAGCGAGCGAGAGGGTTTGCGAAGGAAACGAGACCCGAAACTGGTGTTGATTCGACGAAGTCGTTACAAACGCTAACCGGCCACCAGATATGGTTGGATGTAAATACGTACAAACAGCGTCCGTTTGACTATGTCGAGAGCGAGCGAGAGTCTGTCGGAGCCCGTTGAAAAGGTAAGTAAATGTTCAGTAGCTAAGAAAGACCGTGCTGTGCTAATAGACCGTGGTCCGAGGACCTGACCCTTACATCTAATAACATACAGTGGCATATGAGTGAGTATACAATGAGCAAGCACTGTGCACCCAGAAGGGGGGGGGTTTTCAAACATTTAACTGTGCAAACCCTAATTTCCTACTTTAAATGGATGGATTAAGGCCAGATGAATTTTAGATGAAATTTCATACATTACTTTTCAGCCATCCAGGGGGTGAATTTCATTTGTAATATATGTTGACATTTTTATCTATCAATTGGATGGAATTTAATCTCACAAAAGGATGAAATATGTGGGATGTTTTTGATCCAGTAGAAGGGTATGAACTTCATCCAAAAGATAAGGTGTTTCTGTGTGTGATTTTCTGGAATTTAAGGACTGAAATGGGGGTTTGATTTTCCCAACCCTAAGGGATAATCTCAGCCTAAGTTGACTTTCATCCTTCAAGGAAATGCTTTAGAGTGGGGGGATTTTCATGCATCCAAAGAATGGGAGAAGTGTTTTCCCACTTTTAAGTGGATAATTCTGAACTGGATTCAAACCACCTGGGCTTTCCTTTTTTTTCCCTCAAGGTTTTGTATACCACTGTATATAATACAGATGCAGTGGACTACTCAGGATCAAGAACTGGACACAATCATAAGCCATTATTTAAGGCATATGGATGCTCCAAGAAAGAGTTCCTGTGGCATGGTGGCCTTGAGCTTGTATGGGCCAAAATCACACACCTGATTGGGCACTAGGGGATCAAATCCCTCAGAGCAGCTCACCACCCAAGGAGAGCAGGCTGCAGCCTGCCCCAACTTAGCCTGTATTGTGCTAGTAAGGGGGTGAGCTACTGCATTGTGGCCCCAAGGGCAGTTGCAGTCAGTATCTTAGAGAGAACTCAAGACCATGAAGGGAGGAGGAGAAGCCAGAGAGGGGTACAGGAGGTGACTGCAGAGCAAGCTGCTTGCCGAAATGGTGTTTCCGTGCTGGGCTGATAGGGGGATGCCACTGGGAGTGGGCTGTCTACAGTGCATAGCAGGGACAAGTGGGGTACCTGAGGCTTTGGGCCTTGAGTATCTACCTATATAGAAATGTAATGTCCCCAATAGGGCCCAGCCCAACGCTTCTTGATCTTTTACCACCACCATCTGACCATGGGAATTCATCCCTCCTGCACTAGGTCGTCCCTAAACTACCTAACACCTCATCCCTAATCGACATCACCTTTCATCAGACCACTCGTTTGGCCTGGGCCACTATCCTTTTATACCATATCCAAATTTTAACTTATCAGAGCTGATCCTGACTACAGTTGCGGACAACTAAAGCCAACAAATTAATTATCTCGGGAACCAGATTTTTTGGCAGAAATCTGATAACGAATCTGAAATCAGACGGGGAAAAGGAGCTCAAAAATGGTCTTTTTGTATTATTCCCATGGCTTTTTGGCCGCGCCAAAATTTCGAGCAAGATTTTTCAAAAGTTAGGGTCTACAAATGGCTAAATCTCGGTACCTAGGACTCGGCCAACCCAGCAACCGGGGTTGCCGGGTTCATCAAAACATCGATGGCCATCATGACCGTCTGGTTGATGGCATGGTGCTGCTTGTGCTTGCGCACCGCCCACGCAGCAGCAGCACCAGTCAGACCCTTACGGTAAGCACTCATAAACCGCCACGATCGGTTTATGAAACGCTGGATCACCTCTTTCGGGCATTCTTCAAGGAAACGCTGGGCTGCCTCCTTCGCATCCTTGAAAGTTTTCTTCTCGACCTCGCGATAATGGTATTTACACCATCCCCAGTACTAGTAGCCAAAAAACATGTCAGTACATATGATGGTGGTTAGAATAACAATTCCATACCATCTCGATAGGATTAAGTTCGCAATGGAATTTTGGAAGAAAGATGCACTCATGCCCTCGGGAGTGAATGTAAGTTTCGAGCATGGAAGGCTGATTCTTGAAATCATCTTGTTGACTGAGGAGACGGGCCATACAACAATCTGTGTTTTCAATGGGGCATACCGGTGAACATTTTGCACGTAATTTTGAGACATTGAAACTGCGTTCTTGAAGTACACGTTGCATTCCCTTTGGCTGACCATTTTCGAGGGTCATCTTTTGGGTCTTGCCGCGGTGCTCTGGGACTGGATTTGACTCGGGAATGACAGTGTCACGCTGTTTGCGTTGCTTCCCGCCATCTGATTTATTCATCTCGAAAGCTTTGAGAGCATCGGGTGGTAGAGAAGCATGGGCAGAGGATTGATCAAAAATGAAAAGTGCCTGTTTATCTGGATGTGCAAGCTCAAAGACTTCAACGGCGTCTCCCATTTGTGTCAGAAGTTGGTTGGTGTCCCACCATGCATCCCCTTGGGATCCAGGATAAATGATTTTGGTCGAATCACGGAGGACATGGCCAGCTTGGTCGAGGTGGATGAGACGACCATTTTCGGGGTTAATGAATGCAGATACATGAATGAGTCTGCCGCGACCTTTTTTCCGCAACGGTTGTTCATCCTTTCAAAGCCAGGCACTGCGTGATTCCTCGTTGGCATGAAATGAGCTTTCGTCGTGGAAGTTGGGGATAATTTCGCGTTCACCAGGAGCAAGATTTGGTGCGACGCGCTTTAGTTCTGGTCCCTCATAATGAGCCATCCGTCTCTCAAACTCTGCCATGGCCGGAAGAAAAACCTGCTGCCAATATTCCACAACATCTGCACGCTCATGCCCATCCATGTATACACCCTTTTTCACGAGTGTGTTGCACCATCCCAATTTGATGAGCCATCGACGTGCCATCCGCACACATAGGGGTTTCCAAGTGGTGATCCCAAGGTCAGGCAATATAATTGTGTTGAGGGCAACCTGTAGCTTTTTTGGTGTGACCTTTCCTGTAGGTAAACTCTGCAGATATGAGAGTGCTCGCTTCTTCACATTCTCATCCTTCAAAAGTGACCGTGCATTCTTGTAACCACCTTGCCACTCGACTGGTAGCTGCTCAAATACCTGGTAATGTCGGGCCAGTGCACGCACCCGTCGTGCAAAATATTTGCCAGCTCCGTCATGCCATTGTCGAGCAATCTCCTCACTCGCTCCAATCCGTGATGCCCCCTTCAATCTAAGAGTCGCAAAATTTGATAAGATCATGTACTGGTTGATTGTGGCAAGCGTTAACAGTTTGCTACGCTTTTTCAGATCTTTCTTGATTTGTGTTCGAAGAGTTCCCCAGTCTTTGGTCTCGGTGGGAGAGGTCTGAACACCCTCGTCTAGTTCATGCTCCCATGCCTCTGCTGCATCCTCTTCGGCTAAACCATGGATGTGTGCGGCTGACTCCAATTCTTCAATATCCTCATCCAAGTCTTTCTCAATCTCCTCAATACTGGAGGCAGCAGCACTCGACGGTGGACGAGTCACAATCTCTGGCGATCCCGATCTCTCATCTGAATCTGTTTCCCGCTCGGAGATGCATCTGATTTGTGGAATTACAGGGCTTGTCACATCTGGTGACTCGCGATTGTGATCGGATGGAAGAATTTCGATGCTCGCGTCATTGGAAGATATGGTGATGGTGGGCCCAGCATCAATGTCTATTACAGGCTGTGACTTCTGTAGCGAAAAGAATCCATTGAGACTTGTCTGTCCCTTCCAAGATGCTGCATATCGTTGTTGCGATCGCAAGGACTTGCTCATAACATCTGGGCCTTTAGCATATGTTGTTGGACGCACTGCATTGAAATGTAAGCATATAATACTTTTTAATTGAGCAGCGCGTTACCTTTTTTGGTTGCAGTTTGCCTACCGCGCACTTTAGCTGGCACCCAGTCCAAATCATTTGGATCATCTTCAACTGCCATCACAACCAATCTCTCAGCAAATTCCTGATCCTCGAGCTCATCCCAATCACTCTCTGCATAATCCTCAGCATCCATCTCTTCTCCCTCAGAATCAGAATCCTCAGCTTCACTGCTTGCCTGATCCTTCATGACTGACCCTTCAGATCTCGCAATCACTGCATTGCCCAATCCGATGACCTTCCTGACGTCGTGACAGGCTTGGGAATTTGATGTTCCCAAGGGAGAAACATTCAAAGATGAGTTATTTTGGAGTTTTGTGAGATTGCGACGCTTTTTGGGGGGGCGGCCTCTGGGTTTGGGCGGCATAGTAGGAATTATTTTGCGGCGGGAGGAAAAGATTATCTTATTTTTTTTTGGTGGCGTCAGATAGTACTCATCAAGATCTATTCAAAAATGATTTTATCGGATTTTTTTCGAGTTTTTTCGGACCGCGCCAAAATTTTGGACCCCTTTTCTAAAAAATCTTCACTTTTGGGGAATTGGCTCATACCAATCATTAGAGCAGGTCAATTCCTGGCTATTCTGATGGTTTCCGGACTATTTATCGGCCTCTTGGGGTGTCAATAAATCAGTCAATAAATTTGTTGGCTTTGTTTGTCCGCAACTGTATCTGCAGGGTCATCTCATCTTGCCTGTACTGGGGGCTCCACTTATCCGTTCACATCCACCTCATCAACTACCAGGCCACACGAGGACACCACAACTCTAGTACTCTGCTTCGCGCAGATCCTTAGGGAGCATCACTGCCAACATTCTTGACAATTTATTCGTACTCGCTTAACCACTACACCCAAACACAAAAGGAGGAAGGGGTCTGGCCCCCGATCAGCTACTGTCCCTGCACAGAGCACACCTCTTGGGGAGAATGCCAGTTTATCGACCAATGGTGGGATTTGGCGGCCTCATTTTGGAGGGGAGTCATCGCTTTGGGAGAGCGGTGTGGAACAGGGGGGAAAGTAATAGGGGGGATTCAGGAGAGGGGGAGCAGGTTTGAGGTATGGGTCATTCATTGAGATTGGACATTTATCTTCAACACTGGGGGGGAGTAATGGGTTTCCAGGGCAACCTGAAAATACCAGGAGGGGAGTGGAACAGGGTACCAACGTGAAGGGAGGGGACCATGCCCCGACAAGCGAAGGCAAACCTTTAAGGTGTTGGGAGGTTCAGACATGGTACAGTACAATACTGTTGGACTGCAGGTATCCTCAGTCTAGACCCGTAATATGACCTGGAGAGCAACTTAGTGTACAGCTCCACCCTGATGGCCCATTACAGATTACTTAGTGGTAATAGGTGTTTATGCCCGCATGTAGCTGGGTCAAACCCACATGCACTTAATATTATTATATGACCAAAAAAAAAAAATAATAGGGCCCAGCCCCAGGGGACTATAATACCACACTAAAAAAAAAAAGGGGGTGAGCTACCTTCCCAAAGGGAAACCTGGCAACCATGACAGGTACTCCCAGGCCCCTAGTTGCACTTAGAGGAGGGATACTCATGATACTCTTGTAATGGAAGGAGAGTTTGTATTATTTATGAAATATATACTGATACCAATGATCTACTTTGGTCAATAATTGACCACCTGCCATGGTCCATAATGCACCCAACTACACATTGCACTTGATCAAGATCAACAAACTCTGTTGACCCCATCTCCCTGTAGTAGTTCATCTTACATCAGTTGGTTGCTGCATCTGAGATTTTGACTTGTTTGATGATTGCATAGTTGAGTGAATCAGCTTGGATATCATATTCAGGAGATGCAGGGATTTCTACAATGAGGAAGTGGAGAATTTGACCAAAGAAGTCACGCAGCTCAAACTCTGGTGTGTGATGCCTGTAATGAGCAAATTTGTCAACATTGAGTTGATACTGAGGCTCATGTGAATTGGTGTACAAGGAGTAATTAATCCCAAGATGGCTCACCCAAACAAACAACATATCTTGGCTGTCAGTTCTAAATGGAACAAGATTGTGGGCATGCATGGTATTGCCACCCTCCAGGTGACACACTCGGCCATATTGGGTGAATTTAGTATTCCGGGGTATAGGCTTCTGAATGACTGATACAGGCTGATTGAAGCAAGTGGCCAAGGTTGCAGTTAGCATTGTCCAATGGGGACCAGAGAGTGCTTCTAGAGGTCTCTTGGGTGGAGTAAGGCAATGCGACGGGTCTAAAAAATATGATGAGCAAGCAAGTGCATGAACAAAATCAGAGGCTTGCATGTAGGTAACTTGATATCCTGGGCATGAGAGGGGGGGGAGTCACATGAATTTTCTCATGCAGGTCATAGAGGAGGGTTATGTGCTTCAGCTGTGCACAGGAGGTAACACACTTGTTGATATTTGCATAGGGGAATCATCAACTTTTGATGTGACAGAGTATGTCGCTGCAGTAGTGCTCTGTTGGAAATACCCAGTAGGCCCACAATGGACCCATATACCTGATTGTTGGTGCAATGTGCAAGAGCACATGAATGGTGAGGGGACACATACAGTGGCTCAAAAAACTGCCCCAATGTTTGTACATTTTTGAAAGATCAATATGGTATGAAGTGCTGACATAAGCAGGGGACCTGGGGTAATTATGTAAGATACTATGACATCGTGGCTTTCCAATGGACCCTGGATCATGTGATTTGGATCAATATCCATTAAGCTATAAGCCAAACAAAATGGCTACTCATTGGGGCAGTTTTTTGACCCTTATCTTATTTTCCATTATTCTGGCATTTATGATCCAATGCAAGAACATTATGGACTGTGGGAAGAATAAACAATGTCATGTGACTTTATTTGTATCAATTTGACATGTTGGAATTGGTTCAATCATCTTCTTGACCTCTTACCACCATCATGAAAGCCATTTCTACTGCTCAGCACAATACTGTTGTTTCTCTCCTCAATGAGGGCTATTCTCAGCGTCAAATCAAGGAGAAAACTGGTCTAGGGAAGGGTACCATCAGTAGGATCAGCAAAGATGTGGATGGAAACAAAGAAAACAACCTTGGTGGCCGCCCCTCCAAGCTGTCTGTTCGTGACAAACAGTCAATTATTTGTCAAATCAAGTCAGGGAAGCTTGATAATGCAGTTCAGGCTACCCAATTCATCAATGGCATCATCCCCAATCCTGTCACACCCCAGACAGTCAGAAATGCACTCAAGGAAAATCAATTTTATGCTGCTACAAAGAGGAAAGCTCCTCTTCTCAAACGAGCCCATCACATCCGGCGTCTCCAGTTTGCAAAATATCATGAAAGCTGGACTGTGGAGGACTGGAAAAGGGTTCTATGGACAGATGAGACCAAAATCAATAGGATTGGGTCAGATGGAAAGGTTTATGTCTGGAAACAAAGGGGAGAACCACCATCTGATAGAACAACATCACCTACTGTCAAACATGGAGGAGGAGGAAACCTCATGGTATGGGGTTGTATGGGGTGGAATGGAGTGGGAAAGCTCATAGAGGTGCAGGGGAACATGGACAAGGTTCAATACTGTGAAATTTTGGAGAGTGGAGTTCAGGAAAGTTTTGAGAAGTTGGAAATGGTGGATGGCGAGCGCTACTTTCAGCAAGATAACGACCCCAAACACACATCTGGACTGGCCACACAGTGGTTTGAAGACAACAACATTCAAGTCCTTGGCTGGCCTGCCCAATCCCCTGACATGAATCCAATAGAACACCTTTGGGAACATCTCAAGCGCCGTCTTAAAGAATATCCGACACCACCCAAAGGAGTACATGGGTTGTGGGATAGATTGGCTGAAGAGTGGGGTGAAATTCCACCAGAGGTATGCCAAAACCTGATAGAAAGTATGCCCAGGCGGATACAAGCAGTTATAAAGGCAAAAGGTGGTCATACAAAGTATTAGATAGAAAATTAATAGAGGGTCAAAAAACTGCCCCAATGAGTAATCATTTTGTTTGGCCTATAGCTTAATGGGTTTTGATCCAAATCACATGATCCAGGGTCCATTGGAAAGCCACGATGTCATAGTATCTTACATAATTCCCCCAGGTCCCCTGCTTATGTCAGCACTTCATACCATATTGATCTTTCAAAAATGTACAAACATTGGGGCAGTTTTTTGAGCCACTGTAGCTACCTGCTGTGGATCATATTGGTAGTATAGCCTGTAGTTTCATCAGATGGCATCTTGTCAGCAACAAGAATGACTTACTGTTTGTACTCCTCAACCCAATTCTGGAAACCTCCCTCAAGTGTGTCAACTTGTTTACAGGTGATTTCAAATTCTAAGCAAATTGTTAATAGGTGAACTAATTTAATAAAGTGTTTATAGTATTGAGTATGTAGAAACTGTCCTTTAAGGAGGGTGGGTGCAATATACAATGTCCAGATTGAATGTGTTTCAGCAATAATCTGTGCCCTCTTGGATGCAATATTTGGAACCCTAGATCCAAATGATGCTGGGATTGTCCCTCCTGCATTTTTGGTAGCCTCTCCAATAGCCTCCCATACTGTTGGTGACAACACATAGCCTTCACCATTGTGGGGAAGGTCCTTGAACTTCCCAGTCCAAAGGTGAATCAGATTTGGAATGAGGTTAGACCAGATAAGATGCATGAAATCATAAGGGAATGAACAGGGGAAAGAGAGTGAGCTCAGAGTATTGAGCAGTGGTATACCTTTGATGCCATACTTGGTTGCAAGATGTCCAGAATGTGTGTCACTTGCAGCATATTGGACTTCCTTTGCCTGTTCCATGAATTGTACATGATCTTGTAGAGGAAGTTCAGCTGGGTCATATTTGTCTTGTGGCCCTGGGAAGCCATCATGGCACAATGGAACATAGTGCATTGTTAACTGTGAGGATGGGATGCAGACTCCTTTGATTGTGCACATCTGACATGGTGAAATCACATTATGGCCTTTCATGTGCATGACCATTGAGATCACAGGTATATCACCAAAAACCACAATGAGGTATGCATGTAGGAGGAAGACAGAGTTGGTGAGTGCATCAAAGGCAGATACACCCATCTTGAGCTGCAATAGTTCCTGGACAGGGGGCCACAAGAATGAATCCATATCATCAGGTTTCTTTGGCCCAGGGATTGTCCCAAGTGGAATGACATTTGCCTTGAGAAACCGCTCTTCTGGAGGGAGGTGTCATGAAAATTATATTCCCATCTTATCTCCGTCTTTTGATCTTATCTTATCTCTTATCTAGGGGGATCAGCTGTTATTTCATCTATCCCCAGTAGTTACAATTCTCCCATCATTCCCATCATTCCATTTCATCATTTGATTGATGCTGTGCACTACCCTGGTTATGTTTGGTTTACCTTTCTCCATATTTATTCTACTCTGGTCCCCCTTAGGTAGTTGTATATATACTGCTCCTCTAGCTACTTGTTCTGTAGTCTTGATCTCGCCCATTCTCTGCAATACAGACAGGTCTTCTCAACTCTCTATCTCTTGTGCTATCTCTCCTCTTCTACTCTCTGATATCCTGCAGTGACTGTTATTGTTGTATTGCTGACAGGAGGTTATAATTAAACAATATTAATGGCCATGCAGTCTTGGTACAGCACTTGAAAGGACCAAAACGGTCAGTAGATAACCCAAGTGCAATATTGTGAGGATCTGAAAAAAACCACTTTGGGAGCTCTTCATTGCCAATTGTGATGAAGGTCTCCTGGAGTAACAGGTAATGAGTGCCATTGAAAATATCAGTTACATATTTTTGTTGGGTCATGTAGGTGCTTGGACTGGTATTGCACTTTCTTTGCATAGGAAATACTTGCAAGCATCACACATAGGTGGGGGTACTTGAAGTATGAGTATGGTGACCTCCCATCAGCTTTATAGCGGTCGGCATTACACTTTGGGTATTTTGTGAGGGATTCATAAGGCCCAGTGTAGCAAATACATGACAAGGGGCAACAATTGTAGCATACTGGTTGGAAGCCGGAGAGAAACTGAATGCATTTCTCTGTGTTCTTCAGGGATTCTCCTGGTGACTGGGTGGATACATAACAAAGTTTGTTGAATGTTATATCAGAGAGGCTGTCTTCAACTTTGATAGCATAGAGACAGAGGAGGACTAGGTCACTTTCATCCACCATTTGATCTGAAACTACATATCAGGTATCAGTAGAGGAGTATATTAGAGTAGACAGACCTAATTGTGAGGCTTCCTTCATGAAGCTCTCACCAAGGAGATCCCATACCAAGACTCCTTCCTGTCCAGACTCCATGCTCAGCATATTGTATTCATCATTGTCTTCTGGGAGGTCTTCATCACTGCTGGTGAGATCCTCAATTTCCATATCCTCATCATCCTCTGTGTCTTCATCATTCTGTGTGTCCTGGCTCTCATCTTCTTTGCTACTCTCACCACTATTGACTATGAACTGTCAAGTTAGATTGGATCCCCATCTTTCCTGGCTGATTTTGTCAAGGAAGTCTGCAATGCAATGGGAACAGCATGGATTTGACAAGCCATATTCGTTGTCATTATAAGTATGCAGTGGAATTCCTGGTGCTGGGGGCAGTTTGGAGGTGTAATTATCAGTTCCAGAAGGACCTGCCTCACCCATTGGAAAGTCCAGATCATCTTCAAGATCTTCAGGAGTGGTTTGCAATGGGGAACCATCTTTATGGTCATTCCCTTGTAAATTCACAAGCATAGAGTTCTCGGAATGTGTGACACAATTAAGTGTGGAGTCCTTCCCTAGTGAACAGTGTTGCCAACTAGGAGGGCAGCGTCCCATAGTCTGCTCTTTCAGTGAACTGTGAGAAGATTTCTTCCTTTTCTTCTCCTGAGAATCACATTTAATACTCTGCATCAGGAATGCATTCTGCTCTAGGACTAACAATATGAGATATGAAGGCCCCTGGCCTTTCTGGTGTTGCGCTTCAGTTTTGCAATTAACTTGCAAGCCACAACCACATGCACAGGGATGTTGGTTTGCACCCATAGTGCACAATCTCTAAGAAACAGACATTAGCAGGCACTCATTGAAGATGCATACATGAATTGACAGGCCAGATCCCAACATCAAAGTCTCTTTCCACCTAGTATTGTCCTTCCTGGCTGATGTTGCCCTCCTCAATGTGCGCCTTGATATTTCTGAAATGGCAGAATGTTGTGTGTCGCACCTGTGGCAACATTCCTGGGTTTCCTAGCAGTGAATACATTAGCTTTGTTTTTTACTTCATTCAATCTTAATTGTTCAATGTATTGTACTTAATGTGTATTTTACAGTTTCTATATACCTATATACTGACTACTAATGTATTATGAAAGGTACTTACTCAAGGGCCAAAGAGGAGGGAGGGCCAGGAGATGATGGTAGTGGTTTGGGACAAAGAGCAAAACCATGCAAAAGTGGGCCACCAGCTGATGATACAGCTCGGAATGTTCAGCCACCAGGTGTACAGTTCCCCACACCCAGTGAAAGGGGGCTCCTGGGCTATAAGTGTGCTGATGCTGTGTAATGTAATCTCTTACACACACACACACCAAATCTAATAATCAACACACAAATGGTAGGAATTGCCTGTTTTGAGTTTGGGTTCAAGTGCTTGGAAACACTAAGCTTTGAATAGTACTAGTCAAGGCCCTTTCCAATGATCTCTTGATGGGTTTGATTCAGACAAAGCCTTAACACAAGTTTAAAGCTTGCTAGGTATATTTATAATATCTTTCAATCCAATAGACTGAGTACCAAGTGTACATTCAATTATTAATGATCCCAAGTGGATCTATAAGTCCAAGTGACTTATTAAACAAACAGTGCCAAGTGCACTAAAGGCCAAGTGCCTAGTAATTCCAATGGACAATGCAGTACTAAGTTCCAAGTGAACTAGGACTCTTCAATTCTATGATCTCTTCAAACAATTCCAATCAAGACAACTTGAAGCAATCTGATCCTTAATTCGTGCATGCAATAGTGTTTCAACAAATATGATTTGTATACTCTATAGTAGTGCAAAGTGGGGGCAAGATTCCTTCCCTTTGCGCTACTCATCTACAGTCTATTTATAGTGTACAAACTAAATATCATAAGGAATTGTAAATTTTATATGGAACTGCACTCTCCCGTGCCAAGGATCTTGTATTTAATGCTGACTTGCCCTCTACAACTTGGTGCGCATGCCATGCATGCCAATTATGTTGTTACTTGTTACTTATCCAATATTGAAAGAGCTGGCTAAACTCTTATCAAGGCCCAACTGCGCACTTGGTTATTTAAAACAGCATGGCACTGTCTTTTACTTCTCCTGATCATCCCAGTTGTCATTTAGTGTCCTGTTTCTTCCGGTAGTTAATACCAAGTGCTCCTGACTAGGATTGGGTTGTGCAAGTCCTGAATTTACAATTACTTCTCCTATTAATGATGATCCCCAGACTAATGATATCATACTACAATGGTTACTTATGAATTAAGATACTGAGGTTGTAACCAGGCATGGTGAATAGGACTAATAATAGGCTGTACTCATAGTCCTCTGTACTGATAGTGTATTACCCATTAGACTAGTTCACTCTGATTAGCCATCTCGGAGCTCGACTCTAATCCTTTATTACCATTTACTTGGTTATTAGAAATGATACTAATAGCCTTACTTGTTGACTTTATAAGTGCAAACAATTTCGGGCCCTATCACCAGGGGCCAAACACATCAATGTTTTGGTTATGCCCCAAACCAAAACATTGATGTGTTTGGCCCCTGGGTGTGCAGAACTGTACACCTGGCAGCTGAACATTCTGAGCCATATCATTGGCTGGTGGCCCGCTTTCACATGGTTTTGCTCTTTGTCCCAAACCACCACCATTGTCTCCCGGCCCTCCCTCCCCTCCCTCCCCTTTGAAGCTTCAAGTAAGTACAATCCCTTCTGTAGACATAAATAGTATATAGAACATGTAGTAGTACAATAAGCACCACAATACAAAACAATGAATATGGGTGAATGAAGTTAAAGAAACTAATGTCCCCTCAGGAAACCCCTAGGACGTTGCTGTCAAAATGTCCGCAAGCCCATGCCAAGGAACATCCTTGACAAATTATATGGTTTCATTGATCTTGAAGCTCAAGTGGACAACAAGGAGGAGGAGGAGGAGGAGGAGGGCCTTAGAGATGACCTGGTCAATGGTAAGTTGACTGCCATGTTTGTTGTCCGGGGGCACATTAACTTCAACATTATAGATTTCATTGATGATCAGATGCACAAACAGCCTGATGACGTGCCAGGGCCATCGAGTTCCTCAAGGGTGGATCACCACCACAAAAATGAATGCCTTAACAATTTATTGGAAGGAATATTGGAGCAGTCACGCATGCACCAGTCAATGTGCAATAATGACAGTGATTTTGATAGTGACACGGACTCCCCATCCCAAGGTAACATAGACCACCGGCCAACTGATCAAGATTACAGACTACTGAGGGTTTGCTGCATTGTGAGTACTTAATCATTGCAATTTGTTATTTCACTGATCTGGTATATTATCTCTAGGTGGGGAAGGAAGAGGATGATGTCATGTACCTTCTGGAGAAAGCACTTCCAGACCACAGGATGAGGTCAGCATTCACATAGGACAATATCAAAGGCTGGATCTATATTGAGGCCATGATGAATGTTCACCTATCGCACCTCCTATATTTGGTCCCCTGTATCATTCAGCCTCAGAAAGGCTTCTCTGCAGTTGAGATGGATGATTGGACTCACCTGTTGGACATGGAATTCTGTGGAGCATTTCCCTCCATTGGAGATTGGGTCACAGTCCATCAGGGGCTTTACAAAGGGGATGTGGGATATGTCTCATCTGTTGAGAACTGGGGGCAAGTTAGCCTCCTTCTAATCCCCCATCTTCCTTCTTGCAATGCCAGCTCTTTGTCTGGGAAAAGGAAACGCACTCCCCCCCACTCTGATCCCACCCAATTCAACCATCAGATGTGGGATGGTTTCATGCTGGCCCACCCCAACACAAGATCCTCAAAGAAAGAGGATGGGACATGTACTGTCTGGAGTTGCTCATTCAAGTTCTGCCTTGAGTGTAAACAATTCCACATCCATACAATATCTCTTGCCACAGTCTCCATGTCAACCAATGTGTTTTATGCATTTTCAATGGCCCCCCAACCCAAAAATGAACATGCAAAATTCCCTTGCCCCTCAGAGTGAAAATTTTATGAAGGTGAAGAGGTATTTGTCAGGTCTTTGAGAACATGGGGTATTATCAAAGCCACAGGGGCGCATTCTGCAGAAGCAGATCTTAAGACTGGGGAGGGCAGAAGGATGGTTCTGTGGTCTGACTTGCGGAAGCATGTTGCACCTGGTCACTATGCCAAAGTATTAAGTGGAGATCTGCAGGGGGAAAGGGGATGGGTGATAGGGGTGGATGAAGAAGAAGTAACTATTGCTGACTGACTTGTTGAGGAGGAAGTAACTCAAGGCTATGTGCTTCAAAACATTCTAAAGGTAGGTACATTATCAATACCCTCAATAAACTGCTACTTAACATTCAAACAGCCACATGCAGTCCATATCAATTGGATCAAAAGTCATTGACCCGCCAATTGTACTTCATGGACAACCATCCACATCAAGTAGCATGCCTCTAAAGCACAAGCGAGTGCCGTGGATTGGCACAGAAGTCATAGTCAAGAAGGCCAGCCACCCAATGAAGGGCTATCATGCAACTGTCAAGGATGTTCAGCCACTGCAAAATACATTAAGTGGCCTCAAACTCACTGTCCAATTCATCCACCTCAACCTGGCCCATCCATTTCAAGCTCAAGTTTTAGATTATGATGACATTGTAGAAATATTGTAAGTTATCTTATTCCAATTGGTTGGCATTATTAACATACTTCCCCCAAGTTCTCATCCCAAGCTGTACAATTTTGCCCCTACCAAGAACAAAAATTTCACACCCCTTCCAGCTCATTTTGTCCAGAACCCACCTACAGAACCCACTGCCACAGTAGCTGGGAGTAGTAGCACCCCCATGCCTGATTTCCACTACTCTACACCAGCCTGGAACCCATCATTGCGGACCCCTGTTCCATTTTCCTTAGAGGCTGAGCCAGCCCCCCAGAATCCCCACCTCCCCACCCCATCACAGCCACTCAAAAGTCCTTCCCACCCACTACTATGTAGATCAATAGCTCATTGATATAGCATTGAAGGTCTCAGTCACAGGCTGGGAACATGACAGCAAGGAGCTGGTTGTCTCAATTAAACAAGTGAATGGATGGTTGTTGTTCCAGTACACACATTACATGACAACAAGGACTGTGCCTCCAGAATAGGTCATCCCAGAACATCCCAACCTGATATATAACAATAGGTTGCTTCTTGTGATTGAGGGCAACCATTGTGGCAAGTACATCCATCGAATACAGCATCAGTATGACAACAACCAGCCAATTGTCTTACTAGCAGTCCTCAATTGGACTGAGGACGGCCATGAGAGTCTTTCTGAGGAATGGTTGGAGCTCAGTCCTGACAAACTGTGTATTGGCCATGAGACAAAGGAACAGAAAAAATGGAATGACAAACTAATGGCTGGGCTTTGTGAAGAAGCTCAAAAGACTTGCACAAAATAAATAATAGGTACTATTGTGCATTTAGTGTAATACTGAATAATTTAGGTGTCCTATAATCTTAATGTACATAAATATCTTCATTGCTATTTTTTTGTAATCTCTGTCATTTACCCCCCCGTCTATCCCCTTTGTCTGACTCACACACACTTTGTTCCCTGCCCTGTTTCTTGTTGAAAATTGATGTTGAATGTTGTGTTTATCAGGTGTCCACCTTGAATATGGATGTGGATTGTAATATTCTTCTAGCCACAAACACACAATGAGGAGTACAATCTTTAACATATCTTGTAAGTATTACCACATACCTTTTCTCCAGCTGGATGGACAATGCTGACTTCTGCATCTGCCTTGCTATTGTCAAGGACCAGGTTACCACCTTCTGCATGCAATATCAGCTTCAGCATGAACCCCAATTCAAACCAACACTCACCTGTTTCCCCAGTTGCATTGGCTCTCTGACTTGAGACATCAGAATGGCAAGTTACCCAATCCCTATTCTCCAGTAAACCAAGTTGATTCTCTGGTGAACAAGGTTCCACAAAATCATTGGTGCTTTCTTGGTCAGACTCTGTTTCAGATTCTGTTGCACTTGCCCCATGATTGCTTGCAGTGCAAGATGGAATTTTAGAGGTAACAGTAAAGCTGGACTTGAGGTTTGTGTTCATAGTATTCTGAATTTCCTGACTTGTATTGTGGTTTATATATCACTAGTCTACTGGAGTCTCTACCCATGCTCAGTCAAAGGTCCAAAATTTAGAGTGGTGAGATCCCTTTAGCTCCACAAATTTCCCATTCTAATTTCTATGCTAGTAAACTTATTTTACATGAACCCTTCTGTCACGAGATCCATGGTCAGAAAGAAAAGTTCCAGTGCTTATGGTAGTAAAATTGGCTGGTGGTCTGTTCCTGTGTCAAAAGCCCCACTGACAGATCTTAACCTCTATTGAGGTCTTTACACTAAGCCACATAACCTGTGCGGACACATGGACTCATTTGGCAGGATGCTCAGCCAGATGACAATCTGCATCTGTGCCAAGTCCGCATTAATCTGCGTAATTTTATGTGGACACGCAGACAAGCATGGATGGATGACATGTAGAGTCCGCGTGGCTGGCCATGACTAATAATATTACTAATCAGATTATTAATGTAATTTTTATACTATTTGTTATTAATAACATAACATAACGGTGCTGAAAAACTTGCAACCAACTGGATTCGAACACGCACAGGGATGAGCATTACGTAATATTTTTTGTGTTCATAACTGTTGGGCAAGGCAGGCATTCAAAGCTAGAAGGTAAGCCAGCTTGAAGTCCACATCTCTTAATCACGTGATCACAAAGCACATGCCATGGTCACATTACCATTGCCACATCTTCATTGGTTCTCTTCAACCACATCAACGACACCCACCAAACTGACAACACCAACACCAATGCAACCACAATGCCAACACCAACATGCCCAACACACCCAATGCCAACAAACACCGACAAACACTGAAACGATGTGGGGCGAGGGGTGGAAATGGACCCAGAACAAGGGGACCACAAGAAAAGGGTGCCCCGAGGGGCAGAGTGAGGTGAGTCCCACATTGCCACTCACCTATGCACTCACCACGCAGCACGTCCCCTCCCCCCCACTTCAGGAACCTGAGACGAGAAGGGTATGGCCACCAACATCCAGGGTGCTCCAGTGCACCTAACTGTGAATGCAGGGCGGGCCCAAGGAAGACAGCAATGACAACAACAACTACAATGAAGACGACCACCACCACCACAAGGATGATGACAACAACAAGAATGGGGACAACAACAAGAAAAGCAGCCAGTGCCACTGCTGCTGAAACCCAGGCCACTGATGACACTGCAGGGGTTGATGAGGACAACAGGAGGGCGGGGGCAGGGGCCCCCACCTATATTAAATTACATTTACCATCCATGTACTATTATCAGTAATGACATATGTTAATACCCTATCAATTATGTAGATTGTCAGTAAGTAAAAGAGTAAGTAAGTCCACAGAACCTCCAGTATAACCTTTCTTAAAAAAATTAAACATATCCCCAGTATAATAGAAGAAAGTAAGTGAGTCCGCACAGACTCTGTGCTGTCCTTGCAGAGTCCATGCAGAGTCTGCAAGGACATGTGGGGGACTGTAAAGTACAGCCTCTATTGAGTCTTTAAAAATACAACTCATTGTTTTTCCTTCCAGTATGTTCTTTTCAATGGCAAAAACCAAAGTTTCCAAAACCACAGTGTCCAAGACATCAAAGCAAAGCAGCAAGGCCAAACCACCTTCAATGTCCTCAAAATAGAATACAATAACAGGTAACCATTCCTTAATCATCAGGACACTATCACTTATTGCATTTTACTTGAATTAGGGATACAAACAAACACTCTTGAGGTGAAGTTGAAGAAATTGAAAGGGATCACTGGCTTTGACAACATGCAAACTGGGAGCAATGACAAAGATAATGAAGACAAGGAGAACACCGAGGATGAGAATTTCAAGGATGAGGACAGAAAGGACAAGGACTAGGCTATAGCATGGGTACTCCCGTGGGTATGACAAGGTTGACCTGTACCCGTACCTGCACGGGTAGAATCAGAGTGGGTATGGGCAGGTAGCAACAGGTTAGGGTTCCCGCGCGGGTTTTTGCAGTAGACAAAAACATATAGTAAAACTAAGCTCGAATCCTTAACAGTTCCCCCAGCTTCTCTAGTTCAATTTTCCCCTGGATTTCATCCAGTAAAGCAATGGCCTTAACATCTCAACGGTAATTCCAGCCATGGACCATATCAACACGTACTTCACCAACGCGATCAAGCGAACTAGTGGCAACAACCCAGCAATCCAAGCAGCCATGAGAATCACAAAGAAGACACTTAATTGTTATTATTTGCTCACGGACACTTCAGAAACGTACCGGATTGCTATGGGTGAGTCTTCTTTATTCTACAATCGCTCAATTGCTGATCATTGTCTTGTTTCAGTTCTACATCCTTGACACAAGCTCGCGTACTTTAAACATGCGTGGTCAGGAACCATGCGCTATCTACAATATGGGTTGAGTATGGGATACAAAGATCTGGCAGCACTATCTATGGTATGGGTTGAGTACGGGTTACGGGTTACTAGAGTATGACCCATACCCTAACCCGTGGGTACCCGTACCCACAACCCGCACGGGTTACCTGTACCTGTGCTATAGCCTAACAAGGACAAGGACAAGGACAGAGAGGATGAGAATGAAGAGGAAGGGGAAATTGACTGGGATGGATTGGAAGACACTGTGGAGTGAGATCCTTCACAAGTAGAAAAATAATTAGATGAAGGTAGTACAAAGTACAAAATACTTTTGGTTTTGGAAGTGAAGAGAATGATGTGGGTGAACAAAGACGCATCAAAGTCAGCTTTAGGTGTGCAGAATGTAAGGTCATTCTTGCTTGTTTTAGGTGCACAGAATGTAAGGTCATATCCTTGCTGAACTGTGGGGGACTCAGCTTTAGATGCATGGAACATAAAGTTGTATTCTTGCTGACATGCAGGTCTCAGCTTTAGGTGCATGGAATGTAAGGGCATATTCTTGCTCATTTTAGGTGCACAGACTGTAACATTGTATCCTTGCTCATTTTAGGTGCACAGACCATAATGTTGTATCCTTGCTTGGTTTAGGTGTGCAGAATGTATGGTTGTATCCTTGCTGAAATGTGGAGGTCTCAGCTTTAGGCTGTTGAGGGGATGCTGAACAAATACAGCTCTCCAATACTAGTACTATAATATATGAATTTTTGCATATCAAATTGGATGCTTTTCAGCATCATGTGGGGGAATTTTCCATTGATAGACAGGTGCATTTCAAGCTCACAACAGATGAAATTTCATTACTAGCTATAGAGGTCTGAAAATGAATGACAAGATTACTATACTAATTGAATGAATGGTTGATGGAAAACATCTGGATCACGGATGAATTCAATCTCAGTAAAAGGGATGACTACAAAGGAACCCAGTGCAAAATTCATCTATTACATTAATGATTTACCTTCACTTTTTGTTGCTCTCAGGCCTCTGGGAACTTCATGAAATTCACACCAAGGAGACTGTTGCTATTTTTGCCATTAAACATATGAAAAACATCATGCAGAATAAATCACAGGGGTATGAAGTGGGACATATTTTGTGAAGTTTTCATCCATCTTATTCATACCTTATGAAGGGGAAAAACCTCCTTTCTCCACCCTATTTAGTGGTTGATTTTTATATCAAATCCTGATGAAAATAATCTCATTTCAGGGGGAACCAGATGATGGAAATTCTACACTATTTGTATTACTTCCAGCTACTTAAGTCATAGAAAATGAGGCAGAATTTCCCATCTTAAGGGTTCCATAGTGGTTAGCATTAGACTTATTGTGAGCATTAGCCTTAGCACTAGCATTAGAGCTAGTCTGACTACTCACATTCTTTGTTTTTTCACAATGAAGATACAATGTTACCACCTCTCACATTGTGTTCACAGCTTTTATGTTCCCCTCATGTGTCTATTAAAGTCATCAGAGGAAACATTTTGTTCACAAATACAATGGTAAATACCAATGTATTCACCCAGAGACATTGAGAAGAAATACTATGTTAGATCATCATGTGATTTCCCATGTGATTGCTGGGCACATCGCTTATTCCCCGCGGTGCAAAGGTTCTCAGCCTGAGCCGGACCCAAGCCGGCCGGGATCCCGGCCTGCGGCTCAGGCTTTGATAATGTCAAGCCTAAAGACGGGCCTAAGCCGCGGCTTGCAGGCCGAGCCGGGCCGGCACATCACTAACTATAAATAGGCACGACTGGTTGTAATGATTTCCTCGTGGACTGTCAGGGTTCCATCATACATCACAGGCTTCTCTTCGACCGAGGGATTTTTAAGGCGCTGCGCACCTCACGGAATGGATCGGTTACAACACTCATGACGGCTGAACTAGACTCTGGATATGTGACAACAAGTGTCATTTTGGGTGTTGTTGCCCACCTTTGGCTTCGCCATAACGAACCCTCCTCCGCCTTACAAGGATTGTGTTATACGTTTGGAATCCCAATATCGGCGACTCTACTCATCCTTGGTACTAGCATGGCTCGAAACTCTTACCTGGTTGTGTGGATTGGAGCTTTCGAAGGGGCAACGTACATGACTATCTACTTGTCTTCACTTCTGTTATCAATTTCTCTATACCGACTGTCTCCCGCACATCCAATCCACCACATACCTGGTCCAAGAATCTTCAAATTGACGAAGTTGGCCGGAATAGGACTGTCGTACACTGGCAATCAACACTTGGTATTCAAACAACTACATGACCGATATGGGAGTGTTGTTCGAGTCGGTGAACAACACTGCGTCTCTTTCTTATTCCCTTCGGTGACTCATTCTATTCCTTATACCCAGGCCCAAATGATGTCAGTATTTCAGACAAAAGTGCAGTTAACATGGTGCTCGGAGCAAGCGGTCTCCCAAAAGGGCAATGTAAGATATGTTCTTTAGAATGCCTTGTACGATACTGAGTCAAGATGTTTTTGATAGACTACAAAGCTAGACAGGACCCCCGTGCCCCTTCTAATCTTATCGTCCTCCAAGGCGAGGCACATGCGAACCGTCGTCGAATCTGGAACAGAGCAATGAGCCGAGAATCTCTGAAGGGTTATGAAGATATTATTTCTATTAGGGCCCACCAGCTATCAAATAAACTTGCCGAGAAGGGCGGGGAAAACATTGATCTGTCCTCTTGGATCACGTATTTCGCGTACGTCCTGTTTCGGTGCTTTCGACGGTCAAGAAATAACGTGCACCATTTGTTCGTTCACTAGTTTTGATTTTATGGGTGACTTGGCGTACGTCTGTTCACGATAGGTAAAAGTGTATCGATTGTCTCACCGAGGTTCCAGGTTTGGAGGGGGCTTTGAACTTCTGCGTGACGAGGGCGACCGTTCGGGGATCTGGCAAGCTCTAGACAAATTTGTGGTGTGAGTCTGTCAAACCGTTATCTGTTGCAGCTAATCCGAACTTCAACAGAGCCGCGTCAATGATCTCACATGTACCATGGCTAGCTAGCACCCTGAACCTCGTTCCGTTGCCCGCTCGTGACCGCCTTCGTAAATTTGGCGTGGACAGCGCCATGAGACGTATGCGCGCGCAGGTTACTCGAAAGGATATATGGTATCATCTGGTATTTTGTCTTATCTTTGCACTTCCACATAACATGATGATATACTTGGCAGATGGACGAGGGTGGCCATGAGAAGCAGAAACCTGCTCTGGGAGATGTCATATCTGACGGAGCTATGGCTATCATCGCTGGCGCAGATACGACGGCCTCAGCGTTGTCCTCTTTGTTTTTCTTATTGCTCACCAACCCAAAGTATCTTGACATTGTTGAGCAAGAAGTCATGTCGACTTTCCCCCCCGATATGGACTCAATAGACACCTCCAAACATACGGAGGACGAGATGCCCTGGTTACATGCATGCTTGTAAGGCTTATTTTCACATTACGATCCTCAGGTGCTTAAGTTTTATGACAGGAACGAGACCCTTCGATTGTACCCGCCGGTTCCTACCAACGGACCTCGTCAAGTCCCCCCTGACTCTGTGGGAAGGGTTATCGCTGGCGTGTAAGCTGTTTCATTTCACTACAACTCGTTTTGGGCTGATTCGCAATCAATTATTACGGATACAAGAATGATCCCGCCGGGAACTCAAGTTTACGTGCCGCCCTACTGCCTCCATCGGGACGAAAAGAACTTTTCACCCCACACTGATGCATTCCGCCCCGAGCGATGGATAAAGCCATTCGGGACAGAGTATCACACGGATATCGATGCGTTCATTCCTTTCTCATACGGACCTTCGAACTGTGCAGGCAGAAACCTCGCGATGCAGGAAATGCTGATGGTGGCCTGCCTTCTCATCCATCGATTCAAGTTCTCTTTAGCACAGCATATCGATATTGTGAAAAGGGAGTGGCCCCTGCAACTTCATGATCACTTTGTAAACACACGCGGCCCTCTGCTAGTTCGACTTGAGCAAAGAACATCTCCATAGTTCGTCCGATTTAGTACTTATTGTCGTCACTAGAGGTTAACGAGGTTTGAATTGTATATGCTACAAGTGTCAATTACATGCAAGCCTAGATTGCTATGTTCTCGTGTATGCTTCCTTCAACTGTCCGAGTGCGGTCTGTAGGAACAGTATAAGTGATGAATAAAATAGCCCTCTGGAACGAACGAACCTCATAGAATTGGGTCAAAGGGGCGAGGTCCTTTTCAGTGATTTTCAGCTTCTTCACCTTATCCAAGTGATCAGCTTCCCTGAGCACGTTTTTGAAGTATCGTGCCTACAATCAAACATCAATTTATTGGCTAGAATTCGGCAGGGCGCAAGCTACGTACCTCTTGCTCTTCGACCAACGTCCATGCGTCGCCAGCTCTCCCAGCACGTGCAGTCCTACCAACACGGTGGACATACTTGCGCATGTCAATGGGCACGTCGTAACTAACGACATGCGAGACATGACTGATATCGATCCCGCGCGATATGAGATCAGAACAGACAAGGCTTTTGAAAGAAAAGTTAGTCGAGTACAATGGAATGGTAAAAAGTGACGAGTGACCACTGACATGTGAATTTCTTGGGCTTTGAACTTCTCAAGAATCAACTTGCGCTCACCCGGGGGGAGATCGCTGGAATATGCCCGGACAATGATGGGCTTCACAGAGCCAGCCATTGCGGTCTTTGCCCGTGCTTCCTCGAAGAAATCGAACAAACGAACAAGCCGCGTTGTCGATTCTGCAGATTTTGTGAAGACCAGGGCGTTCGTTACCTGGTGGGCGTGCACGAGGTGGAAAAACATTAGTGGCTTTTGCGATGGTTCACAGACGATCATGTATTCCTTTGCGAGGGATGAGATGGAAACTAGTTCAAAATGGAAGATGTGAACAGTACCGTCAGTGTCGAGGGCATGGAAAACTTCTCCATGACAACATCGAGGACGCTAGAACCAGCCGCCTGGTCATTGCTTCCTTGGATCACGAAGTATTTAGGATCTCGTAAATCCAGAGCAGCAATCTTTCCAGGATCCCGCGTAAGAGTCGCGGAGAAGAGTAGCTTCTGACAAGAAGACTGCTTTCGTTCTGTAGGGAAGACTGGTATGTCGGGGTAAGGGAGAAGATGCATGAATGTGGGTGCCACCGCGTCAGGGAAAGGAAGGGAGTTCAAACTAGATTGAACGGTTTGATCTACATCCAAAGGACGTGCTGGAGGCGGACGTGTTGCAGCCAGAACCTTTGCAAGCCAGTCTTGAAACGACTGCGCGAGTAGACGATCAGCTTCGTCAATAACCTGTGAGAAAGAACGTTGTGTGGTGTTCTTGTTATACGGCTTCTTTCAGACGTACAAGGAACCGTAGATGTTGTAGAGAGAAATTTGGTGTCCCTTTCAAGTGATCCATCAGTCTCCCCGGTGTGCATATAAGGATATCAACCTTGCTGGATCCTCCCTTCAACCTGCAGAAAACGTGAGTTATAGGGAGAGGCAGCCAGTGTTTGATATGACAAACTCTGTTGTCTTGTCGGCAATCAGCTGCGACTGTTCATGAGAGAAAGATTGTTGGCCTGTAGCAGTTCCTATCTAAACAAAATTAAATCGAGTGGTAACTTGCCATATCAATCGACGAACCTTGAGTCCGCGCCCCTTCCCAAGTTCTTCAAATGTCTCTCTCACCTGAGCGACAAGATCTCTTGTTGGCAATACAACCAAAGCACGGAGCCGAGTGACTATCCGAGACGAGAGGATCTAAGCAAGGGTCAACGAATTTCTAGAAATGTGATGAACGGGCCTACTTCGATGATAGGTAACACATATGCCAACGTTTTTCCGCTACCAGTAGGGGCGGAAACGCAAACATCTTGAGGGGGGTTGTATGGAAGATACAGAGCCCGTTGTAGAGGATTATCCGGTAGAAGAAATGGGAGCAATCTCGTCTGAACTGCGAAAATGTGAATTCAAGGGAGCCTTGAACGATGTAGACAATTCGTACCTGCAAAGAGTTCTGTAATCCCTAGGTCTGAGAGCCGTTTTCTCATCTTTTTGCTCAAGCCGGTGCCGCCATCAATTTCACCAAGCGGAATGGGCAGCAATTTCGTAGGATTCACTATTTCGGCGTCAACCAGAGCTTGATCTAAGCCTTGGAGTGCAAGGTCAGTTTTAGACGGCGCATCAGGGAGGACTGGCAATGGAAATGAGGGAAGTGTCGGTTGGTAGGTCTCCGTATGAGGCGAGACTTGCACATCCATGGCGTCCTGTGGACTCGTAGATTCCATATCCTCCACAACTTCCATTTCTACATCCTCTACCTCTCTGGCCACCTTTCTTCGCTTCTTGGGCGGTCTCCCTGGCACCTTTGAGTCCGTTTCTTCAATATCAGGTTCGATTCGAGACTCGTCGGCGTCCGATTCATCATTCTCGGTACTCGAATCTCCCTCCTGTTTATTGAGCCGTACATCCAATGTGTGGTCTCTTACAGCTTTCGCTTTAGGTTTGTTCTTTCTTCGCTCCTTCTTACGCCTGAGGTATCTTTGTTTCGCTTTCGTCTTCTGCACAAAACTAGATGGTAAGGATCGTGAAATTTTCTGTCTCACGAAACAGGGATTATTCGTACCTTTGGTTTCTCAGCGATGGGGGTGGTATCTGTCATTCTTAATCAAAGAATTTTCAAACGCCTGTCAACGTTAACCTTGTAGTAGATTGTCAACGGTTGGCGTCTCTCGCCGAGTCTCGACTTTTCTTCGATCGCCAGGTACCAATCATTGTATAGCAAAACCCTGAATAGTAAATACATAATTACATGATCGTTTGTGTATTTATTTCAATGTATATAAAAGGTATCCATCAATTCCAACCCGATTATTCCAGCGGACATTGCTGATATCTAATATCAACATGGTATGCTATCTCCGGACTGAACGTTCTATGGTGCCTTGGGCCATCGCGCCACGAGGAAGGCCAGTTTCATCGCTCAAGAGGAGCCTAAATGCGGTCTTGTGATCAGTAATGGACGAGACCCTCACATTAATGGAGCAGAACCTACAGGCAGGACATCCATCGGCCTTTTACAATGTCGAGGAAGGCCGTTATCCGGAGCCATCAACCTCCTCACGTCTGTTGGAGTCTCCTTGCCAGATCACGTTCACCCCATATGGCCGCCACCGTTGTGATCACGGCACAGACCGAAATCGTCATGGCCCAAGTGCACCTCCTTGCCCACAACCTCTCGACTCGTATAGCCTCCGTCACGTTCCAATTGGGACCCTCTTCTGCTTGGATGCCACTTATAAATAACCGAGAAACCAATTGTGATTTCGATGGCCCTTTAACAGAAAATACTAGTGTGGATGCACCGATGATCCAAAGAGGAGGGAAAACTATGCTTCGCCGTAAGCCCAGAGATCCACGATGTGAAGGATAATACGCTGATACGCACTGAATCCAAACCAGAAAAGAAGCCTTATAGTTGTTGCGGCCTTCGACAACCCCTGTGTGCGTGTGTACGCAGGCAGGCCTTCTTCCATTGCATATGAAGGTAGCATATCCGAGCTCCCTTTCGTGTCCACAGTGTCGTATCTGGGCGTAGGCTGTATTGGGAGTGTGGATAGACCATGCGACGTAGCGAGAGATTCAGCGAGTGTTGAGGATGAATCCCAAGCTTTAGGGTGGTGCGTTGTGAAATGAACTACGGGTGGAACCTGGATCGTGGCGGCCGTTTGCGATGTCATTAGATTTCGTGATTGTTCGGGTCCGGGCGTTGTGAATGAGATGCAAGGCGGGTATGCTCAAGGCGATGTTTCTGTACTTATACTTACATTGCCAGCTTGGCCAAAGGGGTAGGGGTAGGCATGATGCTAAGTTAATGCATTGTCCTCGTATAATTCCGAGATTCGAGACCCCTGCGAAGGGAGGCCTAGACACATTTTCTGATTATTACCCTGGGCGATCGGGACCAATCAGCCGCCTATCTATAAATATCAAACTTTGGGGTCCCGCTTGACACTCGATGGATATTTAAACACTGCCACCTGCCAAAAGCGTCGACCTGGTGACCGTGTATCTACAAGACAATCGCTCCGATGTCTCGATCCCCCTCAAACGCAAACCACTGATAGCGAGTAGTCAATTGCTGCATCAGACACTGACATTGACAGTGGGCCTCGTCTAGGCAACTTCAGGCCTCCGCGATCCAGCTGACTGCATTCCGTGCATCAAAAAAGGTCCTTGCAAAGATCTCCCCATCAGGCTCTTTGGGCCAAGGCGTGGTCTACACATTGAGGCCCATGGCATGGTTTGTTTGAAATCCGTATGTGTGGAGACGGGGGTACGTCCAACTTGACCCACCTTGACACATTACTCTTAGGTTCTAAGTTTGTTGCGAACCCCGCCGGACAACTGCGATGGACACGAGGCGGATCTCCTCTGGCATATTGTCGTTGACTGGATGTTGCTATTCTGGAAGTACTGGGCGCTGCCATAACTTCTATTCGCCTTCCATTCACCCATGGGCCATCTAGTATTTCCAAGCACGCCTCGTCATAAATTCAACTGCTATTACTTCCTCGGTGTTAGGACAATGGGCAATTTGCCCTTCAACATAACGAAATAGTCGAGCATCTCCTTCTCCCATCGCTTCGGGTCGTACCCGTCCTCGAACCGCATGTCGAAATTTTGGAGAATAAGGCAAGCCAGCATTCGCATCTCCATCCACGCAAGGTTTTTGCCTACACAATTCGATGGCCCTGTGGAGAAAGCAAGGAAAGAGTTGGTGTCAAGCACGACTTTGCTCTGATCCTTGAAGATAACTGGTTCCAGTTCGATTTGTTGTTCTGCTGGAAGCCACCGTTCGGGGATGAAAGAATCGGGGAATGGCGCGAAGCATCGAGGATCTCTGTGCAAGACATAGAATGGGACGAATGCAGCTGTTCCTTCTGGAACGACACTGTCAAGTGATTTAGCGCCATCGGGGCCAGATTAAAATAGGTGAAAGACGAACTATGGTCCCACAGCATGAGGTTCAGACCTTGCCGGGGTCGCACGCTGACTTCCGCTGAGTACGGGAGGAAGAAGGCGAAGAGCTTCGTTTCTGCGAAGAAATCAAGAATTATGACTGGGAATATCGGGCGCGGAATAATGGGGAACATACATCGCAGCAGTGAGATACGACAGATGTCTCTGTTTCCCGTAGTCCATTACATCATCACCGAGTTCATCGATCTCCGCTCGCACACGCTGATATGTCTTTGGGTTGGTGAGCAGGTAATAAAATAGGTTGCTCATAGCACTTGATGTGGTGTCAGAGCCGGCAATGATTGCCAGACCGCCTGTAAAAATCGATCATCTCGGCATCATGTCAACAATTTATTTCGGAGAAAAATACCATCGCTAACAACTTCAAACACGGAGGGTGGAGTGGTCGCAACTCCGTCTTCATCAATCTAGTGCGGATCAAGCAATCAGGACTTTTTGATAGATTTATATGTCTCCGAGTTTACCAGATAATGGAAGAGATCCTGGTGGGCCTGGGTGCCTCTTTTCTTCCGTGCGATCGCGCACTTTTGAGCATGTGCACGAAAGGCCTTCAGGTCCTTGCCAGCAAAGGGTCCAGGCCAGCGCAAAAACAGCGCACCCAGCCACGCAACGTGACTCATAAAAATGGCATTGCTGTTCAGATCGATTCCATGTGAAGCTCGGCCGGGGTTCGGTGAGAATGAGAATACTTACACTTGACCAGCGTTTAGGAGCTCCCATAAACCATCGACATCGGCTCCCTGGCGGACCATCTCAGAGCCACCACCAAACCTACAAAGTCAATAGTTAACATTCCCATCTCTCGGGTGAGGAGAAGTTCATACGCCAGGTCGTTCATGAAGTCGTATCTGTTCCGTAGGCAGATATCGGTCAACGCCAAGAACAACAAAAGTAGAAACATACGCAAAATAGCCCATCCATTTGGACATATCGACCGCCCCGACTTGTTTGCTCAGGACTTCTACGAGCTGCTGACATCTAGCCGTGATAAGAGGTTCATATCCCTTGAGAGCTGCAGTGCTGAAGCCTCGTGTCCAAGGACGCCGACGCCGTGTGTGTTCTTTCTTGTCCCTCAAGGCAATCATGGGCTTGATCTTTTCCTGCTCCGGGACACGTCCCTCCCAGACTAGTGAATGACGTCAGTGAAGGCCAGAAGCATGCGGGCTTATCACGATTAAACTTACATGGACCCTTGGCTAAACCTGCCGGACCCATCAACGGAGCAACCGCGGCTGGGGTTCGGAATGACAACTCATTTGGTCCTAGTCCAGAATGTCAGGGGTGTGGGGGCAGGCATGCGCAACGTGTACACACCAACTCTAACAACATCACCATACTTTGCGTGAAGCTCCGTGTAGTAGATGTGCTGCCTTCCCTTCAAAGATAGAAATGCGAACCAAAACTTCGTGATCTTGCAAATTATAGGACCGGGGTATTGCGCAAGAGGATGCCAAGGAGATAGGCGGTATACAATGATCGAAGTTGAGAGGGTCGTCCAGAAAATAGAGAATGTGGAGATAACGGCAGACAGGATAGTAATGTGATGGGTAATTAGCAACCCAGTCATGGCAGTCGGAATTCCAAGTAGGAGAATCGCCAGATAGAGAGGCTCATGGGTCTCGGTACGTTTGAATATCCAGTGAACCAACTGGAAGGGATGATTAAGTCTGCAACTTCCTTATTAGACATGTCACTTACTAGTCCTGCTCCCATAATAGAGAAAACCGTATCCCTATAAGACAGTGAGGTGATAACAGTGAGGAGGTCCATGATGTGCGGGGCCAGATAGAATGGAAGAACTGGAAAAGTATCCTTATAGTCGGTTATAACTACCCACCTCATGGAGTATCACATACCAGACGGCGTAAAATCACGCACTTGATTCTTTTGCAATCGGACTCAGGTAGACTTTGGATGTGGGTGATGCAGAACAAGATAACGGAAATTTGAGGATTGTGCGTTTGTCTGATGTAATTCCTCTTCCACGTCTGAGGCTTTATGTTGTGCCAAAGCCATCCCGATAGACTATTTTCACCCACGAAAGCATCGATAAATAAGCTTTAGACACAGTCGCAGAGTACACGTGGCTGGAGACAGCCACATCAATCGCTAGAGTTCCCGGTCCGAGGCTGATGTAGTTGTTCAAAGACAAGTCAGAAGTTCTACCAACTGCTGATTTTGTTGCGAGCGCTTCTTGGACGAAGACCAGAGTACCAAAGATTGATCGTCCAAATTTAGTCAGAACCCCGACCCCCTCGCCCGGACGCACAAATGGAGGGGCCAGAGCATGACTGGGTACAGGCTCCACGTAGCACATTTCTCTGCCAAGTTATAGATGTTGAGGGTCACCTGTGGCTCCGGATTAGGCACAAGAGCCACTGCAGGAGCGATTGTGTGTGAAATGGAAAAAAAAAGTGAATAGCTCTCTAGTGAAGAGGTTTCTGTGCTTGATAGAGAATCAGGTCTCCCGAAATGATTGAAATCAGAGTATGAGCTTGTTCCTGACTTCGGGATCGGTGAGTGGGCTGCCGCTGGGGGTGCACTTTCGGGGGATGTCAGTAGTATCTCCGAAGGCCGATGGTTATGAGTCGGGGAGTTCCTACTATGGATGGTGATGGTGATGATGTAGAAAGGAAAGGATTTTGCCAAATATTACCTCTTCAGTGTCTCTACCACAGCTATTTCCATAACGACAGGCCTACCAGGCCTACCTGTGTCGTTGCTGTTTATACCATTATTTGGCTGTATTCGTGATCCCCATTGAAGAAAATGCAGATTAAGAAGAAAACTACTCTCTTCTCGAAAGTCATGTCATTGGAGATTGAGTTCATAACCAGTCGAAGCAGACATCATTCAACACAGCCCTCAAGTAACCTGACAACTGATATTTAGTGACTCGGAGGTTACTGCTAGCTATAGGTATGAGGGGAATATCATCAGGAGATAAGCACCACCAGCGGTATCACCAACATCTCGTCTTCTTTCATGAGGATCACGGGTATGGTATAAACAGTGACGACACAGGTAGGCCTATCGTTATGAAAATAGCTGTAAATAGTTATAGAAACTGACTAGTCGCTAGTCAATACTACTGGTGCCAGCTGTGCCGGGTTCGCAGCCGATCGGAGGTCAAACCCACCGGGTTTTAAAAATTCGGCAACTCCCATCGTCGGTCGTCCCAACTTCCAACATCCGATGATTAGATGGATGGCCTCATAAATGCGCGGATTAGGGAGGCTGCAACACTACCACTGTCATGCACACCTCGTTGCCCTTTATTTCAATGCATCTACCGGATAAACGACCCAAACCCAAACCAAATCCTTGAATCACTAGCACTTGGTCGAAAAATTTCCACAGGCCCATGACATGCTAGGCACTCATATCCATGGACGAAGGGGTCCTCGAAGAAGTGGATATCAGCGAATAGGCCCGCGCATTACCCACGAGAATAGGAGTATTAACCAGGTATCAACTCGACGGCCGCAACCACATCTTTTTTATGCCAAGTTTTGACTGTTAAATGCACCAAACTCGCAACGCCGCTGCTTCCATCATTCACAGGAAGATTCACTACCCTTCATGTATCGGAAGTTTCATTTGAGTTCAAGTATATCTTTGCATCAGGAGAGCACTGCGATACCTATTCGCATCTTACTAGATACATGGCGTCGAAACCGGTCATCTCTGAAGAGTACATCTCTAATCTCGTCGGTAACGTCCTCTTTTTTTGGACTGTCGTAACCGTTCGTCCCCGGAAATTGAATCTTGTACCAATTGGACAATGGGCCGAACTTCCATGCAACCCAACATAACTCAGAAGTTGGAAAAGCGGTTCTTATGGTTTGGTAAGTTTTTCCGGGAGTACTATCTGTTGTGTCCGTCTGCCATAGAGTCGGATACCTATCAATATCGCTTGTTCGTTCCCGTTGTTGAAGGGTTTCTACCACAACAGATAGAAATGCAAGTAATGCCCGGGGGGACACTTATGATCCATGACCTCTACAGATGCCCAGATTTTTGTACGATATTCTTTTCCCTCCTGACAACGAACCTTACGGAGTTCACCTCCCCACATCATGCAACGTATGTACTGGCGCTGAAAGTGCCATGCGATGTGATGTATCACCATGACGGGGTCCCAGGCAATTCTTTCATCCTTTAGCTTTGTTCATCTACAGAATGCAGTGATCGTACCTGGACATATAATGTTCTCGGGGACTCTGAACTGCCAGGCTTCGCTGTGTGGCCGGTATAAATGTAAACGACATTTCATGCTGTAACAGATTCATTCCTCCGGCACCGGCACCCCTCTCGTGTGCTAGGGGCTTCCCGAGGCACAAAAAGGTAAGTGGTTTGTTTGTCGGCGGTTCTCTTTAGTTCTTGACGTTTTGAGATAAGATGAAAATACTGATGACTGCAGCTACAGACCCTCCTCCTTCGTCCTCGAATACCAAATCCCATACGAAAGCCCACATGCTGGTCGTTGGGGAAATGCTTGGGTGCCATGGTCTGGTATCTTTTTTTTTCCGTTTTTTCTCCATAGAGGGAGGGTTTGGTTATACAATTTCTCAGCTCGGCCCACAACAGCTAACCAACCGTCAACATGCTCTCTCACAAATGCATCATTCCGCCTCGATTTTCGTCGTTCCCGCCTCAGCAGGCCTTACCAACTTGCGGACCAAATCCAGGGTACGGTTGACACCAAGATCTTTTCACCGCTGTATCTACTCTCTAATCAGAAATATGGAATAGCCTGCATCCCCAATTGTCACCATCCGCGTAGGCAGCCTTACCCCCCGTGACAGCCGCATCGATATATCAATCGTTTCATCTAAATGTATGTATCAACCTCACCTTCTATCTTGCCTCCTTGAACGATGCGATCTCTAGTGGACAAATCTCCTTCGGATTAGTATGCACATTCCGCGTAAGTGTTGATATCCACTTGATCGACCAAGGTCTGACTTAAAAACTCTGGCTACCTGCAGCAGTACATAACGACGCGGTTTCCCTCCAGGAGGGCATGTATAGTTTCTTCAAGGAACCAGGGATCAATGGGAACGTAAACATCAATGATCAAACATGCTCTGTCAAGCTAGTGAATTGAACAGTCATGCGTGTGATAATTGTCATGTACCCTTGGGGCTTCGTGGCAAATATTAGGACGTATTCATGATACCCATGATAATCACTCTTGCGTCGAAGTACCAGAAGTCGCTCAAGTTATCGAACAATCTCACCAAACTTTGTAGAAGCGATGGGATCGTGTCTCTAGTCTTAGGTACTTAAATTCGTTTTGTTGGTGAGAATCCACAAACCAAGAATTTTACGCGCAGACCATACAAGAGCACAGCATTAATAGTTGGCTTACGCTTGTTCTGAACAGCGGCAAGATAATACCATCCAAAATTGAATTAATCGTTAGTATTTAATAAGTATATCCCCCCCTCTATCTCCGGGTGGCACATGTTAAGTAGTACAGAGCAGGCCTTCCCTTGACCTTTATTGTTCCTTGGTTTTGTCCAGGGCCTGTACCTCGAGGAGTGGATCAAGAGACGACTCAGGTTGTCTATATGATTTTCCGACACGGTCTGCCCATGTGAAATACTGAGAGAATCGCATTAGCACTTAGGTTACTTATCGCAGTCTAAAGGGTTCTCACCTGTCCATAGTTGACAGTGAAGTATATGTGATGAAGCGTATGGTGTGCGGGGCCGTTGATAACGTTTTCCAAAGGATGTCCAGTAATCATATCGGAATCGTGAATCTAAGATTTAAAAAAATCGTCAGGAATGAAATTCTGGAGCCGCAAACAGATGACGCACAAAGATAGTCCAAAAATTGATGAGCACAAATAGAACGAGATACATGACGCGATGAAGGGGGAAGAGGAATACGAAGAGGTGATACGGAACGGATTGCAAATATCCGTCAACAGGATGGAACGCGTGGGACGCGAATGGAGTCGGGACTGATTGGTTGGTTAGTCCGTGTGCATGACAGAAGGATGAGCTGACTCACTGATCCACTTGTGGTGGGGCTTGTGGAAAATTTTATAGAAAAATGGGATATGTAACCAGCGATGAATCCAGTAGATGCAGTAATCAGTGAAGAACAAGAAGCTAGACGAGTCATCGTCAATCACTATATCTCGAATCCTAGGTAGACGAAATCTCACAATGGCACGGAAGCGACGAGGTAGAAATAACCATACGTATCTAACCCGTCGTATAATTTTGAATAACCCATGACCTCCGCTTGGAACCAAGGCAGTGTCAGTAGCATCATACCAGGGAAGGCACGCAAGCTACACTGGATTTCCAGCTTGACCTGGTCCTTCAGGAAACGCGGGTGGCGCATCATGTCATGGTTGAAAATATACTTGTATGACAACCATGCGAAGAGGAAGTACAAGATGTGGACTCCAACGAGTGTCACAACCGTCAGTGAGGCCAGTTGCCGTAGCACGTAATCTCGTGGCCATGCAGATATTTGTGTGAGGGGTTTTGCTGACGAGGCATATAGCGAAGTGAGGACATCAGGGGTTATCGGAGGGTGTGGTAGGCGCGCAACCACCTGCGACCATGAGGATGCAGAATTAGCAATTGGGATGGGGAACGAGCTGTTGAGTGATTGGAATGTGTTGTGAGCATCCGCGAATGCAGAGAGCGGGACAAGCTTTGCCCACAGCCTGTCGAAGAAGAGGTTGTCGCATATGTCGAGTACTATATCCATGATATAAAATGGCCCCAAGGTGGCAACTCCACGAAGGACAATAGGGATAGAACGGCTATGATGGTGGTATGTGCACGACAGTGGGAAGGTCCGAACATCACTATATAAATGTCCACTTTTCCGTGCTCATCAGGCCACTTCAGCTATTTTTTTTAAAGCATCACGTGGCCGGGTTGTTCTGATAAGATTTGATTTCTGCTTACATAACCTACCCCAGTTGTTAAGGGTCCAGCCTCTCAGCCTCGCTTGACGGTCTCGCCTTGTACTGAATTGAAGGCTCAACTCTTCTTTCGAGTCTCCAGATTATGAAATCAGTTCCTCTTCGTTAGCTTAGCCAGAGATTTTCTGAAGTCTCCCCATGACCTGGGGACGAAAACATGTACGACATGATCCAATATTATTTGTTAAAACCACTGGCATCCTGCATTTGCCCCGCGTGAGCCATATATATATCGAATCAAACAGGTATTGAACGAACCAGCTTACAGCGAATGGTTATAGTTAAGTACGAGAGCGGAGGTATTTTGATGGTCAAGGAATCACCTTTATAAACGAGAATTTAGACGCCGGGAATGAGCGCTAAGCATGTACATCGCGGCTCCGAATTTGGGTTTATCCCAGGGCAAGGGCAAGTGTTAACAAGAGAAACGGTACTGGTCGATGTAATTTTGGTTTATTCACTCACGTCGTGTCATATGTCCCAGGATACATTATTAGCACAGCCGAACTCTCTACGAAAGGAATTGACCCCATGGTAGCTGAGAAGGTATGTTGTTCGGGAATGGGAATGATTTGTGATTGTTTATGAGGGGGGATAATGTCTCAAATTTGAGCTCCTGAAAGTCAGGAGTGAAAAAAGACACGAGGATCTAATGTGACCCACTCTGTCTCTAGATCCCATGAAGTGCAATTCACATCACAACGGTCACCCTACTCAACATGGACGAAACAGTGAGTCCTATTTGGAATCTGGGATTCCTTGCTGAGAGCATTTTGTGCTCTCGTCAAACAAGCGAGGACGCAGACGTCATGAACAAAACCCCTGGGAAAGAGAAAGTTCTGACATCAACCAAGAACTGTCCCAGTGGAGCAGATTCGGCCAAGTGAGCTTGCACGAGAAAATCACCACACAGGCTTAACGTCATCGTCATCGGATCCGAGACAATGAACCTTGGAGCTCGAAGTCCTGACAAGGCATATATCCTCATATATCAAGTGCGTGGGATTAGACAGCGCGCCAGGGTAGATTGCAAAAAACATCGCGGGACCGAGCGGGAGTAACGCGGTTAGAAAATGGTTGCGACCCTCCCACCAACAAACACATTGAAAGTGGGCTCTTCCATTGGCTCCAGAGTGGAAGCTTCACCAAGGATCAAAGGCACCTTTACACGAGCAAAATCTCCATGGTGAAAGAGGGGTAGGAAGGTGCCGATGAGAAGACGATATGGGGATCGACCATGGCGAAAGCGGGTAAGCAGCGAGAACCGCGAGAAAAGCGTACCAAGGCAGGATTTGCGCGCATGGACAACTGGATGGAAATGTGAGAAAACGCTGGAGAAAGATCGTGGCACACGTTTAGATGACTCCTGTGTTAAGTGTTATGGACGAACCCGAGCAACTGGTCCAAACAAGGCTTGAGTCGGCAGAATCAGAAGCCGGACGGTTGACGTGATGGCGGTCTATGTTTGAAACCCTGTGCGTACTGGGGGCCCCCCTATTTGTCTGGTGTGTAATTCCGTAATGGAGGTTACCTCCAATTGAAGCAAATGTTCACAGCGCCGGTGGTGGGTGAGAATTGTTGGTGGGAGAAGTATCTGAGCGGAGTTCGAAAACAAGGGTTGATGGTTCCCTCCTCTCTCCTCTAAGCTAGAGCGACACGGTGTTTATGGCGCAGCACCGTGCATATGGGTATTGGAGCATTTGTCAAAGCACATACTGATCCGCCAAGTGTAACCTTGGTCTAATTTGCCCCACGGTCCAACCTGAAACCTACTAACCTTTGCAATCACGCAACGCATGATTGGGCATGCCACTGCCCCCGTCGCACTGTGTTTGGGAATCCTTGGCTTTGTCCATAATACCTCGAAGGCGCACGCGTGCGAACTGTCACTGCGAGACGCACATTACTGCAATTTTGCAAGCCTCCCAGGCCCACGCGCGTTTCTTTTATTCGGCGAGTTTGGACACTTCTGGGTTCTGTCTCTTGTGGAATCCCCCTTATCCATAATCTACTGAAATGCTCTTCCGATCCCTTCTCGCCTTCGCTGCCATCGCAGGTGCCCTCGGTGCGAACACCAATGCTGCCATCGACGATATTGTCAGCGATCTGGATGTGACAGTGCATCACGCCATCCCCACCATCTGTATGCAGCGCTGTTGCTTTTCGTTGTAAATCGCATGTTGACCCTCGCCTCTGAAAGTGACTCTGCAGGCGAACCACACCGCCACCGACGGTACAGTCGGCACCCAGATCAACAACTTGATCTCGGCATTCAATAGCGCAACGGCCGCTCTCGCGGGCACTGGCGTCAGCGACGGATCGACCACCGTTAGGCCAACCAACGACGACGTCAGTATTGTTTTCTCCGATGTCATGCAGTAAGTAGTCACGTTTTACACTCTGCACCCCGGAGAACTTATTGTTGTGATTAAAGGCAGGTCGCTTCTGGTCTTTCCGGTCTAACCGATGCCGTCGTCCCGACGTTCACGGCCATGATTTCACGTCTCGACCCCGCCGTTGCCGCCACGACTAATCAACTCAACACTACTCTTCCCGGATCTGTCATTCTTGTTCACAGGATGTACGTACACATTCAAAATTATTGGTTTTGTTGGAACTCAGTGGGCTTCTGCTAGGATGCTTGACGCGCAACAATTCCTTGTTAGGGAGGGAGCTTGGCCTCAGACGCTTGCCGCCCTCGGATTCTGAGAAGGCTCTGTAGATCTTGAGTCTCATTAGTAAATCTTCCGTGCCCCCCCCCCTCCTTACAGATTAAATATTTACTTCAATGTGGATTGGGATGTTCTCGCGTGCAATCACACAAGTGTTGTCAAATCACCATATACATTTTAAACTGTCGTATTCTTGTGAGGTTGAGGACAACAGACGTCCACGCTTTCAACTACCTACTAATTTACTTATTCTATGGACTACAATGAAACCAGAATGCTGTACGTGCCATGTCCAGGTACAAGCCGGTGCTCTAATTCACAATATAGCTTATCTGTAATTTACCATTCTTCGTGGAGTTTCATTCAATTGGGAGATCCCCAAGGCCAAAAAACAGGCACGGTTCTGTATATATGCGTCAATATTAGCATGTTTAAATCTAGCGACGGATAAACCTTTTATATTCCTGCCATTTGGGATCGTCACCATATTTCTTGTCCCCAGATTTCTCGAGAGGGGGAACACCTGACACCTGTATTTAAACGTGAACGGGTCGTACCGAGGAAGTGGGAGTGACATTTTACCTTGCGAACGAGGAACCAAGTGAGGAGTGGACTTAAGGCTGCCAATGCGAAGGTGCCTCTGGGAAAATAGGCTGTCTGAAGTGCGGTCGTGGACAATGCCCAGATCCCAGTCCATATTCCAACCTCGCCTACATAGCTATGGAAATAAATTCAATGAGCATAAAGCAACGGTAGTTTCAAATTGATTACTTGGGGTGCCTGCTAATGCTCCACAGACCACTAGTGATGAACTTCTCGTCGTGGAGTTTGTTGTCCTTGCCACGTCTCCAGGAGGTCTTCTGGCGGTCTGCAATAACTTCGAAGAGGAAAGATGTGGCAAAAAGACCGAGGGCGGCGAAGTCGCGCATCCCAAGGGCTGGGTGGAGAGAGGAAGGGAGAGTGTTGCATAGATAGACGGGCAGACCGACGATTGTAATCCAAGTAGCTGAGCGATTCAAGTAAAAGATAAAAATAAGGAGGCTGAGAAAAGCTCTGAATACCTTGTGCCATCCAGAAGTAGGTGAATTTGCTTGGTTGTTTCTTTATTTCATCGAACCTAGAGTCTCCTCCCGCTTTGATAGCACGCTAGTAGAAATATCTCAGAGAACGTCGAGATGCAGAAGTAAAAGACTGACATAGGCCAAGAAGCTTCCGAGCCTCACGCTCCATATCCCGAGTGCGGCGCTCAAAAGCAGTTGCCGAGGTGCGAATGTGGAGAGTGCAGGGAGAGCTCCAGGTATTCCGTGGTAAAATTTGGCCTTAAGCGCAGGATAATAGAGCGAGATAAAAGTTGTGGATAAGAAACCGAGGGCACCAAACAAATCATAGTATTTTTCGTTCTGCTGTGGTACGAAAACCAGCGCGCTAACTGGATGGTTTGCGGATGATCAATACTTGATGTTTTATAAAGCATTGGCGCTCACGAGATTGTAACGCGTATGCGCTCGTCAAGGTTGGTAGCAAGCGCGAAAAGACGGGCATTGTGGTAGTTGGAAGGAAGAATGGCCGAGACTCGCTCCGGTGTCACTGAGCTTATGATCGGTGGTCACGGGCGGGAGCAGATCGCCCGAGCCGAGCATGAGCCGAGGTGGCGGCGTTAAATTTAAATAGATGCAAATATGAGGAATATAGGCACTCAGGGTTACCGCAAAGCCGTCATTAGCGAAATTGCAGGATCAACCACGGTCATTCTGGCGCGCCAAGTTGGATGTGAAATAGCAAAAAGAAGGTACTCGTATAGTTGATGCGGAGATTCTAGCATTTTATGGGACGGGGTAACAGCGTGACCAACGTGACCGAAATAACAAATCATCGTTGATTGTCAAAGATTCCCACACACCTGGTCATTGGTCTCGACAGCGAGCAGGCTCATTCCATTCCTTGTTGCTATCTTAACGACATCACTGCACTCTCAGATAAAATAGTGAAAATACCAGCTGTCGCAAGCAACTGTTTTCTTAACGAAAGCGTCGGGCGGACCTGCAAGACGATCCAACTGGGTTTGGCTTTTTCCATTGAGTTTTCGTATTTTATTTTGTACCAATATAAAGCTTCATCAGGGGTACCATTACAAAAATTACACCTCCACGGGTTCGGATGCATTGACATATCATCCTTTACAGCCCCATACTGATTCATCCGTCTATGTAGGTCTCCTCTCTATTGTGCATCGTCGACGTAAACCGCTCAGTCCTTTGCGGAAATATTATCTGACGAACCCACCATCCTCGGTACTGGCGCGAAGCGCGTTCGTCGAGCCTATCCTTGGCCCGTTCAATCCGATCACGGCCCTATGGATAATCCCCAACACTACCAGCCCCTTTCGCATGCGCTGCATCCACCGCAGGCGCAAGCTCAACCTTCGTACGTCACTCCCGGCATGTATCAAAACAAACCACCTACAGCCGCCCCTGCACACCGCGCTGAAGAGGAAGAGGAGGAAGATGACGATGACGATGACGAGGGCATTGTAGAGGAACAGCTGAGCCGCAACGACGCGGACCCTCAGGGGAGCAGTTCGTCGTCTCCCCTGGGAAAGTCAATAGGGTGTGTGCATACTCTTCTGGGAGCGCTGGGTCCAAGGCATGCTCTTTTGAGCTAACTTATTGCTATGCTTGCCCAAAGCACGACCGACACACGAGCGCCTCAAGCACAATCTTCTGCTCAGGGTCAAACCGCGCCAGATGGTGACCGCAAACGTCGCCCAGGTCGCCCTCGCGGTTCTAAAAATAGGAAGCCTCGCGTCGGTCAGGCGGGCGCAAAGCAAGAGACTACCTTTTACGCCCAAGGACAGTCGTCCTTGCACCCCGTAGTTGGAGCGGCACCCCCTCAACACCCGGATGTCAATGCGCACAATCAGCAGTACTATGAATTTCAATGGCGTGTTTTGAACCTCTGTGCTGAGTTTTATGGTGCGGCAGAAGAACTCGTAGTAAGTTATCTTTCCACATTGACGCATTGTCTCATTAATGCCATCCCATCAGAAAGGGACACCTCCACTCGTCATAGCACAGTGTTATCAAATGGGTCCAAATAGTTCGGTCGATCCCCTGAACATGCTTGGCGATGCAAAGCGAATCTGTGATACGCTTGTGAGTTACGCGAACATTGACGAAATGCGGTGTTTAACTGATCATCAACAGCTTGCCAATCCATCTCAACTTATCTCATCCCCTCCGCCCCCAATGTATCCAGTCATGCCTACAATGTATAAACCAGCCGTCACGCAACCTGCGCCGACCACGTCAGCGGCTGTCCACACAACAACAGCTAGTAAATCAACCACGCCTTCAAACATTATCTCCAACCCCCAATCTTTCGTAGTATCTCTTGGCACTCCACAGGCTGCCTACCCAGCACAATACCCGATGTATGCACCACCAGGACAATACCCAACCACACCATATTATCAATATGCCGGTTATCACCCTACTACTAGTTATTATGCCCCACAGCCCATCGCACAACCACATACGCAATCTGCACCAGCTCCCCAAGCGCAGGCGCAGGCACAATCCCAGTCCCAAAACCAAGCTCAGCCCCAACCAGCCGTCCAGCACCCTCAACCCACACCAATTGCCGCTCCCGCAGCAGCAGCTACCTCGCCACCGTCAGCAGCTGGGAATTCGGGAGCTTGGTCTGACGAAGAAACTGAACGACTGAAGAAACTCGCTGAGGACAGCCGATCGATTGGGACATCCGGCGAGATAGAATGGGACTGGGTTGTTCACCAATGGGGTAACGGCCGAACGCGGTCCGTATTCTCCATTTGTCATCACGCCCGCGCCTCCATGCTGACATTTTCTTTCTATCGCAGACATCAGATCTTGATCAAGGCGACGTCGGTAGGCTTGAAGGAGAGCACGTCGAGGGGTCTCAAGCGGCGACGCGACACCGAAGGGCCCCACGATGCAGCTAGTCCCTCAGTCCCCCCGACCCCCACTATTGCACATTCTACGCATTCCACGCACCCGAATCCGTCAGCGGCTCCCTCTGCATCTCCAGCACAAAGCCAGTCCGCCTCCACCCCAGCCGCATCGCCCGCCCTCCAGCACCAGCAGCGGCCTCCACCCAAACCGCCGACGGTATCTTCCACGTCCTCGTTGCCGTGGCCTATGCCCACTGTTGCCGTCAACACTCCGTCTCCCGTCATTGCCGCAGCGACAATTGGACAGGACCCGCAGCGGACGAGCTACTACCGTCCGCGGCCTAGCCAGGCCGACTCTTCTTCAAAATCTGCGTCTGGGACGCACGGGACCACGGCTCATCAGTATATGTATCAGCCGAACGGGAGCGCCGGCTCGGGCTCGAGGCTGGCGAAAGAAAACGGAAAATAGCCGTGAGGACTGGGCAGCTTGTGATCCCGTTCCTCTGGTGCGAAAACCATTAACTTAGCGTTGCAGGTCGTATTCGCGCCTGCTCCACTTCTCTTGACTTATTTGTTGTCACTCATAGTGTTTCCCCGACTGATTGATGGACCCAGTCTCTATATCGTTAGCTCGCTGATCTGTTGGTTTTGCGGTCGAACTCCCGTACTTTATCCTGTACTGATGTGGACTTCTCGCTCTCCAGATTCCAGTCCTCAATTCACCTCTCCTGTCTTGCTTTCCTGTCCTCGTGTCGTAATGTACCTGACTCCAGCTCTCCCTAATTTTATAGCACTATCCGCCATCCTGAAAATGTACTTGTTTCGCCTTCCGCCTCGAATCATGATTGGGTGGTTCTACTGAATAAAGTATGCATACGTTAACCAATATTCATCAACAAGCTTAATGGTGTGACGAGAATGTGTCGCAAAACTGTGGCCATGATGACATTTCACATCCAACCATTTATCTAACCTGTGACCTCTTTAAAAATTACAGATTATTCTAATAGTACAAGTGCACTCCTCCCATGTTCATCCATATAATCAAGTTCGTCGATTTCGCCGTAGTAAGGTTTGCGACAAAACGTTAATACATGCGATATATATAATTCAGGCTACCCACTCGAGAAGTCCTTCGTGACGAGCAACCAACTTGAGGTCGGCGGCGGTTTTACTGGTGGGCCTGATGTCAGCAGCAACAGGCATCTTCGGGTTGGCCTTAGTAGTGTCCGGAATTCTCTGGGGCTTTTCACTATCAGCCGAAGAGGGGGTTGCGTTCGCATTAAATTTCCAAGGGCGCCCTATCCACCCTTGGCACCAGTCTCCTGTGTGTAGCAGAGCGTCCCGGTACCGTGGTGGATGTGATATATAAACCGTGGAGTTACCGTAGTCGTAATCTGCCCTTTTCCCTTCACCACAGACCCTTTTCCGGATTAAGTAGGGGCAGCCGGAGCGCCGGATGCGCCCTCACTGGCGGTGGTTGCAGTAAATCGAGTAGGTATGGCAAGAACAGCGCGGGGGTAGAGGACGGCGCAGCGGAGGAAACTGGAGCGATGTTTTGTGCATCGTGTTTCCTGTGACCTCCGTGTTTCTGGTGGCCAGCCCCACTGGCAATTGAGAGCCTTGTACGGTCATGCTGGTGAGGCGGGGCGGTGCAATCAAGATTATTCAGATCCTTGGAGATATGGGAAAACCTTTCGTTCGCCAGCCACACCGTGATTAAACCTGGAAGGGAGACAACCGTAAAGACGAAGATACCACCGACCATACCGAGCGTCGTTATTGGAGGGTACCGCGTTGTCCCAGGCTGTTCGCAAGCAAAGCCCTCTCGAACAGAATGAACGTTCTGAGCTGTTTCCCATCTCCAGTATCGACTACCCAGTGTCATCAGTGCACAGGGATGACGGAACCTGATAAAGCCTGAGGATAACAACGGCTGTCCTGGTCAATTTCTAAAGCAGCTATACTTTAGTATGAAACCATCTCGGGCTACTCTGGATCTTCCTGTAAACATCATTGTGGGTGCGGGGGTGAGCGTGGAGGTCAGAACAGGCAAGTACCTTGTATGCAGTTCCGGATTCCGACCAGTCGCCCGCCGCTTCCCCACCCGCGATCATGAGTTCTTGAGCAAACGGTCGATCCCATAGCCTCTGTTCAAACTGAATGAGCCTATGTTATCGCGCACGTTTGAAGCCGCTTGAAATTTGAAACCGCGCCAATAATCTCGTCGTGCTCCTTTGAATAGAGGCTCCACATTTTGATGAAATGCTGTTTGTAAACCGACATTCAGCAGTCACTATACCTACCATCCTGTTTTCAAGTCGATGCGGATCCTTCACTTATCTAAAGAGGCAGCCCCCGTGGCTCTTGAAGCACCATCCCCGTGCAAGGATGTTCTCTGTCTCGACAAGGACATTCCGGACGATGTTATTCTAGTCATTGCCGAGTACCTATCCATGGCGGAGCTGCTCGCGCTTTCATTGGTTGTGAGTGAAATAGAACACAATGTTTAATATGCTCCCTGAAGTTGCATCCAAGTCCCAGCATCTACACACCCTCATACTTCCGTTGGTTTACAGAACGGTCGAGTTGAAATCAAATCAACAGTGCCGGTTGATGATCAAGGCCCTTTTCAATCGTCCAGGACTATCAGAGTCTATCCGAACCTTGATACTACATCCAAACCGACCTTCACCCTGGGCAGGTCCTGGATCGGAGAAACCCTTAAAGGAATCCGAGTTGGCAGCTTCTATCCAAAAATTGGCCTCTTCCGGAAAACTTCCTGCCCTTAATACATTCAAATGGGAGGGCCTAGAGGCGCCGAGTGATGAGCTTTGGCTGTCGCTTCGAAAATGGTGAGATACTGGATGTTCTTACAACACAGCGTGGCAGGTTAACGAGGAAACATCTCTGCTAATCAGTTGCCAACACCTGAGAGTTATTGGGACCACAGTAGGGTCGAAATCGCATATAATAAATCCTGATAGTGGTGTAAGTCCGTTCTTTTGTTGGCTTTTGGATCTGACATACTTTATTTCAAGTTGTTCAGTTTTCAAGGATTGCTTGGCTTCTCGTTAACAACACAAAAGTCCTTGCGATGGTCCCGTGAGGTATAATTATCACTCATATATTCATTATCTCACTACTTTTGTCAATTCCCATTCCAGTATTCACCGAGGGTCAAGAACTTCCTGAACGGTTGTGGGAAATGCTTCTCGTGAATTGCCCTGACCTTGAGGACCTCACGCTCGAAGGGACCTGCCAAACAGCTCAGCTTTGGGACATCAGGAAGGTACTATCGGGACGATGGCCCCGGCTGAAGAGTATATCGATCGGCAGTCTCTCCTCTCACGAGCTTCTCAGCGACGACGACGAGATGACTCTTTTCTATAAAGCTCATCCAACCCTCGAAAGGATCCAATTTTTGAATGGGATGTACTACTCAAGAACATCGATGTTTTACATCCCTCCTCTCCCTCACTTGCATTCTTTCACTGGGAGAATACAACAGTTACGGCAGGCCCCTGACCTGCCATCCCTTCGGCGCCTGATTATCACCGATTGGTTCAGTCCTTCAGCACGTCTTGCGGACATTCTTCGCTTCGCCCCTCATGTCACTTCTCTATCTGTCTCTGTAAACTTCCTCGATTCTATCAACAGAACTAGCTGTCTCGGATTGTATGAACGTTTGTTGGGCGTATGTCCTCGGATCTCGAATTTAGAGATATCGTCTACAGGACCAATCGTACTTGTGAGTGATTCTTGACTTTGGCCGTGTTTCCGGCTTCTGGCCACTGACTGCCATATCAGAAAGATTTCTCCCTGGCCCTTCGCCTCGCTCCAACACTTCGGACGTTTATGATCACACGAACTCGAAAATTGACGGAAGAGAATATGACCGTCAGCGCGTTTAGGATAGCGAACATCAACTCTCAACTCTTACATTTCGTTATTCGAGACGTGATGGAATGGGATCACCACGACCAACTGGATGGTAAATGTCGCTTCAGGCAGGTCGGAACATATGAGTTATTCGCAGACGCGAGGTTGCCATTACGACGGTCTCTGGGGATTCACGAAACTGGTGTTAACCAACTTGGTCGCCGCTTTACTCGCTCCTCTACTCGTGAACTTCTTCGCCACATCCCTACCCTATCGAATGATAACGGTTGACGTGAGCATGAGGCTTTTATTGCTAATTTGTCCGTAAATGTCAGCTATACGCTGCGTCTTTATCGCGTACTCACTTGTTATCGGACCATTCAACAGATAACGATTTATACTTCATCCCCATCTAGGGTCTTGTGTTCCTTCCTTCCGACTACCCAACAGTCAAAAATAGAATGTGAACCCAGATTGGAAGTTTTATTATGTTTTCTTATCTAATCTAATCTCCGTTACTTCCCCTATCTCTCTCATTACGCGCAACCAACCCGAATATTCTCTCACAAGGGGCGAGTCACCAGCTTTCATCATGCATATACATCCTAGAGAGCAAGACAAACTCCTGCTTCACCAAGCAAGTTGATTGAGTGGAATTCTAACATATTATTTACTAATCACTATCTCGGAATACGAATAGGCGGGATTCCTTGCTCAAAAACGGCTCGCACGAGGGCTACAGCTCAATCGGACGGAAGTCGTTGCCCTAATTGCCAGTCAATTGCATGAACGGATACGAGATGGTCAACACTCAGTTGCAGAGCTAATGCAGCACGGAAAAACGATGCTTGGCCGCCGACACGTCTTGCCCAGCGTGCCGGCTCTTCTACATGACATTCAAATTGAAGGAACTTTTCATGACGGGTAAGCTTCGAAAGGTCATTTTTTTGCGGAATGGAATGGCCATTGACCTGAAAGGGAACAGCGTCTTCCTTGTCACGGTCCATGACCCCATCTGCACTGAGTCCGGGAATATCGAGGCTGCTCTCTATGGTTCTTTCCTTCCTATACCTTCCGACGATTTATTCCCTCAGTCAAATCCTGTGGAGTACTCGCCAGAAAATGCCCCCGGGGCAGTCATTGCCAGCAAGGAACCAATCGTGATTAATAAGGGTAGAGAACGAGTAAGGCTTCGAGTTACTAACAACGGGGATCGGCCTATTCAAGTGAGTTCCTATCCATACTTTGACTTACCGTCGCTTCTGACCATGCGCCCCAAGGTTGGATCTCATTACCATTTCACGGAAACGAATCGTGCTCTATCGTTCGATCGGGGAAAGGCATATGGGAAGCGTTTGGACATACCTGCAGGAACGGCTGTTCGATTCGAACCAGGCGACGTTAAAACTGTTACACTGTGTTCGATCGCTGGTGCAAGGATCGTGCATGGGGGAAACCGGCTATCTTCGGGTGCGTTTGACGTGAGCAGGACAGACCATATCGTACGAGAGTTGATACAAAGAGGCTTTGGTCATACCCCCGAACCTGGGGCATTGGAAGTCCACGTTGACACTAACATGGATCGCCATTCTTATATCTCTATGTTTGGTCCAACAACAGGCGATAGGGTGCGACTTGGTGATACTGCCTTGTGGGTTGAGGTCGAACATGACGAGGCACGTCATAATTTAAGTATCATACTCCATTCAGATTGTTGATATCTTACTGTAGACAGTGTACGGCGACGAGGCCAAGTTCGGAGGCGGTATGATAGATGCCTCTTGCTTCTTAGATGTCTACTAACACGCCCTAGGGAAAACAATCAGGGAAGGAATGGGGCAAGCAGCCAATCGATCGGCTTCAGAATCACTCGACCTTGTCATTACCAACGCTTTGATAATCGACTGGTCCGGAATTTACAAGGTATGAGCTGGGTTTGCATCCTGATATAAGTTCTCACACGTTCCTAGGCGGATATAGGTGTGAAGGACGGGGTTATTGTGGGCATAGGCAAGGCAGGAAACCCAGATGTTATGGCTAACGTTCACCCATCACTCATAATCGGATCATCCACCGAAGCCATTGCTGGGGAGAAGTTAATTGTAACAGCTGGGGCGATCGATTCTCATATCCACTATATCTGTCCACAGCAGGTCGAAGAGGCACTGACTTCCGGCACTACGACGATGATCGGAGGCGGCACAGGGCCTAGTGCTGGAACCACGGCCACCACGTGTACTCCAAGCCCCTTCTACATGAGACACATGTTGGCAGCGACGGATGGATTACCTATGAACGTTGCATTTACCGGTAAAGGGAATGACTCGGGTCCAATCGCTTTGGAAGATATCATCAGGGCTGGTGCTGCTGGATTAAAACTGCACGAAGACTGGGGATCTACACCGGCGGCCATTACCAATTGTTTGGACGTCGCTGACCTTTACGATGTTCAGGTAAAGTGCTATGTATAAAGTGCTCCTTATGTGTCTTACTTCTCCGCCCCTTTAGGTCGCCATTCATACAGATACATTGAACGAAAGTGGTTTTGTTGAAAGTGCGTTGAATGGCATTATAAGGTATCAAGAAAGCTAAACTCGACTTAGGCACTCTCGAAGCGTTTGGAGGTCGTACAATCCATACTTATCACAGTGAGGGCGCAGGTAATTTGGTTCTCCCTTTGTGATGGTATTCCAATCAATTTCACTCACTCCTAAATTAATAGGGGGTGGACATGCACCTGACATCATTGTGGTATGCGGTCAAAATAATGTTCTTCCATCGTCCACGAACCCAACCCGGCCATATACTCGTAATACATTGGATGAGCATCTTGATGTATGTCGTTTGATTACTGCATCGTGTTACTTCTTATATCGTGTTTCTTTAGATGTTGATGGTGTGTCACCACCTGGACAAGAGTATACCAGAAGATCTGGCCTTCGCTGAATCCAGAATTCGGGCAGAGACCGTGGCTGCTGAGGATGTCTTGCACGACCAAGGCGCGATATCAATGATTAGCTCTGATTCGCAAGCCATGGGGCGTGTTGCAGAGGTCGTAAGCCGTACTTGGAGGACTGCGAGTAAAATGCGAGAGTTCCGTGGTCCTCTGTCTTCACTGGGCGACGAACCTGGCAAAGACAATGCTCGCGTTAAACGATACATATCGAAATATACCATCAATCCGTACGCAATGCCCTTTTCGACTTTGAAAAGACGACTATTCTAACGAAAATTTCCAGAGCAATCACTCACGGAATTAGCCATCTTGTTGGTCACGTCGCTGTCGGAACTATCGCTGACCTTGTTCTCTGGAAGCCTGAAAACTTTGGCGCAAAGCCCGAAATGGTCCTGAAGTCTGGCGTTATCGCATATGCCCAGGTTCACAGTTATATCTCATCATGCCCGGTAGCCCTCGCTAACTATGTTCCTTCACAGATGGGTGATCCAAATGGGTCAATTTCAACTGTTCAGCCATTTTATGCGAGGCCCATGTGGGGAGCAAAGGCGGCTTCCGCAGCGCTTAATTCTATTTCCTTTGTGTCACAGATCTCGATAACCTCGGGGACGATCGCTTCATACGGCCTTTCTAAACGGTTCGAAGCTGTGCGCGGCTGCCGCAACGTGACCAAAAAGGACATGAAATGGAATTCTGCGACCCCAGTGATGACTGTCGATCCTGAGAGTTATGAGGTCCGCGCCGACGGGGTTCTGCAAGACATAGAGCCTGCCGAAAAGCTTCCTCTTGGGAGAGTGTACAATTTGTTTTAACAAGGAATCTGCACCGATCTTTTTGGCGTTTAGAGTATCATGTATGTGACATTATTTATCCATCCTGGCCAGGCCAGGTATATGTGCATACGTTGCAAAATGTATCTACATCTATGAATGTGAATAGAACTCAAAGGAGTGTAGTGTTAAAAGAGTGCAAGTCCCTTCATATCAGTGTCGTCGTCGTCATCAACAAGGATAGGATCTCCATCTTTATCGAAGAAGTCATCCACTCCTTCATCAAAGTCGTCCAGGTCACGGAGGAAGGGACCGTCAAGAATGTCCTCATCTGATTCATGTGAATCGGGCAAGTGAACCTCAACATCCATAGCGTATTCATCACGGACCGGGGAGATCAAGAGATTCATGCGTTCGATATGCTTAAGGTGATCGAGCAGTTCAAGTGGGTACTTGAAGAGCATAAGCCTCTTCGAGAATGAATCCGTTTTGCACGTAGGGCAGTTGGGCCGTTTCTTGTTGATGAAAACGGTCTTGGTCTCTCCGCATAATCCATGCTTCATGTTGCATCGCCTGGATGGGCATCTGGTTCAACAAACAAGTGCACAGAATCGGAGGTTTGTTGCAGACAAGCTTACCTTCTTGACCGTTCCTGGCGCACAGGAGGGAATAGGGGGTTCCTGAACCGTTGGCTGGGGACTGGTATAAGGTTGGAGAGCCAAGATTGGGCCGGTACCTTCTCCCTTAGAGGATTAAACAGTGATACCATCGGGGGCGCATGAGGATGCCTCTGTGTGTTCTTCAACAGCACTGACAGGAATGTTGGAGAGTTGGATGCCGTAGCATGCTCATCGGAGTTTGATGCCAATATTGATTTTCCGGGCGATATCCTCGTTGCGACGGCCAATACGTCGTCAGGCATCGACGATCGCTGCAGCCGCTCAGAACCGATGGGTGCTTGCGCACTACTTGAAATTTGACGCTGGGGATTGTGCCGTCTGGAGGCGCGCGGCAACTCTGTCACAGCAGAAGATGCAGGAGGTGAGAGTTGGAGGACGCCATTGGATGTAAGAGTGGAGGTTGCATTCGGCGTTGCTGGCCCTGGGTCCGTAATTTGCCATAGGCCAGGAGGGGGGGTGCGTACGATGGGAATTCGGGAACGCGAGGTGCGGTTAGGAATAGGCTGGGATCCTCTGACTCCTGGACCGCGCAAAGTAAGCGGACCTCTACTAGGGTAGATATCATTTGAGGATCCGACGCGCTGAAATTTGATTAATGTTCTGTCTCATCCTATGTCCAAGGTGGACCCACTCACGATGTTTTCCCGCTCAGTAAGATCGACAACCATGGGATCGAGGAGAGGTAGGTGTTCCGTGTACTTGGGTGGCCAAGAAGTCCGAGTGGAGCTTGCGGAATTTCTGGGAATAAGTACTTGCAGGCCTGCGGATGTTAATTAGCGAACACCACACTTCTTTAGCGTGCACAGTTGGGCACAGGAAACGTTTATAATACGCACCACCAAACGGGCATGGGTTGTTCATAGTGATTCCGGGAAACCTAAAGTTCGGAAGCACAGCACATTAAATAAAGAGACCACAGCAATAGAAGACAAAAGAGAGAGCACCAGTTTTGGAAGAGTTCTACTCTTTTTTGTACCTCACTCGAATCCTGTCGGCAGCGCTTTTCACCCTCGGTTCTGAGTCAACATGAGGCAATTCCGATCGCCTAAAAACTTCCGAAGACGGAAAATGGGGCTGTTTGGCCAAAGACGTAGAAGAAAGTCGCTATGAAACTCAGGCCATTGTTTTCCGTAGTTCTGCAAGCTCTTATGGGGCTTTCTGTCAATGCTTCAGCTGGTTATTGTAAAAAGCGATGATTACCTTTGGCCGATGGCAGTGAAACTCCGAACGTGACAATGTCACGAGACCTGAAATGGACCACATGTCCTAAACTGCTTTGACAGTGCCACAGCAACACAAAAAGACAGGAATGAACGACAAGAATGGATGCCGTTATCAGCAAAAGGTCCACAGATATGAAAAGCTGAGCACAATATGTGAATATAATTATTAATACAATCTATTCTATTCTACATTACTCAATGAACAAGAACGACGTCTGATTATCAGACCCCACCACGGATTTAATGTTCTTCGGAGGTCTGGTATTGTGCATCATTGCAGTCCCCATACTGTGTGGTGTCTTGGTAGGTTTCAGTGTGTTGTGGCGAAGTCCTTCGTCGCGGGCAATCACAACCCCTGGGGAGGGCAGGAAGTAGAGATATGCATCACCCTTGGATTCATCCCAAGCTGGATCAACAGTGAAATAGAGAGCGGCCCCCGAGTATTGCGTATCAACATCATCTCTGCTGGACAAAGACGGAGAGGGAGGAACGTATGAGTATTCGATCGGGTTTGCAGGTACTTTGGGAATGTGAGGAGCACATTTGGCTGTGCCGAAGTCACTTTGCCCAGGAGTGTGGCACTTGAGGTCCGCCGAAGATCTAGTTCTACACATACTTCTCGGTTTCTTGAGGAACCTTGACTTTTGCCTTGTTAATTCGCGTTGACTGGAGCTTTCGCTTTGAGGTGGGGTAACTGTGATTGTGGGAGTATCTGGCATGATCTTTCTATACCAAATATTAAGTAAAAATCCACACGGGTTTGGGGAGGAAGAAATGCACTTGGATCCAAATAATGCCCATCGCTTGGCCGATTTTGTTGACGACAGCGTTGTGGGTGAAACATTTTCGTAAGAGGATGAGGCAAGAGTTGCTGTATTGGCTGAGCGCGTGTCATTGGGTGAGATACTGCCATTCTTGAAAACGGAGGTGCGTTTGTCAGCGTAAATATAGATACAGATAACGACAGGTGGAAAGCGTACCTCGGGCTGGCTTCGCCAGTTGTCCCATACCAATTCCAACTTCTCCGGTGGTACCTGTCTGTCCAGGAATGGGGTTCGACTAGGATTTTCTTTCCCAACGGCAGATTTCATGGCGACGATGACCAGGGAGCGGGCGCGGGATTTGAAGTGTCTTGGCAAGTGGCCGGAGAAGAGAACAGTCTCGATATGACGAAGGTATTTGACAGAACGGGGGCTACGGATGACTGCCACCACGCAAACTCGAGGAGTCGAGGGAACAGCCTGCCCGGTTCCGCACTTGGAATACTATTAATAGGATGTGATGAGATTGCTGCTGGGCTGTTCGATCAGGAATTTGTGTGGGGAGCGCTTTTATATAAGTATGGGGAACAGATGAACCAGTAACCTCTTCCATGGCCGTATGGTACCCGGTGTTGAACAATATACTTCCTCCTGGCCATGGTGGCATCGCGTCGCGATCACGTGTAGTGGTTGGCTGAGGATCAATGAAACACACAGCAAGGGGCCACGTTGTTCAGTACAATGGGGGCCAACGCCTTGCAATGCGTTCATAGGTTGGATTGTGTGGGGTAGACGTAAGACGGGCCGAGTTATGGGGCCAGGGTCAGGAGAACCACCACCCAGACTGAACTCGTGCCGACAGGCTTCGACGAGCTTAGGTATCCGTTTTGGCTTAACTCGGGACTGGAGGGGCTGCTAGTTGAGAATAACTACCTGAGCATTTGGTGTGGGCCACAGCTTCAGTATCCATAGCTCAGATATACAGAAGGTCTGGACCTTTCGCAGGAGAACCCTGGGCGTCCCTTTCATAGGACTTGATCGATAGATGCCCTCTGTGATGGTCTTGCCCTTCCACCTTTGACAAATTTGGGCAATATAGTCATCAGGATGTCTGTGATTCTCCGTTGTGTGACCATTGTTGTAGGGTCTTCTGGCCATATTGACATTTTCGATTGCCAAGCTCCCACACAAAACCCGGCAGTCTTGACCCCCAGTTTCATGACGTTGAATGACAAGTAAGACTGATACATGAGGTGGTTACATGCACACATGTGGTAACGGCTTGAGCGAACTTGTTGAAAGTCCGGTTCCGGCGCTTGCCCCAGACAGCTCCTATTCTGGGAAGCTTTCATAAACTTCATCTCATTTTTCGGTGAATCTCTCTTGTTGAGGAACATTCTAGTATGCGTAGAGCTAATCTGACGCTCAATGAACCTTTTGAGGAAGACATTGCAAACCTCAGCCCATACTTTTCGACGCCAGGGAGCTCCACAGCATCCTCAAATGGTAGTCTCGTCACACCAACTCCCACTCGACCTTCCTTTACATCAGGTTTAAACCTACCTCACATAAATGCGAGCCTCCCTCGGAAAAAGAGCCTTGGGCAGCAGAGCTCGACCTCCTCGTCTCCGACGCTGAGCAAGTTCGCCCGGCCAACACCATTGACTAGGTCACGGACGCTTCCTCGTATACATCAATCAGAAATCAAGCCCAAATCACGCACATCAGAGTTGGATGGGTTGGAGACGACCCCTGAAGTTTTACAGAAGATGCGGCGGTGGATCATCGGGGTAGCAATCGGTGTGTGCATGTGAGCTTCTGAGCCACAGCCAGCATGTCTGAACTGGCTTTCAGTCGACTTTGATTTGGACGAGGGCCCGGTCATTAATGGTATATTTCCCCCATCAATATTGTTTCCAGCAGAAGCAGAAAACATGTTAGTGGTATATATATACTTGATGATTTGTTGGCACTGATGTCGGGACGGGCAGTGCTTTCTCTTCGTTCCCGGATTCACTTCAGTTCGACCAGGGATCTCTCAGTCACTCGTTTCGGATCCGTGAACAGCTGAAGTCAGTCAATACCGAGAAGAGACCATCCACGAGGGATGGTTTTATCTATGGCTACTCTCATTTTACGCAAGAAAGAGATCCTACCTCAAAACGTGGTTACAAACAGGTCAGCGGGTGGTCTAATGCTGGTCCCTATTGTTGAACGTATTTGGTGCAGCGATCTGTTGTCATACTAACGCAGCACCAGTACCCCGCTTTATTCTCATCGCTGCTCTCTATATTCGGCCCATTATTTCAACTTTACGGAGTTCCCATGCTCGAGGCGGCCTGTCACAACATTTCAACATGGTATGATAATCTACATTTCTACCACCATATCAATCCTGTTAAATACTGCGTGAAGTAAAGGCGCGACCCGATTCCGGGAGAGACGTTCGAGCTGGGATTTCTCGGTTCCGTGCTCCAACTAGAGCTCCCACATACAATAGACGAACAGCAGTTAACCGATACATCTTCTTTCCAAGAAAAGTATGACCCAAGGCAGCATGTCAGTGCATCCACACTATTTACCGTCTCATGTTAACGAAACTGAACTCAGATCCTGGCGACTGCTCCACCCCTTTCCCCCCCACCCTTGATGCTATTTGAATCATCATTGTCGAATCTATGGTCAATTTGGGAATGCTTAGTCTTGTGCGAACCTATTCTAGTTTTCGGTGCTTCTCCGGCACAAACCAGTCAGGCAATTTGGTGGCTTCGGGACCTTCTACGACCTGTATGTCAATAGCCTTATATGCACGAATAATGCTGATACCCTCGAAGATACCTTTGGCAGGTGACATTCGACCGTACTTTACCATGCAAGATGGTGACCACTCGTTGTTGGTAAACAAACTGCCACCTAAACCGGGTGTACTCCTTGGTGTTACAAATCCCTTCTTTGAGAAATCGTGTGGGCACTGGCCCCACGTTCTTAGTCTTGGCCGACGTGCAACGTGCGGAAGACGCGCCTTCTCTTCCATGATACTCATTTGAACCTTGACTTCAGGGTGAACTCAGCGATCAGGGCAACATCCAATCCTCCTTCTGCTGGACCTGTTCCTGGATGGAAAACGAAAACACACCGACGGTACATTTCCAAGGACCGCGCTCTCCTGAAGAAACTCGAAATTGCCTGTCACGGTGACGATCGTGCGAGTGCGTATATCACTCCTGGTACCATGGCCACAGCTAACTGTGGAATCCCGTAGAGCTTGAAGCATCTCTTATCCTTCGTCGCCACTTTTGTACACGCACGACAGCTCTCATTACGCCTTTGGCCCGATACCTCAATACACTTATACCCTCACCTGCCGAGGTCGCAGCTGCGCGTGCCTCGAGAAGTACTCTTCGTCTCAAGCCGTTCAACTCGGTGAACTTTATTTCCTCTCTGAAAACGCATGGCAGTACGCTTCCGTTCAAATCGACAAGTAAACGTGCAGCGTTTTATGAGCAGTGGTTGAAGACACCGGCATTTGGGCTGTGGCTTGCACAGCAGGAACAGATCGTTCAGGGCGTCCTGGAGGAACGAACATTCAATCCCCCATCAGTATAGATATGTTGTAGTAGCTAAATTGACATCGATCTGTCATATGATTTACTTACATTCCCATGTCTCCATGGACGTAGAGATGCACGGACCTGGAAATGCAGCAGTAAACAAAACCAAATAAAAACCAAAATTGATGAAGCTGCTGTTCGGTTCTCGTTTCGTCTCCACAACCATCGCGCTTTTCGTCTCATCTTTGTGTGTCTCGTCCTCTGTATTGCTCGATAAAAAAGATTGTACAAGCTTTTATCCTGTATTCATAACTCCATGTAAGAGTCTTTTCCCTGTTGTCGCTAACACTTGTGTAGCCGCCCAACCTGTAAACCCTCTGTCTTGGATTCCATGTCTTCCTTGTTGCTTTTTACCTGTTGTCGTCGTTACTCAAGTGCGTTTGTCATCCTTAATTCGCAGAACAATTATTCGAATTCTTGGACATTCTCATTGAGTCACCGCGAACATGCCTGAAGACGATTTTGATCTGTACGGAGAAGATGAAAATTACCGTGGGCAGAAACAGCAGCAGTCGGAGGTGGGCTTATTTGTTGTAGCAGACATACCATGTATGCGACTGACGAGATTCTGTAAGAATGCTGGACATCACAATCAACCACCCCAAGAGGAGGTTGCAACTGTAACGTCCAATGTTGAGCCTATGGTCGGCGACAAGCGACCAAGAGAAGAGGAAGTACATGACCAGAATTCAAACCAGCCCCCGGCTTCCCGATCGAATACAACTTCACAGGTTCAATCGCAAGGTCAAGTGGTACCCATAGTTGGCCAAATGAATGGCAACTATGGGGCGGCTGGAATGGGGGCGGGCATGGCTAACCAAATGATGGGTGGCGGCATGGGCATGGGCATGGGTTACGACGCGTTGTATATTGGTGATTTACAATGGGTCCGTTTGTCTGGTCGATTAGCCTTGTGCGCATGTTGTTCTAAGCTCGAACTTTTAGTGGACAACGGATGAGGACCTGCGCCAAATTGCGCTGAATGTTGGTGTAACCGTCGACCACAAGGACATAACGTTCTCTGAGCATAAGGTTAATGGAAAAAGCAAAGGGTGAGGTACAATCCTGAAACCCGTGGCTGATGTTGACATTGTCAGAACAGGATCGCGTACATTGAAGTCCACGATTTCGAGGGTGCTCAACTCATCAAACAATGGTTTGACAACAAGTGCGTCAATCCCCTTCAAACGCCTTCATCCCTTCATCTGACCATGGCGTGCCAGTGATTTCCAAAACCGGAAAGCAACAGCGACTTTGACAAATTCGGCGCAAGGTAACCCCTTCCGTACGCTCCCGAAAGGTACATCGTTCTATCATTTTACACCATGGTCCGTGTTAATATCCGCGTTAGAACCACCTCCACGAGAAGCCGGCCGCCCGCAGCAGCAACAAATGACGCCCTCTCCTATTCCAACAGGAGGGGCGGGAATGGGACGCGGTGGAGGGGGAGGGAACTTCCGAGGAAACCAAATGAATATGATGGGCAACTTGCGGGCAGGAGCGATGATGGGGGGAGGTGGGATGATGGGGGGCGGTATGGGAATGGGGGGGATGGGGGGTGGTTTTATGGGTGGTGGGAATGCAGGCTTCGGAGGTGGAGGTGGGTATGGGGGCGGACGCGGAGGGGGAATGGTTCCTCAAGGCCCCCGAGGTGGTATGATGGGTGGCGGACGCGGGGGCATGATGGGTGGTGGTATGGGTACGAGTTTCTAGTTCCCTTAGTCTACACACTCTGCATGTGCTTACTACCATGTCCTATGTCTTCGCTTGCTGTTCAGGGATGGGCGGCATGGCCAATGGAGTAACGGCGGCGGGAAGAGGAAATATCGGCATGCAAGGTCACTATAATCCGGCCTTCATACCAAGTCCAGGGGGTGGCCAGCAACAAATGGGACCTGATGGACCCAGGAAACGGTATCGAGCCGATCAAAGTGGTTGAACGGCGTGGTATTTTTGTATTCTCGATCTCTTTACTTATTCGCTAAATCGTTTTCATGTCTGCACTTGCCGCTGACTATATGGCATGTATACTACACTCTAATATTGATGGATGGATGGGATTTACGATCGAGGCCTCTCAAACTTCCCAAAATTATCCTCTACATATCAAAGTTCGGCGTCATTACAGCTCGAGTAGGACTAGCGTTCGCATCTACCTCGAATCTGACATCAATTTCCACAGACAAATTCTGGTTCTTGTGATTCGTCGCCCTATTCCCGCCCACGACGGTTAGTGAGCAAAAGCTGCCCCATATGTCTTTATGCCCGAGGATGATCTTCGGGCACTTTGAACGGCTTGTCCACATGATGCTTTCTGTTTGAATTGGCAACTCACAACTGCCCCTCCCTCCTAAGCAGATCACCCTCTCTGTCACGATATAAGGAGATTCTCTTACTTTTTTCAGATGTGAGCATGATGATTTGTTTGGGTCCAATTAATAACGATCAGTGGAAAACCTCCTTGTACCCTTTCTACCACCTCAGCTGCTGACGACCTACTGTCCGCCCTCCTCCACCACTGCCGGCGGTAATGCCAGACCCTCTGGAGTTCGAACCACTGGGAACGGCTCAAGAAATGTATGCATGATCACATGGTATTTTACTTCGATGACAGAAACTTAATCCAACTTTTTTTTTGTAGACAAATCCACAACTACCTTCACCTCCTGGCCGTATGTGAGTCATCGTCGCGTTACCCTCTTCTGTACACGTTTTCACTTCCAGAATCCCGTCCCAGCCTTCCTTTTCTACGACCATATTATCACAACAGGTAAAGTTGTTCGCTTGGACAGCGAGACAGGAGCTCACAATTCGACACCAGGCAGTGAAGTGGATTACTTGTGGAGACGACCGAAGACACCAAGTGCATACTGGTTCTTCTTCAATCGCTATTTCGCGTTATTTGGGAACATTGCAGTCACGATTCTGGGATTCACGACATTACAGCCTCATGTGCGTCAATCCTTCTGTCCCACTCAAATTCCGAGCATGCATTAAACCAGTTCCAGAGGTCTGGTCATGATTATCGGATTCGTTCCTGCAAGATTAACGTTCTCCAACAGCTGCAAACAGTACAATCTGTTCCGACAGTTAATGCTTGTATTCAATCAAGTGCTTGTTTGCGGTGAGTGATTCTGAATATGATACCCGAACTTGATGTTCAAACTGATCCAAGCCTTGATAGTCCTACTAACTTTGCGAATATATGCTCTGTATGGCTGCTCGCTACAGATCTTAGCATATATGGTTGGTAGTGGGGCAGTGCTAGCAGGGGTTTCATTGGTGTGTTCCATTTCTCTCGGAGGTTAGACCGTGGATGACATATTCACATCGGCGGCTTTACAGTGGGCGTTATTCGGCCAGAAGAGTGCCCCAGCTGAACAGGGATCTGGATGCCATATAGGTCTTTCATCTGAAACGTGAGCTCCACTGTTACCTCACTTCGCACTCGGCCTTAAAATAACCGGCATGCTTCAGAGCAATTCGTAGGCCCACATCATCATTTGCATGCACAACGCGTTCTCACCCTGGAGCATTAGGACTAGCAGGTGCCTGGGAAGCGCTATTTGTGTATGACACGATTCTATTTGCACTGACTATGGCGAAGACGTGGAAAGGGAGGCATCAACATGGTCTGACGAGAATCAGCGTCCCTATCATCAATCTTATTTTTAGAGATGGTGAGTGACAAATATATTTGACTCACGGCCAGCCTATAAACGGATCTTGACTTCTCTTCAGGTGCAATATATTTTGCGTGAGCAGCAACGTTACCGCCGGAGAAGATATACTAACTCCATTATAGGGTGATGGCGCTCGCGAACTTGGCGAATATTCTGACATTCTACGTGAGTTTATCGATCAGAACTTTCAAAGAATTTGATTGTCTGATTGCTCCCGTACCGGTACCTTGAAGTTCTGCGGTGTATGTCACAATTCGAATCACGGTGTCGATTGTCAAACTGACCTCGTGACGCTGTAGCCCTTTCTCCGTGGCGGCCTCTCGACGTTTGCTAGCAGGTCTGGGCGCCTCGGAACATTTATACACTTATCCGTTCTCACACCTTCACACAGCGTTTCTGTGACGATGATGTCCCGGCTTATGCTCAATCTCCACGAAACAGCGGATGTCGGCATATATTCGACGGCGACATACACGGATACGAACGTAGAATACAGCCAGCCCACAAATGTCGAGTTGGATACGTTATGGAGCGGCGACCTCGAGCACCCAACATATACCCTCCAAAGCTTCAGAATCGACGAATCTACACAGATGGCCTCATTCAATGCACGAGTACCCTCATGATTGCCCTGATACCACTCATATCCATTCTGCATTTCAAAATTAGCATAATTGTATCCATTTACCCGCATCATAACCATTGTACTTTACATACCCTAGACCAATGTATTACAACATACTGTCCTCTCCCTTCTATTTGTTTCCCAAAGCCACCGAGTGCGTCGAGAACGGGCAACAGCCGATCGAAATATGTGCATACGGGATGTGATGCTGGTGGGTAGCAGTTTCACATTGTAAATGAACCCGCATGCTATACTCGAGTCGGTGGCGGTTTGGGCTCAATTGGAAAAGATAATGCCCGTGCGGCGAGTTGTCAGTTGAAAATGGACCTCACTTATGGTATCAGTTACGCTGGTGATGCCCAAGAGTCTGAGATTCACGATTGATGACTACCTCTCGCATTATTGATAGGGGTGCGTACCGAATTGGGTAGCCTGAGTATATCGCGAGTCCCACAACGCCAGCATCGCCTCAAGCATCATCACCAAACGAGAGAAGAGTTTTGCTAGCCTTCTTGGGTTTCTTCTTGGATGGCCCATCCTTTGTCTTTATTACATCCCTTTCTCCTTCATCCTCGTTGCCTATTGCTTTTCTTTTTTTGTCGGAGACCCTTGATCTTTGGCCTGGCTTTGATGATGAAAATGACAAACTTCCATGCGGAGTTTTAGTACTAATCGCCCCTTCCTTACTAGAAGTTATGTCTGGTTGAGAAGTCCTTGTTGTCGGTTCCGGCAGAGGGACAAGGCCCCTTTCTATCGGCTAGGATTAGCTTGGGCTGCCCATGAAGAACAGGAGGTGAAGGACATACCACTCCGTTTCACATTCTCTGCTTCTCGCTCTGTTAGATGTTTTCCCTGCCTAAGAACAACGACTTGAGGTTTCTCATCTCCATCCTCTTCATCTGCGCTTCCTGGATCGTCTTCCGGTCTTTCGGGGATGGCTGGGCGGCGGGGGATAGGTGGACGTCCAGAACCACCATCTTCAAATTCCTCATCGTACTCTTCCTCCTCGTCGGGTATGCCTGCGATACGGTTCTGCAGTTTAAGAAGAAAAGACGGAGTGTTTTGACTATATGAGAGTCTAGATGAGAGTTGGTGGCGATTCGGTTCCTTGGACGCCATGGTTCCTTGCCACAGGCTCTGACTGGTTCGAGTTGAACTCAACAACCAAGGTTCGGCCCGGGCTCTCCGAGTAACGTGACAACAAATCGCTTATGTCCAACCCTGTCCCCCTCTGGCGCTTTCCCGACCGTCTCTCATGACAGATTCAAATAGAACATTGGCAACAATCCTTTGGTGTCGAATTGCTTCTAACACCAGCTTTGTAAAGAGACAGGCCGACGGGCAAGAATCACATATTCTCCATGATACTTATCACTCGGCACTCCAACCGAAGCAGCAAGTTTAGTTACTCATAGCGAATATCAACCCACCATCAGTTCGGCGCCGAGTGGCGAGCCTGGTGACCTGAACATATCATATTAGAAGACGTTCAACATTCACAAGACGTACAGATAGAACACGCGAATTCTCGTGAAATGAAATCAAGTACATATACATGTCTGTCTATCTTCCGTCGTTTACCATAAGCCCGTCTTCAGCTAAATTTAGATGCCCCAAGGCGAGTGAATCAGTCAAATGGGGCCCACCTGAGCCTTGATTCGGAAGATCCCAGCTTTGCTTGTCGTAATCATGCTCCGAGCGGGCTTGGCTTTTATTCCGTCTTCCCCTTGAAGGCCACAGTCAACCTAACGCGATTACACACTTTATTTCCGTCGCCGAAGATACAGATGTCAGGCATTGTCAGCGCATTCGGCATGAGTCAAATTTTACACGATTGACAGAGATTAGGTAATCTCGTTAACATATCTTCACTGGCAATTCAAAACGCGATCTATTCCTTGTACTCTCATCATTGTTACGAACTGACGGCCGGTGGAAGGCCAATTCTCTTTTGAATCATCATGTCCCCCCAGGTCGACGAGGAGACTCCTTTGCTGCGTTCTCAGCAAACTCCAAAGCCCACTCCCCTTCCCTGGTTTCAATTTTCAATTGTGTTATTCATACAACTTGCGGAACCTCTTACCTCCCAGGTCATTTATCCTTTTGCGCCGCAGGTATGTCATAGACTCCAACGACAAGCTTCAACTCGACTGATATCAATGACAAAGCTCATCCGCGACCTTGGAATCACAAATGGAAATGAAAGTCGAGTTGGATATTATGTCGGGATTTTGGTGTGTTAGCCACCACCTTTGTGTGCCTCAGTACTCATACTGTTTGTCGTACAGCAATCAGTGTTTTTCTTGGCTCAGGCCTGCACAGTGCTGCATTGGAGTAGGACGTCTGACCGTGTCGGCCGAAAACCCGTCATTCTGATTGGCTTATTCGGAATATCACTCTCAATGTACTGCTTTGGGCTGTCACGGACATTCTGGGGCCTTGTTCTCAGGTATGTCTCCCGTCTTTCGTCCGCTCCTCCGGATTGACCACTATCATCAGCCGGGGCCTGAATGGCGCTCTGAGTACGCGACTTTTGGTTTTATCTATTCCATTCATCGATTGACATTCACTCTAGATGGCAACATAGGTGTAATTAAAAGGTCAGCTGTGTTTCCTGGTGACGTTAAAGAAGCTTACATCCTAACCCCTGACTGACATGGCAGCATGATGGCCGAAATGACCGATACGACAAATATAGCACAAGTAAGTATCAATTGAGACAGAGTTCCACGCGTCGCAATGCGGACTGACATATTTGCAGGCGTATGCTTATTTCCCAATCGCGTGGTGCACCGGCGGGACTGTTAGTTCCAACCCGCGCCTATTTCTCGTTGATGAAGCGTTAACTCGCCTATTTACAGCTTGGTCCCATCATCGGTGGCTCGCTTTCACGACCTGCCGAAAGATTTCCAAATGTTTTCGGCAATAACGAATTTCTCAAAAAATATCCATACATCCTGCCCTGTGCTGTCCCCGCGACATTCACTGCTGTGGCATGGCTCGTAGCGTTTTTTTTCCTGAAAGAAACCGTACAGTCTCCTGTTCCTATGTCCACTTTCCTCGGGCTCAGAAAAGGTAAAGCGGAAGAAGATCAGAAGGCTGTTTCATCGCACCAGTCAAGCGCTATACCTACTCCCAAAGGTGAAAAGCCCATGCCTTTGCGCTCACTTCTTACTCCACGAGTTATCATCGCGGCCGGGAACTATGCGTCTCTTTCTCTTGTTGAGATCGCATACCGTGCTATCCAACCTCTGTTCTTCTCTACTCCTATAGACGTAGGGGGTCTGGGGCTACCTCCGCCAATCATCGGCAATATCCTCTCCATATATGGAGTTCTTAGTGGAGTGTTCCAGGTATTCTTTTTTGCCAAGATTCATAACTATTGGGGCTCCAAGAAGGTGTTCATGGCAGGGATAATCTGTGCCTTCCCTGTGTTCGGTACTTTCCCCCTCATCAACTATCTGGCAAGATCGCAAGGCCTCAGTACTACGGTTTGGGCTATTGTAGCCTTCCAGACACTAATGTCGCTTGGGATGGGTTTATCATACGGTGTGCCTCAATAACATAGACTTCCCCATCGTCACTCATTTTTTTGCAGGTGCCATCTTTATCTTCATCGCAGCGGCATCCCCGAACCGAGCAACACTCGGTGCTACCAATGGATTAAGTCAGGTGGGTACCAATTACAGGTGCATATATAGCATCTGCCATTCTGATTAACAATCTTTATAGATGACCGTCAGCGTTATGAGGGCCATCGGCCCTGCTGCGGCGAACTCGCTCTTCTCGCTGTCCATCGAGAAACATTACCTCGGGGGGTATATGGTGTATTATGTTCTGGTCGTTGTAGTGTGCGTTGCTGTCTTCGTTGGATCGTTACTCCCTCGACACCTTTGGACATAGTAGGACTGTATGTAGACTCAGCTTTATGAATTGGAAGACTCCTAGTCGTCCCCATATCGTCAGTGGTCACAATGAAAAGGATATATTGTTTGTAAGTGGCCTACATAAGACGCCCAAGGAATCTAGAGACCCAGTGAGGTCAACTTCTTGTGAATGCAACGGGAGGTGTTTGGTCGCTATGGGGATGGACACTGTAAGCGCACGTGGTTTGCATCTACATTAGTGCTCAGACTCAGGGTTCTGATTCAGACCATTGTCGTTCTTTCTCATATTGTACCATTAAAAGACGACAAGTACAACATTCGAGGTATATCAGATTTTGACGCCCATGGTACTCGAGTATATGTGCACTCAGAAATCAGGCCTATTCGAGAAACCTGGGTCCGGCAGGCCTCCAAAATCTGTCCGTTATTTGGACACTTTGCTCCCAACCTTGCAAGCTTCCTATTAAAGAATACTTAGCCCGCTTTAACGGAATGACTCATTCCCCAAACACGGTAGTTCATTTCGGCACGAGTCACGAACGAGGAACCCATTCAAAGAGGTTGATAGATGATCTTTATGGGATATTCGCCCTTGCGGGAAACGCCAACCTGGTGGCCGATCATTTTTTACGAGCCGATGGCCCGTGGAAGATCAGCTCTTGTTTCTATACCACCATGTCCCCCCAGGTCGACGAAGAGACTCCCTTGCTGCGTTCTCAGCAACCTGTAAAGCCCACACCCCTTCCTTGGTCTCAACTTACAATCGTGTTATTCTTACAACTTGCGGAGCCTCTTACCTCACAGGTCATATATCCATTCGCGCCCCAAGTACGTTACAGAATCCTATGACTTTTTGAGGCGCAAAGATGGCTGACATCTACGTCTAAGCTCATCCGCGACCTTGGAATCACACACGGAAACGAAAGTCAAGTTGGATACTATGTCGGGCTTATGGTGCATTTGCTATACATAAACCCCCGCGCCTCAGTGCTCAAGCTGTTCAATATCTAGCAATCTCTTTTTTATTTGACCCAAGCGTTCACAGTGCTACATTGGAGCAGAACGTCCGATCACGTCGGCCGAAAACCAGTCATTCTGACCGGCTTATTCGGATTGTCAGCCTCAATGTACTGCTTTGGGCTGTCACGGACATTCTGGGGCCTTGTTCTCAGGTGTGTTCCTCGTTTCTCGTCAGCCCCTTGACATTGACGTGTATTATCAGTCGAAGCCTAAACGGCGCTCTAAGTAAGCAGTTCTAATTTTTATAGTACTCGGCTAATCGATTAACACTGCCCTTAGATGGAAATATAGGCGTAATTAAAAGGTCGGTTGCATTCTCTGGTGATCATCGAAAGCCGCTCGTTCTGATATCCGCATCTGTTGCGATAGTATGATGGCCGAAATGACAGACGCGACAAACATAGCCCAAGTTAGCAATAAAACATTGTATACTCCTAGACGGATTGATGACCCATCGACTTGCTTCTACAGGTCTATGCGTATATGCCAATAGCGTGGTCCACAGGAGGAACTGTGAGTTCTATATTTATCAGATGGTGGTAAAACACCTATGTATGTCATCAACAGCTTGGTCCTATCATTGGTGGCTCGCTTTCACGACCAGCTGAAACGTTCCCAAACGTTTTCGGCAATAACGAATTTCTCAAAAAATATCCTTACTTTCTACCATGTGCCGTTCCCGCGACATTTACTGCCGTGGCATGGCTCGTAACGTACATTTTCCTCAAGGAGACTGTAGAATCTCCCGTTCCTGTATCCAGATTTCTCGGACTCAGAAAAGTCAAAGCGGACGAAGGCCTGAAGGTTCTTGTCACAGAACAGCCAGACACTACGACCACAACTAAAGGCGAAAAGCCCATGCCCTTGCGTTCGCTTCTCATTCCGCGGGTGATAATTGCGGCTGGAAACTATGCATTTCTTTCTCTCGTTGACATTATGTTCCGCGCTGTCCAGCCTCTCTTCCTCTCTACTCCTATACATCTAGGGGGACTGGGACTGCCCCCATCGACTATTGGCAAAATCCTCTCCTTTTTTGGAATACTCAACGGCGTATTTCAGGTATTCTTCTTTGCCAAAATCCATAGCTATTGGGGTTCCAAGAAAGTATTCATGGCGGGAATCATCTCTGCTATTCCTTTATTCCCCGCTTTCCCCATCATCAATTATCTAGCGAGATCACAAGGCCTCAGTACTACGGTCTGGGTGATTGTGGCTTTTCAAACAGTGATGTCTATCGGAATGAGTTTATCATACGGTGCGCCTGAGTATGGCATGGATGTCTTACATTTCGCTCAGCTTTCCCAGGTGCTATCTTCATCTTTATCGCGGCGGCATCGCCGAACCGAGCAATGCTGGGTGCTACAAATGGGTTAAGTCAAGTAAGTATCAATCTTAGATGTACACGATCCGAAATACCTCATCAATGTCCTCGACAGATGTCTGTCAGCATCATGAGGGCGATCGGCCCTGCTGTGGCAAATTCCCTCTTCTCTCTGTCCATTGAGAAAAACTACCTCAGGGGCTACCTCGTCTATTATGTTCTTTTGGCTGTAGTGGGTGTGTCGGTCTTTGTTGGATCGCTACTCCCTCAGCGGCTTTGGACACAGTAGAGACTCTGGACTGGGCAACTAAAGGTTTCGGTAAGAAGTTTGTCGTAACCAAGTCATGACCAAAAACAATAAAAGGATTTAAAACGCAGTTCGTGAGTGGCCTGGTAAGATTGCGGGTAGGCTCATCCTGCGCAGGAATCGTGAGTACTCCATGGATATAACCCCCAAGGTTCCTAATCCTCTTGGGCCAAGTTCCCACCTTCGAAGCATCCATATCGAAAGGTATAACTTGATCCGCCATGATATGCATGAGCGCAACTTATTGAATCGTTTTAACGGTGACTGGTGACTCCTCTTACGAGGGATTTATCTCTCAGGACAACTGTCAATCGTCCGTCTGCACAGTTAAATTTGGAGCCTGTGCCGACCTGATCCGGTGACCGTCACCAGATCGACACGTACCGAAACCTCTATCGATTAGGCATTCTCTCTCATGCTTGCGCCCATTCTGATCCCTGCTTCTTCATGTAGATAAATGGTCCCGAAAGAAAATCTAAGGAATAGACCTGCCGTGGAGAAGTGTGATCTTGGTCTATTCTTCCATCATTTCCGAAAACCAACAGCTTGTTCTTGCTTCCAACCCTTTATGCCCCTTCAGGTCGACGAGGGGACTTCATTGCTGGGTTCTCAGCAAAGTTCGAAGCCCACACCTCTTCCCTGGTCTCAAATTTCAATCGTTCTATCACTACAGCTTGTGGAAGTTCTAACATCACAAGTCATATATCCGTTTGCACCCCAGGTTCCTTATAAAGCCCTTTGACGAACTTCGACCTGACTAATATCGACGGTTGAAGCTTATTCGCGACCTTGGGGTCACACATGGCAATGAGAGTCAAGTAGGGTACTATGTCGGGCTTATGGTACGCTAGTTTATCATCTTCGCGTTCATTCATACTAAACTGGCGTGATGGACAGCAATCTCTCTTTTTCTTTACCCAAGCTTTCGCAGGGCTATTTTGGAGCAGAATATCAGATCGTGTTGGCCGAAAACCAGTCATATTGGCATGTTTATTTGGAGTGTCAGCCTCGATGTACTGCTTTGGGCTTTCACGGACGTTCGGGTATCTTATTCTCAGGTGTGTTCTTCGCCTCTAGTATCAGGCCCCTCTCGGTTGAACGACAAAATTAGTTGGAGCCTAAATGGCTTTCTGAGTAGGTGGTCTCTATCTGTGTATTCAGGTCATCGAGTAACTTTCGCTTTAGGTGGTTATTCAGGCGTGATTAGAAGGTTAGCTATACTGCCTGATGACTGCACTCGGAAGCCGTGGGTTTAACTCCTGCATCCTTGACTACGGCAGCATACTGGCCGAAATAACCGACAAGACAAACATAGCACAAGTAAGCGTGAAGTGAAGCAGTATCCCACGTCCATAAAGGGATAACAATTCCCATTCCACAGGCGTTCGCCTTTATACCCATAGCGTGGGCCACCGGGCTGACTGTGAGTTCCATCTCGGTTTTCTGATGAAATACAAACCACCTACCAATAGTTTGGGTCTATTATTGGCGGCTCACTTTCACGACCTGCTGAATCATTCCCAGATATTTTCGGTGACAACGAGTTCCTCAAAAATTACCCTTACTTCCTACCATGCGCTATCCCCGCAACATTCACTGCCGTGATTTGGGTCGTAACGTTCGTTTTTTTGAAGGAAACCGTGCAGGCTCCCGTTCCTGTGTCCAAACTTCTCGGGCTTGGAGAATGCAACGCGGATGAAGACGTAAATGATGTCGCATCGCCTCAGCCAAATACCATGCCTGCACCTCCCAAAGTTGAAAGACCTATGCCCTTACGGTCGCTTCTTACCCCTAAAATAATTATTGTGGTGGGAAACTATGCACTCCTCGCCCTCGTTGACGTCATGTTCCGTGCTGTCCAGCCGCTTTTCTACTCTACTCCTATACACCTGGGGGGGATGGGGCTGCCGCCATCAACCATCGGCAATATCCTCTCTATCCTTGGACTTCTCAATGGAGTGTTTCAGGTTTTCTTCTTCGCCAAGGTCCACGACTACTGGGGCTCTAAGAATGTGTTCATGGCAGGGATAATCTCTGCTTTCCCCGTGTTCGCTGCATTTCCCTTCATAAACCATCTAACAAAATCGCAAGGCCTTAGTATTGCGGTCTGGGCTATTGTAGCCGTCCAGGTAGTGTTTTCAATTGGGTTCGGTTTCTCCTATGGTGCACCCCAAGTTCGGCTAATTTTCCCAATAATTTGCTCACGTTTTTCTAGGTGCCATCTACATCATTATCACGGCTATATCCCCGAACCAGGCAACGCTTGGTTCCACGAATGGGCTGGGCCAGGTGGGTATGAATCCACAGAGTGGAGGATTTAATAGGTAACGATTCTGACAGATAACCGCCGGCATCGCGAGAGCCATCGGTCCTGCTGCGGCGAACTCGCTCTTCTCCCTGTCCATCGAGAGAAAATACCTCGGGGGTTATCTCATCTATTACGTTCTTATGTCTATGGTGTGTGTCTCGGTCTTTGTTGCATCGCTACTCCCTCGGAACCGGCACCTCTCGACACACTAGGACTCCAGAGGAGGCTTTAGTGGATAGAAGTGTCTCTGGTTAGAAATCATCATGTTCGTATGCTTGGATGTTATCCAAAGGATAATAAACGATAGCTTCTGAGTGTGGTTGAGAGAAGACGATGAGGCGAGTACTTTCGGCGGGGAGATTGCAGCGGTTCCATGGAATCGTTATCGGCCCCTATAATTTAGTAAACCGAGAATACAATCTATTAGCTCAAATAATCGATTTTAAGTTGGTTCGTAGGTAATGTATCCCGGATTTTTTTCGGTAAGCCTCAACAGAACCTTTCTGATAGACCATCAATCGTATATGGCGGACTTTATATACCTACACATTTTGCTTTCATTTTCCCATACGAATTCTCAAAAAGCATCTGTTAGATGAGAATAATGAGAGGTTAAGGGTTAGCGCATATGAACGAAGGTGAGGCGGCTGGGGTATACAATGGCTGTGGCCACTGCAATGGAGCCAAATAGTAATCAAACTCCGCTAAATTGACCACGATAGCCTTGTTCGTCGGCGTTGCTGGCAGTCTTTGACTCACACCATCATCTTGCCCTCTATACCCTAACATCCTTCCCTTCTAATGGCTACGACTTTCCAGGCCTTAATGGCACTCAGTGCTACACAAACTAAACAGTCGCAGAGTATTGTCGAATCACAACTAGCCCAACGCCAACGAAATGAAGAACTGAAACGGAAACAGGCGGAGATGGCGGATAAAAAACGGAGAGAAATGGAAAACCAACTTCGGATGAAGCATTTTGAGGAGGAAAAGCGGCGGCAGGAGAGGGATAAACGAGCGGAGGCTGAGCAGCAAGCTAGGCAGGCCGCACTGGAGCGGCGGGAGGAAGAACAGCGCAGTGCGCTGAGATATGGCCCTAAGAAAGCGAAGATCAGTGCTGCCTCCCTTCCGGAAGGTTCTTCACCGAAATGGCCCTCGTCTTCATCTCATAACCGTGCTCGAGAGGACGCTCGCAAACGCAGACTCCCCGGTGTTGGTGACGATGACGATTCTGCCCCTGAGTTTTTAACCAGGGAGGAGAAGCGCGAGCGCAAACAACAAATGGAAATGCGCAGGCTTTTCAACCCTACCAAGCGTTCAGCGAACGCAGGGGGTTATTCGAAGGCGGGTCGGCGCCTGCCAGGTGGCGCTGTTGATGTTACAACGACATCGCAAGTTCCGGATGCTTCATCGTCATCCAAATCGGTCAAAGAACGTATTGCTGCAATGCCAAACACACTGACCAAACTCAATACGGTGAAGCGGGACACTCGTACCATTGACGAGATCTTGCAGGACCGTGCGAAGCTGAAGGAGAAGGTCCTTGATGGGGACGAGGCCCGCGAATTCAACGACTGGTTTGGGTCGTCGAAGAAGAAAGAAGTCCCAAGGAAGCAGATACCTTCCGCAGCCACCTCTGGCGCGAATACACCTGCCTCCCGTAAGCGTCCTTTAAGGATCTTACCATATGCATTTTTTGCATTCTTACCTGTCTTTTTCAGAGGGAAGCAGCTCCACTCCTCAGCCCTCCAGCCAGGGTTCAATCACGAAGAAAGTTGCTCCCCCTCCGAAATCGCCTGTAAAACCTGTGCCCTCGAAAGTAATAGCCCCTGTCTCGGTTGCACCCAAATCTTCTGTCTCCATCTCCCGGACTGGCACTGTCGACAAATATGTGTCTTCAAAACCCGCAATGCCCGCTGCGAAGCCACTTAAGCACTCTGTTAGTTCTGCTACTGTCAATGGACGATCCACTGTGTCTACCAAGAAGCGTCCACGCTCTATCAGTCGGTCTGAGTCTCCCCCTCCATACAAGAAGCGCGCGCGATCTCCCGACGACAATGACATTGGAAACACTATCTGGAAGATGTTTGGCCGGGACAGGAATGCTTATGTCGGTATGGACGTGCTTAGCGACGACGAGGACATGGAGGTCGATGCGACAGTTCTAGAAAAGGAAGAGAAAATGAGGTTCATATCATATCTTGTCACTTACGCCACTATCACTGAGTCTCTTCACTCTTTAGTGCCCGCATCGCGAAGAAGGAAGATGTATTGGCACTTGAAGAAGAGCGACGCCGTGAAGAGGAAAAACGTCGGCGCAAGAAGGAAAAGGAGGCACGAGAGAAGCGCAATTAATTTCAACAGTTTTTCTTCCAGATTGCTGGCTACTACTGCACGCCGCAACATAATCTCCTGGATACTATCCGCCATTGTCTCCAGTTCCAATTTTCATTTCCTATGCCTTGGCCTACAACACGGATGGAACACACTCATCGCTTCAACCGACAAACAAACTTGTCATTCGGGCCGTTCTCGCTTGTCCATACGTATCACAGAGACGATCCGCGTATCCTCACATAAACTATTATTACGTTCGCTGTACTGTAGACATCTTACCTGTACCTCTAAACTCTCCCTCAATGTGGACGATAGACTCCGAATGTTGTATCGGCGCGTCTATGTAGAGCGCTTCTTTCCTCAATATTTGTGGATAAATCAATTAATTGTAGCTTTAGACTCCATGCTGTATATACCCTCTGCATTACAGAATTTGAATTGATTGTACAAACTTATCGACCCTTCTTAATTATATGCATGCCAAATGCCGTGTTAATAGGAATTGGAGACTGTCGTTGGGTGGGCTCAAGATACTGGTGGGGTCACAGGACTGTTAAAATGCTTTATTATTTCTCTTGAGACCAAGCTCTCGAGCAACACGTTCTACAAGACGTGTCGTACATACTACTCAACCCAAACTTGGTAAACTATGCCAAGTCGCGTCTAGGAAAAAAGAAAGAAGTTAGGAATCTGTATGTAAGAGATAGGTAAAAAGAGTTTAGCACACCTTACGATATCCGCCCACGATATCTCACGAGTCCGCGGAGGTGCCGTACGTCGTTTTGCCTTTGTGCGTGCTTGTGGCGGTATGGAGCGTATCCATTCAGGCTTGGAGGGCGGTGGTATGGACCGAGTTCTCTGTGGCCTTATGACGTCCACTACTGTGTGTGTAGGGTCCGGTGTGCGCTTAGAGCCTGGGGGATGCTTACCCCCCAATTCCGGGTTGCTTTGTGTAGGGGATTTACCACGGGTTCAGACCCTGCAGGTGGCGGGCGTCCGGCGGGTCATCCGGAGGTGGTGAACCATTTAGAGGCGTTAGCCCCGCCCCCCTCTATCAGGTTTGTCATTTCCAGGATCCTTCTTCCCCTCCGAACCCTGAACGCCTTGGCCTCGACCACCCTCATGCTTCCCACCGTTGTTCTGAGGGTCGGGGTCGCCTTTTGAATAACCAGGGGCGGGAGGTGGTCCGGGTGGCACACTTGGGAAAAGTACGCCCCCTAGTGAACAAGGCTCATCCGGAGGTGTGCCTCCTGGAGGGGGGCCGTCGGGCGGTAAGTCGCCGGGGGCAGGACCATTGGGACTGGAGCTGTCTGGTGGCAGAGTAAAACTATCACGCATGGAACCGTCGGGGGGTGGTTTATCAGGAAGGAAACTACCAGGACGCGTACTCTCAGGGGGAACATTGTCGGGAAATGTTCCGTCGGGTGTGCTACCGTCAGGAGATGAGCCACCGGGAGTGCCACCATCTGCATTGGAGCCATCAGGCGGGGAATCACCAGGAGATGAACCAACCGGAGGAGAGCCAAGATCTGAGGGGCACGTCTCTGTATTGTCATCAGGCGCGCCACCACGAGACGAAGTGGGATTTGGTTGGCATGTCTCCAAATTTTGGGTATCATCAGAGGATAAGCCTTAGATGGGGAGCGGCCAGGAGCGTCACATGGACATGTCTCTGAGCCTATTGTACGGTCAGAAGATGTGCCGTCAATGGAGGAGCCGTCAGTGCTACCCGGGGAAGTGGTATCGGACAGTCCAGTAGGAGTGTCGTCGTCTAGTCGACAGGTGTCTCGTTTCGTCGTGTCATCGGACGAGTCACCACAACGAGGGGAGCCATTTGAGCCATCAGGAGTCGTGCTGTTGGAGGGAGCTGTGCCTTCAGGAGGAGTTGTAACTTTAGGTGGAGCAGTGCCTTCGGGGGGAGCTGTACCTTCTGGAGGAGTTGTGCCTTCGGGTGGAGGTGTGTCCTCAGGAGGAACCGTACCATTGGGCGGAGTTATACCTTTGGATGGAGGTAGACCTTCAGGGGGAGTTGTAGCTTCGGGAGGAGTTGCGCCTTCAGGAATCATGCCTTCGGGTGGAGGCGTACCCTTCGGAGGAATCGTACCTTCAGGGGGCATTGTGCCTTCAGACGGAGACGCGCTCTCGAGGAGAGCTTCACTTTCAGGAGACAATTTACTCTAAATTTTACGCGTCAATCGTTCGTTCCTGCCGTGGGTTATAAGATATGGTTGCGATGGGTTTTCTTATATTTTCAATATCTAAGGAAATCGAGTTGAACAAACGCTGAGCGCTGAGATTCAGTTTTGTTGGTGGAAGAGAGGCTGGTGGCTGTGCTAAAAGGTTTAGAGAAAGGAAACCTCACGGTCACATGACTGTTACCGCCCAGCGCATTTGAAAGGAAGTTCGGTTTTTTCTCACCCTCACTCCAGTGAATATGATAAGGACTGGGCCCACCAGCCGTTCATTGCCTTACAGATGCACCGCGTCAGTGATTTCCTCCACACACCCCTATCACTGATAGCTGTTACAAATTCCTAACGTACGACAGATATGATATATATATATATATGATAATGTCGGAAGGGGATAACTTCCGAAACTCTGAGCCTTGTAGTAGTAACTTAGACGGTACGCCGTCAACATCAGTATAAGGTGTGCCCACTCTTTAGGCCAATGAACTGAGTACCATTACTCCAACACATATAACCTCATTTCTAATGTTAAGATGACTCTCCGTGCTCCTCATGGTCGTGCGAGGAAAATTCAGTTACAGCAGTGCCCCCTCTGGATTCGACAAGCTATCGAGATACTCGGTCCAAATATACCAATAATAGACCGACGTAGTGCACAGCTGATCCTATTCGCTATCCCACGTTGCTTCATCCTTCCAGGGGGAGGTCGTACCGGGCTCCACCCGGAGCTATGTGATTCCGTTTCGACTTCACAGAAGTACGAAAATAGAACTAATGAGGTGGTATATAAACCCTGGCATATTGACCGCTTTAGAGACGCACCATAATGTTGATGAAACAGATTTTATCATTCGTGTTTGTCATATCAGGCATCGGAGTCAGGGCTCAGGCTCCTGTCGCTCAAATCGTCAACCTTGGATATGCGAAGTACCAGGGGACCGTTGATCCTACTTCCCATAACACGCGCTTTCTGGGTATGCGATATGCTGCTCCTCCCACAGGTAATTACTTGCGTCACTTTTTTCCAAGAAAGAAAAACTAATATTATGTCGTCAGGTGCCCTGCGTTGGCAAGCACCCAGAACACCAGCAACCGTAGCCGACGTTCAACAAGCGAATGCCCAGCCCAATTCATGCCTCTCGGCGGGTACGGGGAGTGCTCCGACTACACCGTTCCCCCGTGCGTCCTTGAAACGGGCTTCCGCAGCGGCTTCTGAAGACTGTCTATTCTTGAAGTAATTATCCTCAATCCACACCCTATCTTAACTACTATCTAATTACAAAACTGCTCCTAGTGTCTTCACTCCTGGTGTGCTTTCCGAAAGTACAAGAAAACTTCCAGTGGTAGTATGGATACATGGGTAATAATACTCTGAAACGAGGCGACTTTCCACTGACTTTCATGTTAGAGGAGGTTACACAGGTGGAAGTGCCGCATCCTTCAACGGAGACGATCTTATTCGTGAGTCCAACAATGGTGTTGTGGCTGTCATCATACAGTACCGTCTTGGCGTCTTTGGATTCCTACCTGGCGTGGCGGTCAAAAATAATGGCACCTTGAACGCGGGATTATGTGAGCTTTCCTGATCCTGCGGTCAATCGCCTGAGCCCTCAACTAGCGCCTAAACAGTGGATCAAGAATTCGCGTTAAAATGGGTCCAGACGCACGTATGTGGAGTCGTTCCCCTTTTTCCTTTTAGCTGCAACTTTCGCAGATTCATAAATTCGGCGGTGACCACACCAAGGTTACTATCTGGGGTGAATCGGCAGGTATGATATCAATGGAAATACACTCTCGTCATGGCCTCACCCGACTATGAAGGCGCGGGCTCTGTTCTCCAACACGTCATTGCCCATGACGGAAAAACCACACCCTCACTGTTCCGAGGAGCAATTACAAGTTCGACTTTCCTCCCCTCTCAATATAATTTCAATGACCCCATTCCCGAGGTTCGTGTCGCGTATTATACAACCTTTTTAACGGGTCTCTGATTTATCTACTTCGTTCTTTTCAATTTCAGCAACTCTATAGCGAGGCCGTTGCTCAAACCAAGTGAGTGAATATATTCCTTTTGAGACTTTTGGCTTATAGAGCATCATTAGCTGCTCAACAGCTGCCGATTCGCTTGCCTGTCTTCGAAACGTCCCGGCTGCCACACTCGAAAAGGCTAATACTAACATCGAAGCCAGCGGGTTCTTCGGCACTTTCATATGGGTTCCTGTCGTAGATGGAACTTTCATTACGCAACGAGCTACAGTAGCACTTAGTCAAGGGAAGGTCAATGGGGTGTGTGGTGAAACCATATGTTGCGTGGCAATATTCATGATCTACGCCAGGAAGCTGTTTTGGCCATTACAAACACTTTCGAGGGCGCTGCCTTCGTGAATGCAAGCACGGCCTCGACAGTTCGGGTTCCGGATTATATAGGTAACCTCTTCCCTAACTTCAACTCAACCGAGAGCGCAACCGGAGCAGCGGTCTACCGGACTGTTGGTACACCCCTCGCACAAGTCATTGCTATCATGGGTGAAGGTAACAACATGCCATGGCAGACTCTTATGCCGGCTGAAATGAATTCATAGCTATCTTTATATGTCCAACGTATTATCTTCTCCGTGCTTTCAATGGAGCTTCATTCAAGGTGAGTCCATAGCCACTAGGTGAGTTATGGATCTCACTTTCGAATCCTCAGGGCGAATTCGCCATTCCCCCAGGGGGACATGGACAAGATGTCGCGTATTATTTCACATCGTAAGGTTTAGTTCTACTACTCCCCGGCCATCCATAAAACAAACCTTGTAGCCAAAATGCGAACGGCGTCCCCCAATTCAATAATACGGCGTTCGACAAGGCCTTCGCCCAGTCGTTCTTGAATTTTGCCATGTCGCTCGACCCCAATGTCAAGTCGGACCCGTCGAATATCACACCCAAATGGAATACATGGGCTACAGAAAATACAGAGATGTTATTCAACAAGACAGATTCTGGCCTACCTGTGGTGGCCCCGACTACAACTTCGGACCTATTGCTTGATCGATGCGAGTGAGTCCAGGTTTCAGCAAGTGCTAGAGGCTTTAGAACAGAACTAACACCGTCTGGACAGTTTCTGGGAGAGCCTCGGTTCCCTCTCTGGTCAATAGCAGGTTGAACATGTCGCATGTTGTGGCTTTATTCACTCATTTAACAAAAAAAAGTTGATACTGCGCCGACTTCCAATGTGAGGACTCTGTGTAATCCTAATTGAATTTTTATTAGCTAGAGGTCGTTATGAGTCATACTATGCCAAAAGCTCAGAGACTCAAGGTGTCAACAATACTCGGCAGGGTTTTCATGGTATACTTCAGATTCTGCTCCCCAGCGTCGTCCGCACAGCCGCCTTTTGATAAGTTTACCTCCAGGTCTATAAGATTATTTCTTCATGTCGTGCCATCGCTTACCGGCACTTAAGGCGTAAACTACGAAGCAATACTTGTCACTTCTAGGTGTTAGAGGATGTGTATCGACCCCTGCGTTGGAGCTTAGGCAAGTCGAAGGTTGGCGGCCACTGATTTGCAATAGGTTGAATCCAGCCGTTTGAAAATTTCACAGATCAATCTAGGTACGACCATTCAGCCCGTGACTTGTGATGGATAACCGCACAGATATACACATCTTCTTCTTTCTCACCATGAAACCCACGCTCTAGCACAAGCCTAATGCAGCTGCTACGCGTCAAAACTTTCGGTCAACGCCAGCAAATGAGTTTCGCTTACCAGCAGTGCAGTGGTCGTCAGTATAATACCCATTGACGTAGCAATTGCCAGTCTTGTCCCAAGTACTATCCAAGTGTTAGCCTCGCCTCCATTCCATCACGCGAACATTGTCGTTCACCAGTTCCCTTCGTAACACTCTCCTTTCTTGTAGCACCTGAACAAATGGACACTACCAGCTGTCAGGTGGTTAACAATGGAGTAAGTGGTGCCAGGGCCACTGCGGCAATTAACTGAGATGCTGTCGGTGTTGACGATGGCGCAGAATACAGTGGCGCGTTTGAAGAGCCGGGCAGACTCGTCGTTGTCAGAGACAGCGAATGGAGAGGCGATCGCGAGGGACATGAAAGAGGCAATGACGATTAACTTCATCTCGAAGGTTGGATGTGTGCGGGCAAAGTGGTGAGGAGGCGAAGATGCTTGTAGACAATACTGTGATGCGTGAGGATGAAGAAATTTTTTTCGATGCTTTTATAGGTGAATTCACAGGTAGATGTTGAGGGGGCGCTCACCAATGCAGATAGTAAGGATCGTCACATCGCTACCGAAGATCGTCCGTCAACAGCCTGTAATGAAATTCAGCCATCTTGCGAAGGACACTGCATTGAACGGCGAAGTGATGTGAGAGCAATACTCCATTAGTCCGTAGACTTTCCATCTTGAATCGGACCGATGGCGCTAGTCAGACGAGGGGTAGCACGTTGATATGGTTTCGTTGACTTACTGTGCAACTCACTCTCTGAAGACGCCACAAGGAGCAGAGTCGGGATCGAAAGGTCATCCGAGTGCTCCCACAGACCCCGCTCCTCAACAGTGTTCAAATAACCTTGAACGTTGATAGCCTGTGAGCACTCTGCATGAAAAGTCAAAAACGGCATTACTACTCAAGAAACTCAAGAAACTGATGGGTTGCAGCTCGGGAGATTAATCGCGTGACGAAATGAAGAAGATCGCTATCATCCACTTGAAGAGATACCTGTATTTCCTTGATCCAGTACGCACGGATCCAGTAAACACAATAAATGCATCGTCCAAATACGCCTGCGCCCCAGAGAGATTGTTGTCCCCTCATGGACACAGACGTCCCACGAGGATTAGGTTCAATAGATTTAGGTCGTATCCGATCGATCTGAACATCCCTCAGCTATGTGCCATTCTTGCATTCAGATGGTATTGATCTGAACTGGTACATACCCCACGCTTATTTGTTCCTCAACTTTTCCTCGCCCCCGCACAGTTTTATCGAACTTGATTGTGAGCGATCTATGCTTGGTGTCAGATATGTTACGATCTTTATCTTTTGTTGCGTTCCTTGTTGCTGCAGGAACAAATATTTACAGGTAAGCTGAATGCATATCAACCGGTGCATGTTGGAATTCCTCTGCAGCCATTGTAGAACACTGGGATGAGGATGATGCCGTTGGTCGGTTGGCTTCTGAGTTACGGTGGCAGATCGTACGAAATTTCTGCTTTACAAATAGATGAACCAGTTGAGGTTCTGACCGGACTCTTAACTCACAAAGTGGATGGACGCCACCAGAGATGGTGGTGAGTCCCCGTTGTTCAACTTTCAGATCCACGTTTTATTAACACTTTCCAGCATTGTTAGAATTCGGAGTCCGTATATGGACCATAATTAGTCGGGACCACAAACTTCTGGCCTGGAGGGCACTATGGTCACCGGTGCTGGGGAGAATAAAGAGGGCGCAGACTGGGTTAAAACATTGGAAGCCAGGAGATTTTTAGATGCCTGTTACATTGTTATTAGGTTCGAACAAACTTCGTGAATATAGAATTTACGAACCTTGGCAGTTGAGCCCATAAAGCAGCATAAAGAGCGGCACAACAAGTGGATCCCGTATATACCGGTCAAAAGTAATGATGGGTACCATGTTTGTCGGGAATAACATTGGCAGTGGATGTCATATGCGCCCCGAGAATTGACCATTCAATTGCCTCAGGCCATGCGGTGTAACAACTAATTTGTGAGTGTCAGTCCAAAATTAGCATGAGTCGCAGCATGGATTTCTGCATTTGGGCCGCGTGAGAAATTGTCACCGTTTTGAGCAGCGGCATCGGGACCGTACAAGTCACTCACTAACAGTCCAAGTTGCGTGTAGGCATCTGTCTCCGGAAGCCCTCCAGCTTATCCACTGTAGCTCCATCCCTGGTTGAGGCCATTCCATGCTCCCGCCGTTTTGTGGGAAAATAAGATTGGTTGTGATAAGCCATGGGGGAATTTCTCTCAGCCCACAGCTCAGAGTCGGTTCGCCCACTTCGATTGAGATTTGCTACGTTCGAGCGGAGAATAGAGTTCGACCAGCTTGCATATCTGCTCTAATACATTCTATGTCATAATTCAACAACCATTACTATATAATATATGTATGAAATCAGATGCGCGTTTTTCGAGTCGATTTACCGAAGGCAGGAAAAAATGTTCCCGCGAAAGGTGACGCTCCTAATGCTTCTCGTTCTTTAATTGTTTGGGTAGCAGTAGAGCCGCACGTATTCCAAGGAGGGAAACGCCCATCAAAACGAAGAAGACCATATTACCTCCCGCAAGTTGCTTCTGAAGCGAAATCGAGAACAGAGACGAGGCCGCGGAAGGCGCGATGGATCTCATGAAACACCCCACGGCCTGTGCCATGCCATTTGTGGCCCCCAGAGACGCTCTGTTCGGTGCAGAATCAATGATTAAAATCATTATCGATGCTGAAACGACGTTAGCATTGTTGCGTACGATATAGGCGGAGGCTGAACCGACGTACTGTAAGCCATATTGTTTGTTATCTGGAAAATGAGTTGGATGATTATGACTGTCCAGACCTTCGCATCGACAGTCCCAGATTGCCGAACAAGGTATCCCAATAACGGGTATAATGCAGTTGAAGCCAGGTGACTGAACTCCGAGAGAATGTGCATGTTCCTAGGACCGTACTGCCGGATTACCTTTCCAAGAAAGAGTATTTGTAGGATTACGTTGATCACACCCCATATGCCCATAATAGAACCAATCCTGTAAGGGTCGAACCCGAGTCCGCCATTTGCGATCGAGGTGGAATAGACAAGGGGCCGGAGGACTTGAGCGCTCATGTCGATGAAACAGAGGAGCATGTAAGTCCCAACAGATATGATAACTTCGGGTACGAGAAGTGCGCTGAAGGGAGGAGGCTTCTCAATAGTGGAGCTTGGGGTCGCTGTGCCTGATTCAACAGGAGAGTAGTCGTTATCCACCCTAGTTGCGCCATAATTAGCGTCCCGACTGTGTGATAGGAGGCCTGTAGTGGGGTCTGAATCTAATTTTGTGTGTAAGTCTGTGTGCTTCTTTGATTCTAGTCTCGCGACTGCAGAGGGCAGAGTCTGGGAAGTGGTTAAGATATATTCTGTATGTCTATAGCGTATGGGACCACAGACCTCTTTTAATCCCAAGAAGGCGATCGCCCCAGCAAGGAAAGCGAGGGAAGCTGCTACAGCACAAGGAAGGAGATATGGATATTTTTGGAAGAGTATGATCGTCCCGAAAGTATCGGGCCAAGTAGTTGCGGGGCGTGACAGCAAGCCACCCAAGATTGGCCTGGTGCGAAGTGTGAGTTTTTTAATCATAAGATTTGATGAACGAAATTGCACCCTATAGTTGAACCAATACTCCACATCATTGATATGTACGCAAAAGCGTCTCCGATGTTCGTGGCATCAGTGATCTGCAAGCATAGAGTATGTTCAGCAAGCTAATACTGATACACCACTTTTCGAATACCTCTGCAATGACGCTTTTCGATACGCCTGATAATACGTGATCAGAAGCTGGCTATCTTACAAATGTGACTCATCCTTACTGATGTTGCCATTGAAAATCCCTTGAACGCATCGGGAAACAACTAGCACCCAAAAGGTGTTTGTGAACCCAAAAGTGAGCATACCGATTGAGAGCCCAAGCGGCCCTAGCAAAAGAACAGGCCTTCGTCCCAGGCGGTCTGACAACCAGCCCCATTGGAAGACGGTGAGGGCCTCGGTAATGAAGAAGGTTGATTCCTAACATCGGTTGGGCCTTAACACATTTACAGCATCGAGCAATCTACTTACAATGATTCCCGCATAGTATCCAGTCCTCCGCTCATCACCCTGGGTCACCCCCGTCTCCTGAACGAACTGATTAATGAAAGGGTATATGACTGTCGCAGTGATTGGTTCCGCAAATTGAATTAGATAGACGATGAATAGTTGGAAAGCGGGCAGTGGTGTTCGTTTTGTCGTTGTTAAATCGTCTTCGCGTGCTTCATGGTGTATTTCACCGGTCGTTTCTGTTTCGTGCATTTTAGAGGGAAGAAAAGAAGTGAGGCTTTAAGAAAAGTTGGATCAGCAAGACAAGTTGGCCTTATAGTCGTGAGTCATAAACCGAAATGAGATAGATCCTTATATCGACCAAGAAAGTCGGAAAGTTGGGAAACCGGGAAACCTGACTCCAGCTTACACATACCTGCTATAAATTTGCGCGAACCACATTCATGCCGCGCGGTCCGGGCTCCGTCCCATACTGACTCCAGTCCTAACAACGCCGTACAAAACACCACAGCCACCGCTGTATCAACTGAACAGTTTGAATCACCCATGCAGTCGTCACCAACGCGTTCAACTTGACTCCCTCTGTTTTCTCCTGGTACGCTTGGAGTTTCGCATGATACTCACAACTAGCCCTGATAGCTACGGCTACACCTGGGAGAGTAACAAGGATTCAGTACCGGTTTATCCGCACACCTTCAGCATCATTGACGTATTTGTACTCGTGCAAGCACATCCTACAGGATGTCGAGAATTATATCAAGACGGGGCTCGGTGCGATGCCAGTGCTCGTGGATGTCTAAGGGACAACATTCTTCCAGGCTGGTTATGCTTACGGTTTAAACTTTGCTCACCCGAATGGGACAGCTGTGCCTTGCTCAACAGTCGCCAACCACCCATTCTAGAGATTTACGGAGGCTCTGTCCAGATGTCGGTTTGCCTTTGTCCATTGAATACCTCCCTTGGTGGGGAAGGAGAAATAGGCATCCAAATTCCTCCATTCATCTTCATCCTCAGGTTCAGTGGCCGACAGGATATCGACCCACAATGGACCCTATGTGACTGATGACCGCGAATTACCCAAATTTATCATAATCCAAACAAACAGCCTCGTCGGCCTCACTATGTTTCTCGAAAACCTCCATTTGATGAACTCGAGATATTAATAACGTGTGTTACGGAGAGGTCGATACGCAACTACTGATGATGGGTAGAATATCGATCCTCACTGGATAGGAAAATCACTGCGTCCAAACTGTGGCCTTATACTTGCCTTCGATCCTTCTGGTGTCTATCAATTAATGAAGTTTAGCAATCAAGACGTGTGTACTCACGGTGGAGACGAGTGAATTCAAACCCTCATCCTCATCGACATCGTTCCTTACGCATGCTTTAGCTTGCTCTGGCCTACTTGCCAACGCACTTGTACAGTCACAACTCTCAATACGCAGTGGCGAGTTCAAGAGGGCAAAGTAGGGGATTGAAGGCGAGGCATTACGAGGTCAGTTCAGTAACTTCCCTCTCCTTCACCAAGTAATTGATATTTTTTCCCTCATTTGTCCTGCACAGGTCCACCTCACACGACGATTTACCTTCCCAAAGTTGCAACTCGGGTGTTGGGGTATAACTCCGTCCTACCCTCATCGCCGAGTACTCCCTACCCATTTTGCACTCAACGGCCGCCTAGATGTTCTGGAAGAAGAAACCATGTGCTACGGCGGGCGTCTTACCTCCACCAGTGCATGGTTCACTTTTCTAGGGGTAAATTAAGGCAGGAAATTTTGCAGGGAAACCAATCAGCGCTGATCCGCCGTTAAATACCAGGGGATATGTATCATTGCAGACAAAGGTGAATTTCTCACTAGGTTACAAGGCTAGGTACGAATATAACGGTTTCAGAACCCGTGTGCGCACGCCGTTGGCAGCCAACCCTAGCCTTATTGTTGTCACGAAGGGGTTGCAGAACATTGACTCATTTAATGGCCGGAGCGTATATAGCCAGCCAATATGAAGAAGTTGATCATTGTGGTCGAGATGTAGAGTATTTACGTAAATCTACTTGATCAGAAAGAAACCTGCAGAATTTTTCGATCCGCGAATCCGGACTTGAAAGCCACGCCACCACACACATGATGCAGCCTTCACCTTCCTGTCTGGTATGGGGGTTCGATGTCAATCTGGTTTACGGCTCACGAGTATGAAGTCTATAAAGCCTTGCTGTTTTAATTTTTTCGACAACCCACTTCCTTGACCTCAAAATGCCCGAAACAGCCACGATGGAAGAAATAACATGCGAATCACACAAAAAGGAGTCGACACACACAAAACGGACCCCCCTGCCTAAATACCAGATGTTTATCGTATTTTTGATCCAATTTGCAGAGCCAATTACTGCGACAGTCATTTATCCTTTTATCAATCAGTTTGTTCGAGAGACCGGGGTGACCAAGGGCGATGAGCGAAAGACTGGCTATTATGCAGGAATAATTGTGAGTGCTGAGTTGTGTCATGGCCAGAGGTATCGATGCTTAATCTATGTTAGGAATCAACTTTCTTCGTTACTGAAGCTCTGACCGTCTTCCAATGGGGCCGGTTGTCGGACAGGTTAGGGCGAAGGCCTGTTCTTCTACTAGGGCCCTTTGGGCTGTCGCTCGCCATGATTAGCTTCGGACTGACGAACACGTTCTGGGTGCTAGTCGTTTCAAGGTGCATCCAGGGTGTTTTTAACGGCAACATTGGTGAGGATGAGTCACATGGCGGGGTGACAGATCGCTGATTGTGAAGTCAGGTGTATCTAAGAGTGTTATCGCCGAGGTAAATGGGGGGTTTTGAATTGTCATACACAGGCTGTGTTTTGAGTCTAGTTTCAACTCGCAGATCACCGATGCCACCAACATTGGAGATGCTTTCTCGTATGTATCGATGATGTGGGGCGTTGGCGCAACTATGGGGTGGGATTGTTGGGCAATTTTCATGAATCTTACTTATACTTTCGAATGCCAGACCAATTATGGGCGGCCTGTTATCGCGTCCCGCGATCACATGGCCTGGTACCTTTGGCAAGATAGTACTCTTCCAAACCTATCCTTATTTCCTTCCTTGTGCTGCAGCTGCATTCCTTGCCTTCCTCGCTGGAGTCATTGCTTTTATAGGTTTGAAGGAGGCATGTTCTATTGTTGGCTTTACAAAATACTGTTACTTACTATTTCTTAGACCCTACCTTCCGCTGTTGCAGGACGAGGATCCAGGAAACTAATTAGAAACGGCGCAACATCAGACCCTGATTCGAACACGGCCCTCTTGACTCACAGTACTGACATCAATTATGGGACAACAGGCGACTACTCTTTCGTGGAATCAGCAACTCCGACCTCCACTTATGAGCAACCTCCCCCCCTCCGCGCACTTCTCACACCTGAGGTCATGATATCTGTCGGGACTTATATGCTTCTCTGCTTCATCGACATGAGCAGTCAGGTTCTCCGTCCACTTGTATATTCCACTTCGTTGGAAAACGGTGGGCTCGGGTTTGATCCTTATCGAATTGGGTTCATCATGGGCGCTTGGGGTGTCACCAACACAACCTTGCAGATCCTTTTCCTCGGAAAGTTGATCCGGCGATTTGGCCCTAAGAATATATACCTCTGGTCGCAATACAACTATCTGATCTCAATTTCATTATACCCTTTGTTGGGTTACTTTGTCCGGCAGTCTGGATCTGTCGATGTCAAGGTTTGGACAGTCGTGATTATCCAGCTCATCTTCCAGCTGACGAACTACATGGGATATAGTACGTCGTATCTGTTATCCCTTTTGAGTAATAATGCTGATTATTTGTTAGCATCGATAATGATTATAATTATCGATTCTGCACCGAATGCGGCTTCTCTAGGGGCCACAAATGGCATGGCACAGGCTGTAGGGTGTTTCATGAGATCCATTGCACCTTCGGCGGCCTCGTCCCTCTTCTCGATTTCCCTTCAAAAGCAACTTGCAGGGGGTAATATGGTTTTCATTGTTCTGATGGGGTTTTCACTCCTTGGAATACGTGTTGCTCTACTGCTACCCGAACATTTAAAATCTGAAAAGCAATAGAGGACATACGATGCTCAGCTATCTTGCTGCGAGCTGGGAAGACAACAGGTGGGCTTTACATCTGCGCATCAAGGAGCAAGTATAGTATTGTGTTAGTAGTAACATTGGCTGTATTCATTTATTTTTCGAACTCGCCAAGGACCTTGGCCGAGTTCAAGAAATCTGTTTTGACCACATCCCAATCTGTGGCACATGCTAAGTATGAGAAATAATTGAAAGAAGAGAAGAGGAAGCGCATACCATCCGGGATGACCGTAATATTATCACGAATGAGCTGGAGAACTTTCCTGGATTTGGTATCATATGTTGGCCAAGCCGCTATCCCGTTATCGTTATCAATAATAACATCTGGTGTCAAGATAGAAATGGAATTACCGCCAGGGTTCAGGTCATTGACAAAATTGAGATAGAAATCGAGCATCTCGTTGGCAAACTCAGTTTCCACCTGTGCTGCCGCGGGGATGGGGCCAAACAACAAAGCTAGTTCAGATGCGTGCGAAACTAAGTATGTGATGGAGAAGTCAACGACCCAATAGCCCCACAGTTAGACTTCACTCACCGCCAAGGGAAGGATCATTTCCGGGGATGAATTCCCTAAAGTAGTAGGCAAAAGTAGGCTGCAACTGTGCTGCCTTATCAACGAACAGGCGGCGAGCGGCCAGGAACATATTGTCTGTGTACCAGGCCTCTGCTCGGTCAAAGAGGGAATCCCCTGTATTGAACGGTGCTCCAAGCATAGTATCGTTCGCTGGGAATAGTTGCTGCATCTCAGACACAACGTCCGCCGTGAGAGTGGAATTATCGATCATAGAGTGTCCAATAAAGTTCTCGAATGCATCGTCTTCCGCAGATGGGGAGAGCTTTAGCCCTCGGAGAGTTCTGCAGAAAGTGGTGCCTTCGTTTACCTGTAAATCAGAGTAGATATTTTAGATTCTTCTACACGTTCATGACAAAGGATGTCCTTACATTGGTACCGCCGATGTATGGGAGGTGCAGGAAATCTCCACGTGCTATTCTGGTTGATGCTCTTTCCGGGACAAGGCTTCCCGGAGGACCAACTGCGGGCTGCCAAAGCTGGTGGTTTAATGTGCTTGTGATCATTATATTACTTATGTTCAATAGGGTCTGGAGGGCACCACGGTCAAAATGGTGGAGAACACTGATAGATGGATGCATAGCCAGACCTCGAAAGGCACCCTTTGCAAACATGCGACCGAGTTTCTCCCAGCAGGACACCCAGTGGAGGCGAGGAGGCGAGCAAAGGGTTTACCGGGCATGTCGTATTTACTTGCAACCGGTGAATCCTTGCTGTAAATTGGATTGTGGAATAATCAATACCCCATTCTTCTAAGGAAGGAAGGGACAAGCTTACAATGGGCCCGTAGACGAGTCGGCGATTCCGGCACGGAACAAAGTTCGCGAGGCTGGAAATACGAGATGAGATTCAACGCTACCTGCGCCTGCTGACTGGACATCTGTGAGCTCGGGAACAGAACCCCGCATGTCATAGCTTACCTGCCCCCAGATCGTAACCTATAAAGAGAATATTAGTAAGAAGGTTGAGGTAGTTCATAGCGCAGAAGTTATACCTTGGATGGGTCTCCTCCGAATGCGGCGATATTTTCTTGAACAAAAATCATCGCCTGTCGTTGATCAAGTAACCCAGCGTTCAAATCTTCCGGGGAAACGCTTGCGCTTGAGAGCTGAAAGCGATATATCAGGTTCATCGTCATGAAACACGGCAACGAATGTCCGTACGAAACCGAATGTGTTCACTCGATAATTCCTGCAATAGTTGGAGTGAACAAACTTCTTTTAATGATGTGTAAGTTGCCTTAACCCACGTTGAAACGAATACAATTGGCTTATTGATAGCCACACTTCTTTGGATAATCCCTGTTCGAAGCGGCGTCAAATATCGCTTTTTTGCACTATATTACAGGAAAACCATTACGAGTTGGGTCGTACTCCGGCTCTGAGGCAGCACTATACGTATGGTCAGTCATACTATTCTATCAAGTAAGTCGTTCCGTCTACCCAAGGGTGTATGCTCCACCCTGTCAGTGAGAGAAGACGCGTTTACGCTATCACAAGGCATTGCATTAAAATACGTACATGCATCCAGAATAAAACGGGCAATTTATCCCTTGAAGTTGTGCCCTGGGGCCTGAAGATCTGGTTGACGCATCAAGCGTTGGAAGGGATCAAGAGCAAGAAAAAACCAAATGACTGCACATTTAGAACGAGACAGTCTTCGCCAATCGGCGCTCCTAAATTTGCGGCAGGTTGAGGACATGCATTACCAAATTTCGAAGCGTCTTTGATTGCTCTTGAGGTTCTGGTGATAGGAACCGGAGCTTTGAAGCGAAGGGATCCTGTCGGTGGCAGGGCGAAGGGTAATCCAAGCCACTTCTCGATCCCAGTCGTTGTTGACACACCACGGAAGGTTCCTGTCCTCAGCGGTACATCAAGGCGAGACGAGACCGTGGATATAGGATAGGAGCCAGGGGCATGCAGAAGCAACAATAAAGTGGATGTCAGCTTCCAAAGCATTGCGAAGACGGCGAATTCTAACATCGAATGAGAGAATCGCGTTTTAAGGGTCCCAGGGGCCGATAATCCTGCTGACTGATGTGTTTAGAAGGTCCTTATTCCGAGTGAACAAGAAACCTTGAGAAGCACTCCAGCACAAGGGAATTTGTCAACTGACCTTGGAATAAGGTGGGCAGTGGGAAGGTCAATTAGTTGGTGGGAGTCGCAGTCTTTATAGGCCATTATGGCGGAGTTAGAGTTCGCCTCAGGCGTGGTAGTCGTGCTGTTATTCTGTTGGTACATGTGTTATTATCGTAGGTTCAAGAGCGACTCAGAGGCCTCAACTTTTAGGGTTTGTATATTCCGTTTTTTTTTGTCATTACCGCAAACCGCCGGATTGGGCATGCTCAACACCACGCCCGAACCGTTGTACTGGCAAGCTCTTACGCCTTCCCACCTGTGTTTCCGCGTACCATGCCAGGCGCTAATTATATGGGAGGGAAAAGGTATTTTTCCGTCCGTCAAGGTCACTTCACTATTCCACTGAACATCATTCCAGAAATGCTGCGAAGGCCAGATCTAAAGACACTATTGGGAGGATTCAAAAGGGATTTTTCAGCAAAAGACGTCTAGACTTGCTATCCCAAGGTCTTGCTCGCAATAGGGATGGCTACAGTGCTTTAAGACACCCAGGAACGCGAGAACTAGGACTACCGGATATCGGACTTGCCCACGCAAGACAGAGAATCGACTCTCGGCAGGACATTTTGGGGTATATACCGAGTCCAACCCAATTCTCTCCTCGCACGCCGAACTCCCGAAAGGTTAGCAAGCTATTCGACCAAGCATCTAGCTCCAAAAATAGTGCTCGATCATCCAAAGTCATTGAAGCCCTTGATGCTTCTGAGCGTACGTTTTTACTGGCCATCTCCCACCATCGACCATAAAAGTGTCTCTCGTCTCGTCTGATGCAGCCTTGTTATTCCGTGCAGCCATGGATCGAATCCTCGCTTTGCCCGACTTGGCCGGTCTCACAGGACGTTGTGTGCTGCCCGGAGCTTTAGAAACGCCCACGGGCTATAAACGCCCAGCGCCTTGTGGGGGGCGAGAATTGGGAAAAAGTCGCTCTCCTGGCACGAGGCAACATAAGAAACAGGTACTCTTTCTAAACAATTGGTTATTGGTTGTTGTCCGCCTCACGTTGTGCAGAAAACATTCTCTCGAGATGTCAAAAATGCGCATTATGCAAGTGGAACCTCTACCATAAAAGATACGCGGATTGATAGACTGAGAGAGGAACCCGGTATGATTGCGGACTCTCAGAATAATTCTCATACTTGCGCCTCCCCTTTCCAACCTATCATCAACCGGGCCTGCCTTGATGTGACTCAAGAAAGGTTTTGGTCACTGGACGTAGATGACGACGATGTATGCTATTCTGATTTCGGAGCCGGCCTTGACAGTATCGATGAATGCTTTGATGAAGGAAAGGCAACTTCGTCACCGAAGAAAGGTATTCATATTTAAATGTTGCAGCTTTGCTTCTATGACGATATCCACGTCAGGGTTTAAGACCGTTCTTTGTCACCCGTCCGTTTTGACCTTCGGAGGATATTATTCTTCCCCAACCCGTGCGGATGCCCAGCCCCCAAGTCCCAGGACACCGGACCCCTACCATGGTGGAAGATATGTTCAACCATGCCCTTCTGTAGACGGATTCCCAGCATCCAACATTGAAAATCTTTCTGGACGAGCCATTCACAAATTTTCCTCGAACAACCTTTTCGACCACAAGGATCCCTGGCATACAATTGGAGTGATATTGGGCCTGTCGCCAGCCTCGCAAACTACAGATGCAACACACAATACGCCTGACCGCGGCGCAACTGTCACTAAACCGGGAATAGAATTGCGGGATCTGGTGTCAACTGGCCACAGTGAAAATCTCCCCACACGAGAGATATCTCTGCCGCCCTCGTCTCCTCCCCCAAGCTACAGCACACCTTTAAAGTTTCATAATTCTGACCGTTTGACACCCTCACTTGAGCTTTACGAATCACTTTCACCTGAGATAAATATTGATATGGTGTCATCACGCGCCTCGAACTCTTCGTCGGTCGGGTCCCCTTCACTTTCGGCCTCAGGTTCTTGTTTTTCGTCTGGGTTCGGGTTGACTGGCGGCTACAGTTCGTTGGCAACTTCTGGACTCGCGATCAATAATCAAGTGTTTACCAAACTGACTGATTGTTCGCTGGCTTCTTTTCCATCTGCAATGGCGCATACTTTCAGTGACGACATTTCTAGGACTGACGGCACCAATTCAGATTCGATATGTCAGCTCTGTCACTTCAGTTCGACGTCCAACAAAACGTCGGCGCTATCTTCTCGAAATTCGGTCATCCGAGCTGAAACGTCGGACAGAGACCATGCCTCTGGTGATACTCAGAGACCTTCACCGGTGGCGCTAATTACCTCGGGTCCAGATGCCCCCCCGCCGGCCTTCTCACATATAGCCACCAAATCATCTCCCGCGAGATCTATCCATGGCATGGGTGGCTGTGACGGTCATATAGGTTTCCTGCCCACCACTTCGAGAGAAGCTCCGCAAGCCCCGGCGACTGGTATTCTAAGCGAGGTTCCGGCGGCATCATCTAAATCAAATTATACCAACGGACTCGGTTCTCCTCAATTGATAGAAGTGAATGGGGTTTACCAAGGACCGTGCTTGTTTCCGGAAGACTCAGATTTGGACTCAGACCTGGAGGGATCGTAGGACTTCATGCCTCAGGGAGGCGCTTTCGTCGGATTTAGACCGGGAGCGCATGCAATTGTCAAATAACCATATTCTCAATAAGATGATGTCCAGTGGTTATGTTATGTAAATAAAGCGATTCAATGCAACATTAAATCTCGCTACGTCCTCACCCTAAATCCCGTAAATCGATAAAATAATGGTCGTCGGTCGTCATGGCGGCTTTTTTTTTTGATTCTTAGTGGTCCAGGCTCATCGTGGGAAAGTTCGGATCGACACTGCCTTTTTGACTCGAAGACGCTTTTGCTCTCCGCCACGCTTGTCCAACGCCACTCTATATCGTATCTGTGCTTTGGCCGCCTCAACCACTACGCAGGCATCGCAACTTCTATAGCAGCGGTTCCAGAATCCAATGTTCTCCAGCCCAACGCCAGCGCCAGGCTCGAGGGCAATCGCCAGTAACGCTTTACGGGGTGCTGGCCTCATCGACCGTGATGCTCAAATGAAGGACCCTACAGACAAACCAGGAGGCAGGAAGGGGTCTTCGAAGATTCGCGGCCACAAACCGCGAGCGATAGATGCTTTCAAAGATCAGGGCTCGGGTTCTGGCCCTCGAATGGTAAGAACATTCCCCACACGGTTGCTCTTCTTCAAAGCACGCCGGCGCTGTGCATTCAGCGTTGTTCTTTTTCGATTCCCTCGTTTCATCTCTTATTTCTCGCGTGAACGAACGGGAACTCATTTCATACTCCTCCGCAGCTGTCCAGCCGTATGTCATCACACGCTGGGCCTTCCGACCCGCTCTCGATCAGAGGTGCTGCACGGCCAACTGCTGTTGGGCGGTTACGCAGAAACGCTGTTTCATCCGGCAACAATATTGTGCTATCACCTCGTGTCCCCATCGTGAGATTCAAAGGCGTGGAGCCGTGGAGAGAACTTGTGCAGAAACGCTATAACCCCGACAGCCGGTTTCTTAACCTCGAGGTAAGATTTTTCAGATTAGATCGGCTGAACGCATTTCGGACCAGAGCGAACATGTCCCGCGATGTCTTCAAGCCAATCGTCAATGTTTTGTGTCATGTATCCTAATTGCGTTTCTGCAGTCCATGATCGATGACGAGCTCGTAAAAAAACACAACCTAACGCCACCAGGCCACGGGGGTTCTGTTCGCGACGCTGCAGTAATATTCAAACTCGCATCCCAACTCAAGCCTGAGGTAGGTCGTGCCGCGGTTTCGGGTCATATATCATCTCATCGTTCAACTAGGTGCAAACCCTTTCCCTCGCTAACAACAATCTTTCGGGCAACCATTTAGCGCATCTTAACCACTACCTGCCTCGCCTGGCCAACCTATCTTTACAGGGCAATTGTCTCAAAACCTGGAGAGATGTTGACTATATTTCGGGAAGAAAGGAGAAGATGACGCATTTGCGGGAGTTGGTGCTGTTAGGGAACCCCATTCGGGAAATTGAATACCAGAATGGCCGTGGTGAACGGTATAGAACGTGTGTTGATTATATTAAATCTGTTGGTTCTTCGGATTAACACGGGCGTTTACAGCGAGATGGCTAGAAGATGCTCATCGCTAGAGGTGCTAGACCAAGAAGCAATCACTCAGATATCTTTCGACGTTCCGCAGCCGTCGACCTCTACCGCGCCAATTCAAAAACCAAACGCCACGACTTTCCCTTATGAGATGGGACCTTCTTTCGTCACGGGTGTTGACGGCGCACTTGTTAGCAATTTCCTTGTACGGTACGTCTCTTGTGTCGAATATTGGTTTTCCAAATAATTTTATGTATCGAACATACAGGTTCTTCAATTTTTTCGATAACCAGCGAACTGCCCTTGCCGATGCTTATGACCCCGCTGCGACGTTCTCGTTCTCAGCCAATACTGCCATCCCTACGCGTAGTCGTTTAGAAGGTCATCAGACTTCGATGCCCAACCAAACGAAATTAAAATGGGGACCCTGGTTGAGTGGTGGAGCGGGTGGTTCTCGAAATCTCGCAAGAATCGGCGGGGGCTTTGACAAGACAGTGAATAGCCTGCATGTAGGAGGTGAACAAACCATGAAGGCTGTCTTGGATCTACCCGATACGAAACATGATATTGGAGGCCCCCCAGAGAAGTTCTGCCTAGATAGCTTCCCTGTCGTACATGGTCAGGGAATGGGACTCTTGTTGACAGTTCATGGACAGTTTGCAGAACGTGAGTACTCGCTTTCCCTGACCATAGCCAGCTATCTATTTCTCATCATCCTATTCCGGTTAGTACCTGCAAACGGGATAAGATCTTTCGACCGGACATTTATCCTAGCGCCAGCACCTGAAGGTTCCCGGTATGTTTTTCACCCGTAAACCGGAAATAAGGCCCGAGCTTATACGAGCATCGTGCTTCTAGTGCGAAAGTCAGCGGGTGGGACGTTGTCATTCTATCCGATCAGTGGATCATCCGTGGCTACTCTAGTCATGAAGCATGGAAGCCCGGACCAATGCTTGTCCAAGCACAAAGCAAACGGCAGGCTCGTGCAGTTGCCCAGTCGGAGCCGCAGGCATCTGCCTTGCCCATGGATCAACAAACGGCCCTTGCCGCTATCGTATGTCCTTCCCCAAGCCTAGAATAATAACAACCCTTACTGACGATGATCCCACCCCTTGCTTCTTCGTTCTCAGCCTGAATTACAACGCCCTCTCGTCTTGAAAATATGCCACACGACAGGTCTAAACGTCAAGTTTGGTTTGGATTGCTTGGCGGGCAATAACTGGGACTTTGATAAGGCTGTAGCGAATTACAACCAAGTCAAGGTGGGCTAGCGTTGTCTTTTGTTGGTGATCGCCTTACTTACGTCATCTTCTCTGTAGGCAACGCTATCCAGGGAAGCATTCTTGTAAGAATGTCTTTTTGCCGAGTTTGTTTCGGCCACTTGAATAATGTTTGGACCCCGGATGGCTCGGAGGGAAGCTTAATCCCATGACGTGTTGGACATCAAGCACTTCAACAACCGAACCCCACACCCATCCCTTCTTTCATCCAACCCATTCTTTCTTCCATTTCTTCGTGTTCTTCCCAGACCACAACCAAACATAATCATATTATCACCATTATTATCAACTCTCTACTCGTTCCCTATCATCCATCCATCCATGGTCCTTCCATAATGTAAACATAAATCATCTCTCGCAACCATTCTTGTCGCAATTCCTTACCACACATACATATTCTTAACAATCACAATATCGACCACGCCCCTCAGAACATTTGCGGCTGGCTTACATGGATGAATACACTGCCCTGACGTCAATTTGGACAAATCCCTATATCGCTTCTGAATCCATCACACAAGGTTTGAACGCATATGACCCCTCTATATGAAATATTTATTTGGCATCCACTAGCGATTCCAGCCAATCTGCCCTGACTTGATGGGAGACGCCCACTCATCTCCTTTAACTGACAATCTATATGCAAGCTGCAACGTGTCAGTGATTGCACGAGGATATCCGACTCGATCGTGAAAACCTTTTTTCTTGACAAGGCATCTGGTGCCCAATGGGTCTTCGCGACGCACCTTGAACCTAGCCTCAAGGTCTTTTTCTTTTTCCATGTTGTAAGCGTTATTGAACTCTATCAATATCTCTGGGAGGTACATTTAAGGCCCGATTACCTAGTTATAGGTACCTTGAACAGTCCATGTGATCTTACATTCATAAAGTTGCTTAAGGCATAGAACGGTATGGCTCAGTCTGTTATATAGTAAAATCTGGCGCAAATGAGATAGCATATAGTAACGGGATTCTCCCGGAGCGCCATCGCTCCGACGTCCGCAGCTACCCTTGAACTTTCTATAAGTATTCTTTCCCACTTCAAGTCCCTTGAGTGGCCTCGAGGCAGACTGAGATTGTATCCGGGGCTCGTTGGGGGACACGAGGCGGGGCGGGGACACGCTTTTTCGTTTAAGCCGACAAACCGGCGGGAAGATATATCACAGCATCTTCGAACTTATAGCTTCCAGGCAGTATGCGCTGTGTTATTATGCTTCGGCATTTGACTAGAACAATGCCTTGAGGCTACCTAAAGTGCTTCATGGCTCGCTTAAGAACAATCGGAACTCCAAAGTTTATTGACCTTGGCCCTTGGGATTATATGATTGTCCAAAACAGTGCTTGCTCAGGGTCACTTCTCTTTTTTCTGATGCCTCGTTGCATATTTGTCCGCCCCGGTAGGATGGGTCCCATTGAACTCTCCAGTACATATGGGAAGCCCTTGGCTTCCAAAATTTCCCCAAAAAAAACTACTTACACAAAACAAGGAAAGTATCTTTGCGCGTTCTCGTCTTCTCTCCTCTCGTCACGGTCTTCTAGCTTTTTCTTCTATCTTTTCTATTATCTCTTGGGACTTTTCACGACCAACCTCTATCACCACTTACGATGGACGCTGTCCAACACTCATATGATCATTATGGACTGCATCGTGCTGCAACTGCGGGCGACGACGGCGGTGTCAATCATGCTATCAGCTTGGGGGCAGACATCAACGGGTTAGATAATGCTGGTCGAACGGCTATCATGTGTGCCGTCGCTGGAGAACAGTGCGTGTATGAATCTACTGACTAAGATTTAAAGCTGATATAGTGCTCTGTGACAGATGGCAGGATGTCGACGCGTCTAACGCGTCCTTCATGACCGCAAAGCGTCTCAACACCATCAAGACCATATTGCGCCATCCCGACATATCTCTGTTTACCCTGAATGCTCCTCAAAGTCCCATGAATGGCGTTATTCCTCTAGGCATGGCAGCATGGTTAAATATGCCAGATGTTGTCCAACTACTCCTCGAAGAGAGCGAAGATACAGTTTCTGTAGATGGCATGGACACCCATGGTGCAACTGCACTCATGTGTAAGCTGAAAAAATTTCTCGCCGCGATATTATCGTGACTCAGAGATATTTTCTTATCAGATGCTGCTCGTGATGGCGGCCTTGAAGTTGTGCGACTATTGGTGCGTTTTTGTGATTCCCCGGCGTAATTGCGGTGCCTAACGAACACATGTTGTAGTTATCGCATGGTGCGCGACCCGACTTCCGGGACTGCAACCACCGCACTTCAATACAATACGCGGTATCTCATCCGCAAATCCTGTGGCTATGTGAATCAGTCCTGCGTCGCCATCGATGGCGGGAGAGCCAAGTACGTCCATATGCTCCTCCAAAACTATGCGTTGCGCTAATAATGGGCTAGTCCGCGGATCGAAATAAACTCTCCCCGGGTTTCGAAGACTTACTGGTACTCACAAGCTCCTCTTTTCCGTCCGATAGCCTCGAAGCCCCTCCTCTCTCTATCTTTACGCACCAAGCAACCTCACGATTGACTGATACGCTCATTTCTTCTATCGCCTCGTCGGACTTATCCTTTTTGCACTCACTACTCTTCGCCCCTGCCCTCCCACCTTCATCTCCGGCAGTGCTGTACCCAATGTCAGCTCCTGTCCTTGTGAATCGTCTGGACTCCAATGGATGGGGCCCTATCCATCATTGCGTCTCTGTGAAACGCCCTTGTATTCAAGTGCTGGATGCATTGTACTGTGCAGGTGCCGAAGTTGCCCTGTTTACGACCAACGAACACTATACTCCCCTCCACGTCCTCGCACAATCGACAAGGCTGTTTTTCGGACGTTCCGACGATGCATTGTCCCTGTATCATTTCACTGTACATCTCATTCATGATCTCCGCGCCCCCCTGTCCGCCAGAGATAAAAACGACGAAACCTGTATCCATCTCGCCGCAGAGCGTGGTAATTGTATAAACCTGTTGATGACTTTCCTCGAATGTGACACTACGGGCTGTATTCGCGAGTTACGCAACTCGAGGGGGTGAGTCGGTTTTAGCGTTTCGATAGTATTGAGGCTAAGTGTTTATTTCACACAGATTAACTGCTCTCGAGGTCGCAAAGCCCGAATTTCGCGCCGCATTTGGCAAAGACGCTGAAAAATTGCGTTCAGTTTCGTCTCTTTCTACTCGCACAATTCGACAGACGGATTCATTCGCTTCCCTGGTCTCATTCTCTGAATTAAAGCCCATTATTTTTGACGACACTCTTTCGCTTTATTCTCCCCTGGACTTTGACATTGAAGGGTCAACCCAGCAACTCTTGCTCAATCTACGAAATACCTCCCCCTCTATCAATCACCGCACTGACCCCGATTACCTTGATCATCTCGACAATGTCTTGGCCACCACCTCACAGCTTAACCTGGGTATTATCAATCACTTCCGTTCCCGGGTAGAGGAAGCGACCAAAGAACTTCAGGAACTACGGACCAATGCAGACAAGATCAATGTCCTGCTTGACTTAGTCACTCAGTCGGCCATCGATAAAATTGGCGCGCGCGGATTTATGCACTTGAAAAGACACCGAGACTCTGAGGACTCGCAATACACCGCCGTCTCCGGAATAATTAGCAGAAACTCAGCCTCTTACATAGCACAGCCAGACGACAATAGTGTATCTATCGGGACACAGACCAGCCGGTTCGACCTAAAATTGAATGATCCCCCTTCTCCGAGTCAAGCTACGACCTGGGTATATTGGGGTGAAAGCCCGCCCATCGCCAATGACATATCTGCATACAAAGCTCAAATGGGACACCTTACCGACGTCGATCGTGAACTTTCCTACCTGGAACGGAACACAACCGGAAGCCCTACCATGGAGGCCAGGATCAAGCATCTCGCGAAGAAAAAGAAGAGGCTTGAAGAAAAGATCAGACAGCTCGACAGTGAGAAAAGGGTGGAGAAAAAAGATGTCACAAGTCACGGGACCGCGAAAATCAAATCTTGGTTCAAACGCATACTCACCGTCCATGACAAACCGACAAAATTCGACATTATCAAAGATATTGATGAGCAAGGCTGTGCTGTTGGAAGAGAGGTCAAATCTTGGACCGCCTCATCAATCAACTATCTCAATACTTTCGACATCCACATCGATGGAGCACTACGCACATCAAATGTTGTCCTCAACGCGTCTCGCCGAGACCTCCTAACTATCCAACAGTGTTTGAGCTCAGTAAGGGGTGTATTTTTGCACACTCAGAACCTTCCTGACCCCTACGCGCCACAGGCTGACCAGTTCATCAACCCCGCTAATCATTCCATCTCAAGGGCCGAGCGTGTCATCAAAAGGGCTTTCAAAGTGAGCCTCGTTCATCTTTCCATCCGTACATTTCTGATTTCATTCCCCAGAAACGAGAAACCATGATATCAAACCTTCGTTTTGATATTTCTCCTACGAAATCATCGGACTATCCTAACCCCATCAGACAAGGCGCAAGCACTCCGGGTGCCCTCGGGTTTTCCCTCTCCTTACAGCCAAGTGTAGCATCTTTGTCATCTGTCTATTCTTCGCATTCCTCAATCGCCTCCATCGCACCTACACTGATGGAAAATGATGACGAAGACACGAGAGCAATTCGTCGTTTGTTGCTCCGAAAAATCGAAGCTAGCATTGTTGGGTCTTGGGACGAAATGGATAAGGTGATGGGATGGCTCCGCATCGTTAAGGAAGTGGTTCGAGGAGTGAAGCGGAGAGCATATTTATAGCCTGCGTCAGATCTTGTTTATACGTCATTTATTGTATCTATACTGTATTTATACGCAAGGTATATTAGCTGTTGTGCTTGTAGACTACATTCATTGTACATTATCATGCAACATAGACAATTCGTTCAACTATAAATTGCAACTACATCAACTGCCCGACCCCCCCAACCAAAAACAAGGTACCCCGAAAATTTCCAGTCCGAGCCCGAATCATCGCTTGATCTCGTTGAGTTGGCGAGCAAACAATTCCCTGCATTGGTAGTGGGTAACCTCACCCCTGAGAAAGATTGTTCAGCGCATAGAATGTGTGATGAGGAAATCCGATCATACCGAGGAGCATGAACCGATATAACACTGTTACCAATACGTTTGTGGCATTGTGGACATCTGGACGGCAAAAACGTTAGCGACTGGTCACGAAAGATTATTAACCGTAAGCACATGCGACTATCTGTAACCTTGACTCTCCTGGACTGCAGGACCATCAACTTTTGAGCAAGTTGATCGTTCCGAGCTTTGCTGATCTGACGAATAACGGCGATATCAAATATTGGTGCTCGAAGAGCTTCGATTAGAAGGCCACGGATATCATGTGCCGTCACAAGAGGGGGTAAGAGCTGAAGAGTCTCAACGGAATCCAGGCGGGGTTTGTGACGACTAATCAAATCCAGTGCAGGTCGGAGAAGATCAGCCGTGACATTTACAGTTGGTCGCAGGTAAATTCGTAACAAGGTGAGAAAGACGGCCTTTGTCTCCGTGTCTGGCCGATAAACGCGTTTACAATACCTGTGACCGCCGTTAAAGGACAGCCATAACTTTGAAGTTTTGGGCTTACTCTTCGGCTTTCAAATAGTCATGCATTCGATAGACGTAAAGCTCGAGGGCTTGATCATGTCGACCCAGACGCCCGAGCAAGATAGCACGCGCCTCGAATAGATCTAATATGCTATTATTGATACCGTCATGACAAAGCACGGGGGAAGCGATGTACCTGTAGAGGATAGATGACCGTAAAGGCGGTCAACGTGGTAAATTTGATTGGTATCGATGAACTCCAGCAGTTTAGAATACATGTCCTTTCGTGCTCCTGCAAAGATTTTTGATTATGAACGACTCCAGATGTAAAAATCAGGAAATTACCTTCATCATTTCGTTTCTTCGCGGTCAAGATCATGCTGAGGTAGAGTTCTGCCAAGCGGTCGTGAAAAGAAGGCAAGTCCTCATGTCTATCCTCTATCAAGTATTCCAGGTATCGAGCAGAGATCTTTGGACTGATCTCTTCAAGATAGTTTGCTACATCTTCTCGGGGAAGTTCCACGTCCTCTGAGGTAAAGATCTGTTCGTTCGGTTAGTGTCGTTGAGTAAATGAGCACGATCACGGTCCTACATCAAAGGCCATATCCGCATCAGTGTCGAAGATCCATCGAGATGCATCAAAAATTTGTTGTAAATGCTCTGATCCCAGTTTCTGTAAATACTGGATAGAGGGCAGAACTTTATCCTCAATATCACTTTCGTGTTGACTAAGCCTGGAAGCATCCATATAAGTCTTAGACGTTATGAAGTTGGATGATATCCCATACTCTCTAAGAAGGGATAATGCCTGCGTATGCATCTTTTTGCCATTATAAAGGTCCCTGAGTTCTGCATATTTCTGCAGGAGAACAAACGCACAAGGTGAGCCACTTGCTGAAGTCAGTCCAAAGTGGAGATACCTGACGGGAACGCAGATCCTCTTCCACCTCAGAAACTTCACACCAATTAGGGACTCGACATAGCGAGCCCAGAAGACCAGGCCGAATGATTAAATATACCTTATACAGCGCTGTATCAACAATCTGTGCGAAACGAAGAAGTTGTTCGGGTGTCAATGCTGACAAGGGTGCATTCGGGAGGGCGAAAAGTTCCTCGACTGATGTTTCTGACAGTGGTGCGATCTCATGGGATTGATTTTGCGGTGTGATCTGAACGGCTTCCAGCGCAGCCCCGAGTTTAGGGCGACGGTCAGACAAGTAGCGTACCAACGTTTCCGCCGATCGATGCAGTTCCTCTAATAGGGTTCTCAATGATAAGTATAGATAGAATGACACAGACAAAGATAAACGGACCGTTTGTGCCCCATGGTGACTCTACATTAATCGAATCGGGGCCACCATACAGGGGTATCCATTTCTCATGCGCCACGGATAACCGACCTGCTACTGAATCTGGGTACAAGGCAACCACTTTCGCAGGATTTAAGTCAAGTTCGATAAATGTATCAATCGCAAGATCAAACTTCGAGTCGCAAAATTCCGACACCGCATGAAGGGCACGAATACGCATCCGTCGTGTGTCCTATTTTGTGATAGCATTAGAGCTACGAAACTAAGTTTTCAAATAAAAATACCTTGTCAGAGAGAACAGCTTCATCGATGGTATCGAGGAGGGCGAGAGCATCAGCATATTGTCCATCCATCACAAGTTCGTCAATCTGCTCGGCCCAAGGCCTCATATTGAATTGCCATACTGTACTTCCTTCCGCCGTCGCCGTATTCCGATCAGTTGGTGTAGTTACCAAGAAAAGGGGGGATTTGGCAGACGGAGATGATGTCAGGAGCCGGATCGCTGCATTGGCAGGTGCAGTTCCAGTCGGCAGCGTAGGGGTGGATGCAGAAGGGTTGAAGGGGAACGGGATAGTTTGTATTGCAGATGATGACAGGGAAGAGCGGACCTGGATAACTGTGGTCGGAATGAAGGAGGGCTGGGCTTGAGTTGCAATGGTGGTACTGGACGAATTTGTAATTGCAGGTGGGGAGGGAACAGAACCTGGGGGGAGGACAGCGAAGATGTATGGCTTGACAAATTCTGTAGATGCCTTGAGTTGGTCGTTGGGCAGGTGCAGAAGAAAAGGTACCTAATTCCTCTGGGAGTGCTGGCCATTCAATACTCACTGGACGTGATAACTTTCCGTCCGTTCCAACGAAGGTGCCTTCATCTATCATGTAATGGTGTAAGCGAAAACAGAAAGGTATATCGACGAAAGAGCTCACTATCTTTTGCAATGAGAACTTCTGACTCGTTAATGCGGACAGCGGCTGGTTTGGCCTTCGCTCCAAGACCTAGTGTCATGTACCCTGTGAGGCCAGTCAGCGCCCCCATGGCAGTTGCAGAGGTGGTGATCGGAAGAGGCGTCGAGATCTCGGTCGCGGACATAGTGGATATTGAGAACATGGCGTAATCGGTAGGCGAATACGCGAAACAGACCGCGTCCTCATTCAAGAATGATATTAAACGCGCCGAATGTGGTAACGCGCACTCCTGCGACAAACAGCTATCATTGCAGTAGGCAACGAATGAATGAGAATCCGCACCTTGATATCCTGTGCCTCCCCATCTTTCCACGAGTATATAACCACCTTTCGTCGGCATCCAACTAACAGTTGCGTCACCAATGTCGGAATCGGTTTTGCCTTGGGAGGCTCCGCGCCAAGTGAATACTCCGGTTTTGCATCCGGCGCGATGTGATGAATAGATGAGTGTACCGCGAAAGAGAACGCGGCTTTCGCCTTGACAAGTGGTGTGGGTGGGGAGAGAGTTGGTAGAGGATACAAAGTGACAGTCGCCTCTTTTGTTCCAGTCAACTTGAGGTAAAGATGGAATGATATATACACACCTGAAAGTACGACGAGAGAGTTGATATCCTTTATGAACCCCAGTTGTTCTATAGGTTTCCTCGTCAAACCCTTCTTCACCTCGACCAAAGTAACACCGCCTTCCCCATCCTCTACATATCATTCAACATTTTTCGAGCATATATAAAGAATACGAGATACCGGAAGAGTCATCTATACTGTATATATGCAGACTTCCTATGGAGGTCCCAATATACAACCGATCTCCTAGAAACGACACGACGTGTAAGCTTGAGACATTGCCTCTGGCCCATTCTACCTACCTTGGACTATCAGAGCATCTATTTTTTCCTTGAAGCCTGATATAAGGGCGTCAGGGTATAAGAAAGGCGCCATTTCGAGTCAAGGAAAGCCCGTTCTCCCCAGCAAGGGCCCTCACATGGAGCACATAAAATCACACGTGACGTTGATCGCCTCGAGTCCCTCTTGTAATTAGTAAAAGTTTCTCCCCACCACCGTTCACCATTCGAATCCAAGATACTTCATGACCATTATACATTTCAACCCACATAGTTCCGTTCGCCCTCTGTCCAGTGCCCTCGTCTTTAAACGTTGATCGACATCCTGAAGCTATTACTTCCGCGAAATGCGCACTCTGGACCTCTCAAGGCCCAGAGCCCTCGACAGTTTCATGCAGCTACTTCTCTCCCACTTAAACCGCCTAACTCCCCCGTTAGCTCCCAGACGATCACGTCGTTCATGATGATGATGATACTGCCCCTACTTGCATCCAAACTTTGTTCGGCGTGGTCTTCCTAACTTAGGAGTGAACGATGTCCACGGAACACTACTTAAGTATATTGAGTAGGGGTATGTGTGGTTGTGGCGTTTGGATTTAGACCATAACACCTTCCTCTGGATACAGGTATCAGGTCGTTCTTACCCTCGGATTTGATGATTTCGCCTTATCAATATCATTATCTAGAACATACGTGGACATCCATAACCGCTTTCGAGGTCGTGTGTCCATCGGGAATGGAATAGTCTGATAGGGCTATTGGAACGTTTTTACCCTGGAATGTAATACAGCTTGCTTCATCAGCGATGTATGTTCTGTCTAGAAAAAGAAAAGTACGGATTGCTCAGTTGCGGACTTGGAAGCGAGGTGTTGAGGTGGGTCATGTGGGTACGCTGCATTCTAGACATCATCTAATGACTCGGTCTGAAAGAGTCACAACGTGGGGCGGCGCGAAATGAGACGCCCATTTGGAGCATGCGCCTGTGCGCGTGTCGGTATTTTGCTGTGGCATGCGTCGGGCTGTCACCCCAGAATGGACCGACGTCCACATGGACCCATCACGTTGCGCATGGGGTGGGAAGAGGCCGAAACATTGATTGTCAACTGCCAACACATCGTCTCTATGAGCAGCTGAGCATCATTGCTCAACAATCTGTCGAGCAACCTGATATTCACAGGAGAGATGATACTGTTGTGATCGAGTTCTAAGTTCGATCATGCCCAGTTCCGTTAGCGCACCGCCACAAACTGCCAAGATCAAATGGATGGCCAAACCGTTTCATCGCTTGTCATCCACAAAGGGGGATTTGTGACTCATGTCACGTGCCCCTGAATGCGTTACACATGAGCTTGTTCCCGGATTGTACCAAGCTTTTGTTCGTGGATATCAACCCCTTCTGCTGCTGTTTTGGCTATAGCCCAATTTGATCCTACATATGTCCATCGTGGTCTCCCCAGCTCTTCCTCTTAGCCTCCACCCCCGCAAACGCACTTCTTCGTTCTCTTTCCCGGGCCAGTCCGCCAGTACTTTTTCTCCAAGCCCCAGGCCAGCCAAAGCACCCCGTTTAACTCCTAATAACATGGGTCTTCGCCGCACCGAGTCGTACATCACCCTCACTGATCTTAAGCCTTCCCGCCCTACCAGCCCACCTCCCTCCCGCGACCAGTCCGTCGTTCTCCCTCACTACCGCTCTCTGCGCTTCTACAAGGAGCAGCGAGAGCTCTGCAAAGCCAACGCCAACCGCTCACTGGAGCCCATCACAATACGTATCCGACAGGAGCAGCGCCCCACACGTCCCACATTCCGCCACGCGCCGCAGCCCTATAAACCAACCAAAGTGTCCATCCTTTCATGCAAGTCTCCAACCCCTGTCCCTCCTGTCGGACCCCCCACGATTAATACCCATCCCCGTAAATCCTCTCCATTGGCTCCGACCCGTACTACCCTCCCCGGTCGACCGGTATTCCCTCGCTCGAAGGCTGAACCCAATCTCTACCGTAAAGCCATCACGACATGTATGAAGGCGACGCCTGAGGGACAGAAGATTTTACGCATGGGTCCCAGGCTTGCGGTGTCGATTATGACCGCCACCAAGGATCTCGAGCAGATCGTCGCCGCACAGGGCGACAGGGAGAAGGAGATCCAGGATGTCACAATGACGGACGCGTCTCCAATCCTCACCAAATCGTGGGTAGTCGTCCCTGGAGAGGACTGGGAGATGGTCGATTGCACGAATTGAATGTTTTCATTATCTGCCAATGCTCTCACCGGAGGAGCACACCATACGCCATAGTCGATGGATTATACTGGCGACGCGAGGAGTAACACACCACGGCCTCGCTGCGCGGCATTTGCCAAGTGCTGGCATGCTGCGCTGTAAACTGTTGTTCTCACTCTGCCCCTGTTCTCTCACTGGAAGGACGCTGTACACATTTCGGGTCTTTTTATTTTTATTGTTCTGTTCTACTACCTGCTACTATCCCCTTAAACACACACGGCTCTGTACATCCACTTATTCTATGTAGCAATTAACCACATCCTATAGTACACCCCCCAACATCGTGATTGACGCGTTTCACAGTAATGACATGACATTGCAGTTCGACTGATGTGATTCAAATAAGGCGGTCTATGTGTGACATGGGTTGAACTGGCTTGACTCGAACTTTTAACTATTGTATATGAGCGCTCATCATAAAAATCATGACACTTCAGGCAGTGAGTGTTGAACTCAATCGACATTGCTCGTTCTCACCACTGCCATGATAACAGCACGCGCCACCCATAACTCCACCTAAAATCCTGATATTGACATGAGACCTAGGCTGGGCGATACATAATATATTCGATCGGGGTAGATGAGTGATTATGATACAATGTTATGATTTTAGATAAAAAGTACATTAGTGTAAGAATGAAGAGGATACCCATCACGGCCTCCAATACAGCAATCAGAATACAGCATCAGGATACATACGAGCAACGAAGAGCGTCCTTCTCGGAACGGATGCAAACGAAATCAAGGCACATGATGCAAATGAAAACCACTCCCTAAACGAGTCATTGGACATCGAGGCGACCGTGATCACGCCATTCCCTGCGGAAGCCGACGGACGATCTGCTACCCCAAACATCAGCCAGGTCCAAAAATACAATAAGACGGAAAAGGACGCACTCAGGGTATCTCCGGATCCTCGATAAGTGGGCGATGATCCGAGGCGAGCATGTGCGCGCGGGCAGCAACGCACCCCGGACTCCACGCATCCTCATCGCAGCAACTCCACATCGCGAGAGTGCGCAAGACCTTGAAACTACGCCCTTCGGGCGTCCGCGACAGGAATTCGTAGACTTCATTCTGTACATAGCCTGCCAAATAACATGAGCGGTGTATTCTGACAAGCATCATTGGACTACGGTCACCTGGATGATATGTGCACTCGATCCCTCCATGACGTGTAGAAGCGTGGCTTTTGTCGTCTTTGACACGCTGGCCACAATTAGCACACTTTATTAAGGAAACGGCTGTGTCGGAGCTCCGTCGTGATCGACGACGTCTGCGGCGCGGAGACGAGGGATTCGAGGCGTTGGGAGAGAGAAGCTCTTTCGCCATTGCATGTTGGAAGCTGGCGTTGCGCTCAACTAACTTGACCATGACTTCCCGGAGACGATCTTCTGATGTTGTGGCTATAGAGGCGCGAAGGCGGAGAGTAGTGGCGAAGGAGTAGGTGTGGTTGGCGTCGGAGTCAGAGTCATAAGGAGGGTTCGGGGGGAATGGTAGATGAGGTTCGTAACGGGGAGTCGAGTTGTCGAGTATGCAGTCTTGGACGCCCTTCCAGAGCGTCACGGCTGAGGTGTGCTTCTCTGTTGTCATTGTTCCTGATTCCTGGCTCTGATGTGGGGTCAGGTTGTTCGTGGTGAGGTCGACGAAGTAATAAACATACACGATGGATAGAAAGGCGAGGTCCAAAGATCCCAGGTCTTATATGTTGAAACAAAGAGACAAAAAGATGCCAAGCGCATCACCTAGAAAAGGAACCGAGACTATCAGTCCGGCCTTTGATAATTGGAAGAATAAAGCCTAGATTGATGTGCCTTCCAACAACACGCAGATGTGCATCGAGTTGCAGTGGCGTATACAAAAAGCACTCACAAGATCGGGGTCCAAATTAGTAACCGCATTTGAACAGAGCCTGAGTCTTGGATAACAATAAGGGCACAACAGTAAAAAGGAACAGGAATCGACTAGGGGTCTAAGTGGTCACCAGCAAGACGTTAACCTACAAAAAAACAAAAGAAAAACTAGCGGAACCTTACTGGTAAGACACAAATTCTCAGACACGCCGTCTCTTCCTCGGCACTGCGCTCCTGTGCTCCCCGTGCACACACCCTTCACTCAATCCATCCTTTTCACAACAGGTCCATTGGAAATTCTCGGGATAATCTCTTCTGTTCGATGACGTATCCTTCGGACCATGACAAGCTTCATCCCAATCCGTGAAGCTTTTGTCGTCGACTTCGAGGTCGCCTGCACAAGACGTTAATCCACACAATGTTCGAAGGCCTGAAGTAGGCGTACCTGGGTGGAATGTACACTCATCCTCCTCTCTCTCTTCATGAACGTCAAAATCCTGGTCACAGTTGGCACATGTCTCCCACCGCGGCGCAACCTCACGCGTCTTACGCTTCCGGGTGAGAAGTTCGCCTTTCAGCGCTATTTCAACGGCTGGAATAGTTTCGACGAGATTTTTAAGGATCTGCCGCAAGCGACTTTCACTGATTGTTGATATAGCGTCGTGTAACTGAGCGCGGGATAATTTGTTTATCGCGACGTCCTCTTCGTAGCCGCTCGAGCTTCCCCGGCTAAACGAATGGTCGGAACTGTCGTTTTCTTCATTGCTCCCCTCCGAGGACTCTGACAGTCCAGTCAAATCGATGACTTCAGGTGCTGAGATGTCTGCCATGATCTGTGAACGTTTGAACCAGAAGTACGTCAGGAATATTGATTTGCAGGTGGCATTGAGTAAGAAAGGGGATCCCACTTAAAGAGATTTTCAAACAACCACTACTCAGTCGACGCGTCCTTGAGAGAAGTGGCAGTCTTTGAAATTAACAAAATGTGTCAGGTTGGGTGTGTTTTTGCCACTGCCAAAGGTTGAAATTCCTGAGATTGTGGACACGTGATCGCGGGCCGCTTGATGCGCGTTTCGATCCTTTGGCTTTCCCTCCTTTCAACTTTGGCACCCATCTGGTCTGCGACCAAATTAGTATTAACACCTACACACGTCGCCGGTAGATTCCAAGGCTCCAGGCTACTTTAGGCCTAATGGGACTCACGGCTAGTCATAATCCACGTTGACAAGGCTTTGGTCCGGGGGTGATCACGATTCCCCCTCCCCTACCTTTTTCGTCTCATATCTTCAAATAAAGGAGTTTGACACTTGCCCAACATGTTCCAAATCCTCTGGCTTTTCTCTCAAAATTTTGTTGCGCCCACCCATCACCAACGACCAGGAATCAAGCCAGAAGATAGGACGATACCCGACTAATCAATGGTGTCTGTCCATATGCCTCTGGAGCATTTTTGACCTCAAGATACCTAAGGAGCCTCTCATGGGAAATGCTAAGGCTCGCAAACTTAATGTAATCGTGCTCCCCTAAAATGAACATTTGCTTCCGTCGTAACTTATCCCCAGGCAAGGGCTTTGTTCAATATTGCCCTGTATGTTGATATGCAACATATACTCTATGTTATTCGTTTGCTTCGATTTGATGAAGGTGCTTACTACATTTGACGGCCTATCAGACACTGAACATGCGTTGCTTGCCAGTGTTTGGTCCTCGGCAGTATTCAGCATTTTGCCGGCAACCCCTATCTGTTGTAAATTTACATTTCACTTGTTTTCTGCGACAAATGTATGGTTATTAATATACGGAAGAAGAAGTTAGGATGTGAGTAGTTCATCGTACTCGCCTCGACCATTGCAAAAATATTTAACCATGGGTTTAAGCACTTCGAATAATAGGCGCCGGTTAAATTGCGGTTAAGTAAGGGTCTTTTACCTCTTAAAGTGATGGTACACCTGACCGAGATTCTTTTACCCATTGTCATCGCAGCATGGACGATATCCATATCGTCAACGAGGAAACAGCTCTACTGCCCGCTGCTAAGAGACGTCGAAAGCCTAATCCCTTGCCAAGGCTTCAGATATCTATCATCTTGCTTCTTCAGGTTTGCGAACCGATAGCAGGCTTGTCGATATACCCATACATCAACCAGGTAAAGCCCTTGGTGGATAGTTAGTGCAGTCCTCATTGATCTTACTCTTACTCTCAGCTTATTAGCGAGCTGGACATTACCGGGGGAGACGAGAGGAAAGTGGGCTATTACGCTGGTCTCATCGTAAGCAACTTGCGAATTGTGCTGGCAGATTATCTGACTCTTCGTTTACGTAGGAATCATTGTTTTTTGCTACAGAAGCCGTTACTGTTCTACAATGGAGTCGTATATCTGACCACATCGGTCGCAAACCAATCCTCTTGATTGGGTTGATGGGGCTATCTCTTTCCATGCTGAGTTTCGGGCTGTCGCGGACATTTTTGACTCTGATACTGAGGTGAGGAACATTCATTGGTGACCACTCTTCCTCTGATCTCACAATACTGTAGCCGCTGTCTCTGTGGCTTACTAAACGGGAACATCGGTACCTATTTTCCTTTCCAACGCCAACAAACCATTAAATTGCTTAACCCTCGCTGTCAGGCGTCATGAAAAGCGTCATGGGCGAGTTGACAGATTCAACCAACAGAGCGGAAGGTTTCTCTCTGATGCCTGTGGTATGGGCCACAGGTGCTACCCTAGGGTACGTTCGCTCGCCTGGATTCAGGGAAAACCCAGACGCTGAACGTGAATATAAGACCCCTGATGGGAGGATCGCTGTCAAAGCCTCATGAACGCTTTCCACATTTGTTCGGGGGCTCTTTTTGGAAAAATTACCCCTATTTTCTCCCCTGTCTTGCGACTTCAAGTTTGGTCATCATCGCATTCTTTATCACCCTCATACTTTTCGAAGAGGTATGGCTCACTTTTATACCTGTACAATCAGCGACCTTTTGGCTCACCTGCCTATTAGACCGTCCCGAAAAAGACCAATCGTCGTAAAACCCCCATATCAGAAGATGGTGTGATCCTAGACGGGCCGATACCCGCAGAAGACCAGCCTCTCCCGCTTCGCAAACTCTTGATATACCCAGTCGTTATATCAGTTTCAAACTATATGACTTTGGCCTTTCTGAACATCTCTCTCAACTCTCTGATGCCTCTTTTTTTTGCTATGCCCGTTGCAATCGGTGGACTGGGCTTTGACCCCCCCACTATTGGATACATTATGGGTGCCTATGGAGCCTTTACAGGATTGTTTCAAGCATTCTATTTTGCTAAAATTATACATTATCTTGGGGAGCGGCGAATATTCGTCTGGGGAATGTTGACTTTCCTCCCCGTATTTACGATATTCCCTATGATGAGCCAGTACGCTCGGCATTTTGGGGTCACGCCTGTTATCTATGTCATGATCGGAATGATGCTTGCTCTAATGGCCTTCATGGATATGTCTTTTGGTATGTTGGTATCATACTCTTATCATCATACTAACTATATACACAATAGGCTGTATCTTTATGTTCATAACAGCGTCTGCCCCGAACAAGCGTTCTCTCGGAGCCACAAATGGTCTTTCGCAAACAACAGTTTCCATCGCGCGCGCGATCGGCCCTGCAATGTCAACCTCTCTGTTCTCCCTGTCTGTACAGCGAAATCTTTTAGGAGGATATGCAGTTTACGCCATCCTCTTTGGCCTCTCCAGCCTAGCAATGCTATTGGCGGTCCAGCTACCCCACGAGATGTGGGCGGAGGCTGAAGACCACACTTCTTGACGAAACACCTTAACGACATTGCAACGAAGTTTCCTTTTGTCACCGGCGGGTGTTTTTGGTGCATGATTACGACCATTTTGATGCGTAATTGAAACACGGATTGTTTTTTTTATCTACGGGCTAGGGAACGATGTTTACATACTTCAATCTATGGTGTATATTCAGCTCTTCGGACACTGTTCCCAATATTGTTAAGACGATCCGATCCCAGAGGCCCATGTATACTTTTCAAGCGCGGTGTTTCAGCCGTTAAAGATAATATTTAAATAAAGTATCTTCTCAAGCGAAGTAAAATACCTCTTTGTTGACTAATAAGATCGTATACTCACAACCACTTTACAGCTGCGGATCGGCGACTCTTTCCCTATATTATCTCCGAAATGTCGACGCCAATGTCAAAGTAGGGGCCAGCGCACATTTATGTTCAACCCGGTGGTTGATGGATCATATTAATCATACCTCACTGTGCGACCTACAGAAGGCCTTCGCTGGAGGCGCTTCAGTGAAGCGGTCCGTACTCACTCTTTTTCATCTTGGGTTGCACGTTGAAAGGCTTCCCGGAAAGCTATCCTGGATGTTACCAATTCATTTGAGGACTCTATCTCCATGAATGCAAGCACCGCACCAACTGTCCAGGTTGCGGAGCATCTGCGATAACTCTTCCCAAGTCTCGGCCCATCATGGGTGACTGCTGCAGCGGCGCTATACAAAGATCTTGATACACCAATTGGCAGGTGACAACCGTCATGAGAGAATGTAAGCTTTTTTAACCCAGCACCTCGACCAAAATAACTCGATACACAGCTATTTTTGATATATACTTCATATTACTTCTCCGTGCCTTCCATGAACGGTCATGGCAGGTTTGTTTATCCTTTCGTCGTATATTTCACGAGTAATGCTCCTTTGAAGGGAGAATTTGCTATTCCCCCAGGAGCTCATAAGCAAGATTCCTCATTATTTCACATCGTAAGATTCCTGCACTTGGGCTACTCTTTCGTCAACTAAATTGATGTTTTTCGCTACAGCCAAAACCCCAGCGGAGTCCCAGCATTCAATAACACAGATTTCGACAAGGCATTCCCCGGATGTGTACATGAACTTGGTGATCTCTCTTGATCCCAATGCGAAGTTGAACCCATCAACCATTACTCCAAGATGGGATACATGGGCACAAGGATCTGTGGAGATATTGTTCAACAAACCAGAGATGGATGCGCCTGCGATACATCCCGTCCAGACATCAAGTTCGTTGCTTGAGATGAGGTGAAAGTAGGTCTACTCTTTCTTTTTTTTCATAAGGCAGAAACTCACTTGATATTTCAAGAATTTGGGAAAGCGTTGGTAACATGACTGGACAGCAACTATTCGGAAGAAGGCTGGTAGACATATCTTGGGGTTTGCGATTCCCTGCAATTGCCCGTCGGGCTTCCAAAGTTTTCATCAGTTCTAACGGTGTTCTGCGCTTGACGACGTTGCAGCTTGCTCTCCCGGAGTCATTTGTGACTGTAAGATTCAAAGACGCATCCGAAACCACCCTCGAATCTTGATACTAATTCCTATAACATCCCTTATCCGAATTTATAAAAATGTCATAACGCTCCTTGAAAGCGCTGGGTCTCCAACTACGAGTAAAAACGTTGACGTTACAGCGTAATGCGTAACGGGTCTGGGCATCGTCTCTCATGAACGGCTGCGGATTATAACAGTTTATCCCATACAGAGGTATACATACACACATTGCCCTCCATGACTGTTTCATCGCTAATATGTATACGATCTCCGATCATTGAATACTGAATCTCCGCTGGGAGGTGCCGCAATGCTACACATTGTGGTCAGGCTAGTATCGCTACTATGTGCACCATGCAAGAAGTCGGCTCGAGTCCTCTGGGTCTCCCACGATAGCGTCCGGCACGGTGGGGTGGCGAAGGATCTGGTGTCAAAAGGCGGCGGATACTACTACGAAACGACGGTCTTTACATCTCTGCCATGGACCATCTGGCCATCTGACAGGTAGCATTGCGAACATCAAAAATATTCTGAGCAACTACCTCCACAAGTCTCCCCTCTGGCTCCCCAACCTTACATCTCCGCCGAGGCCTGACATGGGAGCATCGTGGTACAGCCGGGGCATCGACACGCGTCGTTCAACTTCTCTTTCTCCACCCCACTCGCCGTTGGCTTCTTTGCTTTGATACTCGAACGGATAATGCTTCTGCGGTTGAATTATCTTCCACGATCCCCTGGTACGTGATCTATCTACTGGGGGCAACCTACAAAGTACGACGAGGACGGAGATGGAAGGATTATTGGTGAGCCTCTTCTTCCCTTTGCGCGGTAACAAGAGATAAAACAGACAATCAATCGCCCTGAAGTTCATAATAGGTTCATTAGATGATATGACACTGCCATTTAGGCGTTATACCGTGTGACAAATGCAGAGCTTTATCGTTGACACTTTCGGATAGGCTTGTTCGGCGTGCAAGCTTGGTACGGATAATGATTTTGTGGAGTCGCTGTGAGGGATGCTGTAACGCAGATCAAGGCAGCTCACCACAAGACTATACACCTTCACGTCACTTTGGTAACTCCACATACGTGATTGTTGTTTATTCTTCTCAGAAGGTGGTCGGCAGACATAATGCCCCGGGTTGCGGTTGCGGGTACAGGGCTTCTGATGATTCTCAGTAACTCTGAAGGAAATTTGGAACAACTTCATGATACATATGTTATGTTGGCATATGCTCTAGGAGATACCCCAACATGTCCATGAAACTCCTTATTTCACTCACTTTTGTTGTGTCCTCTATTTTCGTCAGTGCTGAAGCTATTGGACCAATCGTCAACCTTGGTTATGCAACATACGAAGGAATAGTAAATGCCACGACCGGCAATACAGAATTCCTTGGCATGCGATTTGCCGCTCCTCCCGCAGGTATTTTGTGTCCTAAAGTTCGCAAGAACGTTGATTTGATTCTATGTAGGCGAATTTCGCTGGCAAGCGCCTCGTGCACCTGCAGCAGTGGGTGGCATTCAGCAAGCATTCGTGCGGCCAATGTCATGCTTCAATGCAGGTGAAGGGATCGCTCCGACAGCACCATATCCAGGACAGACATTTCTTAAGCGTGCTGCTGCGGTATCATCTGAAGATTGCTTATTTTTGAGGTATTATCGCTCCCACCCCCCACTCGCATTGCCTTCCTCACTGGTGCTCAGCGTTGTCACTCCAGGACTGCCCTCCAAACATGCCCATGAGAAGCTTCCGGTTGTTGTGTGGATTCATGGGTATAGCTCTCTGCGCCCCAATAAGTTCTTTACTGATTGATCGTTCCAGGGGAGGTTACATGCTGGGAAGCACTTTTGGTTTCAGTGGAGAGGATCTCCTCGGTATCGCCAACAAGGGCGTTGTGTCCGTCGTCATACAATATCGCCTTGGTCTTTTTGGTTTCTTACCAGGAAAGCAAGTCAAACAGAATGGTGTATTGAATGCAGGGCTGTGTAAGTCTATTGATTCCATAACGGGAGGTACTCACCAACTCACTGCTTTGTCAGTGGACCAAGAATTCGCCCTGAAGTGGGTTCAGACGCATGTAAGTCATTGCTTTTGTTCGCTTGTTGTTGCTTACATGTGTCCCATAGATCAGCAAATTCGGTGGTGACCCCACGAAGGTCACTATATGGGGAGAATCAGCAGGTGCGCCACGCAGACGTGCAGGCACTCTCCTGACCGCTGAATTCATCGTGTAGGTGCTGGGTCTGTCATACAACATGTTATTGCCCATGACGGGCAAACCAAGCCCCCACTTTTTCGAGGAGCGATGACAAGCTCGAGTTTTATTCCTCCCCAATACCGTTTCGACGACATAATTCCAGAGGTTTGTTCCACACTCATGACTGGACGACATGTTGATCATACCCACCTACAATATAGGAAATGTACAAAGACGTAGTCGCCCGAGCAAAGTGAACGAACAGTCTTCCACAAGACCATATTTAGCTTACGTGAAACTTATAGCTGTTCCGCAGCTGATAATACTTTTGCTTGCCTTCGGGGTACTCCTGCTGCAACGCTCCAAAATATCAATATTCAAATGGGAGACAATGCTTTCTTCGGCACCTTTGCGTTCGTTCCAGTTGTTGATGGGACTTTCATCACTCAGAGACCTACCGTAGCTCTTCGTCAGGGTAAAGTTAATGGGGTGTGTATCATTGTTATGCGACGTTCCAGAAAGCTCACTACTCACTACAGCAAGCCGTCTACGCGGTCACGAATACGTTCGAGGGCGCTGCCTTTGTCAACGCAAGCACAGCTCCAACCGTTCAGGTTCCAGAATATGTCAAGAATCTCTTCCCCAATTTTGGTACAAAAGAGATTGCAACTGGTTCTGCGCTCTATCAAGATCAGGGCCCTCCAATCGACCAGGTCATTGGAATAATGGGCGAATGTAAAAATAAAAATCGCGCCAAATACTTATCTGAGCTGACAGCAACACATAGCCATTTTCATCTGTCCAACATATTATCTCCTTCGCGCTTTCCCCGAGCGCTCGTTCAAGGCTAGCTCCGCTACGACTGGAAAGATTGACCTCTGATTCTATTCTCCACCCATAGGGCGAATTTGCACTCCCCCCAGGAGGCCACGGACAGGATGTTCCATATTATTTCACGTCGTAAGATTCAAGAGTTCTTATAATCTGCGCGCCAAATATGAAACAGCCCTGCAGGAAGAGTACCAATGGCATTCCCTCATTTACCAACCCCGCCTTCAAGGCTTTCCCCCAGTCATTCATGAATTTCGTCATCTCGCTCGACCCGAATGTCAAGTATGACACTACAAATATCACACCACGATGGGATACATGGGACAAAGGGGCTGTGGAGATGTTGTTCAATAAAACCAATGACGACCTGCCCGTTGTGGCTCCGATTAGAACTTCAGATGAATTGCTTAACAGGTGCAAGTGAGTGAAGATATTTATAGACATTGCTCGATCATATTGAATCACTTCCACAGGTTTTGGGAGAGTGTCGGTGAATTGGCCGGCCAATAAATTATGTACCCTGTAACAAGTGGTACTAATAAGTATCCCCACATCTTACACCTCAAATATATATTGCCTGTCTCAAACGTGGATGGGCGGAGTTCAGTGCCGGTACATCGTTTTTCGCGCGCGTCCGGTGCATATTCGTTTTTTTATTGTCGCGAGCGAATCCCGGATAGATGAGTATCGAAAGGAAGCGCTGCCCTTCGTGCCTATGGTTCTTACATGATGGCTGCCCCAAGAAGAGTTGAGGGCTCTTCCCAAACAGACGACCGTTGTACTGAGGATGACTTTTATGTGAAGGCACTTACCTAGAGGACGAGTTAATTAGGAAGACAGAACTCCGCGGGTCCATGCAGTTCTCCGAACAAAACCTCTGGAGTTGGCAGAACCTATCTCCTCGGGCGGTGGATTCGACGCTGTTTCAGCATCCTCGATGGTCCCCGCGCCTGGGTTCATTGCTCGCATTCTATCTAACTGCTCATTTTGGCCTTCAGTATCGGCACTAGAATGGGCGTTCCAACATCAATTACGGACCTTGGATGTTGGGTCATAACCATATAGCGGGCTTGATTCCTTGGAGTACACCGGCTTTATGCCACCCATCCAACTGTCTGGTACGCGATTTTATGTATAGAACGCTACAAGGAACTTAGTTGTTCGATGTGTCGCTTTGGTGTCAACTATCACGAGCGTTCTTAATTACCACAGCCTGAGGGATTCCACACCCAGCCAGCTACCCACTTACTTCATGGCAAGTCCGGGCTACGTCGCCATTTGGCAAGGTGATGTTAGCCAAAAGGGTCCTCTTTTCCCATCAGAACATTGTCTTCTCCTGAAGCATGTGTTCGTTTTCTCCAAGTTTTTTATGGTTTTGGAAACGATGAACCTTGTTAATGTCTATATACTAGATGGTATTTTTGCGTATGAAAAGGGCTGTTATGTCGTGATTCGGAGACCCGTTCATTCACTTTCTGAATAAGGGGCGGGTATGCAGGCGGAAGTGCAGAACTAGAAGGCTTCTTTGGGAATATGTAAATGACTGCACGATCGCATCTTCTTCATGAGTCAAACGAAGGTGTTTTGGTCATAGTAATCCAGTATCGCCTCGGAGTCATTGATTTTCTCTCCATTGATACATTAATATAACTACGGTCAACGGGGCATCGAAATTTTTTTAGTGCCGGCTCGGTGCTTCAGCAAGTAACTACTGAAGACGGAGAGACGAAAGTTCCAAACAGAAAATTACAAGCTCAAGTTTCCTCCACTGATATAGTGACCGTACTCGATTGACGATCGTTCCAATTGCTATTTGGTGAGATAATCGATGTGTCGTGTTATCAGCGAATTACAACGAAGTGGTTGCACAGCAAGTACTAAGATGTGTTCTTTAAGACATGAAGAACAGGCACTCAAAGTGTCTGGGCAATTGTTTTTCCCTCTCAGGACAGTGGCTTGAGGGTAGTAGATATAAGCCAGTCCCCTCAAGGCGGCGTGGCTTCTTTGATTAAGGGATGTCAACAACATCAACTATACTCGAGTTATGGCTGGTGATCACTGGACTCGGAGCTCATGATAGGTTATTGGCAAAAAAAACCGGAACTGGTGATTATTCCTCGGTGTAATGGGGATTATTTCCGTTGTTGGCTGTCATATAGAAAATGCCGGGACCAGCGCCTCTAAGAAATTGTCAGGATTGGAGATACATACCTGCTGAATGACCGACCTCATAGTGCTTAAGATGGGTCACCGCCGAATTTACTAATCTATGATAGAGATAACACCCAACATACATGTTTTCAAACCCGTTCCAGGACGGCCTTCTGATCAACTAGATACACACAAGCCATCGTTGTTCCAAGCAACACATAGAGGCCAATGAATCCCTGCATTCAGGACGCCATCTTTCTTGACCGTTTCACTAGCCAAAAACCAAGCAGTCCAAGACGGTACTGAATCACGACAGCTATCAAGCTGTTGTTCGGTTTACGTACGAGGTCGTCCCCATTGAAGGTCGAAGTACCTCCACTTGCGTACCCCCCCACTGCAGGGAATCAATCAGTACCACTTAAATCGCATGTAAAAATTACTCGGTTACCCATGAAATCCAAACCACTAACTGGAAGTTTTCGGTTGTTTTCAGAAAGCAGACCAGGGGTAAATACGCTAACTAGTAAGGATATTAGCATGGTACGGGAGTGCCACAACAGAAGGGGCGAGATTAAGAAAAAAGACAGTCTTCAGAAGAGGAGAAGAGATAGGAATAGCACGTTTTGCCGTGATAGGCGGCGGGACGGTATGGTTCGTAAAGGAGTTGGTAACAAAAGGATTGACCGGATTGCTCCCTAGAACACCGTTGAAACACATAGGTGGGTCTGTGTCTCGATGCTGAATGATCTTGACGGTTGTAGGCGTTTGAGGGGATTGGAAACGGAGATTGCCTATGCGCGGTGATGGTAGGTAGGCCCAGCTACCGGGTAGCAGTATCATGAAGGCATTACCTATCGGTGGAGTACCATATATTTTGCATACCCGAGATCCACTACCTGGGCGGCGGGATCCGCATTGGCACATATAGTTGAGAGGTATAGAGCAACGAGTATGACGGCACAAGAGACTTAGAGAGCCAACTGAAATACGACCCAGAACGGCCCAGAACCCTTTGGTGTTCTGAGTTTCTCAGGGGAACAAGAGGGCCAACATGGTCCAAGGTTCGAATTTTCAGGTACAGTCAAAATTAGGATTATTGACGTGTATGGAACCCTTGGGCTGATGGGCCCCAGATTCTTCATAACGGCATTATAGATAGGTTGGGAATGAGCGCTATTCCCGCATTTTGAGTTTGTTTGTCCCACATGCACGTGTATAAGTCGAAGAAAGTCGGCAATACTGTATTCCAGATACGAGAGGACTTGATGCATACGCCAGGTGTTACGTAGACTACCAAGGTTTCGCTGCCAGTGTACGTTGCGAATTTGTCTGTCCCACATGCGTGTATATATGTCGAAGACTGCGTTCCAGATACGAGAAAGCATGATGCACACGCCTGATGTTACACTACCAAGCCGTCGCTGCCAGAATATGTGCGAATGAGATAGACTTTTGAGGGTTGGCATTGGAACAGAATGGACTTGTCTATCCGCCGTTCTATGCGTCGATGTTTGATGTCCTGACAACGACAGAAGTACAACCGCTTGACACGAAGATATTGTGTATGCTCGAGAATGTAGAGGTTTGGATCAAACGATTATTGATTCAAGTTGGAGTCACGATTGTGATGTGCTGGGAGTGAGTGTGTGTGTGTGTCTAGCTCCCTCACAGGCCACAACAATGGATCCAAATTAAAGCTTGTTCAATTCAATAAGGGCTCAACACATCCATCTATTGAACCGACCACCATGTCGGCCTTCTTCAACCCCACGGCAAACAACGCTGGGAACACGACCACTGCTTCCGAAAAGGATATTGAAATGGGAGATCCTCCCGCAGATTCAATATCTTCAATGTCCTTCTCCCCACAAGCTGATTACCTGGCTGTAGGAAGTTGGGATAACAGTGTAATCTTTTCACTTCGCTACTGTGGTCACAATTCAATCCGTGCGCGTTTATGTAGGTGAGAATCTACGAAGTTGGTACAAATGGGCAATCACAAGGAAAGGCGATGTATGAGCACCAGGGGCCCGTGATGGACGTTTGTTGGAACAAGGTACGCTCATGTGAATGTGTGCGATCTGTTATAGGTCATCGCTGAACACTTAGCGTAGGAGGGGAACAAGATTTTTTCTGGAGGAGCCGACAACGCCGGTCGCATGTACGACGTTACGACGGGACAAGCAACGCAAGTTGCACAGCACGACGCGCCAATCAAGGTTGTCCGATGGGTGGACACTCCACAGGCTGGGATTTTGGCAACCGGAAGTTGGGACAAGACTATCAAGGTATGCACGCCGTAACTTTGTCACAGGTTCCCATTTGACGCTTTCATGTCTATATCTATATATATATATTAGTATTGGGACCTACGCGCACAAGCTCCCGTGGCGACTGTAACGCTCCCGGAGAGATGCTATACGTTCGATGTACAATACCCTCTCATGGTGGTCGGGACAGCCGAGCGTCACATCCAAATATTCAGCCTCACAAACCCGACCACCGCCTATAAAGTGGGTTTGCGCGCTGTTGGTACTTCTGTGCTAACTCTCATCCTCCGCTAGACCATTACATCTCCATTGAAATGGCAAACTCGCGTTGTCTCTTGCTTCCCTGCTGGTACCCCAAATAGTGGATTTGCAGTGGGCAGCATCGAAGGAAGAGTGGCAATACAGTGAGAATTCCTCGTGTTTGTTGTAAGAGTCTTTCTTACTGACAGCTAACTGTTTCCTATAGATATGTTGAAGACAAGGATTCTGAGTGAGTAATGTTTCACTCAAAGCTCTGTATCGGGTGCGAACATCACCCAGAAAAAACTTTTCTTTCAAATGCCACCGACGCGATTCTGCCCCGCTTGCTAAAGACCAAGCTGTAATTTTTCCCGTTAATGACATTTCCTTCCACCCTGTCCATGGAACTTTCTCGACCTGCGGTAAGCACCTTTTCCCTTCCAGCGAGATCCTCCCCTGAGACTATATTCTAGGTGCTGATGGTGTTGTTTATTTCTGGGACAAGGATGCTCGTCAACGCCTAAAGAGTAAGTCGTTATCGTTCTGATCAGTCTTTGCTGACTTCTGCTCCACTACAGCGTTTGACGCTGCACCAGGCCCGATTTCCACAAGCTGCTTCAATCACAACGGGAATATCTTTGCCTATGCGGTATCCTACGACTGGTCCAAAGGTTACACTGGGATGACACCTGGGCATCCAAACAAGATGATGCTTCATATGTGTAAGGACGATGAAGTCAGGAAGCGCAATAAAAAATGATCCAAGTTGAGGAGGGGTGCTGGTCGCTCTTGTATGTTCAATGACCATTATTGGTATCCTGTTTGCTTTGCATTCGCCTGCTTTGTGTATATCTGCATTCCATCTGTAACAACCTCCGCATATTCATTAGTAGTCAAATTCCTCATTTCAACAAAACAAGCACTTGATGGAACGTGAATGCATTGAATTCGTAATAATAATAGGTGGGTATATGATATTATGGTGTGCTATTGCTACAATTGTGTTTTGTGTTTCCTGCCAGAGGTTGGAATTCGTAATATCATAAAGGCGTACGAGCTGGTCTGATGCGGATATCGATACAGAAGAATGAGTGTGTCGCGGCGTTGGGACCGGTACAATGTTGGCAAAGACGAAAAGAGCGAAGGGTGGAAGGCCCTGAATCGTAATCAGAGTGAGAGTGGATGTAGTTCGGATGGCGGCGTGCTCACGCCCTGGTGATTGCCCAAGCAGCAATACCAGCGGCGGAGGCGAGAATGGTGAGAATGACCAATGCCCAGACGCATCGGTATGCCCATTTAACTTCAACTTTGCGCATCTGCGCGATGATCTGCTGACGCTCCGACTCTGTCTTTTCCGGCATCCAGGCAGCAGTTTCTGAGGACTCCGGGGCGCGCAGGGGCGACATGAGGATAATGGCACCCATGATCCAGAAAGGTGGGAATACTGGGGTGAAGGTATGGTAAGTATCAGGTGTAGGCGAGCAGAAGGTAAGAGAACGTACAGAATCCAAACTTGAACAGGTATTTCGCCAGGGTGAGTGGCTCAGGGGCCTTCCTTGCGTAAGGAGGCAGATCATCCACATAAGGAGGTGGGACGTCTGAGACACTCTGATCGTGACGGCTCTCGCGTGTGCGCGTCGCGGACAATGTGTATCCGAAAAAGTCATCGATCGGGGTCGTGGAGACGCGTGTGGGGGGCGTCCGGGTGGTGTAAGTGAGGACTGGAGTTGGTGTTGGGAGCGAAACCTGGGCTTCAAGATCCATAGCGTTAGAGGTGAGAGGTGCTGAAGACATTGTTCGTCGAGATGTGAAGGTAGGGTCTGGACTTCGGGAGGCGAGCTCGAATAGAGGGCGTTGGTTTGTGATTCCGATATCGATTCCCCGCAGATTATATACTCGTTCCTCATTCTGTGATTTATTGAGCGGATTGTGGTCGGATTGGAAAATCGAGGGAAGAACCCAGCCGTCGTCAAGAAACGTTGCGACGGATTGCCTTTCGCGCGATTGGAACCCAACAAGCGCAAACAAACTTCAACAGGAACGGATATTGGACATAGACAACATCCCCCGGGCCCCCACTGTCTTGCAGGACTTTACACGAGAGAAAGTTTGCACGAGACTTTGAGAGTCGTAGCATTGGGAACTGTAACGTCGGTGTAGTGAGAAACTCGAATTTCCCAAGTAATTCATACCTATTCAATAGAGTTTTGTTAATTGCCTAAAAAGGTATTTCTTCCAGAATGTACCATACTTGGAAATTTCACCAGCTTTCATTTTTCATTTTCGATTGGCGCAACGCCAAGCACACGAACTGCCGACGATTGGATGATTGAATGAATCGTTCGGACGCGATGCATTGCGAGCGTAAATTTACATATTGGGTAAGTGTACATGTGTACAGTAGCTTGAAGTAATATTATGTAGCTGTTGGCGTCAGCTGGATTAGTGTTGGTAATAAAGTGATTAGAGGGGCCAAGTACAAGTATAGCGTAACGGGATGGGCTGTGACAGAAAAAAAGATCAATAGGTTAGATGGAACACAACGAAGGACCAAAGCAACAGTATGTCGTGTTTACTTACATTTAATCTGTCCCACTTTCCTGACCTCTGCTACTCAACGCACCCCAGACGGACAGTCCAAGGGCTATCGCGAGGCATAACAAGATAGCTAATGCCCATATACACCGTCTCGCCCACTTAATTTCAGTTTCCCGTCTTCTATATGGGAAGTTATGCTGTGTGTCCTCCACTTTCTCCAGCCAGGAGTCTGAGCTCACAGAACACGTGAGTCCGTAGAAAGTGTGCCTAAGTGTGAAGGCTCCAATGATCCAAAGTAGCGGGAATACTAGAAGTTGAGCGTAGATAAGTAGTACGTTCGTTGCGATCAATCCAGAAACGCACGAAAGCCGCCCCAGAAGAGATACATTGTGACAGTCGGGGGTTCAGGAAAAGTAACAACTACTGCTGGCACACGTGTATATCGTGGTAATTCTGTGTCTAGTGAGTACGGCGGTAGACAGTCTCCGCTAGACGTGGTCGTTGTGGACCTAACTGGCCATTGGGTACTTCCAGCATGGGGGGCGACGTTCGTCCGCGAGCCTGAGCTTTCTGAAGGAATGCGTGAACGAGAAGACGATGGGGCTGCCACATGTATTGGGGAAGGCAGGGGAAGTTGGCAGTGGGCGATTGAGGTAGACATCAGCTTTCATCGCGAAATGAAAGGGGCAATTGATTCTTATACAGGTCATCTGAGGCAACAGTGGGTTTTTACGGCGATTAATCGAAACGCTAAACAAGAAAGTACCGGAACGGCATTCATCTGAAGTCCACATGTCTTCGGTTGTTTTGATCCTGCACTGAACCCGGTCATTTCCGATAATTACAGGGCCATTTTTTGGCGCCCGCCAAAAACAAATAAACCAAAACATCCGTCAAATCTTCAATTGCACCACCACCACCATCTTTGCATGATTCTCACATGCTGCTCAAGATGTATGTCAGGATTTGCTGTCCACTCAGGAGCTGCCCGTCGGCTATCAACCTAACTTTTATTCTTTCCAATCCTGGTGGCGCAGTGACGAGTGCAAAAATTGGTGCCTCCATGCGTAATTTGTAGTCACAGGGTGCTCGTTGCACCAGACCCCCCAAGCAACCTTATAAGGACATGGCCGCTGAACATGACAAGTTGTCCTTACATGTAAGTTTAGGCACCCCTTCCTTTGGACATGAAGGCCTGTTGCACCTCAGGGACTTCAGCATAATCAATCACAGAACTACATCTAGAACTCAGCCCCATGTACCCAGTCACTTACTCACACATCTCGCTCTATCAAAGATTTTCTTACTAAATTTTGATGCGTTTCGAAAGCCAGGAATAACGAACATCATACTTGAGCGTCTTTGCCAGCCTGATCGCATGTTAGCTGATCTGTAATTCTCAACAGGGGTCATTCAAAAAACTTTATTGAATCCTTCCACCTCGAAATCCCCGCTTTCCAGTGCTAATTCCGAAAGCCAGGGAACTCGGAGCCCTGTGTGCGCTGGTAATAATGCAATAGCTACTGGTGCGTTTTATCCTATCCAAGTGAGATGTTCCTGCAGGCAAGCTCGGATGTGATCAAAATCACGACTGCACTCACTCCAAGGGACACGTCTATTAAAGACCTAGGACCAATCTAGGAAACACCCTTTGCTTTCGGTCAACGACGGACTAGTATACTGCTTAGAATGAATCCAGGATTACCCTGTAATCGACGTGTAAAGATCCCAGCGGTATCTGTTATCCATCTACCCCTGAACCTGATCTATTCCGCTGGTCCATGGTGATTGTATACACAATGCTCAAATATATTCTCCGACCACCGCCCGTACTTAGTATCATTTTTTTTTTTCATTTTTTGGTTCCACATTATTCCACGAGGAACACGGCCTTTCTGCCCGAAAGGTTTGGCTCATTCAATTGCACAAAAAGGAAACATTCCGTTACGAACATAACGTATACGTTTGTCAGTTATACAGTCACCCTCGTCCATTCCTCGAACTCCCGACCGTTGATACAGAATGAATCCACCTCCACATTGCAGGAGCGACTCTTTTTTTTCTTTTTTTTTTTTTTTGCGTCAGCCATTGCATTGCCGGCACCCCTGTTTTAACACGATGATGGGGAATTGGACACAGCGGACCCAACGTGTCTGGAGTCCGCTGCATCAATTCAAACATGCATGTGTTACACCGGCTTTGCCGACTTTACAAAGGTGAGGACGATCATTCATCAAAATACTGCGTTGCAATCAATGGACCGGCCGGATAACAGTTCCCGGTGCAGTGATTGTGGAGATCAATGCTGCAGATGTTAAAAATAACAGTCGGCGACTCAATTTGCCGAGCTCCGCTCACGATTCATACAAATCACCACCGCGCCCGGAACGGTATTATTAATCTCTGAACTCTAAGTTTTTGGTGATTCCAATATGCTTTGTTCTATCATTGGCATTGACAAAATATCAATACTATATTCAACCATGTGAAATGCAAAGTTCTTCCCCCCCCACACCAAGTGCATCTTTGAAAAGATAAGTTCAGTTTAAACCTGCGAATTGTTGGCAGAGCTGCGAGGATGTCGTTTCGTACTGGCGTACACGTCCGTGTCTGTCCCTCGCATAGATACGCTCATAGCTGTCCATGTTTTACCCCGCCCCTTTCCCATCTGCCGCGCGTTGCCACCCCCACTCGAAATGTTCGAATAGCATCATCTAAGCGGTTCGGACCGATATCGAAGTTTCATATATTCAGTGGCTTCCTCGCTCTTGGTTTCCTTGGTGTCAGGGTTGACTAGTGACTAGTGACTCAGGTTCCTGTAGACTTGCGACGATCTTCATCACATTTCTATATGTCGAACAGTGGATTTGTAAAAGGAGAAAAGGGGGGAGTTCATTCATAACCCATTCTTTATATTTATATATAAAACCGACAAAAGGCATGTATAATCAGCAAAGAAACGTCACCTGGACAACACTAATAACTATCCGTTCCAACATAATATGACCAAGCCGGGTGCAGTGACGTACATCACTGGAATTCAGGGTCAAGTTCATTGTAAAGGGGACAGAGATTCCTAGTTATCCAAAATGAGCGCGATTCGTGCCTATGTCGAGTACGCAGGACTTACTTCCAATCATCGGGAGTGATCTGGGAGTTGGGGCCTGACACATTGTCCGCAGGTGCCTCGGCGAACACAACGGCTAAGCCTGCTTCGAGATGCCAGTCAATGTGGCTGGAAGTGCGGTATGAGTTCAGTCCATCCATCGTATAACTTTGCAACGATGCGCTCACCAATGTAAGAACCATGCGCCAGCATTATCCTGTAGGAAATGAGTATGTAAGCAATTGTTGAGACAGACAGTGCAGAATACAAATACACTAAGGAAGCGGAAGGTCATGTTTCCACCGGCGACTGCAAAGCTAGTGAGATCGGGCGACTTAGAGGGAAGTGAGCGCCATACCTGCAACGACATCACGCCTGGGAGGGTTCACGTAATTGATAACATCCGTGTTCGACGGGCGAATGACATCAAAGGCGTGTCCGTGCACTGCATGGCAAATATTTTCAACATGTTTTTACATACGTGCCTCAAGGGCATGACGCACAATGGAAGGGGTGGTCTAGAAGAAATTTGGGGTCAGATAAGTTAATCTTAGTTTGGTGCGGGAAAAACATACTGCCAGGTCCAGGGATAGATATTTCGATGAGTTTGTTCGCAGGCAGGATAAAGGCCTACCGAGGCGCCTTAATAAACACATATACAAGACATTAACGGAAAGACAAACTTGTTCCTGGAATAGGGTCATCAGAAGCCAGATGGTTTATGAAGCCGATTGGACTCACTGAGGGTAGAAGATCGGCCGGGGCCTTTGCACCGCTCAAAAGTTGAAGAAGAACTGGCAGCGAGGGTGAAAGATACGAAATCCCGTTGATATCGAAGAAAGGAGGGTTCGGCTGAGATATGCTGAGAACAATAGCAACGTCAGCGGGGCCACTCCCAAGCTTCGTACAATTTCACTGTCAGGTTCAATTCGCCACAGATAAATAGATATCGGACCTTTCCGGGATGCTCTTCTGCAATGGGCTAGCATGAAGGGTATATCAACTGAGAGAAAGTGTTTAAATGAAATAGCATGTGAACTTACGTGCATGTCACCTTCAAATAACTTCTTTCCTGGGACGTTGACGGTCGTTGGCTCAACAGCAGGGGCATCCTTGTAGCGCAGAATGGCAAGGGAAAGATTCGGGTCCACTGTGAGGATACTTATTAGCACCTATATCATAGGGAAAAAATGAGAGACCTACGATTTGGGTTAGCAGCGGGGTTGCCGCCAGTTGGGCTGGGAAATGTGGTCAGTAACACTTTGCAAAACGATTCAAATAGTTGCTCACAAAGCACGAATCCAGTAGTTCCCAACGGTTTGGTTGGCATTCAGAATGATAGAGATGCGTTGTGCTGAGTACGGCTCTAAGTTTTTATTTCATGACTATCAGCATACAGTTCTCACCAGCAAATACGTCAACATTCTGAACAGAGACGGGGTCATGCTCAATTCCGTCAAGCTCCATAACATCTAAAGCAAATTAGCACATTGAAAGAAGACTACCATAGCAGAACGCACCGAAGTTATGATTGTCGATGGAAAACGTGTAAAATGGACGACAGGATAATGAGAATACCCGGAACCTTGAGTTTTCTCATTAGTTAGACGAATGATAGGTAGGACCATGATGTCTACCTGTAACGCTTTCCTTTGACGACGTTGATCACGGCGTAAGGAACAAGAGGTCCTCCTTTGAAGCGGCCTCGTCCATTGATCAGATTGGAATCCGGGATTCTAGATTTCTTTGTGCAGTGAAGAAACTAACAGAAGGGAAACTACACTTACGGAACGATTCCGGTCTTGAAAAAACTGTTCTGGCCTTCAGGAGCAAGAACGTGATACCTAGAAAATTTTAATAACCCATGCTCTCTAAATATAGACAAACTCTGTTACCAATCTGCGAGAGTGATGATAGTGCTGGCTTGAGGGACATTAATTGTATTTATTAGGGTCTAGTCAAGATACGTACCATCATCCACGTCGTATAAGTGCGCAAGGGGATCTTGAGGATCGTAAACAGGGAAAGCGCCTCGGAGACCATCACAATATTGAGTTGAAAGATGTGAATGGTACCTTGCAATCATTTTTAGCTTGCAATTACGTAGAGAAACGAAACATGTGGCGCACCAGAAATTTCCAGTTTGATTAGCGGTATCAAAATCATCTGCTCGGATGTCAATAACTTGCGCAACGAGAACGCACGCTGTGAGTGCTTACATAGGAAAGTAGTGTTTCTACGGGTAAACGATGAGATTTATAGCGTTTCTATTAATGCCATGAATTGCTTACGGTGGAATCGGACACTAAAGCCCCCGAAAAGGTCAGGAACAGGTAAGGCTTGATATGAAGGGCTCTATACCTGGTTTACAAACCTGTAAATTAATCAGTCATGATTCGTGAAACCACCAAAAAATAAAGATATTCACGAAGGTCCATCCATACCGGAAGTCCTATGTTGGAAGAAGCCATGCCAATGCTAATCAGAGTTTTATTGATTTGTTACCCCAGGAGAGCAGGAGAGGCGCACAATGGAAGTGCTTCTTCGCATATCAGGACTGGTCAGCTTGTTGTTAGTTCTAATCTGCACGCGGTCGCCCTTGGAAGCGACAGCCACTGCAAGGGATATCAATAGATGCTAATTCTTGGTTGACCATGACATACTAGTTCCGGGAAAGATTCCATTCACAGTCACGGCGCTAGGTAATGGTGGTTAGGACAAATCATATAAACCGGACATGCCGATGGGCACTGACTTTCGCGCGAAGCCATCGGGCGCAACGACAGCGTTGACGATGTTAAAAGTGAAATCCCTTGTAATAGCGAGGACAGTAGGGAGGAGCGCGAACGCTGCAAGTTTGGACAATCGCGCCATGTTAAGGATGGTTGATGGTTTGAAAAGAGGGGGATGAAAGGCGCCCTTTTATAGGGCTTTCCAAATTGCAAGGTCGCGTGTAGATGGGTAAGAAGTTGGAGCCTTGTCTGCCATACCGTTCCCTGTTTCTGGAGATATTGTGCACGCCTAGATTACCAAGTGACCTGTTGGACTATTAGTTTCAATCTCTATTCCTACCACCCAGCGCACATGTTCTGAGCGGAATGGCTCTCTCAGCCTATGAAGTGAGTTCTATTGAAGTCGAGGGAGACATGAGAACCGACTCGGGCATTCTTGGCAAGCCGTACCAGCCAATGCATCAAGCGCCGGTTTACGAGATATATGTTCTACCACGCGGGGTTCCCTCGAAGCTTGACCGTACTATAGAAAGGGGACGAGATCAACGTGTCAGCTTGAGTGTGTGAAATCTAGTGGGAGGCATTTTTTTTGTCTGTGAACAGAAAACTCAACATGCCTCATTTCCAGATGCCGCAACCCCATGTCGAATAGCAAGCATTTTTAAGCAAGAACTATCCATTCACAACCTCATTCCGAGCTGATTTTGCTATACGTACCAGGCCCTGTTTGAATTATTTTGAAAAGCCACTGGCGCGTACGAGCAGGAAGTATGATCAAATGGTTGGTCCGGACCCGGGTGCCTGCTTGACGAACAATCAGATCATCGAATCTGTCCTATAATGATGAAAACGCCATACGATACATGCCATTGCTAGTGGAGTAAGTAATCCTAATGTCAGGAGGTGATCACCATATAGAAAGAAGTAGGCGGGTCACTAGACGTACATAACAACAGTGCGCCAAGATATTTTGGCAGGAGTGGCGTGAAATCCAAAATTCGTTCGATCCGTGAGAACAGATTTCACAAATCACCATATGATGATAACGGAATCTACCCATGGCCAGCTTTGTTAGAGAGACTGGGAATCATGGCCAGTCGAATTCGTCTTTGTACCGACGATCCACTGCCTCGTATGGACCACTCGCTAAACTGACAAATTGACATAGCACCCGGATTCCAGTGACAAGCGCCTACGGGCTCTAGACTGGCTGCCTTTCGAGGGGATATTTGTATAGGTTCCTTCCTAGACGAAATTACATGAATTAGAGAGAACCCGAGAGGGCCGCCCTTTAAACTTGGTCACACCGATTGCTCAACCGGGGTCCATGCTCCGTCCACGCGGGGATCGAACCAATCGGCAGCCTGCGTGATACTAAACAGCTACTGTTTGAAGGCCGATTCGGGATCCACCATCATCGACGTTTAACCTATGGAGTTGTTCAAAGGGCCAATTTTTCTCATCCAGGAAACCAAACACAACTTTCTAGCCTTGAGAAAAGTCCACTGTAGTGCCGAAACCTAAAATAATTCTAATCAAAAGCCAACGATTTGCATACTCGCGCCCGACTCGGCCAACCTCAACCTAGAACATGAAAGCGTTATATGTCATCTCGATCTCAATGCGGGAATGTCGAGCCCTCAATACCTCTGAATGACTTTAAACGACATCAAGTGATAATCGCTGCAGGGGGCACGTGCTGACGCCTGTTGAAGGAGCATGACCTGAGTCAAATTTGTCAAGTCTCGAGGCTTCGGGCCCGATTTATGTACAGTATCAATGAGCTCAAATTAGGACTGTCCAAGGTCTCTTCATTCCCTGCGCCGTGCTGGACACCATTCAAGAGCAAAATGGCGAGATACTCCGGGCTAGAGCCATCAATGAGTAGTGGGTATATTTTCTGTCGCATCCGCACTCAAACGTGTTCAGGGTTAAGGTCATAGCAAAACTTGAGAAGTCCCCGGATTATTTTCCACTAAAGTAGAGGCGGTTTCACGCCTTACTTGACGAAACCAAGGAGGTGTGTGTGCGACGGAGCTTTGGGGCGCTACCTCGCATTGAGGAAATATCGAGATAGAGTAGCGGATAATTGATACATTAGATTTGGGAAGTGCATTGAGGGGCGAATCTACAGCTTGTACGACAATCTCTGTTGTCTGTAATTACGTTGCCAACTTTTCTATGTCGCCCTCACCCAAAGGCTTGGAGAGGAATACGGGGTTACGTTGGCCATCTTCTATGTCTTGAAGGGTGATATTGCTTTTCTCGCAAAGCCCACGGAAAAAGCTGTCCTTCCGGGTGTACAGGTTCAAAGGCGTGTCGAATTCCTGTTGATTGAATTGAATTGGTTGGAAAAAAGTCATCTGCGTACAGTCGAATGACATACTGCAATTGCGCCTGCATCAAGAACAAGGATGCGATCATACGAGATAATAGTGCGAAGGCGATCTTCGACATTCAAGATTAGCAACAACCGGTAAATAAGACCAACTGCGATGCATACGAGCGATGCAGATCAGTGTACGATCCTTGAACTGTGTTTGGATTGTACTTTGAATCTTTTTGTCGGTTTCCAGATCCACTGACGCGCTGGAGATAATGCATCAAAGGGGGTCAGTACAACAGAAGTTGAGCTCTTACGTTGCTTCGTCAAGTATTACAACTCTTGTGTCCTTCACGAGCGCCCGAGCGAGGCTGAGAAGGGACCTTTCACCAACACTCAGGTTTGAACCTTCGGTTTCAATAACGGTGTCGAGGGTCATTCTGCCTTGATGCGTATGTGTATCGGCAGACTCAATCATTGACATGGTGTCTGGAGTCGATGGCCCCGAGTCGACCAGGAATGAACGACGCAAGGCATCCCATAGCTGAGCATCTTCGTAGATGGAGAAGGGGTCCAGAGCTGTCCTCACAGTGCCTAACGATAGTCATTAGAGAAGCCACTTGTGTGGATAAGGTCGGCATACCGCTGAATAAAGTTGGCTGATTATTTCCGAATCTTTTAGTGGTGTTAAGAGGTATCTCATTATGGGACTTACATCCTGTGGTATAATCGACATTTTCGAGCGTAAATCCCTGAGGCCAATCTTTCCTATATCTACACTTTAGGAGAGTTAGCACCAGAGGAAAAAAAAAACAAGATAAGTCAGCTAGTTACCCATCTACGATGATAGATCCGGAATACTCCACAATTCGAAGTAGAGTCAAAGCAAGGGACGATTTGCCTGCACCTGTCCTTCCAACGACTCCGATCTTTTCGCCACCCTTGATGACCATGGATAATGAATGCAATACATTTGGGAGTCCTGGTCTATAACTCATTGAAACATCCTTGAATTCTATAGCTCCGTGTTCTGGCCAGTGGGGAGACGGCCGACAACCCGGTATGTCGTGAGGTGGCTCTTGATCTATCATATCGTTTCGACTGTAATGCACGACTGTGGAACATAGGTAAATGAATGGTCCCGTAATATATATGAGGACTTGCCTCGCTCCACAGAGTTCATGAAGTTCTGAACCCAGTTGTTAGCGCGTGACGAGTGAGAAGTGCAAATAATACCTCAACTTCGGCAGACTGCCGAGTAAGAAGTCCACAGAGCTGGGTAAGAGTGGCTTGTGGTCCGTGAGCGACGTATCGACGAGCATCGATAAATACATACTTGTATAGGTGAGGATCAAGCCAACTTGTGCAGGACTTATTCCCGAAACGCCGACCACAGCGAACATAGCAACCTAGGTTTAAAATGAGAGGAAACCTTGATTCAAGGGAAACGATAACCACAAAGAAGACTAAGCTGGCCCCACAGAAATCTAAACGTATAGCCAGCCAGCTGCAAGAAACTCAGTAGCGAACGGTTGATGGAACTTATGATCGTACCGTTGGTTAGTAACGGTGAGGAGCAATGCTCGATTTTCCAGGTCGATATAAGACATATTTTCTTGAATGAAGCGAGGGATTTCACCATAACTTCGAATTGTAGGGAGACCTTGCATTGTAACATCAGTATTTTGTATGGATGAAGGCCAATCGAAGCAAACCTGCTAGAGATTCAGAGAAGTGGGCATATAGTATGGAGCGTAACATAGCATCTATAAACTTTTGAATTCTGGGATATGTGATGGTTGGACAGCATGCCTTACCAAGGCGCTTGACCTCCCTGGCACTAGCTCTATAAAAAGCCGCAAAATATTGATAACCGAGGGAAATGAAGATCGCCACAATAACTGGTAGCGATTAGCATGATAATTTCTATGGAAGTCCTGGATATGCTACTCACTGAAGTATGGGACGATTACTGAGATAATAACAACTGCTCCAAACACATTGGAAATAGTCAACAATACTAAATCCAATATTAGTCGGAGGAAAATCATAAAAGAATGTTGACTTACGCAATCTTAAGGAGACTGAACACCATTTGTTTCAGCTGATATATGCATGACAAGTCGTCTAGTCTCATACCAGGTAGCATGTTATCAATAGCTATTTTGTAAGATTTGGGTTAAATGTCAAGAATACCGGGACTTCAGATAAATCCTCACTGTCAATATCTTTGCCGAATACGCCAAGAATCCGCCCAGTCGGCTTATCTCTACTTTTAGCTGAAGCAACTGGTCCACAGGCTTTCAGTGCTTACCGTGGTATCAAAGAATGCCATCGTTGCGTAAAATATATTCCGGACAGAGTCGTGATGGAGATTCTGCGACACAAACCACGAAAGGGTGTCCACCGCAATGCCCCTAGCACATGAATGAGGTCGGGTCGCCAATCAACGTTCGATATATGACGCACAGGATGAATGTGAAAAGTGCTTGGAATAGACCCAAACCAGCATAAAGTCCTTGGTAAAACCCAAATGGCCGATCGAATGTGCTAAAAAAAAGTTATGCTCATAAGATCTGAGATATCAAAGGGTAAAGGTCGGAATTACTTTGCTTGCCACCAGACCAATGTATACGTGTTCATGATTTGGCTTCCTTGCATGAGGATGATTGCGAGTAGTAGGAACGGGGCCGTGATGTATCCATGACCTGCTACTAGGTAGGACCCATATACTTTTTGGGCAGGTTAGTAGGCAAAATCCAAATAAGAGAGGATAGTGTCAAGGCACCTTTCAGTGAAACGGCACCAGTAGTGCGCCGCTCTTTGACAATTAACTTCCCGTCGAGTTTACCGCTGCCGGCGGCACCCTGCGCAGACTTCAATTTTATTTCATCAATGCTCTGTACTGTGATGGTTTGTTTCTTCTCGTCCGATGGGGCTTGAGAATCGTTACCGCCGAACTCTTTGTCGAGCCGGGCAAATTCTCCTTTGTTGGAAATGAGTTGATCAAATGTCCCATGTTCTGCAACACGACCGTCATGGAGGGTGTATATATAGTCGCAACTCGAAAGGAAATGAAGTGCATGCGTAACAAGAATCACTGATTTTCCCCGCTTTCGGAGATCGAGGATCGCGCCATGGAACAGGGCCTTACCAACGTGCGCGTCAACTAAAAAGTTTGAGTTAATAGAACAGAAGAGTGTTGATCAAAATTTACCTGCAGATAACGGATCATCGAAAATAACGACATCAGCGTCATAATACAAGGCTCGGGCAATATTGACCTAGGGGGGATACTTTAGTAACCGACAACAGGAGAACAAAACAATGAATCGGCACTGACCCTTTGCTTCTGACCACCGCTCAGATTGATTCCTTTCTCGCCGATCTTGGAAAGGTATGGTGAGTTTCGTCTTCTCGATTTTGATCGTACATGTACATACCTCCGTCATATCACCATTGGGAAGTAGGTGTAAATCCGGAAGAAGGCATGCTTGTTCGACGACGCGCCAGTATCTTTCTTCCTCGAACGGTTGCCCAAAAAGAACATTATCCCTCTTTTTTTATGTATCGTAAGATAGGGGTCAGCTCGGGTAATTGGTTCCACGCACGAGTGATGCGTTTTGTATCCAGGCAGATTGTGGACAATATGCAACACGCCCTCCAAATGAAAACTGGCCAGAGGTTTTTCTCATTTCTCCAATCAGTCCCTGCAAAAGACTCGACTTTCCTGAGCCTACACGACCTACTATGGCCACAAGGCTCCTTCGCGATATGGACATATTGATATCACGGACCCTGAACGGGCCGGTCAAGGTTACCTCGGATGACGGTATCTTTGCTGGTTTGCCTTTCTCATCTTTGCGTAAAGGAATATTCTCCCACTCGAATGTGACGTCGGTAGCTTGAAGAGCGTGTTCCTGATCCGAGTTGATCGTGAAGGGAACTTCTGACATGATTTCTGAGTGAAAAACCACAGATAGTCGTGCTATGGCGTTCCGAGCGTCTGCCGTGGCAGACAAAGCGCGAGGCAAGAACATCATGGGTTGTCGGAGTAGCTAGTGGGAAAATTAGATAAAGGTTTTAAACCGGCAAATGTGCTTACCTGAAAAAGACTGAGAGACGCAAAGATAATGGCAACATCAAAACCTTCTGTAACCCGAGTATAGGTGACGAATGCAAGTGTGGCCGCAAGTACTGGGATAGAATATGCGAATGCGGCACTGAAAATGGTTAATGTTATCAAAGCTCCGTGAGACCCAGATTAGCCGGTGTTACTTCGCAGATTGGGAATTCTGAATCCTCCGTATTCCCCGTAGTTCGTTCTTCCTGGTGTGAAGAATCCCTGGACGGCACAAATCAGACAACCTATCATGTTAAGAGGACGAGGGAACGCACTATCCAAAAATGGTAACTCATAGCAGAAGTATTTGACAACGCGCATGGCACCTGTTGGAGAAATTGTCAAAAAGTGATGTACTGAGGATATGTTAGCCAACGTACCCAAAACTTCAAGAAGAGTCTTCGCTCGCTGATCAGAAAATTTCATTGACGTGCGTCGAACGCGCAATTGATACGCCATGACCCTGGCTTGTATAGGTGCAATGAAGAGGAAAAGGGCGAATCCGGCTAGTGCGGATGGACCCAGCTGGACATGGGACATGGGAAAGGGTGAGATGGTCATTCTGGAAAGCCTTTGGAAATTCGTCTCACCTGGACAAGAAGGATGATTAGACATATTGTCACTTGAATGGGAGCCGTCCACCCTGTCACAATCTAACATGAAGGCCAGCACAAATATTTGAGGAAGTTCCACAAACCTGCATGCTATTGATAACATTGAGAAACACGACGTGGAGTATATGAAAACAATGAACTTACAAACCACTGTGCACACGCATCAATGCGGCTCACCTACAGCAGGTCAGATGCAAAAACTTTTTAAGCCGCCAAAACCAGAACTCACATCTGTTGAGATATGGTTGATTAAGTCTGAATTCGATAACGTAGAACGAGCTTTCCCGGTAAGATTGACTCCGCGTTTATAAATAGAACTTATTAGAGCGCCTCGAGCAAGACAACCTGTGGTCATCGAGCGCCAGAAAAACTACTCGTTTCATGTGAGCATAGAATCGATTAACGCAAGAGGGAATGCACCTGATGCTGCGCTACGCTGACTATGATGATAATGCAAGATAGTCCAATACCCATTGCAATACCTCGACCAACTGCTGGTAGTTCAGTCCCATCTTGCCTTGCTTTGGCACGCGCCTTCGCGAAATTTATGATGGCCTCGTATGGGTGTGAGAGAGGTTATCTTTTCATTTAGAATCGGCGCACCTTGACTAAAAGTGGACCCATGAGCTGCGCAGTATCTCCAACAACCTTTGGGGAGTATTTAGAACGTAGAACGATTAAGTGAAAAAAAAGGTTTAACCTTGAAAGCTCCTGCGCTCCAAAAGAAATGACCCAATGTATCGTTGAGGGCCCAAACAAGGCTAGCTTCCCTTTTACCGTCGATTTCACGCCAATGTGTCTCGTAAAACGCACGACGGTCTGCGTAACGTGTTCCTGAGGAAAGGGATCGTAGGGTCCAAAGTAAGCGCTTAAAGACTCCAGGTTTGATCTCGCCAGAGAGTAGTCGCGCGTTCCACGCGTCTGCCTCAGCCCTCCTGCGATCCCAAGCAGCATCTAGGGTAGAAGAGAGCCGTTGCGTTTCGCGGGTCTCGTCAACTTTCCACAGATCTGTAGCTTGCAAAGTCCTTTGATAACCCAAGACCTCATTACCCGGCTGATAAATAATATGTTAAATTAGCGGTAAGAGTTGATTTACCAGTAAGGGTGTGACCCAGGAATATGTCAATTGAGAAAAGATTGAGGCAGAAGCCAGTGGGGTGACCTGAAAATAATGCGTCAGAATAAAACGTGTAAAGAAATCGGGAACATACAGGGGCGTCCGATAACGAGGCTGGTGGCCTTGGCGGAGGATCTCGTGGAATCCTGAACGCGTAGATTTAGTTCGGGTTTGCCCTGAAGCTGGACCGTGGAGAAAACCTTGCTCACCAGATTTGCCACCATCGTGTACGAAACCTGGTTACTTCTTGACCAAAATCAAGTTGAACATTAGGGTGGTGCTTAAACTCGACTTTCGGTGTATCTGAACGTATGTCCTCCTTAGATGAGGACTTTGCGATTGGAGGGGTTTTTTCCTCAGCCATATTCGGGGCCGCGGTTCAAAAAAAAAAAAGTGGGTGCGAGATATGCTCATTTTCTGTCTCTCCTAATATAAAGATATTGTCAATTACACCATGCAACTTCCTCGCGCCAAGGGGCAAGGACATAACAGGCGGTCAGCTATGAATAATGCAACCGAATCCTTTGGTTCAGTGGGAGTAAAAATGTCAACACGACCAATGGAGGTTCGTTCGGCTAAGAGTTACTAAAACAGGAATAGTTCCCACGAAACTGGTGGGAGGCTCCCAAACTTTTTTGGGTAACCAACCAACAGGCTTTGGGATCGTTTTCATCGTTCATGGGAGAATGAAAGGTTAATGCAGTACACGCCTTTTCTGGATCTATAAGCTGGGAGCGACGAAATCTTCTTTATTGCCTCCACACTCGCGTTATCGGATCATCATGCTCAAATGGAATTACAATACACTGAATCTGGGATGGTGACTATGTTTTTCAGTATCCAATCCGTAAGTCGGAAAATCCATTAAGATCGTGGATACTATATATTTATTACTCGCCACTTTTATACCATCCAGAAAACTTTAGTACATTGACTGAAACTATTGCACCGTAGGCATGTCAATCTCAGCACTCAGGTTCGCTGCTCTTAACACACAAGATCGCGCCATATTCGCTGTCAACGCCCGACTTATATCTGGTCTCGTCACCGAATCGCTTCTCAGAGCCCTTTACTTCCCAATCCACGGATTCGAAGCTACTGGAATATGCGTTCTCCTCGGCAACGACGTCTCTTCCAAACCTCCTACTCAGCAACCGTGCGAGTCCAAAGACATCATTGCTGTTGTTCCCTTGCGACATGTCCCAGTTTTTAGACACGATGGGACCGATACCAGAGGGAAAGAAATCGGGCTCCTAGATCCCCTCGACATGCTCCCGTTGGTCTTTGAGATTGACACCGATGGGCTAGGAGCCAAAGAGCTTGAGGTATATTCTGTCCATTTCTCCGCCGAGTCGTCTCCTTTATTGATATATAACCTTAGCACCAAGATCTAAAATCTGCTATCTTGGAAAAACTTTCTGGTCCAGGATGGGCTATCTCTGGTACCACGCAACTCGTTGTCTCCAAGAGTGCCATTTCAATCTGGGAGAAGTTTGGTAGGGGTGCTCAGTTGCACGAGGAGATGTTAAAAGATATTACGGATGAGTTCGATAGTTCTTATAAATGGCAGAGTCAGTTTCATATCGTTTCTTACATTTGTATAGTGCTGACTTTTGCACAGAGTATTCCTATGAGCACCCACCTCGAGCCCCTGTGTTTCTCTCTTCCAGTCTCGAGTGGGAACAGTCAATTGTTGAAGGACATCCGACGCACCCAGTAAATAACTCGACATTTCTAGTCTTATCATAACCTCACTCTCATTTCAGATGCACAAGACTCGGCACTTCTTACCTCCACTTCCAGAATATGAACCGGGAGAGTATGACTTATATAATACCAAACTGAGGTTGGTTGCAGTCCCGAGGGATAACCTTAAGATAACCTACGAGTTCGAAATGCATACCCAGCCAATCATAACTGCTATGTCAAAAGCAGCTGGCCGGGTATTGCCCCTCCGAGATGGATACGTCGTCGTCCCTGTCCACGAATTACAAGTAACGCATATCCAGGACAAATTCCCCGAAGCAGAAATTTTTCCTAATGATTTCAGCATTCCTATATTTGGCCAACAGAGTGTCAGGTAATTGCGAGTACTTCTTGCGATTCAGCCCCCCTTCTGATCATTTCAATTTCAATAGGTCTGTAATAGTTCCTGATGCCTATCACGAACTCTCACTTAAGCTCGGTGTCGGGCTGAAACTGACATCTGCTGTGCGAACGATCTCTCCTGCGTCAGCCTATCTGGGCCCGCGGTTTTCAAAGCACGTTGTTCCTGTGCTTTCCATGGACCCGAAAGTAGTCACCGTCGCGAAAGAGCTTGCAAGCGTTGTTCACGCACACCCCGATGGCGAAATTGCGAAACACTGTGCAGCGATCATCCGGGAGGCTCATGAGAACACAAGCGAGGAACGCGGAGAAAGATTGATTGTCTGCACAGCCCTCGTCGAGAATGGCCACAGCGGCGAAGATGGTCATATTCCCCCGGTTGTCCGCATCTTCGACCTCGATACAGAAGAGAAACGTATAGATTGGTTGAGCAAGTGCGTACCATCAAAGATATCTCACGATTGTATAATAATATATTTTGATAGGTTCATTCGCGTATTTTTCGAGGCATTCCTACCATCTGTTCTCAATAATGGTGTAGCATTCGAGTGTCACCCACAGAATTGCTTGGCACGGTTTGATCTGGCTACGAAAGAGCTCCGTGGGTTCATCATTCGCGATTTCGGTGGTTTACGTGTCCACCCTGAAACACTAAAAGCAACAACCGGCGTTGATCTGGAATTTCTTGAAGGCCACTCAATTATCGCCGAAGACCTTGACGATGTTTACACACGGATGTACCACACAGTTTTTCACAATCACCTGCAGCAGCTCATCCGCGTGCTCGGGCTGCATTACAACGGCCGAGGCTGGGAGGTCGTTCGACACCACTTGAACGAATTAATCCCGAAAGACCATGGACTTTATGCTGCGTGGCTCTCGCCTGAGAGAAAGACTCTCCCATCCAAATGCTTCCTAAGAATGCGTATGGTGGGCATGTATCGCTTCGTGAGTCCTCTTATTCATTGAGTTGAATTACACATTAAAGACGTTCCAAAAGCATCTTCACAGTCCTTTCCCGAACCTCATCCACTACCGAGGAGTCAGCGTTGATGATGTTTAATTAGAATTATCTACCTATTATGCCCTATGTATGCAACGTTTTTTTAACCATGAAACAATCTATTTGTGCCGCAAAGTTATGGGTCACGCTCGCGGAGTTTCAACTACACAGCGTATTCACACTTGACGCTGGCATGCCTCCCTCAACATCCGCAACACCACAAGGTTCCAAGGGTCACTGAATGGACGATTTCCCTAAATCTCCGGCGTCAAACCTGATTCAGCCTCACCCTTCACACCATGGTGGGATTTTCGAACTCGTTACACCCCACGGAGTGACTGTCGGGGAACATTTTTCCTGAATTTCAACGGGTCCTCGCTCCTGGCTTTGTTAATCTATCAGAAAGGAGCTCCAAGCCCATTTTTATGACGGGTTCGAAGTTGACCTTGTTTGAGCTTCCCTTCGCGCATGAGAACCATCCCGCCACTCCTGCGTCAGCCAAAGCGCTTTCTTCTCAGGCATGGAGAAGGCTCAATCTCCAGTATGATGTACAAGAATCAAACTCTGAACCTCATGTTCTAAAATATATCGATGCCGACTACGGTGTCTTTCGCCAGATCCCCGGCTCCTACCTCTGGAAAAGTGTACAATTCAATGCCCCCACCTTGGTAACGGACCATTTGATGATCTTTGGTATCACATATACCCTATACTCTTGCTCCCAATGCCAATTTGGCTCTCACATACGTTCAAGTTAACCTTTGGATGAGCCGGTCGGGCCCCGGATCTTCATTTCAATATCCGACATTTCCGAATCCCGACCTTCGGCGCACTAACTGCGCAATGGAGTCCAGTCGGACCGGTAGACTTTTTCCAGACTTTCCCCATGCGTCAGACACACTGAAACCCTCGCTTGCCACTTACGATGATGCCGATGTTACTCTAATTCAGGTTGTAAATTTGGTTACTCGATCTCTCTTCCAAACAGCGACGTTATTGGTACACGCTTCATTGTTGGATCGCCTGAGTTCTGTCACGACACTTCCCATCGCTCCAAGATCGAGTGCGGTGTGAACAAATCTTCAGCCTCCCCGGTGCTAATTTCCTATTCTTTCTTATCCTGGGTGGGATCTCAATCTTTCTGGTTCATCTGGATCGTCCGACCTGGGGCTGGGACATTTAGCCGTCATCGGGATCCACACTTACATCGCAACGACTTCAAAGTTGGTATTTTTTTCAGGAATCACCCCTACATGTCGTGATTACACTTTTTCAGTTCTTTCTTCCACGCCCGCTGGCCTATGGTCAAGTCAAAGCACGTTTTCTGGAGTTGTCACGTTCACCTGCCAAGAAAATCTCGCCACTTCCACCACCGACCGATTTTTCCACCGCAACACTATTGGCTGCCATTGGTTTAAATATCAATCTTTTGCCCCCTTGGTTCCTCCGTTCGAGAATTATAGGATGTCGTCCGGATCAGGCCTACCTCCCCCTCAGCACGCAGCTTTTGCTGTTATATCTCGCCTCCTATCATGCCTCGTAACAGAACAGATTCTTCGCGGCCTTTACATAGCCATCCCAGATTTACCGGAGATATCTGGCGTGCTGGTCGTTCTATCCACTCACCTCATCTCAGAGAAGCCCGTCATTGATCGAGCCCTCCGTCCAAACGACGTCTTCGCCGTCGTTCCCCTTCGCCACCCTCCCGTTTTAGGTGATACTGGTACGTCCAAGCACGGGCGTCCGGTCGGTCTCGTTGACCCGCTCGACATGTTCCCTGAGATTTATGAGCTGTCCGAGGCAACGTCAGGGGATTCGGGCCAGGTACTTGCGCGCATCCTAGTTGCGTCATATCTCGTTCACGGACATCTTTTTGTAGACCAAGCTTCAGAAAGCAATCTTGGCATGCCTGATCCCCCCTCCTTGGGAGCTTGGCGGATTCAATATGCTAAGAAAAGCTTCTGACCCCGTTCAACTTTGGAAGAAATTTGTTGATGGCGTTGTCATTCAAGATACTCTTCGCGAGGCCATCGAAAAGGAACTCCAAAGCTCATATGATTGGCAGTGTATGTATCGTGCGCTTTTGGTGAGGTGTGAAACTGACATCGCTAAAAGTGTTGTCTTTCCAATCTCCTCCTCGTTGCCCTACATTGACATCATCCCCCATCGAATGGGAGCAAAGTCTCGTGGCCGGTCACCCAACCCATCCGGTGAGTCTCGGGTGGCTTTGTCATTGACTGATGCTGATATGTAAGGATAGATGCATCGTGCGCGAATGCTTCCTTCGAGTGTTCTAGAATATGATTGGTACCATCCTCGTATCCGTTTCGTACGGGTCCCACGGACCAGTCTCGACCTTCTCGGGCCTTTTGAATCTCATATGCATGCCCTAGCAGAAAAGGCAGCTGTGAAATCTGGACGCCAACTACCTAACAACCCCTCGTCTGTATTCATGCCAGTCCATGAGTTACAGGTCCCAAATATCGCGAGCAAGTTCCATGATGTTGAAGTTCTCCACCCCGACATTAGCCTCCAAGCTCTTGCCCAGTCTAGTATCAGGTTTGTGAACCATGTGGGGTATTGCTCGTTATCTGATCGTGCCTCTATAGAACTGTTGTTATCCCCGAACTTCCTGGGCTATCTCTCAAATTGGCTGTCGGGGTCAAAATATCGTCTTCGCTACGGACGATTTCACATTTCACAGCCGATTTCGGCCCACGGTTTTCGACAGATGTTGTTCCGAGGCTCTCTTATGATCCTGCAATCTTGTCGATTGAGTGCGAGCCTGCGAGTGCGGTCTATCACTCAGAAAATCCAGAGCTTGCAAAGCACTTTACAGCAGTCCTAAGAGAGGAGTTCGAGCCACTGGAGGGACAGTCGCTTATCGTCTGTGCGTCTCTATTAGAAATGGATCATGCCGGAGTACCGTCCGGAGTCTCGGCCGTTGAACATGCTTTTGGGCTTGATACGGAAGAGAAACGTGCAACGTTCTTAGATCGGTAATTATCTTTTATGACCAAATCCCCCGATTCTCAATGCTATCTCGCAGGTATATTGAGCTCGCTTGCGAAGCACTTCTCCCTCCCTTGATTTACAATGGGGTTTCGTTTGAAGCGCATGCTCAAAATGTACTTCTACGTGCTGATTCAACCACTGGCGAACCTCTGGGATTCGTTGTGCGCGACCTTGGCGGGCTCCGCATCCACCCCGCAACGCTTTGCGCTACCACTGGGGTCAACTTCGAATTCCTTCCCGATCACTGTGTCATCACGGAGACACTGGAAGAGACCTACCCTAAGTTCTATCACACTTTTGTCCACAACCATATCCAGCGTCTGATCCGAGTACTTGGGCTCCATCACAATGGCCGTGGTTGGGAGATGCTCAGGCGACACATGGAGGCAATCATTCCTGTCGATCATGGTCTCAGAAAGGCCTGGTTCAGCGCTGAGAGCAAGACTGTTCCGTCGAAGTGTTTGATGCGAATGAGGATGCGAGATTCTTACAGAGAGGTATGCTATTGTTTGTGTACGCCAGAAACTCGTCTAACGGTGACTAGATGGTTTTCAACCAATTCCCGAATATGATCCAGTATCGCCCCGAAGGGAGGGGGGAAGTAGTTGCGTAATAATTTTTGTGTTTATGAGTAAATATCAGAATTGCTTTCCTGTTCCTCGTCGCTTCGAGTTGAGAGCACGTTTTCTGGGCCTGTACCAACATATCGCGTACTTGCCGGATTTCTGATATCAGATAAGATAGAGCATCAACTCAAGATCGTACACGATTGATAAGATAAGATTCCTTCGGATGCAGCGTTTTTCCGTGAGGTTACATCCATCGATCTCCACGACTACAGCTTTCACCGCACAGGATAACTTCAAATCATTCGTATGGAATTACATGGTTCCCAAGTTGATGGATGAAATTCTAAGCGAACCTTCCTCAGTACCCTCAAATTCACCGCAGTAAACGAGAATGTCGAAAGAGAACGACCTAGGCACACTTGTAGTTGTGGTCCTCAAAGCGAGAAATTTGAATGACAAACATTCATTCTACAAACAAGACGTATTTGCACAGATATCACTGAATGGTATGATTGGTTGTTCTTTATTCGGCGCCTGACAATCACAGCTTCGGTCCATTCTGATAGGTAACACGAAGCGGACGAAGGTGGATGTTAAAGGTGGTCAACACCCAATATGGGACGAAGAGATTCGGTTCCCAGTGATGAAAGACACGACTGCCAAGTATAGGAAGCTTGAGGTAGCGTGCTTCGCGAAGGAACGCAGGTCCGATGACATACTGGGTAGAGGTACAGTCGACCTCACGGATACCCTGAGAACAGGGGAATTTGACGGTAAGTCGCTGTCATTTTCTCCTGATGACAATTGAATGATTCGTGGTATAGAGTGGGTAAGCCTGGATGTTGACGGGGTCGTACGTGGCGACCTCTACCTTGAAATGACCTATTTTGCGAACGCCCCAGCTGCCGCGACGCATGGTAGTCTTTTGGTCCCCACAAGTTCTGCGCTTGCGAGGAGGCCATCAAAGCTGTCTCCATCTGATAGGCTTTACCGCCCCTTTCAAGCATCGGCTCCACCACCATCTCATTCTTCTCACAGTAATGCGAGATACCAAGGACAAGGAAACTATTCCAACGCGCAGGCTTCTGTCGGCACAAATCTTCTCCCGCCTTCTCCTTCTTCCTCCAGGTCATCTTCTGTGGAATCGTCCAAGCGTTCTGAGTCGCCTCTCCCACCTCTTCCAGAGCAGAGGCTCCTACAAGCACCGCTCCCCACCATGCTTGTACCTGGTGGCGGTGGAGCGAAACCAAGGCTTCAGGATGTCCGTCCGCCCCAAATCCCGTCAATTCTGCGCCCAGGAAGTAATCAAATTTCACACACTTCCCTTCCCCAACACGGCAAGCTACCCGTACGCCATCCTCCAGGGTCATCCCGTGATGACCATCATGTACGCCCCAGTTCCCCAAATGCTGGTTACAGTGCCACCCCTTCCCACCCTCAAGGATACCAAACCAACACGGCTCCGGGCGTAACGGTCCCACACTTTCGGCCTGTGTTATCCACCCCACAAGTATGGACCGCAGACCATGCCCCCGCGGCCCCGCTGCTGTTCCCCGTTCCCACAGTCCCTCAAGTACAAGGGAATGACAATTACCAACTAAGCGCACATGCACCTGAACAACGGACCTCATCTTATCGCCAACCCCCGGAGCTCCCTGACCCTTACTTGCAAGCACGTTATCAGACACCCCTTCCTCTCCCACATGGATCCACAAGTCCACCCCGCAGTCGCCAGTCTTTGCCACGTGAGAGTTCCCCTGATCCAAGTCGCGTCGAAGCACTTCGACGAATGGAAGAAGAGGCGACAAGGCGGAAACAGCAGGAGGATAAGGACCTTGAACTTGCGCTGAAGCTTGACCGAGAACTCAACTTGACAGATCAGCCACCAGTGCAATCCGTATCAACGACTACCACAAGCTCTCCCATGCCCGGAGGGTGGTGAGAATTGACTTGATGTCTTCGTGATTTATTGCCATCCCCGCCATCCCCGCATAGTTTTCAACGGCCCGTATCTGTCCATTGCTAACTATAGCAAGTACTGATTGATTTTTTTGACGTACGATACCATTATGTATTGAATACCGACCTACTGAATTATACCTCCCATACCATAATTACGGCCCCCTACTTATCATTTTTTCTCTGCTCAATTGTCCTTTATGCATACTCTTAGCCTGTTTGAGATCATAGAAGAACGTCAAAAGATAAAGAGTGAAACCGAAGGCGATTGTCCACTCTAAGACAGCTGCAGCACGGTCAGTGGATGCCTGTTTATAAATGGATTGTCATACCTCCAGTGTTAGGGCTTGTGTACAATGCGACAGCGAAGGCTATGGCCAACAAAATCAGTATCGTGGCAATAATAGCCTTCGCCATGTAAGCGGTCTTGAGTTTTCGGAAGTATACGAAGTCTTTGCTAATCCAACGATGCTGAACAATAAGATTGTGAGAACGGAATACGACATGCAACAAAGATGGCCCATCATACCTCAATGATCGTAAAGATAGCACTCATTGCCACGCCAACTATGAAAATAAGAAGAAATAACCTGTGGAGGGAGGAGTGTCGCTTGGTGTCGAAAATTGAAAGGAGAATAAGTCCGACCCCTCCAACGAAGGACCCAAAAACAGCTAGAGAGCCTAAGATTCGTTCTCTTTTGCGCAGGTGCGGCATCAATCTGAAGAGAACAGACAAATCAAACCACGTGTTGTGGGGCTGTATGCTAAACATTCACGAACCGTCCGGAATGCCTTAACCATCGTTCCACAACCAGAGACAGAAAGAACGACACGGCCGTTATGGCGCATCCCACGATAAAAAGAGGTTTAAGAATGTCGGCACCTACATCGGAGATGTACGCGATGCTGCCTTCCTGCGAAACATATCTGGGCCGGCCAGTTGCTAGCCATGTTATCAGCATAGAGAGCAGGGTGGCTGGAGCGCAGGTCAGGCGGATCTTTGGTAGCGATAAACGTAAGAAAAGCGCTTACAGAACCATATGAAAGCCCCAAACACCGGAATCCAGACACAAGCCCAGTGGTGATGGTGGTGTGAGAACATACGAAGCAAAGCGTGTGTGTCCTTCTAACAACGCAAGGGGTAAATCAGACCGCTAGGATTTCAGATGGCACAATTTGCGGTGAAGGCCCGAAGGATGTATCGTGTGGATGACTTTCAGTGTAAAACCCGCGAGACTTATACCATTGGGTCTGACACAATCCGACGTCATTGGTGCTAGAACGATCAGTGGGGCTTTATGCGTTAAATATGGCTTGCATATATCAGCTATCTGCAACCAAAAAGGACATGTATGAGCAATAAATGTCGACACCAGAAAACGAGTTCATGGTCCGGGAAGCCTATATTCGCGTGTACCGCGTAGGTACCGTCGATCTCGGCATGCAGAACGATTTCAAGATCCAGCACACGAACTTCCAACCATCAATAACACGGGTATTCTCAAAGTACATCGTGGAGGACTTGAGGTGGCGTGCGGAGGAAGTTTAGTCGCTGGTGCGGCCTGAGGTGTTCCTGATGTTTTTGACTAAAGCTCCCCAACGGTCGGAAGAACATCCTCGTGGTTTACTGGGAATCGAAAGCAAAATCGGCGTACTTTTGATTGGAAGGAGTTCTGATATAAAGGACAACGGACACGAACAAATCGCTTGACAGACTCACCCGTTTCCGAATCGGAGGGTTTAAGTTGGACAGATTCTTATTTGGTCTTATTTTATCATAAACCCTACCAGACTTGCTGGGGTTTCAAATTGCAACCTAGTCCCAACAAAAAGTCTAGCGGCATCAACCTAATAATTATTTGTAACAGCAATCGACTTGTAGAGCCACGGTCACCACACTCTCTGGGCGAACGTGCACAAGCCCTGATGACTGGTGACTCTGCACAAAACCGTCCATCGCGGCTCCTTTTACCGATGAATGGTAATTCACGCAGATCCCCACCTCTTTTACTCGAATTCCGGTATAGTCAAACGTGGAAACAGAGTCTCTGGTATCCTTCACCGATTCGAAAGGTTTCACCAATGGAATTAACATCGCGGGAGAAGGAATCTCCAACTTGTCGCGTAAGCGGCCTCAAAAACTTTCGTTGGGACTGGTGTTCCATTCACCGAAACCTTCCAACTTCTACCGAGGACTGACCGATTAGGTAATAGCGACAATAACAATGCTTATTCCAATCTGACATATCCAACCCACGATCTTCTCGCTCCAGTACCGGGCAGTAGGTCCTGGATCTCATAACTCGGCGGCTTTATGGGTGACCATCGCGAGAAGATATATCTATGGCTTATTTCGCACGTCATCCGTACGGCTTGCCATGTACCCGAGATGCAGGTGTACCCATTATTTTGGGGGGGCGTGAATGAAATTTACACGCTGGTGAGATTCAAGGGACAAACGAAGCAAAGCTTTCACACCAAAAGCGGGGGTTTCCGAGGTATCTCAACTCCTGCAGTTTGCTAAACCCCACAACTTTATTAAAAATACTTACATGGTCTCTTTAGGTGCACCACACCAGTGAGAATGGGTATGCCGTAACGTCATTAACCTTGTAATCGATCACGGTACCGCGACTTCCTGAGGGAATTAACGCCGCTAAACCCCAACAAGACCATTAACCCCCTCTCCAAGGCTCTATAGTATATTCAGCACATTCCATTGGATCCAAGTGGGTAACTTAATTTGAGCTCAGATACGGGCCCGGACTTTTTATCGCCTAAATTTTTTTTTGAAGAGATCCTCATCTCTTGGCTTCCATTAGACTTATATGGCCATCATCATCGCCTCAATGCGGTGGCTCGTCGTCCTCTTGAAGTCTCCCGATTTTAGCATCTGAACGATAACGGTGACATCCGCATTGTTGCCATTCAGCGACTAAATGATACTCCCGATGTGAAGTCACTCATTTCAGGAAAATCGACATTGCTGACTTCAGTCAAGTGGGTTCAAGCTACTCCTATTGATCTTGGGACGCTCTAGAAAAATGGAATGAATTTTTGGGGCCGCACTTGGAAACATACATCTAACAGTTTGAAAAGTGATCCTCGTTGTCACTAGATTTGAACATCGCTCAGCAAACCGGAGTTGTTTGAGCGCTGAAGACCACTATGTTCTAGCATTTGATTAGTGATGAGGCTTATTGTTATCATGACAGTCCAGGGCAATTGCCCCCAAGTCCGGCCAAAATACACCTGGATGCCTGAGAGATGACCATCGAAGAAGTTCGGACAATCGTTATGACGGAGAGAGTTAATGATGCTAAATCATTGCTATGTGAGTACCTATCTGCCCAATGTTTCAGAATGCAGAGATGCATGCCTCTAGGCCTACATGACACCAAGGCCCAACCTATGAATATATATGTACCAAAGCCTGCGCTCGTAATTGGGACATAACCATGATATTTTGAAGTTTTCTGCCCTCACTTCGCCGGTTGGGCGATCTACCAGCAATGTTCTGCGTCTAATTGCTCACTGCGACTTCACTGTAGCATTGCTGGTAAGTCTGAGTCCACTTTGTTTGGGACTTTAATTATCATTGCTAGTGTCCCTACTAATAACGCATGGTAACAGCACAACCAACTTCGTCGTTGCCTTCTGTGTCATGAACACCCACGATAGTCCATCGTATCTCAGCAAATCATTTACTAAAGTGGTGAACGTTATACACACACTCATTACAGTGGAAAAAGAGGAGTGGCTCCGCCACCGATGCGCGGCCACGCCAACCAGTCGCAAGAGTCATTATCACTGCCGTTAGCAGACGGTTGGCCGAAAGCGTTGTTCCCCGTCGACGTCGCTCGTCGTCCCAACGTGACACAAAAACATACCTGGAACCAGCGAGATAGGGTGACGTGTTGTAAAGCGTACACGTTCTAGATATACCCGATTACTCACTAGTGCCAGGACGGCCCCCAAGGACAGATGCGGCTTCATGGACGGTACTGCCTATCTCATCTAATGTATAATATCTCATTTGACGTACAGGTTTAACGACCACTTGACTGCGGTATTCACGCCGCTGATAGCAGGGGAAGACAGCATTTGGAAGCACCACCCGTAATGCCTATCAACGCACAATGTAGTAGTGGATATGCCGAAAAGACCTTCGCGGACATTCGCCGTATACGAGCCCTCTTTGGCCTCATCTGCACCGCGAACATGGAGCTTCGTGAATGTATCATTCAAACTACTTATCGATTCCTTTTGCTAATAATGGAAACACTACATGGGTTTCGTTTTTGTTAACGAATATGATGTCAACGCCTATATTGACCTGTGTAATTACAGTTCAACGACAGTAACTCGCATTTGGTAGCCAAATAGTACTACACTCCGAGAGATTACTTCTACCGGAACGGTGATCTGAAAGCCGCATAGTATTTACTGAGATATCGCAAGGTCCCTGTTTGCAACGCTTTCTGGACGATTACACAGGCAAACCCAACGGCTGGACAGACGGAATTTATATTTGTATCTAGTGAAGCGTTTTTTATCTGGGTACGGGAAAATATCGATTGTTTCGGACCGCTCGTTCATGTCGGCAGTGGCATAACAACCCGTATGGCGATCCATCTCGCATTCATGGGGAGTCCCTAGACAATCCACCTATTTATATCATACACACTTCACTACATTCCGCCGAACATAGGCAACACGGTTGTTTTATGATCACAATCGTTTTATTGTGGTGTACCATGGATATGGTTTTGATACTGACGAGACGCTGGCCGTAACAAAATCCCGATGGTCATTTCGCGCTCAGATATCACTGTCATCACGGATATTACTGGTATACACTTACACTACATAATATCTTACCATACTTACAGCATTTTTGAGCATGGACATCATGCCTGCCTCGATTCCAAGTACCAGTGGAATTTTCGAGGGAGCACCGTGTAGGAGGAGCGGTTTTTCGGAACCTTGAGGCTTGCGCGTCAAGAGTCCAATGCTCCATATAACCATGATCGGGGAATGCATCATATTTGATTCCCAACATACAGTACCGCTGTTACTGGGGGATGGATAGGCCGCGCCCATGGTACCGGTAACTGAGATAGATCACACAGATTTCAAGAGGCAGCACTAATTGTCCCAGAAATTGGGCAAAAGAACACACCTTAAATGATACCGAACCTTCGAGACCATCCACAATCTGGCCTCTTCGAAACGGTTAATTTCCATGGGCCAATCGAGGAAGTGGTTCTTTCGGGCGGTTTGTAAGTGGCAATGTGCCTTTGGATAGGGGATATATGCCTCGGGGGTTCCATAATGAAAACATAGTTTGATGTACTCCTGCCACATTTTAATTACGAGGACGGTGCAGCAAGTGAACACGCGACGCCATGCGCGAAAAATGATAGCTGACTTGTCACTTGTCTTGGTTGATTTTGGACTGATCCAGCCGTCCCAGAAGGATGTTGAAGGCGCATCCAGACCAAAGGATACACTGGTATAGTCGCTATGATACACCTCCCCCTGCTAGTGGGCGTTCCAGGCAATTGTACTTACCTGCTGTGACCGGACCGAATAAGCGGTATTTTTATTCATTTGATCGAATGCCCCGAAGACGACTTACTAATCGGCGCTGACTGATTGGCTGAGGTCATTCTGCCATCATGCTGGCTAGACACGGCGAGTCAGCAAGCCTCCGCCATGGGGTCCGCAGGATGCAGGGTCATCGATCGTAATATAGTCCTAGACTTTCGTACAAAGACTAGACTTTTATATATCCAAAGATCGGGACAATCTGGGCTGGGGGAAGGAAAAGAATACGCAAGGTATTGGCAGGACAAGTATGTGAAGGAAATGATAGCACAACAAGAGTAAGTGACGCGACGATACAGTTTGTACACCAAAAGAATATCCTGCACCAATGTGAAATACGGGTAATATAGCATGCACGGCTGCACTCCGGAGGGATAGTAAATAAGACGGGAAGGTTGAGGTGGAAGTGAAGGAGACCGCGGTGTGGGCACAGGGAGGAGAGTACGGGTCAAGCGCGGATTTCTGTATCTACCACAGGGGCAGGGAAGGGTGAAGGTGCGGAATAGATGCCAGCCGCGGCCAATTTCTTGAATATCTGCAAGAAATGGAATCAAATTTGGGTTATTAGGTATAGTAACATGAAGGACCGTGAAGCCACCACCCGAGCCTTTGTCGGAGAGGTGGACATAAGTCGGGAACGTACCTGCACGTATACATCGGAAGATTGGCCACCACTAACAGCCCATTTCCCGTCAATGATAGTCATCGGTACTCCCGTTATACCAATCGTCCGCGCTTTCTCGCACATCGCATTTACTTCATGTTCCAGCTCGGTCGATTGAAGGAATTTTATGGCCTACGGTAATCCATCAACTCCAAAGATTAACCGAATGTAAAAATAGAACTCACATCGTCCTTACTCATCATCCCAACACTTGTCGCAAGATCAGCCAACACATTGACGTCCGCAATATCCTTCCCGTCCTCTAGGTTGGCTTTGAACAGCCCAACTAGGACGGGAAGTTGAAGCTGCTGGCCACCCATCTTGGAAGCCTTGATCGCTAAGCGGTGAGCGCGCGTTGACTGACTCATGACGCCGCGAAAGGACCTTGAAGGGGCCTATTTCAAATGGATAAATATGGGGGTCCATAGGAGAAACTCACAAAGGAATTCCCTTCTCATTCGCCCACTTCGATATGGCGTTCTCAAATGACGAGAACTTCTCCTTCCCAATTTGTTTAGAGTAGAAAGTTGTTTTGTCGACCTTCGGAGCACCTTCAGTATCTGTGAGACATTCCCTGCTGATGAGACGGAAAGGCATGTGTTCGAGTTCAAACGAAAGGGGAAGGTTGAGTGTGTCCTTGCAATATGAGATTGCGCTCAACAGCTCGTGCTGCCCGATGCAGCAATTTGGACAAACCTGGAGCCGGGTACGGGGCCATTAGGCTGCATGTCATCAATCGCGAAGAAAAAGAGACACGCACAAAATCATTGACAATGGTTAGTTTCACGACACGGTGGGTCATAGTAGCGTCCAAGGCTCCCTTGGCAGAGCGCAACGATTAGAGGAAGAACGAAGAGGTATCGCGGCGCAAAAAATGGGAGATGGTAGCAATTAGAGGGGAGGATTGGGGGTAACGTTGGCGTAAAGAGGGATAGATCTGGGAAGTTCAAGAGGAGGACGAGTTAATCATAGAAACGGAGGCTGACTGAGCTCTGCAACAAATCCGCATTGGGTTCCGACCTCCTTTCATTTCCACTCTGTCAGATCCAAATCCAATGTCACGTGTGACGTGACACTTACTGAGCTACTGTTACAGTGGGTGACTCCCCTCCCCGGGACCTCGGCCCGGTTCTTCCTTGTAATCCTTTCCTGCTCCTCAAAATCGCGCAATCCGACGTTCGTCGCACTCCTTCTCTACAGCGACTGGTCATTACCCCCAGAGTGGTATAGCCTTCCATCTGTGGCCCTGGGACTAATAATCATTGATCATCTGTTAGACTGACGTATTTCGTGGCAACGTCCTAACGATATTGCTGACCGATCGGCCATCGGTGTGATTATTACTACCTCATCCACGTCGATGGAGAAAATCTCGTCCTCGTGGCGCAACGGCGCGCGCATCTTCGCTGTGGCGTCCTACTAAACTGCCAAACTCTTTGAGTCTCGGCCATCGCCGACGTCCTACTCGGTGCTGGCATTCAATGTGTAACCGCCAACAACATGGATGCAACTGGTGCAGGGTCAGCCGCGGCAGTCCTAATGATTACTTCATCCATTACACATCGGTCTTAGAATTTTCATCTCATCATCTATTCGGAGAGAACTGGGAGCCAGGATGACCAAGCCAACGATGGTCGCCACTTTTCCTTTACAAATCAGCAAGATTTGCAAGTCAATGTAGGGATTTATGGGACGAGAAGGCATGCATGTGTCGCCTAAAAGGTGCCGTTGTGATTCAATATACGAGGGAACATATTATCGAGGACCAGTAGCTAAGCTCGTTAGGGAGTCCTCATTAGGCCGCGCCAAGAGACAACATTAATCGATAAATGATCATGTCCGTAGTAAGATCGGCGCAAAGATGACAATGGAGTTCCTGATGAGTAATGTTCAGTAGTGATGACAGAGGCCGTGAGCTTGTGTTATGGATGAAAGTTTTGTAGTGTTTTGCTGGCACCCTTCTATCCATGCCCCGAGGCCGACCCTTTTGGTAGGATTCTGGCACCTATCGTTCATAACCGCCAGAACATATCATCAGGATCATCATGTCCTAGATACCCTGGCCACGGGTTGAACAATCCAAGGTTCTCCACCGTAACAAGAGCTTGAAGACGAAATAAGTGGTCCTTGGCCCTCAACACAGTACGACTTCGTTTGTCAAGGAGTATACGATGCAGCTTCTCCTCGCCCTCCATCCTAGTGAGAACCATCAAGCCAAATGGCGCCGTGTCAACGGGCAGGAGCTCCCTCAACGAGATCGTTTTAAGATTTGACCAAAACGAAGAGTTCAAAGTGAGCACGGTGAACAGCATATGCAGTGTACCGTCCATACTCAAATCCGTGACACCTGGGAAGGCCTTACACAGGCTGATTAACTCATCGGAGCTAAAGTCACAAGCCTCCAGTACAACCGATCGCACGCTCGGCAAAGTAACAGAGTCAAAAGAATCAGCGAAGAGGAGAGTCAGGGATTCAAGGTTGGGGAGCGAAAGGAGGGAAAGAAGACGGTGAACGGGAGTTGCACTTCCATGAAGCCGGAAAGACCGTAAGGTAGGGATGGAGAAAGGGTTACTATCTGCGAGGGGATTCCTAGGAAGGTGGACGTTCAGACCGCTCAGAGATAGATTGACGATGCATGGAACCGAGGCAAGCATAGCTTGGAACTGACTGTGGCTCATTATGTTTTTTGGGAATGCCTCGACAAACAATGTTGTTATCGCAGAGAGTGGAGGCGCGATGTTCCCAATGACCTTTCCAGATAGGCGGACAGAACTCAGCACAGGAGCACCGCCATCCAATATCGGATAGCAAACACTTGGGTACTTGGTTCGTGGCGCATCCGCGGATTCAGAATGGCTACCTATACGAAGCGACAGGTGGATAAGACCAGGAGCTGAAGCCGAGGAAAAGAGGGTGTATATGTCGTTTGGCTCATCGTGAGTCAGTGAAATGGATATATGACGCCAACGGCCGGAGTGCTGCACAAGAGGGGAGAGGAACTGGTGGGCCACTTCGTCGATGGTAATTCGCAACGAAACGTGGAGAAAACAGTCCCTTGAGCGCGTCAAGTGTGCGAGCAACCACTGCAGTGCATTCTCCTTCACGTGTTTGCGCTGTGTCACGATCAGATCCATGACATTCCAAAGTAGAGGAGTCCCTAGAGCGGCCTCTCGCCAGGAGTGCGACACGTGCGACACTGCAACCTGAAAGGGCTTGCCTCGACTTTTCGAGCTGTTCATAACCCTTGTCCCCAGACACATCTGGAAAATTTCTCCAAGCAGCTCGTGTGGTAGCTTCGACACGGGTGCATTCTCGTTAAGAAGCCTAGCATGCCTCGCTTGGGCCTCCCCAAGCTCTCGTTCTACCTGTTCGACTTCGTGCAAGAGTTTTGCCTTCTTGGCTTTTAATATTTTTAGGAGACGTTCCGTTTGCTCAAGGGATGAGATCGCAGTCATTCGACACTATTTCACGGCGCCCTTGGTAAAAGTCGTCAGATTACTGGTGGTAATGGAGCAGTGTTTATCCCGAATTGAGAGTTTCCGAATATGATCGCAAGGCGCTTGGCAAGCAACACCAAGCGAACATCAACATTGCAGATTGCAACAGAAAATCGAACGAAAAAGAGACAATATATTCCAGGGCACTGTGATACGAAAAAACAATACAATGAGGTTGAGTGGGAAGCGTCCTGCCAGAGGAGAGCCAGAGGAAAGTATGTACGATGGAGCATAGGGACATGTGCGATTATGCGCCTGATACAATATGCTAGGCTTGGTGTACGTCTTGCGTAGTCCAAAGGAAATTCGATATGGGAGGGGGTATATGTACGTATATCCAAGTCAGCGCGCCATGCTGCGTCTAGCAGTGTGAAGCGTTTGCGCGGGGAAGGAAAGCCTACGAATGAGGCACTGGATATATTTGCTGAACAAAGGATGTGAATATATAGGTCGTGAAGAGGAATTACGCGTCGTTCGGCAGGCGGAAGAGAGGTGGGTGTTATCTCAAGGGCGGGAGCAGTACGCGTTACGGGTTCATCGGGTAGGTTTTGATTGTGTTATTGTGGAGGGAAAGAGGACGTTTGAAATTCGAAAGCAATGAGGACCTAAAGGCACCAAGGCCTTAAAAGTTAGACCACGATGTGACTTCGTCTCGGGATGAGAAGCTTGGGCCTTTCATCTGAACCGTAATCCCCAGACTCGTATTGCGTATGGGCCTCTCAGCCCTGAGCCCAGGAACAGGCTTGAGGAAACACCACGCGGGCACTACCCCAAGCTCGACATCGCTCTCAGGCGCAACGTTCTGCTTGAACAACGACTTCGCGCTGGCCACGAACGTGCCGCTTTCCCGGCCCACGAGGCACCACCCGTCGTCAAATGACTGGACGACGGTGAGCTGCTCACCCGCACGCGCGATGAGGAGTTCATCAGGAAGGACAGGGTCGAATAGCTGGCGGACTTTACGCGTGGTCCCAGTGGTGGGGTTAAAGTCCACAGATGAGTTGGTAGACATTACGGAGAAACGGCTCTGATTCGAGCCGCCACTCAGGAAGGAGGAGCGGATGGCGGGGTCTGGTATTGAACCACCCGAGTTACCCCCTGATAGGGCAAAGAAGAACGGTTTGGGGGCGAAGGGCTGGGGGAACGTCCCCGACTGCCGGTGGAATTCAAGGACGTCGTCCTGAGTTTTCGGAGGTCTGGCAAGGACTTTGTCGGGTAGAATAACGGAAGACCCATGAAGACCATGGGAGAATGCTCCTGGGAGGCTCCTGAACAGAGCCAGAAAGTGGTCAATATATTCCTAGAGGGATGCGAAACTTGACTTACTCAGAAGATTTCTCTTCCTCACCATTTTTGACGATACCGCGAATGGAAAGGAACGCAGCACCCCGCTGCTCCTCTCTTTTGGTAGCGGCGCGCCTCCTCTGCCATCTAATAAGGCCCCACACTCCTAAGCTCAGGAAAATGGCGCCAACTACACAGAAACCACCGATATAGATGGGATTAAGGGGCTCAGGACTGGATGTTTCGCGGCGGGACAAGGTTAAAACAGGCATTTTGGTTGGGCGAGGTTGTTCGTTTCGATTGTCGGAAAACTAAAGAGAGTGGGTAAAAAGAGTGACGGGCGGCTTGGAGGTCGTATATGTTTGAGCCAAAAGGTTGAAAGAACGAAATCAAAGCTATGATTTAAAGAATGTAGATACTGTACACCAAGCTCTCTGTCGCTATGAAGCCAATTGTGGGAAGCGAATGGTTGCAGCCCCTCCTACAGAGAGCGACTTACGAGAAGATGGAGCAGAGGAAAGATGAGCCATGTTGATCGAAGCGTTCTCAAATAAGGAGCCAAAAAAAAACCCTGACAACCTGAGATATTATTCATTTATATTTAGGACGGTGACCCTGCGATCGGTTGCCAATAATGTAATGGGTCGGCGGAAAAAACACTTGCTCGAATTCAACAATCATTGAAACTCGAGCTTTGGTCATAGTTAATTAAACATTATACAGTAAAAAAGATGGTAACGCATTGTACAAAAGCACTCGCTGATGCACCCGCTCAACTGAGGCCAGCAATTACTTTGGGTGCTCAGGTCAGTAAATCTAAATGGAACATCCCTTTCACGACAAAGACCCTCGTACCTTGCGACGCAGTCTACAACTCACCCTTGATACTAGCTAGCATGTCCGACGTCCTCTTTCGCGGCTTCCAACCCATCGCCCTCGCCCTGTCTGACTTACATCTCGAGTTTGTACCGAGGCTGGTCCCGCCTGGGAAGTATTTTTCCATCTCTTCTTTCGTGAACGTCGTAGCATGCGGACCCTTTCCTTTCCCCGCGTCGTACAGTAGTCGCGCTATCGTCTCCGCCACATCATACATGCTATGTTCTCCATTCTCACCAAAGTAGAATCCATAGCGCCCATGTGCTGGTGGGTGTGTAGTTTTATGGGAAATGATTTGATCAAAGAGAAGGATGTAAAGGTCCGCGACTGAGAGAAGAGTCAAGAGTGGAATCCTCTGGTGAGATGAAAGGTAAGGAGAGCTCACCCTCTTTGATATGTACATTTGGCCACAAATTTTTCCCAAGACCGACCATACCTCCTTGACCTCGGCCGAGACTTACCTTAACGAGCGCCGGTATTTGTTGAGAATGAGAATTTTGGAGGCCAAGGTCGACCAAGGGCCCATCGGCTATGCCATAGATAGTGCTCGGCAGAATGATGTGTGTTTTGACATATCCTGTCGTAGTCGGTGAGCGCTTGTGGGACTAGACGCTGATAAGCCTGGATGAGACCTTCAGTATCGGCGTTGACGAGCATTAGGTCGACTTGGCGGTGAGGCTGTGTCAGGGCCAGAGTTTCTAGCTTCTCGATATCAAGATCGGAGTACACCTCATTCGTCGAGTGCATTCCACCGGCATCATCGGTGAGCACACCTGTTTGTAAAATCTTCAATGATAAGGTGAATTTGACCGTGTTTCGTGCTGACCAGTTCCTGACTGATGAGAGCCAAAGTCAATCCGACGGATGCACATGGCAGGTATCAGGATCAAGCAACGGAACGACACTTACCGTGTGTATGAGTGAAGAAGGTTTCCTGGTCCTCTCGTAGCGATCTTTCATGCCATTCAAAATCGCTTGTGCGGCTCCAAGATCATCTGCATCAGCCTAAAACCAGTTGATCGGTTGATGACTTGAGTCATAACTTTAATTCACACTTACACAGGCAAAGATGATATCTGCGTCCCCAGCCAGCTGCCGCAACAGCTCATGATCAGAGTTTGATCCCACCACTGCCTTCACACCCAATGTCCTGAACTGCTTTGCCTTCTCAGGAGAACGAACAAGGACTGCCAATTGGAATGTATCGGAGAGGGAATGAGATAGGAGGCGGGCTAGAACGCTGCCCCCGATATATCCTGTGTCGCCCCAGTCAGTCTATGTACAAGATCATTCGTCATTCAGACTCGTGCACACTTGCCTGTAGCGCCTGTGAGGAAGATGTGAGTAAGATGGCCGCGCATGATAGTCAGAAGATTCAATGATGTTGATGTTGGAATAAATCTTTGCTGTGAATGTTTGAGTACTGCACAACAACTGCCTTCGTGGCTTTTTAATAAAGTATTCCATCAAGGAACCTGGCTTATGATGACAAAAATATTCTCCCGGTCCCTCCATCAGCTATTTTTATGACCGGTGGCTACTGAGAAAGATTATGGCGGGAAAGATACTCGAGTATAGATATTCTCATCCGGGTTAGACCAGGAGGAGGCCTGGGGAGGCTAGCAGATGGCGCGGTCAACCTGGAGGTACGCAGGAGCTCAAAGGACTAGCAGAGACGATGGCTTCGACAGCAGGGTGCGCAACCGCAAATACGCAAACAAATGCCCCCCGATGCCCCTCGTTGTGGAGTGATCAAGAAAATGTGAGTCCTTTCAATACTCTAGTACGATGGCTCCCAAACAAGCCGTGAAACTGGGATTGACGATAATCTATGAGGTGTATATCAGCCAAAGTGACACTTACATCCGTATGGCGTGTGTTACACATGTCCCGCCTATGTGTGTCTTTTTGTTGACTTCAAGTATATGTACCTGGCGTAGAGTTTGAACAGCCCAGAACGGAGAAACTCAAAGTTTTGGATCAAAAGATGATGAGAGAAAATTCTGACGTGTTCTTGATAGTGTATAGTGCCAGCAGCACTGAAGTTTTTGATTGGGAAAAGGAAAAAAAAAGAAGGTGATCAGTGGGGCTCATGCTGGGGCCTTAGTGCTCCATGGTGGAGTGAGCGACTAGAAGACAACTAGAAAATGGCATTTCGCGTATGGGATGAATGGTTGTGACCAAGTATACCGCGGTGAAACGTGATCAGGCGGTTACGGACGGCAGCTCCCATCAACCGTCACTTCACAAGCGTGATTCAATTTCTCACCAACCCACTCATCATCGTGGCCACGGCGACCACCCGCCATTCCATCCTTCAACTTCTGAGCTGTATTTTGCAGCCTTGAATGCACCTTCGACCTCATTATTACTATTCGTACGTTCGTTTCTATTGTGATGTTGTGTTGCGAACTCATCATTCCGTGTGTCAGGCTTTGATTCTCCACCGACCCCTCATTTCGAGGCAGTACACTCTTTAATCATCCGACCTTCCTTCTTAATAAAACCCCCTTGAGCTTCCGTTCTTTCATTATGGTCGCTCATGCTATGCCGCTGCACCTGGGAAAACGACAAGATCTATTCTCGCCACCAACAACAATATCGGGCATTGTTGGGGCTTCTACGGCTAGTTCCCCCACCGCTACGACCACTACTGGTCTAGCTGTTGACTCTGGCATAACAAGTGGTGACCTCATGACCGCCCCACCCCTTGCCCCCACCTTCACCGGTCGTCCAACAATTACCACTAATACCCTTACAACGTCATCCGTACCCACGTCGTCATCTAATTCCAGTCAAATCCCAATCAGCACTGTCGTCGGCTCATGTATTGGTGCCCTTATTGGTGCCATCGCCCTCATTCTCTTGGGCCTATGGTTCTATCGTCGATATGTGGGGTCATTGAAGAAATACTCGAAGGCCCGTGGGCGGCTCTCGCTTGCGCGCTCTCGGAATAACGCAGCCGATCAAGAGCGCTCTCGCTCTCGGCAGGAGCCCTGGAATAAGTTGGAGGAGGGAGACGACAAGTGGGAAGGAATGTACCAGGCGAAGGAGATGGATAATGTCGCACCTATGGAGAAGCTCACCATGTTCAAAAAATCTCCAAGCGTGCGGACGGCCTACACACATAAATCTGAGGAACCCACCACGTTCGATCACCATCCATTCGCACAGTACCACCCTAACCTTGCCGAGGAGCTTGCTTCTGAGGGCAAGACTCCGGGTATGCCAGTGCCCCGGCCATTCCTTGGCCGCGTCGATACAGGCCCTGCGATTTCCTGGGACGGAGATACTATTGCTAACGGCTCGTACTTGTCTGTCCATTCAAATCGTTTGTCGGGTGGTGCCATGTCGCCAACACTCAACATGGCTATTCCCACACCCGCTGCGACGTCGTCGCATCTCCATCGCTGGGAATCCGCAGAGGTCGTTCATATTGAACATGGCCAATCTGCGCAAACTGTTGATAACAATCCCTTCGGAGTCGGCAGCGAGAGGAGAAAGAGTTCCAGTAACAATAACCCCTTCTTTAAGGGACAAGAATATCCCGACCGCCGCCGCTCCCGATCCCATTCTCAATCCAGCACCCATTCCCATTCCCGCTCACGATCCAACTCCACGATTCAGCGCATACCCAAAGCTAGTAAAGGTAAAGAAAGGGCCAGCAGCAGCACGATCATTACCGACGATCCATTTGGGGACGGCAATATGCCCCCCTTCGCTATGCCCTTTACTGCAACTCACACTGTCCAGGGCTCGCTCTCGTCCGTCTCAAGTAATGAACGGGCGATGCAGTCGCTAATTGCTGCGCTCGAAGTGACTGAAGAAGACGTCCATGCTCGTCTCCGGGTTGCGTCTATGCAACCCTCATTCATATCGACTAACTCGACCTACACTACTGAGGAAGACGTCGCAGGGTCATTCCCTCTCCCGCCTTCGACAGACGGGGGCCATCAGGGTTATCAGGACAGACACGCAGTGGCGTGAGCCTAGGCCCGCCCTTCCTTCACCTTGACGTCGTTCCATCTGTCACTTTCTGACAGTGGCTTTCTTGACCTTTGCATTATCTTATTACACCTCCAGCATCATATCACCAGTCTCTTTTAGTTCGCTTTTGCCCATTACGCTACACCCGATCTGTGCCGACGGCTTAGCTGGCGGGCCCTCATTGCAATTTTTCTTTATGATCATCTGAATCTGCAGTGCAATGCGTACTTTCACTCATCTTTCCTTCTGACGCGTACAACAATACCGTCGTTTTTTCATCTCCATGTAACATCATTGATTTTCCCCACCCCTGCTCTCCTCCCCTACTTTCGAAGCGAACGAATACTTATTCGTATTTCCTTTATGTTCTTGTGCTTCTTTTTGCATGCTGGTGGACGTAATAGGTCCGCAAGGGACTCCTATTCAAATACCTTTATTTATCTTGCTTCTGGACATAGTCTAGACGCTAGCGCCTCGACTTATATCAAGCACTCGCGTCTCCGTCCCCCCACAAAACACTCTTACCTACTACGACTTCTGTGCATTGCGTCCACTCGTTTATACTGTAATCATGAATCTAGAGTCTGATGATCCGACCTGTTGCGGGTTTAGGGGTGTTCAAAGAAGTATGAAACCCCCCTTGAATTCGAATGTGTAGGAAGATGAGATTCCTTGCAGTGTTCGATCTGGGCTCATCTAGGTTTCCTAACTGAAGCCGAAATTACTTCATTATAATGATATTCAACGAAGCAAGGTATCGCTTTCAATGGCTATATGTGTATGCAATCAAACTATCCCGGGGACTGGCAGGCAAACCCTGCTAAGTCAAGGTGTCATTGTTCAACTTTATGTACAGTAAGTTCCTTAAGCCTCTCACGCCGTGAATGCTTACTGTATCCTAAAATTGTATAAAGATTGACATTGACGTCCACCTCCTCCCCCTAATGTCCTTTCAAGGGCAGTATCAAGGGTTCAGACGACATAAATTAGGCACCGTCCCGGGGTTATTTCAATCTCGCGAAAGAAGCCATGATCTTCACTGTCAGACTTCAGTCAACGACATAGAGTAGTGTAGAGTTGGACGGGTTTACTGGCATTTTGGCGGCTCGACCCTGTAACGCAGGCTTGAAGATCGAATAGCCGAGTTCCATGCAAGGTTTGCCTGAAAACAACGGGTGGACGTTCCGTTTATGATCGCGTTACACTTACATGCCATGATGGCCCCTTGCATCAAAGTTATGTAGTCAAGTTTACCAGTACGCTTTAGGTGTAGCTGAGCGCGCCCCCAAGTCTGGAAAGGAACAAGAAGAGGGCTTGCCAGCATTCAATCTTATTCGTGGGGGCGTCGCGTGACGGTTGCGGTTTTTTGTGGCGTAATTTGTAAATAGTCGTGGAGACGTTTACTCTGGTCTGGAAACGAGTTGAGCGATTCCGAAAGTCGATGCAAGGGGCCTGACGACTGAGGTGCCCAGGACCGAATTGTACTCATTGGGGTTGGAAGTCTCGTAATTTCTTTTCGCCGGGTCCGGGATAAGCGTCTTCACCTTGAAGTACCCTACATCACTGGTATTTTTACAGTGACTCGGCCTGTAGTAACAATAGCACGAATACCCCTTCACAACGGAAGGCCCCCCTCCTGGATCAAGAAATACCAAGTTCAGCGTGTTTTCCAGCTGGATACTTTCTGTATCAAACCTGATTTCAGAGACAATTTCTCTTACTGGCTAGTCAATGTAAACATTGGGCCTACTTCAGACTGCATCACGCACGTCTCCAGCCTCCCTGGCACACTGACATGAGAAAAGTTGAGGAGAGAATGGTCTCAACATGATATACACATTTGTGTTGGGCTGTAACCACTGGGAGCGCCGGACTGTGGGACAGCGCTCGTCCGAGGGCCGGGGACAATTGTTGATCACCCCACAATTGGGCCTGCGTCAAGATTTGCTGGAACAAAATGGAAGCGAGGACGGCTTTGACAGATTTGTACGGTGGGGTTGACTTGCGTTCCAGGACGCGGGACAGGAGAGACTGCTCACGTGCAACTGTTGAGTGTGCTCCACCCTGGTGCTCGGCCAATTCACTTACTGATATAGTGTGTGCCAGTGATCCAGGTCGCTGGGGTAGTACTGCTGTGTCAAAGGGCGAAGAAGTCGGGGAGTGTAGTTCTGATGACAGTACATTTCCTTGCTTTTCGCCGGCAAACTGTCGTACTTGAAGCTCAAGCTATCAGTTCGGCTACGACAAAGTTGAGCCGGTGGCGGATCTATGAAGTACGGCATCGAGGTCATTAGCCGGCAGAAGACCTGCCTTTCACAGTTGAGATTGTACCAAATGGCCCAAATCATCCCTGTAATGACGGTAGTAATTTTGGATTGCAATCACTGATGGGCAAGCCGATAAGCTAGGGCGGGTGCTTATTTTGGACCAGATATCCCCTCGGGGTGCTGTTTGAGCGCACAAAAAAAGATGGAACAGGAATATGAAATGGTGACGGTCGTCCTGGGGGAAGTGCTGGCAACGGGCGAGTATCCTCAAAAAATATTTTGGAGGATCTAGAGTATACCTCGTCAAGAACTGCTGGATGCATTTTTAACACTGCCGATAGAAAGACTAAATACGTGTGAATATATCATGCACACGTACGACAATGAGTCAACATAAGAAGCAGTATTATTATTGGATGGAGGGGAGACGGAGGAGAGACTTGCCAAGAACGTTTGCCTGGGTGATCCGCTTCGGGGACACCTACTTAGGGCCTACCAATGTGCGTCATTTGAGGATGGGGTCTTCCGAATGCCCACATGTTTGATTGCTTAAGGCATATGAGATCTATGTTTGAGGTCAACGGATTGAATACGCTTATATTCAGACGTTAGGTTCGATGTTTAGAAGGATGGTAACAACCAGGACGGCGCCCATGCTCGTCCATGTCGTAAAAGATCTTCAGGTTGTGCCAGGGATGTCATCAATGATCTACATTCGAGGGAGTATATATCTAGGACCGATCGGAGCTAACTGGTGTTGATTACAGGGAAGACAAAATGCGGATTCTACTTACAAGCAGCTGCCAGGTGGATCGCTTGATCTGAAAACTGGCGTTCCATGGCCGTCAGTTCATCTATGTTTCGCTAGACTCTGCGTAAGTTTTCATTGAGTGATGAAACCGTTATACGCATGGGACAAGAGTCCAAGAGCCAGGGTGGAATGATGGTTGGCAAAGCGTGGGATTCACAAGTGCAAAAGCGATGTGGAAAACGCCGACAGCCGCAACTGCCATGTGCTGTTGGACAGGGCGGCAGAACAAGCTAGAACAAGTAGTATTCGTCAGGTTAACGATCAGCAAAATAAATCTTCGCGCGTTATGAAAGGTGGCTTATTCGTTACCGCCTAAATGTATATTCGCCACAATTGTTATCCAGGAATATTGTTTCTCGCACTGGCAGCTTGGGAGGGGATATTCATGTCGTAAAACGTCGCGAATCCCGTGAGCAATGGACGTCGAATTTTGTTTGCAGTGCAGAAATCGGATTCGAGTCATGTCAAGAGGTAGTAATCTTTCGTTGGAAGGATATTGCACACAGCAATCGCGGTTGGTGCTCTGCATGACTGTCGATATACCGTCATTTTTTGTGGCAGTGTTTCCTGAGTAAACCGCCGGCTATGTCAGTCGATAGTAAGAAGTTGGGAAAACAAAGGGTTCGCTGTGAACGAGGAGGACTAGGCGGGCATTGCCACAACACGCTGCAGGTTTTGTGCCAAAAGAAGACCAAAATTATGCATGGCAGCACAGCTTTAACAGGCAAAAAAAGTGTCTGAAATTCGGAGACAGCCATACTTACATTGGGCCTGGATATCGCCAAATAGGATGAGATCTGGGGTGGATCGGTATAATAAAATGATCACGATCGTGCTTTCTACCGTCCTGAATCCTCTCCTGCCTTCACAAAAAGAGTACCGAATCTCGTCATCCTCTCATCCGCCAACCCTCCCCTCCAAAGTCCCTTCTTCAACCCGAACTACCACCATCTGACGACCCAGTTGACCAGCCAGTCGACCAACATACTACTAAGGCCACCCATTGACAGCTTACGATTTTCTACGACGGGCCCATTTGTGTGGACAACCTTCAACGCCCATCCGACTTTCTTGTTACTTATATCAACTGTCTTGGCCTGCCCGTTCAGAAACACATTCAGCTGAACTCACAATAGCCTACTTTACCCTTTCCTTGCTCGTCGCATCGAAGCACACAGAACACGCCGTACTATACGGAGCTCGATAAGCCCACCCGCCATGTCCAATTCATACGCCCACCAATCGTGGAGCCAGAACCAGGCCGCATATGGTCAAAATGGGCTTCAACTCGAGCATGAGTTCGATTTCTCAGCGATTGGCACCTCCGACGACACCCAGCGTCAAACCCAACAACAACCTGCGTTTCCAGCAGACAACTATCAGCCCCCCTCTTATCAACTTCCCACCAACAATCTTGCACCTCCCTCGATGATACAGTCAGCCTTTCCTGCCACACAGTCACACCCTGTGTCCTTTGGGGTAAACGCCAACGGGCAAGCCAAAGCAGGGTCGCCAGGCTTCATCCCAGTCAACTTTGGATCGAATCAGCCACAGAACCCAAACTCGGGATCGTTCGACTCCGTGTACAATAACCAGACTTCAACCGATCAACACCTCGGTTGGAACAACACATCATTTACTTATCAGAATCAGATCCCCAATAACAATACTTATCCTGGTAACGGTTACAATGACGGGGGCCATGGGATAGCTACTAACCATTTGTCGTCTTCTCCCACCCCCATGCAAGACTCTTTTCCTCCCCGGCAGCCTCCCAACCCGCAAGCATCATACTATCCTCAAGGCACTTCACCAAGAATATCGGATCCCAGGGCCAAGCGATCTCGCAGTCAGAATCAAGAGGATGTAAGAGACGACGAACAAGACGCAGAGATGACTGCTGATGCAAAAGAAGCTGCTAAGATACGGCCGTAAGTCTCGGCTGGAGTTCTTTTTATTGCGTCCACTAATGACCAACTTTAGTGGAGCTTGTGCCCGGTGCAAAAATCTCAAAGTCAAGTGTGAATTCAAAACGGACACGGACCCATGCAAGCGTTGTCTGAATGGTGGGCACGATTGTGTGATACCAGGGCGTAAGAAGCGCAAAACACCTCCGTAAGTAACATGTCAAATTATGTCATACATTCCATTTCCGTGATCTCAGGATCTGAACATATTAATGACTGCTATCCCTTTGCAGCAAACGCGAGCATCTACTCAATGAAATAAGACAACAGGCGGCGCAGATTAAGGAGTTGATGTCGCAGCTCGAGGCTACCAATCAAACGCCATCGCTGCGCCGTCCTCCTTCGATCACATCTGACTCATACGCATCATCTCCAGGACTCAGCTCACCCGTACTATCTCCTTCATCCACTACGTCATTCCTTGGCTCAGATGCACCATCATCCAATCATGCCGAATATGCTGCAAACAAAGCTGTTGAGGACTGGATTGCCAAAGCGAAACAAAGCTTTCAGGAGTTCGATGGATTCATAGGTATTGGGGGCGCCGGTATGCCGAAGAGCTACCTTGTCAGTGGAGACTTGGAGAACCCAGAGTCGGACGAAGACGGTTATGTCAACGTTGGTAGCTCTGACGACGAAGGTGATGACTATGGGTTTGCTGTCGAGCACCATGACGGGAACGATGTGGCGCAGAGCGAACCTATACTCCGGCACAAGGTTTCAGTCTCAAGCATAGGTACGAACAGTACGGGGGTTACTGGCGCGACCCGAAAGAAGCACTCTGCAGAGGGCGCCAAGTCCGCGATTCTGCCAGGGGAAGCCGTACCGTTCGGTTTGTTCGGTGATTTGAGTCTCAAGACACCAAGAAAGAGGGGGAGCAGTGTCGAAATCGAGGAAGATGAGAAGGCTTCTGGAATTGCGGGCACTGACTTCTTCAGATCAAGTGAGTGATTCGAATCTCTCATCCACACCTTAAATCTCATTGTGTTATCCATCAAGCGCCAGCGCCCGAGGCGATGGATCGTCGACTTGCGAATTTACAGATCCAAACGCCCCATATACTTACACGGAAAATTATTACCCCGGAAGAAGCGGAGAAACTATTCCAAATGTGAGTGCAGTTGCTAAATCTTGGGACTTTATTATCTTAACTTTAGATCTAGATATTTTGAACGCATGAATCTTTCGGTATCTCTCTTAGACCCTGTTTTATACACGGCGCAGCGAACCTGCTACCGGAGCCCTTTCTTGTTTACCGTTAGTAAGTACTCCATTGAAATATTAGATTACGTATATGCTACTGACCGGCATATCATAGTCTGCGCAATCGCTTCACGCTTCTATCCTGAGCGGCAAGAGCTGTATACACATGCTATGCACTATGCTCAGCTTGCCGCCGGTACCGCACTCATCAGTGGAACCAAAAATGTAGAAATGGTCCAGGCGTATATTCTCATGAGCTTATACCCTGTACCAGCAAAACGATGGGAGGACCAGCGAAATTGGTTGTACCTTGGATTAGCAATCAGGTCAGTCTATGTCCTGAGGTTTTGAGAGATCAGAAATTCTCATAATTGTTGACCGATAGAACCGCAACGGACTTGAATCTCCATTTACCAAATACTGCCAAGCCTCTCAACGAGAATCATGCACGCGAAATGCTTAATCGCACCCGTGTTTGGCTCAACTGTTTCAACCTCGACCGTTCCACCAGCTCGCAGTATGGCAAGGCGCCCATCATCAGCAACGCAGACTACATGGCGAATCATTCAGAGAACTGGTGGAAGAGCTCGCCATACAACATGAAGAATTTTGACATCCAGATCTGCGCGTACAACTCAGAGCTCAAGGTTATGGCAGCGTTTATCGCAAAGATCTATAGCGATCCGCATCACCCCACAGGGCTTAACAGGGTTAGTCCCTTCACTTGTCTGATCATGAATATGGTTGTCGATATGACTTTTGATTGTAGGAAGTTGACTTTGAAAAAATCGCAACGGAGGCGGACGATGAACTCAAGCAACTCGGCGACAAATGGTTCACCATTCTCGAGCAGACGGATATGAGCGATCCGCAAAATTCTTTCCGGACGGGCCTACTCAAACTAGCTTTCCCCTATGCTCGGCTAGTTGCCCTCTCTTACGGATTCCAGCATGCGTTCGGCAAAGGCCACACAGACGAGAACCCATTCCTGCTGCGCGTGCGTATACATGAAACTTTATATCCCATTTGAGTACTTACGGCTCATATAACGTCTAGTGCTTGACAGCAGCGACGGACGTCGTCAATGCTGTACTTGATGACATCTGCCGGCCAAGTCAACGTAGGCCTTCTCTCCTGTTCGCTTTCGCATATTACTCAAACTAATAATGGTACAGTTCCATACTGGAGACATGGGCCTGAAGCTCAGAGTGTCTTTGTTACATTTGCATCCGCTTTCCTCGTGAAACTCCTCCAGCCCAAATTCGCGTCATACCTTACAATCGAAAAGCGCACCGAGATCCGGAGGTTGGTGCAGAAAGTCGTCGATCTCCTTAGTTCACCAGAGATTGCCATCGACGACCGTCACGGCCCGAAACTCTACTCCAAGTTCTTGAAGGGCCTCCTAGCTGCCCCTATGGCCCGAGTCGACTCACTACCGTCAACACGGAAGGCACGCCGACCAAAATCAGCGTCTGGTCAAACTCCCGAACCTACCTCCGACGCAAACTACACTTACAACCACCCGTCGCCTGGCAGCGCATCCTTATCCCCCCCGCCCAGGCCGACGGCACTGTCCTTCGACAGCTTCGCTCCCGTCGGGGCCACGGATCCCTTTGCTCCTGAACTTATGGGCACATCAAATGCACTGAACATCAGTGGCGTCGACGATGGCACGGGAATCAATATTATGTCCGACTTCTTCCAGCCCCCACTCCCTTTTGATGAAGATATCCTGCAGAGTATGCAGTCGCTTTCGGACCCGTCGGGCTGGCAAGATACAACACTACCTTGTGTGTATTCACGATACTATGCGTGGCCTCGTACTGATAATTATACCCAGCGGGCTTTAACTGGTCTACACAGTTCCAACAGAACATTGGGATAGACTTTAGGTCACAATATGCGACCATGTTTAACGACGATTCGCATTACATGACTGGTGTCCAGCAATAGTTGCCATGTCAGCACTCAGCACTTGCCGCCTGTTATCAATCATTCCTCCCCTCCAAAACATATTGTCTTCACATATTCTATTGGGATCCTCGTAATATCTTTCATCTATTATTGGGCAGTTGTCGTCTCCTCACTGTATGATTAAATTGACATTTGTAGATGTACATGATGTGTGTACACTGCTCCAGTGAAGTTACTAACTTCACAAATATCGAAGAAATAAATAAAATAGATATAAATACAAATTCTATTCAATATCTCATAGGCGTGCATCCTTGGGCATTGCCCTCAGCGCCTGCCTTACACCCAGATCTCTCAATACATCTTCGGCGCCGCCAAGAAGAGCGTCGAAGGCGATGGTACGGTGATACTATGATGAGCGATGAGCACAAATAAAGAAGTTCATCATAATCATATGACGCACATGCTCGATATATTGACCCATGCCTGTGCTTGTGATCCCACGTCCACCGAATATCTGCACAGCATCGCGAGCGGTCTCCTGTCCACACGATGTGGAGTAACTTTTTAAGAAAGCGATTTGCCTGATAAGTCAAGTCAAAACGAGTGCTTGTATTTGAAAGCATGAAGGATTGACATACCCTGCGAGTTTGTTGGCTTGCTGCCTGTATGACTATTGGCGGAACTCATTCAATGACTCTGATTAAACATGAGTGAGAAACTGCACGAACCATGTTGCACATTTGATATGTGATATTCTCAAGCCAGTGCTGTACACCTAAAATTCTCATCAACAAGCGTCAAACGAAGTTGAAGGTTGCCAAATTCACTTTCTGCTCGAGAGATCATTGCCGCCAGCTTGGCTCGAATGACAGCCTGGGAATGCAAGGGCTTTCCAAATACTTTGCGCTGTGCCGTCCATCTATTCACGACAATAAATTTGGATCTTGGACACCTTTCCCAGGTCTAAACTCACTTGAGACATTCCTCAACTATGCAGAAATATGATTAGAATGTGTTCACTCCTTATCGTATACATCAGCCTACCAATTCCCCTTTGACTCCTGGCTGAGGCACAGCACATCACCCATCGTTCGTGGTTGAAGTTGCTAGGTGAAATTTCTCTCAGCTAAATTTCCATAAATAGATCGAGATGAACTCACCTCAGAATGACGAAAATCCCTCCACCGTCTTCGCCAAGCGTATTTCCTATGGGGGCCCTCGCATTGTCGAAGGTGATGTAAGCCGTCCCAGCAGTAGTGGAGTAGCTGGTTTTGATCTGCTTCGTCTCCACCCCAGGGCCACGCTCGACAAGGATTACAGTAAAGCCGTCCTGTGCACAAAAGTTGTGAGAAGTGTAGAAATGCAGTCAGTTAATTCGTGGGACATACTTCGGTCTTACAACCCACGGTGAAATAATCAGCAAATCTATTAATGATGTTACACTGAAAGTGAATGCAAATATGGCCTGAGAAACTTACGTCCCATTCGTAATCCATTTCTTCGTGCCTAAATAAATCATCAGCTTCATCTCCCTTCCAAGTCTCAAACAGCTTTTTACCATTTATAATCCACTCCTTCCCGTCTTCACTCTTGACAGCCGTAGTCTGCAGCCCCATGACATCACTACCGGCATGGGCCTCCGATATCGCCAGGCAAATGAATTTCTTCCCATCGAGGACGTCGGGGACAACTCGGGCCTTGAGCTCGTCGCTGCCAAAGTTCAGGACCGGTGGGAGTCCAATGACTTTTCCACCAAGAAGACCTAGTCGAAACTATTTGAGACGGTATTATTGTCAAATGTAGCTGTTACATACCGTCTCCATAACCACGAAGACTGGAACGAGCGAACTCTTGCGTGATAATAAGCTATCAGTACAAATATTGGGAGTATATTCGGAATATGTGGTGAAACGCCAGACCTCATGGAAGTAATCAAATTCTTCAGGTTTGACGAGGCCATTCATAAGAGTGCGACCTTGAAGGTGCTTTCCAGGCCCCATTCGCATAGCATGCATGCTCACACCGCTGTAGTGTCGAAGGTAAGGTACGGCATAGATAATAAGGAGCTCGGTAAACGCACGTCATTGCATCGATTACGCTCTGTGAAGGTCTCTTCCCGTCCGCTTCTCGCGCCTTTAACAAGTACTCGTTAGATACGATCTACTCCGAGAGCCCCACAAACATACTAAAGCATCTGGATAAACGACCGTGTCGAAAAACTTGCGGACCTCTTTGTGAAATCTCCTATGGCCCTGCAAGAAGATTACAACACTGAGACAGGTATCTCATATGACACAACAAACCCACCTCCGAGAAATATGGACTATGATATCCAGGTGTCAACCAGGTAGGTTCGGCGTAGGGGACCCCACTGATTGCACCCGGGATTCGGCCGTGTAGAACGCTCTTTTCCCCCGTGATAACACCTATTTGAAGGCGTTTATACTGCGGCCTCTCGAGGACTTCGTAGCGATGTAGTCCAAAGAAGGCTTCAGTTGCGTCTTGGCCGGCTGGAACAGGATCGCTTTCAATTTCATTGATGAACGATATAAAGCACGTACCGACTTCCGGGTCGAGGAGTACAGATGCACCGCCAGGATGAAGGTCTTTGAATCGAGACAAATCGTAGACTTTGGCGTCTACCACGATCCACTAAAATCCCCCTAATTAACTACAGACTCAACAGGTGTGAGTTTACTCGACTCACGAGATCACCATCCTTGTTATGCTAGATGAATTTCCCAAAATTTTCCATGAGCCCGACGATACCGGGTCGAACCCAACCAACATACCTTTTCGACTTCTTCCCTGGATAATTGCCTGTCCTTCGAAGCCATTGTGGGGGTGAACGCAATGGTCGCGGAAACGGAGTAACGGTGTTATACCCCAGGCTGGCAGAGTCTCAGTTTTAACGGATGCGATGGACCATCCATGTGATTCCCCCTTTCATTACGATCGGTGTTATTCCCACGTGTTTACAGCCGTGCCTAGCTATCACTAAGTACCATGGGCTCCTTAGACTCCCCATGCCAATCCAGTGGAATTTAGTAGTGTGTAACATGTGTACTACTTATGAAAAAGTACTAGATATGCAAGAAAAATGGTATTTTCTCAAAGTAAGGTCATCATCAAACATGGGTATCCCAAATCCCGAACCGGAGACACCATGCACGAAAGACGGCCGTCAGTTGACAGTTCAGAGCTTGTGACTTCTAGCAGAGGTGAACCGTTCGTCTTCCCCGAGAGCACCGTCCAACGCTAATCGATGTTTCTCGACGTCCGTTAGTTTGATCTCCTCGAGAACCTCGTGTGTGTGTGTTCCCGCAACGAGGACAATCTCCGTTGTGGATTGCTTTCGTGCACCAAAGGATCGCGATCCGAAGACATGAGGGTGTGCCGTGGGGAACGATCGATCGAGGTTTGAGGAGGCATGTGCTTCGGCGGGTGAAAGAACCGGAAGGGCACATGCATCCGTGCCTGTGATAGGATATTATCACCACTTAATTAACGCAAATAACAGAATGAAGGTATGTAACGTACCGTGAAATATTTGCGCCCAATAATCCTTGGTGTTGGTCATAAAGCCTTTCTGCAGGTATTCTTTTAGTCTCGGCCACTGATCCCGGTCTGATTGGGTATCGCTGTTTGGCCGCCACCCATTCAAGAATGCAAAGTCCTGCGGTAAGCCAGCCGAAAAGTGGGTGATAAATTCCTTAAAAAATTGTGGTTCAAGGCATCCCACAGACATCCAACCGCCATCCCTACAGGTATAGATATCATAGAATGGGGCACCTCCATCAAGGGTGTTATTTCCTCGCTCTTTCCCGAAGAGCGGCGAGCTAGGGATCAATGCATGAAGTAATGGAAATGCTGCAACATATTGCGCGCCAGAAACCTAAGAACGCGTTTAGCTCGTTTGTGCAAGAAAAAGGGGCGATTCAAACTCACCATATCAGCGTTCACGATCTGTCCGCGTCCACTCTTGCCACGCTCGATTAAAGCTAGAAGAATGCCAACAACACAGATAAGCCCCCCACCGGCGAAGTCAGCGAGAAGATTTAATGGAAAGCTTGGCTTGTCAGGGCCAGGAAGCATCTTCAAAAATATTTTAATCTTTGAAAAATTGTAGTAAAACGGTATTACGTACCGCCAAAGCTCCGCTGAGAGCAATATAATTAATATCATGACCTTGGATCTTGTCAGAGAAATGAGGTGTGTAAACGACCTTCGCTTACCAGCCATATCCTTGTGAGGTCCTGATCCAATTCAGTAAGTTTCCTAGGGAGACATTTCTTGAGTAGCACCTGTTCTGGGGAAGCTAACAAGTGGGTTAGGATTGGCGGGTATATACTGTTGAGGAGCAAGAGCAACCCTCGTCTTACCCCACAATCCTTGCATATATGAGTTTCTCATTCAGCCCCTTTTTTCCATCCCCCCCCAAAAATACCTCAGGACCCAGCCCAAGCTTTTCCATAACGCCAGGTCGGAAGGGGTCAATTAGAATATCAGCCGACGATATCAACTTCTTCAAAGCCTCTCGTCCACTCGGAACCTTCGAATTTATGGCAATGGATCTCTTTCCGCGACACAGGACGTCAGTTGAGATAGAGGATGGCTTGTCGACACGCGTAACGGACGCCCCATTATCTGCGAGGATTAAGCCCGCGAACGGGCCGGGGGCCAGACCAGCAAACTGGACTTGAGTTGAGAGATTTGACTACATAAGATTGATAATCTTTATTTACCTCAATTACACTTAGGCCAGAGAGGGACATGAACGCTAGCGTTGGGAAACCATTTCGAATGATCACACTGGCAGGCGGTTATTGTCGAGCCGGTGCCTGTCGCAGGTGTTTGACATGTTTATTATTTCAGCTATTGCACGCCTGGACAAACTTTTTATGCCGTGTGATCCGCGCTGAATTGCTTTTACGCATCTTGGTCTCAAGTTGCTGCCAGCCTTATCTGTCACATTCAGATCCACGCTCTATGAAGAATTCTGCGGGAAGAATCAAAAACGCAATGATGAAAAATATTGCCAGCATTGATTGACGAACATGCCACCAATCACGCGACGTCCTTGTGACTTCAGTTTTGACTTCTTCTTTCTTCGTGTTTCTGGGGTTCTTCAGAAGTCTCCACATGTTCTCCAAGAACTTAGCGGACCGCACAGATAATGTGACTACAACAAACCATACTTAAGTCCCCTCAAGAACCATTGCCCTTTCGAGCCATGGCTTTCAAAATCCTTGGATTCTTCTGTCTCCTGGTACCCAATGCTGTGGCTTTATCTGAGCTCAAGCTCGCAGGTCCTGCCTCGCTACCATCGACGGCCTCACATCCGCTCCACCCAGCTCTGGGAAGTTTCAGTATTGAAACCGCATTCTTCGAGGAGTTTGTAGGAAACACGTCGGCGCCGAACCTGCTAACGAAAAACCTGCTTGAGAACCTAAAAGCTCGCACGGGAGTCCCTGCTGAAGTCCGGATCGGTGGAATTACTGCGGACTCGACCTACTGGAATGCGTCGCAGCAGGTTAGCCTTGTAAATTTCGTGGATAGCACTGGGGCACTACGGAACACAACGGTTGGGCCCGGGTTCTGGGACTCAGTTAAATTGTTACCAAAAGGTACTAAGGTCGTCTTGAACCTGGTGTGTGTGTTAGTGACTCCGGCAGAGATATAATTTATATTGCAATTGATAGGACCTTCATGACTTGAAATTCCAAGGCGCGCTGGACATGGCTGCCGCGGCTGCAAAGGCTCTCGGGCCACAATTAGACATGCTCGAAAGTGAGTTTCTTACCTCATCTCAGGATTGGGTGCTAATTCAGCTGTAATCTAGTCGGAAATGAACCCGACCACTATTTGAGTTTTACTCCTCAAAATTATACCAGTATATGGGGTGTAAGGCGGTCCCCTCTCATCGGTTATTTTATTTAAGCCTGTTGTTTAGACCTGGGCTAAAAACATATCCACTGCCTTGGGCTCGAAAGCACCAACCTTCCAGGTAGCTGCCACTGTCGAAGATCCAATCTGGCCATACGACACACCAGGCGCAGCCAATGCGCTAGATTGTGTCAGCACTTTAAATGCAGGTGTCAACAAAGACAAGGTCGTGAGGTCTTGCAGCGAGCACACTTATCAATACAGTGTGGGTCCATCGTCTCCTGTGTCTCCCTATGTCTCACTTTCATTCATGACGCTACAGGTTTGTGACCCTCCAAGAATTGCCGTTGCAACCTTACCAAATCTGGTATGCATTTCCTTTGCTTCCGCCCTCCAAGAAATTTAACTACTCTTCAGGTCAACCATACGCGTTTGGCACAGTACGTTTGATATGGTTATGTTCAAGATACAACTCTAATTCTGCTATAGATATTTAGACCTTTGGCAACCGCGAATTCAGTCAGTTCGACAACAATTAGGTCCCGAATCCTTCGTCATTGGTATGTTCATTATGAAGCAGATGAGCACTATCTGAAATAATGATGTTAGGGGAGTATAATTCTGTCTCTTGTTCGGGGCGAAATAACGTCAGCAATACTTTCGGACAAGCGCTCTGGCTGGTACGCTAACTTTTCGATATTAAAAACAAATACACGTCAATCTATGCTTTTGCAGCTTGACACAACCTTTTATGCTGCATCGTTGAACGTTTCACGGTACGCCATTGCTCAGATGATAGGCGATAAGCCCTAAGGTGAAATTCCCTACAGGATGTATATTCACCAAGGCGGACCTCTCGCACTCCAGAGCAGTACTCAGCTGAACCACGGAGGTGCGTTTGCACGACCATCAGTCCTAGCTACTGAACTGACCAATTCTTATAGGGTTAAGTTTCTACAACCTTTGGTTTGTGAGCTACCTTTCGTCGACGAGGTTTTGTTGACATCTGTCAGGTATCCTGTCCAAAACATGAACGGACCAGTTAAGGTCTTCCCATCCTACTCCGCGTATCTATTCGTTGCCGAAGCCCTCGGGCGCTCTAAATCTCTCAGAATTGCCAATATCTACCCAGGACGTCAAGCGAATGGATCCACAATAACAACCGCGCTCGGAGACAAATCGGCAGGAGAATTAGTCGCTTATGGGTTTTGGGATGATGCTCTCCCGACAAGACATCGCTTCCCCGCCAAGCTTGCCCTGTTAAATCTTCAAATCTACAATCAAACCCAAACTATCCCGCGTCCTGTTTCGACTTTTGATATCTCTTCCTTCAAACAGCATCCCAGCAGCCAGGTGACTATTCGTCGCTTGACGGCACCTGGGGCCGATGTGAAGGAGGCAGATGTTACCTCATGGGCTGGTCAGACATTCGCGCAGGGAGTGGCTTCTGGAAAGGTTGTAGAAGAGAAAGTGAGGGGAGGAAAGATAGATGTGCGCGCCTCCGAGGCGGTATTAGTGTTTTTGTAAAAAAAAGTATAAGTGAGCAAGGCTGCGGAAGCGACCCTTAACTATATAATCTGATAAATATCCAACATCTCTCATGTGATTGGCTCGAGTGGCTCGGTAGCCAGCGTCTCCCGCTCATACCCAATTCCAGCCACCCGGGGTATTTCAAGACGCGTTTCCGGCAAAATCTTGCCTTTTCATCCCCACTACAACCTCAGGTCGTGTCATTCAACGAGTACTGAGGACAGAAGAAAATGGCTTCCAAGCAATTCACGAAAGAGGAGGTCGCGAAGCACAACAAGCAAGGCGATCTTGTAAGAGACTCATAACTTTATACTAGGGGGTCCAACTGAATAAGAAATATAGTGGGTCATCGTAGACTCGAAGGTCTTTGATCTGTCTAAGTTCGCTCAGATGCACCCTGGTGGTCTGTCTGTCTTGTTGGACGAGGAAGTTGGTGAGTCTTTATGTATAGCCGCTCCATCTTGGCGCTTACGGGGTCCACATAGCTGGGCAAGATGCTACTACTATCTTCTTCAGCCTGCACCGGTATGAGGTCCTCCAGAAGCCACAATACGCTCGCCTCCAAATTGGTGTCGTCGCTGGAGAAGAACAACAAATATTCCCTCGTGAGGTCGGGGCCTTGAGCAAAGTGCCATATGCAGAGCCGACATGGCTCACCCAAGGATATTATAGCCCCTATTATAAAGATGTGAGTTATTTAATGGCCTTCGTTATTTCTAGCTCAACGTCCGTAGCACCATCGTCGCTTCCAAATGGCATTTAGGAAATTCGTCGAAGAGTGGATGATCCCTGACGCCCACGCTCGAGAGGAAGATGGAAAGCGACCTTCACAGAGCGTCTTTGACGAGATGGCTCGACTCAATATCATTGCAATGCGCCTCGGTCCCGGAAAGCATCTCAGAGGACGCGAGCTCATGGGGGGCATCGTAAAGCCCGAAGAGGTCGGTCGCTTTTTCTTTTTGGCGGATCACAGACACAAGCTGGAGTAACCCCATTCGATGCTAGTTTGACTACTTCCACGAGCTTATCATGGGCCAAGAAGTCGCTCGCATCAATGCGCGAGGGTATTACGACGGTTGTGGTGGAGGAACATATATCGGTGAGTTACGTCAATCCCCTCTGCTAATATTACAGCTTATGATTTTTTGAAGGCCTTCCACCGATTATGAACTTTGGAAAGCCTGCCATACGCGACAAAGTCGTTCGGGAGGTGTTTGAAGGCAAGAAACTGGTGTGCTTGGCAATTACGGAAGCCTTTGCGGGCAGCGATGTAGCTGGCTTAAAATGTCACGCCAAACGCGTCGATGATGGTTGGGTGGTGACAGGAACGTAAGTCGATCTTCGTTGAAGGTCTAGCAAGGGCTTAACCGCAGCGCACCTGGTCGATATTTAGCAAGGTAATAATGAATTATGAATGCATCAATTTTCGTGGCTTAAGTCCCTTTTCTGCAGAAATGGATCACGAACGCTACTTTCGCAGATTATTTCACTGTTGGATGTCGCACTGACCAGGGTGGAATGGTCGTACTCGTCATTGAGCGAGGACCTGGTGTAGAAACGAAGACTATCAAGACCTCCTACTCCACGACTGCTGGAACTGGATATGTCACCTTCGAAAACGTATTTGTTCCGTATGAGAATACGTTGGGCTCGGACAACGGTGGTCTCCAAGTCATTTTGAGCAACTTCAACCACGAACGGTTTGTGTCATTCTCTATCGTCATGATTCTGCATCTTACTTCTTCTCAGTTGGGGTATGTCGTGTGGCAGTGTCGGTGGCCAAAGATACATTGTTGAGGAATGCCTTAAGTATGCCGCTATGCCTTCGCAGATATGGGGCTTCGACTGATATTAGTTGAAGATGGGCCACTCAACGACAAGTGTTTGGGAAGCCCCTCACCTCCCAGGCTGTTATCCGCTCGAAACTTGCCGCAATGATCGCACGGGTGGAGAGTGCACAGAACTGGCTTGAGAACATCACCTATCAAATGAATCATATGAATTATAAAGAACAAGCAAATCATTTAGCAGGGCGAGTCTAATGCAAACATCTTATGGAGCTACCACCTCACCTAATATTTACAGTCAAATTGCGTTTGTGAAGAAATACTGCACGGAAACTGCGCAGGAAACAGCTAGGGATGCTGTTCAGGCGCGCTTCTTTTTCAATTGTTAATCTTTGAGACTCTAATGTGAGAATTATAGATCTTCGGTGGACGAGGTATCACGAAGACAGGTATGTCTATATTATCGGCCTTCACAATCATTTTCTGAGCACTTGGATACAGGAATGGGTCGATTCATTGAACATGTTCGTTCGTTCCCGGTCACTCTCTTGACAGATTACTCACATGGGTTTGATTTAAGTATCACCGCACCGTGCCCTTCGATGCGTTAGTCACTTGATTTTTCCAATACATACTGTGTACTGAATTACCGCCCCCATCTTAACAGCGTCCTTGGAGGAGGTTTGCCCCCTTTCCTCTCTTCTACATCTGCCTTTTGCTTAATACAAGGATTGTAGCTGAAGATGTCCTCGGTGATCTGGGTGTGCGACAAGCTTTGCGGAAAATGCCCAAGAACGCTCGTCTATAATTGTTCACTCAAACATAGAAATCGGTGTAGAGCATACAACTTATATATTATTTAAATGTGTAGTTTGTACACTCATAATGTAGAAAGGAACACGAACAAGTACTCAAGAGGTCTTCTGACTCTCTGGGTTGATATCAGCCACATGATTAACGTGAGTACGTCCTACCGGTACTACCGGTACTGGACTTGCCATATTGCCATAGATCTAAAATAACCCGTTTACATTTTGGTACCCACCTTGCACTCAGGAACAATTTACGATTCTGTTGAGTTCATTACTCAATCAAAGCTCTTGAATGGCCTTTGACCAGTCAATCCTCACGGAAAGTGTAGTGGCTGAGGTGCTTTGCTAAGGCAATATTGCAATTGCTTGGTCCCCTAACTACCTACTTTTTAAAGCACGACAAACAGGGAGACTTAGTGAGCCGAAGCCACCTATACTCTATATTACGACATTGTTTAACAACCACCTAGTGGGTAATAATCGACTCTGACGTTTATGACCTCTCAAAGTTCGCAGAAATGCACCCTGGAGGACGCTCGGTCTTACTGGATCAAGATATAGGTATTGCTTTTCCCAGCTCCTCATACATATCGTACTACCTGACCATTACGATTTCCTCAAGCTGGGAAAGATGCTACCGAAGCATTTTTCAGTCTACACCGCTCTGAGATTCTCCAAAGGCCACAGTATGCGCGGCTGAAGATAGGAACCATAACAGGTCGATCAAATTCTGCTCCACATGTCGCTGGGGCTTTGAGCCGTGTCCCTTACGCTGAACCAACGTGGCTGAGTCTTGGCTACCACTCTCCGTACTATAAGGATGTATGTTTTTGTTCTTCAAATTATAGTGCCTTAGTGAATGCGAGAATTTCAATAGAGCCATCGTCGTTTTCAATTTGCAGTACGGAAGTTTGTAGAAGAGGTTGTATTCGCAGATGCACAGGCGAGAGAGGAAGATGGGAAGACTCCATCCAAGCACGTCTTTGATGAGATGGCAAAGCTCAATCTCATTGCCATGCGGCTCGGCCCCGGTAAGCACCTTGAGGGACGGATTTTGATGGGTGGGATTGTGAAGCCGGAGGAGGTACGCTATTGCGTCCCGCCACTACTTAACTAAGGTCACAGTTACCTCGATGGTAGTTTGACTACTTTCATGAATTGATTATCGCCCAAGAATTTTCCCGCATTCATGCACATGGGTATAGGCATGGACTAGGTGGGGGAACGTGTATTGGTAAGTGGGAATGATATTTGCACATTCCAGCTGATGAGGATTAAGGTTTGCCCCCAATACTCAACTTTGGGAAGCCTGCACTACGTGACAAGATCGTACCGGAAGTTCTTGCAGGGAAGAAGTTCGTATGTCTTGCTGTCACAGAGGCATTTGCAGGGAGTGATGTTGCTGGCTTGAAATGCTCTGCAAAACGCGTTCCGGACGGATGGGTTGTGAATGGAACGTACGAGACACTTTCATTCAGTCTCGGAGGCCCTCTAACGCGAATTTAACCCGTGCAGGAAGGTTGGCTATGAACTCTTCATCTCTCAAAATCAAGGCGAAATTGAATAGAATTCATATTAGAAATGGATCACAAATGGCACATACGCAGACTATTTCACCGTTGGTTGCAAGACGGATAAAGGAGCATTGGTAGTTATTGTTATCTCTCGAGGTGAAGGAGTGGAAACAAAACCAATTCGAACGTCATACTCGACTGCTGCAGGAACGGCTTTCGTTACTTTCGATAATGTCTGGGTTCCCTACGAAAACACACTCGGGCTAGACAACGGAGGCCTGCAAGTCATCCTGAGCAACTTCAATCATGAACGGTTCGTTCCCAACAAGTACACCCCTTAGTATGCTCAGTTTTGGACATGCAGCTGGGGTTTAATTTGTGATTCAATCGGCGCGCAGAGGATCATTGTCGAGGAATGTCTGAGGTAAATGTCTACAATTTGTTGTCCCACTTTGACTCTAACATCAAACCATTAGATGGGTAACACAGAGACAAGCATTCGGGAAACCTCTTGCATCTCAGGCAATTATACGTTCGAAGCTGGCGGCTATGATTACGCGTATAGAGAGTTCTCAAGCTTGGCTTGAGAGCATCACTTTTCAGATGACGCATATGAACTACTCACAACAAGCCACTCATCTTGCTGGGTAAATTTCCCTCTCACTCCCATCACAAATATACCTGAACCAGCATCCCCAGCCAGATTGCATTTTCAAAGATGTATTCGACAAGGGCTGCTCAGGATACTGCAAGGGATGCTGTACAGGTTGGCACCATTTATTCCGCATGACTAAGCAAGAAGACAAGCTCTTGGTAGATTTTTGGGGGTCGTGGTATAACGCGCACTGGAATGGGCAAATTCGTTGAACATGTTAGTGGTCTAAATTTGGAGGCTATATATTTGACCGACGTGCTTCTCAGTATCACAGAACTCTTCTCGTTGATGCGTAAGTCTCGCTCATCATTTAGAAAATACCATCTGATCGAGATCCACACTTGAAAAAAAAAAGCGTCGGCGGAGGAGGTATGTTGAGCAGCCTATTTTGGTTTTACCGCCGTTTTGCTTACGCATGCAATGGTAGCGGAGGATGTGTTGGGGGACTTGGGAGTGCGACAGGCATTGAGGAATATGCCAAAGAATGCCCGGCTCTAGCATATCAACATGTCACTGTTACATTCAGTAGAAACAAACCAGTACATTTTGAAAAGTTTACCAACACCACAGCAGGTATATATTTCAAGCACTAAAGCCTTGGGGGCTCGTCGGCTCATGTCGACAATAAAGGAAGGAGGATTGTACCCTTTGAGACCCAGAGTTCCTATCGCCGCGCGGTTGTTGAATAAAAGGCTGCAAACTTTCTTCTCGATTTCACCGACTGTGAATATATGGAGTTATATGAAGATAGGGTGGGGTTCATGCCTGAAATTGTTTATCAGCGGGTTGGTCGATTGATGCTATGGTCGTTACTCGGTGTCAAGCCTGATATAAAGATATGCTGGGGTTGAAGACTCCGATTATCTCCAGGGCTCATACGAATGGCCATGAAAGTGTTTACAAAAGAGGACGTGGCTAAGGTCAGGAAGCATCAAAACCTCGTGCCTGACGTCGCTGACGGTAGTGCAGCACACTAAACAGGATGACCTAGTCCGTATCCTTTCATATCTAATTCTCCAACTGTTCTGTAACTAACTGTGAATGTATAGTGGATTATCATTGATTCCAAGGTCTTTGACCTTACGAAATTTGCACAAATGCATCCTGGGGGCCTGTCTGTCCTCTTAGATGAGGGAGTAGGTGTGTTGCGTTCCTTTTTGTTAGGTTTCGAGACTTAACAGAGTGACAATGTTAGCTGGGCAGGATGCGACAGAAGCTTTCTTCAGTTTACATCGATACGAAGTTCTTCAGCGACCTCAGTATACGCGGCTCCAAATCGGCACAGTACAGGGAGAAAAACAACAAATCTTTTCCAGAGGTGTTGGTGCCCTCAGCAACGTTCCTTATGCAGAGCCCACGTGGCTCACAGCTGGGTACCATACCCCTTACTACAAGGATGTATGTGCCAACCGTATTAGGATCTCCTATGTTTGCTAAACTCTACAATTAGCATCATCGTAACTTCCAAAAGGTTATCCGTAATTTCGTCGATGAAACCCTCTATCCAGACGCTCAGGCGCTCCAAGAAAAGGGGAAAAAGCCTGGCCAAAAAGTGCTGGAGGGATTTGCGAGGCTAAACGTCCATGCCATAAGACTTGGCCCAGGAGAGCACCTTAAGGGACGCTCGATTATGGGCGGATCCGTAAAACCGGAAGAGGTATCCAAGTAATTATTTTGATTTGGTTATAGTTAATGTCCTTTCCAGGTCGATTACTTCCACGAGCTCATCATGTCGCAGGAGATGTCTCGCATTCACGCTCGGGGGTATCATGACGGTGCTGCTGGGGGGAACATGATTGGTCTTCCCGCTATCAAGAATTTTGCCAGACCTGAAATTAGGGACAGGATTCTTGCCGAGGTGCTTGATGGTAAAAAGATGGTAGCATTGGCCATAACCGAAGCATTTGCGGGTAGTGATGTCGCGGGAACAAAGACATTCGCAAAGAAATCAGCCGATGGGAAGTACTGGACCGTTACGGGTAAGCGCTCTTTGCCCAAGTACTCAGACCCTATTTACGTCTTATTTAGGGACTAAGGTATGGGTTATTCGACATATATTTCTTCAAGGCTAATGAATGAATGAATGAAGAAATGGATTACGAATGGTACCTTTGCTGACTATTTCGTTACCGGCTGCAGAACAGATAAGGGCATGGTAGTGCTACTTATTGAGCGTGGCGAAGGAGTGGAGACCAAGCATATCAACACATCATACGGCCCTGCATCTGGAACAGCGTTCGTCACCTTTGACAACATCAAGGTTCCTGTGGAGCACACATTAGGTCCAGACAACGGAGGTGGTTTGGTTGTCATATTAAGCAATTTCAATCATGAGCGGTCAGTGGAATTATGCTCAGAGTACCAGCGCTATGTTTACTCTACAGCACAGATGGGCTATGTGTTGCAGCAGTCTCGGCGCACAGCGCCTCATTGTTGAGGAGTGTTTGAAGTGAGATTGTGCAGTATACCACAACTTTGGCTAACTTCTTGACCAAAGATGGACAATGCAACGAAAGGTTTTCGGCAAGCCTCTTAACTCCCAAGCTGTGATTCGTGCAAGACTGGCGGCTATGATTTCACGCGTAGAAAGTGCCCAAGCATGGCTCGAGAACATAACTTATCAAATGAACAACATGAACTACAAGCAACAATCTAATCTCTTAGCAGGGTGAGCGAACCCTTTACTAGTTCAATTGCATATTAAGACTCATCACCACCAGGCAAATTGCATTCTTGAAGAAGTACTGTACAGAGACAGCACAGGACACTGCCCGAGATGCTGTACAGGTATGTGTTGAGTATCAGCTAACCGTAATCGTTTCTCAATGATGGCTAGATATTCGGTGGACGTGGAATAACAAAAACTGGTGTGTAAAAGTCTACCGACCCCGGATTCTACATTCACTAATTGCACCTTATAGGAATGGGACGATTTATTGAACATGTTTGCATCCCGATCTATTCACCTGATTTGATGTTTGACTTTCTTTACGTTCCAGTACCACACCAATATAGGATTCGACGCGTAAGTTTCCTCATTTTCAAGGCTCAGTTTGGGTGCTCATAGTTTCGACATTCCTAGTATCCTTGGCGGAAGTAAGTCAAGGTGCCCATGTCTCTATTGTAACAACTCAAAATTGTCCCACAGCGGAGGATGTTCTGGGAGACCTAGGTGTTCGGCAGGCACTAAAACAGATGCCGAAAGACGCTCGCTTGTAAACGCGAAAAAACCCCTTTGTGAATAGCAAATCCACATGAATGATGATCATAGGTGCTAGGAAAAGGGTAGAATATGGCAGATCTTCGATATCTGGGGAGCATACAATATAAATACCCTTGCCTCGCCAAGGAGATAGGTGGCGTGATGTACAGAAGACTGTCCAAAAGTTCTGTGTTAGCATCAAATCATTTAAAGGAAAGTCCGAACAGGGTGAATGCCGGATCATCGGATGTTAGGTATATTATAGTGCAGCAATGGTATATGTGTCAAAGTAACTAGCTATATAGATGTCCTGATTTTTGTGTAGCGATGTTGGACCGAACACTCGTTGCTATCCTCTTGATCGTATCCTTCTCAGTTTCCATGTGTTGAAGGAGCATGCCGTCCAGTCTCCTGAGAGATTCCTGTGCCTTTTGTTGGTTCCGCCATTCAGCAACAGGCCCTATTGTTGCTGATCTGCGTTTTCCGGTGACAGTGGCGACAGTAGAGGGCTCCCCACTCGATGCGGGGCGGTGCTGCTGTGTGTACTTGTAAAAGTCGTACGTCGACACCGGAGGTCCGTGACCCTGGTCGCTCTTCCCTGATCGCTCCGTGAAGAATGGTGCTCGTAGAGGGATATTGCCAACCGGCTTTCGAGAGTCATCGTCCCCGAATCCCAGAGAGGGTCTACGGTTCTCAGTCGTTCGGCCGACATAAGGAGATGAATGATTGCCGAAACGCATTATTGTAGGCCTCTGAATCGGCGCAGGAGGGACATGGGAGATGGCTCGTACGCGGGTGTCCATATAGTGGGGTGGGGTATGCGAACCACCTTCGTCCTCGTCGTCGCTCTCCCCAGATGACGAGTCCAGGTCATCCATGGCGTTTGGCTGTGTCTGGATGGTGTCGAAAAACGAGGTGGGCGACGAGGGTCCAGGGGCAGAATGGACAGCGACGGGTATATCTGTTGGAGGGATATCAACAGATAAGTGGTTTCTGGAGGGAATTCCCCGACGTTCGGCGATGGGAAATGGAGGAGTGGTCGGCTCCGGCGCAGTAATGAGTAAAGTGGTGTCATCAGTGAGGGGTTGATTGGAGGACGAGTGGTCAGGTTCCGAGATAGGTGGGGTGCTTGACATCCGAGACGTCATGTTTTTATAATGGAACGATGACGACCGTGGAGGGGGGGAGAGAGCAAAGTGTGCCAACGAAGAGGATATTCTTGGGGGCGGCGACATGGCAGAGTATCGAGGAAAAGGGCTATCACGCACGGACTCTTGTTCTATACTGCGTCGAGGATGCTGGAGATGCGATGGGGTTACGGACCGGTGGTCACCCCGGTATAGATGGTCACGGAAAACAGACGCAGTAGGTGATGGCTGAGAATACTCAGAGAATGAGGGCCGGCCGTCGTTGACTGCGGAAAATGCAATGGATGCCCGGGGCGCGTCTTCTTCATAAAGAATATCATCTTCTGAGTATCTCGAGGCCGATGAGACAGGATCGGGTGACATTGGATGCGACCGGCTTGTCTCGAAAGAGCCGCTCCCTGAAAGATCATGGAAGGACGACTGAGCGGACAAGGAAGATCTTGGAAGTGGAGGTGGGGTCAGCATTGCGTGCCTTGCGTCTGATTCGTAAGAATCGGACAGTATGGGGGAAGACATTGTTTTTCGAAGAGATGGTGGTGGCGGGTGGGCGACGGACAATGATTGTCGAGGTGGGTCTGGCCTTGGTAGGTCAGTTTGAGACAGGGAATACAGTGGGTTGGCAAGGTATTTCCGTGGTGGTGGCGTTAAGGGAGTCAACGGTCCGATGGGTGTATCCGCACGAAGGGGGAGGTAACTCGACGGTCTACTCGTATCGAGAGGACTAAGGTGATTAGTCGAAAGTTCTTTCGATCTCAACACGGAACTTTGACTGCGGTTAGACTTCTTCCGCGATAATTGTGGGGGAGATACGTCAGAAAATATGGGGTTGGTCATAATTCGTTGCTCTAACAATCGTTTCGTATTAACTGCCCGAGAGTTCGTACCGAAGTGCTTTAATTTGGGGGAATGCAGAGGTGTGGAACTGTCCAACATGGAAAAAGATGACACGTCCGGGGATGTAGAATCAAGTGAATGGTGAACAGCCTGATGTAATAGCGCCTTCCTCCAATCGTCTTCTGGGTCAGACATCCCGGGGCTACCAGGGGGAGGCAGCCGGTCAGCCAAAAGGGCGGCACCAACAGAGTCTTGTACACCCAGACCATGGAGTGCGGACGCTTGGACGGCAAATGGGTAGGTAGAAGACGGGGGAGGAAGGTCAACAGCGTCAGTGGGGTCAATGACATCATGGTATACGTCTGATGGACCTAGTTGTGACACTGAATCAAGTCGGATGCCGCGAGCCTTCATGTCTTGTTCTGCCTGTCTAGCGGCGACAGCTATATCATGCATTTTCTCCCGAACCACAACTACACGACCTGAACGATCTCCAGGCAAGGGGGAGTGCCGGGGAATTTGGGACGATGAACGCGGCTGGGGGCGTAGCGCCAACGACGTAGTTATGGAATCAGCTGCAGTTCGCAACGCTGGCATATTCGGATCGAAACCTTGAGTTCCAGTTGGCGTCGTTGGTTTTGATTTGGCCTTACCACGAAAGATATCCATAAACGTTGGCGTTGTTGAACGCGCTGCTTTCTTTGGCGCATTGAGACCAGACGGTGCAAAATCTGAAGGGGATGGTTTGGAGTGGGCAGGGGGAAGAAAGTAATTATTCTTGACCAAGAGGCGAAGACGATACGCCACATCATCACCATCATACTCCTGAACGTCGCCAAGGTCAGGATCGTATGAGGAGACGTTGTAGTTATCGTCTTGCTCAGCCATTGAGCGCGGGGAAGAAGGTGATTCAGAGGTGGTGGATGAAGATGGAGGATATATGGAAGAAGACATCCCCGACTGTTGTGTAGACATCGAATCCCGGACATTGGCCCCGGCCATATTAATCCGCGTTAAAGAGGGGTCTCGAGAAAAGGCTGAAGGTGGCGGCTGGGGCTGAGAAGCTGTGGGATGAACTTGGAGGCCAGAAGTTTGCCTTGACTGCATAGAAGTTGAGATACGAAACTCAAACCAAGGTTCGAATACGTACCACTTTGCTGCCGGACATCGTATAGGATTGCAAGTCCCCTGAATAAGAGTCTATCGCCCGTGAATGACCGTCGTCATTTGGTTGAACCACCGTTGTTTCCGTCCTGTGAGGCGACCGTACTGGCCGAGTTGATGGCCTCAGGGGGTCTGTTGCACTGAAGGAAGTCGCTTCCAACGGTCGTTGGACGTTAACGTCGTCGAGATACGGCAACTCAGAAGTTGGAGTTTTCGGAAGTTTATCAGACCGGACAGACGATCCTCCTGTTAAGGTTTTCGACCTCGCTCTGGTCCTCGCGCGCCGCGTGAGGCTAACTCCACTGCCGATACTAGTATTACTGGCCACAGAGCGTAGAGAGCCTTGACGCTGTGTGCCCTGGCCTGCTAGGGGGTCGGCCATTGTTGAAAAAGGTGAGGAAGACAGGACCAGGGCGCATCCCGTAATAAAATCCCAACTCCTCCCTGTCAAATTTGGAACGTTAGCGCCATTTTTCGCACAAAACCGATTACATAATATACTATTCCTTTTCCGTCATCAGGCCCAAAACTCGACGGTTCAACTTCAGTTCACAGTTTCGTTTCGCTCAATCTTGTTGTTCTCCTGACGATGTCCATCGCAATAGCTTCTTGTAAGCTCTCTCTTTTTCATCTCAAGGCCATACCATTGAAATAGCGTGTTTTTTAGACCTTCCTCAAAGTACAGGCTGGCTCGCACATTGGCAATTGTTCATCGCTGTTACAGCGATATTCAATTCGGTCCAAAATTTTGCTACTCTCAAATTGACTCGTCGAGTCTACAACAACGTTCCCCCGGCTAACGGTCTGTCGCATTCTTTTTGGACATCAAGAACTCAACGCCTTAACTCTCTTTCAGTTACCCCCCTACAGGCACGCACCTTCGCAGTATGGACACTCACATCAGCCGTTGTCCGCGCTTACGCCGCATATCACATTCATGATAAGACGTTTGTCCGCTCAAAGCTTCTTCCTATAGCATCGTGCTCACGTCTGCACTCGCCAGGACTTACGACATGGCCATGCTGACGTATCTCATCGCGTTCGGTCACTTCTCATCAGAATGGCTGATTTTCCGCTCTGCCAAATTCGGTATGGGGCTATTGGGCCCAATCGTCGTCTCAAGTAAGCGATACCAGCCGCGTTAACCACCCACTCCTCTGATGCTATCTCTGCCCGATAGCCACGTCAATGATCTGGATGTTCAAACAATACGATTACTATGTGAAGGCTTAAAATATTGGCGCCGATCGGCCTCCACAAACCACTCTTCATTTTGGATGATGATTCATGGCCTTTGCGCTAACTTTGGATGTACATAATTTAATAGCGTTAGTAATACCTCCGATCTATTTTATTTGAACGGCTTGCCTTGGCTTACACGGCAGAGATGTTCTTGAGGCGAACCGTTCCGCTAAGGCATCATCGGACACTCGAACGTCACGCCGACTAGTCCGGATCGGCTGAGATGGTGCTATTACCATCATCAATATATCCATTATACTTCAAGCTCAATGTTCGAGCCGTGCGGCGGCGCGTTATTTGCTTCCACCTGCCTCTCCCCACGTGTTGTGGTCTAGCCGGGCCTTACAAGATAGCTCGTGAAGACCCGGGCTTGTATTTCCAATAGGTAATCTCGAGGTGAGGTGGACTCGTATGTTTTTCAGCCTCGTGCTCATTTTGTCTCAAGGTCCGTGTATGAAGCACACCCTCCACGCCCTCCCAGGTTCACAGAAAACTTGGCTTCGCGGAGTTCGGGCCATGGCCGGTCATGAATTAGACACAACCCCGCTTTCCGGGGAAATAAGCAAACGGCGTGGCTAGGGTTGCAATAGACCTGACGTCTAATTTCCAGGTATCAGTTGTCGACTGCTCTCGGAGTGTGGCAAACCAGCAAGGACTCGCTCGTTCACACAAAAGTAGAATCTCTATAACGACTCTTGTGGGGCTTCGACAACGAAAAGTGGAAGGGCCTTGTTGACCGAAGAGAAGATATGAACCTTCAATAAAAATAGTCCAAGCTATTTTTGTCGACACGTGCGTACGTATGACCAGTCGTAAATTCTCAGGTACCATTATTCCTGTCTCCAGGAATCATCGTGCGTCTAGACATAGTACTGACAAGGTCGCACCCAGCTGTATCTAACTCGTGTCGTTATGCATACTTCTTTGAACGTGAGCCCTCCCTGACAGCGTGCTTTGCTCCCTAATGTCGGTTCGCCTCAAAGCTGGCCTTTGACGTCAAGTCCGGTTCGGAGGAACCCACCAAGTGTTCTGAAACGTTAGAACGCGCCGTGGACTTGATTGTGCCCATTTACCATAAGACGGTTTCTTATTCGCGACATATAGGCTCCCTCTCCGCGTGATCTTGGTGGACCTGGCTGTACGCCTCGCAAGAAAGGCCTTACGCTCGGTCGGATCCTGTTGATTGAAATTTTCATCAAATCATCAATGACATCTTGCTCTCAGGCCTCCCCCATTGGCGCAATGTTGGGAAATTTCTGCCTCCATAATACTTTTGGGGGTGAGTATTAACTTTGCAGATGCATAACTTGCCGCAATTATTCCGCCGTGTGGCCTTCGCATGCCGTGGGCTCATCCACGCAACATTACGAAATGAGCTGGCCAGGGCCAGCCCGTCCAGTCATTTTAAGCGCGTCCCTGCTAACTCCTGGATGTGGTACCATCCGCTACTCTACCGTCACAAGCTCTTCTCATCAGACACGATGTTTCTGGGATATGCCGTGACATGCCATGACATGCATTGAATCGCTCCTTCACACAACACACGAGACCACGACACCCTACACTGCGGTTGTAAGCCATGGAGGCACCTTCCGCGACAGGGCTAGTCCCAAACTTCGGCACTACTTCAAATCTGGAAGGCCAACTGTAATACGCTGCCGTATTGGATTCTGCGGATCTTGATATCTAGAAACAGAGAGTGCTATTTAAACCACATTTTGGGATGCATCTGCAACTACCATTTGTGCTTAAGAATTTGACAGAAGCAGCGATAGCTACCACACAAACGCCTGACCACTGTTATCTACAACCCCCTCTTCGCCATTCCCGCCAACTGTCAGTGTACCGTAGCTTTCGAAAACCCAAAAAAACCCAAAGGAACCACGATGTTCAGAAACCCCCGGCAATGTGTGTTGATTAGAACTTCAATGTATGGGCCAATACAATGCCAATATTGGGGGCCGGTCTGTGCCCCTTGACGGTTCTATTAGAGATACAAGCGTCAATCAGGCGTGCCATTCTGTTATTTCATTATCCGCACTCGTATGTTACTGAGTTCGTTCAAGAAAGCTTCATTGACAGCCTCCCATCCCATCGCCATCATCATGCGACCATTGTCAGCATGGCTTCAGATACTCGTATAGAACTTTCTAATGCTGATGACCCCACCGGCATAACATTTGGGCCCGACAATCGTTACCGCAATAAAAATACCACGGCCGAAGGGATTGCGCGCAACTACACGTTGTTATTCGAAGAAACCTCGGCACCCACAGGCCCAATTTTACAACGATTCTGTTGCTTATTTTAGTATTGCGGGCGTCCGGCACACAATCTTCTTTCTAAGTTTGTACGTATGTCAAGGCTTCTTCGATTCTTTTGTATACTTTGAAGTGCTATCTGTGTATTCAACGCGCAAATTGTGGGTTTGGGTAGTACCGCTAATTAATTATAGAAAATCATACGGATCGTTCGGCGCGGAGTGATTAGACACGGTTCACAATTCCCACAACAACATGAACTGAGATTAAAGTTTTCATACAAAAGAAAATTCGAGAAGGCTTTCACAAAACTCAGCATTTCTGATGGTCATGAGAGGACGGATATTCAGGTTCAAAACGTTCACGCATGCCTATCCCTGGCAGCCTAGAATTAAAAAAATATGGGCCTAAACGAGCCAAGCCAGATCAAGTTATGAACGGCCAAGAGGCGCTAAAGGCCGGACCGGAGCAAAAACTTGGCGGTCCGGCCGAAAAAGGATATTTTACCCCTGAATGGCTTGTTTCTTTTCTCCGCAAATTACGTTCTCCGCGTGACTTATAAGCCGACTCCGAAGCTTGGCAGTATTTATATAAGAACTTTGTTGTTGTCCGACCTTGCGGAGTCCTCATCCCATCGTAACCCTCTGTCATCGACGACAAACATATTTTTTTTCTTGCCCACAATTGATATGACAACATTTGGAGATCATCAACAACCAGCTGAACTACTCTCTGTCATTTGCGCGCATGTCTATTCGTCTTGCCTCCAGCCTTCCGAGCCATCTTTGGATCCGCTCATAGCGACAGACTATGGCATACCAACCGCACTGCCATCGTCTTTGCCCGCAGGTAATTGGCCAGAGCCAGTTGCTCGTCGCACCCTGGCCAATCTTTGTCTTGTAAATCACTCCTGGTATGAGGCAGCAAAACCATGGCTTTGGACCAAGTGCGTTATATTTGACTACCGTTAGAATGATCAGAACCTGATTGGCATTCAACCACGTAGAATTGAAGTTAGGCTTCCACGTAGCTGGCTCTCCTTAGTCGAAGAAATTGCGTGGGATTACGATGAGGAAACTGTCGATGCAGTCATGGGGAATACCATCAAAGCTGCAGCAAAGGCCGCAATGGCCTCCAATAATCCCGGTTTCATCCGTGATAAGGAGGAAGAGCTTCGCCTGGAGGAGAGTATCCTTGACACGCTCGGAGGTGGGCCTGATACCTGTATAGCCCCTGAACTGCTGTCTCCGGCAATTTCGCGAGATCCAAGCCCTAGACGCCTTAGGCCAAAGAGTAAAAGTCCAGCCCGGTGGAAACTCATGCGTTCTATCAGCGACGCTATCCAAGATGTTCTTGCACGCAGGGAGCCGGGTGTTTACGGTAAGTCACGACATGACGACATGTTTTTGAAGTCAACCCTTATCGTTATCTTGCAGTACCCACACCGAGTGACCCCCGACCCGGCCGTTTCGTCAGGCATCTAGATTTCAATCACTTCCGCACTATCGGTATGCGGCGTTCCGTTGAAGAAGGTGTTACCAGCCGCTTTGTCACTGGTGACCGAGTGCAAGCAGTCATCAAGGTGTGCTTTCCCAAATGCCATCTCTTATCTTTCTGTTGACCAGGTGCCACCAGGAGATGCCCAATTTGACATCCTTTGGAGCAACCGAGTATATGGATGGAGCTTTGACTCTACCCGTACTTAGCGAATTATTTCTTCGTGGAGCACCATCACGCGGCCGCGGGCGTCCATCCCGTGGACGTGGGCTTGCGTTGATTGATGCTCATGATAGTGAAGAGGAAGATCGTGAAAGGAGGAGGGAGTGCAGGGATCTGGAGGCAGTAGATCTCACGGGTTGCGTCAGCGCAGTTTTCGTCAATGCACTCACGGAATTTGTAAATACACATTTACTTCCTCATGCTGACGCGGAAGCGACCGACGACGATGCTGACGATCTTGATGATCGACGCTCATACACCGTGCGTTTCGTCGAAGAGCCTTTAACTTTTCCAGGGCTACAACGTCTTGGTATGCGCGGAGTAAAGTCGATTATGCCTCGTATTCTGGCCCCTTTCGTTTTAGCGTTCCCTTCTCTTACTCACCTTGATCTTTCGGGCACTCGGGTAACTCCAGACATCCTTCTTTCACTTGGCGAATCCCCGACTGTTCGTCTCCAGTCGCTCGCTCTAGCCAGATGCATTAGGCTGACGAGCTCGAGTATCAAGTCCTTCTTGGTCGATTCCCCAGTTACGAGCGAGCTCAAAGAACTCAATCTCTATGGTGATATGACTTTCACATCACCACTCACAGAGCACGATCTTCACAACATCCTGACGACAGCGCCCTGTTTCCTCAGTGGCGATCTGCGATACCTGGACCTATCGAGTGCAGGAGTTTCAAAAGAGCTTTTGTTGAACGCATGCAAACCACAGCTGAAGTTGCGATCCCTCGGACTTTCACACATCCCAAATTTAGAGCTCAAGGCTATCACCGAATTCATCAAAAGTAAAACACCGAACGTTGAGGTTTTGACGCTTGTGGGCACGTCTCCCGAGCTAGACTGTGGCTTACGAGCAGGAAATACCAATGGCGCTCCCAGAGGCTCACCGAGACAGTCGTCCGTATCACTGCATACTCATGTCATACGCCCGCTGTGTACCCCTCCCTTCTCCTTCAGTCTTTCCACAGCGACGTTACACACACCCCCAGCCCCACCTCCGACTCGGCTCAGGGTCATCGAACTTTCGACACCGCTCTTGGGTGGTATCGGGGCTGGAGCAGGTGCGTGGCGGATTATAAGGAGCAAAGGCGGTCGGGGTTGGTATGTGGACACAGCAAGTGGATGGGTAGCACAGGTGGGCTCGGGTGAGGGCAGTGTCCTGCGGAGAGATCTCGAACCAGGGCATCCCTTCAGAGTAGAAATGGAGAGGCTGTCGAATGCGAATGGGAATGTTAGCAGTGGGGTAGGGTGGCATGCGCGCAAGATGGAGGTGAGTTGACGCCTGTTTACAACTTCTGCTTCTTAGCAGTATTGATGGTTTTGACAGGTTTTGCATGGCCATGGAATGCTGGGCCGCGAAGATGGCTTATATGGGGCAGTTTCGTTCGCTTATCAAGGCTAACCGTGCTCTCTGTTGAAGTACCTGGTGCTCCTGGGGGGGCTCCGGATTACCAAATACCCCTCGCAAAGCACTGCGAACTACGTTACTACGCGAGCTATACACGATTACTTAACGACAGATATGCCACTCAAGACAAACCACACAGGGCACCCCAAATCTTGGGTGAAGGAGGGCAGTTTCCTGTGGCACGACTAATCTCCGACTTCATACTTATTTAATCGTATTGGGATCTATCTTGGGAACACGGGCTACAGGGTAGCGGGACGCTTTATCTATTCTCACACATTATGTATTCCTATTCATCGTGATATCAGTCTAAATCTTGATTATCAGCCCGTTGTTCAACGTCTTGTTCAAATTTTATCTGGATGCTCGCTCTCAATTGATTCAATGCAGTGCAAGCGAAATTCCCGCAATGGTTCTAGAGGCTTTTGGCGAACACTAGACAGGGATAGGAGGTCATATGGGCTGCATGCTGTTGTCTTCGCGCCGAACAGGAGATGGCAAGAAGAAATCCAAAGCAGTGGTACTCTGTCAAGACCGTGGTGATCGTCTAACGTTCTCGGCGATCCCCGGAGGCTGAAGATCCCTTTATTCCGCTTCTCTGCGTACACAAATGTGTTTTGAGGACAAGATGAACACAACGCATCACTGCTTATGCTTCACCCGCAACACAAGCAAATGAAAGCTATACAACACTCGGATAAAGGCCACTCGCTACCACTACAAATACATGTGTTATATATTCGGTCCCACGAGGTCAATCCTATTTATAGCAACCCATAAATGAGCGACAAGTCATGGAGTCATGTTCGAAACGCCCCATCACAACTACCACGTTTAAAGCGATGAACACTACAACACCTCGCTCAGCCTCGATGTGTTCGTATGAATCTGCCATAATTCCTGTTATCACAGCTTCACCCTGATTCCTATATTTTCCTTCAGCATTGACCGATGTTTCATCCGAGGAAGCCACACTCATACAGGCAGCTTCTCAGCCAACTACTGTGGAACAATCTTTCCCTTTACAAAGGCGAAGGCAGACGACAATTTACGAAGAGCCAACAGAGCCAAGCCACTCTCAGCCCAATTCAAACAATCCACTTCGTCGCAAAACGACATCAGTGGCTTCCATGTTCATACCTGAGAGGAAACTTGGACCCCCACCTACTACCCGTGCAAGTCTGAAGGCAATCATATTCGCGTCGTGTAAATCTTTTTTTGACAACTCCTCGTGTTTCACTGACGCCACACGCGCAGGGTTAAATGTCCTCCTTGTTTTCATACCAATATCCGTGCGTATTATGGACCAGAGGATACATGCGCACTAAAAGAGATGAATTTCCAGTGGGCCCTACATTTTGCGCTACCAGAGTCAAACAGTAAAGATACCATAGTCTTTGTCTGTGAGTTACTTCATGCAATCTCTAAGTACCCAAACGAATAAACTTTGTCAGTGACGTTCCTTGCCATAATACCATTGGCTAGTGTAATGAGCAATTTCCTTGTTGTGCGATTGACAGTAACTGATGTCTACTTCAGTTACTGGCATTTGCAACGGATGAATTATCTATGCGAGTTGGGCAAACTATCGCCGGACTACTAAATGCAACACTTGTAAGGCAACTCATAGTACTGCTCATACCACCTGCTTAACACTCCATATCCAGGGAAATGCGTAAGAGTTGTCCCTTCCAATCCTCTACCAAAGCTAATCGCTCCGCCTGTGAAGTGTTGAACTCATAGTTGCAGTAAGTTTCCACTTATTCCCCAGAAGGACGTCATAACTTACCCGAGTGTCGTCATAGATAATAGCACTTGTGAAGTGTGAACTCCAAGTCGTACAGGCCTCTTGTGAGTTTCATCTTGCGTGCCTAATTTATCGATCGATCGATGCTAATTGTGGATTGACAGTGGTTGGGTCTATTTTAAGCAATCTCCGTAAGCGCCCTTCGTTTTGCCAGCGTTTATATCTATCTATAATTTCTAACATTCTTTCATCAGTACTCGTTTTGGGTATGTGTTTTTTCGCGGGAGGCATCAAGTACTCAGAGCAAGGTTTTGGAGCTAGTGAGTATCCACTTCACATTTCCCATTTCTTATACTGAGGTCAGAAAGGCGCCACTCAGTTGAATTCTTCACTGTTGACTGTCAGTGTTATTGCTGTTCTGCTCCCTGCAGCTTTCCATCTCTCGTTTATTGGGCCAAAGGAGATTCAACAAGCTGGTATTCTCTCTGTAAGCCACGGTGTAAGTCCTTCTGCAGCTAGCCGATACGTTGAATAGGACCTAACTAAACCCAATAATAGGTGGCTATCATTCTGTTGTTCAGTAGGCTTCCTGCATCAAGTACTTCTAATACAAAACTCATACGACGCACGCCATAGTCTATGGAGCGTATCTCTATTTCCAGCTCTACTCGCACACGAAACTCTACGCAGATTCTGGCGATGATGTCATCAAATCAACGAGATACACACGAAAGCCAACGTCAGGAAAACGCATGAAAATGTTTCGACGTTCGAAAACACCCATGACCGACCCCCCCAACTCAGAGTCCGCAAGTATAACACGAACAGACACTTCAAATAACCAGACGTCACCCGACCAGTCAAGAAACACAGACACTGTTGATGTTGAAGCTCACGCTGAGCAAGAAAAAGAGGAGATAGAGACGCCGAAAATGAACGTATGGGCAACCGTCGCCCTCCTCGGAGTCGTAACTGTCGTAAGCCTACAGACCGTTACCCATGTGGCGCTTCACTCATTGGTCATGCCCAGCTTGTGGCCATCACAGCCGAGTTCCTGGTTGATTCAATTAATGGCCTTACGGAGACAGGAGCTATCAGTAAGGAGTTCGTCGGTATCATCCTTCTTCCCATCGTTGGGAACGCTGCTGGTGCGTTTCCATCGTTCTTGCTCCTATATTAATTATGGGCACTGACGACAGAAATAGAACACGCGACTGCCGTCACTGTGTCTGTCAAAGATAAACTCACACTCAGTCTCGGAGTTGCGGTTGGCTCTAGTATCGTGAGTCCTTATTCTTGGTTTTCGCACTATTCTTGACGTCCGGATTCTCATCATTATTGCACAGCAAATCGCGCTCTTTGTCATTCCGTGAGATTTCCTTGACATTGGGCGTATGAAACACTATTGACCCAGATTATCATATAGATTCATCATCACATTAGCATGGATCCTCGGAAAGCCCTTGACACTCCTCTTTGATCCATATGAATCAATTTCTCTATTTTTAGCTGGTGGGTTCTTCAATTGTCGATACGTATCACAGGTCTAATATCCGTCATATTCGTAGTTCTCACAGTAAATTATGTCGTACAGGATGGCAAATCAAATTGGCTTGAAGGGGTAATTTTGATGTGTATGTTGCTGTCTCCCACTATATGGGGGTGATCCCTGACTGGATGTGGCAACAGGTTTATACCTAATCCTGGCCGTGACGTTTTGGTTCTATCCAGGTAAGATAACTAAAATTTTATGTTTAGGCCCAACGCATCTGACTCTTTTCTAGGCTCGGATCCATCAGGTTTGTTGGATAGTTGCCATTAGACATGATATCATGAGTGGACGTCGAAAGATATACCCAACGATAATTTTCACCATAGATTACCACCTATATCCCCAGTATCTAGAATACCCCCAACCTTGGATCGCCTCTCAGATATTTTAAAGTACAGTTTAATGATGTTTTATATACCAAAAATCTTTACACACGTTACAATTAATGGAGCAACGCGACACGAAAAAACTAACCTTGAGGAGAGTTGGTTATATGGCAGTTTCCTGGGTAGCCCAAAACAACTTAGAGTTTAGCTGTGACTGAATCACTTGTCAAGGTCGCAGCCGCAGCCGCAAGGACCGTAGTATTCCTCTCTTTGACTTTCGCAGCTGTGATACTGATGGGTCCCAATGACTTTTGGCAAGGGCATCATGTCACTTACCAAAAATGACTTTTGAACCCTCCTTCCACATTTCGGTCACAATGGTTTCACCAGGATACACCACTCCAGCAAAGCTATGTATACGGTGTCAGGTTGCAAAGTCCTTTCACATCATTGAAAAGAAAGAAAAGTCTGACCGAACTTTGATATCCGCGTACGGACCGAAAGATTTCAGGACATGCTTTGCTGTGATCCCCATAAAACACAGGCCGTGCAAGATAGGCCGATCAAAGCCGCCGATGGCGGCGAACTCGGGGAGTATCTAGAGTACGGTATTAGGGACTAGAACGTTGGCATGTGTTGTAAAGTACTTGCGTGCAGAGGGTTGGCATCCCCGCTCAAACTGGGCGCAGGTACAAATTTAGTACAGCCCAGAAATGATACGAACTGATCGGGGAAACATACCGATATAGAGCTGCTTGTGAGGGGCTGGTCTTCTCCTCCATTACAGCATCAGGGGCTCTTTGAGGGGGAGTGTTCACAGCAGAGGCTGCGCCGCGATCTTTTGTGCAATGTTAGTGCGAAACCAAGTAAAATTTCTGCCAATAAATACACCTTTGCCTGTCCGTTTCCCACCGAATCCACCTGCCCCACGAACGAAGACTGTCGACTGGTTCTCGAATATCACTTTGCCAGAAACTTTGTCGCGCGTTTCTACGATCGTCGTCACAGCAGCAGCTTTGCCCTTGTCCAAAACTTCCATAATTCTGTGTGGCCAAGACGATATTAGTTTACGACGCTTCCGCTTGTCCGAAACATACCTGGGTTCGCTGACTAGCTCCCCGCTGGTGGGAATCGGAGCCTTGATGCTCAAATATTGCTCGCCATGGAGGAGTTTCGCCTGTGGTGTATGAGTCAATATCATTATGCAACTACCAGCGAGTTAAGGAGTTGGTTTTCACTGGATTGAAATTGGGCAGCCAGTCCAATGAAATTCCGGAGCTTGCGGCAAACTGTGGAATTACGCCGAAGCTGGGTAGCACACTGAACTCGTCGTCGCCTTCATACGTCCACTGCAGCTCCTTCTCGGTGGCCCCTATGCCCAAATTATAGAGTATCACATCGCGCTAACACATCAATTAGGCCTTGATCGTGTAAGGCTAGGTACACCACCTTACCTCCGTGTACTTATAGTCGACAGCGTCCGTGGGACTTTGCTTTGCTTCAGCAACAATTTTAGAGTCTTTTGGGTCAGCGAATGCGTTGGAGGCTCTGAAGCTGGGCATGATGATGGGATGGGAGAATTCAGGAGAGAACCGTCCTCGTACCCATATACAAGCATACTCACATGATCCACCGGACCATTGATTCCGAGGCAGTTGGATCTTAATCGCGTGGTACAATTAGTTACAGCGAACGGACGTTCAGGTGCATAAACAGCGCGACTCCCTAAAAGTTGGGCCTCTCATGACAATAATTTGATAAATTAAAACCCAGTACACAGAAGCAAGATTGTACAACATGGACGAGCTATAGATTTTACAACTTTGCCTTGACTTCATTACCCTTGTTGCCAAAATTATCAATCATCTAAAAGGGCGACGAATCAGTTATAATGAATAATGGCGGTACGGCAAAGGAGTATACTTGTTGCATGGCTTCTTGGGTAGAGATAGGGTGTGTTGCGCGGCCATCTATATGACGGTATGTTGACGCAAGGCTGGAAATAAATATATTGGAAACTTACCAAATTTCGTGATCTGGTCCCATTTTTCAATTACTTCTTCGGGTGCATATGGCTTGTCAGTGGTAAAGCTGTAACCGCCCGATCTTTGCCACCTCGTCTGTGCTGCCCAGCCGCCAAGAACTTCAAACAGAGAGCCACTGGTCTCGACATTGTCTGATAGAAGATTTGTTTGATATTTAATTAGTAGGGCAGTAACGGGACAAACCTGCACTGCTCAGATACCCAACCAATGACGCAATGTAATCGGGCTGGAACATAACTTTATAAAGGGGCAGAGATACAGCATAAAAGATGCAAACCTTGAAAGCATTAACCATTTCTTGTGGCCTTTTCGGAATAAATGCGAGTCAGATATGGGATATATGATGACTTACCAGACCGTGCTCGTCATCGCTGTGCCTGCTGAGGGGGCAATGACATTTGCGAGAATGTTGTACTTCTTGCCTTCAATCGCGAGTGTCCGTGTGAGACCAATGATACCCGCCTTAGCTGTTGAGTACTTTAGTGTACTGGTTAGGCTGTGCATTTTAGGCTAAGGGGGTAAGATATACTCACATTGGCCTGCCCGAAATTACCGTCTGGGGGAAGATCAGCAAGTGTGTTTGTGGGAGATAGTTTCACGTACAAATGCCAACTTGAGAGCAAGTTGTTACGATGCGTCCAAACTTCTGCTTCTGGAATACAGGCCAACACGCTTTAGCACACTGTCAGAGTATATGAGTTTATCAGTAAGAGCGGGAAGAGGAGAATGTATACTTTATATGTGCCACTATTTCAATCATGAGTCAGTATACAAATTCTAAAAGGCCTATTGTGACGAACCGGAGGTGCACGGCCAGCACAATGTCCCACTCTTGCCCAGACATAGCCATAAAGGACTTGTCCCTCAGGATACCAGCATTTGCAACAAGCACGTGAACACTTCCAAACTTCTCCAACGCCGTTTTGACAATCGCCTCGCCATCCTCGGCAGAGTAGACAGCTGCAACAGCCTTTCCTCCAGCTAAGCAACGGTAGAGTCAATGTCAACTTCGTGCTGATAGATATGAAGACAGACCCTTCACGACCTCATCAACGACTGTATTGGCACCCTTTTCGCTCACATCGTTAACCACGACATTTGCACCAAGTCTGCCATACATGTGCGCGTACGCACGGCCAAGACCCGCACCAGCACCAGTGATAATCACAGTCTGGCCATCGAATCGTACATCTGGTGATGATTGGGCGTTAGGGGGTAGCTTGGATGCTTGCTCAAGTTTTCCCTGCGTGGTGTATGTTCAGGGCAAGTCACTACCTCGGGGGAAGCATTTACCTGAGAGTCGACGTCGGTCACAGACTCAGGGCTATATAATCTCAGTACAGATGCTTGAAGCCATGTAATCAAGACTTACTAATATGGGTTTGAAAAATCTGTCAATTCAGACCATTTTGCTTTAACCTAAAATGACGCTCTGAGTTTCAGAGTACATGAGTTATGTTTGAGAGGATGGGGCATACAGCAGAAGGTGTGAAGCTGGTGTCAGTTTTGAATATTGTCCCGTTGCTTCTTTCCCACCGAATTTCAGCAATGAATCCAGCGCCGACTTCAAAGATCTTCCCGGAGGCGTCGGGACCATCAGGGTGCGAGAGAACAGCAACAAACGGCGCAACATATTCAGGCTGTTTACAGACCTGAGTCAGGTGGATTCGATCTATACAGTCTTACTCACGTTAAGGTTGGCGAGCATCTCGGGAGGCATCATCGTCGCTGTCATGGCGGAAGCCGCAATCTAATTCTCTGTAAGTATGTTCGCTTTGGTCTATAAGATGAACGTTAAGCTTACCGGGGCAATAGCTGTTGACTTGATACCATATTTTGCACCCTCTCGGGCAAGCGTCTTTGTGAATGCAATGAGACCCATCTTAGCCGCACTGTAGTTTGCTTGGCCAAAGTTCCCTATAGACCTTTTTAGAAAATAGAAGGCCGGTGATGTATGTCGGACAAACCGTAGAGGCCAGCGGCACTGGAGGTGTTAATCACACGGCCAAACTTTTGTTTACGGAAATGCGGCCACGCTGCCTTCGTGCAGGCGAAGGCACCCTTCAAATGAACATCCATTACTTGATCCCACTCCTTATCCGTCATGTTCTTAAGCCTGACCTGAGTTGAAATCATCTTTCAACATGATATGACGTAGTTCAAGGGCATACCCTTTGTCGCGCAAGATCCCAGCATTGTTGATAAGAATGGTGACACCTCCGTATGCATCCAGTGCACTCTGGATGACTGCCGCACCATCTGTGACTGATGAAGTATTGGTAACGGCTCTACCCCCAGCTGTTTTAAGTTCCGTTGTCAGTGTGATCGGACCATGTAACTGAACCCACTCAAGAAACGCACCCTTTACAATTTGGTCAACAACTTTCTGAGCAGCTTCGGCATTGAAATCATTGACGACAACGTTTGCTCCCCTCGAGGCAAACAGTAGCGAATAGCTGTATTATAATCCCAGCAGGACCAGTTACTGAGTACCCAGCACCACGACATTAAAAGAGAGCGTACGTCTTCCCAAGTCCTCCGCCAGCGCCGGTAATAACCACAGTGTGACCTTTGAAGGATAGAGACATGTTCCGCGGGCGACGTTGAGGAATTCGAGAAACAACCGCCGTTAAAACGTTAAGGCTTGACCGTGAAATACCCCGCCCCAGAACATGTGAAATCGTGTTCCGGTACGTTATGTAAGCGAGGCGTATGTTTCACAAATCTAAGTACAAAGCTAATCATCCACAGCATTTGAATAACAGGTTATGTATTGGACCGGTAGTGGAGATTGGCATGGTATCAACTGTGCTGGATTTTGCTTGTTACCTCCTGAGGGGTCAAGTTCACGCCGAACGTTAATGTTGGAGTCTGGCAATAGATTGCAATAAATAAGAGGCGGGCGCCCTGCGCAAGATTTATCATGTACAGGGGGAGAGATAATCAAAGTAGCCATATGTGTAATACCACGCACGACAAATGAAAAAAAAAAACCTTAAATAATGAGGGGAAGATTCCAGGAGTGTGGAATCATTGAGGCGAAATTTTGAACAAAATGGGATAATATGGGAGGTGTGAATAATGAGAAGAATAAGTGAAATGTAGAGAAAGAGAGAGACAGGATAAAGAGTGGACCGTGTGCGGTATGCAAACGAAGGCATAGGATGATCATGACAACATGAGGGCATAGACTTGGAAAGTCTTGGGGTGGGCTATAGGGATAGAACGAAATTCTATCTGTTTGTGGTGTGCGAGTAGGCAAAAGAAAAAAGGTGCCAAGGAGGAAGGGAGTTTTTGAGGCATCAATCGACAGCAGTTTAAAAGCAAGGACATAGATGAAACACATGTTTTGGGGTCCGAGAAGGAAAAAAATAAGTCAAATAAGATGAGATGTAATTGCAGAGTGAACCAAGAAGAAAAAAAGGAAAGATATGATGTGAACACAGTGTTGAGATATAAAGATATCTGTGTGCGAATGTGATGGTGATGTACGATGATGGGTGTTGTGCAGATGCGTTCGAGCAATACAAGATGACAAGACGAAGAGCGGGATGAAAAACATATAGACGTTTACGACTCGAGCATCATTCCCTCGGCCGCGATGCCTTTGGCATACGACCGAGCCCAGTCGATAGCGAAGACAGAGGCTTTGAGGAACTTCTTGTGAGCATACTTCTTGCACACATATTGCCGCGAGAAGTTCTGTTCCGTGAGTTTCTGCACAAGTTGCTCGTGACCAGGAATCAACTGTTCTTCCGTGTAGTCGGAGTGGTAGACGAATGCTTCATCCTGAAAACAAAAGGAATTAAGTGAGTCACATGATCTTAAGTTCAAGTTTGCATAACATGCGGTGGACGCGTGTCGGCGCCGCATTGCAAGACACATAAAGAGAGACCCACCCAATCACCACCCAACATCCTCCTTGCGCAGTACATTCCAACGGCCGCCACCAAGCTAGGCTTCACTCGCAAAAATCGGTAGTCCAACAACGTAACCTCAATTAAGAACTTGCTGAGCGTTCTTGTCTGGATATCATAATCGTCCGCCTTGCTGATCTTGCGCATCCAGCTGTATGGGGAGCAGTAATGTGATACTCGGAAGTCGAGGGTTTGCAACATGATCCTTTCGCCCTTGAGGATCTCTTCCTTGGGATACCCATTCTCGGTCATGAATACAAACTCGTCGACTGATGGAGCCAAGATTTCTTCGTATTTTGCCGCGATAAACATAGCCGTAACACCCACAAGCTGAAGCTTCACCAAGGATACAACCCGTTTAGTGAGAAATCGGTCGACGATGTTGACAGCGATCCATAGGGTCTCAGGCAGCATGTGATAACGGAGGTGAACCTGCAACAGCCAATCAACAAGCGTTTGACGCATTGCCCAAGTGATTTCATTCTGGCCATCCATATAAGTAGCACTTGGCATCATCTCCTCCTGTAGCGAACATGTTCAACGACGTCAACGATGAGTAGCAGGGATTAGACGAACCTCGAGGTCACACATGTACTCAAAGATCTCTTCTGCATATTCAGACACCATCGTCGTATCGTACATATCCACTTCCTCCTCAAACATCTCTCGGATGGCCTGTACCTCTTTTTGGTACTTATGTCTGCGATCCGTGGAAACTTCAGGCCAGACGCGCTGAATTTTGGCTGGCGGTTGTTGTGTGGCCTCATCGAGCTCATCCTCTTCACTGTCTTCAACACCGATCATAGCCTCAACCTCTTGCTCACCGAGCGAAAGATTTCCTTCAATTTCGGCCTCGCGTGTATTTATCATATCTTCTTCGATATCCATCTCGCTCTGCGGCTCAGCGAGACGAACATCTTCCTCCTCTAGAACCGCTGGTGGTGCAACAACTCGTGTTGCGCGTTTCGTAGTGACTGCTGGTACTCGAGAACGATTGAGGGGAGCACGCGCCGTGACAGAGTTTGCAACGGGCGGCGCGACTTGCCCTCTGCCCGGGCCGAGCGGGACGCGCTGTGCAACTGTCGTAGAGTTCGATCGCCCTCGTTTCAGACTGCCTCCTTCTTTCTCTTTGCCCGTATTCGGCTTGCTTCCTGTGTCCTACAAGCTTGCTGTCAGCCACCATCACTAGAAGAGAAATCAACCATGACCGTAGCAACGTACTTTTCGATTTACCGCGGTCAGAGTAACCTCGCTAAGTGCTGTTCGTGTCTGAGTGGTCTTGACCCCATTATCCTTCACAGCAAAGCGAAAGGTTCCTGTGGTAGTAACGTTTGATGGTTGGCGCAAGTGCCTGCTCGTTGCATTTTCGTCGGCCTTGACACGTTGAGGTAAGATACGTCGTTGAGGCTACGTAGAACTACAGCTTAGCTGGTGTAATGTGTGGCACGAAGCTATTGAACTCACGCGGACATGGTTGGTTGCCATGATGTGATTCTTGAAATATATTTACTGTAGAAGATCGTTGGTGACGAGAGGGTTTACGATGTCGATATCAGGGAAAAGAAGACGGATAGATGGGGACGGAAAGAGAACGAAGATGGCCTGGCAAGTGAGTTGAACAAAAATGAGAAAAATGAGGAGAAAGACAAATCCACTCGTCAGCCTTCACAAGGAACGAAAGAACCAACTTTGGTTCAAGGTCTTCAACTTGCCACGTGATCGCGACCAACTCTACGCAAATAACGCGAAACGCCTCGTGGCCACGCGACGCGTCTCGCGTGATTTCTTCGTTCCCACGAGCATCAATTCCTCTGTAATTGAATTTCTTTTTATATTCTACACACTATAATCCCTACAAATATACAACGCGACTGCAACGAGGTTTTCCGACCCCGTTGAATACCAAGATCCGTGCGAGTCTCGCCTAAAAGTGGACGTCCCGGGGTAACGGGTAACCGATAAACATCAACTCCGACAATCCTGTTCCATCATATAACCATGAACGCCATCCATCAATCGATGGACGATACTGAGCTCCAATTTTCGACAAGCCCGCTCACCAGCATTCAGCTGACAGTTTCTTGTTAAAAAACGTCCGCCAGTTAGTTCATGGGATCATCGTCATCGTCATCCCTGCCCGTCCTCAAGCCTCTTTATTTTCCCCGATCCGCGGCTGTACCATATCTGGATCTGCTCCACCGTTGGCGTTTCGCGGTTTCTTTCCAGTCGGAATGTGGAAGAGAAGGCAAACTTTGCGATCCACTTTGTTGAAGTCCTAGTCCAGCCCTATGCGTACTCGAGCTAACCTCAAGGGGCTCGATAAGCCCTATCCGACCATCATCCGGATCTAACGCTAACGGTCCCAGCGCTGTACCTGGCTCCCAACCTTGTTTCATCAGAAGACGGTGGCCGATATTTGAAGTGGGTAGCGGAGTCGGAGGCTGAGAGGTCGCCGGTTCCGCACTGGGCGACTTCGGGCGCGAAACCGGCGGCGAGTCCGTGAATGTGGGCGGTACAGACACCCCCGGTGCATCCGGATGAGAGGCAGGCCGCAGGGCACGTCGACGGGCAGACCGATCAACATATTGCGTGGATAAGTCACCAGCAGACACGGGACGTGTGATCGGTAAGCGACCATCATGGCGTGTCAGTAGACTTTGCTTAAGCATAGTGAGGGCCTTCTTGGAGTCATTGGGTGGTTTGGGGCTGTAAGAGGGTACAGCTTCACCATCCAAGCTAATCACTGCGTCCCTCGATCGTTTCACAGGAATACTCTTGGATCCCTTACTGATAGGAAATAGTGGCAGCTCCTCTCCCCCAGTCGGTGAACATTCCTCACACGGAAGTTTATTATCGTGCATGTGGACGAGAAAGGTTGTTCCGCCTAATGTTACTCGGTCCATATGATGTAGCTTCCGCGGGATGCTAGCAGTTCTAGAAGGAGACAGCCTAATCCCAGGATCGTCGGTGGGAGAAGACGCAGTTGCTAAAAAGGTTCCATGCATTGAACCCATATCTACAATGGCCCACTCTCTCCTCGCAGAATCCCAGTACGCAGTGGCATGTAGCTTTGACACCTCCATTTCCTTGAGCCGTATTTTTGGTGTCACAGTGCCAGTGGGCGCAACATCCCGTCCAAATTGAAGCTCAGAGTATCCATCAAGTATAGCTATCTTATGTTTCGAGGGGAGGATAGAGGAACGGAGGACGAGGAGACGAAAAGATGGCTGGTTGGGTCGAAGCTTCCCATGTAAGATTGAGGAGGTTGGGCTTGATTCTAGCCCAGGCGATGCTGCCTGGGAGGGTTCTCCCGGCCATTCTAGGGAAGGGTCGTACGCCTGTGATTCAGCTGACTTTGTAAAGAAGCTTGACGCATTTGTAAATTCGTAAATCTCCCCCTCCTCTGGATCCATGGCTTTTCGTCCAAATCACGACAATGATAACACCGTTTTGCTCATATGACCGGAACCGGCAGCTGTAATTTGTAAAAATAAATGAGAGTGTAGCTTGATGTTATCGATAGAAGACCATCCTAACCGCGAAGGTTGCAATGGCAGTACCAGTGACCGTTGTTGAAGAAGATGGACGGTTAAAGCCGTCCAGTTATGCCATCTCCAAAACCCGTGGGAAGCGGCGGTTAACCTAATAAATAAATAATTCCATTAACTTAAGCAGCTACCTTTCACACTTCATCACGTTCCTTCCAAAGCACAGGAAACTGATCCAACACTTTCAAGGATTCTTCTACTGCCACTATCGCCGATTCTAACTCTTCACAATACTTCTACTCCCGCTCCACAACGAAGGTGGTCCAAAATGGAACATTTTTCCGAGGTCCTAATCGCACCACTCAACATCATCTCATTTTCTTATGTTTGTCGCTCAGGAACATTCCAAGCTCCTCCTAAGTAAAGAATGGTTGGTGAAAACAGATAATCAAGCATCAATTCCATACCTGTTTGTTCGTTTATTTATCTTGCGTCTCCTCCGAGCCGTGGATCTGAAACGTTCGGCTTCAATGATATCCAGAAATTTTATTCTTCCACCGTTGACTCATCCTGTTGTGTCCTTCTGACCGATACGAAGTCGGTGTGGACAGAAGGTGGTCATCCTGTATATGCTGTTGTTCCTGTGATTAAATCTGTCCATGTGTTAGTTTTAACAAGCAACCAGTTTTCCCGCCGTTGGCGTGACTGTAATTCCAATTCCCCTTCACTTCTTACAGATGCCGAAGACGAGGACACATGGCGAGCAACGACCCTTGAGCTGCTCTCACGAGCTCATACGCTTGGGGGAATCACAGACCTGTCGTTCGAAATTGTTCCATCGAACTATGCAGTAAGTGGCGTCACCTCGGTTATAATCATCAACTAGGCCGACCGCATTTTAGGATCTTTCATTCACTCTAGAAGGTGAAAGTTTCAAATGGAAATGGGAGACATGCTTTCTCGGTCATAAGAATTCTGCTGAGGTCATATCAAAACACCTCATATTTCCACTGATCAGTGTCAACCACCTGGCCTTCTCCTCAACTGACGTAATTAGCGAATTGTTAAACGCCGACATCGAAAAGGTCAGGTTACGCTGTTCAATTGATTAGGCTGGCCTGAATGAACGAGTCCACTGCCCCATACTCATTTAATTCTCAGGCAGTCGATAGGGTGGGGAGAACCTCCAGGAGGGCTGTCGATATCCACATTAAGAATGCCATTTCTAAACCTCGAGTCGCCACGACGCTGCGTCGCATGACCGCCATGTTAAACTTCATCTCAGATCTCCGTAAGCTCACCTCATATGTTTAGCTATACCCCATCCTCGTCCACTTATTCCCCGATTGAAGCCCCAATAGCCTCAATCGTTGAAAAGCCGGACCTTCAGTCCCAAGTGGTAGTGCCAAAAAGTAGAGCACGTTCCGGGACGCCAATCAAAATTCGTCATACTTCGCCTCGTCCGCTACTCGTAAGCCGGACTGAACTAATTGTGCGTGTTCACCTTGTGATCTTATTTCTACAGGACACCCCTTCGGAGACAAAACCAGTACCTAAGGAGCGTAGTAGCTCCTTAAGGCCACCAGCCCACGTAGACTCAGCCACAGAATCCGGAGGCGACGAACCTACCTTCCCTGATCAGGGAAAAATAAATCATTCACCGCTTCGTCCTCCATCGAGACCACTGGATCGCGTCAGCCCTGTCCCGTTGAACCCTACCTCTCAAGTACCTTCGAGTTCTAAATTGAGTACAACCAAACAGGATTCCGACTCGGACCTATCCCCTGTCAGACCAATGAAGAAACTTAAAAAAGTTGCCACCTCCAGTGATGACGACAGCGAAGAGGAGCGTAAACGACGCATTGCACAAGTTAAAAGCGGTTCCGGGCCTGGGGGGTCTCGAGGCACCAGGCAACCTATCAAACGTGGTGGTAAACGATTCTAGCAACGGACGTGCACGCACAACAGTCCACTATACATGGGGGTAAATTTGGAATTTGAAATTGGATGTAATTAATAAGAAACCGTGGACCGGATACTACGGGAGCTGCATGTTATAAATTTCCCGATCCCTAGTTTTACCCTTCGGGTTTGCTTGTCCGCCTTCTCATTCGTACAGTGAGGACGCGGGCATGTGACCTCACTCCCGCGACTCCCCCTCCCCAGTGACTTCAAATTATCAATTCTTGCATTTGCGAGCTTGATGTGCGGGAGGCGGTGGGTTCCCGAGGGATGTGGGATCATATATACAAGCCTCCTGTCATATGCGATGGGTAGGTCGTCGGTATCAATATTATAACGAGGAGAAAGAAAGGGTGTCAGGAAGGTGGTAGTACAAGGGGCGGAACGTTCCACAATATAGCAGAAAAGCGTTGGAATATTTGTCAATCTCGTCGGGTCGTAATGCGGTCAAACTCAGCGCTCCTGCACGGATCGCACGGTTGGTGGAACATGCTCATTATACGCCGGATATCTTGCGTCGTCTTTTAAAAAAAAGAACATTCAGGGCCTTAGTTTGTAGTCACAGAAAAACGACGTACTCTTGAGCAAGGACAATTCGGCGCCCTGTGAGTATGTGCTACACTATGGACACAGTTGGGTGAATTGCAATCAACCTTCTCCCCAGAGTAGTAGGCCTTTATGAAATGCTTGGTGGTTCAAATGCCATCAGCGTCGAGAAATGAGGATTGGATCAAAATATACTGGCTCACACCGCATCCTCTATAATAGTCACCAAAGCTGTGAATATAATTTTTTTTAGCTACGAAGTATTATGCCAGTGACGAGTGGGAATGTATTCACACTTCAAGGCTGCACATGTCTGGAAAGGTTGATCAGTCGACAGTCGTCGACGAGAGAGGACAACGTACTAGTAGGGTATACTGAGAAAGGGCAAGGAAAGGGAGTCCGTCTGGATAAGACCCATCATAAGACTCAAGACCACATTATAAGTACCAACGACGAAGGATTGAGACACGCTCATGTAATGTCACGCGACGACAGAGACTGGATTGGAGCAAAAATAAAGAGATCTCGATAGATCGTTTCGTTAAACCGCCCTGAACAAGTGAGCTTCGGAAATTCCGTCATCTACTTCAGCCTGTATGCAAACCAGGTGCCGGGGGTTCTTAACAATTCTGAGTGTAAAAATGATCACGAGGAGAGACCCTATTGAGATACCTCTGCGATCAGGACATTGCAGTCATTCATTCGCCTCACGGGCCGGCTGCACAATTTGCCAAGATGCGCAAAGCGACCTCCACGGGAACTTACATCTTTTCAAGGAGAAATCCAGGTACATGGGAATTCGGACAAAGATGGAACCCTATTCTGGGTTATACGCCCAACTTCCGGGTTGATTTGGGGCGAAGTTTCCAGGAAGAGAATGAGCAAGAAAGAAAGTCCATTGAATCCCACCATTATTGCGTACTATTTACTGTTAAATCCTTGGCCGGCAACTCGGCATATCAACACGAGGCGTTCCATGATCTTTACGAGATATAGCGGGCGAGAAACCGCAGGTAGGCGTGAAAGGGTAGGACCATTCTGTATTCGTCGTGTTTGTCTCATGTAGACCGCTCTTGATGCGAGTGTTCATGGGGTAGTCACCCATTGTATTTGCTATGTCTGAAGGTCCTACACGAGGTGCACCTCGTTGTCGATTGAAATTCGGTTTATGACAGAGCGGAGTGAGATTATCGCCAAGGTCTAATGTTATCTGGCATATACAAGGGCAAAATGAAATGGTGCCGACAGGGGTAGGGTTGATGCTGGAAAGAACTCATTCGTCATCCCGTGGTGGAGTTTATTGCAAGCTTGGGTCGTGTACGTCCGGGGAAGGACGATAGAGTGCGATGCACGCGCTAGGTGCCGCTGTTAAATTGACCACATGGTTTAATGACTTTCAGTCACGCTTCGGCGTTAGACTCTGATTAAGTAGGTATACTACATGATGATCGAATCAAAAGATGTCTTTGGTCGGCCGTTGATGTTCGGACGAGGTTGCAGATATGTAGGATTGAAGTGTCATCGCAAAAAGCTACGGGTTAACCTCGGTTCGGACAAGTTGGTTTCGGAGGCGAGGTCACCCCCGCGCAAAGTCGTGGTTGAGGGCTCGTGAGACTAGGCCGCTTATATATAGACAATAGTTAGTAAGAGAGGAATGTAATAGAAATCAGACTGGACATAGAGCTGGCACGATACGGCGATTTCCTGGCGATGGACAGGCTGTCAATCGTCCAGGCATAATATTCCAGGCAAAGAAGTCCTTAGCAGATTACAAAGGATGTATGTAGGATGCCAAATTAAAGATACTGATCGATCCGAAAAAAGCCACGTTCTCGAGAAGAATCTCGGTGAAGACCATATGTTATGGCATGGTCGAAGTTTGTGATATGACGGCGAAGGGATTGTATTTCACTAGGCCACAAATGCTCGCCATCCATCCTGAATTACGCTTGACCAGATGTCCAGAAACATGAGTTAAAGGTTCGTTATTGCAAATTAGTATTTGTCAAGGGATCTTCCGAACTGAAATGAAAGCCTACATCAGGCGAATGCTTTGTGAGTTGGTGGCAAAGGGTGAGAATGAGTATCTTAAAGTTCATGAGGGCCATCACTACAGGCATGAGAGTCAATACACAAGATGTGGAGGTGCTAGTCAAAAGATCATTCTCGAGAGAAGGCAATGATCGACGCATTTATAATAGGGTTTCGGAGGCCAAACGCTTTTTGTGAGAATTCAAGCCGAAACATATACATGTCATGATTTCTTACAATCCAGGGATTTGAGGATCCTTTTTGGCATGGGACAAGACGTCTAAGGTTTGATCACCTGTTGATGTATACCGTCATTCCACGCATCGGACTGAGAAATGTACAAGTCGTTCCCTGGGGACGCTGGAAAGACCAGCCACCTGTGAGTCAAGTCCTGCCGGATGTGTTCCTCACAAAGTCAGGAGGGCATCGCTTACTATAACCACCACTTATGCACCGTGTCTTGAATTATAGTGATTACCACAAACTTACCACTTGTACCTGAAGTCTGACACCACATTTATATTATCGATGGCATGCCTAACTTACTGTCGGGTGATCCAAGTACCGCATGTTCAAACTCTGGAGAATGAAGCAGGTTTTGCTGTTACAATAATCAGCTACCAGCTCTGACATTCCTCATGGTGCTCCCGTTATGAGCTAATTGGAGGGTCTTGAGGGTTTATTCGATCTGTCGACGGAGTAGTGTCCATTGATGATGGAGGCCAGTTTAAAAAGAGGCTCGAACGGTGCAGTAGCGAGTCTAAGCTAATGATAAACCTGGAGAGATCGAGTTCCACAACGACGTTTCTGTAAAAACCGATCTACCTGTATCGAAAGCGTATTCTCAGTTCAAAAATGAAGGTCAGACGGAAGAAAGAACTACAGGAACTTGGTTTCGCTGAGAGTTTACGTCTAGACGTCCGAGTCGGGAATTGATAAGTCGCCCAATGCAGTATTGTCACAATCACGCTGTCGTGATTGTGACAACTTATCCCCAGACGACGTGGACGCTGTTTCTCGCTGTTCACTGGAAATTAGCAGCCATGGACGATCACCTGCGTGACGGCGGGGCTGAAGACATCCTTGAGGTCAATAGCATATAATCATGCAACCCACTAATAGCTGACCCTTTTTTGTTATCCAGGCCGTACTCACTAATGCATTTTCACCGCCGCCTTCGCGCAGCCAGTCTTTGCAGCCAGGTGTTGGTGATGTAAATTCTCGCAACGCCGAAGAAGAAACTTCCAATATAAATCAGAGTGACGAAGTCACCCCGACGCCCGCGGAACCATTGCAAGAAAGCTCTATATCTTCAGGTTCCACGGACGACTCGTGGAAGGGCGAGTATGAGTCCCAGGTGGAAGCATGGCGTGCTCAGTCGTCAGAGGCACGCGAGAAAGCCGAGAAGGAGCGGGAGCGTTGGGAGAATATCCGTGCTGCAGAACATGCAGAGGCTGCGCGACGCAAGGTGGTAGGCATCGTCGACGAAGCTGTGGCTGAACCCCACGAACCACAGGATGCCGGTTGGGAGACGGTGTCCAATAAGAAATCACACCCACTGTCGGAGTCGACCACAATCTCCGAGCCTCATTCACCTATTCCAAAAGATGCGAGGGACTTGTTGGTGGTCGAGAGTCAGGTGCGCAAACCCCGAGATTCTCTTTCACACTCGCTAAACTCTGACTTCCTGATCGATGATAAAGGCTACCACAAATGACAAGCCCTCTCCTGGTCTTCCTAGAACACACTCAAACCAGGACACGGGAGATGAATCCCAGAAATGGGAAGATGTTCATTCTTCTGTGACTTCGTCTTTCCCATCCATGACATACCCCGAGCGAACGGAAACCCCATCTCCTTTACACGAACACCCCGCTCCACCTCAACCAGCCCCTTTATCCGCGACCCTCACCATATTCGACTCGACACTATCCACCCGGACACGTGTAGTAGCCCTTTTCTCGTCTCTAGCAATCAATTTAGCATTACCATTCGTGAATGGGGTGATGCTTGGGTTCGGAGAAATATTCGCCAAGAATGTTATAATGGGGTGGCTTGGTTGGAATGCTGCTACACCTGGGTCCATCGCGACTAACACCGGGATTGGCGTAAAGACACCTTGGGGTCGGAAACAAAAAGATTCATAGACAAGTATTGTTGTATCTCGAGATGCATGATATTGCTTGATACCGTCGAGATCGATATTAGAGAAGAAATAGACAAACAACCTGATGGATAAATTAAACCCAGGCAACGTGTATCGTACAATCTGAGACGCCAACGTCCACTACAGAAGCAGTCATATTTATAACCGGGCATTTTTAGGCATACCACGGATAGCTTGACGAACACCGAGATCCCCAAGGACATCCTCAGCTACAACGGAACTGTCAGCTACATGGATGAAAAAAATTGGGCCATTTTAATTTACCTCCTCCAAGGATGCTATGGATGGTATTCGTTAGTAATACGAAAAAGTTGTTGGTAATAAAGGATCTTACGCATCAAAAGGAACTGTGCGATGGTACTGGAATAACGACATTAGTAACGATGTCCCAATAAGCAGTCAAGATACAAGAACTACGAACGTGTTCGATAAATTGACCCATGCCTGCTATTATCATCAATTGAAGTATTCCTATATGAGGGAGAGAACATAACCTGTTTTGGTAATCCCGCGCCCACCAAACACCTATTATGGCACGGTTAAAATCTATCAGAACATTGGAACTTGAATTTCGCACCTGCACCGCATCAGTGGCTGTTTCTTGGGCAGTCCGTGTAGCGTGCATTTTCAATAACCCGATCGGTCTATGACCAATAATAAAAAATCGGCAGCAACTATCTTCATAAAATACACACCCTGCCAACTTCGCAGCTTGTTCCTTATAGGACTGTTGTACGTGTAACGGCAATAAGCGTCGTACTGTTGGGAAATAGAGTCATAATGCTTTACCATGTTATTCATCTGATGAGTCAAGTTCTCGAGCCAATTTTGTACACTTTCGACTCGTGATATCATTGCTGCTAACTTGCTGCGAATCACGGCCTGGGAATGGAGAGGCTTCCCAAATGCCTTGCGCTGTGTTGTCCACCTAGGACCGCATTAATTGGGAGCACATTACCAGAAATGAAACGACTTACTTTAAACACTCCTCAACGATAAGACGTTGAGACCGGGCAGAAGAACAACACATGACCCATCGTTCATGATTAAAGTTACTGAAAATTCTGTGAAACTTTCCCAGCGGCTTTCATATAAAAAAAAGCTTGCCTTAACATTACAAAAATTCCACCTCCCTCGGGTCCTAAAGTGTTCTCCACGGGTACCTTTACATTATCGAATGTGATGAAAGCAGTGCCGGCAGCAGGAGACTGAGAGGAAACATTATCAACAACGTACGTAGAGTTGAATAATCACAAACATACGTAGCTCGTCTTGATTGGTTTGGTCTCTACCCCTTCTCCACGTTCAACCAAAATTACTGTGAAACCATCCTAGACGCAATGGTGAGAATATAGTGGAGGCGGTTAGAGTATATGAACCTCTGTCCTGCATCCGACAGTGAAGCTAAATTGGATTTGCTCAGAAATTCTGATGACTGGGGAGGAACAGATGACGTACTAGTGTGCAAAGCTTGAAGGCGATCAGAAAGTAGTTCAGAAGCTAACAACCATGACAATCGTGCGACTAACGTTCCGTTGGTTATCCATTTCTTACTACGAGCACGCGGCGGGAAGGAAGGCGGCCAAGGCATATAAGAAATTTTGAGATCGATGCCGATTTCATGGCCAAAGAGGAAGGTATAGGAAGGATGTGCGGTACACTAAGTTTGCCGGGCCACCATATGGGTTGAATGACACTCACGTTCCATTTATGATCCAGTGTTTGCCATCCTCTGTCTTCACCGCCGATGTTCGAAGTCCAGCAACATCACTTCCCGCAAACGCTTCTGAAATTGCCAGGCAAATAAGTCTCTTGCCAGACAGAACATCCGGGACAACTTTGGCCTTGATAGCTTCGCTACCGAAGTTGAGGACAGGGGGAAGTCCAATGACCGAGCCGCTCATCATTCCTTGATTGCTCATTAGATATCTGCCAGAAAAAAAGCTGGCAAGAATACCGTACCATCGCCGTAACCCCGTTGACCGGTTCGGGAGTATTCTTGTGTGATGATGAGCTGTGAACGATGCCCTGTTTAGGAGGAATCCAGAGAGGCATACCACATCACATGTACCTCATGGAAGTAATCAAACTATGAATGATTCTTGTAAGTTGGGGCAGAAAATCTAATGGTAGGAAATTCGACAGACCTCTTCGGGCCTGACCAGGCCGTTCATCAACTCTAGGCCTACGGAAGTGGTTCTCAGTCACTGACCACATGCTCACAGCAGTTGACAAACCTTTCAAGTGCTTTCCCGGGCCCATGCGCATGGCATGGATATTTACTTTCCTTTAAGATCATAATGAATTAACAACCCCTGCACAGAACAATGCCGCATACGCCATCGCATCTATCACACTCTGGCTTGGTGGTTTTCCATCCTCTTCCCTTGCCTAGAGCACATGCTGGTCAGCTAAATTCTGAAGGTTCTGGACGAAGGGCGCACAAGGGCATCAGGTGTGACAACTTCATCGATAAACGCCCGGATGGCCTTCTGGAACCTTCTGTGATTCTGGAGATACTGATATGAGCTTTACATGGCTTACGCCTGGTCGACGATGCAAGAAGAACCTCAGTGTAATATGGGCTAAAATAACCATCCGATAACCAAGTGGGTTCAGCATAAGGCACTTTGCTAAGTTCGCCAACAACGCGACTGTGCATAACGCTCTTCTCGCCTTCAAGCACGCCAACCTGAAGGCGGACATATTGGGGTTTTGTTATAACCTCGTGCCTGTGAAGGCCATAGAAGGCTTCTGTTGCATCCTGTCCAGCTATCCAAAGGGTAAACCGGCAAACATCAGAGGAAGCGCGCGAATATGATTGACGAACCAATATCATCATCGAAAAAGACTGAAGCACCTCCGGGATGCAAGTCCTTAAACTTGCTGATATCATAGACTTTGGCATCAATAATTATCCACTGTTAATTATAGGGGGTTAGCCGAATACAATGAAGGGTAGATTTAAACGTGCCAGGTCACCGTCTATGTTATGCTATCAATAGATTCGACACGGTTAGTGATATGCTACGAGACAAATGCAAGTCACCTTCGCCACTTCCTCACGCGTTAAAGTTCTGAGTTCCTTGGATGTCATTTGCAATGATTGCGATAGGCCAAAGCGAAAAAGGGGTTCTTCAAGGATTTTAACTGGCTTTTGCACGTTATAACAACGCTCGTGGATTTCATGTGATTCCAGCCAGCATGTCGTAATCATCCATGAATCGGGAATGTCAATTTGGATACGGGAAATTTCCACGTGGATTCTGATCACCCAACAGGAGCTCAGAGCAACTCAGTCTTTTATGGCCAGCCATGGGAGGTCAGAAAGAGACAACTTTCATGTAAGTCTGATACATCAGCTGGTAGGGCAGAAAAACATCAACAGACCTGGGTTATCTGCAGTGATAGGCTGCAGCAGAGGCCAAACACAGTAGAAACTTTGGTTACACATGGCTGCTATGCTGTCGGGAAACCTGAACTATGACAGGATCTCCGGTCTCTTTATGTATAGGTACAAGATGTCTGTTGTAGTACAATATAAAAGTTGATCTGCAAAATGTATTGGCTAGTTGCAGCGGTGGCTACAGCATCTTCTGCGGACACCTTGAACCCCCCCTTGGCTGCTGGCTGCAGTAGTCAGTTGCATTTAAAAATTGCGGCAACTGCTGCACTGCTTGGGAGTGAATGACATGTGTTTGGTATAGGACTATTATGCTGATAGAATAGAATGCAGTGGGTTCTCCAGATGAGTGGGACTCCAGGAGAACCCATGGATTTGTTGACTTTCCGGTGTCTATTGCCCAGATCAGAAAGCGACCATCTGTGGTTGGGGTTAAATTGGAGGTGTGGCCTTCTTGCAGGGTGTGATGTCCTTCCTGGATATTTATACAACATTTTCTGAGCATCCGCGAAAAGTTTACTCTGGCTAAGTAGGGAATTCGAATTTCGACAATTCGTCGGAGACAGGGAGAAATCACTGGCACGAACACGTGGCTGCGCGTCGCCGCCATCGGCATCAGTCTTGCCGAGTCACTGAAATTACGACAAACCTTGTTCTTCATCAACTCTGTGCCTCATTTCCCCCTTCCCTTGTCAATCCTCTCACTTTGCCACATGGATAGGTACAACGAACGCCCATATTACCCATATTCATGGCACCAGGTTAGTACCTTTGCTGGATTACTGAATAAGGGCACCGTTCATTAACATCCAGTGGCTTTTGTTCAGTCGCATGATCAGGTATTGAATCCCGTTGTCGGTTCAAGTCCCATCTTGAGCTCCTTGCATGACAGGCAACTGTTCTGTTGATGGTCCCTTATGATACACAGAAGGAGGATATTGCGGTATGTTTACCCTTGTTCGACTGGGATTCAGGGATGTGACTTCAGTTCGATTCCAGGTGGTTATTGAGCGCAACTACCTTGTAGTGGGGGTGCGAGGACAGCCACCAACGATAAAGGCGAGCAGAATTCTGCTCAGCACTATCGCATGTTGTCTCACAGCTTGCTTCAGGGGCGCCTCTACAGCACGGTTGACACCGCAAGTTCGGTCTGGCAACTTGAGCCTCGGGCCTCCCGGTTATCGGCCAGAGAGCGTACTACCTCTACAGCATCCACAACGTCCACGCAGTCATCATATGCCTTTGTTTCTGACCCAGAAATATCGAGCAGCTTCGCTGCGTCGTTAGAAAGCGGCCAAGTATCTGACGCGGAAGATATCTCTCCGTCTCCCGCACTATCCTCACCTAGCTTATCTCCTACTGACGAGCGGGGCCTTCCTTTACTTCGGAGGCTCAAAACTAACTCTAACGCTGCTGCTTCTCGGTCGGGGTCGCCAGGCCATGCCTTGCGTAGTATGACCTCTTCATATTCTTCCCTTGAGTCATTACACTCTCCCCACTCAGGGAGACTTTTAACTCTTCACTTGGAAAAAGATCAGTCAATCATCTGGCCATCGCTAGTCGTTGGCCCGGTCCCAAGTAAAATGTCGCCCCCATTGGCTAACTCCACCGTCTTTGGCTCGAGTCATGAACTTGAGCACCAGTACAATATGGATCCTACAAGCCTGGTTTTAATTGCACTTGAGCTTTTTGATATCCGTAAGGAGAAGGAGGAAGCGTTTGAATGTTTCCTGTGAGTGTGCGCCTCAATAACCCATGGAGTAATATTTTAATGTTTTCTAGGCGAGCGTGGCATCAAGCTCATGTGCCCTCGGCAACGATGAAACTTGTCTCGCAATATCTACCTCTGCAATCGACATATGATCTCAACCTTCCCACCGAACCGGCCCCCCCAGGAACTTCTGTATACTACCTACAATGCATCGGTGGAACGCGTGGTCTAGCACAGCTTTATCTTGAGGCGGGGCTTCTTCACCTAGAAGGCGCTGCATCCACCCTACTCTCCTCCTCGTATTCAAGCCTGTCCTCTATACGCATGCCACACCAATCACAAGCGGGGGAGAATGGATCAGAGGCCTGGAAGCGTGACCGAGAAGCCGCCGCAACGTATTTCGAGCGTGCCCAGACACTGGAGCCTACCTTGGAGATTCCCACCATCCCGGTCGTCGATTCCCGGTTTGAAGATACTCAAGAGTTGGAAATGCCCTCCATTGAGCTTGGATCATCTGCACCGGGCAGCTCTCAGTCACAATACACTGATCCTGAAACACCTGTTGTCCGCCGGCGCAGAAAGAAGGACGAAATGAGCCTTTTCAGCAGCCAAGTCGCTGAAGACGATGTAGATAATACATGGTACCTCTATATTCCAGGGTTGGTGGGCGCAGGTACCGCTTTACTCGTCGTTGGTATTGTTGGTGCTTTGAGCTTCTCGACATGGTCACGGAGGAATCAAGGGTCATAGGATAAACATGATTATTGATAATTTGTATCATATCTGTCGCCTCGTGCTGTTTTTGTTCCATCTTCTAGTATAGATCCCCAAGTTTCAAACCTATTAATTCCGGTATATAAGAGCGTCAATGGCTTCGGACAGCCCATCTATTTTTGATGTCCCGTTGCTCTGCTTTTTGTATGAGACTGAACCCCTTAAGATATCATGTTGGGTAATTACCACTGACAGTGACCCTATCGTAATTTCGCCGCTGAAGACTGTCTCCTTTTGATGATGTCCTCTTGTCTGGGCGTTCATCGGTATCTGTTAAACCTGTCTATTATCATGTATCCCCCAATAAGTATAATCGAAGGTGAGACGATAATGTATTGCTGAGTCCGATCTGAATGCACCGCTCAACACGGGCCTCCATGATGAAATCCTGGAATGTTGGTTTTCTTCAAACTAACCCCCCCAACTCTCAACGTGCGTTGATAATCTTAAACCAACCTTTCCGTCCCGGTCTTTTGCGGCGCCTGTGGAACTCCTGTGCGTGGAGATGTTGCGCCGACGGTGGTGCCAATCGATTGTATGACTTGTTCAGCACACCTGATTTTGTCGACGGCGGGGCGTCTCGCGCCCAGTGCGTATATGTGCTTTCTTTTGTTGACATTCTAGGCCGTAACCTACGCGTCAGGTACCTGCCAGACCTGATCAAGGGAGACTTGGATTCGATACGGGAGGATGTTCGCGTCTACTATGTTTCGCAGGCAGGCTCATCTTGACGATGTATCTAAACGCTTAGTCCGACTCATCATTTCAAGGGCGTTCCGGTCATAAAAGACGGGGACCAAAACTCAACAGACTTGATGAAGTGCGTTGTCGAAGTACAAGAGAGAGAACGATCAGAACAATTGGTATCTACAGCTTCTGGTTCCATTCCCACATCTTGACAAGTGAATCCCAGCAACAAGACATCATACTACTTGGTGGGCTCTCAGGGCGCCTAGACCAGACCATCCACACACTCTCGTATCTCCATAAACTACACACAGTCCGCCCACATGTCTTCGCTGTAACGGATGATAATGTTGCTTGGGTGCTCGGCGCGGTACCTTGCCCCTGTTCCTGACGCTGCCTATCACTGATCAATTCTAGGGAGAGCATATCATACAGATAGATCATGATGTGCTGGGACAGACATGCGGGCTCCTGCCCGTTGGAATTGACTCGACCATCTTGACAACGTCAGGGCTCCGCTGGAATCTAGGTAGGCCGCCGAATTGGAGCGGGGTCCAAGGCAACAGCTAACACTTCTCCATAGATAATACACCATCTTCATTTGATGGAATGGTTTCAACGTCGAATCATCTTGTTCCGGAGGAGAAGGAGGTCCGAATCCAGACGTCAAGACCTATTTGGTGGAGCGCCGAGTTGAAAGGATTGAGATGGTAGATTGCGACTGGTCGGTGGACGTGCTCTTGGGTAGTTTTTATTCCGGCGGGATCAGCAGTATGGCCTAGATTATCGTACCGTACCTGTGCTGTGCTATGCTTGAGTATATGTATATAACATAAAGTTTCTCCCCAATGCGTGATTTAGATTCATCAGCCAACCCGACGCACCTAAACCCGGGTTCCTCCTTCCAACTGCCATCATGTCCGAGTCAAATTTCCAACCACGGGAAATAACCGTCCTATACTTCGCTGCAGCATCGACTGCTACCAATTTGACTTCGGAAAACATCGCAATTCCCGATGGTCGTTTCCACTTATCGGCCCTAAGCGACTTGTTACAGTCGCGGCATCCGAACTCGAACCTCGGGAAGGTGCTGGAAGGAAGCCAATGGAGCGTGGATTGTGAGATGGTCGACGATCCAGATGTAATAGAATTAAAAGGGGGGGAAGAGATTGCTGTGATCTGCCCGGTTTCTGGTGGATAGGCCAAGAGAAAGTGTAGGGTGGGAGTAGGTATGTAATTGGCCAGGAATACACCCGCAACCTATAACTTACTCGTGACTACAGGATGCATTGTTTTTTCTTTGGTTGCCTGTACCTGTGGCGTCTTCTTATATCTATATAAACTCCTTCTGGGTCTTCTGAACGAGACCATGAGCGAAATGGACTTAGTGCGCAAACCTACCAAGAAACCCTCCACGGCGTTCCAGGCCCACCAGCTGACGCCCAACACCTTCCTGATCAAAGAATACGATGATATATATTCCGAACGCCCATTTATCTATGTCAAGGTCGTGGCCCAAACTAATACAGTGATCGTAATCGATACTGGATGTGGTGGGGCAACAAATGACGGTGATGTACAAGTTACAAAGCTGCGAGAGTTTATCGAGACGGTTGGTATTGATGATAATGATGGTAACCCGCTCAACAAAGGGGGAATGATGAAGTATACAGTGGTGATGTCCCATTGCCACTATGATCATATCCGTGCGTAATGGTGGACATGTTGTATTTGCTATTGTGACACTGACAGCTCCCTTGTAGTTGGTATTGAACAGTTGTAAGAACTCCAATGCTTTGCAAGATTTGCTGAATGTTAATGGGATTGTTTTGTAGCTCGGATTCGACCATTCTTGCCTCATCACACGATCCTTCATTCCTGTCACCCTCTGCGCTTCCTGAAAGCTCATTGTGCAAGGGGATGGGAATCCGCACGCCATCGTATACGCCCATTCTCATTCCGCATCTCTATTCCATCCCAGAATGTGGCATGTTGATCCTACATACGCCAGGCCACACCCCTGACGAGATGGCCATATATGACCCTACCGATAAGTTGTTGTATGTTGGGGATTCGTTGTACGAGTATGAAGATATCATCATATCGAAACGAGGGTCCATCTTAGATTGGTTGACCTCTATCGATGACTTGATCTCCCTCGTACATGCCGAGAACCAGAAGCGCAACGGCGGAAAGACCGGAGAAGTACTAATCAATGCTGGTCATCGCACAGCGGGTAAGCCTGCTCTAGAGGTTTTGGAAGCGGGGAAAGCTTTTGTGGTGGACGTGATTAATGGAAAGGAGGTAGTCCGAAAAAGAGCGGTAGTTTGGGGAGAGGAGAACGTGTACTACCGCCAAGAAGACGGTCGGTTTTCATTAAGGTGCCCCGCAAGACTTGTCTCAAGTACTGTTTGAAAGTAGTCGTAGATTCAAATTCATCGTCTTTTCTTCGCGCCGGTGAATTCCTTTTCCAATTGAGCCAGAAAAGCATCCGCCTCGTTAACAGGAGGCACTTGTGCTGGCGGTTTGGCTTTCGTTCTCTTGGATATTGAAGACGTTGCCGCTAGGACGGCAAATGGATCAAGAGTAGGCGTCAGAAGTGTCGGAGGTGGCTCTGAAGAAGGTCCGGGGGCGGAAGCAGGTGTTGGTGTTTCTCCAGTGCCATTCCCAAGTTTCCTTCTTTTAGCTTCAATCAACTTTCTTCGTTCTTCAATCTCCCTCTTCCTCTTTTCCATTGCCCGACTTGCCGATGCTGTAGTACCATTACTAGGCCCACGCATCCCTTCAACCTCACCAGGGCGGACATCTATAGCCCCAGTCTCTTGTCGTATTTTCCCAGTCTCTTCCCTTGCTGATTTCAATTCCTCCATTTGTGCCCGTCTCGTCTCCTCATCCCCAGAGAATTGATAGAAGCCGGCTCCTTTGGCACGCACTTCTTTTGACGCGTCATAATGCACACCAAGCGGATTGTTTTCCTCTGCATGTGCTGCTGCGATCTCGGCGACTCTTTCAGCCGATGGTTCGTACACAGGAAAGTGATTCACAGGATTGCCTGTGATTGAGAATATGAATATAGATGCTAATGTGGGACAAATTTCTAGGGCTTACGTATGATAATATCTCTGGAGTAGGGAGGTGATGAGATCACAACAATAATGGTGCAAATCACAGAACTTACTCATCCTCGTCGAGTCCTTCCTCTTCGAGCTGAGAAGCCAAGTTCCGTGGAACCTCGGATTGGCGCGCGGTACGGATACGGCCAAATTCGTCTTCATATTCTACTAATGGATCGTCCTAGATACTATCCGTTGAATTCTGTGTAGGTTTGAGCTCATAATTACTACGCACATCATCATTGGGTGGTCGAGGAACCTCTAGCGACTCGTCGATATCATCACTGTCCGATTCATAGGAGCCGTCGAAAGGTTTTGATTCAAACTAGAAACCGATAAGTGTCAGAGGACTGCAGTGGACGACTTCACTCACATCAACCAAGAGCGCATCATATTGTTTATCGTTCAAGCCTCCAGTTTTCCCTTTTCGAAGTTTCTCATATATTTTTGCCTTTCTCTCCAAGGCAGCGCGGGCTGATTCGAGAGTAGGCCGGCTCACTGCTTCCAGTTCAACATCACGCGATGCGCGATCTTGTAAGCCTTTATTCTGACGTGCCCAAACAGTAGGTTTCTGAGGGGCAGGTGCATTAATGCCAAAGAGGCTGGGCACAAGGATTTGGACGCACTTTGTCAGGCCGTTTGACACCACCCACGATATAGTTCTTCCCAGCAGCTTTATTTTTTGCGAATTCTTGTTCTCGCTTTGAGAGTTCTGCTTTGAGGTCAAAAAAGGAGCTGGAACTGACTCCTTTCCCCTTTGACTTGCTCATAGGTGTCCAGATAATGTATGGCCACCGTTCTGTCGTTCGAGTTGGTCCCACAGAAGGGCAAGATGGCTTAGTCAGCGGCCAGCTTGCCTATTTTTGAAGTTCGACAAGACCTATCGTCAATGCATCGAAAATCATAATATCAAATTCTGTATAGCTCCAGTGCAAGACGTCAGCTAGTTCAACTCTCAGATACAACACTTGACAATGTGTTCTTTGTTCGGGATCGGTAGTTCCCGTGTAGGGAGGGATGCAGGCCTCATGGGTCAACGGTTGGCATCGCACTCTTTACCTTTCCTTACCCACCCATGAAACTGGGGCCATGGTCAAATGGTGAACGCTTCTGGGTTCAACGCCGACTTTTTCTTCTGCTTCGCGGGTATAAACTAAGGCCTCGCTACGATCCTGTCTGGGCTGCTGAGAACCTCCACGAGACTGCCCCAATAACTGGAGAACACTGGTCCCTCGGGGTGAGGAAACGACCACGACTTGGGAAGGATTTATATCATTGACCACACGACAGAAAGCGATAGCTATCGATGCAATTCGAATACACGACAATCGAAAGGTTGTTATCAAGCTCGTTCGGACGTGGACGGAAGAGCTTCCCATAGCTCAATATCTATCCTCTCCCTCAATGATGTCTGACCCGCGAAACCGCAGCGTGGCGCTGCTGGATGTGATTCTGTTGCCCAATGAAGACGAACATGTACTTATTGTCATGCCTCTGCTCATGCGTTTCGATATTCTCCCATTTCGAAGGGTTGGAGAGTTTGGCGAAGCTGTATACCAATTTTTACAGGTAGGTTTGGAAGACATGCGTGATTCCGGTGGTGTGTGTCCTTACGTTGCATTTTCAGGGACTTGAATTCATGCATGAACACAACATAGCACATATGTAGGCCCTGTGGACCCTCTCGGAAGGACCTCATATCTTACATTGTTTGCATAGGGATGCTTGCTTGTTCAATTTGATGATGGATGCTTCGAGAGCGATACCCAAAGGCTTTCATTTCAGAAACTGGTGGACCCACACCGGCTTGGACTACAAGAACTTTGAATTTCACGAACGCTGGGCTGTCCGGCCTGTACAATACTACTACATCGACTTTGGCCTATCATACCAATACCCCCCGGGCCTCAAAGGCATGACAGAAAGTGGAAGCTGTGGCCAGGATGCTTCTGTACCTGAATTTGCCTCGGATGATCCTTACGACCCATTCAAAGTAGACATCTACCAACTTGGAAATGTTATTTTAAACGTGATAGACGTGAGCCCTTCACCCTCCGAAATCCTCGTTCCCAGTTACCAATGTGTTCCTATCGCACAGAAATACGAAGGCTTAGATTTGTTCCTCGAACTCGGACGAGCAATGACTTCCATGGAACCTGAAGAGCGCCCAACTGCCTCGATAGCCCTGAGGCAACTTGAAGATCTCTTGTCCTCTTTGAATCCTCTAGACCTTAAACGTCGTATATGGCGCCTCGACGTGGCATCATGGGATCGGTTCCGCATCAAATACCTTCGCTCCATCTCCCGCATCCCACTCACGGTGGAGTGAGTTAGATATACTATCGAAGAATTACGACTGTACATTTCGTTAACTATCGGAGGTATCAGACGACACTGGATGTAAAAACCATACAAAAACAAAAACATCTATATACTCATGCACATGTGACAATGAAAAGCTATAGGTACAGCTTCAAGTTCAAAATGCGCACATCGGTATCGATGTAGAAAAGGAAAGAGGATGGTCCAAATATTGCCACCAGTCATAACTTTAGTATCATACTCGTCAAAATATAAAAAAAAGACAATCCATCCTAAAAAGTCCACAATCACGCAGCACGCACATACCTGATGAAGCATCGTCAGGCGTTGGAACATGGAGTTAGCTGGGATACACTTACGTTGCATCGATCTGCTTCAGCTGCGGCAATGCAAGCATGATCTTCCGCCTATACCCAGTCATGTCCTTCGTCTGACACGGGTTGGCCTCGAGGTACAGCGTCTCCAACGAAGCCAGCCCCCCAAGGTGAGGTTCTAATGCCTGCAGGTCCGGAATCTGGTTCCCATTCATCTAAGAGCATGTGATTAGCTTAAAGGAATGTGCGGCAGAGAATAGGAACGGGTAACACACCCAAAGCTCCTCCAGGGATGCCAGGTGCGAAATATTCTCAATCGCAGGGACAAAGTTATTTCCGACGTCAAGCGTGGACAGTTTCACCTTCAAGTTATGGAGATCAGCATTCGAGAGTACGTTGTGCGGAAAAAGGCCAGTTTACGTTGTGTTCGAGTCCCTCGATGCGGGTAATTCCATTATGGCTCAGATAAAGCTGCTCCAGATCTTCTAGCGCCTCGAGGTTTTCAAGCTTCGTGATCCGGTTAGACTGGAGAGAGAGGATTTTGAGCTTCTTGAGAGCCGACAGATTCTGTCATATTGGCCCAGGCGGCTCCCGTCATGACGGGCACTCTTCTGCAGATCCAAGACGAGCTCTCTCACCTCCAGCTTGGCGATCTTGTTCTTCCCAAGCCACAATTCCTCGAGGTTCACCAGCGCGTCCAGATTCTCAATTTTCTTGCAAAAAAAGCAGAATTAGCCCGAGAATTCATTTTTTTCAACACGCGATCCCCCGCGATTGCACAACCCACCCGTATCCTGTTTCCACCCAACTCCAGACTCCGCAACCCGGTCGACATCTCCAAGCCCGTTATCTTCGATATCCGGTTCTGCACAAAGTACACCGTATGCAACGAGTTTAGGTACTTTAGGCTTTCCGGGACCGCTTTGAGGAGGTTGAACGATAGATCCAGAATCCTTTCAAGCACGCCCCCCACCCCCAGAACCGTCAGCCCGGCACGTTCCAAAAAAAAAAAAAAAAAAAACAACGACCACACCCGAAAAGCGCAGGTCGCAGCTCACCCAAGGTTCGTCAACCGATCCAACGCATCCCCCACCGTCTTGAGCTTATTATCGTAGAAATCCAGCTCCTCGAGGTTCGTCAGGCAATGGAACACTTCAGGATCGAGGTGCGTGATGAAGTTCTGGCGGAGACACATCCTCTTCAGGTGCCCCGCGAACCGCGGCAGCCGCATGTTCGCCAGGGACCCGATGCGGGCGTGGACGAGCTCCAGGTCCTGCGCGGTGTGTCAGGGGGGGGGGCGTGTGTGCGTGCGTGCGGGCGGGCTAGGGGCTACGGCTAGTACATTACCTCGGTGTCGTCTGGGAAGTCTTCGAGGAAATCGCCCTCCTCTCCCACCTCCTCGATCGAGGCCTCTTCCAGCGGCTCCTCGTCAGACTCCGCCTCTGCCCCCGGGAGGACGACCCTAGCACTGCGGGTCTCCGATCTGAAATGGCAGTCGAATCTAGATGGGTTTTCTGGGAAACGGGTTGAAATCAAAAGTTTGGACATACGTCTTGGATGCCTCTGGCACTACGGGGCTCGGCTCGGCATGTTGGGCAATTTTTGTCGACGGCTGCATGATGGTACTTATATTGGCAGGGTTCGTGTGCACCGTCGTCGTGCTTTCAAGTTAAATACAGGATTGAACAGCTGAGGGCGGCTACGGTTTACATTCTACCCTGCCACGTGGTGGCGGTGCGATCCGGCGTCAATCTTGAGCTGCGATAATTCCAGGCGATCATGATCGGTTTTGGGGCAATCGAGAGTTTTTTGATTATTATACAAATGGTCCGCATCAAGAAAAAAAAAAAACAAGGAAACAAGTAGGTGCGGGTAGGCAGGCTGGAAAAGCCAGCCAATAAACTAGTAAAGGGAACATATAGTATGAAAAGTAGGGTAGGGAGTAAGATGAGGAGTACCCGAACGACGCCGCGGTCCAGGAAGGATAAATTGTGGAAGAAATTCAAAAGACCAATAACTACCTGATCAAACAAAAAGAAAAAAAAAGAAAAAAGTAGTGGTACGGCCAATACGGTGTCCTAATACTTGTATATAGGGAACAAACACCAATGGGTCCAAAGCTACTCCTACCCGCACATGATAATACAAATCAGTATAGGCTCAGTCCGAATTGTTCGTGTCACGGTATTGGCCTTCCTGCACCTCAGGGCAAAACGTGGATCACTGCTGCGCCAAGATCGACCTCCGCGGATGCCGCGACTCGGTGGACAGGGGTGGTGCAGGGAGCTCGCGGTCCCTATCACGGTCCCTTTCAAACGAGGCCGGGGTGGCAGTCGCCAACGGCGAATGTGATATCGGCGAGTTGACAGATGCATGCATAGGTGAATGTCGGTCAATATAGGACGCAATCTGACCAAGAGGTGGGAGCTGATGATGCTGGTGTTGGGTATTCCCAATCGGCGATGGTTGTTGTTGATTACCATGCTCCTGCATGTGGAGCACGGGTGGATTAGATAACGGAGACGGGGCAGAATAAAAGGTGCTAGAGTTTGTAAAACGGCTGGGCTCGCCGGGGGAATAATGTACAAAATTCATGCTGGCAGCTGGAGGGGACGGCGAGGGCGTCAGGTTATCTGCGAGGACATGATGGCTCGAGTGCGAATATATTTCGTTGCCCGAGTTGGACCCACCCGGGGATGTTGAGACAAAGGAGGCTTCTCCGAAGCTGCGGCGCATGGCGGAATAGCCTGAGGGCGAGGCGGAGATGGGTGGTGTGGCAGAGTCGCGCTTAACGATGCCCTTGTCCTTGCGCCGACGCTGCGACTGATTGTTTCCCTCCTTTTTGGCGCGCGAACGGGCGTAGCGGAGTCCGCAGCTGGCGACGGATGAGGAATTATTGCTGGAAGAGGGGGGGGGGGGGGCACTTACGCATTGCAGAGCTCCTTTTTGCCGCTGGGACCTTTTCTCCATTCTGGGCTTGACGTCGCCTTGCAGCTGGAGCACTTGAGTACGCCAACGGGTCGATTTCCGGAGCTACGGCCGCCGCCACCGGCGCTCCCACCTACACTGGAGACATACTGTTCTCTGGTGGAGTTTGGACTTACACGGCGCCTAGCTGGAGGAACGATATCTGACGATGGGGAGGTTCCTTCGCCGCCTGCAGTAGGTGAATACGTATAACTGGGTGAAATGGAACGATTGAAAGAACCCCCTTCAATATATGATGGAGACGGGGCCTGCCATGGCTGATTATTTGCCGGAGGATATGATCCGGAACGTAAATTGCTTACAGCCGGGGGAAGAGGCGACGCGGAGTGAGCAGGGCTGGGTGAATTCCATTGGTTGTAGGAACCGCTTGGTTCGGGTGCTTGTGGCCAGCGTTGCTGCGGGTAAAGGGAACCTTGAGGATAGCTTGCATTATAAGAGGGTGAGGGTGCCAAAGGAGGTAAATAAGAGCTGCCTGGCGGGTCGTAATAAGGCGATGATTGCTGCTGGGAGCTATAATTCGACCCGCTGTAGCCAAGCTGATGCATGGTTGCAGTAGAACTGGCAGGGCTGCGGGAGGGCGAGTTGACCTTGTGACAGGCAAATATGACAGTCCCTGTGTACTAATACGTCAGGACTTGAACATGAAGAGGAGGGGAGGACCAAGTTTTCACCATGTGGGATGAATATACTCTCCACCTCACCACCTGTGACAGAAGGCGTGTTTTGCAGTGCCTTATACCTGCGTGTGCAACTGGTCTTGGCGTCATTGGCGTCTGATGTGCCAATTTGCGCATTCTCCACAAGCTGTGCAAAGTCCCTGCCGATGGGGCCCTGGCCTTGGTCTGGAGGCCAGCTCATGAGGAGTGGGCGTCCTTCACGGTTGGCGAGAATTTGAAAGACGCGAGACATGTTTCCGGGCTGGCGAATGCAGGCGAGGAGACGCTGGAAGAGGAGGTGAATCTGCTCCACGTCCATCAGAGGGGTGCCACACCAGTTTGTCCAGCCGGTTTTGCGCTGTTCGTCATTGTCGTTTGGGGTGAGATCTACGATGGCATGGATGAAACATAGTACGAGGCCTTCGGCAGCCCAGTTGATGACGATGTCGACAGCCATGTAGTTTGAGTCGAGAGCTATCTTATCTGCTTCGGACCAGGGGACCGGAGGACCTTCGTAACCCAGCTGGCGGCGGACCTTTGAAAGCCTGGAAAATCGGACGCTGGTTGGAAAGTTGAATTTTTTTTTTTTTTTTTTTTGGAAAGTGAGTTAAGAAGGCAAGAGGTAGGAGAGAGGTGAGACAGACCGAGTGACGGAGCCATGTAGAGTCCTACTTTCCAAAACACTACCTAGGTCCTGCTTCGCTGAGGCCTGTTCGTCTGGGTGAACAAAGGAGAGAAGAGACCTTCCAATGAGTAGTTCAGCCTGGTCCTCGAGATGGCTGGCAAGGACGGGGTCGAGGTAGATGAATTGGAGGTCGGCGGACAAGAGGGCCCAGTCTGAGGATATACGGCATCAATTAGAGGTCGGTTAAGCGATCGAGTTGCGATCGAAGGAGTGTTTATACTCACAGCAACGGGTCTGCCCGACCTTTGGGAGAGCTACGGGATGTTCGTGGACGGGGGAATGGTAAGAGGGGTAAGGGGAGGGTGGGATGTGGATACGACCGTTATGAGGATCAGAGTCGGGCATGTTAGTTGGTGGTTGAGAAGGAAAAGGAGGATGAGTCGGTAAGTGGTCGGGCAAAAGGTAGCTCATCGTGGCGAGCAGGCACCCGGGAAAGTGGCCAGATGGGGGAATAAGACTGAAGAAATCGATTGCGCTCGATTACCCGAATCGATCAGCCCGGCATCCAACTGAGACACTCTCCGAGACAAATGACACTTGTCACAAACAAAATCTCCTTTTTTTTATTATTAAAATTAAAATAAAATCCCAAAAACAGCTGGCGTCAGCTCTCGATCGGCACTGCAGATCTCTCTCCCACTCACAGCCCATTCTCTGTTTTTTGACACCCTCCGCCCCCTCTGTGCATGCCGCTTTCCGGTAATCTTTCAATGGCCATTCCAACCGCCCCCCAAAAAAACATATGGGTCGCTGCAGGTGATGGGGATCTAGCTCGTGTACAGGTGAACCCACCCTCTCTGTCCCTTCCCGCGAACATTTCGACTCACACCATCCGGCAGGAACTCGTCGACCAGCACTGCAAGTGTCCCACAACTCGTCAAATGAAAAAAATCACATCAATGATCTCTTCTCCATCCAGCCATATCACCCAACACCCCAGATCCATTCACTTATACCCCCATGTACGTCCAATTCATCCACTCTACACAATACTCATCATCCCCAATATACAAGGCATGCCGCAGCATCCTATGGCCACCTCGATATCCTCGAGTATCTCATATCCCGCGGTCTGTACACACACCACTTTCGACCCCCCCCCCCACTCCAGTTGAACATCCTTTCTTAGGCGGTGACGTGAATATCACTGATGACGACGGTGACACTCCGTTATACACCGTAGAAAACATCGAAACCGCCCGCTTCCTCGTTGACCGCGGCGCCGTTCTCGACCGTCGGAACTCGGAAGGTATTTCTGTCTGTCGTCCCTGCCTTTGCCGTCTACAGGCATCTTGCTTACCCTTCCTAGCCCATAGAACACCTTGCAGAGGACTTCCCTTCTGTCGCACGCTTCCTCGAATCTCTTCTGCCTTCGCTACCTCACTCTACGATCGCTGCAGATGCCCCAACCCCTCCATCACAGCACCACCAGAACGCAGTCTCAGAACTGCTCACCTCCGAGCTCATGGCCTCCGTCCAAGTTATCATGCAACGTGCCGAGGCAGAAGGACGTGACCCCGACGAGGAACTCCGCCAAGTCGTCAGCAGAACCGTCCTGGAGGGGGTTGTCTCCGGCTTCCAGATGACCATCACCACCACTGGAGAGGAACAACGAGGGCCTGCAAACGATAGTCCTTCCAAACGGCCCAAGACCGACGATGGTCCAGGATGATTAACGTCACTATGATATTCAACATGGTCCGAGGATTGTCCACTGGCAGATGGGAGTTTCCTGGTGTATTTATGGTTGCGAATCCGATCTGATCATGATCAGAAGGGTCGTGTTGGGTGATCGTGATCATGATAAAAAGGTTCGATCACCCATAGGGTGTTGTTGTAATTTGAGGGTTTCGTAACAGGTTTTGACGGATCTGGGATGGAGATCATGACAGTTGGAATGCCTTGGCCGTTAAGAGTTATACGTCGATGATGACCATGCGAATCGGACGAAAAATTCTTTCATTCATCTCAGCGTTGGAAAAAAAACAAACAAACAAGAGGTTCCTTCAATTTGAGAGCAATATCGAGGGGTGTACAGCTCACAGATATACTTACCGCAGTCAATGTAAAATTTCCCAGTGCGCGCGTGCTTCGACTCGCAGATCTCCCCGGGTAAACCATACCCGGATTGTTTACGCGTTATTTGTCTGCACGCTCAGATAATTTTGATCTCCCGCCACCCCCCAGATTTCCTCCAAAATCACAACCCCCGTTTTCGCCGCGAGACCATGGCATCCTGGAACGGCTCTGCCACCATCTCTACTTTTCTATCCCTTAAAGACATCGCCGGAGCCCCCGGTGTCCGCCCTAACGAGCAGACACACGAGACACCGATACTCAAGCTGGTCGCAGACGCCCGATCCAAACGCTACGATGCGATCTGCATGCCGTTGACGACCGACAAGTGGAGGGAGCGCTGGATGGACATGTGCCTGCTGCCCACGGGGAGCGAGCGAGCGACGGAGGTGAAGGCGGAGCAGATGGCGGAGAAGTGGAGGTCACGGCCGTGCTTTTTGAAGGGCGAGGTGACGCTCACGCGTTTAGGTGGGTGGCTGCCCCCTGCTCTGGTGGGCTTTGCTGGTGGGAACTAATGTTAGTCTTTGGTAGATGAAGCGGAAGGCGTGACGGTGATGATTTCAGAATGGCTAGAGCTCGACGCCACGGATGACTGGGTTCGCCATGATTCTGAGATCGTGAGTTGTTCCGGTTCAGGAAATTCCAACCCTGCGCCTCCACAAGGCATCCCTAAAATTCTCATGCCCACCGCTGACTCCTGTGTTTCTAGGCGCTCCAACAAGAGCTTGCTTACGCGTCCTATCTTAACGTCCAATCGGCCATCCTCCCCGCGCCCCGAAACCGGGAACACGTCGCATCCTACGCACGCATCGTCAATTCGTGCCTCAAAAACACCCCGTATATCAACTTATCGATCCGCCTCCCGATCTACAACCCGTCGGTGCTGCATACCAACCCACACGCGCCGCTGCCGTCCACTCCCCCCACCGCATCAGGATCGCTGTCCCCGGCGCCGTCCACGCCCAGGCTCGTGATATCCGACAGCTCCGAGAAGCTCTCGGCGACGAGCGAGAGCGAGCTGAACGCAACGTGGGAGATGTGGGATCTTATACGCTCCATCTGCGATTATAATACGCGTCTTACGCTGAGTATGTCCCAGTTTTCGAAAAGTCTCTACACATGAATTTTGAATAGCCTTTTTTTTTTTTTAGCGCTTGACCTGACACCTGCCCTCCCGACGACGCTCGGTGTCCTCAGCAAATGGGCAGCCGAGTCCGTGCGAAACGTCTTTCTCCCCGCTTCTACCTTTATCGCGAACACGAAGGGATATCCGGTACTGCCAAAGCCCACACAGTCCTTTATTCGTGAATGCATGATAGTGCGCCCTTGTTTCTGCTTTGATATCACATGGGAGTGTCCTGACTTGGTTTGGCAGCATCACCCGATGTTTATTCTCAGTGACGCCAGCGCCGGGATCCATACGCGCGGTGGGGAACCCGCGTACTCGCAGTATGTCAGACACCTGGAGAAGACGAGCCCCGCGATTCAGGCTGCGCAGAAGGCGGGGACTGTCGAACACTTTGCACAGGGGTATCAAGATTATCTGCAGGCGCCCTTGCAGGTCGGTGTTGTGATTATCTTGTATGAGATGATCCTGATATGTTCACTTTCCGCAGCCATTGATGGACAACCTGCAGAGTGTCACGTATCAAACGTTTGAGCAAGATCCAGTCAAGTATAGCCATTATGAGGAGGCGAGTGCTATCCCTAATCTGGGAACAGAATGACATTGATAGTGATATTTCTTCTAGGCTATGTTTAGAGCTCTGTTGGATTTTTCCGAAGATGAGATCGCGTAATCATTTTTCCTATTTATATGAACCCTGTGTCTGATTGCTATCTAGGATCTTTTGCATCGCAGGCGCTGGTCGAGGACCACTGGTTGCGCGTTGCCTTGCAGCTATCAAACGAACAAAAAGGACAGCGTTCATTTACGCTGTCGAGAAAAACCCCAATGCATTCGTCACGTAAATTGCGTTTTGCTTCTGGAGACGAAACTGGTCTAACAAAGCCCGATATTCCCGTTTTTGGCCTTGTAGGTTGCAGCACCGGCAGGAACTCGAATGGGGGTCAAAAGTCAAACTTTTGTTTGGCGATATGAGGTTCATTGACGTACCAGAGAAAGCAGACTTTCTTGTCAGCGAGCTTCTGGGCTCTTTTGGTGACAATGAGCTCAGCCCGGAGTGCCTGGATGGTGCCATGCGGTTTTTGAAGAGTGAGGCCTCCGCTGGTTGGGTGTTAGCACTGCTCTGATTTGTTTTAGGTGATGGAGTTTCGATACCTTCGTCATATACGGCACATCTGGCCCCACTCTCGTCCTCGAAACTATACAACGAGGCGCGTGCTAATAAGGACCTTAAAAGTTTGGAGACGCCGTATGTTGTTATGTTTCAGGCTGTGAACATTTTGAGTGGGGAGGGGGGTGGTTTGAGCGGGAAGTGTGGCCCCCAGATACAGGAGTGTTGGGAATTCGAGCACCCTCGGACGAATTCTGTACTTGATGTTCGAGGTGAGTGTTTGCATTTCATCGATACTGCCTCAAGAGCCTGATGAATGATTCTTTCTGGAGGCCTTCCAACAACTAATAGTCACAATGCTCGGTCTGCAAAGCTGAATTTCCATATACCCCACGCGGGTGTTTTACAGTACGTCGGATCTCATTAACTGGTGGTAACCTGCTTAGTGCCTATCAAGTGGATTGGCCGGATACTTTGAAGCGGTACGGTTTCGCTCACCGTGAACAACGTGCATCCCTGATACATCTGTTATGGAACAGATTTTGTACGGAAATATCGGCCTCAGTATTCACCCCCACCGCAAAGAGCAGGTCTCGAAGGACATGCTGAGCTGGTTCCCCCTTTTCTTTCCTTTCAAGGTTTGCGGCATATGTTCATCGTGGGCGTTGGCCATTGACATCCGTACTTCCAGGAGCCTTTGTATTTGCCGAGTAACTCGGAGTTGCAGGTTTCAATATGGCGGCTGACCAACGAACGGCATGTCTGGTACGAATGGCACGCTGAATCGTTCTTGTCAATGATCAGCTCCGCAGTCGCTACTCCTGACGGCGCGCTGTCCCGGTCGGGTAGCCTTGGCAGTGCGAGCCCATATTCGTCTGTTTCGATGGGCATGGCCAGCCCCCTCGTGGACGCCGTCGACATGACGTTCCTTGACCGGGCTCGGCCCGTCCCCGAAATGGGGGATATTTCATCGACAGGGCGTGAAATGGTGAAGATTGGCCAGACGAGTTTGCACAATCCTGGAGGGCGGAGCAGCTGGATTGGGCTGTAGCAACTGTCAGGACAGGGGTCTTCTCTTCGCTACCTTGAGTCATGTCGGGCGTTTGTTGTTTTTTTGATAAGGGCTTTGGGTTCTGCCGAGTCTAAATTCCAGTGATTGACAAGTGCTCCATTGGAGAGTTGATTGGAACCTTGGAAGGTTGGTAGCGTGCTGCGCGGACTCTTAATGTAATTAAAACTCCGGTGTGGTCAATTCTCCCCGTCGTTATGGTTGTGTCCTCATTTTCTATCTTCCCTCCTCCTTAGAAAAAGCGTCTTCACGCCCTAGCAATACCTTGCTCATTTATTCCTATAATAATGAAGTTTTTCGCTGTTGCCGCCACCCTCATTTCGGCCATCCCTGCCATTGCAGCCCTAAGAATCGAGACTCCGTGAGTTGACTGCGGTTATGGCGCGACTCTGGCAAATGCTGACGAGCGGTTTTCTTCCAGCCCAAACGCCGTCCAATGTCGTGCGTTTATTGTAGAGTTTTAATAGTGATACATGTAGACTAATCGCCCGGATTAGAGCCCCTTCTCCTTACGTGGTCTGACGGAAAATCACCTTTCTTTGTCTCCGTTATCCCTGGTGTGTGTTTACCCTGGTATCACTGGAAAGGTCTTCTCAATTCTCTGTCGTACCACAGGAGGCCAGCCGTCTGCTCCGGCAGTAAGTTATTTCACAATTTCAAACTCGATAGCAGATTTAAACGCAATGAAATAGGTCAAGACCTTCCCTCCCCAAGACGGAAACACTTTCACCTGGCTCGTTGATATTGCCAGAGGAGTCTCGCTGTGCGTTTTCTTTCCACTTGATCTCACTGCTGCTCATTCACTCTTGAATTGCTGTTCAGGACTTTGTCCCTCAAGGACAGCACTGGTGCCCAAGCATACAGTGACATTTTCACCATCAACGACAGTTCGGATAGCAAGTAAGGGTTGATCGTTTTCTTTTTTGCCGGCTAGGTTTCAATGCGTTTTTTTCTTTCTCGCTTGTAGGTGTGTCAACTCTACAGTTCAAATCAACGGGTCAGGAGGCGCTCCCCCCACTGCTGGCAACACGTAAGTTCCTGTAGATTATACTTTGACCCTATAGCTTACCTGCGGGAATGGCACAGTAGCCCCGCCCCAAGTGTGGTACAGGTGCCACTGGGTCGACTAATGGCACAAAGCCTACCGGAACAGCAACAGGCGCTGCTCCTAATAACTCTAACGCGGCTTCGAAATCCGTAGTTGGTGCCTTTGGTCTTGCTGGTGTGATGGGCTTTGTCGGCGCTGTCCTGCTCTAAGTTTATATCACCTTGGACTGTATTGGACTTCTTGGACGTTACCCTCCACATTCTATCATACGACATACCCTACATAGTCTATTGTCGGTCTTTTCTTGCGACTCAATACTATTGATATGGATCTGGATGTTTGTTACTGGAGCATATGCGCAAAGTCAAATTATCAAATCGCGTCGCGAGGTGGTGGAGTCGTTGACATGATAACCAAGCCTACGATTCGCTCCTTTGGGCGTGTCGGCCTTTATTTCTGGAATATCTGTTTCAAAGTTCCATTGTTCTGATCTTGGAAATTCAACGGTCGTTTAAGGTTCATAAAATGCAAGTATCTGATTACTTTCATCAGCTACTCTCACCAGTAAATATGTGAGGATAGCAATTACTGACCGATTGTGGTGTATTAGACAGATACCCAACAGCTCGCCTTCCCAGTTGAGGGGTAGAACACGACCATCATGTTTCTGAGATGTACAGTCTCCATCCTATTGCCGTTTTTGATTTTGCTGACCCCAAACACCACCCCCGCCTGAGTGTTGTTTAGTTCTGCAACAACGACCGGGGAAGATTCGTCGAAATCTGTTAAACGTGATATAAATAGTGGCGTTGATGGATTCGAATTTGCACATACCAGCTGGCGTGATAGTTGAGTTTCCACCGAAGAAAGTGCGCATGAAGGTACAATCCATGGTAAGCTAAATTTAAGGATGTCGGGAACGCGTCTTGATGGGTTTAACGGAACGCTCACGTAAAATCGCATCGGCTGCACCGCGTACTTTTCCAGTCTGTACGTACAGGTTGTAAGATCACATCGAAAAGCACTATCATCAATTCTACTCACGCCAGGCAGGCTTTGATCTTGTCTCCAAAATCCTTCTTGGTAAGTGAACAAGTTCCTATGCTTGTCGATGCAACTTTGGGTTTGGCGACGCGTGGTTTCTTCACTGGGGCCGATGCCCCTGCTCCATCTAGCGCGTCCAGGAGCTGGGGGGAAGTGAGGGTAAGGTTAGGATAAGCAAAAAGGGACCCACACTACGTTTCGTCGAGCCCTTTGAAGTGTCGGCCATTTTGTTTGGAAGAGGTGGAATGTAGGAGTCGGTGCGAGGGCTTGGACGGTGTTTGAAGACGAAAATTGGTGGCTGTGCTCTGGCGATGAGTTTGGGTACGCATACGCATTTTCCAATTTATGTAACACATGAACGGTGCATCCATGTCGTGGTTGTGAGGGATAGGCGGGGCTTCTAGATTTACTCCACTAGTACGGTCCGAAAACGGCCATGACATGTTTGATGTGACTATCACGAGTTCTTCACTATGCACATAAGACAGCTGTGATGAGGGCAGAGTTTCATTATGAACCACCAACTATATATTGACTGCAATGTACACGGGCAACGATAACAGCGATGCTGGGGAGAAGTTAAGAGACGTGGAGAGCGTCAAGACACGCGCATGTGACCAGGCGCGCAAGATATGTTGGAGGGCACGTGACCGAAAGAAGCCTTCGGGTACCTTTTTTCAGCGCCTCGTGTTGATTGGAGGTCGAGCTCTTTGCTGGTCTCCCTTTCATCTTGTAAGCTGCTATTGCATTGTTGCTACGGTATATATCTCCACGACTCACAGACTCACCATCTTTTGGAACCAGCTATATATCTTCTTAGGAACCCTTCCCCTCTTTACTAATTATCCGCCACCATGTCCGTCACCACGGCGGACCACAATCTGGTCAACAATATGCTGCAGCCACCGGCGAACGGGGATGACGTGGTCGACGTGGACGTCCGACATGAACTGTGCGACACATCTACCTCATCGGAAGAGAACCCGGAGGTCAAGACTCTTCTTTCAAGTGCGAAAGAAATCCCCTCCGACGATATTGTTGCAAAAGCTACCGACGCAGCCGCAGAGGTATGTCTACTGACTCCGCCTTCTACCTGACTCTGAAATATATTTTTACAGGTCCTTTTGCTACACCTTGAGGCTAATGGGGACCTCGAGATCATCTCAACCACTGAGCCCAGCAAAGAATCACATGAAGAGGCACAGCTTATTGCCATTGTCGACGGGGGCAGCGACGAACATGCCACCCTGCCTGCACTCGATGCGAAGGCAGACTCCCCTCAGGATACACTAATCGAACCTTGCATTGTATGTGGCATGTCTATTCTGTCTTGACTGTGCTAACCAAACATGTAGGAAGTGATACGAGTTGGCGCCAAAGAATCACTGGAAGACCCTTCTGTGACCAAGGCGGAACTCGCAAGCGCCGAATCCGAGATTGCTGCCAGTTCATCCTTAAAGGTCGGTTTTCGGAACCGAATACGTGGAATGATTCTAACTCCTCCCTACCAGGATACTGATGCCACAGAAAGCGACGAACTTGGGCACGCTGTGTCCTTAGCTCCAAGCCTCGAGGTTAATGATTCTCTCCTATCTCATAGGCGCTATAATCTGATACGAGGAATTTCAGGATGCCGCGGACGCAAACAAGGATGCGGAGAATACGCCATTCGTGTCGTCCACTATCAACGTAATTATATTTAACTTAAGTCTCCGCGACAGACAGACTCTAACTTTATTACTCAGGGTATCGATACTCATCCTGAGCAAACACAAATCACCCCGAAGATTGAAGATAGCGCTGACGTATCGGCTTCGGCCTTACTCTCCGAAGACACACCTGCTGCGGAGACTCCAACACTCGTAACGGAAGCAGCCGTGGAACATTCTTTGAGCGAACTAGAAGAAACGGGAACTGTCCAAGAGCCAGAGCCCAGCAAGGCCGCCTCACACGAGGAAGCAACGCCCGCGTCTGATGCGGTACCCACTTCCATGTCGGAATCGCATGACATCCCCTCTCAGGTAGCTCTTACTGAAGAAACTCTTCTGGACGCCAAACAAGTCGAAGACCCAACACTCATTCTAAGTGACGCCTCTTTACCTAAACCCACTACCACCATTCAAGTTGTTTCGACGCCTGCTAAAGACACATCCATTCCAGATGATGAAGAGCCAGTGGCAGCTCCATCAGAAAGGGCGCCAGTCACGAAGGTAGAGGAAGAAGTAGCCGAGCAGGAGATTGCGAAAGCACTTGATGAGGCGGATGAAGTTGAGCGGGCTTCCCTGGCTACTGTTGCTGAAGAACCGGCTGTTGCAGGCGCAGCGGTCTCTACAGAAGAGGTTCCGGCTGTCAAGACTCAGGACGCGCTTGCTCAGGTAGACGTGACCGTTATCGACGAGGAACAAAACGAGAATATCCCAGAGGAGGACAAAGCAGTCATCGAGGAAGGTTTAGCGGTTGAGGAGGATGCGGTAGCTGTCGAGAAGGCCTCAGCAATCACTGATGCATCTGGTGTTGGGGTCGGGGCTGTGATTGTCAATGACGATGCTCTGACTGCCGATAAAGCTTCGACTGTGGAAGATACCCCACTCGTCGTGGGGGCAGTTGTAGTCGAAGCGGCCCCAACTGTCGAAGAGAGTCCAGTTGCCGCCACTGTCTCGGTTGTCGAGGAGGGAAAATCCGTCGAAGCAGACGTCCCGGTCATTAACGCAGAGATCCCCATTGTGAACAATGAGGTACCAGCTGTCCACGAAGAGGACACAGTCACTAGTGCGGAGATCCCCGTCATGGAGGAGGCACCACCTGTTGAGGAAGAAGTTCCAGTCGTGAACACAGAGGCTCCAGCCACCGACGCAGAGGTTCCCGTTATGAATGGTGTGCCGCATGTTGAAGAAGAGAACTCAACCATTGTGAAAGAGGTACCAGGCATCGAGGAAGATATTCCGGCCACGAATGCAGAGGCCCCCATTGTCGAGGAGACTACATCCATTGAAACGGAGGCCCATGTTGTGGAGCGTGCACCACATGTCGAGGGAGAAGTTCCAGTTACTCATGCAGACGACCCTGATGTTAAGGAAGCCACAGTTGTTGAAGATACTCCAGCCGTAGAGGCAGAGGTTGCAGATATCAAGGCAGAGGCTTCGGTCACTGAATCAGATCAAGCTGCCCTCGAAGTCGCCGTTCCTACCTCTGCACAAGATGTTGAGAGTGACGAGACCACGAAAGTACCAGTAGCTGAAGCTATGTCCGCCGAACAGACCGAAAGTGTTGTCGACGAGAAGCCAATGGAAACTTCGCTTCTTGCCAACGTTGAAGAGAACACAGTGGAGGATCTGCCAGCCAAAGCCGAAGAAACTCTTTTACTCACTGAGCAGGAAGCTCTCATGGAAAAGCACATTGAAGAGCCAGTCGCAGAGGAGGCAACAAGCGCACTAACTGCTATCACTGTGGATGAGGTTTTGCCAGCAAAAGAAGACGTTACCCATCAGGAGACTGAGGAGGACGTTGCCGAAGTCACTGAAAAACAGCCAGATGCAGCAATTTCGGAGGCCGAGGCAGAAGTGACCGCTGACACCCCAGAGGAACTTGCTGAAGGGATGGCTACGAAAGCCGAGGAAGACGTTGTTTCTCCCACTCATGAAGAATCCAAACCAACGGTTGATAAGGTGGTCGACGAGCAAGCCACCCTCGCAAGTGAGCTTTTTGAGGCACCCGTGGAATCCACAGAGATACTGCAGGAGGAGACGAGTGTTTCTACCCAGGAACCTGTTACCCGCGTGGAGGAGCCGGAACCCAGCGCTACATTACCGATAGTCGATGAATTTATCACTACATCCAACGAGCCTCAAGGCGATGTGAACCCCACTGAAGGCCATGAGCCTGTGATAGAGAAGCTTACTCGCGATCCTGTTGAGTCACCCGAAGAGGAGATCCTATCTGTTAGTCCTCCCAACGCCGATGGTGATGTCGGTACACAGGTCAAAGATACTAGTCCCCCAGCTTCCATAGAGGATGTCGAGACACCGAACCTAGCTGCTGCCGAAGAGGCTGCTTCCACAGCCCCGCCAGTTGTCGAGGAGGAACCACTTGTCGAAGCAGCACCTGTTGAGACTGATTCGCTCCTTGCTGGCTCATCCATTGACGACGAACCCAAGCAGCTTGAGGATTCACTAATGCGGGCTGAACCAGAGGAGCCACAAGTTGAGACTGAGCCCTCACAGGCTCAACTCGATGTAGAGACCCAGGAGGTTAATCCTACTGTAAATGGGTTACCTACAGTGACTGTGCAACCCGACGTGGATTTGATCGATGAGGCAGCTATTGAGGAGGAAACAACAGAGGATAAGTCAGAAATCAACGACGCCCCCGCCGTCCCCCTGCCGACCGATGAGACTGTCGAGGAGATTCCTGAAGTTGTACGAGAGTCTGCAGAACCCACACCCGAAGTTCACGCAGTAGCGGAACCCCTGGTTTCCGCTTCTCCTGAGGATGCGGCCGTTCCTGAAAAAGATCTCGCTCATGAGATACAAGAGGAGAGGGTGGACGCTGGAAACACTGATGAGGCACCTTACCCCAACACTCTGGATACCATTGAAAACCTACCGAAGGATGACCTCGACGCTCAAATATCATTGGAGGGAGCGTCAGCGGATTATCCCCAAATCCTCGATACAACCTTGCCGGCCCCACCTGAAGAAGTGTTTGCTATAGTACACCCTCTCGAGTCCACCGAGGCGAGCTTGCCTACCCTGCCACATGACGAGCAGCAACATATCGTTGACGATGCTCTCATGTTCTCTCTAGAAACGTCTTCTACACAACCATTTATCGAGACCGCTGCTGTCACAGTGTCAGAGGGCGGTTCAGCTGTCGACGAGGCGCCCATTCCCACAGAAACAGTGGATGCTCCTGTTGAGAAGCCCATCTCAGACACTGGAGTTGATGCTGACGAACACTACGAGGCGGAGCACGGTACCATACATCAGAACGAGGCGAAAACAGATGATATTGCTGAAACAGCTGTGGAGGAGGGAGTCTCGACATCCACACCAGAGGAACACACTACGTCTCAAGAAGCCAAACATGTGGAAAAGAGCATCGAGGCTGAGCCTGCCAAAACCGTCCAACAGAATAATGTTGCAGAAGTCCCCGTTGCCGAAGAAAGCGCGCCTGTGCCTGAGCAACATTTGGCACATGTGATTGAAAACAATATTCATTTGGCCCATGTAGGAGCAGAAAGTGTATTGCCCACCGAAGAAGCAGAGACCAGTGAAGATATAATATCGACTACCAACACCTTCACATCTGAGAACGGGTCTGTGGTAAATGGCATTTCCGAACTTTCAGGCACTGTAAGGGTCCCCGAATTAGGGTCCGATGCTGTTGAAGATGAAGGTCAGCTTCACACCAAAGAAATGAAGGTTCGTCAAAAATTACGTCAGTTTTTCTTTAATGTCGATGCATTTTCCCCTCAGCCTGCAGAACAGTTGACATCACCGGACGATGATCTTTTGACCCCAGTGTCCGGCGCAGAAACTGAAAGACCTAAGTCACCATGGACACCTTCATTCCAAGTCACTACGGTTGGTCGCGGTATATCCCCAGACGAGGATGGAGAGGCCCCAACGTCCGAGCACGAGTCATTAGAAAACGCGTCAGTCGTCGAGGCCCCTGTCAACGAGATCGCCATAGCAGAGATCACCTTAGGGGTACCTCAAGTTGTCACGCCTGTGGAGGAAGAGAAGGATGACGCCCCTGAGAGTTCTATGTTGGCCTCTGATGTTGAAATGCCGCAGGTATATTGGATTACCCTAATTTTCATAATGTTTTGTCTCATATATTTCAAAGTCGAACACCGACAAGGCTACACTGGACACACCGCCAGCCGAAATTGCTCGACCTTGGACACCATCCTATTCGGTGCATTCCCAGGGGAGTCCTCTTCATAGTGCCACTGATCTTGAACAAGAAGTCGACGGACCAATCGAAGACTCTCACGAACAAGCAGAGGATGGGCCCGACCTCTCGGACATGGAATTCGCCACCAATGAGGAGGCTCCGAAAGCTGCTGTCCCAGCTGCATCCATGGAAAAAATAGAGGAGGTTATTGAGGTAGTAGAACACGATCCTGTTGCCACTGAAGAGGAAGCCGCCCCGTCGGACGTCCCCGCGCCAGTAGCTGACGAAACGCCCCTGGATGAAGCTCCCATTGCCCCTATGGTTGCTCCGGCAGTCATCGAAGGCATGATCGTGCATGTGAGGAGCCTACAAGTTGACGCCAATCCATCTCCTACAGAGGAGGATATCCAAGACCTAGAGCCAGCATTGGACGCCACTGAGGACGATGCAGTAGCCACTCATGGAGAAGACATGCAAATTGAAGAACCCCCAACCTCAGAGGAGGTTGGCCAAGTCCCACAATTAGTACTGAACATTAGCGAGGAAATTACTCAGGTACTTGCGCCACCCAATACTCGGCTTTGATGAAACTAACACGTTCTCAGCTTCACAACCTCCCTGAGAAAGAGACATCCCCGTCGCACCTTACGCCCCAACAATACGAACAAGCCCAGGAGCGCCCCGCCTCACCTTCATGGGTAGCATCGTACTCCGTCAATACCCAAGGTAGCCCGCTGCAAGAACATGTGCCTCTTGCTGAAGAATTAGCCTCCACTAGTGAGGAGGTTACTCCAAAGGATGAACTTTCTTCCGCCCCGGCAGTGGCTGTAACGCACCCCGAGGTTACAGTCCAGCATCATACCTCTCGCGAGTCAGCGGAAGAGCCAGCAGCGAGTGAATCTCTAGTAAACGGTCTTGAAGACGAAAAGTCCGTCGAAGAGGCAGCGCACGTCAAGCCCCCAGGTTTCACGGTTTTGGTTAACGACTCTGTGACCAACGTTCAGGTTAGTGCATCAGTTACATATTCGACGTCTTCCCATACTAAATTTATCGTCTCAGGAGGACACTCTCCCGGCCACATCTCTGTCGCCGGTGGATGATGCTATACATCTGCAGGACCGCCCGAAGAGTCCATGGACTCCCAGCTATTCTGTTACAATGCAGGGGCCTGGTACTCCCGGAGAAGAGCAAGAACTCGAAAATATTGAACCACTTCCTCAACGTACTCTTGACATAGACATCGCCAAGAATGGTGATCATGACAATCTCAAGACCGAAACTATCGCTCCTGAAGTTATGGAGAAAACATCGCCTCCAAATCCCCCAGTCGTTACTATTGCGGAGGAGAATAAACTACCACCAATCATGGCATTAGAACGCGAGCTCCAAGATCTCCAGGCAGCCATACACTTGGACGGAGATATTACTCCTGTTGCCAATATGGCTTTCGTTGATGCAACTCAGCAGGAATACTTCCCCAGTATAGAAACGACAGACCAGACGGCGAAGCTATCTAAGTAAGTTTTGGCTTTCAGGTACATCTGCAAAAATGTTCTAACGTGACTACATTTCCAGACCCAGCGTCTCACGTCTCGCGCCTGTGGACGAGGTAGAAGGAACGGACCCCGGCCCTACAACAAGCGAGACCGTGTCTTCTCCAAGTACACGTTCTCGGCTTGAGTCGACGACGTCCTCGCGATTCTTCCCCGGTGGATGGTTCTCGACAGCTTCCAAGGTTGTGGATGAGGGAAGAACATCATTGGAAATCGCCCAAGGCGAATTTATCCCGTCAAAAATCATCTCCCCAGTCTCTCCCGGAGATGTTTCTGACACACCTGACGATGCGTCTACAACGTCTGCTGCCACTGGACATGCTAGCGACTCAGATGATGAAGATGAGGAACCAGAGCCTAAGAGGAGGTGGTGTGTTGTGATGTGATGTGATCGGGCGTGTTATCTTTCTTTATTTACCCCCATGTTACGACCTGTCATGACGGCCCTTATGCCCTACTACTACAACCCCATCTTATTTTGTTAATTTTCAACAACGGATATCTTGCACATACCAGACCCAGTTCCATACATATTTTCTTGGCTAATATTTTGTCTATCTTCTGGGTGGACAAGGGCAAGGGAATATCACAGCTTACAACAGGTTAAGTGAATTGTTTTTATTTCATTACAAGACTTTTGTACATGCAACTGTACAACATCCGACCTTAGCTCAGTTGGAAGAGCGCAAGACTGTAATGGGTACCCTGTCATCTTGATGTCGCCTGTTCGAGCCAGGCAGGTCGGACTGCTTTTTCGTTGCACGCGCTAAAACACTAAGTATACGTGGACACGTTCCTTTACTGCAATCAACCGATGTGTCAAGTTGTTTCTTTTTGTTTGTTATGTAACTTTAGGGTTTACCTCCAGTGTGGAAAGTCGAGTTAATCAACAAGATCCGGCCGATTTGGGAAAGATGACTGATTCTTTGTAATTTGGTTGAGGCTAATTGTCCGACTTTTGGATGAGGCAGAACTCGTTTTCTTTACCGAGGTTGTACATCTGTCATAGAAGCTTTACCAACATTATCTCCGAAGGAATGTCGCTTGAACAGTCAACTTGAAAGAAGTATTCATCAACAAGTTTGCATAACAGTGTATCCGACCTTAGCTCAGTTGGAAGAGCGCAAGACTGTAATGGATAACACTTCATCTTGATGTCGCCTGTTCGAGCCAGGCAGGTCGGAAAATATTTTTCCCTAATATTCATTTTGTAATTTCAGAGCACCTTCAGTCAGGCCTATGAAATAATTTGTTCAGAGGGCAATCAATGGTGAACCATACCACGAGTTGGCCCAGCATTGAGGCATGCGCTCTATAATCCAAATATATTAGAATTACACTCCTCAAACCTCGCTCCTGAGTTCTACGATAATGTTGACAGTCATAAGGACGGTATACGAAGCTATTAGCAGGATCCCCCAGCTCCTTGTGAGAAAATAATCGTTCATGGGGACAAAAATCAGAGTGGCTGCTAGGAGAATGAGTAGTCCAATCGTGCTAACGAAAAGTGTGGTAGAGAAATGCAGTTCATATGGTGCAGATGTTTGTTGGATGATATAAGTTCCTGAGATACCGATTCCGAGAAGAATGTTGAGCATAGGCCCGCCAAAGCATGCGGAGAAGCCCATGATGGGGGCAAACACCTTAGGAAGAACCGGTCAGCACCGTTGTTTGTGAGGCAAGAAAAGAACCTACAGCAACACTCATATTGGCGACAAGGTCTGCCAAGGAGTTACCCACAGCGAATATCGTCAGGCCAATAATGGCGTCAGATAGTCCGAAAATGAAGCCAAAAGTCTGGTGGACATTAGCTCAGAATACGATTTGTGAATGATATGAGCACCAACTTGTAGTACGTTTACAACCTCATCCGCGATTGCCATGATCCATACAATGGCGACAAAGAAGCCCATAGAACAGCGAGCCATGCGCGCCGAAGGGTGGTTGCCTTTATCTGCAAAGACTGCTACCAGAATTGAAGTTGCAAGGCCAGCTATCGCCGCAGCGATCAGTAGAGCAACTTCGTGCTTGGTGCCATCTGTGGAGCGGATAATGAGGGGCTGCGAATATATGACTAAGTGCAACGTACTGAATAGAATACCAACACAAAATACAGGAGCCAAGGTACATTGCACTGCCGTGAGCCACTTGTTGAATGACATTTCATGCATGTCCTCTAGCACTTCTTCCTCTGCCATCAGTATCCGTGCTTCGCCCTCCCCTTCAATGTCCACGAGGCGGCCGTCCCCTTGGTATAGTTTTTCTTGAGCCGACTGCGAGGACCGATATGGTGTAACGACGACAGGCAGAGTCAATGTCAGTAACAAAACAGCAGGTGCCGCAAAGATGGACGCAATCTGTCCCAAGATGCTCTGACTTCGGAAGTGGCATAATGATGGGAACAACGTATGTGAGATCTGGGATAATACAGACAGTGCCCGCTGCCGACGGGACGAGGGTGTGTAGTTCTGGGATTCTGTGTCGCCGTCGGATATTGTGGGCGATGCAGGAGTGCGGAAAATAGATGGGACTGCAGTGCTAGTAGGCGACTGTGTCAAGGCGTTACCATCTTGATGTGGTTCCTCGTGTATGGGAGACCCCATGGACGGCGTGACAACTAGCCGGGGTTGTTGAGGCCGCTCATCAAGTGCGAGCGCAGCGTCCCACGGGTCTTCATCGCCATTTAACGAGGAGCGAGGGGTGCGTTGTCGAGAAGCAGGGTGCATATGGTATCTTCCGCCAGCAAAAGGCGTCACGGGGCTTTCAAACATGCTGAGCGAAGAGCTGGCCGCTTGGTTTTGCAACGAGGCGACGACATGGCGGAACTCCAGCGCGCCAACAAGCGAAAACGAGGGTATCTGTGCTCCCGATGAAGGTGTGGGAGAGGGATTTCGCGAATGTGGACGACGGGGGAGCTGTGTTTGCAGACGGGGACGCACGGGAGTCGAGATTGCACGCACCCTCTGTTGAGGAAGCGTGGGGGGTGTTAGGTTGATATGCATGGCTGGAGAGCCGGAAGATGGCGGACTAACTTTGGAAGACTGTCAGATGAGTTATAGACTAAAACTATACAACATTCACCATCATCCCGGTATGGTTCCTCAATAGTGGGCAGCTCGTCATCCTGGTACTCTGCCCGAATCATTGCCTCCGCCTGCCGTTTGAGCCCTTGCTTCCGTTCCCACCACGTTCCCACAACGACAATAGCAACGTAGAAGAAATAAAGCGCAACCAACACCCCAGCCTCCCAAGGACGAATCAACCCATCCCATAGGATGCCCAAAAGCAGCATCACAGCAACAGCGAAAAACCCGACGTCCCGCAGGAATGGACCTCGATGGACTTTGAATGGCTTGATGATACACATGGACCCCACGACACACGACACAATGAACGACGCTGCCCCCAGCAGTTCGCCGATAGCCAGACTCCCCGAATTGGCACGCATCGCTGAGAACGTCGAGAATACATCCGGGCTGCCATTCCCAAACGCAAGGAAGGTGACACCGGCGACATTCTCATCCAGGCCAAGCAGCTGTGCTATGGTCGCAAGGTTCGGGGTGAAGAAGTCGGAAGCACTAATCCCCAGCGTTGAAAATAAGAATATCAGCCATACGATAAGCGAGGTGAAGGGTATTGTGCGCAAGGGTGGGGGCGCGCAGAAGTAGCGGCGGAGGTAATTGATACCAAGGAATGTCTTCGGTACTGAACATTGCTTCTCAACGTGAGCACACTGTTTTACCGTCGGTAATGTTAGAGGCCGGCACTGCGCAAGGCTAGGTAAGATCACTGAGCCGCAGTTTGAGTAGGCTACATGCCTGCTTTTCGCCATGGATAGATACGAGAGCGGAATCGGGGTTCGATACCTCGGAATATATGCGTTTTACAAGGCTAGTATTCCCAAGACCCAAACTTGGATCCGCGAGCTGAGCATAGCGACTTTGAGACCAGAGAATACATTGGATAGCAAGAATGAAAACAAAAAGAAACCTTGCAGGGGCGGAGGACATGGACGGGGAAAACTAAGGGGACGACGATAGCATGGGTATTGGTGCGATAATGGAGCACTTTACACTGCCACAAGGTACAACCTTTACGCTTATCATTATTTTCTTTTATCATTATATTTATTTATGCTAATCAATTTACACTCGGATAAGACCTCTTATGGATCGTACTGCCCGTCTAGAACGTCCATTAGTACACGCTTATAATCACGACGGGAGAAGGAACCACGCAACTATTATGTGTTTGCTCTCACCGTCTGAGGCGTTTAGACGCCGTATTACATTAGGAATTTCCCCGTCATCATTCCGACTCGGCACCTAGACCAGCGCAGGTTCGTATAGAATACATACAGAGGTGGGTGTTACTCACATGTACGAGACTCGTGGGCACATCGGCAGACATGGAAGCCAAGTTGAAACTTGTCGAAGTCCCCTCCGTCGAGTTCGTGTTTTGACCCTTGCCTCGCAGTGACTTCCGGGAGTTCAAAGAAGCCAATAAAGAGTTGGCGTACACTGCATTGCAACTTGTCAACGAGCAAGTACATGCGACACAGAGCGACACCGACACACGTTTCCCAATGATAAAATCGAATGCGAATGACCAGAAGGAGTTTGGCAAGGCAACGAACTGGTTTTGAAAGTGTCAGGACGAAAAGCAACCTCTTCCTCCAGGCAACTCACGATGACCACTTCGATCACTGCCACAGCCCTAGTTGCAGTGTTAGTGTAATAGAGGGTAGAAAGCAAAATACGAACGAAGTCAATATACAGCGATTAATCGCGTATATAATAAGGCGGTTGATGATATTGTTTGTGTCTTGATATTCGGAGCGATTGCTGGCTAGTAGGAGGCAGAGTGTAACAGCAATCATTATATCCGACAGGATAGCCGTTATTGCGAACGGCAGAACGCTTTGAAACTGAGACCATGCGTCAGAGAGTACAGTGTTTGGCTAAGTACTCCAGAGGGCACTCACGTTTGCTTCCTTCAGGCGAGCAAAATCTTTCTTTATGAAGCTGGCAAAAGTAAGTCATCTCGTCGATGCGATTAATGACGCTGAGAGCTTACAACCATACGACCGTTTCTACGGACATCCCAAGTGGTCAACAACGGTATACCTCTGGGGTTAGTATCAGACGCACCCATCCCGAAACCTAAAAATAAAGAACATGTCATTTGAGCAAACTCGACCCGTCTTGGGAAATGGGCTCACAAAAATGTGCGACGACACAGAGAGCCTAAACGCCTTTAACGGGTCGTACATTTGTGAATAGCAATTGTGGACTCACAATGCTTCCTGATAACCACCATTTTATCCGTGGAGAGCTTACTAAAGAGGGATCAGCTCCCCGCTGCAATAGATGCCCCCGAAGTTACGTACACTTGAAGATCCTCTGGGTGAAAAAACTGCCAGCTTCGGTAAGGTAAAAATAAACCTTGAGATCAGTGATAAACACGGACCATTGGACAACAAATGCCATTAGAACCTGATGCGTATGTATTTTAGTGGTGAATTGTCAAGGAAAAAATAGAAATGATCGACATTAAGCGCTATAGATGTCTTGTTGCTATATTAGCTGACAAGAAAATGAAGATAAGATAATAACAACTCACATATAGTGACCTGAAAGCATGGGTTAGGGATATACTTTGATTGAGGATTTATGAACAAGTGGTGACCTACCAGGTTCCTTCCACGAGAACATGTATATTTCCAAATCCTGTGATCTAAACCATAATCAGGACCAAGAAGCCCACTAGCCCCACCAACATACAAGATAAAAGTACATTGCATGACACACTTTCATGGGGCATAAATTAGGTATTTGTAGATGGGGACCCGAGGAGAGACGCACTGAGGATAACATGTAGAGTGTCAATAGTCCTTGAAGATTGGATAAGCAATAGTGGCACAAAAATGCCAAGCCAGAGCGGACCAACCAGATTGCGGCTACCTGTAATTTTTACGCTCAGGTAATCAACGAAAACAGAATGGACAAGTGCTTACAAGCGCCTTTATTGAATTGTCGTCGTTTGGGTACGACATGTAATAAAAGTACATCTACGAATAACGCCAAGCCAGTTATCGACCAAGCTGCAACGAATGCTTATTTACACACCTGCAGGGTAGTGATCCCATAGATGCTCATGGTCACCATTGCTCCTACAAACATGGCCCCTTTTGACGGTGCGTATTGTTAACCTGTCCCCAAACACGCGAGAACGACCGATGCCCACCAAAAGTGTTTCCAAGTTCTAGGTGCGGAGCAGACATCCTGGAGGCGAGCTGCGCGCAGCAGCAGTGGAGCGCTGGGTGAGGCTTTGGGCCGAAAAAAAAAAGATTGACGGGATAGAGAAGGAGAAATTAGAGAAGCAGCAGCGTAAATAGTGACATGGAAAATGTTGGAAGCGCAGTGTGTGTGATCAACTGAATTCGAATGGTGAGGTTCGAATTCTTCTTCTTCTTCGACGAATAGGGTGATCGTCTATTGATTGCCTCCAGTTGCCATCTGGTTGCAGAACATTTCTCCGTGATCTCATCCACTAAACATGATCATGTAATCACATCTCTCTCTTACATCCTGATGAACTGCCAGCGCCATATCTCCTTCAAGTTCAATGACTGGTGGTCTATTCGATTTCATGGGAATTTAGGGCGCCTCCACCAAGCACTCTCTAGCCATCGAGGCTGATAGTTCGGAGTTTAGGGACCTACTCAAGGCGGAACGTGCTGAAAAAATCCCAACGATGACAGGCCACGCACCCGTTTTGCTGGGAGTAAGCACTCCTTCAGGTCGATCCTAACGAATAGAAGTTTGCCTCGATGCACCGCGAGGTTTGGGTTTGTACGTCACCGATGGCAATCACCCTATCATGCCATACACATGACCCTTATTCCGAGCCATCCTGTTTAGTCCACCGTCAGCTTTATCCGCCCACCCAGGATCTAAGCGCCAGGCGAGCCCGTGTCGGTTGTAAATCTCAGGCATGGCCTGTCCTATGTCATCCGAACATCCCGACAGACCCCGTCGTTTCCCAAGGTGTCGTGTGTCACACAATGAGAAATAACTCTACCTTACATACATGTTTGTCGGTTGGGACTGCGGCCCCTCGGCTCGAAATCCTCTAGTATTTTATTATTTAAATTGCAACAGCCGTGCGTGTACTTGGGGCTCTAGCTTGTACATATATTGCAGCAGCAGCAGCATATTCATTCGACTAACGAATATAACCCGGAATTGGGATTGAGATATAAAAACCAGTCTTGTCGACGGCCTTGCCAAGCTTCTGAACCCCCTTTTTCCTGATTCTTTCCATCCACTGAACAGTGAACACTGTGAACAATGCTGGGATTTCAGTGCTCATTATTCTTGGTCGGGAACTCAGTGGGCGTCAAGGTCGGCTGGCCTTCTGTGATTGGTCACTCATTGGTGATTGTCAGATCAGTGCCCGCAAGAAACGTCTTGCAGCTTCGACTGAAACACGAAAATGGTCTCAACTCGCACGCTCACGTACGCTGCAGGCTTCATAGTGAGTCGTTTCATAACTTATTGACCCAGGCATTCCTTAAAGAACAACTCTCAGGCGATAGTTGTCTGGCGCAGTGGACGCGTCGCCAAAAACAACATCCTGACGAAGCACGATTTCCCCACTGGCTATTACGCTGAGGGTAACTACACGAACGACTGCACGACACTCAAGGCACCGGAACTCAAGTATTGCGAAGACGCGACCTTCTGGAACCTCCTTGATAACTCGGGAAAATTCGTTGACCGAGGACTACTCATCAGTTGCGACGCAGGCCGTAAATCATGGAACACCGTCATGGGGCCTTTGAGGGATCCAGAGCCACTAGGGTCCCTTTGGTTATACGAGCCGGGGAGGAAACTCCAAGCGGGGCAGAAACCGCCTCCAGAGAGGTTTAAGCGCCTTGAGTTGAAGGGCTACCCGGCCGGCCACGACTTTCACCCGTTGGGCGTAGAGATCTATCCCTCGTACGTAGGAGCACCATCCAACCTCTATGTGATCAATCACGCTCGGGAACGCACCGTCATCGAGCAATTCACGCTGTCGCCCTCCGCGCCCACTGTCGCGACCCATGTCCGCACAATCACCTCGCCCTACTTTGTCTCTCCCAACTCTCTCGCGCTCACCTCCCCGGACTCCTTCTACGTGACAAACGACCACCTCCTCACTCGGCGCCTTCCCTACGTCGGTAACGTCCTTGCAGTCATCGAATCCGTCTTCGCGCTTCCCTTCGGGTTTGTCTCGCATGTTACCCTTACCCCCCATTCCACTGACAACGCCGACACACCCACGCCCGCGATCAAGGAGCACAAATTTGCTGTACTCTTTATTCCTTTCCCCAATGGCATCGCCATCTCCCCCAGTGGCACCCACCTCGCCCTCTCCTCTACCACCCTTGGCCGGGTCTCTATTTTCGCCCGGGACAAGGCCACTCATGACATCAAAGGCCTTGTTCAGTCCGTTCCCGTCCCCTTCACGCCGGATAACCTCCACTACACACACGATGGAGAGTCGCTCATCGTCGCTGGCCACCCCAACTTCCCCGCCCTCACAGCCGTTGCCGCAAACAAGACGGAGGCCGCTGCGCCCAGTTGGGTGCTCTCGATCGCGATGCAAGGCACTGAGTTGAAGGAAAACTTCGATACGAAGGCCCCTGTGTCAGCGAGGGGCCTTGTGCCGGCTGTACATAGCCGTGAGGTGACGACGTTGTTCCAGAGTGATGGGTCAGCTGCTGGATTCTCGTCGTCGGCGACGGGGCTCAAGGACTCGATCACGGGTAATTTGTACATTTCTGGTCTGTACGCAGAGGATGGTTTGCTCGTCTGTCGACCATCATCATGAGGACTGAAGACTCAATCAGTACCACGAAAAAATCAGCCAGGACTTGGCATTGTAATTTATCATAATATCTTACGATTTTCTACAACGAGCATCTCGTATCTATATCTCAACAGCCCAAGCAATACGATATGAGAAAACGGGTACTACGTACATAAAATTCATCAACAATTCATCAACAAGGAAAATCATAAAAGTATCGTAATGTGAATCCAGAGGGCGGGATTAGGATTAAGTGAAGATGTATCGCGGAGATATACACAATGGTACACGGGGGTAGGTATTTGGGGGCATTGCGACACAATGGGAAAAGCAAGAAGAAAGCGCGCAGGAAAAAAATAAAATAAATAAATGTAATAGCAGCAATATACATTCTTAGAAGAGACTAGGTAGAAATGAGCTACGCATGGGGTTAGTTAGGGAAACCAAAAGGATGATTAGCACTCACACAGCGCTCATGCCGACTGCAAACGCGGCTACACCCCATACAAACGACCTTGTTCTGGGCTCTAGTTGGAACCTTGCAACCCGATTGTTGGTCGCAATCGCACGCTCGCCGACTTCAGGCTCCTTAAAATCAAACTTAAGAGGTTCCACCTCATCTTCGCGCGCGCGCTTGAGCTTCGTTGGTACATCGACCGCATCCTCCGTCTCCTCGTCTTCCGACACTGCGGTGTTGGTAGGTGCTACGTCCCTCTGCTTCTTGAGGTTCTGGATCAACTCTTGCTGCTCCTGAATATCCTGCTGTCGAAGTTCCGATCCTGTGATCCCATCCTCGATGATCTCTGAGTCCTCTTCCACAACCGTCTGATCCGATCCCTGCGGCGTCAATGCCTCCTCATGTCGTGCCAACTTAGCAGTTCGGGGTGTCTTTGGTATAGATATGAGCGGGGCGGCGGCGGCTGATACCGCAGCGGGACTCTTCGTGCGCATAGACCGTCGTAAAGACGGCGTCGATGCCACCGGGGCAGGGGCTGGCACTGGTGAGGACTCCTTCCTGCGTTTGGCGGGGTTGGGTGCAGCCGTAGGCGACGGTGTGGGGAGGGTCCTCGATGGGGGCTTGACTGTGGATTTAGCTGGTGTTACGTTTTTGGCAACGACGGTGGGTACTGAAGGAGTGGTAGTGTTGCCTGCAGCTCCGGCCTTGCCGGACCTTCTGTACGAGGCCTTGGGGTCTGGTGTGGCCTCGACAACAGCCTTGATGAGATCACCCAAGGCATAGGCGTCTCCGATAGTTTGTGCGAGCGAGGGGCTGACCCAAGTGCCTGCTAAACGTGTCACCTGAGGGTTATGCGGCCCGCCGTTGTTCCCAGATAAATCATGATTCTCCTTCACCCATTGCAGCTCGCTCTTCTCTTCATGCTCTGGTGCGTTGGGAAATGCGGCTCGAAACATCGTTGTGAGACTGACAGCACCCGTATCGAACCGCCGTAGGATGAAGGCATGCCCAGATGGCTGTGAAACATCAGACTTGGTCAGTGGAGTGTGTCAGGAAACATACTGTTGGTGTCTCGATCTTCATTCTTCCGACCTACGAGAATTTCGGCGTAAGCGAAATATCTACGCGCCATGCACGAGGTGGTGCACTCACGAGTATATCTTGACCCTGGCAATTCAGGATCTGATACTTGACTGGAGGCAAAATACCTGAAGTCACTAACAACTGGATTAGCGATGCCACTACGATCCCGACAAAACTCACAAGTCAAGGGGATGTGTGGGTTTGCATGGCGAACGGGCAGGGGAGGTCGGGTTGACATTTTGTATCGAGACTTGGTTGAGCGTTAGGAAATGTGTGGCAGAGAGTGATAGGGGATTCAAACATTAGGCCTCTACAATAAACATACACAATTACGGGGTCTTTTTCCCACGCATCTATAAACAACGAAAGTCCGACTTCGGACCGACCCCCGCGTGACCCCCTATACCCTCATAGCAATCATCTGGGGACGCCCGACCAGAGCCTCGACAAGTTCTTTCACTCCCTCCCACCATGCATGTTTTCCCCTCCGGTTTACCATATCCGCATGTTTCAGCATGTCCCGAACAGGCACCCACTCGATAGAGCTAGACTGGATCGTAATCACGGCTGCACTCTCCCCCGTTGCATGTCTTGATTTAAGCGGCTGTGCGTGCAGCAATGCATGATGCCGTTCGATAAATGACATGCACTTGAGTGACAGTCGCACAGCACGTGCCCTATCAATTGGAGAAGGTATGCCTCCCTGCAATGTGTGTCCTAGAGATGCCGACCGTGCATCAAATAGGGAGCCGCCTTCTTCTTTGAACATGTTGGTGATTACTTCAGTGGTGTACACCGATGAGGCTGCTTCGTTTCTAAGATTGTCACCTTACATGAGGATACCATGCATAACGATCTAACATTAAATCTCACCGAATGACAAGACGGCCTTCACTTCGACCTTTGACATCCAGACTGTACCTTGTCTTCAAGAACTTGACATCTCTGCGTAGTATATCCAAGTTCATTCCAACTTCAGGTGTGTATACCAAACATGCTCCGGTCTAGACTGAATCAGTCCTGATGAAAACAGACCACAAAAGATGGCAATTTTTCTTACTGCCAAAGCACCCATAGTTGCGATGTAGCCGCATTTCCCACCCTGTGTCTCGACCACAAACACCCTGTTTCTACTAGCGCTTGCACTCTGTTTGATAGCATCGCACGCGTCGACCAGGGCGTTTAGACTTGTGTCGCTCCCCAAACTGTACTCTGTCATCGGCACGTTATTACTAATCGTGGCAGGCAGGTGCACCATTGGAATGTGGAAAGCAGGATAATGCTTTCTCCCTTCCTCCAAAATCAACAGGGCATTGAATGCCTCAAACCCGCCAATCATCATCAACGCTTGGATGTTGAATTCCTGGAACTTCGCAGCTACTGCCCCAAGGTCAACGGAAGGCAAGGTCCGGTTGGTACCAATCTCAGATCCTCCGCGAGGCATCCAAGAGTCGACTCCGAGCCAGGAAAGCTCAACAATGTTGTCGTCGAGCAATCCACGGAACCCGTTGTTGATAGCAAGAGGCGTATGACCTTGCCGAATGCAATACCTGACAGCAGCACGAGTGGCCGCGTTCATACCACCTGCGGGTGCTCCCATACTACAGAAGGTTTTTAGTACCGGATCCTTAAGGGGATACGAATATGCTCACTGCACGAGCGCAATGCGAATTCTCTATGGGGTGAGGTTAGGAAGCATTAACATCCACCTAAAATTGCAATGTACCTGGTCTTTCGGTAATAGTTTTTCCTTCGACAGCGTCGCCGTGGCAATGAAGCCGTCCAAACTCTCGATGAATTCAGGGTCTCTCAGTGACATTGCCTTTTCGAAGTTCTTTTCGCTGACGGCCTGGGCAACAGCTCTAGTCTGCTATATGTATAAATATCGGAATAATTTAATAAGAGAAGCAGCCCACCATCTCAACAGCCTCCATAAGGGGAACCCTAGTTATCTTGTTCTCTTGAATGCCAATCATATATGAAGGTGTTTCTGGCGTAGACTCTAATAATGCGGCGACGGCTTCCACACCTTGGAGTGTAGGCTACAAAAGGACATTAGCCTGCGGGTGAGAATAAGATATGAGAGTAGTATTACCAAGATTCTGTCGAAGGCACAAGGCCGACCGCCTCTTTGAGTATGTCCAAGCGTTGTAACCCGCGTGTCGAGCCCAAGTCGGTCTGTAAGCACATCCTTGACATATTCTGCCCGGATAGGGTTCAAGTCAAGATCGTGCGCGCCTTCCGCAACAATCACGATCGTCTTTCGTTTGCCAACCGCGCGATGCTGAAAACGATGGGTGAGGAAGAAAACGGAGAATCTCTAAAAAGGAACTCTACTTGCATCTTGTATGGCGGCACACATCTCGTCTTCCCAAGGTTTGCCTTTTGGGGGGCGTTCCGGAATGAAAATAAAGTCCGCGCCGCCACTGGAGGTACATCATAGACTATCAGAAGCGAGTCCAAAGTTGCAGACCTGGAGACGTACGCGACTCCAGCAAGGAGAGCCAGCCACCCACAGTGCCGCCCCATGACCTCCAAAACAAACGCGCGAGAGTGGCTGAATGCGGTCGAGTTGATGTTGTCAATGGCTTCACAGATACGATGCAAAGCAGTAGGGGCACCGATAGTGAGATCCGTCATCGACATATCATTGTCGATCGAACCAACCAGCCCGACAATCTTAAGGTGGGAGTGGGCGAGGGCTTGTGCTTCGGTGATTTTTGCTACACATTGAAATACTTGAGCGTGTGTTGTTAGCGAGATAAACATATGAGACGTACACTGCGACAAGAGTTCAGCTACGAGCTTGGGCCATTCGGCTCTGAAGACATCTGCACCCGTAAGGGAGCCGTCTCCACCACAGACAACAAGGGCATCGATGCCTTCTATGATAAGGTTGTGGGCGGCGGCTAATCGCCCTTCCACTGTCCTGAACGCCTTGGACCGCGCGGTACCAATGAGAGTACCCCCCTAAAGTAAATTAAGTCCACGCTATCTGAACCCATATGAGAACACAAACCTCGGCAAACCATCCACGCACATCGTCCCATCCAACCCTTACTATGTATCTCCCCTTTAGCGTCTTCCCACCAACATAATCACCAGTGCCGTCTTTCAAAAGGTGGCCATCGCCGAATCGCAGGCTGTTGAGAAAGCTCGGTGCTACTTCCTCCAAGGGAGGGGCAGAAGGTACTTCTGGAGTAGCAAGGCCTTGTGCTTTCAGGTTGTCCACATATTCCGAGTTTCCTCGAACAAGTCCCTCGTAGCCCTCCCTTACAACCCATGTTTCACAGCCTCTACAAATAGCTACGCGTCAGCCGACTGGAGAGACAAGATAGGAGTTGGAAAAGTGCATACTTCAGGATTCCCGCTTTGACTACAGCACGCACCACCGCGTTCATCCCTGCGCTGTCACCTCCCGAGGTGAGGATCGCAATCTTCATTTTGATATTTTCGTTCGTGTCTCGGGTGTATTGTTATCGTTAATCTTTGTCGATTATGAGGGTTACGGTAGGTATAGGGGAAGATCCTGGGTGGTCTGTGCGAGTGGGAGATAAGGTGGAGAGTGTATGATAAGTCTATCGTGTGGGTTCTAGATGAGAGATGACTATGCAGAGCCGAATTGAGCCCGCGACCCAGCACGCCTGAATCCGCCTAAGATAGCGGAATGAAATGCAAAACACCGAGACGGGGACTCAACTCCTCCCTTGTCGTTCTTTCTATATGTCCCTGGGTTGATTCCCATCTTTTATCCAGACATATGGCCTTGTACCGATTTTTCACGAACGTGCAGTGATTGAAATCACTACGTTTCTAGCAGGAATCTTCTCCGATCACGCATCGGAGTCGAGCACTCTTGTACATCCACCCAACCCATTCAATTCAAATACAACATCAGGCTGTACAAACATATCGTGCAGACCTCCTTATATATCCAGCGAGAACGTAACATTCCCAACGATGACGGCGCTGTCCGATAGGACGATGGTGCTATTGGCCTCCCGCGCCCCGACTCCCATCGTCACTGAAAATGATGACCTTGCGTTCCAGCCATATATCGCTCTCACTAGACGGCCGGAGGGATCTAGAAGTCGAAGGAACAGCCCCATAGAAAGGATGAACTGTGGACCTTGTTCCCTACTCAGAGTCCCCGCAATTCCTCAAAATGCCTGGCTCTCGGTACATTGTGGATGGCATAGTTTGTTACGACGATGGAGCTAGAATCCTCGCCTCAATATCCTGTTTGTCGTTCAGGACCTTCGTCCCCGCAGAAACACCCTCGCGACCATGTGTATTCAGATACCGATAACCATGGGGCCTGATACGATGAGGGTGGTCGTTCTAGATTCGCCAAGCGACCTTCCGATTTGACCGCCTCTTCGTCGTAATCGAACGCTGTCGCCGTATCCTCCATTCCTTGTCTAGTTTGGCCCAACTACGAATGATTTTCGTTTTCCTGACCATAAATAGAGCTAATTGGTACCCGCGAGTTATCGCGCCTGCTACGTTATTAGACTCGTTCACTCGTTCTACACGAGGTGGAAGACCTTGATTTTTTTGTGGTATACGCTGGATCCTTGGGGTTGATTCATATTTTAGACCAGATGCGGTTCGTCCTGCTGATGACTCTGAGTTAGATTCGAATCCCCTCCGGTGGATTTTGAGAGAACGTGATTTGCATGACCTCAAGATGTTGCTGTTTCATTTGACGTCTGCGACGGCCTTCTACTGTTTGACGTCCAGGAGCGGCTCAAGCCCTTGGGAAGTTCTCGTGCAGTCCACCCGTTGACCAACAACCTATTCTCAACATCCCCAGAGAGTGAATGCAACCGGGAGGGGAGGTAGGATTTGCTTGGGTTGATTTGGTGGTCGATAACATCCGCTTCGTAACCCCTTGTGTCAATTCCTGTCGTCTTTCTTCTCAATGAATAACCTGCGAAAAGTTCCGAAACTCCGTCAATAATATAACATACAACAAGGTATGTCATGATATACATATGGTGTTTTAGAGCCCAGATGCACAAATCCCTTACCTGAATGTTCCTGTGTGTGCCAATGTGTCCACGAATTTTCAGGCATTGATATTGTTGCTAGGCGCAACAGAACCGGTAAAGCCCCTTCGTTTACCAGAGCCTTGCGGCCAGGGTCAGACGTTTGCGCGAGGATCTGGCATACCAGAAAAATATTCCCAATATTGAGAATTTATTACACTGTGTTGAGGGCTGTGAGGGTCAAGAACAAATTGATATTTTGAGGTTCAAGGTATATGTAATATTCACCTTAATCACGCAATAAGATATGGCTACTGTTCCACATTCAATACTGAGAGGACTGCATCGCGATTTCGGTTGATGAGCCCAACATACTTGTATACATCGAAGAGTAATTGAGTATCCTCCAAAATATCACAGAATACGGGAGGGTACTTTTACACGAGCCGATCGGGGTGATCGGGTGCTGTCAAGAACAACGTCGAGAGTGCGGGAAGACAAGTACATTGTGTCGCCGTTCCGTTTGCAATCGGGGCCCCCACGTTTTTTTAAGAAGCGCTAGAAACTCACGCCACAATGCATGCCAGTGAGTTCCCAATTCCATCGTTCTCCCAGGATTCCAGTCTCATTGCAGACGAGCTTTCGAGTTCTCTCTTTATGTTAGGCCATTTCACGTGGTGTTGAAGTAAGAATCTGCTTGATCGTAGAGTATGAAGCTGATTGGAAGCTTTGTGGAGAATGGTGTCTGTAACGTGCAGCGACTCTGAGTTGTGGAAAGCCTGGCTGGGTCTTGCATCGCGCAGCGAGCTGTCATTTTGACAGTATCGCGTGATATGACCTCTGAGTCACATGCTAGACGTGTCTTCGGCTCCGACTCCGAATCAAAGTTATCAAGCAACATCATGGCGCATACTAGACTCAATGAGAAAGAATCTAATCCAAATCCTCACATCAACTTTATTTCAGCTCTTCCAAACCAGAACCCTACAGAATATGAATTAGCCCGACAAGTTTTGCGCGCCCTTGCTGCCCAAGTTCGACCTGTGATGAAAGCACATGGGTTCACAGTCAACAGCTTCGAAGAGGTAATATCTTGGACTGCTACTAGGACCACTTTCTGACCTTGGCAGATAGTATGAACACAACAGTGTATTCGCTGGCAGAAACTGGAATGCCGGTGAAACAATTGGTAAGACTATTGGCGCAAATGAAGAGTACATTGTCATAGCTTAGAGCAAAGAGCTTGTGCTACGCCGACCAGATGGCACTTTCCTTCCAACATTCTGGCTGATGAGCACTTTCTGCCACGAGGTTTGTCGGCTTACCTCAAGATTGATTCATCAATTCACGAGTTGCTAACACGGGGGAAACCCAGTTGGCCCACATCAAGGTACAATTTGTTTCGACTGGCAAGGTCTCCCAATGTTCATGTTCCTTCATAGCACATGAATCACGGCAATGGATTCCAAGGACTTTGGAAAACACTCAACACTGAAGTGCAAAGCCTTCAGAACAAAGGCTATTACGGAGACGGTACCCTTTGAGTTTATTTCTTCCACTAACCTCCTAATGATATCTTAGGCTACTGGTCATCTGGAACACGCTTATCGGACTCATCCAGGGTGGCAGGGGACGGGATCGCAGCTGGGGACCTACCTAAATACGTGGTACGCCTGAGCAGTACCATCGTGATTGTTCCAATATTAATTACGGGGGATGAACACAAAGTGTGGTGGTGCCCAAAGTCGAACGCGGCCAAAAGGCCTCCGGCAACGTCAGGCACGCAAACCCCGAAGCACTATCATAACTGCTTCTACAAAGTCAGGGCGACAAACAGCAAAACCTCGCAAGGCTGGTATGAGGGTCAAATCTAATAATGCTTTTGTTGGTGAAGGTGCGACATTGGTAGAAAGAGATGGAGAAGGGAAGATTCAAGGCAGAGGGACGGGCTTCGGAAAACAGGCCTCTAGGTACAGTTTAACATTATTCGCTACAATATTTTTTGACCGTTTTGTAGCAAGCGAGCCAGAGAGGAAAGAGCTTTAGCAATAGAGAAACGTCTTCGAGCCCTGGAAGGTAAAGGAGAAGGTAAATTAGATTCAACGAACCTACCATATCCATATAGCCCAATTAAAGTTTTCATAGCCTCAACCTTGACCCTAGGAGCAATATCCAAATCTCCGCCTAGCTTTGGTATATCCGAATTGGATGAGCTCGAAGACGATGAGGAGCCGATCGATGAAACAGATTATGACCGTCGACAAACGTTGTTGTCATCTGAACAAGATAACGACCTACAACACTTAAAATCCGGCAAGCTGTGGGAATCCATTGAACATGACTGTGATGCCAACAAAGGAAGCAAAACAAGTGCGGAGGGTTCACTTGGATGTGATGTTCCTGTGTCTTCTGGATCGGCTGGTACAAGCAGGAACTCCTCAAAAACATCGTCCAAAATGAAACGGAAGCGCTCGGGGGATGATGGCCCCAGGCTTGGAGGTTTGTTGGTCTCCTTTCATGTCGCCGACGTTTTGTTTAACATCTTCACGCCCTCACTTGGCAGTACCAGCAGTGGAGAAACCTCCAACAAGCTCTTCGACGGTCCCACTGGGTATAGGCGGGTTCGTCCATTCTGAAATGGATCTTCGAAGAAAGGAATCTCTGGGAATGGCGCCCGTTAAGGGTGGTGGCCGAACTCTTGGACCACATGTAAGGGAGTCAAGGAACGCTTTAGGGCCAAGGGCGAAGACCACGCAAATTCCGGTCACTCAACCTCAGTGGTATTGTCTTGTGTGTACTTTGTAAGTCTAACCTTGACAGCCATCTGACCTTCGTTGATCTTCGTTCGTACTCACAGTCTCAACGAGGCAGGCCACCTTGCCTGTTCTATTTGTACAACACCCCGGACTGAAGAGACTTGATCAGAATAATAAATGGATGACGTTAATGTCCTCAGTATCACCCCTAGTGTACTACACCGATTCCTTCTTGAGAACAACACAGACGATGTCTTGTTCTCCATCGACGCGACCTTGTCCGACTTTGGGCCTAAGCTCAATGCTATGGAATTTGTCCATCAGTAATCTTGGTTCTGGACCTTTCCCAGCATCGCTCTTACTTCTCCAGGACTTCAATGTTGATGTATATGTGTTATGATATACATTCTTGTCTTTTATATTCCTGTACTTTCTTCACATTTTCTGACTCGTGCTTTTTTTTTTCGTGTGATTCGTCTCTTACTACTGCTAGTTGTTTTTCAAATAAAGGTACACAATCATATTCTTTTAGTACATACATAAGCATAAGTGCATTTCTACGCTCAATTCAGTGTCATGGTTCGTTTATCTCCAGCAACTGTAAAAGCTTCAGTACGAAGGGCAGGAGTAATGAAAAAAAGGCAACCCACAGGATTTCATGGTCAGCGACGGCAATCTCGCTTCCTCCAAAAGCAACATTACAGCCATTCCTATCAGAACAGAGATCAACAACAAACGAATTAACAATTTGATGTTACGTACAGGTGCTCCCCTGCTTTGCCGGGGATGCGGATACCGTTGATCACAGCTGCTCCATGGTAAAGCTTCGCCCCATTCTCTTCATACCCTCCTTCGATCGGACGCTTTCCTGGGGGGATCCTGCCATATGATGTGGGTACCCATTCCATAGTCTCCGGGACGAAAGGAAGTAGGTCGTATCGTCCATGATGACCATGTTCTTGTCCACCCCATGCGACAGACACAAATGGCTGGAGATGCGGGCCGATCTTGCATGGATGGACTGATGTCTCGAAGAGCGCTGATCCTATGAAGATGGGCGATGTACCATCTGAATCCCAGAACGGCGGCTGGCCTGTCTGGTACGGGTCGGCAAAGGCTTCTGTGGTGCTAAGAGGGAGGCGATAACCAGATGGTGGCGGGGGCGCACCACCCTGGGTGTGGGGTGCTGAAGGAGTTCCTGGGAAAGGTGGGGGAGCGTCTGAGAAGCCAGGAGAGCGGCTTGCCTCGAATTGTGGTGGGACGATGGGAGGGGAACTGAATTGTTGGTTGCCGCCGTACCCGTACATTGGAGCTTGAGGGTTCGCGGAAAAGCCTGATCCTGCAACATCCTTATGCGCCTTCCCGTCTTTATCTTTATCCTTCTTATCCTTATCCTTGTGATCCCTCTTGTCCAACTTGTCTTTATCCTTCTTATCTTTACCTTTATCATCCTTCTTGTCTTTGTCTTTATAACTCTTGTCTTTATCCTTTTTATCCTTATCCTTCTTATCCTTCTTCTTCTCTTTCTTATAACCTCTAGAATCTCCAGACTCCTCACCTGATGATCCGGATGAGTCAACACTTTTGCGACGAGGAGACATTGGGAAGTAGTGTGGATGTGGTTAAGGTATCAGATTGGTTAGATTTACAATGTCGCTGTTTATAAATATGTTCGGAGTTGGCATAGCACTGGTGACAAGGCTGTGTCATGGAATTTCGATGATACAAATACACACACAACAATCCGAAGTCATGGACCTCATACTCATCTTTGAGGACCGGGCGGGAGGTCAAATTCTTCAAACTCCCAGTCTTTGGAATTAATAGAAGGTAGGCCGAGCGAAGATTTTCCTACAAGCTGTGTACGGGTAGGGGTTGGTGGTTGCCCAGCAGTTGGCTGGTTTATAGATGGGCTTGATCTTAAATCGTTCGTTGGACTGGTTGAATCATGAAGGGACACTGACTGAAGGGAGCGGGACAAGGAGCTATGACTTTGTCAATATCTAGGTGCAGTGTTCATTAAAAATAAAAAGAACCCACTGGATCTCTTGATTGCGCAGGTGACTCCAATTTTTGCATGCTTCCCTAAATTGAACCAAGATCCCTGCCAAGTCGTTGTAGAACTGAAAAGAACATGTGAACAAAAGGATAAAAAATGAAAATGAAAACGCGTTAGCGCTTCACCTTGAATCCCTCGTCCAAGTTCCGCGTTATCTCGCGATACTTGTGATAAGCCAAGTCAAGTGACTGCAGTGCGTGTTCCCTATCTTTAACTGAAGGGTCGTCTCTCCGACACTGCAAAAACGACTCATTCCGGCTCTATACAACGTGTATGATTAAGCGCCGCCATGTGAATCGGACTTGTAGTTAGGTTACATACCTGGATATCGGACAAAATACCGTTCTGTTTCTGGTCAATTTCGCTCATCTCCTTGAGGAATTTGTCATATTTGGCAAGTTCTTCATCAGATACATCCTCAAACATAGCTGGCTCTACTTCCACGAGGCGCTCGAAACCAGAAGATACCTTCAATATCCGATCACGTATGTCATCTGCATCCGCCAGCGCTTGTGCTCTCCGGATGAGTTGGTCTCGAGCCCGATGAAGATCGTCCAACGCTTCAATCAAAACGCGCAAAGCACGGGCTTGTATTTGTGTTTGCTTTCCTTGCGTCGTGGCATAGGCTGTAGATGAGATCGTGGAAGATGGTACAGATGCTTCCAGATCCTCCTGCGAGGCAGGTGAACCTTCTAACCTTTTCGAGAATAGGTATACGGGCCACATACCTCACTCCAAGTCAACTCCATTATATTTTTTTCCCAATCGTCCCACTTCTGGCGGACCGTTTCGTCGCTTGTGGCGGCTTGCGCCAGGATGCTTCGGTATCGTTTCTCCTTTTCAATCAGCTCTACGTTGGCCTCGTGGGAGGGTAATCTGTCAAGGGGATTGTCCTTCCTCGCGGCCTCATCCTCAGAAGCCTCGTTGTCCAGAATATCCATTGCCTGACAAGAAGGTCAGAGACAGTCGGTCAACAAAAGGGAGCGGGAAGAACGGGTTTACCTCTTCAAGAATGGCTAGATCGTGCTGCGCCAATCGCTGTACATCTTCGATTGACAGCTCGATCTTCGTCGGGCCATTCTCAAGTCGGACTTCTTCAGCTTTCCGCAGTAAACTGGGGGGGAGTCCAACCGGGCGTTCCAGGGCCTCCAATGCTGAGGGCAAATTGAGTATCCGTAAGGCTCTGTTATTTGATGTCAATCATTTGCGTGAAGGAGAGTTGAGATGTTTACTCGTTGGCTGCATCTTGTTGTTCGCGTGCGACACCTACGATTTTCTCCTTGATCAAGTTTTGTTTTCTGTCATCATATATATCTTGTGTGACGGGATGGAGGTTGGTAAACTTCCTGCCAAAGGAAAGTTACGGAGAAACTGACTTATGGCCTCCTTGGCACCCCACCCTACCAAATCACCAAATATATGTTTTGGGCCAATGAGTGACACAGGATCGACCAGACCGGATGGCGGAATAGATGACACAAGATTGGCGGCTACGATGGCCGGGAGTGCCGATGCGGCAGGAACGTCGTGGTGGTATATGAGATCATTATCCCGCTCCGCTCGTTTGAGGTTCTTCTGAACAATTTCGAGTAGAGACTGATATAATGAAATTAACCAGGTATAGATGTGCATCTCTAACATGGCCTACCTGTACATCCTGTAAAACTGGCTGCGCAATCCGTCCACGGCGAGCAATGTCATAGGCTTTCTTTGCTTTATCCTGTGCCTCGATCAGCCTCGCAATTTCGAATCCATACCTGTGAGGGGGGGCGGTCAATTTAACCACACTACGCACATTAGCATTAGTTGTTACGCTCGGACCTACTGGTCTCGATCTCATCCATACTCTTTCTGTACTGGGACACTGCTTCGAAGTGATGAAATTTAGCCTCAATGTGGGGAAGCCAGTCCTAACAGCTACTTGAGCGGAGTGGAAATTTGACATTTTAGTCACATACAGATGGGAATAGATGCTTGATCGGGGGAAGTGCATGGCGGATCGTAGAGGCAGCCGACTGATACAACGATGCGGTCTGGCAGAGCGGCGTTCGTTCAGTTTGTTTGCGGTAGACCGGAACGGTTGAGCCTCACCCGAGCAGCAACTTTGGAAATAAGTCCGTTTTTATATTGATCTGAATAAAGCGTGGGTGGAAGTTAATAATTTGCGCTAGTGGCAACATACTGAGTTTAGCCATCTGCCATGAACACTCCTGTGCTTGAGCAAGCATGAGCCACTCGAGACCCTGCACAAATGCGTCTGAAAGATCCAATGGAACTTCATCGTCATCAGGAGAAAAAACCAGCTTGGGTATGGCAGATGACTTCAAAAACGATAGCGTCCCTGCCGCATACTAGCGCCCATGGTAAGTTTTTCTCAAATAACTGCTGAAGGCACACGACGAACCTGATAATTGGCAGTAGCCCGTTTAATCCCATCTATCTTGGAACGGTCTTCGGAAGCTGCTAGTTGGGAGTACAAGGCAGCAAGATTGAACAGGACGCCACAGCGCTCAAACGCGAGGTTCTCCAACGTGATTGGCACCCTTGAATCCTGGAACGCTGGAGCGTATGCGATGTCGAGTTGGATCTGCGAGCTTTAGATTCAACACCTAAGATAACGAGACTGTAGTCTCACATCTGTCGGTAGTTTGGTCAATATTGACACGAGCTGGGCGTGATAACTTGTAGGTCATGTTCAGTTGAGGTACGAGAAAAATCATGGAAATCCAGACGGACAGGAGGGCCGCATTGATTCTGTCGACGTGTACCACGCCTCCTACTCCATCTTTCCGAAGGTTCTGCCAGAGGTTGATGTCGTCTTTGAATTCGTCGGGGTGAGCTCCCCCGTGACTATAAATGTAATTTCGCGCTGCCTCCTTGACATTGATTGGGTATGTCTTTTTGAAAGGTATGGAGAGGAGATTAGGCATTACAAATTTTGCGTAATGGGGCACTGGTATTCAGCCGTTAGTTCTTGCTTCAAAGCGGGCTTCACTACCAGGTGCCTTGAACTTCATCGATCGATTTCCAGATTTGTTGTCTTTGTTGTAAAACCGATTCGTCGTGGGAAAGCCGTTCAGATGATGGCCGATCAATTCGGGATCTCCATTATCCGACCCCCGTTGCCGCGATGCCCTCTGTTAACCAATCACTGTCAGATTGAACTCTAAGATTTCCGGAGACGTGAGTGATTCAATCAATCCACGAATATACACAACGATAAGATACGACAGATGTATGCCTCCAAAATATCAGCTGCCGGTGACCGAGGCATCATTGCCGCATAAAAGCCTTGAACTGGCTCGAAAACTGACTCAATTTGGCCAGGGTCATAGGGTAACACTCTCGAAAGACGAAAAAACTTTGTATCGCATGCCCATACATAATGTTCAGTGCCGGTATTAAACACCCCACAGCCCCAGATTTTAATGGCCAGCGCGTAATCACCGCCACGAATGCATGCACCAACTAGGCCGTTGCCTGAACCTCCGTGGGTCGTGGTAATCCAATTGCACTTGATCAAGTCTGGTCCACCGCTGGAAGAGGTAGAGCGCTGGAATCATGCCCCGCACACGTGAATCACTGATATTCCTGACTTCACAAAGCATAATTTTTCCTCCGGGGGTCGGACTCAATGGAAGACACAATCTGTCAATGTGTTGCCTCGTTCCCGCTGTTCTTTGGAGCTCAACCTAATTGAAACAGACCCGTTACTTGTCTATATAAGAGAGGATGTGGACTGCATTTACTCTATCACCATACTATCACAATGCTGCACACAAACCCGTCTTTCAACTTAAAGTTCCCTTCCGTGTCACCTACGCAAGAGAGTAACCCTCCTTCTCTGTCGTTTAGGCCAGGGCCAGGGCCAGTCCCCCCGTCCAATGCCCCGAGCGCTGAACTGAAAGGCCCACCGCCGTCCCGCGTCCCACAGCAGGGAAACTTGCCTGTACGCAATCCCATGAAACTTATACACATTGTTCATTCACACTATCTCTTCCTTAGATTGGGGCACTCGCTCGGGTACGTTGCACCTTTGAACTTAATCGATACAACCTCAACATTGTCGATAGAACGACAAAGTAACCGTCCTCGTTAACGGCCGCGGATGGGCAATAGGGATCATTATCGCTGTCTTGGGAGTGTTGGACTCGGTAAGCCGTTCGTCATGTCAAAGGAGGCACGACGGCAGAATGACATGACGTTGCTCTCGTTCAGTACGCCGGGCTTCAGTATACAGTTCAATTCCTTCTACCAGGCGAACAAAGCTGGCAGACGGGAGACTTCAGTGCCGCCGACGTACGTCCCAAAAATAATTGGGGACGGCAATGATTTTATGTTGTCGACGTCCGTTATCTCAACGCGGAGCCAATGCCAACCCTTGTAGGCGCAGACACAAGCGGGACGAATCCAAATACTACTTTCCTCTTTCTCGCCCCGTCGTATCTTACATCAGAATATCTGGGTTATGTCATTATACCTACATGGCAATCCGGGACTCACAATTACTTTCCCATTTGATAAATATACTTCTGGGGGTGTTTAGAAAAACGTGTGATGATTTCCCCGATGGAAGGACGGGGCTGATCATGATCAATAGGCGCCTCGATCTCACCTTTCTCCAACTGGGCATGGCCCCGGTCCCCGATATGAATTCAGGTCCGAGATATAGTTCATAGCTATACGGCTGCGTCTAGAATCATACATCGCGGCTCCTTTGCAAGAAGGTGTTGGGAGATGATATTAATGAGATGCGCAAAAGCGAGGACCAATCAAACCTTTCCCTATTCAACGATACCGTTCCCCTTCATCTACCTCTACAACCTGTTTTATATTACTAATATCTTATTTCCTGATAGATTTAGGGTCGACACGCAGGCCAAAATCCCCCCTTTATCGATCGTCAGGCCCACGCCCTCAGACGGCTGTACTGGATTATCAACGTATAGGCACGTAACAGATCGTCAACAAGTACAAGAGCATGAATTATCCACCTTGGGGCGTCGTCCTGACATTCAATGGAAAGGAAACCGATCATTCTCAAGGCCGACCGAAATGCTGTTCGTCCCACAGGGCAGCAGTGCATCCTTCCGCACCTAATGTACGTTATGCCTGTTACCACCTGGGTGTGGGCTGCAAAAATGGCTGAATTTATCGTATTACTGGTGGTATTACTATGTTCACAAACGGATCCAGCCCGGCCGCTTCCCTTTGACTTACATGTTGCTGGTTGGCTCGAAGAGCCTTGAGCTGTCAGACTTGTATCAGACTCACATGGGGTTCAAAGAAGTTCCTTGCCAGGAACCGTGGCGACGATGGTCATTCATCCGATTTTGGTAGTATACCGTCACTCCGCCGTGGCGGTTAACGACTTCGATTTTGTTCCCCCTTTTGGTGCTGGGCATATCTCGAATAATACGATACATGCTTCGGTTGCCCGCGAAGATGTGATACTTCGCTCTAGGAAGTCCAAAAAAAATCGAACAATCTTGAAATTGGGGTCGCAAACCCGGTCAAACCTTAAACTTTCGACCGAGAATAGCTTTTTGTTGAGCGATCAATTGAACACCCCACCGCCCCACTCTGTATGGTTTGCTTGGGTTGAAGACGGTATGTCGCGATCGCGGGAACTTCGCGAGTTACGCCTCCCACAGCCATGTCATCCCAACCGGCTCAATTCTATACACCCAATCAGGCAAGATCTGTGGCTCCACAAGGCTGATGGTTCGTAGACGGTTTGTCCATTTTGGGGGAGATTTGCTTAAGTTTGAGCGGGTTGCATATCTGCTCCAATGTGTTTTATTCAGGCCCACGTGGATTGGAGCATATGTACTTGGGAAAATTTAACGAGGGGGCGTGGCGAGGGGCGAGTCCTGAGGCCTGAGGCACCGTACCTAATCAAAAGACCAAACCTAGTCCGTGGGCCCTGTAGCGGAAGAGACGACATGGAATGGGAGCCCTATCATTTGGAGGTGTTGTTGACATGCATGATAGAAAAAAGAATTGGGGTTTACATTTTGGTTACAATTTTATTGGCAAATGAAAAAGACGAGGGGTCGCGTCATGGGGGTGGGGGGGGGGTTGCTGTCAATCAAGACGATAACCTTTTACAATAGATAGCTTGGGACCCTGAGAATCGATATCAATGAATGGAACTACTACAAAGGGAGAGTGAGCCCATTTCCGCCTTGGGATCGCGGGCAGGCTTGCAAGATGTCGGATAGCCTCGAGCGTGGGGGCTGGCGGGCATGTAGTAACTCGGAGGTCGCGATATCTTCCTTTCTACCACCAAAAACGAGTCACGATAAGGACGCTCTCCAGGATATTATGGAAGTGACTTGCATGTCCATCATCGCTCTTCGAAATCGCTGTTTACCCGACTTAGCCTCAGGGTAGAAGTGAAAATATGTCGCACAAGGGTGTGGGGCAGCAGCGAATACTTGTACGAAGATAGGAAAAAAAAAGGTAATAGTAGATGGTGCACTGTGGATATAATAACTTGGGCCATGGGTCATCACGCGACACATTGCGGCGGGAAAAAATTGTCAAGCAGATTCTTTCTGTATATAGGACAATGTGGTGTTGGCATGCACAGCTGGTGGCGGCCTTAGAATCGCCGTCACGTTTGGCAGAGAGGTTAGACGCGCTAGGAGCTTTATATTTTATTAACAGAAAGGAGGTCGATGATCATCAAAAATGGTCTGTATAGAAGGTTGTAGAACGGTTTCAAATGTATTTTCGTGTGGAAAGAGAAAGGAAAGGAGGTGGAAAGGGGACAGCCATTCGTTGTTGTTTGTGCGAGGGAGAAGCCGAATCGGTTTGGCGGTCGCATCAACAAATGCATCTGAGACTAATCGCGCTTGGCTATTCTACACTCGTTGTTCTCCACCATCTCCTTCTTGATACCCATCCCCTCCCGGGCAGCAGCCCTTTTCATATACCTCCAACCCATTGACGCTGTTGCTGGACTCCAAGCGCTGGTGCTGCTCTTGTTAGCCCCAGACCCAGGTTTCAACGGCTTCCCACCATAACCGCACACTCGATACACCACATCCTCAACACTTTGTCTATTTCACTGAACGAAAACCATGTCCTATCCTGACCAACCAGGATCTCCCGGAGGCATGTCTTCCCGCCGGCTCACCAACCGGAATACCAATAGGTACAGCGTAACTGCTCTGTTTAGCATGGCAGCGGAGCAGGACGTTGAAGTCGAAGATGATCTTGCAAGAGGTGTGCAATAACGTTGGTTCAAAGTCATAAATATTATTCTGACGGAATGTGATCTCCTCAGCACAGAAACGTCTCAGGGACCTGAAGAGCAAAATTTCTGCCCAGTCCAAGAAGAACTTCGTATTGGAGCGGGATGTTCGTTATTTGGATTCTCGTATTGCGCTCTTGATTCAGAACCGTATGGCATTGGACGAGGTGCGTACCAGTGTTGATGTGCGCTACAGACTAATATAAGATGTAATACAGCAACGAGAGGTTGAGCGAACCCTCGAAGATGTTGATCCCACAGAAGGCCATTACCCCGACGACCGGAAAATACAACAGTACTCCAATCTATTCTTCCTCCTGCAATCCGAACCCCGTCACATCGCGGCACTGTGCCGCCTAGTCTCCCTATCCGAAATTGATACTCTCCTGCAAACCGTTATGTTCACGTTATATGGAAACCAATACGAGAGCCGTGAAGAACATCTCCTTCTCACAATGTTCCAGTCTGTCTTATCTGCGCAATTTGAAACGGCCACCGAATTCGGGTCCCTCCTCCGCGCCAATACTCCTGTGTCACGAATGATGACGACTTATACCCGCCGTGGCCCTGGACAAAGTTATCTCAAGAGTGTTCTCGCTGAACGCATTAATAGCTTGATTGAGCACAAGGATCTCAATCTTGAAATCAATCCTGTTAAGGTGATCTTGGCTTCTGAAACACATCGACAGAAAATTCATCGAAACGCAGGTATACGAACAAATGATTAATCAGATTGAGGAAGAGACGGGGACCCTTCCAGCAAACCTACCTCGAGGTGTCGCACCGGAGATTGCGGCCGACAATCCAGATGTTCAAGCAATTATAGCTCCGCGACTCACAATGTTAATGGAAATCGCGAATAGTTTTCTTGCGACCATCATTGAAAGCATGGAGAGTGTACCATACGGTATCAGATGGATTTGCAAACAAATTCGCAGCTTGACGCGGGTTTGTGAAGCCCTTGTTTACGTCTCTGACTTTACTGACTAGTTTAAGTAGCGTAAATACCCGGAAGCAACCGATTACGCGATTTGTTCTCTCATCGGTGGCTTTTTTTTCCTTAGGTTCATAAACCCAGCTATTGTTACGCCCCAGGCGTACATGCTAGTCGAAGGTGTTCCAGCCAAGCACCCTCGCCGAACGTTAACCCTGGTAGGATCTTGACCTTCTTTGTCGTTTTGTTGCCTTACAGCTATTTTCAGATCGCTAAAATGCTCCAGAATCTGGCGAATAAGCCTTCTTATGCAAAGGAGGCGTATATGATGACCCTTAACCCATTTGTGGAGAACAATAAAGCCCGAATTAATCAGTTCCTCAACAATCTCTGTGAAGTCGGTGACTTCTACGATACGCTGGAGGTGTGTTCCTATATTTTTCATTCATGAATTTCGTTAACTGCTTGTAGATGGATCAATACATGGCTCTATCCAAAAAAGATCTGACAATCAACATTACTATGAACGAGCTGTACAACACACATTCGTTAATTCTCCAACATATCGAAACATTGGTTTGTTTGATTGATACTGTGCTTTTCATTTCAGCTAACTCCCACGTAGTCGCCCAATGATAAGCAACATTTACGCATTCTTACTGATGAACTGGGGCCCGCTCCTCCTCAAGTCCCTCGCAAGGAGAATAGGACAATCGAACTCAACTTGTATAGCCGCTGGGAGACTCCAGTTCAAGATATTCAGAGCGCCCTCATGGATTCAGTATCCTCGAGTGACATGCTATATATGGAAACAAAATCCATATTTGTACAACTCATTCGTTCCATTCCACATGCGGCAGAGAAACGTCCATACAATCTGGCCGCTATCGCCGAGCGCGCAGCAACGACGAAGGATGCCGTTCTGGTACGCAAAGGTATCAAAGTGAAGGAGATGCTCCGAGAATTGGAGGAGCAGAAGATTGTTGAACAATCTGATGGTTACAAGCTGATGCAGGAAGAGGTGGCTGCGGAACTAGTCCATTTGGGCAATTTGCGGGAGAAAGTTGTTTTGGAGACGAAGTCGCTTGAGGCGGTCTACAAAACTATATGCGACCACAACAACTACATGCGCTCACAGTTGGAACAGTACAAGGCTTATCTCCAGAATGTCCGCTTGACGGCGTCAAAGGACAAGGGCAGCAGCACCGGCGTAGGGGTTGTCACCGTCAATGGCAAGGAGAAGAAGCCTGTGAAAGCAGTGGTACTTGGTCCGTACAGGTTTACTCATGCTCAGTTGGAAAAGGAGGGTATCATCGTCGAAAGTAACGTTCCGGACAATCGGTAGGTCCATGGAATACATTGGAATGCCCGTTCTAACGTGCCGTTCATCAGCCGTCCCAATATTTATTTCAACATTACATCTCCAACTCCTGGAACGTTCATCATCGCGCTCCACTACAAGGGACGCGAAAAGGCCATCCTCGAGATGGACCTCAAGATTGATGATTTGCTTGAGAAGGTTCGCTTCATTTCTTGGTCCCAAGCTATGAGCTAAGCTGACATCGATCTCCACTGTGTCCAGCAAAAAGACAACAAGCATCTATTAGACTTGGAATATGTTCAACTTAACGTCCCCAAGGTGCTGGGTCTCCTTAAGAAAGTCTTTGCAAAGCGATGACCGCTTTGGTTTTTTATTATATCCTTAAGTAACGTCCCATTCCACTCTATCATCATTACTCTTTTTTTATGCGCTACCCATGCCCGATGCTGTTTATCATATTCGTTTCAACGTATTCTTGTTTCCTCACCCCTTTTCGGATGTATCATTCCAAACATGTAGTACAGGTTCCCTTGAGAACCGTTGTTTCTATTGAGCTGGTTCAAACAGATGTAGCAAGTAAGTATAGCTTCGTACACGAGCGGTGATTCAGCTCCAAAAGCGTCTGATATTGTATTGTATTGTGCAGTGCACGAAGCACATGCATGGAGCCGCTGTCAACGTCTGTAACCGAATTTGGCTTGTGATTCGTGATCGATCAAGCCGAAAAAGGCACAAGAAGGGTCGATAGAGTCTAATTCTCCAAACGCACCTCTTTCGCCTGTCAACTGTCTTTCCATTCGCATTTTTCTTCATTCCCCTACCTTCTCTACCTCTCGAATGTCCTACCGCTAATCTGGTGGGCATCAGAAATCACAATGTGGTCTTCGTTCGCTCTTTTCAACCTCTTTTTATTCACTTCAGCAAAATCCCTGAGCCCCCGGCTGGACCCTCGGACGGACCCAATAACCATTCCCATCCGCACGTTCTCTCCTCGAGCTCTCGCAGGAAATGACGGTGTAAGCTCGGGAATAACCCCTGTGACAATGTCGATGGATAAGCAGTTGGAAATGTTCTCCTTTTCTGGACTTTCTGATACTAAACTTGATCTATGTACAGGAGCTACTTTGCTGTAATCAATATTGGAGACATAAATTTTCGAGTAGCATTGGATACCGCCTCCTCAGACCTCTGGGTTATGTCCTCGGACTGTAATACGCACTCATGCACCTCCGTTCCACGATATCCTCTGACTTACCAGAGCCCGACTTTTACCACTGTCGATGGAAATTCTACTCAGTTCATGGCTAGCTATGCAGACGGAACTAGTGAGACTCCATGCTCCTTCAATGCACCATGATATTAATGAGAACGAAGTCGCGTCCGGGTTTGTGGCGAGAGAACGTGTCGAATTTGCCAATCTTACAATCCAGAATCAAGTGTTTGGTAAGGGTTCCCAAGTACACACCATCACGCAACCCGTTTTCATGTTTTGCGCTACAGGCATGATCACTGATTGCAACGTCACCATGACTGATCAAACTAGTGGCCTAATGGGACTCGGATTTCCGAGACTTTCTTCCATTGCCAGCTCTGTGACGAACTGTACGACCCCGAATCACGCAACGCTGACTTTCTTCTTTCTCACCTCTTTTTAATTGACAGCCACCCCATTCTTTGTGGCCCTAGCACAGCAAGGGCTTCTTGATTACCCTCTGTTCGGCTTTAGTTTGACAAGGAATGCCACCGGAACACTCAGCATAGGCGAGTTTTTACTCACCCTCCTGCCCAGCGTAAATATCTGAAATTTAAAGTTTTAAGGAGCAATCGATGCTTCTGTGGTTAAGAACGCCAGTCACATCGGCTGGAATAATGTAGTTGAATTCTCTCCTTTTTCCACCGAAAGCAACTCCTCGAGTTACCTTCAATGGGTCATTCCATTACAAAGTTTATCGGCGAGTACTTCATTTGTGTCCCACCCTGACTCGCATGCTTATTTGACGTAGGTGAACGGCACTCAAGTCACCCTCACACCCACATTCCCAACGTCAACCCACAACTCATCTTTGACCCTGTTTGATATGTACGTAACAACGTCCATCATATCAAATATTAGCTTACCACCCTTCAGCGGTGCTCCCGGAATTTATGGACCATTTTCGGATGTATGACCTTTTGCGAAGCTCTCCAAGCTCATCTGATTATATTCTAGGTGTCACGTATATTCGATCTCATTGATGGGGCTCGGCTGGTCGACTCAAGTATTTTCTACCCAAATTTGAATTTAATCTTCAGTCTCACAGCTCTTAGATGGACAATGGGCAATACCCTGTGACACGGTGGTACCAATGACTTTCACATTTGGGTATGTCATTTGCTTGCGTCTAACATATGGCGCACTGATAGCGTTGATTTTCAGCGATCATAACTACACGATGCAACCCTCTGACTACATCATTGGACCCGCCGCAGGGAACCCCAATATTTGCTTATCATGGCCAAGGGCACTTCCTCCGAGTGCCGACGGAATCGACTGGCAATTAGGTGAGCAATCATTACCCATTTGTATCCGGGTCACCTAACCTACCATCAGGCGACGCCTTCCTCCGGACGGTATATTCTATTTATAGGTATAAATACTAATTTTCCTCTTTTAATATTGCCAGTCTGATCCATAGGTAGTTATGGCATCAGCTTGAAGGAATCACCTATGATTGGTCTCTATCCTCTTCGCAACACCACTGACAAACCTGAGACGACGGACTCAGTTGCCTCGCTTTTGTCCTCTATGTCCGCCACGGTTGCAACGACAATACCAAACTTTCTCCTCCCGACGCCAACGTTCACAACACCGCCTTATACGTTTAATACGTCTGTTAGTGCTGCAATCGGCGGAATCGTATCCTCAGGTCTCGCCACAAGCACGTATCACCCCATTCTCAGCAAATTCAACGTATCTGCACTCCCCACAATTTCTCCAAGTCCGACCCTCGTAACACTCATCGTGACAGACGGTTCCGGTGCTATTGCAACATCCATTCAATCTATGGCGGCTGTCAGTGTCACGCTCGGTGTTCCCCCTGGATGGAATGCAGCGTATACGCTACATTCGTCACTCTTTACAACTCTTATGGTATCAATTGCCTCCTGGACGCTTGTGTACATGACAGACATTTTTGCGTGTGTATAATACAAAGGCGCTACGCCGGACAATACTGATATACTTCACTACCTATTACGCTGGAATATCTTGGACGTTGTCTCCAGGAGGAAGATTTTACATCTCAACACAGTGCCAGTAAACCTGATCATCTTGTCGAATTTTGTATGATCACGCTGGAAAGTGCGATTCCTTTAAAAGCAGCCTAGGTCAAATGATGGGCGTGCAGCACGACGTTCGTTAAATTGAACGATGTGACTGATTTAAGATGCATCAAAAAATACAATGCTGATCGTGGGTGACTAGATATCGAAAAAATGGGGGCAGGATTGTCGTGACCAAAAGACCACTGATCATAGCAAATGATACATCCTGTTTTTAGCTATGTAGCTGGATGCCTAGTCGAATCCTTGGTCTCTTGCATTAACCAAGAATTCCACCAGGTAGGGGTGGTTTCCTTTCGTTTGGCTTCAAGCTCTTCTATTTTCACACGCATGCTGTTGACTGCTCCCGCCATTAGTTGTGAGGGATCAATGTCCTTTCCGCCACCGATGGTGGTAACTCGAGCGCCTTTAGTTGCAGAAGACATTGTCTAGGACATGCAACGTCAATGGTTGGAGAAAATATGCACGATGGATGAAATTTACTTCGACTATCATATTCAGAGACGAAATCTCGGCACCTAGCTTCATCCATTCAAGGTTCGTGTCCCTTTCCTGGAGAGTGTATTCACGAATTCGGGGGTCGGTGTCAGTTAGTGAACCAGTCTTGGATGCTAAAGCCTTCGCGGTGCCAGGTGTTTCAAGATGCTTATCAAGCCAGTTCATTATTGGCTGGGGAAGGTCGCGGTTGTCCGGTATTAGCATTCCTGCAATCCGAATAAAGAGCTCAGGCATCCCGCGAAGAGGATGAGCTTCCCCTACCACGGGCTGGAGTGATTCTAAGAAAGAGGCCAAGGCAGGTATGGTGTCATTAAGATCTTTTCGAAAACTGGCATCGATGTTCTCAGAGAAAATGCGTCCCTATGTCCAAATGAGATACGTCCCAAGAAGGTTGATGGAGTAAATACCGTGCCAGAATAAGCTTCCAGGAAAAATGTTACTGTACGGGGCGTGGAGGCACCAATGACTTTGGGTTCGTATTGTGCCACATACAGTGGAATTAGAACTGGATATGCTGCAAGCTACACACAAGTCAAAAACAATATTCAACGGAATGGCGGGACCAGGGCGTACAAGTTCTGGTTTTATAGATGACGGTTTGAAGCGAAGGTCTGGAGTTATGGTGGCATCTGTGTATGATAGAGTACGAGCTATATCCAGTACTGTGAAAGGAGAGATGGTGTATGGAAGGCATGCGACCTCGGTGTCGTATTGGCTTTCCAGTTCGGGAGTGAATTGCACTGGCTCAATCGCCCTAAGTTGTCTGGAGAAAAATGCCGAGAGTGATAGTATCCGAAAATCGGATCCTGGGTTACTTTAAGCAATCTAAACGCGGGGAGGTGGGAACAGATGTGAAGAACCTGGCAAATACCTGTGTTTTTAGTGATGAGGACGTGGAAGATATGTGGATGAGTTGAACACATACGAATCGTGGATATGGGCTGTTGTCGTGCGCTGCTCTCGTTATGTCATGGATTTGATAGGACGGAAGTACTATCGACGAACTTTCACATCGTTATATGAGACATCAACCTGCACTTCTGCATCAACGATCCAGGCCGGAAAATACACTGGCGTTATGCGGATAGGTCGGATTGGTTCGAATCCAAATCCTGGAAGATATCGAGCACCCAGAGAGCCCAAGAATTTTTTAAAGATACATAACACCGACGCATAGGGCGCTAGTTGAATGACCGCATCCTCGGGTGAAAGCTGGAAAGGATACGCTATGCGATTTTCGTCAGTGCATATGGCGTTGTTGGAAGGCAAGGGATTGAAAGACCTCGGAGTTGTCTGAAGGGGTATTTCTGTGAGAGTTGCGAAGAGTATCTGTGTGATGCAACACCCTTTATTCCGCGAATCCGAGTTACCCGATTGCTGAACATAAAGGTTGTCGTTGGGAATAATTGGAAGCTTGGACGTCAATCCCGATTCCGAGGGTGGTCACGCGACGTCGGATGCATCACGGGACCGGACACGTAGGCTACACGCAAAAGTTTGTACCAGTCCACATGTCAATTCCGTCACTACATATTTGTCCAGCCTGCATCAAGTTGTGTCCCGTCCTACTCTCGTTAGAATGTTTCCGATATCGTTTCTGACCATATTTCTCTTGGCCACTCTCGTTGCTGCAGCCGATCTCTACAAGGCCCTAGACTGTGCGTAAAGCCCACCATGATTTGACGCGTGCTGACCTCGTCCATATGGCTTCAAAACAGTACACAAATCCGCTTCGGAAAAAGATATTAGACACGCATACAAGAGATTGAGCAAGAAGTATCATCCAGACAAGAATAAGGATCCAGGAGCAGAGGACAGGTTCGTGGAAATCGCACATGGTGAGCTCCTAGAGCTGCGTTTTGGTTGATGCATTCATCCGACGATTCCCATTTTAGCGTATGAGGTCTTGTCAGATCCAACGGTGAGTTGGGACTTCTTGTGTAATCTGCCCAAGATGACTGACAGAACTGTATAGAAACGTAAAATATATGACCGGCATGGAGAGGTGAGACCAATATTTCCGCACGACACATTCCCAAGTTTTTTAATCCCTCTATAACCTCTTCCCAATTGAGCACTCAATCTTGTCCCTGTCTCTCACACGGCAATGCTGCTTTATTCACGTCGTTAGATCAATATAGGCCGCTTGACCGCGAACACAACTCCCTTCACTTTTGTGCTATCCAATCGGATTTTCATTAAACTCACGCCTTTACACAGGAAGGACTAAAAGCCCACGAGGGTGGCCAACAAGCCAATCCATTCGACATGTTCCAGAACTTCTTTGGAGGCCGTGAGTTCAATGTAATCGAGACGCATAATAATATGCTAAAGCCTAACAAACCATCAGATCAGCAGCAACAAAGCCGGCGAGGCCCTTCATCGCTAACAGAGTTCGAAGTAAAATTAAGTGACATGTTCGTCCTCAGCACTCTGGTATATTTCGCGATATTAACCTGGGTTTTAGTTACGAAGGAGCACATATCGATGTGCGAAGGTTCTGATTTATGGACCTTGCGACCTTCACTGACCAAGTCTAACAGTTCATGATTAATAAGAAAATTCTCTGCGACCATTGCCGAGGCTCAGGAGCAGCGTCTGACGGTGATATCCACACTTGCCCAACGTGCAGTGGTTCAGGTGTCAGATTGGTCAAACAACAAGTACGTTTGGCTACGACTTCTGTAACTATATTTACACTTCTGTCAGATTTTCCCCGGCATGTTTGCTCAAAGTCAAGTAACGTGCAGCGATTGCGGCGGCCGTGGTACCACAATCAAGAAGAAATGCCCTCATTGTTCTGGCAACAAAATCGTTGACCATACAGCGCGCTATACATTAGATATCACAGCGGGAATGCCTGAAGGTCACGAGGTCGTGTTTGAGGGTGAAGCAGACGAAAGCCCTGATTATGATGCTGGAGATATCATCATTAGAGTGAAGAGTCGGAAGGAAAAAGGCGGATGGCGTAGGAAGGAAAGCAGTCTCTACTGGAAGGAGACAATTGGAATTGACGAGGTCAGGCTTGACTGTTCACTTGTTTTAACCATAAGTCCTGATGATAAACCTTCTTGCAGGCCCTTCTTGGCTTCGATCGTAATCTGACACACCTTGATGGGCATCAGGTGCAGCTAATAAGGAAAGGAGTTACACAGCCAGGTGCGCTTATTGTACCGCTTCTTTGCATCGCTCACCGACCATTGATCGCGTTCTGTTCAGGATTCGTACAGACGATTAAGGGTGAAGGAATGCCCATATATGGGAGCTTGGGCCATGGTGATCTCTTTGTGGAATATAATGTTGTGTTACCAATGGAGATCTCACCACAAACACGTCGGAGTAAGTTATTTTTTTTGCTTGACTTTGACATGTTCTTGTGTTTTGTTTCTTTTGAATTGATATATGTCTTTATCAATGGATCACTGACATTTTGATTCCTTGGCACAGAATTGACAGAAGCCTTCCAGGTTTCAGGGGCAACTCACGACGAACTGTAATATCAACCACTAGGATAGTCTCTGTTCTACCTCTAAAACGGCTCCTTATCTTTATCATTTTCTAATTGGAATAGCATTGTCTACTCTGCACTACCCCGTGGTTGAGGTCCCTTTGGCAACGTGAAAAGCTGCAAGCCCGCGACTCCCATTGATGGGTCTATATGGTAAATTTTGATAATGTATTGTCCCATACCCCGGCAAGCGATGTTCAAAGAGATAGACATCGACGTACATATACTTCAATTTAGAAGGCCAGCGCATCGCAACTGTTTACGCGTCAAATTCTTTCACATTACTCTGGGAACACCACTTATGGTATGGTTGATTCCTTATGACACCCTTTTGCTCATCAGCACTCATTCCTCAGATCTGATTTTTGCACAAGTGGGAGAGTCATTGTGAGCACTGTCTTGTATCACCATGCCAATGAGGACGCCCCCGGCGCTCTGTCTCGACTTCCACATTTGAATGATTTAGATCTTTGATGGTTTTATCAAAATGATGGAAGATAAGATCCCTTAACATAGTGCTTGATAACTCAAGAAATTCGGAGGCGCGCGCAAACACAAGTAATGTGTTCTGTCAATGTCCACGACAAAATTGGCGTAGGGCGATGATCCGCAGAATCAGGAAAGTACATCAAAGTAATGACTATCGTATCATCCGTTGCTAGAGAGAACAACCTACCGTGCGGAAACCTTAGGGATATCTGCCAAACGTTGGACGAAAGGACAGCAGCTGGACATTTGTGGGAGCTTTGAATGTGAGTTGTCTAAAAATACATCCAAACATGACTCGTTATGGTAGGTGATAGTCCCAAACAGGACGCCAAGAGATTGTTCACGTTGGACAAAGGTCACTGGCCAATATCAATCCTTTAATCCATTACCTCGGGCGATCCTCTCAATGGTCAGCTGGCTGTATAAAAGCACGGTGTTTTTTCTTCGAAAATCCATCTCCTCCTTCGCTCGCTTTTCACTTTTGTTTGGCCAGGTTGCCCTTCTACGATCTTTTTTCGTTCATTCTACTTCAATCCCCTTGGGCAGGCTTCACATCCTTGTTACAAGTAGAAATCGTTTTGTCAAGACAAGAGACCGTCACTTATCTTGCTCTTCTCAGCTAGAAAATTCCTTCGACAACCTATAACACCATGTTCGCCAAGATCGCCATTCATTTGATCGCCCTTTCTGCTTTGGCTTCCGAAGCTTTCGCCGGCCCCCTTGCTCTCAGACCCAAGTTTGAGTTGGGTAGGTACCTCCTTATATAAGACCCTGACCTATTTTTTAATCCCGAAACGAATTGCTTTTAGCCGTTCGTGGCTTCCACTCCTTCAACAACTGGGGAGGCCATACGTCCCTCGCCAACTTTGACAACTTTTACGGCATTGATAACTTCGACGGCTCTCACTTTAGCTCGGAGTCGCAGGTTATTGTCCAGCAGGAGCATGAAGTCGTCTGTCACACCCAGCGTGTGGAGATCATCCAGCAACATCTCGTCGTCCTCCAGGAGATGGCTAAACGGTAGGCGTCCCAGCATCTTTAGTGTCTGATAGAGACTTATCCGAAGTTACCTTAGAATCATCACCGAGCAGATTTGTGAGGTCGAGTCACAGACCATCGTATTTGAGCAGTGGCATGCCGGCCTCCACGGGTTCAGCCGCGACCTGAGGCGCCACACCGGCCGCTCTGTTGGCTTCGATCGTAGCATTGCCAGCCACTTTGGCGAAATCATCAATGTTGACGGTTCGCTCAGCACTCACGACTTTGGTTTCTCTGGTCATGATATTGGACACGAGACCGTCGTCGTCGGCGGCCACAACTGGGTCGACAGCACCTCCCCCGCTACTGTTGAGGATGCCTACGGTGCATCCAGGTTTGCTTACCACTCTCTCCACCCCGACCTTCTCTAAGTAAGCATCTACGATTTCCCCGTGCTTCGATTTACAATTTACCTTTAATCGTCAGGCGAGTCTTAAGAAAAATTGTCTGTAACCGATAGCGAGGTGGCTCGACTTGTGAATGGTTTTAACGCTCGGTTGTTACGTCTGGGTTTCGTCGAGGGACATTTTATCATATGGTAGACTTGGATGTATTCCTTTAATTGCTGGGGGATTGTAATGACATGCTCCTGGTGCAGCATTCGTGGCGTTCGCGCACTGTCGCATGCTCATGACAATCCGTGGCAACAACTCTCAGAAAATCCTCAAGCCATCATTGAACCAAGTTCATGGTAAAGTCACTTCAGCTTCGGGGCCTGCTTCCATCCTATTTATGGCCGAGCTGCCCATTGTTACCGAAAAAAAGTCTAATTTTCATCAGCTTCGATAACGATGATGCAGATCGTCTTCACAACGAACGCCAAGCTCAGGCCAAATTCCGCCTTCAGACCGCCTTCAAATAGGGGGGAAGTTGTGAACGGAGACAACGCATTTATCAACGCCAAAAGGATACAAGCGTCTCATTCTATTCAGGACCTAGTGAGTTCAAACTGACTGGCAACTTTCGAGCCTACTCTCAACTTGGGGCCAGCCATGCAGTATTACAGGTAGGGATTATCTCTTTGTTCATCCTTACAGTAGACCAAGGGAAAGGTAGAGAATGACCCCGTGACGAATACCGATTTTCCATGGACACAGACGCACGTAGAAGCATTTGTGGAATTTCCATGGTGATCGAATCACCTGGTGAGAAAGCTTGCGACGAGTCGAAAACGACCTTCTGGGACCTTCTGTGTTTCTCAAATGCAAATACACGGGACCTCGCGACGCCAGGGATGCGATCGTTTGCCCTCAAGGATCTTGGTATGTAGGCCGCAATGTATAAAAAGTGCGTCGGAACATCAAGAGGAACACCATTTCCTTCGAATTCGCAGTATCCATACTCTGGCCTGGTCGCCTTTTGTCTTGGTCTTTTTTTCATTCATTCCTATACAAACCGATTTTTTCACCTTCTTCTACCCCTCCTATTTCGAGGTGACGCAGAACTGTTCGATAATCCTTTTTATCTGATCCACTGATATATCTCAAATAACCTTCCCAGTATTTCAGCACCATGCTCGCCCGATTCGCAGTTTGCCTCCTTTCTGTCTCATCTACGGTATTCGCGTCACCAGTCACAAACAAGCGCGTTTGGGGTAAGCTATCTCATACCGAGGTAACCCCATTTATGGCTGAAGAGAGAACGCGTTAGCTCCCCGAGATATAATAGCACAAAATACCTCTGAAGTCACTTCTTTCAACGAATGGGGCGGTATCCAATCTTTGAAGAATTTTGATTCTTTCAACGGCCAGGATAACTTCGATGGCTCTCGGAATGCCCAAGTTATTGTTATCCAAGAGCAACAAGTTGTCTGCCGTCGCCAAGATGCTCGAATTATTCAACAGCAGCTCGCCATCTTGCAAGAGCTGGCGAAGAGGTGAATACACTGCTCTACCCCCTACGGCATATTTCCAACTCAAACATATCAACAGAATCATCACTGAGCAGATATGTGAGGTGGAGACACAAACCATAATCTTTTCTCAGTTCCACGCCGGCCTGGGCAACTTCGAAGGCGACTTGCAGCGCAAGGGAGGTCGTCAACCTGGCTTTGATGGCGATGTTGCGCGCCAGATTGAAAGACTTCTCAACGACGATGGGTCCATCAATAATATTGACTTTGGCTTCGACGGGTCAGATATTGGGAAACGAACAATTGCACCTAGTGGGTCGAACTGGGATAACAATACTTCTCCGGAGTCTGCGCGACGAGCCCTGGATGCTACTCGAGCTGCCCGAAATGCTAGCCACGCAGGGGCAGAACATTAGGTGGGTACCTTGTTTTTGTTATATGGAGGACTGGATCTTGATGCTTTCACTGGTCAGATTTCAACTGGAACGGAGACATACACCCCGATTGTAAATTATATCTTTTCGTTATGAGGAGACTGAGCGTCCCTTTCACTTCTTGGTAGAATGAAGAGTATAAATGTGGTTTGTTGGATTTATATAATGACCGCGAGAGCGAGGATGAACTCGACAGAATTCTGTCGAATGACGGCTGCAAGGTGCCATGGCCTTCAAGGGGCATGTGAAATTGACGATAAGTAATTGCGAACTGCGGGTGTCGTTCCACCGCGGTTAGTGGTTCTTCGAAATCGCCCATTAGTTGTGAGATTTCAAATATCAGGTGTTGGGGCCAAATTGGGCTACTCGCCAGGAGTCCGGCGGAACTGGGGGAAGAAGAGAAAGGGGATAATCGTATTCAAATTAACGACATGCAGAATACGAGCTGAAATTATTTTTAATTCGTTACCTGTTAGCGTCGTGACTTTTGCATGACCGTATTTCCGCGTGTGTCGCTTGCATTGCTCAGATCTGATCATCAGCTTTTACGTTATCAACGTGTTGTTAGAGACCCAGTCAGAAATTAATTAGTGGTCGTAATACTATCAACTTAATATTATTCTAAAAAAAATCTATAATCTTCTATAACCTCTCCTCCCGCGTTAGTGTCAAGTCACCTAATTTTGGCATCCAGCTTAATTTTTACGAGGCTAGAGGAAACCGTGCGTTGGTTGTTATCGCCAGCCAACTGTTTCCCTAGTCACGAGCTGTCGCAGTGCTCGTCGCGGGTAGCGCGTTGGTATCGTATAATGGCAACCCCTTTCTCCGCCGCTCGTTTTTCTCGGTCGCGGTGAGCCTTGGATAATACATCTCCCCATATTCGGCCTTCTGTTCGGCGATGCTCATGTATCTCAACACATCGTAGTCGGAATCCCTCGTCATTGCTGCGTCACGATCTCCTGTGACGATCCCTTCTACCGCGATGGCCCCTCCCAAGCCCTCGAACCACCTCAAATCGCGCCGTAGTACTTGGTCCTCGTATTCAGTCAGGTAGACCGTTATTCTTGATGGGCTCACGCCTTGGGCAATGAGATATCGAAGCGCTATAGAGTCAATTCCCGGCGCGGGGCCCATGACGAAGGAGTCGCCTGCAGCAATTGCTGGGAGCAAGAGAGGTACATAATATGTGGCGAAGTATGTGGGTGGTGGCGCCAAAGGGCCAGAAATGAAAGCGGTTCTGACAGTCATTGAGAAGTTGGGTAACGTTGGTCCTCAGGTGGACGCTTTTCAAAACTTAACCAATCCCTGTCGCAGACCGTATACTTAAATCATATCCACACAGCCTCGTTCCAGTTAAAAGGCCGCGGGCGATGGATGGAGCCATCATGTGTTGTCGTAGCCACTCCGACAGGGGATCGGAATACTATGATGGGATGAGGGTGGGGATCAATCTCACGGGAATTAACATGAGGCGGAGCAACACAAGCAATTGCCTGACTGTCCCCTTAAGCAAATGATGCTGGGCCGGTGACACCTAGGCAGGTGAAATTGCGATGCGTCCCTGGCTTATTGCTCCAATACCACTCGGCAGCGAACGTGCCAAACCGTCTTGTGCCACCCCTTATCCCTAGATATGCTACATACGTTTCGCGTACTGGCAGACCCAACCTTTGACGCTCCTCGTCGTATTGATTTTTGGCAATAATTATCGCCATGCCCCACCCGCTACTCCTCGATTGACATGTGCCGCAACACATATTGTAATCCGAGTCCTTGGTCGTTGCTGCATCACGCTCGCTTGTTACGGTTTCTACGACTTTGATCCTGTCCCCTAGTTCCTCGAACCATATATAAACCGGCAGCAACGCTCGGTCGTCTCTTTTCATAAGGTAGGTCGTTATTTTTGAAACGAGAACATCTTGTGTAATGAGAAACCTCGGGCGCCATGGTAAGTATCGGTGCCGCGGCCGGCTTAATGACGAAGGATTCGCCCGCAGCAATCGCGAATTTTGGACGGGATTAATATTGAGTGATGAATAAGGTTGATCACGGAGCCAGTGAGTCTGAAATGAAAGCAAATTGCCTGACATGTCAAAGGCAACTAAGCCCTTGATAATTCGAGGGAGGGAGTCAATTACTGACAGTTTAACTGACGGAACAACTGTGTGTGTATTGTGCAACACCGCAGTGCCTGATGCCGTTGTTGCGTTTCAAACGCCGAATTAGGCCATTGGCATATTTTCACGTGGGGATGGGTCTCCAAACCAGAAGGAGCATTCCAGTCTGGTGGAAAGACAGAAAGAAAATAAATGATGATACAACAGGTGAAGGCTATACTGTGCTACAAAATACATATGTTCATGCCTGCCCTTCGAGGGTAAGCTTTTGACACAGGAAAAAAAGTAATGCTCTCGACCCACCAAATAGTTGTAAGATTTGCGATCCTCACAACGTTCCAGGTACTCCCGCTGTGGACCCAGTCAGCCCTGTGTACAGTCATAACGCGGTAACATAAACAGTGTCGAACCTCGATCAAGCCCTCAATTCGCTTCTTGATACTAAGAGGGTTTGGTTGGAACCGGCTGGCCAGGTGTCGTGTCACTTCATTAATGAGGTCATTATGTCCCATGTGCTTGCGATCTTTCATTATACGAACGATACAGGCCTGGGATCGGTAGGATCAGTCTCGCGACCCTGGAAGAGAAGGTCGGAAATACCTCCGTCTGGTGCTTTCGCTCTTCATCGATACGAACCCTTGTTTCTTTTCTCTCCTCATTGCTTTCGACCTTCGAAGATATAGTGTTGATCTTGATTTTCGATAGCGGTGCAGTAAATTCATCATTAAATGAAAACGAGTCGTCTTCGTTGACTTCCCTTCCTGGAGGATGTTTCTTGAGAACCTTAAACTTAGCGCAAGCCAACGATTGGAGGTTTCGTTGGAGTTCGCTATCAACGATCGATGTAGCCTGTTTAATTTCCTTGTGGTACGACTAGCATCAGTTCTAGTCTCAAGAGAGACAAAAAACAGTCTTTACCGAATATGTTAGGAATTCATCATCGTCAACGTCTTCGAATAAGAGAAGGATCACAAGTGCGAATGTTGACACGTTTAATTCAATTTTCTTCGCCTTGAAAGATACCTTCACGTCCGCATTACCCAATGCAGGTTGTAGGGTCAGACGTCGACCAGAATGCCTTGAAAGATAGAACTGCTCAAATGATCCAACAGCCTTCGACATCGCCAAGGGGAGTGTACACGCGGACTCGGTGTGGGTCATGGGCCAATATGTCGCGGTCATAACAATGACGGAGAGCTCGATATCCGGCGGCTAATTGACACATCAGAAATCATGTATGTTATTATAAGGGGTGTCACGCACTGTGGTCGCCTCCAGATGACTTTTGTATGCTTTCATTGTATCCGCGGAGAGTTTCATATCGTTAAACATGCCCTCCATCTTCTGGGTAAACTGGAAGCCGGATTCTACTTTAAGTTTAGCCAGCATTCCACGTTCTGCATCGTCAGAAACAGAACGCCCATGAAGAAGGCGTTTCGATAGATGAGACTTATAATATCGGTCAAACACGTCCTTGTCTGTCAGATATCGGAAGACTGTTATCGTCTTGTCCAGCACCGAATCGACCTCAGCATCCGTTTTCTGCAAAATCATGAGCCCTAACAATCGGGCAGTGATCGTGTACTCACTCCTTTGAGTCCCTTCTTCAGATTGTCGTCAATGAACAAAGAGATATATTCTGGGGCCTTCTCATTATTATTGATGAACGATTCGAAAGCCTAAAAAGCAACAAAAATAAAAGCTTCGGCGACCGTGGGCATGGTAGCCTCATACCTCATTAAGTGCACTTTCAATCTCGCGATTTTTTTTGAACGCTTGTTTCCACACATAATCAAATTTGTCCTTGAGGTCAAGCACATCTTGCACCCATTTCAGAGCCAACGACAAGGTCTGTGACACAGCTGGGGGACGGCCTCTCCCTTTCCCCTTTCCTTCAGATGCATCAACTATAATATCACTTACCTCGCTACCAAGGGAAATGCGGTTGATCTCTTGCCCTCGTCGCGTAATCGAGTTTTTCAATGATCTTTTGAGGCATGGCAATCCTTCTGAGACCATGATAAATAATTGAAAGAGACGAGACAAATCTGATATTTTGTCCGTATCGATCATATTGTCCAGACCGGAGTTTGGGAGCGATATGATAGTAAACAGATGGGGAGTCAAAAGGTTGTCTTGCAAGATCTTTTGAAGCGGCAAAGCAGTTTGGCGATGTAGGTAATGGTGAGTGCGTAAATCTTCATTTTCAAATCGACTTTCCACCTACTAATAAATAAGCGATGAAGGTCAGATATTTCGGAGATGGACTCGCCCTGGCCAGAAATTCGGGAGCATCACAGCTCTCCAATAATTTAAGACCCTCAGCTTTATAGAAGACCTCGCTCTCGCGGAGGAAAGCCGGTTCCAAGTATTGTTGATACACCGTCATATTGCTTGCTTCATCGACCCAGAGACTTTTGAGAACGTCGACACAGCCTTTTACCGAGGATTGATTGATAGTATAGCCGTCGCGTTCAAACCGAATTTGATTCATAATAGCGGTGATAATATGATCTCGTATTGGAGGGCGAATGATATGTTTAATGAACAGGGTAAGTCCTGCAGGGAATATCTCCGGAACGTTGGCTGTTTTCGTATGCACTCGATCCTAGAAATCAAGTGAGTTGGTCAAGCCCGGAGAAATATAGCGAAATGTTACCATGTATTTCAGGAGTTGCCCGAGTTTCGTCATATTGCCAATATGATCATCCCAAGTACTCCTTAATGCCTTTAATAAAAGATCTCCTTCCTGGCTCTGATGCATGGGATCACTGCTACCACCAGTAGGGAATGTAGGTATAACCCTATCTTTAGCCAGAGCATCGAGATTCTCTGCCACAAGCCTATTGACACCATCATAAAGCATTTTCCCTTCTTTATGGAGGACCATATTGTATGCGAACCGGTAGTTCTCTTCGAAGGATAAGTTGGATGCATCATGGTTGTGAATCTCGCGGATATTGTTTGCTAGTGTAGCCCATGTTTTCTCAGCCGAGAATGACACGTTATGCTAAATACACCATATAAGCACAGCCAAAGTTGAGTCGTGTATCACTAACCTTACGTGGTGGTTTCTGTGATGGCCAGGAACATCAGAACTGGACAATACTGAGGGGGGAAAATCACACACAATTGTGGGCTTCCCTCGACGTGCAACTTGAAGTTCGTGTTAGGAGTATCTTCCTCATAACGACTGAAAAATCGGCGTACCACTGGACATTGTGCTGGAATGAGTCAGGGACCGACAACTTCGAGGTCGTTACGCCGGTCAAGCGCGCTTGTAGCCATGTTTGCTCATGCTATTATCTGAGGGCCTTAGCAAAGAACGCGTCGCCAAAAACGAGACCCCTTCCTGGTGGCCCACCCGCAAGCAGAGCGTCCCATTCGCCAATCCTCATATCTGGCCACGAGACTGGCAAAATTATGTCATGGCCTGATCCCAGTAGAGAATTATGCATCAGACGGAGCTACTTCATGGTACGTAGGCTCCATTCTGATGGAAGGCGCAGACGCGACCATACAGGTATGATGGAAACAGACTGGAAGAATCAAATACAAATGAAGCACGTAAGGTGGCATTGGCACATAAGCCTTTGATTCCAAATTATCAAATAGCGAGAAAGTGTAAGATTGATGGGAGGCAAGATGTATGTAAGACGTGATAGCGAGGTGATGTGGTCTAAAGTTAGTCAAAAAATAATGCTATGAAGAACCCGAGGAACGGACAAAATCTGTAAAGTACTTGCGGAAGGTCTTGCCGTCCATATCACGTAATTTTGCAGTGAAATCCAATGCTGTGACCTGGGGCCAGTTTTGTGATGGGAGAAAAACCGAGAGGAAGTAATTGTAGGCTTCTGCGCCCCTGGTTTGGACAATCGTCTGTAGGAGGTTGGCAATTTCATGAAGTACCTGCGGAGGTATCAGTGATGGTGATTCACTGTCAGGTGAAACTGGTTTTTACTCACAACCATCATTTGACCGTCTTTCAAGTTGAATTCAGGCAACGACGGCACCCGGAACGCGGTGGGAACAAGTTGCTCATAAATGAAACGCTCGAAGCCAGGTAACCCGTCTTGAGCTGTTTGTCCGTCATTCGAAGGCTGACCCCAGGTGCTGACGCATCGGTTCAAAAATGTGAAGGCAACTTTTTGGCTCGGAGGATCAGAGACATCCTCTGCCAACCGTTGCATGCTTTCGATTAGGGTTTCAAACCCGCCGTAATTTCCTGCAAGCAGCAGTGGCATGAGATATCAGTTGAACAATATGATAAGAATAACATACTCTCAGACGTAAATATTCCATGAAGCTTCGCAGCCATTATATTGTTTAGCAGGGCAAGGTAGGCCTTTTTCGTATCTACGTGAGCCCTTTGATCGTCCGTGCCGGATATAGGTTGAGATAATAGTGCTGTGATGTGAGCGCTGAGCGGACCGATGAGTTGATCTAAAACGTCAAACATGTCTCTCTACAAACCCCGAAAAATCTGAGAAAAGGGACCTTAGGCACAAAAGGAATAAACTAACCTGGAGTTTGTGGATCAAGAGCCCGATGAAGTTCATAAAATCAACTAACTCTGATGGCTCGAAATGAGCCAAAAGATTAGACATAAGTGGTGGTATAAATTGGGTAACACTGGAACCTGCGGTCGCTAGAATCCTGGCGAAGGCAAAACGTGTCTAAACAACGAAGAACGTAAGCTTCAAACATATATACAATGAAACTACACACCGCATCCCGAACGACCTTGAACACATTCATCGCCTCTAAGCACACAAGGATTGCCTGAGCAACCTGTGCGAAAACATCTAGAGGCGGCAGGATATAGCCTTCAGGTAATGTCGAAGGGTAATCAGGAAATCCTTTCGAGATATTTCCAAGTGCCATAATGATATGATGAACTTTAACTATGGGAGTAATGTCTTGTCCGCCCTGGGTCGACGCTTGGAGATTGACAGATAGTTCGTCCATGAGTGGTTTCACCAACGAAAGCAGTAGTGCGGACTGTTGTTCTGGCGCCTTGAAAACAAGGGAGCAAAGGATGCCAGCAGTCTCATAGAGATACAGTTGTGAGTCAAAGGTGGAAGTTTTGACAGACTCTGTCAAAAGGTCGGCATCTGCGTCCTCGAGTTCCGGGATTTCCACCCCAATCGTTAATAGATCTCGAATGCTGTCGATGATGTTGGCGCTGATATTCGATGGGATGTCGTTCCTGCCTTCCTTGATAAACCGGTGGAACAGGTAGTATAATCTCAGGCGGAAGGCCGAGTTCTCGTTGTGCAGGCCGCTTCATAAAATATCAGGTTGGTGATTTGACTAAAGGAGCTTATTTTTAACGAACCGAACGTCGACCATAGCTTCCAGCGTCGGGATGATACATTCCTTTCGAATCTTGAAAAAGTCGGTATATCGGGCAACTGTTTCAAAATACTGAAGGGACACAGTTCGATGCGGATACGACGATATTCCGGATTGCACAAGAGCGTAAAGCATTTCTCCATGAGTTGTTAGAGGATACTCCGAATAGTCAGTGACCTTTCGTTTTTCCTTTTCCACGGCGGGTGCTTGGCAGAACGCTGCGCGACCTTTTCCACCAGCTTGGTAATAGGTCAATTGGGGGGTCATGCGATTCATCAGATTAGAAAGTGCTTACTCTTGTTGATCTCACCAAATATGAAGACCAAGTATATACCAAGCTCTGCATCGTGCCATTTGAGTGAGACCCCACTCTGGTATGCCGAAATGGTGTTCAAAGCGAGTGTGCGGACTGCGCCAGTGACCAGGTCCTGGTCGATCGATAGAATCGAATCCATAAAAGTTCGCAACTCCTTCAATCAAATATCTGTTCGATTGGTGTCTCGCAAAGCGGAGACTACTCTCACCTTCCGCATCTTCTCGAATTCGGCATTGTCGTCTTCGTCGACATCGTCAGGGTCCGCATCAGGGTCCCATTTCATTTTTGTCAATAGTACTTGGAGAAGAGAGGCCAGAAAAGATCGTTTTGTTTCGTCGATCGGACCTGAAGACATCTTTCGAGTGCGCTTGTACTGCAAAAAAAAAATTACGTCACTACGAGAGCCCAAAAGCAACGATGCTCAAACTCACGCCACTAAGGATGACCTGGAGCATGGGGAATACAGTAGAACACGTATCATCGTACGGGTCTGCCAGAAATCGGAGCATGACAGGTAGCAACTGAGTCATATGTGTAGACGCTTCCGTAGCGACACTCTGATCCGGACAATCCTAGAAATTTCATCAGCGGACCGACACCGAACTGGAGCACCAACACGTACATCGGTTAGTTTCGCCATTTCAAGACCGAGTACATTGAATAACTTCCCCAATGCTTCTCGATAAGATTCTTCTCCTTCATCTGTTTCGGAGCCCCGATCAATCTGTTGTGTCCTCGTCTTGGCCTCTAAGGCATCCAGCACATCTCCCAGCGAGAGCACTTTGAGTAGGTTTAGTTTATCACTAGGTTCCTTTAACCCCTTTGCAATGATTCTAAGGAGCGCAACTGAGGTTGCTAGGCGGATAGGGAGTGAAGGATCCGCAAGTAGATTGAAGAGGAGCGGCACGGTCGTTGGGGTAATGGTCAAGTTGATATCAATCCAACCTAGAAAGCAGTTCACCAAGGTACAGAGCCCGAGGTAGGTTTGCGACTCACCTACGTAGGAGCCGAACGTCCTTATACCCCAATCCACTACCTCAATCGCTCCATCTAGCTCGCGCGACGAGTCTTCGCGTTTACGCAGGCTTCCCATTCTTTCTGATCCCTCTGCCACCAGAGTCAACACAGCCTCGTTAATACGCGCCGCATCCCTCTCCCTAACAGCATCCCGCACCCGCCCATCGCGTGCATGGCGGTCAGCATCATAAGGACGGGCCGATTTTATCATTTGGTCCGCCACTTCCCCGGAGATCTCGAGTACGATGTGGAAAAAGAGAAGTGAGATGTGGCGATTGAAGGCGGAAGTGTCCGTGGGGCGAATGAGTGTAAACAGATCCGAGAAGAAGGTGGGCCATTGGTCGATGTAGGTGCATAGAAAGAAGAGAGTTAACGTGTGGGAGAATTTATTTCTGAGGACTAATGGGTTTGGGTCAACGCAGAGATGAGATAGAAAGTGTGCGATGCGTACAGGCAGCATCCGCCTCTGCCGACCCAAGGACATACTCCGACTGAATGTAAGACACTAGGGCCTGTTGGAGAGTGCGAAAAGTTTCGTCGTCTAAAGGCTCGAAACTGGTTGAAATCTATAGTTAGTTGACGAGTATCGCCGAAAAATAGAGTAAAACCCAAGAGAAGAATCCCCCAGAGCCAGCCCAAAGCAAATAAGCTCAACCAATAGTAATGTACCGCATCCGTACCCCTGCTCACACATTACGAATATGACTCACCGATTGTCAAAGAATTCATCCAATACACGAAGAGCAAAGAAGCGGGCTTGCGGAGGGTGTTTTCTCGAGCCTTCTTCGTTGCGGTCCACGAAGATGGGGAGCGCTAGCCGCCAGGTAGTAGCTGCATTCTGTTGAATGGTGGAAACAAATGCAAGGGCCTGTTGGTGAAGCGCAACCTGGTTCGGATCAGATGCGATGCTTATGGCTTGTACGACTTGATCTATTTCGCGCTCCATCGATGGCAAGGAGACCACGTAAAGCTGAGCTCCAACCCAGATCCCAGGAGGCAGACGTTGAATAGACGATAAGTAAAATTTGACAAGTCAACTCGAAGATGATCGTGGCGATTACAAGAATTCGGACAAAACCACGTGCAACAACCCCGCCGATCATTATTATTCGCGACCTTTCCTTTCTTGGACAACCCGATGCCAAGTCTAAGGTGAGGAGAGAAACTATCAAGGAGCCAGACATAAACTTTCGAGCCTGTTCGGAGGGATGCACTAAGATGTGTATAAATGACTGGAGATTGTATTTATGTCCCCCAGTTGTCTCCACTTATTAGTGTATACGATCGCGTGAATAGAGAGGTCAACTCGCGTAGTATCTTCACAAATTCAATATAAATAGTTCTCCAGTATGAACGCTGATATAAAGGCGTCCTGAAGCCTCGTCAAATGCGAGCGATTGACAGGCATGTGGCGCGAGCGGCAGCGGTGTATACTTTGGGAGCAGCGGGATCACAGTCGCCTGCTCATCCGAGCTGGAGAATGTCGTTTTCATATAATTTCATACTCGTCATTATCCCAGCGCCGTTGTATCCATACGGCCCGGCGACCAGTCCTTCCGACACATATAATATCGGCCGATGTTTTGGCGGGAGTGGAGAACTGCTGCATTGGTATCCGGATCGTGTTCTGTGGCTCCGACTCTCCTTCCCTTTTAGGTGTCATGGAGGAGAGTGGGAAGTTGATCGCGTACGCCAAACCTCCTGTTGGGACAACAAGCGAAGGAAAAACTACGATTGGCATAAAAGCTGAGGTCCCAATCGCGGACTCGGTTGAAAGGTGAACATCGACTCCTGTGGGAAATTGGATAGCATGGTAGTTCAAGAAAATCAGGTCGGCGTTGTCTACATCAGTCAGCAGATGGGCAGTATACAAATCCTTTGCTGTTCCGCTGCCTTCCTTCTGTGTCCTCTGTAGGAAAAATGACGGGAGGCCAAACTCGTGAATTATCAAGGTTTTATTATCCTGAACACCCACGAGAACGATACGATCCAAGGAAAGGTTTAAACGCACACGCTCGACACCCTATGGGAAGATGGAATCAGTCAAAGTTATCGATACTTATCAACATGTGGTCCACTTACGGGCGGAAATTTGGGATTAGCAACCCACTGTATGTGTTTCGACGTGTTTACGAGGATAACTTCGTACTCTGGAGGGCTCGTCGGGCCCGAGAACCGGGCTACGGCCGCGGCGACAATATGTCCACATACATGAACATCAAAGAAAGTGCCTCGGGAAAGGGGTTTAGAAATGCAATGGCGTAGTTCCAAAATCCCCGTGCTATGGCCACATCCCTTCGTTTCTTCATTTAAACAAAGCGAGTAGATTTTTATGTGCCTAGGATACTATGTTAAGTATTCCAAAGGAGTTGACATAGGTTGTTGAAACTTACTCATTCTGTGGGTTATCGTGTTCAATCACTGCAACTATCATCTCTGACTGTGTGCGAAGATCGGCAGAAAATCTTAACGCAGTGCTTGCATCCACGGATGCGACGCAGTAGCACCGTGACCCCCCAACATCCCAAACCGCAATCCGTGTCAACAACGGCGAGCGAGACAAAGTAACAAGCCACTGGGAGCCTAACGGCTGCATCTGATCTATCGCATTGTCACATGTGATCCTCTTCAGCTGCCGAATACGTGTCGAATGGGTTCGCCAGTTGTACTCCACGCGCGGTGCCTTGATCACGGCACGTTGCAGCTGCAGGGCTGGTAGGGGTTGTTTCACGGATTTCAACGGCAGGTCTAGGGGAAGATCAATCATCATTTGATTCCAGGCGTTATTGGTGCAGCCCAACGCGTGGAGAACACGACATGTCTGCGTGTCAGTGACAATAGACAGAGTCAGACCTGGGTAAGCAGAAGAGAGTTCGATGGATCTTACTTGTTTTAGAGCTAGCAGGCCTTGTGGACCTACATGCACGCATATTTCTAGATGAATATTCTCCGGCAAATCCAAGAAGTTGAACATGATGAGAGTAGACGGCGAGATTTCTCGAGTGTTCTAATCTGATAAGATCCAATGTTATGTAACTAGCTTCGGCAGCTGAGGGCCGGTGTCCACTACTTAAGGGCATGCATCACCCCTTTGATCGCCAACCACAATGAATCACAATATCTCGCCTTTTGAGACACCAGATTATCCTCCATCGTCTGGCATGTCAGAGCTTGACAGCCTCTCAGACTCAGACTGGCTAGACATAGCAAGCAACCGCGGGTCGGACGATAATGACTCAGTTATCTCTGGCGACAGCGACCGAGACGAGGCCGGCTTTCGGGTGCCACTATCTCGCAGGTCGTCTATAAGCATTGGGAGCTCCAGGGAGGGTGATGTTGAGGCCTGGGAAGGCTTTGTTGACGACAGCGGCGACGAAGATGCTCCAGGTCTGGGATCGACCAACTCCCCCACTATAACTGCGGACCTAGAAGCCACCGTTGGCGGGGAAGGGTTAGTTAACAGCGCACACGATTTAGCTGAAGAGCAACGTGTCAAGGCAGCGCTTGATCAAAGCCTGATTAGCACCCTCAGCGCATCCCGCTCGAGTTCCACAAGCACCCACACTTCTTTGCGCGATCTCAGATTATCATTCCCTGATCCTCTTACCAGTTCTCATGATGAACTACACAGGTCCTATGACGATGTTTCTCCATCAGAGACCGCATTTACTGCAACGGATATTGCTACAGACTACACCACCGACCCTGCTGACGTTACTATGGAAGTCCCACCATCCAGCGAGGAACTGGATACATTTACCACCACGCCCGAGATCACTCAGGACGCTATGCGCCTCCATCCCAGGGGTGTAAAGAAGGCTGAATTTGAGGTTGTTCTCTACGGCCGCACCTCATCGATCAAATGGTCTTTTGTCCAGGAATTGGTGAAGAAGGTAGTCGCCACATCCGGGCGCTCAGTGATCGACATGTCTCTTAGTACTACTGACAATATTCGGTTGCTGCGACTCAAACGTCAACATGAGGAACCCTTATTTTCCTCCGAGTTTGTCCCTGTTCACGATTGGACAGATGGTGTTGCAGGTCATATGCAGGACGTAAGTTACATCCTTTCTCAACTTAGAAATTAACTACACCGTTTCTAGCCTGCCATAGAGAAACCATCGTTGGCTATTGTTTACCTCCCATCACTGCTCTATGCCTTACCATCACACACACTGTATATGCCTGTCTTTGCTCCTCCACTTGGTTATACAGCCAAAGATGACATCGACGCGGCCCGCATGATTGCCTGCGAAGACTGGGAGGCCTTATGTGTCCCATCGAACAAAGTGGTCAATCTAAACAAGGACTTCACTTCACCCGTTTTCGATGGGGGAAAGACTGACGAAATCCAGCATCTCGCTGCCCATCAGATTCTGCAACGCCTCATTACTCAGGTCAGGAAAGGTTCGGTGAAATCAATATCTGAGCACCTGAACTCTGTCCATGCGGTCACATTGTACGTTCGTTTCTTATCGATTGGTTTATATTAATTCCGTTATAGATTTGCGCTGATGTCTTTGATCGTTGGTTTCGCAATCAACACGGCATTCCGTGCCCCACCATCTACACCAACTCCGACTATTGCAGCTTCTGATCCCAGCAGCACCTTCTGGGGAATGTTCGGCCCCGAAGTTAACCGAACTGCCGCCCTCCCAACCACCGCGAGGGCGAACGCACCCGTTAAGACCACACCTCTGGAAGACTTATCTCTCTCTGTCATCGATCCAGGGACCACGGCTTTGGCTATTACCTCCCAAGATAAATCACTAGTCATATCTGCCACTCCAACTGTGGAGGGAGGACGTAAATCGTCTCCGCATATTGACAAGGTCAAACTAGTCCGAGATGTCATCATTCGACCTTCAACTCAGCTTTCATCGATTGACCCGAAGCCTTCTGTGAGCATTGTCTCACATGCCCAGAACGCTGTCGCCGGGCCGTCTACCGGGAAGTCCGTTACCGGGCTAAGTCTGAGAGTTGTAGGCGCTTTGTCAGAAGTTTTAGACGTCAAGGTCAAGACTTTGGTGAAGAACGTGCAAACAGACCTCGACGAACTCGTAGATTCACTTGACGAACTAGCTCGCGCCATTAGTCGCCAAACCCAAACTGCCATACAACAGTCGAAGGGAAAGGCGAGGGCGATCCGGGAGCATGTTCATCACCGTAACGACAAGGCTCGGGGAAAGGCGAAAGAATTGAAGAACAGGGGAGAGAAATTTATATCGTCGGCGGGCAAGCACTTTAAAGGAAAGACATCCATTGCAAAGCAGAGAGCCCGTGACCTTACGGAAACGTTCTCGAAGTCGGACACTTGGAAGATGTATAGGACGGCACATGCTGAATGGGTTGTCAAGCTGAAAGACAAGGGTGGTGACAGAGGGCGGGTATGCAGTCGAAGGTCAAGTACTCGATGCGCGACAAGTTGTCCCGGTGGCTTTCGACGCAAGGTTTCCAGGTTTCACACATGCGTTTAACGGTACTTCGCTCACGGCATATCCTATCACCACACTTTCTCTTAGCTCCTAGTATTCAATTTTGTACCATGTAACGACAATATTATGATTATGTGTCGCCACAGTTAGGGCGGCGATTATAATAGGGGCAGCCCGGAAGTCGATCGTTGAAACCTTTTTATTTCAATAACTTGCTGGTCCTCCATTTCCTCTTTCCATTTTATTCGCGATATTCGTTGAGGCTGTAGGGTTCATCGCTCTATGGAAGGCTTCCAAGTTGATTGTTCCCGTCCGATACTCTCCGGTCGGTGGTCGGCCCGATATGAAAATATAGGGAATACATAAAAAACGCATATCATAGGTTCTCAGTCACCCTGTAAGTCGAAAATCCATCACTGCTTGAATAGACACGACTTCCAAATACATGCTGCACACTTCTGCAGGGAGTGAGACTAGAGTCAAATGCTTGGATTTGTGCTTAGGTCGTCGAAGGTGTTTGCCTCATTCTCGCCTCGTGTTTAATCTCCAAAACCGGCCATCGTTTTTGTTCAATACCACGCGACTCCATGGTCATTGACCATTAACCTCCAACTTCCCCTCTCTCCTTGTGCCCGCACCGTGTCGAATCTGAATGCAGCTCCTTCCAATTACTCTTGTTTTTCTTTGCCAGGGAACTGCGTTTTGGAGCCTGGATGTACACGCAACGCAATGTAGATTAAAGGCTCCAAGCAGAGCGATTGCAGGCGTACCTCCAGATCCATCACCCATAGCTTCGGGGACCGTACAGCCGACCACTGTCTCTGGCATGGCGCCTGGTCCCTCGAACACAGGCACAAATTCAACGAACAATCCTGCTCCCACCGCGGCAGTTGCATTCAAATACGGGATTGACAAAATACGAGGCGTAAATTTGTGCGTATGTCGCTTCTCAATTATCAAACATATCAACAAAATTACATATATGTCTTCCATAGAGGCGGTTGGCTTGTTCTGGAGGTGCGTATTACGTACAATTCATTGATTGAACTGGCTTACCAAAATACTTTGCCCTATTATAGCCATGGATTACTCCAAGTGTCTTTGAAAGTACTAATAATGATGCAATAGTCGACGAATATACATTGGGACAACTACTGGACTCGAAAACGGCTCTGAAAATACTCACTAAACATTGGGAAACGGTATGTTAGATGATCTGAGCCGGAAGGCGGCTCTGTTATTTAAAGGAAAACATAGTGGATAACCGAAGACGATTTCGCAGCTATTAAAGCTGCAGGCCTGAACCACGTTCGGTAAATGCGGTTCTTAAACATCATTATAGTTCAATCCGGTAACAAATAATACTAGAATACCTCTTGGTTATTGGTCTGTACCAATGACCTCAGATGATACCAAGACGTCAACATCTGTGGAACCATATATCCCTGGCGCATGGCCTTACCTTCTTCGTGCCCTCAATTGGGCGAAAAAACATTCTATTCGTGTCATCCTGGACATTCACGGTGCCCCCGGTTCTCAAAACGGGTATGATAACTCAGGCCAGCGTACATCAAATCCACAATGGGCGCCGAGTTCCGAGAACGTGCAGCGGACTGTTGACACCGTGCGATTCATCACGGCGAACGTCGGTGGTATGATTGATGTCCTCGAGTTGCTGAATGAACCTGCCGGTTTTCTTGGAGGTGATTTCCCACAAGTTGTGCGACAGTTTTGGCTGGATGGATATGACGCTGTCAGGCAAGCTGCTGGTGCGGGCATTAAAGTCATGATTGGTGATGCATTCCTCGGCGTAACGGTAAGTTTGATGTCGTTGTAAATGATGTTGCTTTCGACTTGATTCTGTCTGCAGAACTGGAATGGATTCTTGACATATCCACGGGGGCAAGGAGTGATCATGGATTTCGTGTGTGCCACTCAGAACATTATCCGTTACTATTACTGAAATCGTTTAGCATGAGTACCAAATATTTAGCGACCTAGAACTCAATCGTTCATTTGATGAACACGTAAATGTACGTTCTCCTCGCATCATGTTTGTCATCGGCTGTACATCCAACATCATTGGTGTCTATGTAGTTCGCGTGCACCTACTCCGACAGCCTCTCAAACTTTGAGGGTTCCAACATCTGGACGATAATAGGAGAATGGTCCAACGCCGTAACTGACTGCGCTAAATGGCTCAACGGTCGGGGTGTGGGTGCTCGATGGGATAACACTCGATTTCCTGGCCCGGGTACTCAATATCATGGTTCTTGCACCAACTTTACAGGGAGTTACACCGGATTTTCTAGCTCGTACAAGTCCTTCCTTCGAAAGTAAGTTCAGTCCGAGAATGATATGTTGCGTTAACCGTTCAACCAATCTCCAGATACTGGGAGGTTCAGGTGGAGATTGGCGAGAACATCCAGGGGTGGGTTTTCTGGACGTGGAAGGTACCCTTAAACTTTCTTACTGTTTCGCTCACTAACGGTTGAGATCCTTCACAGGCAGAAAATGCCGATGAATGGAGTTACCAGAAGGGCTTGGAGGGCGGCTGGATACCGCGGGATCCAACGGATCGTCGGTACCCAGGTATTTGCTCTTAAACAAATGCGAACAATACCGATACAAGGACGGATGGATATGGTTCTAATTTATATTTACCCGTACTGCCTTTTGTTAGATGAAAAATGTAACTGATGGAATGGTACTTGAATACATGTAACAGTACTTAACGATAATCACAATTTACATACACAAGAACACTGTGACCCTATACCCATAACACCAAGAAGAGCTAGAGATGGTTGGTCATCCGTAGGCGGACTAAAACCCAAGGAAGAGGATCGTTTATCCTATATATGTGGAGAATGGACCATGGCTCAGTATATCTGCGGCGGCCAATCTGGAAGGCCCTGGAGTGCAGCATTGGAAGCCTCTCGAACCCGCCGCTTGCTTGCAAGATCGCCGGATTGTCTGTATCCTTGAAAGACTTCGTGCATCTGGAATGATGATGCCGCAACAGAATCTATCATAATTTTAGCATCAGCGTAGCATTAGAGGCACCACAATCGAATGGAATGGCTGTACCAGATTTGATCTGTGCATCTTTTGAAAGCTAACAAACTCTATTTAGCAGAATAATAGAACAACGAGGATTGTCATACTCACTCCTTGCAAACGAGATACCTCTTGCTGAATCTGCCCAGGATAAAATCCACCTCCACCATAATGCAATTGATTCTGGAGCTGGCCAATCTTCCCCCCAAGTTCTTTTGTTCTTGCTTCCCAGGAATCCTTTAGAACATCGAACGAATTCAATAATTGTTTCCATGCATAATTGTCCCAGGCCTCAATCTCCCCCTTGTGGGTGCGGATGTATTCTCGCGGGTGCAGATTCCCGGATGGCGATATAGTCGCGTACGTTCCGCCGGAGGTGGTTTGTAGAGGCTGCGACTGGTGTTGATTCTGGGAAGCTTGGCCATCCCACCCTTGCCCAATCGATGCGTACGGATCAAACTGTGCGATGTACCCAGGGTTGTTTTGGGTTTGTTGCTGCGCAGCATTATACGGCTGCTGACCGGGCGTCTGCCCTTGCAGATACCCATAGCTGCTGCCGCTGATATTTGCTGCAAGTTGTTGGCCAAATGAGCTGGTGGGTTGGAATGGCATGCCGGTTGCATGGGGCGTGGTGCTTGGTACCCCAGGACTGTGATAACCTGGCTGTTGGCCATACATAGAGTTATACTGCTGTGGCTGTTGCGGCTGATAAGAGGGCTGCTGGTACAGACCCGACTGTTGTCCCGGGGGGCCAGTGGAATTTTGGCCCATGTCATGCTGAAACCATTGGGTGTACTGACCACCGTTAGGTGGAGATGAAGGGGTATTCAAGTCAGGGAAACGATTCTGAGGGTGTGAAGGATCATTGATGAAGGGATTGTTGGTGATCTCCGGCCCTCCGTAGCCATTGCTGTACATGAAGCTCGCCGTCGTGGAGAGGGTATAATACAATCGTCGTTGAGACCGGAGTGATAACAAGCAGTACGTCAAGAGTCGGAACCAACAGTGCGGGCCTCGGAATACATAGGTTCCGCCAACTAATCTATTACATAATATGACTTCACGATCACCTCGAGATATTTAGTCGAGAATTTTAGTAATCGAGCGTTGTTCTGCCTTCTAAAAATGATTGTAAAAATAAAATAGTTCGTATATGGTGCAAAACACTTAGTCACCACCAATGTGGTGCAGACGCCAATTCGGCGGGGCAAAAAAAAGTCAACCCCCCACGTGCTGATTCCCGACGTGCCGCTGAGCCCGATAACTAAATAAGGCTAAGGGAGTGCGCCTCGTGCAGTCTTGGCCATCCTACGGATAATTTCGTGAAGAACGGTAGTGTACTCGTGTAGCACTAGTACCTGTTGAAGTTTGGTTTGAGTTTGAGGCCAGATCTCCTTGCTGGCACCCATGTCGTCTCGCCGGAAGAAGCAGCAACAGCAATCCATTGCAAACGCTCGTCTGAAGAGATGGCCAACCACTCAAGCAAGAGATCCACGAGCACCATCACCAGAGGCCAATTTGGGTTCAGTAACCCCTCGGATTGATTTGACGCAAGCCTCCGACTCCGAGGATGGTGAATGCAATTGGGATGGGACTGTCAATCATTGCCCAGCTGAGAGTGGCAACTATGGGGCTTTACTTGAAGAGGACGAATCGGAAACTGGCAGTGAATACTCCGAGGTTGACGAAGATGAAATCTTGGAGGTGGTTACCATGGTGCATCAGGCACAGGTTGGCAAGCAGATGGACTCCGTGACGGCATATGAAAGGATAATGACAGATATTGGGGGAGTTGATTGGGAGAGAGCTGAGAAGAAGCGGGGATTTGGATACACAGGGGACTCGGTTCGAACACGACAGAGGAAGGATAAGGCAGCAAGGGATAAGGAGGAGAAAGACAAAGAACTGCGAAAATCGTGAGTTGTCGGTCGAGATACTGAGCATCATGACTTACCATTCCAAACCAGTCAATCGGCTGCATTAATGCGAAGCTTCCTGCGTCCGAGGCCCACAAAATCTGCAACCTTGCCTGCACCCACCAATACTCCAAGTTCTGCACCCGAGCCTCAGGTTCCTCCCCCACAGGAAGATACACCTCCAGACATCTTTACCGGATATCGGTCGGACGAGAGTGAGAGTTCAGAAGCAGACACGGGTTCTGACGATTCCGAACCCGAGAGCGATGATGACTCAGGCCCCACCCATGCCATCTTCCGTGTCCGAGCGCCCCCTCCCCTGAAGCGGCGCCGCCTCACGATTCCATACCGAGTTGCACGTCAAATCACCCAAGAAGAACGTCAAAAAGAGGCCAAGGTTGCACTGGGAGCCATTCAGAAGCTTATCAACTCGAAACATTGTGACACGTTTGATGCAGGACGTAATGGTTTACAGGCTCGGCGAGCACGGGCTATGGAGAGTTGCTTGCATATGATGGTTCGGAATGGGTGCAAGAAGATGGATGCATCTTTGAAGGCAGCTGAGAGCCATAAGTTCTCGGCTGAGTGGGGTGGAAGGCTTGTTCGTGGGTGGGTGAAGAAATGGGTTACGTCTCGCGAACTTCCGGTCTCGGACAGGGGACACCACGTCAAGGCATTTTCGTTGCTGAGTGACCCAGCCATCAAGGCAGAGCTCCGGTCCTTTGTTCGTTCGAATAAATGGGCAATTGATCCTGCAAAATTGGCGGCTTTCAGTCAGCAAAAAATGATACCAGATGCAGCAAGAAAATACCTTCAGAACATTGTTGATGAAGAGATGCCCCGCAGCCTGAAGCGATACATGGAGATTGAATTATTCCCTCGCATCTGCTTGAAGGTCAAGAAGGGTATCAGCCTCCAGACTGCACGTCGGTTTCTTCATCAAGAAGGGTTCCGGTTTATGGAGCACAAGAAAGCATTGTATTTTGATGGGCACGAAAGACCAGATGTGGTTGCTTACCGCCAGGAGAGATTCTTGCCAGCGATGTTGGAGCACCGGCGACGATTGGTGGAGTATGTTGTGGGAGATGTGATGACGGAGCTGACCAAACCTCCGTCAAACTTTGTGGAGCGGCGACTGGTGCTGTGCGCACATGATGAGATGACAGCTCAGGCAAATGATGGAAAAAAAAAGAGCTGGGTGCTGGATGGCGAGTACGCATTAAAGAAGAAGGGAGCAGGCAGAGGAATTCATCACTCAGAGGTTATTTGCTCAACGGTCGGATGGCTGAAGGAGGCGAGTCAAACATTGGAATATGGCAAAAATTATGATGGATATTGGACTGGGGAGCTTTTTGTCAAACAGGTGGGTCAAGTGCTTTAACAACTCAAGTTTCCACACTCATATTCTTACAGCTGACTGAAAAGATCATTCCGGCATTTGAGGCAGCACATGGTCCTGGCTATCAGGCATTAATAATGGTCGACAACTCACAAGGACACTCGGTTTATGCTGCGGATGCTCTCTTGGTTAAACGCATGAATTTTAAGCCAGGGGGAAAGCAAGCACATCTCCGTGATGGCTGGTTTTTGCAAAATGATGAGCGTGTCATCCAAAAGATGATCTTTCCTGCCAACCATCCCGAATTTCCAGACGAGCCAAAAGGCATGAAGCAAGTCTTGATTGAGCGGAATCTGTGGACCCCCGGCCTTAAGATGGAGTGCAAAAATGGGTGTGAGCCTGATGCAACCTCTTGCTGTGCCACACGCATTCTCGAGCTTCAACCTGATTTCAAGGAGCAGAAATCATTGGTTCAGGAGGTTATTGAAAAAGCGGGACACCTCTGCATTTTTCTGCCCAAATTTCACTGTGAACTCAACTTTATTGAGTTCTTCTGGGGTGCAGTGAAGAAGTGGTTGCGTGAACACTGCGATTACATGTTCACAACCCTTCAAGAAAACCTTCCAAAGGCTCTTGCCTCTGTTGATAAAGAGATGATACGAAAATGGGAGCACCGAACAGTGCGTTGGATGAATGCATATCGGGATGGTCTGTCTGCCAAAGACGCTCAATTCAAGGTTCGTCAATTCAGCTCAAGAAAATACAAGTCGCACCGGCGTGCTCGCGAGCACTCACCTTGAATTTGATTAATCAGTACCGATTATCATATCATATCTTATTACGTCACCTGCCTAATATAGTAATACGCCAATTTCGGACGGTACCAAATTTGTATCTCAGTCAGTTTTAAGTTTTTCGACAAACGCTCTGGTAGAAATGTTCCGATGATCAAATACAGCATTTCTGCCAGATGAATAAGAATTTGGGCAAGAGTCGAAGGAGCACCACTGGTTGCACAAAATTGGTGGTGACTAAGTGGTTTGCACCATACGATAATTGGTGATCCACGACAATGGACTATCAACTGAAGATGAAATGAACATACCTTATGATCCCACTAACGCTGATAGATAATTTACCCCCCTTTGAAAGATCGACGGCATGACACCACCCACTGACAGAAAGCACAAGGACCGCGACTCATTCAATACAATAGGATGTACGTGGACCTAATATACACATGACCATTCAGAACCATGAAGATAGTTGGAGTCCGAAATCTACATCGTCATTTCCGTTTGACTTTTGGGACAGGTACGAGGCCAAGTAACCCAAACATAAGGGCGTATACCGCGCACACTGATGATGCATCGACGTTAAGCGGAAAGGAGTAAGAAATAGTATAGGAAAGCGAAAATGAGCGTTGCAAGGTCTATGGATTATACATGACCATGCTTACCACCAATAACACCTTTCACATAACCCAAACTCGACCACTGACCAAGTGTCAACACGAGAAGAAGCCACCCGATAACTATAGTGGCTGTCATAACCTGATTGCCGTCCAGAGCAATAAGCACAATCTATCTTGAAGCCAGCCCCAAGAACTAGACTTACAGGTATAACGGATGATAGTATACCAGATTCTCTCCAGGAACGATACTGTTTAGAACTTCCTTAGGTCCAAGACGATACATGAAGAGTATGTAAACGTACATTAGGCTCCACACCCTTAATCCATGGTGTCAGCAGGACGTAGACGAACAAGGCGATGGTTGTCAGACCATGGCCCAGAGCAACAAGAGCTATCGTTCTGTAACACAAATCAGAGTCAACACACACGGCACGGTAAATGTAAGAATCTCTTCGAAACACAAGGTACTAGACGTACCGGCCCCAAGACCCGCCTTCACCCTGAGCTATCCGCCAAAATTCATGAAGTGTCTTGAGATAATAGGTGATTGCCCCGCCTGGTACCACGAGTTTGAGCTGTCGAAGAGTGTGTTGTGCGACAGGGACCTTCTGTGGGCGAGCAGACATAAAAAGTAGATTTGAGGTGTGTTGGGTGAAAAGTGAACTGAGGTTGACGTTGAGTTGACAGGTTGGTGGCCACAGCTTCCTTAAAGTACACTCATTTGGTTCACGATGCGTTGGGGTGAGCTAATTTTTTATCACATGTCAATAATTTCCGCGGATCCACCTGGGGTTTGAAATTTATTTAATTGGATCTCTTGTCATTGCAATAAACCATCGACTGCAGGTGTATGTAGCACATTTCCTTGCATGAATAAATTAATAGTACATCTGTCATCATATGTATGTATATACACCGTCAAGTTCACGATTCATCCACAATTTACAACTTCGATTTTGGTTCTTCCGACACCTTGACAACGCTGGGGACAAACATTAGACTCACGCGGAGCAGCACCCGGAGCACAATACATACAGTTTCCCGGTGTTACCACCACTGAACAACATGGGAAGCGCAACAGGGGCCTGCTCAACACCGCCCTCTACAATGTGAAACTTGCGCTTAATTGATCCATCAACCAACCCTTTCGCGAGCTCTTGAATCGCGGCGGGGAATTGAGGAATATAATCCAGACTGTAACAACGATCCGTGAGGAAGATAGGGATACACCCAACAATTATCAACATACACGATGAAGCCCTCTATTTTTGCTCGCTGCGAGATGAGGGTGAGGTAGTTTTGGAGGCCAGCGGGTTTGGCTGCATCTGGTGATAGGGTTCAAATCATTTCAAAGAGATAGTCAGAGAGGCATACTATATTGTGAAATAGCACCTTTTTTTTTTTGCAAATGTGAGAGGAATAACGGAGTTGAATGAAAAAATTTCATACCACAAAGAATTATCCTTGCATTCTGGTTGAGCCTCATCAGCGCCATATCCAGGATCTCGCCTGTATCAATTGGGTTATTGTGCGCGAAATCCAAACAGCCGTTTATCTGTACCTCCAACATTGTCAAAGAACACATCCAAGTATCCAATTTTTTTGAAGTCTTCCCGGAATGTTGGGCTCTTATAATTGAAGGCACCATCAACGCCAATATCCTTCTCGAGCCATTCACATTTGTCCTGCGAGCCTGCGATAGCGTAGACTTTCGCTCCAGCACGTTTTCCTAGCTGGCATGCGATCGAGCCCACGGAGCCAGCGGCTCCAGACACGACAAGGGTTTCGCCCTTTTTGAGTTGGCCAATGTCCCTAAGGCCCTTGTAACAGTGCTGTCAGGCTAGATGACTTATACTTTATCGAATAATACCCACAAAGTAGGCAGTCATTCCTGTAAAAGGACAAAACTTTAACAGACACGCGCTTATCCCCAAAAATTAGATTCACAAACCTGATGTACCTAGTGTGTTCAAGAAGTCAAGTGTCTGAACACCTGGAGGTACTCTAAGGGAATATTTTTGAGGTATTGTCATGTCTGATAAAACTGACGCGAACGTACGTGAGCTTTTGGATGGTTTTATCTTTCATCACAGCATATTCTGTCATGCCTGCTCGAAACCGTCAAACGTGCTGAATAAATCGTTATGACATATTTCTAACTCACCCCATGCCCCGCTGACAAGGTCACCAACAGAAAAAGTGCTCTCGGGCCCTGCTTTAATGACAACGCCAAGGCCCTGTGCGCGCATCACCTATTGACCGTCGCTCTTCAGTGATTTCCTGACAGGGTATCTCCATATGAATGTATACCTCGCCGATTTGAACAGGTGGCAGATAGCTTCGGACGTCCCTGATATAGCCACGCATAGCAGGGTCCAGCGACAGCCATGTAACCTGCACTAAGACTTCGCCATGCCCAGGTTTAAGATCGAAAGGTAGAATTTCGGTGCGGAAGGTGGTGGGTTCGATATCACCGACAGGTCGCTCGTTGAGTACGATGCGCTTGAACTCTTTTGGAATCGTCATGTCTGTGATTGAAAGCTGGGAGGTTGAAAGGTTGAGCGGTGAGACACAAAACCCCACAAGACTCACGACTGATTTATAGCAACGCCCTTATGGCAAAACGGGCACTTCTTGGGCCGGGCCCATCTTGCCCCCGCACCAATTTTTTCTATTTCCTCTCATATCACTTGCGTTGCCTCCTGTCGCTGCTCGGTACTTGGCGCATAGATTTATCACATGGTGCTAAAGATGGTTCATTTCTAATCTTTTGGTTCAAGGCCATAGTCATCGTGGTGGAAATGGATGACTGATTTATCAGGGACGCCGAGCTCACGCGCAAACCGCCGGACTGCTGATTCACAGCCAATAACTGGTCACAGTCATTCAGCCCAACGTATCGTTAACGGTATGTTCACCTCAACTTAATGAATGTGATGGACGCATATTCGCATATCGTTGTTAAAGTATTTATTGTAATGAGTACAGTGCATTGAAAACAAGAGTTCTGACACTGCATATAGCTGTCCAACTTCAACCTTTATCGTCAAACCGCTCACGCAGAACCTTCGTACATGATGACGTTGGCCTTATCTTCTATCGGCGATGATGATATCTCGTCACTTTGATGTCGAGATTCGCCCTTGTGTTTGCGAATCCGTTTATGGTTTTGCGTAACTCTGGCGAATTCAAGTGATGAAGCAGGAATGACTACCGGAAACCGTCAACATCCCTTATTTGAAATAAGAGTTTGGCCAAACCTCTATCAGAGTCTGCTAAGAAAAGCTCATAAAGGCACACAGCAAATAATGTTGCTGGGATGCATGTAAGTGCCGCTATCGCGGCGTACCTGCCTCCAGCCGCTGATTCCTTGATTAGGTGTCATTTTTCGTGATATGAATACCGCAGAAACCAACCGTCTACGCCCCAGATGGTCATAGCGAGGAAACGCGCGCCAACGTCCCGAGCAGAGTTTGCGGCGACTAGAGAAAAGAGTTAACACTTGGTTTCGACACTGGAGAACCTGATCTCACGCCCAGGCGTTGCGAAGCCCCAGATGGCCGCCGCGCTAGCCAAAGTTAGTTTCCTGAACCCGTAGACGAAGAGGAAGGGGACCTACTATGCCGCTGCAATTATGAAAGGTGCCATCACGGGCGGTACCAAGATATTAGCTGGATCAATGGCAGACCATATAACTAGGGCAAGGAAAACATCCTACATAATGGCGTTTGTCAGTACAGGGTCCTGACATCATTATGAAGCGCCTACCGTTACGAATTCATTCAAGAAAACACGTCCCATGGATTGACCAGGCAAGATGTATAAGCCAAATATTCCGGCAAGCCCGTTCGGGGTAAATTGTAATTCATCATACTTCCCTGCCTGTTTTAACAACCCTTCGCATTCGACAATAAGGATCTTGTATTGGGCATAAATGAGCAAGCAAGCGATGTACGCTCCGAGTATCTGGGCAAGGATATATCTAACGCTTCGAGTCAGCGCGAGGTCAGTGCGTGATCCCAAGGCTGCGTACCGTACGGCTTTCCACTTTGGGAAACCCTTGAAGCAAATGAAGGCGATCGTAACGCACGGGTTGAAATGACCACCCGATGTTGTGCTGCATACCCCGATGGCGAACAATATACCAAAGGCATACGCAAATCCGATCTGGAGGATCGCTGTGTATCGTCATGATCAGTCATATCTCATGGCGGTTGACCGCGCTTACAGGACAGTCCGGGTTGCTGGATGATATTTCCTATCACGAAGTTCGCAGTGGATCCAACGCCTACCGGTCTGTAATTACCCGTACTTTGCGTGACAACCATATAACGACTCACCGGCATAAACGTAGAAAAATACTCCAAGCTACATACACCAGGGTGAGTCTCATTTCGTCCCGTAAGATGATTTGATACTCACACTTTCAGCAAAGCATTCGATCAACCAATGAACCTCCTTCTTGACCCTGTACTTCTCCCAAACGGTGAACACTTTGGGCCGTTCACGGATGTCTCCCAGATGAATGGTAGGTACTGCCATGTTTCTAGTGGGAATGCAGGGTGGGTGCGTTCCATTCTGTTCCCTGCGCAATTTTATAACTTTTTCCGTGGCCCACGCATCAAGATTCGCCCTGTGCCAGGCACCTTCTGTTTTGTCTAGAATGGTATATTGTTCCCCATTACATATGTCCAACCCCTCCGGGTTCGCGTTAAAGGTTGTATCGGGTCCGGATCTGGGGAGCTTCTCAGATTTCTAAATGGGGACGGCCACTCGAAGATTTTTATGCGAAAACTACTCTGCACCTCGTTCGAGGCGCTGCAAGGGGAAGGTATGATCTTGTGAATGAGACATGTAAACCTTCTTCGCGAATCTTTCCGGATGTCGATATATCCACCCCACGCTTGTATCAATTGTCAGGATGTCTTCGGGTGGTATTGATGCGTCCCATGACAATCAACCCAGAGGGGAGAATTGCAACCATGCCTGGATCCATCCGAGAAAATTATTATGCGCCCCCAGTTGGAGAAGTTGGAGAGTAAATTGAGGCCCTTGTGATTGCGGGGAAGTGGGGAGCTCACTGCCGTCAACTGGTCGGGACGCTGAATGCCGGCTTAGGGGCAAAAATATTTGTCTCCATAACTATAGAGGGAATGAAACACTCTTGGCGGCCACGCACATGTGGACAAGGCGGTTTACGGGCCCCGATTGTTTTTGAGTTTTGCATCCGTGTAATATATGGAGTATTTTTAGATTTGTTGCCTCTCACATCAATTACGGATGCTCAAGTGACTAACTTTTGTGAACGACACGAACGCCCCTATGATGTGCCGAACGTTATGTACCATAAACGTGAGTACATTGACGTTGAGGAACAGTATATATTTTTGGAGTGTGTGGTCACGCTCTAAGAAACTTGTGCAATGGGGCGTTTATTTCGAGAAATTCGATTATCAAACCTCACGACCGCCCACCTAATAATACTGTGAAATACAAACTGTACGAAATAGGCCTTTAAATCTCAGACCCATGTCAGTGCGGCAGCCCCGTATTCCCCATGGAGGTGGGCGCAACAGGTGAGCGGGTGTTTTCAAACTGTTGGAGCTCGTTGGTAATAAAAACTATGACGATTGTAAGCCATAACTCATCAAGTAATCCGGAGCGATGGTTCTGGAGATACGTTCAGGACGAGATAAGCACGGGCGAGCCCCATAGGAAAGAGTGTTCAACCAAGTAGGTCGACTCTCGAGTATCGCGCGGTGTGGGGTATGAGAGCCGCGATCCTCCATCACTTGTAGAAGAGCGTGGAGGAGTCGTCGAAGGGTGCCAAAATAAAGTGGGATCAGCATTTGGTGTGAGATTTGCAAGTGTGGTTTGAGAATGATGTTCTAGAAGTTAGGCAACTTGGGATCATTGAGTATCGAAGATTGTAGCCAATTGGGCACTGAATGCTCACCTCCATGTTAAGGGATGGGAATTTACCGAGTAAACAACTCAGTATGAAAGTAAAAGTTGGATAATTGCCTTACGAATACGAGAGGTTCAGATGGCTGGGCTCACGACCTTGAAGAGGTAGACTTGGTCTTCCATCAACGACTTGTAAAGCCACACTGAATAAATTGAAATTTTGGGAAAAGTTCTTAAGTCGGGATTTGCCGGCTTGCTTTTTCAGGAGCGTCGAATTTCGGTGTTGAGGGTTATTCTGGGAGCCTGGGCATATAAGCAGAACATGTACCACGTCTCTGACTAAGTGCCAATCCAGGTCTTGAGAGTCGTGGCAAACCATTTGCCAGATTATCTCTTGCCTTCTGCTGGAGAATATCATGGATAGCTGCACTAATTGTGTTGTCTTTTATAGTCGGGTCATCGGGGTGGTGGGAAGCGCAGGTACAATTAACCAAGGAGCTTGCTGGCGTACTGTGGAGAGCCCGTGTACCGAGTAATAAGTAGACCCCGGGAGGGTGATGAAGAAATGAAATATAATGTCACTCCACACTGGCAACGCAAATAGCCCCTTAGTCCGAAATATCCGGTGTATGAGATTGCAGTGTTATTCTTTTATAGCGGGTACTATTCGATGAAGAGGACCATCCTGCGTATATCTTCACTCGTCTTCGTATCCTTGTATTGGCCTCCGAGCACGATTGGGCACTGCCTTGGCGGTGAGGCGGAGTAAAACTAGTATTCATCTGTGAACGTACCGGGGTATGATGTAGGAACTGGTTCCGCTGGTCTGTAACCAAAGCTTTCGCGAATAGGTGGTATTGCAATGACCATGACTGGTCCAATCGTTCCTAGAACTACCGAATAAAATATGACGGTATTTTCATGGGCTTGGCGTTGCTAGATGGTTGATATGAGCATCCTACGCTTGCCTTAAAGAAAGATAACATTGCTCACAAGATAGCGGTACGTCTGGCGCATGGGGTTTGTGAAGATAGAGGCCATCGTGGTCACTGCGGGACTGAATGAAAGCGCAGAATAACAGTCACAAATCTTCAACTTGCTGTCTCACGTAAGCAACGGAACTTCACCACCAACATTCACTCAACATGTCTATGGAAGAAAGCATTAGCTTGGAGGAGACCAACAAAATCCGTGTATCTCTTGGCCTAAAGCCTCTCACAGATGATAGCGCTCCAGTCGATGACAAGGACAAGCAGGCTGAGGATAACTATGCTAAGCAGCGGGAGCAAGAGGTCAAGCAGCGCGAGTCAAAGTATATAGCTTCCCAAGGTCCGCCCTTTTCTCCACACAGAACCCTCTGACGGTCCCCCTTTTCTTCTTCTTCCTTTTAACAGGAAAATTCAAGATAGAATAGCCAAGTGAGTATCTATACACACTGTCCTCTACTGTCACTTCCATTTTTGTCCACGGGCATCATAGGCCCATGACCATATAATAAAGAATAAAAGAGCATCATTGCTCACACGCGCTTCGCTAGGGTACGAAATCGACGGGAGCTCAATGCTTCACTTAAAGGTTCGACGCTCGGTGATGCAGACGGCGATGACGACACGTTAAAGTGGATCAAGAAGAGTAAGAAAAGGGAGAAGGAGTTGGCCCGGAAGCGACAAGAAGAACAGGAGAGCATGGACAAAGTCTACCAGGGAGATGAGTATACGGAACGTATGTGAATTTTTCTTGTTAAGAGTTGGAATTGTGCCAGTAATGTCGACTCCAGGTGATCTTGTTGGACTTAAGGTCAGCCATGACTTCGACGAGATGGACGAAGGCGAGGCACGCATACTCACGTTGAAAGATAGTCGAATCCTTGACGATGAAGGTAGTAGTCCTTACTTTTATGTTGGACCCGTTTTCTGACAATAGTTATTGCAGAGGACGAACTTCAGAATGTGGAGATGGCAGAAGACGAACGTACGAAGAAGAATAACGAACTTAAGATAAAGAGGCGTGACTATACGGGTTATGACGACGACGAATTCACGGACGGGATTCAAGGAATGAAGCGTGCCGTTTTGTCCAAATATGACGAGGACATTGAGGGCCGACGCGAAACGGTGGGCCCTTTCAGATCCTTACACTTCCCCTGCGTCGTGACATAAATCATTTAGGATTTCCGGCTTGGAAGTTCCACAGTATCAGTGAACGCTCAACAGCAAGGACAAATGCAGCAAGCAGCAGCTTCCGTGAACAAATCATTACTATCAATAGATTACGCTAGTCGGTGTTCCAATTGCGGGGATTTCTTCCAAACTCAATATCATTTCTGATATACAGAAAACTTGGAGACTGGAGACTACCTGAAAGAGGGTGATGTTGGATTCAAGAAGCCCAAGGTTAGTTAATAATTCTTCGGCTGCGAGTGTATTCTCATCTATCTGTTACAGACAAAGAAGAAGCGACCGTCTCGTCGAGCGCCAACAGAGCTTGAGACTGCGGCAGACGATCAAATGGATATTGACCAAAAGCCAATTATCCCTAGAGCGCGCGATCTTGACACAAATTTTGTAGACGACGACGATCTTCAGGCTGCTCTCGCACGGTCACGCAAGGCCAAACTACATAGGGCCAAGAAGCAGACACCTGAGCAATTGGCTCAGAAAAGTGCGTGTTTTTTCCTACCCTCTGTTCCACATCTACTCACGATCCATTATGCAGTTGCTGAACAGCGCGCGAAAGAAGAGGAAGAAGCTAGGTCGGCAATTAAGGTCGAAGAACCTGTTTCAGATCGCGAAGACGGCGGCGATTCAGGCGGATTGACCTTTGATGATACGTCTGAATTTGTTCGGGCTGTCGGGAATAATCCCATCGTGAAACCAGAACCGAAGGAAGCTTCCCTGACTCGGCCTTCGCCTGTACCACAAGTGGAACAGCCTTCGGAATCCAGAGATGTATCTATGGCGCCAGGGGATGAAGCCATGGAAGAGTTGGAAGCGGGAGAAGTCGTAGTCAAAGACGAGGAGGACGAAGAAGACGAGATGGCTATGCTCAATGCAATCGAAAACGCCATCAAGACGACGGAAGCTGAAGAGAGAAGGGCCGCTCAGAACAATGCCCTAGACGCTGGTGTTGGCGGAACGTCATCCGAACAGACATTTAGCTCTGGAATGGCGTCAACATTAAACATTCTCCGGCAACAAGGAATCTTATCTACCGCCTCTGCCGACCAACAACAACGCGAGAAAACTCAGCTTCAGAGGGACCTTTGGCTTGCGGAACAACGTCGCCGTGTCACACAACGCGAACTTGAAAAGTTGCAGTCACGTGGGTCGAACAAGGACCAGGCGCAGCGTGAATACGAGAATCGGTTGCGGGAACAACAAGAGGCGCGGGAAAATCTCGAAGCATTCAAGAATTACAAACCGGACATCAATATTGTATATTACGATGAGTTTGGTCGAGCTCTGACACCGAAGGAAGCGTGGAAGGCACTTTCACATAAATTCCATGGAAAGGGTTCGGGAAAGATGAAGACGGAGAAAAGGTTGAAGAAGATTGCTGAGGAAAAGAAGCAAGCTGCTATGACCAGTGGTGATACACCTCTGAACATGAACAGTGCTTTCCAGCAACGGCAGGAGAAAGCTGGTCAAGCTCACTTTGTTCTCTCGGTTGGTAACAGAGGGTGTGTTTTCTATTAATCGTTTTGTCTTTAATGATATTGATAGAACCACATTCAGTGCGGTGCCTCAAGCCGCTGACTTCCTTGATGCGCAGCCTTTAGCAAAAGGGAAAACGGAGAAAACGAAGAAGAAAAGGGAAGGAAAAGGCGCTCAACCAACCGCAGAGACGGGGTTCATGACCCTACCAGCCCCGCAAGTCCAGGTGTTGATGAACGGAAATAGTCCGGGTCCATCGGGTTTCTCGTCCATCACACCCAACAGCAATTCTGCTTCTCCAGCGCCCCGACCTGGATTCTCGAGGATCTCGTCATCCGCGATAGATTCTCCTTCACAAGGCGGGACTCCCGGTCCAAACGAGCGTTCAAAAGTTGCGTTTGGCTTCGGGACGAAAAGGAAGGCCGGCGAGGATGCACTGAGCCCTCCACCTCCAAAACGGAGATGATTTAGTATTATGCTACCTTAACCCTTGGGCCATGTAATTTTAGCTTTGGACAGTGTTTCACAACTACTTATGTGGGGTAAGTAAAGCTGAATGACATACTGTAGAGCCATATCACTACCCCTTTCACTGACAGTACCCATATGGCTTGCTCGACATTCAATCCGAAATGTGCTGCTGTGCCATCTCAATCATGTCACAATGCCAGTGCGAGAGAGCTGCCTAGAGCATGCCAACGCTAACAAGCTTCAGGTCCCTCGTCACAACATTTCGATCCTTCTCGCGACCTTGACCCGTTTCAAATGCTTTGATTAACGAAGCTTGCCCTTCATCAATCCTATGGTGACACATGGGTATCAAATTCGATACATAGCCGAATGTTCTTACCACTTGACAGCGTGAGCATTTTTCTCCAACAATATTTTGACGGTCGCCCAAGAAAAGCGAACAATCTTCGGGAAACCGAAAGTTGGCTCAATGGAGTTCTTCAGCCATGCTTGCGTTTTCGGATCTGCGAATGACTGATGTCAGCTCGTCGGAAATGTTAGAGAGAAGTGTCGAGTTATGATACCTGAAGGGTAGCCGCATCCTAATTCATCACTCCACGGGTCGGGTGTACCAATTGTACTCTCTTCGTAACACCAACCCTCGAGGCAAGCATCACGAGTGACTTTTGCTGCCACACTGGCAGCACCGACAATTTTGAACTTAGAGTCCGCTTTGTTGGTTACAGTAAATTCGATTCCCGGAAACAGTGAGGATAGATAGGCTTCGTAAGTCGTGGTAGTGCCGAGGGCATCAACGTATACCTATATAAATGATGGGTAAGTGTTTTGTATATACTTTGTCTTCATTCAAAGGAACCTCCGATAGCTGGATACCCATGGTCAGAACCTCGCGAATGAGAAGAATCGTCGCATCTTGTGATTGCTTGTTGAGATTTATTGGTGGGCGACGGAGCATACCACACGATATTGCTTGAGGGCTGAGTTTGACGTGAAAAACAATCCCACATATCATGCAAACACGACATACCTTACAACCCTCACCGACCATGCCAGATTCTGAGGGTCAGAGCTCAGCGTGCCTAATAGGGACGATCGCGTGGCGGCAGTCAAAGTCTTAGAGTCTTCGTACTCCATGAGCATAGGCGAACCACTAACTCCGAAGTTACGCTACCTGCAAAACCTAGCTCTTCTAATTCTTTTTGGTATGCTGCTGGACAATAGGCGACCCCGTAAACGAGAGGACCAAGAACGGGGCCGCGACCGGCTTCATCAACGCCCATGATGTATGGGCCCGGAGCGGTGGGCATCGGGGAATGATATGTATACGATGCAGTGAGCGGCGTCGAAGGTCCAGGGGCAGAAGGGACTTGATCGGATTCTGACATGATGAGAGTAGAGCAGAACGAAGTTCGCGATGTGTACGCGTTGTTTGTTCGCATTGATATGTTTGCTTGGTCGTGGGTATACAGTATGTATCCCATGATCCTGTACTTACTAGTACACACAGCTTAGACTCTCGCAATAACTTTCTCAACGTTCTCTCTTCCACCATTCTCCCAATCATCCCAGCAAATGGAGAGCAGCACACTGTCACGACCTGGTCTTTCACCCCTCCCCTTCCCAGCTTCCTTCCCCACTCCGCCTACAGGAAGGCACCATGTCCATCGCAACACACCTTCCTTCTTTAGTCCCATCCGTTCAGCCGCCCTGATACTTGCTTGATTGTAAGGATTTGCGGTCCAGCAAACGCGTCTAAACCCAAGCCCTCCATCTGATGGGACATTCAGCCAATGTCTCAAGATAGCGCCGATTGCGTTCGACGCGACGAACGTGCGCTGGAAGGCTGACAGGATAATTACTGGCCCGATCTCAACTGCAAGATTCTTGGACGAGCAATTCAAAACACCAATCATCCCTGCCAAACTGTGGCTAACGTCCCCATTTTCCTTCTCCTTCGTCTTGTCGATGATAGCGAAAATTAAACAGTTCGGGTCCAACCGGATATAGCTATCCAGGAAAACCAGAAGATCAGTGCAAGTAGGGAGTGCAATTGGAAGATAACGGCTCAATTCTGGATCCTTGGAGAAGGCGGCAAAAAAGGGCTCGGCATAGACGGATGGAATGAATGGTGTCAGTTTTACTCGTGGGGTCTCGAGGGTGGGTGGAAGGGGTATGCTAAAATTAATGTCATATGGCTCGCTGGACGTCACATTTGCGGAGTATTCAGCGAGGTCGGGGGGTTTATAGGAGTTGATAAACGACATTCGGGGAGGTATGAGTCAAACGGAACCGGCCTTCAAGATATAGGTAGTACAACCTGACTCACCCAATCAATTCCGGAGATCCTACTTAAGATAGAGGTAAGAGGTGCAAATGGCCAGGCACCACATACGCGTGATACCGGATTTATCACTTCCTGCCACAGGAGTACAGTTTATGCCATCCAGCATTATCATTTTTGCTGTGTCTTTGATCTGGCAGCATCCTCGCATCATCCCCGTTTTCGGGATCACACTTCAAATCAATTGCTCTTAGAGATGCCCCTATTGTCCGATTGTATCTGTAATACTCAACACGCTTTATTTTTCTCACCGGCCGTTTTCCCTCGCGCATTTTGTAGCGCGGCAGTTCTCCGAAACGATCCTTACTTTAGTGCCTTTGAAAGGTGATCTATCACTGTTCATATTCCATGATCTGTATTGGACTCCGTGGATCGCCCGCGTCATCGAGCTGCGGGCTACGTGTGCACCGCGTTTAGTATGACCATGTGGCTTATATCGTTTCTTGCAGTAACCACACCACTGCCTAGAGATTATATCAAGGTTTTCGACAGGGGCAATTGCCTAGGACGTTGACCCTCCCAGTGACGGCCACGACAAAATTAGACATCATGGCGCTGCAGAGGCATGACCACACATCCGCGGTGATTATCAGGATTCTTCCTCAACGCCGAATCAAAGTGCACACGGTGGACATGATAGCAGCGCAACCGATCATCCCGGATTTCATAGAATATCTGGTCATGGAAGCTACATTGCCTGTTCGAAGACCTCAACATTATTGCAAAAGGAACACCATTTGAAGGTGCGCTTTACCCTGCACTTATAATTTCAGTTGCCAGAGCCAGTTATAATACTATTAGCACGATTTTAACCCCCTTCTAACGGACTGCGACCATGGTTGATTCAAAAAGTTATACCGTACCGCCTCCATCATAAGAATCACTGCGAACTCACTGATAGATGCCTTACACGTCAAACCAACGATGCGAAATCAATCAAGCTCAAGTTCACAGCGACTTTGAAGGACCAGTTAATTAAAGGGTCTATTATTCATACTCCCATCTTGACCTCCCCTCCCCCACCCTCACCCCTCACCTTGCTCCTACAATCCCACTTGGAAATGGCAGACCAAGAAATGTCTGGAACCCCAGACCTCTCACAACTGCTACGAGCGGATCAATATGACGGGGTTTTCTGGGGTTCGTTTATTGCCCGCCTTACAATTAGGTTGTCGACTTGCTGACATGATGTACGTTACCTCCACAGGGGTGTTTATATCAACAGCGTACGTCCTTTGACACCGAGGGCAGGTTTTATTATTCTGAGAACGGAAAAAAACAAGGCTTTTTGGCGTTAATATTGTGCAAGGTTGGATCTATCTGAACACCAATCGGGATAAATGGCCGATGCGACTACTGGTAGGTGTCCAGAATATTGCATCTTTTTCTTCATCGACTGACCTATATCGTATCGGCTAGGTCACGCTTTTACTGTGAACGTCTTTTCCTGTCCCCTAAATTATACATTATTAAATTATACCTGCACAGGTTAATGGACACTGCGCATATGATCTTGGGTGGCCAGATACTGCATTACTACTTCGTGATTACTACTGGCTTATATTATCCGAATTTCCTCTTCAACGGGCCTTTCAGGTAGAGAACTTTGGAACCTGGGAGGTTTTTCTCAAGGTTTCTGTGTACGTAAACTATTTTATCAGTGAGATAATACTTCACGGACCGAATGGCAGACTCATTAATGTGGAATTTTCGATTACCGTCGGTATTGTGTTCATGTACGCCCCGCCTGCCACCTGCGGAATTCGAGTGACATGTACTGACTTGGCTTGCTCAGGGTTCAAATGTACTTTGCCAGTCGAGTCTATTTATGTAGGTTCTTGCCTCGCCACACACCAGTCTTTTAATACCCTTTGTATTCAAGTACACCAGACAAAAAGATGGCTTCCTGTCCTCATCGTGAGCGCTTCGTTCACCACGTCATTGTGTAGTATTGACTTTCTCAAGACAACCTGCGCTACCGGAACTCTTGGTAAATACGCACTCTACTGCCGAGCCACGAATATCTGACAAATACCGGTGCAGTGGCTGGCATAGGTTCGCTATTCTTTAGAGTGTTGAGGGAGATAAAATTTAATGCAATTTCCAGTATCAAACTATGACCAGATAAAACAAGGAAACAACGTCTCTGCGCTGGTTTCAAAGTCCATCATGGTTTGGTCCTTTAACGCCAACGGTACAGCAGTTAAAATATAAAGCTCGTGCTATAGATCGAGGCTGGAATAGACCATTCGATGGCGACGTTAACTGATGTTATCACAACCATTGCGCTCTCTGCGACATTTGCTGGGAGACAGGTGCACTTCAAACGGTACGTGCGAAATACCCTGACTGTCTTGAACCACTGTCACTTAGCACGACGCCCAGCACAAAAAATGTATTTCAGAAGATTCTTCGTTATACAGTAACTCGAGGTTTTCTCGTTACCACCGTTCAGTTTTTGTTTTTGGCCATGTATGAAGCAGCACCAACAAATCTTAACTGGTGAGGAGATGATTTAGTCTCCACTGCTTTTTCTTACCCCTTTTGAATTTTAAATAAGGGCAATCTTTCACTACTCCCTTAGTAGAGTATATATAGTTACCATGAGTGAGCATGTTATCGCTCGGACTCAAGCTTTATTCTGATCACACCTCACAGTTGCCATGTAGGGTATCGTGTTCTCTGAAAGGAATTTGAGCTTATTGCTTTGCGGCTTACCAATATATAGGCTCAATTCCCGCATACCTTTGCGGTTAGAACTCGGAGGGCCGCACGAAGTCAATACCTCGGTTCTACAACACCCGGAAAACACCACCAACATAACGCTTATTGAAAGGAATCGGAATTCGAGGATAATTGAAATAGACATGGTGGGTTAAGTCGTTTTTATTTGAATTATGACTTTACTTACTACATCTTCATTCGGGTCATTGAACAGAACGTGGATTTGCCTGAAGAACCACCTGTGGGCCATGACAGTAAGATGACAGGTTCAATTCCTGTGTCAGAGTGGTGAAATGTGGTTGAATTGGAAGAGATGCCGCTAGTAAAAACACACCTCGTCCTACGGTGAATGACAGGGACATGTTGTATGTGCTTTCAGCTCTTTTCGATTCACGTCCTGACTTCAATTCGAATTTTAGGCATAAAAGTGCCTTGAAGACCTTATTCTAACGTCCGCTTCTGCCATGTGTTTATTTTTGTTTATGACATTCGACTTCGTGGTTGTGCCAGGGTTTAGCGAAGTATACGGGGTCGTTACCAGTGAGATGTCATATCTGCTGAGCGTCAATTGTCCGACTCGCCTCTATTTCCTGCTTTATCTGTACACTTGATCACCTTCAAGGTTGTAATATTGTCGCACACTTGTAACACCAATATTTGAACAGTATCGACCGGCAAGACGGTAAGCGAATCTACAAATGCACCCCACGCGTGACACTGGCAGACAACAAAGGGGGTTGCGAGCGTCGGGCTGGATAGCCACCGATTTACGTATTCAGATTCAGTATGAGGTGCAGGAGGTCGTCCGACTCCGGCTCGGTGTAGTGATGGGCAATGGGCCATCAGAGGTCACTCATAAAGGTAATGATATTGGCCCCAGATTTCGAGCTTCACGACGGGGTCACCTATCTTGGAACGATGCAAAATGGAGGCGGGTTTGACCATTATGGTGCGCCGTTCGGCTTCGGGCAGGATGATGTCCAGGAAGTGACAATATTTGGGGCGTCGAGAGCTCTATTGGGAAGTGGTAGATTAGTGCCATATGCAATCGGTGCCGTGTGAGGCGGTATGGATAGTGTGAGGTTCTTCATGCAGGAATGGCACCGAGGGGATTGCGGCTGGTCGTATGGGGGTGAGCTCGAGGTGTTTTTTTTACAGGTTTTGTAGCATCCAGGAGTCTTTCTCATATGGTTCAAGCTTTTGTTCGAGTTGGTTCAGGTTCAGCAGGTGTTCGGGACGTCGTTCACCAACTCCGTTACGTTTTGACTTCAACTGATCATGAGAACAAGTTGAAGATCATCATTGAAAACTTAGCCGGTGTTTGTTTGTGTCCTCGACTTTTTTCACGACTCAGACATCCTCCATCCTCATTGCATCCAACCATTCTCTTGATTCTCTGATCGTCCACGCAATATACCACCCTACACCGACGTATAATCGATTAAGTGTGGGTATTTTTCGCTGAGAGAATTGACGTACATTGACGACTGACATTTCATTCAAGTCAGACAAAATATTCCGGCACTGACGAAGTCGTTTATACTCATTTCTATCATCAAGCTGGAATCCTCACGACGTCAACACCGGAGGGCATAACGTTGCCTCGGGTAGAAAAGGTGCTTGATCTTCGTTTCCAGCAGTTTGGATCTACCAATTTATTCAAATCGAAAAACAAGTGTGATGCAGGCCAATACAATCGATAATATGGCCGTTGATGAGGAAGATGAAGATTCCCTCTTTGGCTCGCCTCCACCCACGCCAATCAGAGGTAGGTCACCATCGCCGACTTTGGCTCTCCCAAGCGCGAGTTCTTCTGCACAAAATGTGGGGACCATTGCACTTCCTGGTTCCCATCCATATTCTGAACTTCCAATCAATCCGCTAGCCTCATCGTCGAGTTACCCCAGTACGGGGCAATCTCCTCGACCCTCAGCTTCATCTCAAGAAACCCAAGGGGTAAACCACTACATGGCCCAAATGCACTTACCTTCATCGTCATCATCCTCTTCCTGGTCTCGTGCTTCTTCGGCAGGCCCTAGCGTCAGACCAATGAAAAAGGTCTCAAAGAAATCAAAATCCAAAGAAACTACACCACGACCTCGAGGACCTGAGATCGCACTCCCGGATCCTTCCAATCCTCCACCCGCCAATTTCCTTCGGAATCAAACCGCTCTGCTTGGTACGGCTGGGCTAGTTGGCGGCGTCAAGCCTGCCAACCTTTCCGTACATCGCCATACTCGCGGCACCAACCCCGCGAACCCTATAGTAGTGGAAGATGAGGATGAGCCTATTCTCGGACGCGCGACCAATTTTCGTCATCCTTACACCCATCCCATCGACCCCAGCTTATTACCCACACCATCCACACAGGATGTTGTTGCTATGCTGATCGGCCAAAAAGATATCTTCCCTGTCCTGGAGAGTATTCTTCGACTAATCGCATCGGGGGCCGGGCCGCACGTCCCCCATCCTTCTACAACTTCACGACCATCAAGACCCGTCTCTTCCGAGACTCTCCCTCCTCAGGCCAAAAAGCGTAAACTGAATCGTGTTCCCGCAGGAGCTGTAGATTGGGATGTCCCTTACCCTTTTCCTCAAGGGGAAGGTCCTGAAGCCTACAGAACCACTTGGGAACGAGAGCGAGGAAAGCAATTGATTTCCCAACTTGTGAGCTTGATCAAAAACGCTGCACGGAAAGCTGCGACCAAAATCTTCATACAGAACCAAGAGGTGAAGAGGGCAGCATTGGAGGCTCAGAGAGCGACGTATGCGCGGATGCAGGAAATAACTACGCATGGCTATGGTGAAGTCAAAGTCCACGGACACTACAGACCATTGACTGTGACATATGGTCTCGAGGGAGAAGCGGCACTGGCAGCCAAGGTCCAGGTTCAAGACGCCTTAACTGATGCCAGTAACGGAAAATCGACAATAATACCAGCTCCCTCGCCATATCAGCCTGTGTCCTTGGACTCTCCTTCCAGACCTGGACCACAACCATTCACTCCTTTTGACCAACTAATATCATCACTCCTCGCCGCTTCACCTGAGAAAACGGTCTCACAAATGGGAGGCTCAGAGGTTGATCCTCAATCGACCGCAAACATTGGTGATGTCAATACGCCTCGCCTAGAAACCACTGGAAGCGCAGAAACTAGCGGGATCGATATTGGCGGAAACAGCGATCTTGTTGATCAAGGATTGCTTGATAGTTGGATGAACATTCTTCAGACTTTTCCTGTGCCCTCCGAAGGTTTCGTCCCTTCTCAAAGCTCCACACAATCTTCTGTTTCCACCTTTTCCGACAGCGGCATATTCGATCTTTCTGACCTTGATAATGGGTTTGATTTCAATATCAACCCCCCTCTCTCGGTAGCCACCTCGGAGACCCAGACCCCAAGTCACTCCCTGCAACCCTCGACCCAATCTAATGAATTTCCAACCGATATGTCGTGGGATATGTTGAATACATCAGACAACGATCTGCCAATCACCAAGCATCTTATCGACCCCACACTTTTGGCATTGTCAATACCACACCCTGTTCAACCGGGATACTCCCGCACTGTTATGAGCCCGTTTACCCTTGCACCTTCGCCAATGCCTTCTATGAGTTCGTTGGGAGACGGTGATCCAACAACTCCGAACTCCGCACACTGGGATATGAGCATGCCCGATGTTTATGCAGGGACAGGGGAAGGTGGAGTGATTAACGAAGGGGGCATTGAAACTGGTCGTGGTTTTGGAGGTTTGGGCGGTCAAGGTATGTGAGGTTACGATCTGTGGAATAGTATTTTGGACACTCAACATGCGCAAGGGGGGGCAGACGAAGTTCTCAACTCACTACTCGGAAGTCAGGACAAACCGATCGAGACCCAGAAGTTGGATAAGGGGAAAAGAAGGGATTTTGGTTCAGTTTCGAGCGCCGTGGTGACATCGACACTGCAAAACCAGTCTGCGATGCAGAACCCGTATCAAGCTCTTTTAACTGGGCTTGTCACATCCACTTCGCTCTTGAAGACTGTTCCATCGCGGGCCTTGCCATCTTCAGAGAAGGCGTTGAACAAAGCAGACATCCTTCGACGAGCAAAGGAGCGGAGACAGCAGCTGGTGGTAGAGATTGATAGAGTTAAGACCCAGCTGTGGGAGACCACAATTGAACAAGGTGCATTGGCACATCTAAGTCAGCATTATAGCTAGAGCACTATATATAATTTACTACATTCACGAGACTTATATCTACCCCATCACCAAAGAAACCAATATATCTTTCCAATGTGACTCCATGTGACACAACTTCCACGTGCTTGTAGACGCGACGCGCTTGGGCAAACAAAGTCAAGCACAAGTTGAACTTCCACGCCCAGGCCTCATGCAAGCGCGCACGGCGTCGCGCGACGCGGAAAAAATCAGCCTCGAGAGACAGAACTTCAGAGCACAACTTGAAACTGCGATAAATGAGGAGGATGACCCCCTTGCCGTCTACTACCAATTTGTACAGTGGACAATCAAGACCTATGGCGAGAATGACCCGGATTCCGGGCTGCTTAAGCTCCTCGAGCAGGCTACACGAGAATTTAAGGAGGATCCCATATACAAGACGGATCTCCGGTACCTGAAACTCTGGTCCTTGTACGCACGACAGGTAGAACGGACCGCCGCGATCGAGATATATGCAGATCTATTATCAAGTGAAATTGGCATTTCATACTCTGCCCTGTATGAAGAATACGCAGCTCTACTAGAGGCTAATGGAAGGTATGCAAAGACATCAATCACTGTAATCATGCCATCTCACCTCGCCTGTCTCTCAGACCCCAGGAGGCAGAGATAATCTATTCCAAGGGTATCAAGCGACAAGCACGGCCGGTGGAACGATTAAAAAATCGATACCGCGAGTTTCAAGGTCGCACACCGTCATCTTCTACACGCCTTCCACTATCCAATCCAACTTCGGCATCAGCTCCAAAGAGGCCCCAGGGCGATGGCCTCCGGAAGAAGCCTTTGAAGAATCAAGGTGGACAAAACCAATCTGCGCAGGCGCCTAGCTCCGTATCAAATACAGCATCCTCCTCGACTACCACCCCCTTCAATACAACTGCACAGTCGCGATATGCGCTGATGCTGGCACCACCCGCACCAGGTAAACGTCCGGAGAAGTTGCGCTTTGAACTGGGGCTATTGTTCACGGATGAGGGTGTTGAATACAGCATACAAGAGGCAAGGGCACGTTCTATGGGGCTTTTGGGAAAGAAATGGGGTCCACCGTCTGCCTCAGAAACATTCCGAATACCCTCGACGTCTTCAATGCCAGTGAACTTTAATGATGATGGGCAGAAATCTACGCGTCTATTGGCTATAGCAGGACGGAGAAGGAGTCTTATGGGTGGAGCAGAGCCAACAGTTACCATCAACACGAAGGAGGCCCTTGCTGATGTTTTTGGCATGTATAATTCACCTGACAAGACAGTGAAAGGCCCAGGGAGCAAGCATGCACCTCTGAAAAAGGTGGAGGCAATAACCCCCATCGCCCCGCCGAGACTTGTGCTTAACAGGGAGAATCAGAATGCCAAAACACCTACGCCAGGTAAGCTCATTGCATTCTCATAACTTCATCATTTATATTCATGTGTCTGGGTAGCTTTTCGCCCATTTGTTGACGAAAATGCTAAACCAAGTCGGACAACTCCAGGTATAGCAAAAGTAAGTCGAGGTCGGCGAGGATCAAGCAATAAGGTTGATCTTTTATCGCACAGTTCACTCCTTTCGTAGATCCCGACCCAAAGAAGACCCCCTTCATCACTCCCAGGCCAGCACTTTCCCTGAAAGATTCGACTCCAGTTCCATCATCTAGTCCAGGATCAGAGGGAAGTACACCCCGTGCCTTGGGTAACCCGAAGCCCAAACCAGCACCAGAAGACACAAATACAGAGAGTGTTTTCTCATCCAACGTCTTCACTCCAGCTCAAGTCAAACCCCCTCCCCTCCCAATCCTTCGAGATGTCTTCACAGATGATTTCGGGAAGACCCAGGCGAAAGTCAAGCCAGCTCACGAACGTGCAAAGTCTCACCACGACGTTCTTGCCCCTGCCCCTGGCGAAGGTTTACGGCCTTCAGGATTTACTCCTTTTGTTGATGAGAATGCGAGGACGCCTTTCAAGGTTTTCAGCCGCCCACCTGAAAACAAGGAAAGCTCCTACGCATTTACACCGAAGACACCTGCATTCACGCCTTTCTCCGATCCCAAACCTGCATTCACACCGTTTAAGGATGTACCTGTTTCCTTTACTCCTTTTAGGGACGAAGCACCAGCGGTCCCGACAGAGCCAGATATGCCTGCTCGCCCTCAACCTGAGAAGGTGGTTATCATTGAAGACAGCCTTGTTGAAGACGATAGCATCGAAGGGGAAGAGCCAGAGACGACCCAGGAACCAGAACAATATGAAGACGACTATGAGTACGAAGAAGCCCAGTATGATGAGAGTGAATCATATCAAGAAGCACCTCTGGGTGGTCGGTTCGGGAAGTTTAACGTCATGACCCCAATAACTGAAAGGACCTTTGAATTCACTACAAGCACGCGAGGGGGAGGAAATACCCCGAGTGAACGCCTTCGATACATCAACGAGGATAAGGACTCGACCTATGAGAATGTCTTTATTCCTCAAAAACGGGATGAGCATGGCGCAGTCATAGTTGCCGAACAACTCGCAGCTGAGTTGAAGGAGGACATTGAAGTGTACAATGAAGATGAGCCTATCGGACCTCTCAAATTGTCAGCTGTCTTTATCCCTCAGGGCGAAGACCCTGCGATAAAGGTTATCGAAGAAAAGGCAAGCACATTAAGTTTAGGCGACACCCTCGCTTTGAACTCGAAATTCAAGCCATCCAATCCCTGTAATCCCTTTGACCCGCCCATTATGACGGCCCTTCTATCCCGCATACCCGCAGACCCCTACTACTATGACTTGCGGGATCTAGACGCAAATATGCTTGACGGCCTACAGAAATTTGCGAGGAAAGGCAGGAAAACTAGCGGCAATTCAAACAACAGTGGAGTATTGGATACATGTTTTCCATTGATATTGGATGGTCACAAGTTCAGTGTGTCGGAAAAATTGGGAGAAGGTGGTTTTGGTGCTGTATTCAAAGCGCAGGACCTGGGAGCACAGCGAGCTGAGGACAGCGACGATGACGACGACGACGATGATGATGATGATGACGAGTGTATATCCATGGTTGCCCTGAAAGTTGTAAAGCCGCGGAACCTCTGGGAGTACCATGTCCTGCGTAGGCTTCACTCCGCACTCCCCACGACATTGCGGCGATCTGTCATACTTCCACATGCGCTTTATGCGTTCCGCGATGAGAGCTACCTCGTCCTGGACCTCTGCCCTCAGGGCACGTTGCTCAGCATTGTCAACAATGCTGTGTCGGCTGGCGTATCACAGCAAGGGGGTTCTTTGGATGAGCTGCTCGTCATGTTCTTTGCGATTGAATTGCTTCGGCTTTTGCAAGCGATACACGACGCCGGGTTCATTCATGGGGACTTGAAGATTGACAATTGCCTACTTCGCTTGGAGGATGTCCCTGGAGGCGTTTCTGCCTGGTCAAGTTTATACCACCCCTCGGGAGAAAACGGCTGGAGTTACAAGGGTCTGAAAGTTATTGATTTCGGGCGCACTATCGACACCAGACTCTTCCCAGTAGGTCAACAATATATTGCGGAGTGGCCAACAGACGACTGGGACTGTTTCGAAGTGCGGGAAAACAAACCTTGGACTCACCAGACAGACTACTTTGGTCTGGTCGGCATCATCTATTGTATGCTTTTTGGAAAGTATATCCAGGAAAGCTCTGTCGCGTCTATTTTGGTAGATGGGCAGTCTCGGTACAAAATTGCCACGCCATTGAAACGGTACTGGCAAATAGACCTGTGGAATAGGCTGTTCGACGTGCTGCTCAACCCTTGTCTCGTGAAGCCCAAAGGCCAACTACCTGTGTCTGAAACACTGGGAGGCTTGCGGGAAGAAATGGAGGCTTGGTTGCAGGCCAACTGTAATCGGACTAGTAACACTTTGAAAGGCTTATTGAAGAAGGTGGAAGTTTCGTGCTTTGTCAATTAAGTATAATGTGGTTTTTCACAATGTTCTCAAGCTTGGTTATTTACCTTCCTGACACACTCTAATGATATATCAGGACTCTATTCCTGTCGATATACAACTCCGAACTCGGCGTAATATTTCAGAATCCACAACAACAATTGAGCCGTGAGTGAAGTACATGAATCCCGCGTGTGCGTGGACCCCGAAAAGCGGATACGACAAGAAATCCAAGGACCATCCCTACTACAAATCCATGCAAAAGAACTCATCATGCGTGCCCCCCCATTTGGACAGGCGGCGCGGGACCACCGTCGTATGGATGTTGAGGCACGTTGGGCGGGGGCATCATCATGTGGTAAGGCACGGCGTGCTGCACTGTGGGCATTGTGAACATTTTGCCAGTGTACTGGTCAAATGAGATCATACGTTGCGGGCTTTGGTGGTAGTATGGGTGGGCATGAGCTGGGATTGGTGTGGGGGGCATGGATGGACGGGGGCCGGCGCCGTTAGGCGGAGGATAGGGGCCAGGGGGAGGGGGAGGCATATAAGCTTGATGAGCTAACTTGGATAAGAAACGGAGCCCTCATCGTCAACCTTAAAGGTGAACTCACGTGGCATTTGTCCCATAGCGGGCGAGTACATGGCTATCCATAAAGTTTCAGTGACTGCTGATATCACGTCATGAAAATGATGACTGACTATTCGGAGGAGGCATGCCTGGGGGATACGGCATGTGCTGCATGTATGGGCCAGGCATATATGTGCCTGGGGGCCCGGGAGGAGCCATACCAGGCATCATGGGCTGACACAAAAGTCAATGAGGGAGCTATTGAACCAGGGCTGGAAAAACAAACCTGTCCAGGGTAGCCGTAAGGAGGATACGCGTACACGTAACCGCGAGCAGCAGCTTGGGCCGCGGAATCCTCTTCGTACGATGGAGGAGGGATGGGAGGCGGGCCAGGGGGCGGCATGTGCCCGGGGTGTTGAGGTTGAGGCTGATGCTGGGGTTGGGGAAACATTTGAATATATCGTTTGCCACTGTACGGCCACATTGCAGCTGACGAGCGGCTCCTATCAGATCACAAGGGTATGAAGAGGACGAATGGTGCACGCACAAACTTGGGGCGCGTCTACGACCTTGTGATGCTTGAAGGGATTAAAGTCATCCTTGATATTCACTGGTGTACTTTTCTTGATGGGCCGAGTTCCGAAGAACGGATTGGGTGTAGACGGGGACTAGCCGATACGTTAACACGTCGTTCTCCGTTCTGTGGGAGAGTCTAAACACTTACAGCGTCAGGCTTGGCCTTTGGAGACACAGACGCCGAAGCACCATTCTGGTTTGTTGAACTCTGGTTGGGCGAAGGAGTACTCTAAAGAAGTAAGATCAGAGCATGCGCTTAACCGTCAGCATGGAGGAACATTAATGTTACAGGAGTAAAGGCATTTGCCTTTGGATTGGGCCTAAACGAGGAGGCATTGACATTCAAACGGTTGGCAGCTGTCGCGGGTGACATGGGGGCGGCATTGGCCGTGTTATTCGAGCTTGAGTTTGATGTTCCTGTAGTATTGACGGTAATCTTGCCATTTGCGGCCGGCTGTGGAGCTGCGGCAGGAGCAGAACCTGATGGCTGACGGGGCTTAACAGTGGGACCCTTGTATGGAGGAATCGCTTGGATGACCATGCTGATCGTGGGTTTGCCAGACGGATTCTTCGCGGGAGGGGTAGTCGCTGCAGGCTTTGCAGTCGCAGCCGATTTTTGTGCAAGTGCAGCTGATTGGGGAGGCGCATTGGGAGTTGCGGTCTTGACGGCAGGCGCCAGGGCTCGGGTGCGATTGGCATCAACGGTGATCTTTGCAGCGGCAACTTGAGTACCGCGGGAGGCGTTAGCGGGGGTGGTGGCGCCGATGGCACGCGCCTGAGTCGATGCGGCGTCCTTATTAGCTTTCTCACGGATGGCACGTTGTTTCTCTTCGTCTTTGGCCAAAATAGGGACCAAGTCATCCGGCATGGGTTTGTTAAGCTGAAGTTTATCAGAACCACAGACCCAATATAGAGAGGCCTTCACAGTACCTTGAAACTCTTACTGAACTTTACTAGTTCAGCCATGCGTTTATCCATCTCACTCTTCACAAGGGCTTGCCTCTTTTGCGTGAGGCGTTGCTTTTCGTTCGTAACGAAATCCCGGAAAGCAGGGAGCGGATCCGCTGGGGGCTATGGGCCAACACGCATGAGGCATGTTTCAAGACGCCATAGCTTGAAAGTTAAGAAAGCCTACCTTGTTGGGGGGAGCAGGGGAGGGAGCCTTAGACGAAGCTGGTGACTGCGTCTGTGAAGGAAGTGTGGCGCCGTCCGGGCCATTGATAGATACCTTAGGAATCTCAGCTTTGACCACATTGCTGACAGGAGGAGATACGGCATCGGGCCTTCGAGCGCCTGGGGGTACATAAGCATTGGTCCCTCGGACTACTGCACCATATCTGGAGATAGCGTCAGTACCGGAACCTATCGCCGTACACGTGGAGAGCTACTGAACTTGTCTTCCTCGTTTATGCCACTGTCGTCAACGTTGAGGTTTCGTTCCTCAGCAATATGGGGATTGCTCGTTACAGACTGACGCCGGAGATGACTTAAAACACTGGATGGAGGTAAAGATGGGAGGATGTGGCTTACCCCGATAATTTCGTTTGCAATACGTTGAGCATGACGCTCGCGCTCTTTGAAGTCTGCGGCACTTCGGTCTAACTTGGTAGTATAGACGTTCTCATCGAACTGAGTCCTGACACCAAAGAGTTTCTCGTTGGCCGCAAATTGGTCCCAGGATGTGTTGTTAGAGCCGGGTCCGAATGTGTCGTCGTCACCTTGGCTGAGGCCAAGTACAGGGGGCTCATCTGATGACCATTGTTGTAATTCACGTTCGCGCCCAGTACCCTTCTTCTGACTGATGTCGGTGTCGGTCCTGAATGCTAGGGAGGTGAGATAATGTTAGCTGGAGCGACGACGACGGAAGATCAGGGACGCGTGATGGCGGACTCACTATCGCCGTTGGATGGTTTAGCATCAGCGGGACCTGACGACCATGTGTCAATGTTGGTGGAGGCAACGAAGAGGGAGTCCTTGAGAGGAGCCCCAGGGTTGCTGATTTCTTTCACATCCTTTAATGTGACGCCCGTAGTGTCGCCCTCACCGCTCGTGGACCCAACGACCCCTTCATAGCGCTGGGCTGTCTTCGTGATAAGCGTAATGGTAGTCCCCTACGATTAAATGTTAGTAGAAAGTTTACGATATGCAGAGGGACTATCACAGACTGTGAGGCCGGAGAGAGATTGTAGGACGCGATCCTGTGCTGCGTTGGGTTGGCCACCATTGGCCTGGGAAAGAGGAGGGAATGTTGCGGCTGCCGGAGATGTAACTGGTTGAGGACGGGTGGCGTTAGGAGGGGGAGAAAAGGTTGGAGAAGCCCGTGCCCCCGACCACGCAGGAGTGCGCCTGAGAGACCATAAGCCATACGGTGAAAGTATGAGAAGGCGATACGCACTGAGCAGGCTGCGGGGGGCCCTTCCTCATGGGCTTTGGTTGGCGTGCAGCAGTAGCCATGGAAGAAAACAGAGAAGAATAAGGAAAGACTGTAAAGATGGAATCGCGGGTCGTCCAGACAGCGGAGAGATAGCGAAGCGGTCGCGACTAGAAAATGGCTGGGCAAGACAAGGAAAGTCTTTGAGGATTTGAAGAAATATTGGAGAGCACAGCGGGGCTATAAACCAGCGCTTGGGCGAACGAAAGCACAACAAATCTTTTGCAGTGAATTCAAAACAGACTTGACCGTCAATTCTCGAGTTGCCTTAGAATTCAAAGACTCGTCTCTTTCCACAGACCCCGATCACCCCTAACCATTCTACCCGTCTCATCCCCTCTCATCCCTTCTTTCCGTCTACTTTAATCCTTCCACGTATCCCTTCTAGTATAATTAAAACCCTGCATCTCAACCAACCAGTGACTCCAGACTCCCCAAGACACCTCGCGGTGAAGCTCATCAGAGTCGTGGTCCGGAGTTTCAAATTTCTCTTCGGGGTCCTGGCACCGTGATAAAACAATATCACTGCAATCATAAATGCACTGCGTCTCGCTGTACAGGGTCTAGTCAGTCCCAACTAAGTCCCCATCCACAACCCAGGCGAACAGAACTCCAGCCTGGTCCTCTCTCGGACCCCGGGCCCAGAGTGGCCGCCATGACAAAATCTGTCGACGCTTGGGCACTCCGTTGGGTATCATTTATGGACATCAAGCTTCATCTATTCATCAAGGAGACTGATTTCGGGCCCATTGATCCCACACACAGCGAAATGAATGTCGCACTGCACCCAAATGTGGGTCATGGGCCGCAGCTTTCGGCTCGCCTGGCCCGGCTAGCGGATGAGCGGAATATCGTTTCTCTTCCGTTGCCACATGGCCGAGCATCCTTTTCTTCCTCCGAAATTCGGGGCGCCGCACGAAACTATGTATGTACAAATGAGAAATTGAGTATTGTGACGCCTCAATCTTTTATTTTATTTTATTTCCTTTTTGACTTTTCAACACCTGACTCTGATCCATGACCTCAGACCATAACCATAACAACCATGACCACCTTCGCGATCCACAGAACAGGTATTCAGCGCCTTCCACTTGAACTCTTCTCAGACAACATCTTATTGTCCTGTCTTCCTGACGACACATTCCAAACGCCTCAGAAGGACCAGGCCCCCCTTTCTGTCTCGCAAGTTTGTCAATCCTGGCGAGCAATTGCATTAGCTACCCCGCGTCTCTGGTCATCCATACATGCCGACTGTAGTGGCCGAGGAAGACTCGACGTTGCTGCTGTCATCTTACCTATGATGGAACTCTGGCTTTCTAGGTCTCTACATTACCCCCTCGCAATATCTCTTGATATCGGTTTACAGGACAGCCTGGTAGAGTTTCTCTCTCATTACCTTTTTCGCACGCAGCAGCTCCACATTGCGATGGTGGGTGAATGGAGGGGGTTTGACATTACAGCGATCTTCAAATCTACTCCTCGCCTTACGAGCCTCACCCTGGAACGGTTGGCCCTCAGCAAAGCGATGATTATCTTAGTGCACTGTCCAGAAATCAGATATCTGAGATTTTCTGTTTCGGGACCATACGTGCCGCCGAAACATGTTGTACTCCCCCATCTCGCCACACTTATTGTCACATCAAAAAAATTTAATCATCTATTCAGAGCACTCTCCCTCCCAAATCTATCAATTCTCGAGTGCAATGCCTCCTCCCGCAACACCATTTGGCCACAACGGTCCTTCAAAGAGTTCCACAAGCGCTCCATGTTTGTTCTCACTACCCTCAAACTATCTTGTTTTGACATACGAGAATCGGAACTAAGCGTACTGCTCACCGAGAATTGCAGCTACATCACAGATCTCACCATTCACGGCCCACCCAGCTGCGTGTCCGACTTCCTCCTGGACCACCTCAGAATCAAACCCCTGTCCCCAATCATTTGCCCTAAACTCAGTACTCTCAGCCTATTCCGCTGTGTCGCAACGGATTGTTCGAACGACGCACTGGCGGCAGTGATCCGCTCACGTCTCGGCCTAGGTGGAGCAGGGACGGACCTCACGTTCCGGGAGGCGGGGCTTGCGCATCTGCAGTTAGTCCAGGTGTCGAACGATATACGGAGGGGAGAGCTTGAAGAGTTGTTGGCCATGCGCAAGCACGGTTTGATCGTCGAGGTTTACGATACTGAATCGGCTGATTACTTGTTGGGCATTTAATCATCATTGTTCTTGCGATCTTGCTATCTGGCATATAAGGCGTGAAGTGGACCTTGGTTCAAGATCCAGTTGCAATGTCGGGAGACGTTTTTTTTTGCTTCCGGACCGGGCCCAATTCCGAAAACGCGACTCGCGTTGTTTGTCTGTGATACTAATACTAATCGTTACAAAAACCTCTAAATTTCCCCCAGACGTCCTGGTTATGTGCTACACTCGCAGCTCCTGGTTGCCTGCGATAATATTTCCTCGTCCATGCGAGGAGCCAGAGCCAGCAACAAATATTTGCATATTGCACCAACTAGTAAATACGTACATTCACATTAATGCACTCACAAGTATTCTCAAAAAGTATGTTTTTCAGAAACCCTAGTCCATCGTATCGGTTGTTTGCGCTCTATTTTGGCTTAACTCTGCTGCCCGGTCCCTCTTGATTATACTGGAACCAGTTGGCAGCTGACACAAGTATGGCTTTGGACTCCTGAGTGGGGGACAACCTCACAAGAAGTCGTACATGAATAACAATGATATTTTCAGTAAAGCATACCACCCTATATGCTCTCCAACACTGTGTCCACAAAGCACTATGCCTGGGGTGCCGCAGGGGCCAAGCCAGAGCAGGGGCTCCCCTGCTACTCTTAGCCACGGTGGTGGGCTGATCTGGTAGTTTCTGAAGTACATTCCGAAGTTTTAGAGGCTTTCACAAAATACACGAAGTCTCGTCAGATACTTGCGAATGTACATTCGTTCACGCACCAACTACCACCACTTAATCCTTTTTAGACCGCAATGGCTGATCTATTTCTTGCTCCCGAACAGATCATGGAGCCCTGACAAACATGGAAAAGTACGTATCGTCTCGGTCTCAGTTGGCTATTTCAGCAGTATGTTAAGTGGGTTTCTGATCCCCTTTAAGCCCATGCCGAAGGGCAGAGCAGATCCCCACTTGTTAGGGACATTACTGTCAAGTAGCACATGCTCTTCTTTTTTCTTGCATTTTGATTTTAGCCCTCTGTATTTATGCCTAGGACAACCACATGTCAGGATAAAAATCTCACGGTAGTGCATGGGATCCTGCCTTGAACCCATAAGTAGTTTGTAACATCACTAGGAATTACCAATCAGCACCCTAAATAATATAAGGTTCACAGATAAAGTGCGTTGTCAACGACAAGGATCGTGGGATTCTCCTTCCCCACCTTTGTGACTACATTAACCCACTATTCAGTGCACAGAGTCAGAACCATGTAGAGTGTACTTATTGGGAATGATGTGTCCAATGGCCACTCAAGGTGGCTACTGTTGAGAAACTCCTTGTGTCAGAGCATTAAAGTTTGGTCACGCCATAGGGATCTGATGGTCCATTGACTAGGCTTTGGTTTGAATTTGAAATGTATGCACTTCGAAATATATTGAGGCTTTATGGAGTGGGCCCAAATCATTCAGGCATGTGTGATATTGGCCAATTGCCAAGTTGAGTATAAACAAGCACCACAGTATGTATGGTTTATGGTTCTACATCCACATTTATTGTTTGGATTCATCTTTTTTTTTTTTTTTTTGGTTCATCATTTTATATACCAGCCGTACGTAATACATGTGATGGTCACTACAGGTAGTAATTGAGGAGGGGGGGATGGGGGGCAGGGGACAAAGCACCGCGAGGCTGGGATGCTTGCCCAACCAAAGTCGAGCTAGCAAATGGAGCTGGAGCTCAGTGTACACAGGCCAGAAGGGCCAATCTACACCAGGGGGTGGGCCCCCCACTGCAGTGCTCCGCAGCAGGTGGTGGCTTCAAGTCCACCAATTATCCAGGTCCATATGTTCGGGCAGGGAGCACCCTATAGCTGTCACATAGAACACTGAGTACTGCCCCTAGCCTGTCTAGGACTAGGGAACATTGAACGCAAACGTGCTCTCATTCTCCGAGAGGAAGTTAACCAACCACGCATAGCACAGTTGCCAACTGGGTTTGTCTTCTCGTCCGTGGCATGGACAGTTGTAGAGGACGTGTTGCACGGTTTCTATAAGGACACCACACCTACAGGTGAAAGACTCCTCTTTGAAGAATTGGGATCGGAACACCCCAATTGGGGTGTGTCTGGTGGTGCATCACACCATGCACGCGGTCAGAGTATGACTGTGACCAGTCTTGCGCATCCACAGCCCACTGTTTACATGGGTCAGAGTGAGCGGGGTGTCTTTCTTTGCATAGAGCATCAAGAAGTTAGAGCTTATATACTTCTTGGACTGGAAGAGAGTTTTCCAGCCATTGAGCATACAGGTCACTGCCTTGCATTGTGCGAAGTCAGCAGAGATAACAGGTGCCCTGCCTGCCTCAACGTGAGTCAAGACGGCACTAATGTGTGCCAGTTAGTGGTCTTCGATCTCCACTCCATCAGTGATGTGGTGGAGGTGGATCTTGTGAATGGTGTGGAGCCGCAGCCAAGGCAGCAGCACCTCGCACACTTTGAGGGTGGATGCCTGACCGGAGTGGTGAGATGCATCAAGGGAGCGCCGGAGGGCGTTGGTGGAATCAGAGAAGATGTGGACATTGTGGATGTCTTCTAGTCCAATATCAGAGGCCTGTTGGACGCCCTCTGTGATCACTTGCAGTTTGGCATCATCAGACGTAGAGAGGCTGGTGGCATACCAGTCATTGTATAGGTCCCCATCATGCCAGACGCGGTACACTGCCACTGACTGTATGGGAGGGGAGGGAGTGGATGCATCAGCGATGATGCAGATGCTCCAGGGGGAATGAGAGGCCGCGTCAACAGTGCTCTTCAGCAATGCAGTGTGGTCTTTCATGAAATCCTCGTGGTGGTTACTCCCCTTGGGTGGGGGCGAGACAATATTGTAGACAATGCGGCCAGGGAATAAGTCCTTGGGGCACATGCCCCATTGGTTGAGAGGGTGGACAGGGTCCAAGTCCAAGGAGGAGAGGCCAAGGTTAGACTAGGCCTCTACGACAGGGGATACGAGCTTCCCGAGTGTGGTGAATGTTAAGGGTCTCGATGGAGAACTTGTGGTTCCCATCGATGAGGCGGCAGAAGGCGTGTGAGGCCTGAAGTGTGCGGGAGCAGACATGACTCCTCTCCACCAACTTCTTAACATGAAGGTGAATAGGAGGGATGCCTGCAAGGGTCTCGGCAGCCCCATTCGGGGACGTCTTGAAGGCACCAGTGATCCAGAGGCAGGCACGCCTCTGCATCTTCCGGAGGTTATTGGGGGGGCCCACCATTTGGGCCCCTTCGTACATCCAAAGCCTGCTCCCATATGTAGCAATGGGGAGGACACAGGCTTGGTAGAGTGTTCACTTGTGTTTGGGCCTAAGCCTGCGCACAGAGTTGCCAAGGGAGAGCATGGCCTTCACAGAAGTGAGGGCTTTGTTCATGTAGCATTTGATGTGTTCCCTGAATGTAAGGGGGCAGTCAAAGAAGAACCCAAGATAGCGCCAGATGGTGCCAGGATGGAGGGGGGTGTCCCCGGTGTATGGGGCATAGCCAAGGTCGATGTCAGGGTTGACGTCACCATGTTTCTGAGAGAAGTGGAATCCCTCGGATTTATTGTGCTCGAGCACCAAACCCATTGCCTGGGTGAGCTCAAATACGACTTTGTAGGCTCTCTTGAGCTTAGTGAGATTCTGGTCAAACGTGTCTGACTGCATGATAATGGTGCCATTGTCCACATAGGATATTAGAGATGCTGTGCAGACCCTCCGTTCAAATTCCTTGAGGAGGGGTGCAAGGCAAAGGGCAGAGAGGATTGGGGACAGGGCTCTGCCCTGTCCCAGACCGACACTGGAAGGGAAGAGTGGGGACAATTTGTCGTCCCACATGTACCTCGTATGACAATCAACGAGATAGGACCTGAAGAACACAACCACTTCTGGCGCGAATCCCTGTCTCTTGAGGATGTGTAGAAGGACCTCGTGGTTTACCAATGGGAAGAACTGAGCAAGGTCAAAAGCGACAACACTCATCTTGAGTTTGGCATGCCATCCAGCCTGGACAACATGTGTGAGGAAACAACCAGCATCCTCAGTGGAGTTCTGACGAACCCCTCCAAACTGATTGGGGTAGAGTACGCCGTGTTGAGCAGTTTCAAACTGCATCCTGGTGGACAACATTTTCTCTAGCAGTTTACCCAACGTGTTCAAGAGAACAATTGGGTGAAATGACTTGGGAGTGTCATACAATGGCTTACCTGGCTTGGGTATAACCACCATAGTAGAAGCTTTAAACTCGGCAGGCCAATGGCCTGATGAGAGACAAGCATTGGCAAGCCACAAAAGTAGTTTACCACAATGATCATCCTGGATGATCCGTTTAAGGTGACGCCATGAAATGTGATCTGGCCTGGGGGCAGATCAATTCAAAGTGCCTGCAAGGGCATCCAACATCTCAGCAGCAGAGTAGGGGACCCACACCCTGGTTGTAGGCAAGGTCCAAGCATTGCCCAGCTTGTTGAGGTCTATAGGCCTATTGATAGCTGAGTTGAAGGTGGAGTGTAATGCGTTCCATAGCAACTCCGTGGTAGTGCATGGCATGCCTTGGTATGAGATAGCCTCAACCAGGGGTGTCTTGCGGGGGCCCACCCAGTCCATGAGATCCCATGGTCTGAGGTTGGTATGTGCATTTTCATCAATGCGTCCATTGAAGTGCTTGCATTTCGCTTTGCGCGTGGCGGCCTTGAAGGCCACCCAGTCCTCTGGGAGATCAGATCCCATAGCATCAGACCTTGTCCTGGCACAGTCAGAATCCCACCAAGACTTAGACCAGGCACAAGCCCAGTTAGCCTTAGCATGATGAGACCATGCCATTTCAAAGCCCTTAGCTATCACCTGAGCAACCAGTTGAGTTTGTTCCACTGACATGACGTCAGAGATCTGGATGAGTCCTAGGAGCAGCTGAACTTCTGCAAGGAAGTTGTCTTCTTCTTTGGAGTCAATTTTAATTGACATCTTCCCTTTGGGGAACTTGACCCTGAGGGGGATGTCTAAAAGTAGAGGAAAGTGATCCGGTTCACCCTTTTCACCTAGCATCAGGTCAGCTGTGTATCCCCAGAATGCCGGGATGAACACGAGGTCAAGGATCGAGCCTTGCAGAGCCAAGTTATACAGCAGATGTGTGACCCGACCTGAGGGGGGGGCAATCCTCTCAAGGCTGAGGGTGGCCGCGCACTCCATGAGCCTGTTGGCCATGGGGTGCTTGTGAGTGAGGGTAGCATCCCAATGCAATGAGGGGCAATTAAAATTGCCCCCCATGTAGCTAACATCAGGGAAGTCATCCAGGTGGTTCTTGAGGAATCGGATTGTGGATCTGTTCTCATCCAAGTAGACATTCATCAAATGCACTGGACCCAGATGGCCCTGTACAGTGACAAGCATGACATCACGGTGATTGACAATGTCTGATTGGAGCTTAGGCTTGACCGAGCAGATAGCTCAGTTGACATAGGCCATGACAAGCGGCCGATCCTTGGCCACATCGAACCCTTTGGGGAACATGGGAATCCAGTCTGGGTGGACGGGGGGACCCCTAATGGGGATCCTGTCTTTCTTGGTCAGGGAGGCTGTATACTGTACAGTGGCCCAGGGCGGCTCTTGCAGGAAGAGAATATCAGTAATGTCTTTATGATGTTCTAAAAGGTCAACTGTCCAGTGTCATTTGCACCCGACATTTTGGCAGTAGATTCTGAGCATATTTACATTAGAAGTTGTACTAGACATTAATCAAGTAACTTTATGTCGAATCGCTTGAGTATCCTCCCTGCATCCTCGGAGCCTGTCTCCTGTAATGGTGGGGAATGGAGTGTTAGCAGAGGGCACGAAGCATAAAAGCTTGTCGCCTACCTTCTGGGCGGTGTACTTGGCCGCTAGCCATTTGGCATCATAGTGGTGTTTCCAAAAGGAGCACCTCCTGTCATCAGACTCATGGGCGAGGCCACAGTTGATGCATCAGGAAGTGTGGGGGCACTTGTGGCCCACCAGCATGGTGAGCCTTGGTGGGGTGGCCTTGGGGGCGGCTTTGCAGCATGCCACTAAGTCGCAGTGGTTGCGGGCATCATGGGGCCCACTGCAGTAAGAGCACAGCTGGGCTCTGAAGGGACAGACCTCCTTGCAGTGGCTGAACCTCCAGCACTTTGTGCAGATAGGGATGCCTGTCCACTTATTGGCAGGCAGGCTGGTGAGAGATTGGGATCTGAGCATGAAGCTCTTGTTCCAGAGGCTGCAGAGGTGGGTACCTCCGTGGGAGTCATAGATGTCAAAGAACATGGTACATGAGTCCAACATTTTAGAGTTTCTGACCACACGGGGGAGCGCCCCCTGGTACAGATGGATTGCACCCTTCCACTTGCAGGTTTCAAGGATGGTCTTGACCTCCAGTGGAGTGATGGGAATGGGCTTCCCGGTGTTGTCATACATGACAGTGGTGCCGAAGAAGGGGAAGTTGGGGATGTGGAGGAAGGTCTTGGAAGACCTGACCTCAATCCATGTCTCTGTCTTGGCCCCCCGGGCCTCCTTCGCCTTGGCATCGAAGAACCGGTATAGGACCTGGGGGTCGTCTTCAGAAGGCACAGAATCCATGACAAGGGACAAACCCCCGAGATGGTTTCGTGACTCTACGATGGCACGGATGGTTCGTCGATTAGAACCGAGAATACTGTTGACTGTTGGAATAACAGGAGCATCGTCCCAGTACACCAGTGGGGAGCAGAAGACCACAACCTCCTTCCGAGAGGAGCTGTGGGTGGTAGAACACTTTACATTGGCGCGAGCCCATTCAGTGTTTGTGCGAGAAACAGCAGCCCTGCCCGCAACTATCTGTTGCGCCTGGACAATGGATGCATTGGGAGCCAAGGGGAAGGACTTGGCCATCTGGACAAGTCCCTCAGCCGTGGCAGCAGTGCCCTTCCTCCACTTAGAAGGGGGAGGTTGGGGGAGAGGGGCAGCAGCAGCTGCGGTAGAGGCAAATGAGGCTGGGATTGGGCGGGGCGGGGGGGGGCGGAGGCCGTCTAGACAACCAAGCTGGAATGAGCTTCCTCCAGGGCCTGCGGAGACCAGCAGGGTTGGAGGTAGCATTGGACAAATGGGGGGGATGCTGCCCTGACCCAGGTGGACCATGTTTAGGAGGGGGAGGAGTGTCAGAGGGGAGCTGGCTCCGAAGGCTGTCAATGACCTGCTGTAGGGCGGCAACTTGAGAAGTCCCATTGGCGATGTGCCGGATGAGACCAATTTCAGAGGCCGAGTATACGACCTGTAGGAGCTCAGTGGCAAAGGTGTCAGTGAGGTGGGAAGGGACACGGTATCCCTTTTCAGTCCAGAGGTTCATAAGCTCTGTGGTGTTGTGGAGCAATGATGTGGCTGTCTTGACATCGAGCTCCGCCGATTCTCTCGAACCGGTTGGGAGAAAGACATCAGCAAGGTCATTGAAGCTCTCCTGGAATGAGTCCATTTCCACCCCCTCCAAGGTTTCCTCTCAGTCCTGGGGAGGTGGAGCTGGTGCTTTGCCTTTAGCAGACAACAATGTGATGGTGTTGCTGTCTCCTGCAGTGTCCATTGGAGTGGAGGAATCCTCCTCTGATGCAGGTGCAGGCATGGGTGGTTGAAAGAAGACCCATTGTGCAATAGTAGGTAGGCCCAGGGGCCTCTGAGGAGTGGTGCTCCTGGATGGAGCAGAGGAGGAGGACCTGCAAAGGTAGTCACGGGTGTCCGGCGGTTTCGAAGTGCATTCCGCCGATCGTTGAGATTGGCTGGGGGGGTTGTCTTTGCCCATGTCAGAGACATGGGGCTTGGCTGGTAGAGAGTTATTGGGGGTGATCTAGGGCAGCAGAGTGCGTAGGATGACAGTGACAACTACAATGGTGGCTGTGCATGTCGTGGTAACAAGTCAAGAAGCAGTGATGTGTTTGGATTCATCAGTGGATTGTATCATGTTCATAATGCCTTGTGATCATGGCATTATCTGAAGCTTGAATGGCTTTGGGTGGCTATCTGGTCACAGTGTCAATGGATGAACAAAAACATGAAGATGAGCCTTACATTGCAAGTCCATCAGTATATTTGATGGCTGGTTCAATCACATTCCCATTTTTATCAACAGCCTTTGAAATTTTGAAACATGCAAGGATAGAGGCAATGGCAATCCAAGCAGTGTCTATTGTGAAATGTCAGCCTGGGCAGATACTAGTAAAGTTGAGTATCATTGAAACTTCAGGCAATCCTAATTCTTACTGTCATCCAAACCCAAAGGCACCAACAATGGCAGGATTGGGTGGAAGTTGTTTCCCATTCTCTTTAAGGAAATGTTCCAGTTTGAATTTAAATGGCTCAGAATAGGCAGTTTCATCATGCAGGATGGCCCTGACAGACTGTTGGAAGAAAGTGGTAATGAAAAGGGTCAACCACATACCAGGTATTTCCTATAATCACTGAACCTAAGTTCATGTGAGGAGAATCAGGTATTTGAAGGGCCAAATGCCTTGCCTGATATATCATTTTCAATCAATCTATGAAGAACAGCTAGGGAGTATGTTAATGTAATGATTACAGTGGCTCAAAAAACTGCCCCAATGTTTGTACATTTTTGAAAGATCAATATGGTATGAAGTGCTGACATAAGCAGGGGACCTGGGGTAATTATGTAAGATACTATGACATCGTGGCTTTCCAATGGACCCTGGATCATGTGATTTGGATCAAAACCCATTAAGCTATAGGCCAAACAAAATGATTACTCATTGGGGCAGTTTTTTGACCCTCTATTAATTTTCTATCTAATACTTTGTATGACCACCTTTTGCCTTTATAACTGCTTGTATCCGCCTGGGCATACTTTCTATCAGGTTTTGGCATACCTCTGGTGGAATTTCACCCCACTCTTCAGCCAATCTATCCCACAACTCATGTACTCCTTTGGGTGGTGTCGGATATTCTTTAAGACGGCGCTTGAGATGTTCCCAAAGGTGTTCTATTGGATTCATGTCAGGGGATTGGGCAGGCCAGCCAAGGACTTGAATGTTGTTGTCTTCAAACCACTGTGTGGCCAGTCCAGATGTGTGTTTGGGGTCGTTATCTTGCTGAAAGTAGCGCTCGCCATCCACCATTTCCAACTTCTCAAAACTTTCCTGAACTCCACTCTCCAAAATTTCACAGTATTGAACCTTGTCCATGTTCCCCTGCACCTCTATGAGCTTTCCCACTCCATTCCACCCCATACAACCCCATACCATGAGGTTTCCTCCTCCTCCATGTTTGACAGTAGGTGATGTTGTTCTATCAGATGGTGGTTCTCCCCTTTGTTTCCAGACATAAACCTTTCCATCTGACCCAATCCTATTGATTTTGGTCTCATCTGTCCATAGAACCCTTTTCCAGTCCTCCACAGTCCAGCTTTCATGATATTTTGCAAACTGGAGACGCCAGATGCGATGGGCTCGTTTGAGAAGAGGAGCTTTCCTCTTTGTAGCAGCATAAAATTGATTTTCCTTGAGTGCATTTCTGACTGTCTGGGGTGTGACAGGATTGGGGATGATGCCATTGATGAATTGGGTAGCCTGAACTGCATTATCAAGCTTCCCTGACTTGATTTGACGAATAATTGACTGTTTGTCACAAACAGACAGCTTGGAGGGGCGGCCACCAAGGTTGTTTTCTTTGTTTCCATCCACATCTTTGCTGATCCTACTGATGGTACCCTTCCCTAGACCAGTTTTCTCCTTGATTTGATGCTGAGAATAGCCCTCATTGAGGAGAGAAACAACAGTATTGTGCTGAGCAGTAGAAATGGCTTTCATGATGGTGGTAAGAGGTCAAGAAGATGATTGAACCAATTCCAACATGTCAAATTGATACAAATAAAGTCACATGACATTGTTTATTCTTCCCACAGTCCATAATGTTCTTGCATTGGATCATAAATGCCAGAATAATGGAAAATAAGATAAGGGTCAAAAAACTGCCCCAATAAGTAACCATTTTGTTTGGCTTATAGCTTAATGGATATTGATCCAAATCACATGATCCAGGGTCCATTGGAAAGCCACGATGTCATAGTATCTTACATAATTACCCCAGGTCCCCTGCTTATGTCAGCACTTCATACCATATTGATCTTTCAAAAATGTACAAACATTGGGGCAGTTTTTTGAGCCACTGTATCTCATAAAGCAATAATATACAAATCTTGAGTGCAGCAGGATTCCACCTCAATGTTTCAGATAGGATGGCAACTATGTAAGGAAGTGTAGGCCAATCTGTGAAATCAGGCAATCTTGAGAATCCTACAACTACTTCTAGCTCTGCTTGGGCATGAGCCTGGATGTCTGGATAATGCACAATTGCCAGCATGAAGGAGGCAACTACAGATGCTGTCTGTAGGAGAGTGTTATCTGAGGCATATTTCGCAGCTAGAAATATACTAACAATGTCTGAGCCAGCTGTATTATTTCAGCAAGATATTTCACTCAGTGGCAAGAGAGTGTTCACCTAAATATGCGACACCCACACATGTACAATTCTTCACAACCTCTTCTTCATTTTTTGGCACATCTTCCTTGTCCTTCAAGGCCTCCAGGTTCTCTGACACAAAACAAGAAATGGCAGTTCCATCCGCCTTTTGGATACTAGGGCTAACAATCATTGACAAGGAAATGCAGACCCACTATAGACTACTTCAATGACTCAAATGGCATGTCCCTTATCTTTCCCGCTGATATTGCACCGAGGTTCGCATGCTTCTTGAAGTTAGCCCCGGGAAACCATGCTGTGATAAAGAATAAACATACCAGCTGACTGGAGAAAACAAGTCCTTACCAGGAATATGTTTCAGTATTGGCAGAAATTCCACCAAGAATAATTCTGTCTCCACATGCATGAGATCCTTGACCGCTTCATCGACTAGCGAGACATAGAAGTCATGAGTTGTCTTGACGTCGTATCCGTAAACGACGCGCAGAATGACCGCTGCAGCGTGCCTAAAGTCATGTTAGTCCCGGAAAGTTGAATTTGTCGTAGGATATACTGTAAGATGTGGTGGGGAAACCCATCAGGCTTGTCAAGGAGTTGGCGAAGTAATGTAGAAGTGGCTTCAAGTTGAACTTCATGGTAATTTGGGAGAGATCGCGATTGGAAGAACTGATGAAACATCTTGCAATGGCGTCTGTATGTAGAACGTCAGCCAGTGGGGTTCCATGCAAGTGAAATATGTATAGTATACCTCCACCAATCAGAGTACCTCATGTGGCCTAATTTCCACTCCCATCCCATGAGTTCATTCACCATCACCTATATTGTGTCGTTAAAATCCAGAGAAACACAATTACAGGCAAATTTGACCATTGGTGGCCGGTCCGCATGATTTGCAGATCGCTTCTTGGATATTTCGTTGGTGGCTTTCATTGAGTTCAGGATAACAAGGGGGCTTCCGAAGACCTCTGCATAGATAACGTCGCTGAACGTCGCGGCCCAGTTGGTGTATGTCAACTACATGTTTTCTTTGGGCATGTCGAATTTATTGCCCACAATGGGCAGACCTTCAATTGGCGCAGGGGTAATTTGGCGCCACGAGGTGCATGGATTCGCAGACGGCGATATCCAAAGATGACCACAGTCTGAACCAATATAACAGTCAGTGGGTAATCGAACATATGAAAGGAAAGAGGCGTATAATTGAGCAAGGGGGTTGCCATCGGTAATCCAGTTTCAACACCTCGTGAAGGGTTAAAGGTTATTGTTAGCATATGGCACCTATCCAGTTATGGTTTTCATTTTTCTGGGGCTTCGTGCCGGGATTGAGTGCTAAAAATGCGCTTGTGCAACTGCCCGGTGGATCTTACTATAGTCATCACGTATAGCTGTCAAGGCCTTGTGATTCCTTTGAAGCAGTATACATCTCCGGGGTGTCTTCAATATTGGGAAAAAATATCTCCCCTTGCGTTTCGAAGTATGTAGTTTGAAGAATCAACACCATAAATTTGGTAAAGAAGATCTATATCACTTGTATGAATAATTGTCAGTGACGGGCCGGCGGCCACTAGAGGCAGACATGTGCACTGTGGCTTCCGTTCTAGGAGCTTCAGGCTGAGTAACGGGACATTGATTTCTCCCGATACCCATATCATTGTTCAGTGGAGAGGTCTTGTAAGATGGGTTTAAATTTCGCCAGCCGACGTGATCTTTTATGACGCTGAAATGGCTTGAAGGAAGTTCTCAACTTAAACCTGGGCTGGTCTGGAAAAAGGTTGAATATTGCAGCTGCTAGAGATTTGACTGGTTGGGGACGGGTGGCACTGGCATTAGGAGGGAGAAAAGGTTGGAGAAATTTATGCCCCTGCCCGGACGCAGACGTGCCCTCATAAGTACACCCTTTCTAGCACACTGCATCTCGATGGTACTTGCGAGTCATCTCGCAGTGAAGCTCTAGCCTCGATAGCCTCCATATAATTTTCGCGAAGACGATTGTCGACACGTATCAGAGTCCAAGCTGTGTATGTGATGAGCGAAAAGATACGATCTCATCAACTAACGTTATTTTTGTCATTGATAAATTATCAGGATTTGGCGAGACGTCGGATAAAATTTAAGCATATTGAAGAAAGCAAGTCCAAGCATATACATATATATGAATGTCACTTATTATCTACGCCCCGCGTCTAGAAAAACTATTAATTAACATACTCCCAATACTTCCGATCACACTTCCTGACATTGAGCGGGTTGGAATGCCTTCAGATTCTTTTACTGGAGACAGGACCGTCGGGATGTTTAAGCCATTGTCGCCCTACAAATGAGAATCAACACAGTTTCACGATCACTTGAGTGGAGTGGCACCCAAACCTGAGGCATGAAATTAAATCCTGGGGCCTCAGCATTATTAGTTGGGAAGATGTTGATCTTTCTCTTTTTTTTCTTCGGCACTATGTCCTTCTCGGTATCTGAGGCCCCCTCTTTCTCTCCTTGAATTGGAAGGACACTGTTTGCACGGCTTGGCGGCTTTCTGCGTTTAGGTTTCGTGGTCGTTTCTCGAGCCACACTTGCTGGCTTCCCAGCAACAGTCCCTCGAGTCTTGCTTGGTATAGGTTGGTTGTCAACACTCTCTACATCGCTGTTCCCCGTATCCGGAGGTGTCTTTCGCTTGGCCCTAGTCTTGGGCGGCCGCCCCTCAGGCTCTAGAAGCTGAACCTCCTCCTCAGGACTTGTAGCTTTCGCTTTCCCCTTCCCTTTATCCCTTGGAGTCTGTTTGATTTGAGGCTCATCTTCTCGATGGGAAGTTTTTGCTTTTGCTTTTGCTCTGGGTTGGGGAGCTGTTTTCTCGGAAACATCATCGTCTATGGCTTTCGCTCTCGTCTGTTTTGTCCGAGGCGCTTTAGGTCGATTGTCGGCGTCCCTACTCCGAGCACCTGACGGTCCTGCCTCACTATCTGATTCCGTGTTTTTTTCAATGTTCGACGGTTTGGCCTCTGTCGATCTTGGTTTGACTTTCGCTGCCGGAGGCTCTGTTCCTGGAGATGAAGAATGATCGACATTTCCTACTTCGGTTGCCACTTCGTCATCAGAAGCATCAGCCTCGCGGTATGTTCGTCTCTGTGGTGCAGAAAAAGAGTTTTAGCCCTGTGGCAGTGACCAGCTAGGGCATTACCTTCTCTGGAGAGAGGGGACGGGTTCTAGCGCGTTCTGATTCTAATTGAACTTTGAGCTTCTCAATTTGTTTTTGAGCTTTGTTAAGGTTCTTGCTTGAATCTTCTTCGGTTTGTTGCAATTCTTCAACCGCTGTCTGCACTGGCCATTAACTCATGCTTAGTCTAAAATTCCAATAGATGCAATCACCTTCCACTGATCCAAGGCTTCCTTATACTTCTCTACTTTACGCTTTTCTTTTTCCAGAAGGCCAGCATCTTCATTAATCGTCCTTTCCAGCCGTTCTTGGAGTTCTCTGTTTTGGACCTCAAGTTCAATACGTCGCTTCCTCAATGATTCAAGTTCTGTGTCGCCCTTTTTTTCCAAAGTTTCCCATTTTTTAAGTTGTCGCTGGAGGTCGGCGTTTGTGCGTTTGAGCTCGTCGTTGGCACGCTCTAGATCGGCAATCCGAGTCTGGGCACCCTCTAACTGTAGCGTAGTCCGTTCAAGCTTGGAATCCGAGGACCCGATAGATGCCTGGAGATGAGCGTAATCTGCGCGCAATGTTGCTAGTTTTTCCTGAGAAATTGACGTCAGATAATTCACTTGTGGCGGACCCTAGTTGATTAGAATGAACACCTCAGAGTCTGATTTCTCTCCTTCGACAGCCTGAATTTCCTTGTCTTTATTGTTCAGCTGAGCTATGTAACCCTCCTGTGATTCCTTCAGTCGACGCACATTTTCGTCGTATTCTGTCAATGCTGCTTCTCCTTCGTCCTCCAATTCGGCTATCCGACTTTCTAATTCCGCCTCCCTGGCCTGGAACATAGTGATTCTGAAGTCTCTCTGCAGGCTCTTTATCCTCTCTCTCCGGACGGCCTCCATTTCCTTCAAGACGACCATTCGTTCTTTCTCCAGTTCCACATTATTGCGCAGCTGAACAATAGTATAACAGGCCTGCAACGTGTCACATCCTTCACGCCATTCTAGTTCCTTGAGTTTCCATTCTTCCCGAATATCGGCGACGGTTTTCTTGGCTCTTGCATCCTCTATAGTCAACTGTTCTGAGAGCTTTTTGAATTTATGCTCGAGAGTGCGATTTCGTTGAACTAGATCATTGATTTGTCCTTGATTCGACGCTTCCAACGATGGAGGGCCAGTTCCTAGGGGTGTCCCTCCTCGTCGATGCATCCCCCTAGCTCCTGTAAGATCTGACAGTAGTTACCCCAAGTGCGACTCAAAGCTCAACCGCCTAAATCCCAGATAGATTTCAGCAGTATGGATATAAGACTTTGGATGAACGGACGAAATCGGACTGTTAGATGAATGAATGTTACTGTGGAAATTAGAATGAACTCAGAACGCGACACCAACAAAGTCGCGTGTCCAATTTCGGGCACGTGGTCACACTCAACTTTCGACGAACTGTCATAATGGCCCCTGGCAGACCAGCTAAGATCATAAAGGTCAAGGTCCCTAGACACAATGCACAACGCATCGGAGCGAAACTAGGCGGAGAAATCAAGACTATTGCTCGCACGAAGGGTATCCGTGCGGAAACCTACCAGCCTAGTCAGGATGTGGCACAAGCTGTGGTATGTATTTCGCCACACTTCTGGTGATCCATTTCACCCTGGGGTTACAGGAAAGCGCATCAGAATGGAATTCTTTGCTGACTACTGCGCGCGCTGAAAGAGGACCTCAATGGGACGTCGGGACACAGCAGTATGTCTTGTATCAAGTCTTGTTTTTTTCAACCAGCTATAGTGTCAGGTTTCTAGTCGATAAATATTCCAAAATTTATTACGACCCGACCGATCTTCTAGAAGCAGTTAAACAACAGTCAGATGCCGACAATGCGGAAGAGCAGCAGCAGCAGCAACAGCACCACCAACATATCCAACCTCTACACCAGCAGCACCAATCTCACTCACGACACCATACACCACGAAGTGACCGTGACTTTCATATGTCGAATGTTCATCCACAAGTAGCACATGGAGGAATGGACTCCCCTCAACACCATAGTAGGCACCATGCGCCTCCCGTTAATTATCCCTATCCTTCCACGCCCTCTAGTATGAACATGCGGGGACCCTTGCCAGGACCCTATCCAGGTGGACCCGGAGGAGCTCCTTTCAACTCCGTTCCTCCAAATCAGTTCTATAATGAAAGTGCATCACCTATGAGAATGGGGTCAATGGGAATGGGTGGCATGGGCGGAATTGGTGGTATGGGTGGTATGGGCATGATGGATCACGGTCATGGACTGGGAGGTCACGCTATAGGAGGTGGCATGGGAATGGGGGGTAGTGGTATGTCAGCCATGCCCGCCAATCTCTCCCCAGATATCCGGAGAAGGGTTACGCGAGGAATGGCGGACGAAGGCTTTCCGATGCATTGAAGCTAATCGTAGGTTCTCTTTGTACTTTATTGTGTGTATCCTTAGTGCAATTTATTCTGGATTTATCCTTAGGGTTTCGCCTGAAGCACTACTAGTAAGAGTCTCATTGTTGAACCCATTCAAAAGGTTAAACTACCCCAGGCTCCTCTGATTCTAGTTATTGTTTCAGACTTGTTCGGTTGCAAAAGCAAAGGTTCAACATCGTCACGTTTACTAACAGTGGAATAGCAAGCACGTACATCCTGTTGAACCTTACTTCTCTAGCACAAAAGTTCACTGCCTCTTGATTAGTTCGTCAACCCTTTCTTTCATCCCAATTTTCCAATCATTCCGACAGACGGAAACTACCCCTCTCCTCTTCTCTCACCGCACTTTATACCGGATGTTTCTGGCACCGTCCAGGTGCATCGCAAATCTTCCCCGTTTCATTCCGGCCGCCCGGACGCTCCCTTGATTGTCCTGGTGGACACTCCAGGTCACATGCACACCCAAGTCCAACACCACCTTCCGATGGGAGATCTTGGCAATATTGAGCATGATACCGATCGCATTTGTCATAATAAATGTATGTTAGAATCATTGACGGAAGGTTATTGGTGAGATCTCTATCGCGAAATCTTCAAATTTTCTTCTGATGAGTTAATGCATCCGACGACTCCCGCCAAGTAATCCTGCAAGCCTTCCTCTTGGTGCAACTCCGTTATGATGGTGGCACCGCATTGGAGTCGAAGTGCATAGTTCCAACGAAAGCTTGGAAGCTTATATATATGGGAGATACCGACAAAGCTCTGGGTTTCTTCAAAGAAAGAAAAAGAACGCATTTCCGCAAAACAACGAAGTGAAAGGTGTCAACTTGACACGGTTGGATTCAAGACATTCCGAATGGAAATGCAGTAGTTGATTTCTTTCAAGTTGGTATCTATCGATGTTCCTCTAAAGTTTATAGTTAATAGTAAAGACCATTAGGAATTATGAAAAATCCGAGTCGGATTTTAAGTGAGTTCGTTAGATACCAAAAGTCTCTTCAGTTGAGAGTGACTAAAACGTTCTTAGTAGGACTCAGTGGTCAGACCACGATGTGCGTCCCCGACGGCAATACCTATCAAGAACTGGCGGAAACCTAAACCCGGGTTCGCCAGAGCTTCATAGTCCGGACGCATAATTGTGGTTTGCGGCCGGACGCTTAAATAAGAACCCAAGCCGCCTTGACCAAACCAAGAACATGAAGGTTTATATCCTGTTTAAGATCACAAAGGTACCGACTAATCATCGCGACCTAGTATCGCATGAGAATTGCCTTAACAACGAGTGAATGAGCTCCATAATTTTCCCAGCACCATGCTATAACTGATTTATATCACGATGCCTTCGCAGAAACCTCATAGCCTATCAATCAACTTCTCGACCGCTTCTCTGGCCCCATGCTCCCAGTCATCCCAACAAATGGCGAGCAATATACTATCCCTACCCAACGCGTTGCCCCTTCCTTCCCCGCATTTTAATCCTATCTTCTCGGGGGAAATAGCCCAAGTCCATCGCAAATAGCCTTCCCTTTTCATTCCCATCCTTTCGGCTGCCTTCACGCTCGCTTGATTACTCTGATGTGCGGTCCATGTTACACGCCTAAATCCAATACCACCTTGCGATGGGAGATTCAAGCAGAATTTCAGCATGACACCAATGGCATTTGTCGTGACGAATGTGCGCTGAAATGCGGGGAGGATGATCGCTGGTGCAATTTCCACCGCAAAATTATTTTTAGCGATGTTGAGGAAACCAATCACTCCCGCCAGACAAGCCTTTAGATCCCCCTCGTTTGATCGGGTTTTGTCGATAATAGCAAATAAGATACCATTAGGGTCGACACGAACGCCTTCAAGGTAGGCTAGGAAATTTTGATAAGTGGTGAGTGATATTGGGAGGTATTGACCCAGTGGACCCTGAGCTTCATCGTACGCAGCAAAAAAAGGTTCTGCGTGAACAGAGGGTATGAATGGCGTCAGTTTTATGCGGTCGGTCTCGAGGGATGTAGGAAGGGGGAGGCAACAATTGATATCATATGGCCCCATGGAGTCCAAGAAGGATTCCGCCTGCGGTCTTGGAGGCCTGTAATTGTTGATGAACGACATATCTATCTGAAGTGGGTCTGAACAAGGGTGCTTCGGAATAACGATCCGATATATACCGAAAAGCAAATGTTACCTTCGGAAATTCTTTAGCATTAAAAACGAGGAGGCGAGATGCTCAATATGTTGCTCAGGGTACTTTCATATCAGGTTCTGAACAAACTGAAATGATCCAGGAGAGAAGAAGCAATAATGATTGATTCCGCTGAAGGCAATTGCCATGAGTTTCAGGAAGCGTTGTAAAACCCAGCGTACATGGTTTCAAGAGTAACCAACGCTTGTAGTTGGTTGCCCCAAGACTGTTCAGCAACATAATGATTATAGGTGGTACTGAAATATACGAGGCGGCTGCTTCGAGGACACCTGTACAAAAGGCAAACCGTAAGGCGCCCGGTACTAATACCACACCACCACCGCTGCATCATGCAAGGCTCTCCACTGAACAAGGATATTCTCTAGTTTCACATACCGAGATAAACCAGTGCTTTGTTGACATTCAAGCTGAAGCTTCTGCGCCGGCGGAATTCAGGGTGCACCGCTGACAACGCGTTGTACAAGTGATATTGATCTTTTATATCAAATTTACCCTTGCTTGGTCTCCTCAAACTACTACCCTGGAACGCTAGATTTTCCCGAGCTTAATAAGGAGAACCCAGGAATGTATCCCATCAGTTTTCGCTTTATAATCAGTTATACGTAATGATAATGGTCAGATTTGCAGGGCGCCTTAGACGTTGATAGCGATCGCTGATGCAATTCTAAGCCCGGCACGAAGTCCCAAAAAATGAAAAGCGTAACGCGACAGGTGCCATATGCTGACAAGTATCCGGTTAAGCACTTACCCTCCACCAGATATTTAATAAGCTGGAATACCGATAGTAACTGTCTTAATCATACACCTCTTTTCCTTTTCAGATGTTCGATCACCCACTGACTGTTGTTTTATTGGTTCTGACCGTGGTCATATTTGGATATCGCCGTCTGCGAATCCATGCACCTCGTGGCGCCAAATTACCCCCTGGGCCAAAAGGTCTGCCCGTTGTGGGCAATATATTCGACATGCCCAAAGAAAACGCGTGGTTGACATACGCCGACTGGGCCGCGACGTTCGGCGACGTTGTCTATGCAGAGGTCTTCGGAAGCCCCCTTGTTATCCTGAACTCAGTGAAAGCCACCAACGAAATATTCGAGAAGCGATCTGCAAATTATGCGGACCGGCCACCAATGGTCAAATTCGCCTTTAATTGTATTTCTCAGGAGTTTTAACGACGCGATATAGGTGATGGCGAACGAACTCATGGGGTGGGGGTGGAATTTAGGCCACATGAGGTACTCTGATTGGTGGAGGTATAATATTATATATCCTGCTTGCATGGAACCCCACTGACGGACGTTCTACACACAGACGCCATCGCAAGATGTTTCATCAGTTCTTCCAACCGCGATCTCTCCCGAATTACTATGAAGTTCAACTTGAAGCCACTTCTACATTACTTCGCCAACTCCTTGACAAGCCTGAGGGGTTTTCCCACCACATCTTACAGTATATCCTACAACAAATTCAACTTTCCGGGACTAACATGACTTTAGGCACGCTGCAGCGGCCATTCTGCGCGTCGTTTACGGATACGACGTCAAGACAACTCATGACTTCTATGTCTCGCTAGTCGATGAAGCGGTCAAGGACCTCATGCATGCGGTGACAGGATTATTCTTGGTGGAATTTCTGCCAATACTGAAACATATTCCTGGTAAGGACTTGTTTTCTCCGGTCAGGTGGTATATTTATCCTTATCACAGCATGGTTTCCCGGAGCCAGCTTCAAGAAGCAGGCGAATCTCGGTGAAATATCAGCGGGAAAGATGAGGGACATGCCATTCGAGTCATTGAAGCAGTCTATAGTGGGTCTGCATTTCCTTATCGATGATTGTTAGCTCTCATGTCCAAAAGGCGGACGGAACTGCCGTTTCTTGTTTTGTGTCAGAGAACCTGGAGGCATTGAAAGACAAGGAAGATGTGCCAAAAAACGAAGAAGAGGTTGTGAAGAATTGTGCAGGTGTCGCATATTTAGGTGAACACTCTCCTCCCCCTGAGTGAAATATCTCGCTGAAATAATATAGCTGGTTCGGATACTGTTAGTATATGTATATTTCTAGCTGCGAGGTATACCTCACGGATAACATCTTCCTCCAGACAGCATCGGTGGTTGTCTCATTCATGTTGGCCATGGCGCATTATCCAGACATTCAGACTCGTGCCCAAGCAGAACTAGAAGCAGTCGTGGGACTCTCCAAATTGCCTGATTTCACAGATCGACCTATGCTCCCTTATATAAGTGCCATCCTTTCCGAAACATTGAGGTGGAATCCTGCTGCACCTCTAGGTTTGTATATTATCACATTTGGGGAATAATCGTTTCATTGACATACTCCCTAGCTGTTCCTCATAGGTCTGTTGAAGATGATATATACGAAGGGATGTACATACCCGCAGGTAAAAGTGGTTGACTTTTCGTACTACTATGTCTCCTCACAAAAAGTCAGGTTCAATGGTCATGGGAAATACCTGGTATGTGATGCACCTCTTTTGTTATCATTTCCCTCCAACAATGTATTAGGGCCATCCTGCATGATGAAACTGCCTATCCTGAACCATTTAAATTCAAACCGGAACGTTTCCTCAAAGAGAACGGGAAACAACTCCCACCCGATCCTGCGATTGTTGGTGCCTTTGGGTTTGGACGACGGTAAGAAATAGGATTGCCTGAAGTTTCGATGATACTCAAATTTACTAGTATCTGTCCGGGTCGACATTTTGCAATGGATGCTGCTTGGATTGCCATCGCCTCTATTCTTACATGTTTTAAGATCTCGAAGGCCGTCGATGAAAATGGGAATGTGATTGAACCAGCTATCGAATACACTGATGGACTTGTAATGTAAGGCTCATTTTCGCGTTTTGGTTCATCCATTGACCCCCGCAACCGGATAGCCACCCAAAGCCATTTAAGGTTCAGATAACACCACGATCACAAGACATTATAAACGCGATACGATCCGCCGATGAGTCCAAGAGATGAAGGTCGGCGTTGAACCGCAAACCATATCTACTGTGATACCTATCTGTACTTGACTTGACAGTTGACCAACATCGCCCAGGCTTGAACAAGGGTAAACGTTTAGTTTGGGCTTGCTCCATCTACCATTAAAAGATCTGAAGTGCATGTTTCAAAATTTCAGCCAAAACTTATCTTTATCAATGGACCGTCAATTACACTCAATTATCCCATGTCATCTGCCGATCAGAGGCAGGACCATCCCTGTGGTGTGGCCGAACCTGTAATGATTAGAAAAAGCCTTCCGAGTACTTGTGTAGCCGCCTCGAGCGCCATTAGATATATATCACTTGCAGTGCACCATATATGATCTGATGTTGCGTAATGGGGGATGCGTTAATCAAGTCGAAAGGAGCTGGGGAAATAAATCCAACGATCCTTGTCATTGGCGGTACAATCTCCTATTAATCTTTGGCCTTGCTTAGGGTACTGGAGAGTTGACGTTACACCTGGTGTCCTCGGTAGGTTCCTTGCCTACAATGAAAGTTTTGTCCTAGTATATAGTTGTCCTCGTTGAATACATTGCTTTGCAACGGGATTAATAATATAGCTTTGATGAGGTAGGGTCCCAGTTGTTTATTTAAGAAATGCTCTTATTCAAAAGTGGTGATCTGTCCCGCTCTTCAGCAATCCTAACTTATTGGGGATTATGATGAAGGCTTCGTGATTCAATTAAAAGCACAAGCAAATGCCCAGCCAATTCAGAAGTGTTAGTTGTTGGTGTAATCTCTCGGCATGTGAAGCAAATATTTGGTGCTGACACTGGCTCTTCACCTGGACGAGGAGAATGTTATCAAGGGCGCTGCACGACATATTAGAGGTGGAACGTACTAAGACAGGAATTATGAGTGCAACACTATCGGCCTCGGAAGAGGGTGTTTAAAGGTTTGTGGCTTGGGATTGCAATTATCACACAACAGAGGACAGGGACAAATAACGCGAGTCGCGCTTGTCCAGGCCTTCTTTATGTTCTCCAGCAATGGAGTAGCCAACATGGCGCCGTCAGGAACATATTCGAACTTGATAGACGTTGCGGGAACTCCACTTTTCACTTCGTCCTCACACTCCAACCTCGCCTACCATGCACATTCGTCGTGTTGACATGGTTGAAGAGTAAAAACAGTTTGGCGCTCCTACCCGTACCACAACCCCCTAACGCTCGTAAATGCAGGTCATAGTCCTAGCAAGAGATTGTACAGCAACAAGAATGGGGCTGCACGCATTTGACAGCCCCATATAATTCAGGATATTTCGCGGTTGGCAATGCACGTGAATAGAAGTAGGCCAATTAGACTAGAGAATACGAGAGCGTATCCACATCCAAGGTATAGCGGCGCAAGTAATACTGATGCAGTCATACCTTTAGCCCAATCGAATGATTTATTAACACACAGTTACTTACCAGCCAAGGAATGCAACGTATCCCATCTCAAACACCTCTCGTTAAACCAGCGAATTCAGGACCCTCATCCGCCGGCTTCGCCACTTCGACATCAGCAAGCTTGTCATCCACACCTATTTCTTGCGATAGTCCCTCACTCAGTTCTACCTCCGCGCTTTCCTCCCCAAAGCTTGGTGCTACTGTGTTGAACCGATTTCGCAAGCGCCGGTTCACTGAAAACATGGTGGGCACAACAAATATCGCCGGTGTATACACATTTTCAACAGCGTAGAATGATTGCAAGAAGGCAATATTCTGTGGTAACGTCGTGTAGCCATGGAGGGAGTCTCGGCTGCGGTGGGGGATCACACCGCCCGGCACAATACCCTCGAATATGCGAGCTGTAAATTTAGCTTCGGGCGCTGGAATGTCGAAAATAGGTGATGAGCCATTGCGAGATTCCTGTGAGACCTGTGATGGCGCCTGTCGTATGCGCTCGGGAAGTAGGTTGACTTCCAGAGTGCCGTATTTTCACAAAAGACCCCGCGAAACGTGGAGTATTGTGGAATGGATGTGCGATTGGAGATTGACCAAACAATGGCGTTATATATATATTGCCCAGCCATAGAATTAAGTGATAAATAAGAGAAGTTCCATGCGAAGGAATTATTGTCGCTTATTAGTGGAGGGACGGGGGTTGAGTTTATTATTTTATGACATCTGAACTGTACATGTAAACACTCAAGGGAAATACTTGGGAATGTCCAACTTGAAGATGTCACCGGTGGAGATATCAAGCTTTCAGACTTACAATAGACATTCTGGCATTGAGGTGGGTAAAGATGTGAAACGAGAATTGTATATTGACAGGTGAGTAGAACAAGTTGACTGGTGGTATTGTGTACATCGGAGATGTCGCCGTCATCATGAAACTCCTTTCGACGTAGGTATGATCGTGATCGGAGCGATTAAGGAGGCTGTTGAATCTCGACCACCACATACAAATGCGTGTACCATATTCGCATCTCATTGTGAAGCAGAACGCCAACTAGAAACTAGAGGTACTGTGGTGGCCGAACGGTGAGGGATCAAAGAAAAAACTGCTATTTGTACTCAAGGACGGTGATTTCCCGCTGAGTTTGGATTCATTTTTCTTCACACATTGTCAGCCTGACAGCAGGTGACCGTGATCACGGCAACCCGGCTCAGTCGCGTAAATATGCCGCCATGTTGTAACCTGACTGAAAGTTCTTTAAGACCCTACAACCTAACTTGTTGTTGAAAATCCCCAAGAATGCTATACAGACTGAAACGATGGTTCTCCGACGCCTTCAAAGAGCCCTCTCCATCCTTACTCCGCATGCGACTTGGGCCAGAGGGGAATTCGAACAACCCTTTGATGGTATGTTGGTTGTTCCCTGGTTCAATAATCAACGAAATTGAACGAAGCTTTTGAGTTACAATTTTTTACTTGGGAGTCCCGACACGATACTTTGAGCTGGTGGAAACATCTCGAGGCCGAAATTCCGACTTTGGCTAAACTAGGCTTCACACAAATCTGGCTGCCACCTCCAAATAAAGCCGCGGAAATGGTCAGAGTACTTGAATTCACACTTCTCGCTCTATAATAACCAAATTTCAATATTTAGGATGGACGTGGTTATGATGCATACGACTTGGTAATTTACCGTGGCCGTGTATATTCCCCATTGCTCAAACCTTATTAGTGGGATCTGGGTGAATTCGATCAGAAAGGCGCTGTTAAAACCCGCTGGGGCACGAGGGAGGAGCTTTTACAGGCTTGCGAGGTCGCAAAGCAACATGGTATTGATATCCTCATTGATGCCGTTTTAAATGTTTGTTGCCCCTTTTACTCCTTGCCTAATTACTCACTCTAACGTGATTCTGAAAAGCATAAGCTTGGTGCAGACCGTGTAGAAGAGGTCACTGCAGTGCCCTCTAATACCCAAGACCGGTTGATAGACGCGGGTCCCGAGCGCAAAATTGAGGCAAGTTTCATCCGCCGCACAAATTTGATCTGAGTATTAATGGCACGAAACAGGCATGGACTGCTTTTGACTTTCCTGGAAGAGGAGATAAGGTATTAGCGTGATGCAATCAATTTCTCTAATTCTCATATGTGCCCTCAGTATAGCAAACTTCGGTGGACCCAAGAATACTTCACTGGTAAGGAATTTGACGTCACAGCTTGAGGGTCCGGCTTGACATACTAGAAGGAGTGGATTGGGACGAAAAAACACGTACTAAAGGAATATTCAGACTAACCGGCAAAGGACACAAAGGATGGTCGCGTCGTGTTGACAGTGAACTGGGGAATTACGACTATTTGCTTGGTATCGATGTCAGTAATCTCTCGCCTTCAGCTCACGTAAAATAATTTAATCCATGTTTAGATTGATCATAGACATGTAGCTGTGCAAAATGATTTGTTACAATGGGGTAAATGGATTCTTGAGGTTTGGCTTTTGCTGTACTGTGCCAGTCGCTTCCTTCTAACCCTAGTAAAGACAACTGGCGCGACAGGTTTCCGGCTTGATGCTATTAAACACATTGACCAGAAATTCCTCATTCGCTTTGTAAGTTGTATACAGCCATTGTCTACCTTAAAAACACTCAGCTGTGTTGCTAAAAGATCAAGGCTGTAAGGGCAAGTCCCGGAAATTCCGATATATTTGCGGTTTGTAAGCATTTCCTGATCACTTCTGTTTCTCTCAGATTACTGACACCTCTTCAGCGGAGTACTGGTCCGGAAAGTACGCAAGTTGATTTTGGATAATAAACCCACTCATTGTGACGTTAGCCTTAAATTGCTTTTGCCGTACGTTCGGGCCTTCCGAGGCGAAGTGAGTTGTGAATCCTTTGACGGTTTGGCGCAATGCTTACGTTTATTTATTTATTTTCAGACCGCTTTCTTCGATGTTCCATTGCACATGAACTTCAACCAAGCGAGCAAGCAGCGCTCTCGTTACGACCTCAGAAACCTTTTGAAAGACACACTTGTGGATATCAAACCAAACGATGCTGTTACATTTGTTGATAACCATGAGTAAGTCCTTTAACACTAATGCCAGAAAAATGAACTCAGCACTGTTTTTTCCAGTACGGTAAACATCATAACGTAAACCCCGTGTTATATCCCCTTATGTTATTGCCTTTTTATTAGGTTGAAGGTCAGAGCTTAGAGAGCTGGGTTCGTGCTTCATCGTCTTGGCTCGAGGAAAAGGAGAATCCTAAAGTAGAAACCTCAGGTAGGAAATGACTTCAAGATTCAAGCGTACACCATGATTTTGTTACGTCAACAGGGATACCCGTAGGTCCTTCCTGCTGAATAGAAGTCAAATTTAACAATCTACAGATGCGTTTTCTATGGCGATCTATATCCCAATGAAGAATGCTATAACGAAAATATTTCCAAGAATTTGACACTATTGATCGAGGCGCGGAGAATGTTCGCGTACGGAAAAACCCAAGATTATTTCACCGACAGGAACTGTATCGGTTTCGTGCGAGAAGGAGATTCAGCACATCCAGGTTGTGCAGTGGTCATCAGTAATAAGGACGGGTTAGTAATGCAGTGAAATCCGTCGAGATTGAGTGCCTAATGCCTTGTGCAGGTCCGCGGATTTTATTCATAGTATCCGAATGCGTGTTGGTCTTGTAAGTTGATCCCTTTTAATCAGTAGTCCGTTCTTCTCTAACGCCCAATAGATGCACGGAGGAAAGACATTCAAGAGCTTTATGCAACAGCACGGCCGAGTTGAGATTAATGCCGACGGATGGGGCACCTTCTCTTGTTTCGCGAACCATGTGCAGATTTGGGTGCCATTAGGAGGAGATTCTGAAGCGGTTTGAAGCCCGAGGAGTCTTGACAGGCTATATGACGCATATGGTCTCAATACTTGTAGGGCTTTGACAGACTAATAATATAAACCATCTATAACGTACACACATAGTCCAATATATAACAACCCCTGGTAAAATACACTGCCTTTTAATCATACCAGTTTCATATCGCTCGTGGCATCAAGTCCGAGTCTGGCCTTGAGTGGAGTTCCTGGAGTTCCATTTCCTCCTTTTGTGAGTATTTTTGGTCGAGGTCAACAACATTTCTGCGTGACATAGACATAGTCGCTGCGTCTCCTCCCATAGCCATAAGATCATGGGGTTGCTCATCACCATCAAACATGGCAGATGTTTCTTCGAGAGTTCGACCTGAATTAGATGTTCAAGACTGTTAATAGGAACACACAAGTTGAGCCGACCTTTAGTCTCTACGATGAATGTAACCACGAATACAAGTTCGACAATGAGCCAAGCACAATACACGAGGTAATACCACCAGCCAATGGCGTCGATGGCCACTGGGTTGATGAATTGGTTGAAGGCGACAGTCAACATAACGGTTAGGTTCTACGGTGCGCCTTCAGCGAAGAGTAAGTTGATTGTAACGTGTGCTCGCACCATGATGGCAAACCCCTTTGCTCGTATCCTGTAGGGAAGAATCTCTAGGGTATACGCTACAAGCATGGGCGTATAGGCGATGTCATAGAAAAAATAGAAGATAAATATGAGGGGAATCGTAGCTTGAGAGTGTATCCAAGTTAAACAAAGTCTGCAGGAAGAGATAATTAGATCGGTACCTTTAGCAGCTGCCAGGTTATCGAAATTGTTATATAGTGCGATGGTCACAGTCCAAGATCCAAATGCTATAACCAGAGTAAGCATCTTCTGTCAAAGAACATCCTCAGTCAACTCACAAACAAGCATCCCTTGCATATCAAGTAAGTCAATGAACAGAAAGTGGAAAAGCAAGGAATATAAGTGTACCAGCGTTGGAAATAATAAATAGTTTTCTTCGCCCCACCCAGTCAATCAGCATGGCAGCCCCGATGGCGATCACGAAGTTAAAACACTAAGTGCCATAGAAGAACGTGATAGGTGATCAGAAATATAAATGGACTAACCTGCAAAGACCCGTTTATGATGGCCTGAAAAAGTTGGGTTTTATATTAGAAGATATAGCTTAAAATGAAAGCTACCTACCTTCGTTTCAGTTTTGGTCACCCCAACACCTTCTAATACGAGATTGATATAATACGACACCAATCCATTACCACTGAGTAAATCCGAGTGGTCAGCAGTGGAAGGATCTCAGCAAAAGGTATACGCGAACCTCCATTGAGAAAACAGTCCTATGGCAATAATGAGTCTCATTCGTCTGCGATTGCCGGGGGTGGCGAAAAGAGAACGAAAAGAGGTGCTCGCATTGATTTCTTCTTCCATTCGGATGGCATGACGAATCTGCGCGATCTCAAACACCACAAGAGGATCACGTTCATCACCGCCATTAGCATGGTATTTGGCTAAGATATTGGCCGCCCTTCCCTCCTGTATCAGTACTGGTAAGCCACAGGAAAATGTAGTAATGGATGAATACTGACAAAACCTTTGGACACCAGAAAACGTGGACTTTCGGGTATAAACCTGAGTGTGGTAGTTTGAGAAAAGCGTTGATCCATAGAACAAGCAAAAGGTACCATATAAGAATGACCTGGGCGAATGGGATCATGGCTTGCACTAAAGTGGGTGCACGGAATGACCACAGACTGTGTTCGGCACGTTCATACGCACCGAAACAAACCTTAACGGAAGCATTAGGGTATATCATAGCCGTAGATATAATATTTACCCATGCTGAGATTATACTGCCAAGATACCAACTAGAGTTGTACATCGCCGTGATTTTCCCTCGCTGTACTGGAATTAATCCCACAATGTGGAGTATTCGGATTTAGACTGACCTGTGTAGGGTACGACAGTTCGATGAGCAGAAGCGGGGCTGAGTTGGAGCAAAATTCAAGACCAATTCCCACTAACGCAAATCCATGAGCTCGGGTTGGAGGAATTGGTGGAAGTGTGCTACGAACTGATGATTCTTGCCGCCACAAATACATGGACCGACGTCGCCGCGGTTTGCATCGCGATCCCGGCAAGCATGATAAGAGAACCGAGGAATAGTGTTGGTCGGCGCCCCAGCCCATCCGACAGAAAAGGCGAAACCGGCAGCCCCTGAATGATGAGTGGGTGACTGCATACGTGCCATTAATGTGGGCTTACAATCAGGCAACCAATATTCTGAGCGGCATTGATCAAACCTGCAGGTACGGTGTTAACTTCAATGGACTGACCGTGCCCATAAGCTAAGACTCACCTAGTATTTTCCCGGATGGATGGTTAAAGTACTCTTGCCATGCAGGTATAATCTGTAGACCTAGAGATGGTGCAAAATGGTGCTCAGCCTTCAAGAGGGCCTTGCAGTAACCTATATTCACCGTTTACTAAAGAAGAGTTGAGGCCATTCACTGAGGAGGAAAGAAGGGGAAGGAGGAGCCATAGGTTCAGAATCAAGATTCCTGTGTTTAGTAATGAGACGCCATGGTTTCTCCTGCGACAACAGATAAAGACGCGTGTCTTACCGCGGTTCCTCCACCATGGCCCAGTGTGAATGAAGTCGACGATAGTCCACTCTGGGGGTGACATTGGAGGTAGAGACGAGCTGTGTTAGTGCTACGTAGCCAAGAAGTATCCAGCAATCCGGCTATGACCAAATGCGAGTGACGGAATAAATATGCATCTTTTGACCAGCCGTACTTCAATTATAGGATAACGCGGGGTATTGGTGCCGAGCCCAGTCGATTTCATCGGGTAAGAAGGTACGAAGCGGGATATCAAAAACTAGTAAGTTTAAGCACTCGGATAGCAGATGTGCCCTGGTGCACCATCAAAAAGCACAGATTATGCGGAAGGCCCTGAGTGGTGAGTCCTGGGGTTATTCACCAACACGCGGGAAAAGACCGGTCACACAAGGCTCCAACGTGGTAAAGTTATAAGGACCGTCTCCTACCCCGTACAGCTAAAGTTTATGTCAGAGGTGTTCTTCTGGCACTGCTCGGAGAATCTTCGCTCATGGTCGGGGGAAAGACGGGTATATTTCTCTAGAGATGGTGCAACATGAGCCAAGTGGTCACTGATGTAACTGCGGGATATGCCGGCATATATCAGAGGCTTTGAGTTGAGCATCAGGGGAGGAGTTGGTGGCGTACTTGTCAACGTGAAGTATTGAGCGCTCAACGACCTGGCCCTAGAGACCAGATTGCGATGAATCATAATTAGAGGAAAAGTCGGTCAGTATAAGAGTCTGAACTATATCCGGACTGAGTCCCCGGCCCTGACGGTATTTGACGAACTGGCTGGAGCTTGCTTATTTTAAATAGCGGTCACTTGCCCCAGGAGAGGGGCTACGGGGCGGCTAGTTTCCTTCCGATGCTTGGGTATTGCGGCTGGCGGTCCAAAGGGATATAGTCAAAAATCGACCCTGGTTGGTTATTGGCCCAGATATTGGCTTATACCAATAGGCATCACTGACGAGATGCTGTAACATTTAGACACTGTGAGGATGGAGCCGTGGATGGTAGTATGAGTATTTCATATGCTTGTTGTCGAGCACACCATGGGAGCGGGCGCCATTGGTCACTATGTGGAGTGATTATGGCTTCACATTAGGGTGTTTCTCGGTAAGCTTCTTTTCACCTTTTCTAACATTTTTTTGGCTCAACTTTGCTCAACTTGTATGAGAAAAGTTAATTTGTTTGTCCCCTGTTGCACCAGTTGGAAATAAAATAAGTTGGAGAAACAGTCGTGCATCGACCCACGATTTTTCGCTTTTTATTTAGTTGGAGTCCAACTTTCTGTCCGATCTTTGTTTCAACCTTTTCCAAAGTTAGAGGAAAAGTGAAACCGCACTTGCAATATCATCAATTCGAGTCGGCATTCACACAGGCCGATGGGCGGCCGCACCCGTCTCGAATTTTTTACATAGGCAAGTGTAAATCGGAATTATCCCAATTATCAAACGCACGAAAGTACTTAGTGACAACATACAACGAATGACTGTGGCTCTGATGAGCGCGTAGGGGGGAATACAAGTGTTCGGCGAGAAAGGAAATCAAGAATTAATGGTCCAATCCATTAACATTAAATCAAGTCAAAAGAGCAATGACTGCAGCTCCAATCACTCCAGCAGCACCAAAATGGGCACTGTTGGAGGAAGCAGCATTAGAACCGGCAGGTGCCGGTGTTCCGGATGTCGAGGTATTAGGCCGAGAGACGGTGCTACAGGTTGCTAAATAATCATATTATTATGAAATGAAATCATTACTCACCTAGTACCTGAGGTCGCGGGAGGAGTGGTGGCGGTGGTGGGTGGGGTGGTGGCAGGAGCGGAAGGGGTGACGGAAGGAACAGTAGAGCCACTAGGAGAGCCAGAGGCAGAACCAGTATTAGCGGGAGGAGCCGCCCCACTGGAGGAGGGATTTTTTCCAACACAACCTGTGTCGGCTAGGAGAAAATGAGAACGAGATGGGAGGAGTGATGCGTTGATACATACGTCCAGAGTTGATATTGAAAGGTGCAGACTGAACGGTTTGTCCAGAGCTGTCACGAAGAGAGAGACCAATAGATGTGCCTACAAATCGCTTGAGTGCCGACCACGAATGTGGATTGATGCTAGCTCACCAGCAGCAATGTTCACAACCCATGTGAACTGGTTGCCGGTTTGTTGACCAAGATCTTCAAGAGCGGCAGCGCCAGGCTGGTTGCCAGGTAGGACGCTAATAATGAGATGTGTCAGAAACGCTGCAAATGTATAAGATAGGCAAAACAAACCTCTGGAGGAGGATAGAATATGAAGTTATAAGTGAACTATAAATTACATCATAAGTCGAGGTGAAGACGAACCAAAAAGTAAGGAGCTATGTAGAGAATTGTCGTTTAGGAGGTTAGCGTTTCAAAGGGGGTTTATGACGTACGAGTTCCTCCGACCCAAGTCAACAAGATAGGTTGACAGACCACAACATTGGTGCTTGATAGATGTGATTAGGGTCCGAACTAGAGGTTTGATTGAACTTAAAAGGGGTTATGCTTACGGGGTATTGATTGTAAACTGCTGGGCGAGGGCGCTAGAGGCGACTAGGGCTGCGGCGAGGGGAGCCAACGCAAACTTCATGGTCGTTGAAGGGGAAAACGTCAAAGAGGATGGGTAAGACGTGGAAAGCTGCGGGAAAAAGCGGTAACCATCATTTGTTAGCTTTATACGCTGCGGCTGGATTGTTTATCACCAAACAAGGCGTGACGTCGTTCCACACTTCCATTCTCATCAATTTCTCATCAATTATTCAAGGCTTCCAAGCCTTGGTCGACAACGCTAATTCGTATACAACATACAAGTTCCAACAGAAGCTACATACAACAATTCAAAGGTAAACTAATCGTACAAATTATCACAGTTCTTTTGGGCACGGGCGTGGGGACAGGCCCCACTCCGGGCTTTTTAGACCGTAGCCGAGTGGGGGTGAGGACAAATCACAAGAAATGAACCGCATGGTGACAAGAATAATGCAAACTTCCTCTAATTTCCAAGCCTTATCGTAGCACACGTAGGATCGCCTCAAGACCATAGTGGTCGCTCGCCCAACTCTTCAACAGTCCTTTCTTCGCCTTGAGTCCCACCCCAATTGGTTTTGGTTCATCCACCTTGTAGCCCCTACGAGGTAGGAAGAAGACGCGATCTAGGCGTGCGGCAGGAAAGTCGCCTCCTCCTTGGTAACCCCATGTAAAGCCAGAGTCGTCTCTGTCGCCTCTCCTCCAGGCGTCCTTCAGCCCAGCATCAATGGCAAGCTCAGCGTCAGATGCAAGGATGGTGTTCATGTCTCCCGCGATCAACCCCCCTTTAATGCCGTCCGCCTTCAAGAATGTGGCGAGACACTGCAGCTGAATTGGCCTATACCCCGCTCCGACGGGTAAAGACTCAAGATGTGTGTTAATGAGACGCAGTGTGATCTCTTCAGCAGCTGTTGAAGGTTTTTTGAATTTTACATCGACCATGACCCCCGTTCGCCCCATGGATGAGTGTCCAAATCGAACAATGTGGGCTTGCACGACAGCGAGCGATCGTGATACAAGCGTCACGTTTCCGTATTCCGGGTCGGGCCACTTGTCGTTATTGACCGGCGTGACGACGAAGTGATCCCTGACCCATGGGTCTTCCAAAAGACATGGAAGCGCGTCCCGATGCACCTCCTGAAGCATGATACAGGATGGCTCAGGGGCTTCGCCCGTTGGACATTTAAAAACATTTGTCTCCAAATGTCGAAGAATTGCATCTAATCTTTCTTCAACGTATTGGCTCTGGAAATCTATGTTCCAGGTGACGACCTTGATGCTGCTGGGGTGGTGCTTTTGTTCTTCGATCTTCCGACGTGAGACATGCTTCCACGCTCCTTTTTCGGGGTGAAAATATTTAGGATGGAGGGTGACAAGCAGGGTTGGGCGTGGATCGTCGGACTCATAAGAGTCGTAAGAGAAAGATGATGGGACTGGCATTAGGGAGGGAGAGGGAAGGGATATGGAAATGCAGGTCTTTACCCGATTCCTGCAGTCACCAGGTGGGATGTGTGTTTTACAGTCTAGTATCTTGGACCTTTATCTGAGTCACGAAGGTGCCGGAGGAATTGCGAGGTCATCGATCGAAACGAAGGTGTGAATTTGCTTTGACATGGTGGGCGAGGCCAGGGCAAATCGATGCCACTTGCCAAGGTCACGGGCCCATCGCTTCGAGGACACGAGGCAGCTTTGGTCCACTCTGATCAACTCGAGGCAAACTCTTGTTCACGGAGCAATGTGTAGACGTTTCGGTTCAAGGAAAGTCCCATGTCTAATTATGATTGCCACGTTAACTAGGTATGTGGTATATGGTTGTAAATATGTGCTATTAAAGCTCGGAGGGGGCCCTCGCAATCTTCTCCTTGGTCTCCTCACGTTTCTCAGTGAATGCACGAAGGACATTTGACTTAATCTTAATTTCATCCATCTTGGTAGGCGATAAGCTCCGCTTTTTCAAGATCGTGGCCAACCTATACCGGGAGGAAAGGGAGATAGGGCCACACGAGGCTTAGTAAATTGGGGACCCATGCCGATGTCCACGGCTTACCGTTTCGCTTCCTTCTCGATGTATCCCTCAGTTCCATTTGCGAGTTTCTCCATGACACGGAGATAGTGTTTAGACGCCGCACCGGCGCCTGTAACAATCCCATGAGCCTCCTTATACAAGGAAGCCCTGATATCGGCACCAGCTGTGAAGAATTTGTTGGCCAATACATCGAGTTCGGAAACGCGCCCGGCCTGCAAATAGGTGTCAGGCCTCCGAGGTCGTCGAAACGCCCATGATAAAATGATAAAATGAACACACCTGGTCAGTCAATCCTCCCCCAACGGCACGATGAGTCCCACACTTCTCATTCAGATAGGCGACAAAATCCGCTTCGTTACGTCCACCCTCGTAATCCAAAGGCGTTTCCTTCTGGTTCTTAGGGAAAAACTTAATAGTGGGGAACCCGGTGATTCCATACTTCTTGCTGATGTCTGCATTCTTCTTGTCATCTCCATCGATGTTAGCGACGACACACTAGTCAAACTATTGTTAGATTAGGATGAGAGTCAGTGAAGGCTTTTACATCGCCTTCCGTCTTGAATGTCTTTGCAACTACAAGGCAGCGGTTAGGAATTAAATACGGCTGAGCACAAAACTCGAACCTTTCTCGTATGCTGGCTTCATGGATTTACAGTGGCCACACCAAGGAGCCTTTAAACATGTCAGATGAGCTCAAAAACGGGATCATTTGAGATACCGTAAAAGATACGAGAACGTTCTTCGATTGATCCTGCATGCCAAACGTTAAGGATAGTCAGAATTGCCATGTTAAAACTCACCAAAGCGACATCGTTGAAATTGTAGGTATCAAGTATAAGGGTCTCAGGAGGTGGTGGTGGCTTGATGTTGGATTTGATTTTGGACATTTTGGTAACACTAGATTTCCGTGATTGAGCCGAAAGCGCATACGGACCAAGCAAATCCTACAAAGTTGTCAGACTCTCGAGGTCGCGTCCAGACTCGTAAGGTTCTGCTTTCCCATCAGCATCAAACCATTTGAGAGCTTATATCAGACATCTGTTGAGCAAGCGCCTGAGCAGAAATATTTGAAACGCACTTGGAAAACCAGTAATACCATACTTCTTCCCAACAACTTTACCTGCACCGTCAGCATCAACCTTCGCGATAACAACTTTATCTGATGCATGTGCATAAGCATCCGCAAGTTGTTCATAGACAGGTGCAAGGCTCTGGAAGAATTTCAGTCAACACATGGACATGTAGAATGAGCTGAAGCATACTTTGCAATGTCCACTATGAAGCATGCGAATAAGTCATTCCCGTTTAACGCGTAATTCATGAGTTCATAACATACCACCAAGGTGCGAAGCTGGAAGACGATGTAAATGAGCCCGCTTAATAATTCGCACTCGGAACGCACAATTCAACGAGACCAGGTTTCCCCTTTCCAATGACAGAGTCGAAATTGTCGGAATCGAGTTCCAAAACGTTTGAGGCGCTAGAGCCTGCTACAAGGGCAGTGAGGAAGAGAGAGAGGGAGAGTAACATGGCGGTTGAAAAGTGAGATCGTGCTGCCACTGACGTGGAGACCAAAAGTTAATAATAATAATTTTTTATTGGTCAGCAAGGTCGGCGTGTGCCCGACCACATCAAATATGAGCCATCACAAACCAGTCCGAGTCTCAAGCCATATCCTGTCAAATGGAAATGTCTGCCTGAGAATCCCAAGTCGCCCTTGAATTACAACAGCCAGCCTAGTATATGAGAGTCTACTGCAGATCAGAACCCCATGTGACCTTGATACCCACTAGTGCAGGTTCGAATGTCATTCAAGTTCTTGGTTCTTAAAATTATATAAATCGGTGGTAGTGTTCGGGACGGAAGAGATCGACATGGACATGTTGCCCAGATGAAGTCTCACAGCTAGGGTCAGTAGCAAGATGAGTACCATCATTCCACTTGCGAGGCAACGACGATGAGAGTCTAATGTCAATAAAGTGAGCATGATGTTCTTGGTCATGTCGGTTTTGGATATGTTGGAGGTGCGTTTTGCTCTGATTGTTTGTTCATGTGAGATTCCCCAATTCAATGCCAGAATGTAGACCATGACTTTCGCCCCCCAGAAAACATGTACTTAAGAGGCAAACTGGAACGTCGCCTACCACGTGCACTTGGTGTTGGTTCCGAATTTTGAAAAAGAAACCTTCACGGCACATTCACTAGAAGGGCATCTAATGTATATACCATTATCCATTGAATGCAGTGAATTTCTCAGTGGCCTCAGTTACGTTTGGTCGGTGATCCCCAGCCATCAGCCAATATCATGCAAATCTCAGGCGAACAATACGACAACTCAGCCGAATTGAACAGTGTGCGACAAATGCCGTGGTGTCATCGGCGCCGTTCAGGTCCAGTCTTTTTTAGACTAATATCAGCTAGCTGTAACATCCCTTCAGAACAGCTTCCAGGAATCTAACGAGTCGAAACAACCCACCCTTGCTGAAAATCCCGTTATCGGCCATTGTCTAGTTGACGAAATTTAAGCACCAGGCGTAAAGGACGTCATTTCTGTTCCATTATTTCCCAAGCGTTATGTCCAGCCCGTTCTGAGCACAATATACCTCAGATGTCCAGGCCTTTTGTCAGTATCAAACAGGCTGTTACGCCCCATCTTCACATAGAGGCCTATCTCCGCATCGGGGTTTCTTAAGTGCATGTTTAAAGTATTCCAAGGGCAAGAAACTTCATAAAACTACCCTCAGCATTGTTTCCGATCCCAGCCCTACTCAGATGAACCCGTACCAGCATCATGGAGTATTTCAACAAGCGCTGATGCAACCTTTGAGCTAGCGCACCAACCACGGACTATGTGAGGAGACGAGGGTTACACTTGCATCGACCAACGTATCTCCGTTTCCAACATACTTCATGGACGTCAGCCCTAGAGATCTTCGTCTTTGTCGATCGAGGGACCTACCGGATCGTCCCCAGTACTTGACACTTAGCCGCCGCTGGGTGGTGGCCACATTTTAATACTCACTAGCAGCAATATCGCTGCCCTATTCTCTGAAAGTCAGCTATTTGACTTGCCTAAAACTTTTCGAGACGCCATCTTCATCACCCGCAGGTTAGGATAACGCTTTCTCTGGATCGATGGGATATATACCGAGGCTCAACCTATACCATTGCGGCGCTGATGCAACTAACGCGGATAGTGCTGCTTCAAAACCCGGAATCCACTCTGAGCTAGACAAGAACCGGGTAGTTCACCTGGTGCCGGTGAGGGCAGGGGAATTGTCGTTTCGGCCCGGTTATGGACAAGTTGAACCTTCAAGCGAGCGTGCTTGGGTAGTACAAGAGCGAATGCATCTCCCCGAACGCTTCATTATGGGACATTCGGTCTAATTTGAGAGTGCGTCACGGAGACCGCAACTTATGCAGTGTCCAAGATGGCCTCATCATCACCCAGTTCGAAGCATACCATATACCAAGTGTGTAACCTCGCAATAATAGGCGAATTAGATGCTAGCTATCAGAACTTTTGGGGCTGGTGGACACGGGTTATATCGACATACGATACCCGTGGTTTAACGTATGGCACTGACAAGTTGGTTGCTATTGCTGTAATCGTGAAGCTTGTGGAATTGAGGCTCGAGTTGCACAGTATAGCGGGGCTATGGAAGGAGTATATTTTTCCAGACCGTCTTTGGTATATGAGCCAACGACGTGTCCGGCAGGCGGAGATCAAGCTCCAACATGGTCGTGGGCCTCTCTGAAGAGTAAGGTCAGTGTAGGCATCCAAGACTTCAACTACACGTTCAACTGGAAGATTGTTGGAAAAGGGGGATTGGGTCCGGGTTGGATCTTCTCGGTAGTTCGACTGGCCAACAAACTCGATAACTTGTTTTTCAGGACGGTCGAGGGAGACAAGCTGGAGTTGGGGCATTATATAGCATTTGGGGCTACTACCCGTACATAAGCACCCGCCGATTAAATCTATATGGACTTTCCCAATCTGGCAAGTTTTTATCGACGCGATGATCTTGTCGAATTTTTGATTGTAACCTCAAAAGTTGACTAATTTCTTTCTAAGGCTCCGAGGGTTACTTGACTCTGATTTTCCTGTTATTCAGCGGGACGAACCGTATAAAAGACTATAAGCTATCCCATTTTTTCATATCACTCTAACATCTCCGCAGTTCACTATGTCCGATACAAGACGCAACGGAGAACACGACGACGTCGACTCGGAGGATGACGAAGAGCACTTCATTAACCCAGATGACATTGAAGAAGTGGTCGCTGATGACGGGGATGAGCCTATGGATGATGAAGAAGACGACGAATTAGGAGAGCTTGGCGGGGGGTCCTCGAAGACCTTTGGCGGTAATTCTGTCCAAGTCTTCACAGACCACCGTGTTTCGGTCTTCGCTGTGTCCGCTCATCCGACTGAGCCTCTTGCTTCTTCCGGTGGGGAGGACGATCTAGGATATGTTTGGGATATAACCGATGGCGAAGTGATTGTCAAATTGACAGGACACACAGATAGTGTTACATGTACTGCGTGGAGCGCTGATGGTGAAATGATCGCCACAGGTGGAATGGACGGAAAAGTCAGGGTATGGAGGAGAGTAGGAAGAGAAAATTACAGAACTTGGGAGTTTTTGACTGAATTGCAGGGTCCAGATGAAGTCATGGTACGGCGGCTCTATCTTATCTATGAATTGTCTATTTCGTTAACTCGTCATGTAGTTCTTGAGATGGCATCCCAAGGGCACCGTACTCCTTGCAGGTTCGAATGATTCAACCGTATGGCTGTGGCAATGTCCGTTAAATTTCCTCGCCATATTTTTGGAGAAAAATAACACTAATTACAGTGCCTTCTGGAAATACAATGCAAGTATTCGCGGGCCACACGGGTGCGGTCAATTGCGGCGAGTTTACTCCTGACGGTGAATCAAATTATTATGGACACATATATACCGTACTGAACTGGATCGTTAGGTAAACGTATTATCACCGCCTGTGCAGACGGGATACTGATGTTTTGGGACCCTCGATCACCCACACCCATTTTCAAGCTCACCCCGGATGACGCCCGCTTTAACCTTGATGGAATTACATCACTTGGTGTCAACCCATCGTCTACACTTGCTGTCGTTGGTGGCGCCGCGGGAGGTGTCCGAGTTGTGAGTCTAAGTAAGGGCGAAGTTGTCGCCCCACTTGGCGGGCATACGGAAGGGGAGAGCATTGAAGCTGTTCAATTCGTCGATATTGCGGGATCAAATGCGGGTCCTGGTGTGGCAGTTACTGGAGCAACTGATGGTAAAGCGTGTATATGGGATCTCACAACAATGAGATTACGATCTACGCTCCAGCATGAAGTAGAGATCTTTGGCATCTTAAATGATCTTAAACTGATATTTCTCTTGTCAGGATGCGGTCACAGCGCTGTTAGCTCACCCTGCGCCGAAGGGTCATATCCTCGTCTCTGGATCTGCCGACAAGACTCTGCGCACATGGGACGCTCGAACTGGTACCCTTTTGCGGGAACACACAGGCCACCAAGGACCCGTTCTCGGTGCATCACTGGGACTAAATGGATCAGTTGTCATCAGTGCTGGGGACGATGGTGCATGTCTCGTATTTACGACGGAGGCGACAGAAGAGGTTATGATAACGTAACGTCGCCACACAGCTTGCTTAGCTGGGATCTTTCTTTCGTTTAGATAGTAACATTGTCACTTTACTGATTTTAGAATGGCTACGAGTTAGAATGTTAGGTGGCGAGGTTTGTTTTCCTTGGATGCCATCGCGTTTTGAGAACTATCCTGCCCCACGCTTAGTTATTCGATAAATAGGGTTATTAATGAAAAATACAATAGCCTTAGATAAAGTTAAATTAGACTGATCAGTACACTGTGGGAACTCGAACCTCATTTAAGTACACCCGCGTTACATGTCCCACTCGTCCCACATGGAAGGTGCAGGTCCTGGTATTGCTGGCGTTGCTGGGGTGGCCACTATTTCGGAGGTCGCCACCAGCTCAATGATCTTCTCGCTTATTCCATCCTTGTCATTTTTGCTACCTCTCATCGCCACAACGACATTATCGTCCTCATTGCAAACTGGACCAGCGTAGAGGAGACGAATGTCCGACCCTTCAATAACCTGAACAATCCTTCCTGTGGCCGAATTCCGAATCTCAATGAACTGGGGAGAGAATAACATGATGTGATGTCCCCGTTGCGCAAACGATGTAGCTTTGGTTTCCCATTTGATGTACCCAGAAGAGCGGTTAGGAATTCCGTTCTTCGAAATGTAGCATCCTAACACTGTAAACGAAATCTGGAGTTCAGTATATCGTTGGACATATAACAATGGCTAGTCTGACATACCGTCATATACGACTAGTAGCTCAGAGGGGGTAACACGGACAAGACCAAGTGGTTTCGCGTCTTCCAGGCGTAATTTAAGGGTAGACATAGCGGGATTTGACGCAGCATCCTGTAGATTGGGAATAATGGTTACCGCTGAATTACTTAAACTGGTCTCGAGTTCAATAGTGCAAAGAATATCAAGTGGTAGTGTTCATGGACGTACTTGGTTGGGTCAATGATAACGACGCCATCTCTGGTACAGACGCCAACTGTCTTCGTCAAAGGAGTGATATCATAAGCATCTTTAGGAACGTATCCGGGCTGTGGAAGGGAAGGGCTGAGTATCACACTGGCCATAGTTTGAGTAGGTTTTACCTCGCCAAACGACCTAAAGGAAGGCGCGCCATTCTTCCGTGAAGATAGAGGCGCAGCAAACGTATGGACAGCTTCCAAGACTTGGAGCGTCATGGACACTTGAAGCCGCCTTTTTGATGCATAAATGACTAAAACAGTGTATGAGGAAACAGGCAACTGAATTCATCGAAGATACCACTGACTCAGCACTCTGTCACCAATATGCACATGTTTGAAAAACACGACACTCCCGTCTTGGCCTGCCATCTTTTCTACGGTTGCTTGAAGAGTATTCGGCTGCGCTTCGTCCATTGCTACCTTTGCTAGTACATCCAAAGAGTATGAAACCAAACTTGTGTCCGAATGGATGATAAATCTATTAATCGGCTTTTCGCCAACTGTTTGAATGGCCGCGATAGACGTGGGGTCAGAGTGAGTGAAGATTCTTCGGTATTCTGGGTTTGCGAAGTCAGACTGATAAGTCATCGACACATTTTGAAAAGGGAAGAAGCGCGGCATATACCTTCTAAACCTTTGTGTGCAACATATACACCGGTTAAACACCCAACTGCCAAAAACTTTCTGTCATCGCTAGCTATTTCAAACGTGTATAAGTACGGATTTATAAAACTATTTGATTAGTACTGACAGAACGGCACAGCACTTGTGACGCGTCCTAAGGCCTTGGTACCTGTCTCCATTTTGTTTCCTAGTACACGAAAGAAACGGTCAGTCAGTGTATTTGAGTAAAACCACTGTATCCAATGTCGATTAGAATTCAAGAACAATGGGGAGTAATCATAACCTACCATGTTCGCTTCTTGTCTAACCCTATGTACGCCAATCGCATCCACAAATGCAGAGTACCATCGTTTCCTGATGCTTTCGCTGGCGACGTAAAGCGTATACCGGCGAGTAGACTTATTTGAGGCATGGTATATGGTAAATGGATAAATGGAGACATATTGAGATCGCAGACTATCCAAAAGACCTCCGTCGTCTGCACGCTCCTTTCGTGTTTCTGGAGGAGACGTGAAAGAACCTAGACGTATGTATTCCATTGGCAATGGCTGAAAGATCTGATTTTAAGCCAGCAGCAGAAGTATGATCCATGAAAGGTGGGCTGTACTCACGCGGGACATTATGTGTCGCTTGATAGTGCCATTCGATCGTTTCTCTTCCCGAGTTAGAAGGACTACTCGTTGGTTCAAGTCGAAATTGAGCTTTGAACAATCGTACCATACGCACAATAATTATCCAGAAGAGCTCCAGTCATCTCAGACCATGATTCTGACCATGCAGAATCGTTGCGCGACCGCCTTGAGAGGGGGCCTAAATGAACCAACGATCGACTTTCATCATAAAGATCCATATCCTATCAAATTTGAATTAGCGACTGGCAAACAATAACAGGGGTGTATACAGGTGTACACACTATAATCTCGCCCTTCTGAAACACCAAACTTTCACATAATGCCCAAAACTTCACTTTACTTTCCGCAGCCTCGATTCCAGGCTGTGTACTCTTTACACAATCGCCCAAGATTCCAAGAATGATCGGAAGCGTTTCGATGTCAGGGTGATCATGGTCCTTCTCAGTGACCTTCAGGATCTGTTCTAGGAGGAGGTTAAGACGTGGAAGGCGGGTAACAGGGCGAGAGAGGAATGTGATAAGGTCACGTTTCCGTATCCGGGGATCTGCTGAGACGGACTGCAAAAATGATTGGTAGGCGGGATTTCGCTTCAGCTCTTTCCGATGATACGATTCTGCGAGGGGGTAATTTTTTATGTAAGTCTCGTAAGAAGACCGAAAATCAGATTTGAGGACAGCTGTCTAAATGTTAGCAGAAATATTGACTAGAAATAAGATAGGCTCACTATCAAGTATGATATCAGAAACACTTAAAACAAGTGGGTGCTGCTCCCGTTGGCGTGAGAAAAGTGCACCAAGCATACGTTGATGGTGTGCCATAATCTGAGAGAGATTGCCGAAAACCTCACTGATAAAGCCTGGAAAGCGAGATTGGGGAATAATTGGGGGAGAAGAGTTGCGCAATCCTGCGATGAATACCTACTTGCACGACATCAGTCATAGTTGATTGATGAGGATAGACATGCCTCTTCTATTGCCTCTAAATCGGAAACGTATTCTCTTTCCGCTTTAAAAACCTCGAACAACACCGACTGCCTCTGCACTTCTTGCTTTCCCAAGGCTTCTCGGGCTTCGGGAGGTACAAGTCGATGCCATGCCTGGTCATTTTCAGGGAGCTTTCCTTCTTGAAAACGAAGGAGGGCTTCTTCCGAGTCGACCCTGTGTACAGATTGCATAAATAATCGGAATTACACCTAAGCCACTAACACACACGACGAATCTGCAAGTCCTCGCGAAAGTTCTTCCGAGTTCATGTCCATGTCATGATTATGCTAAGATTTAAGATAAGAGAACGGAGCTCAAGGCTACCCATAACTCAATACATACATCACCAGATCCCGATCCATAATGATCACTGTCATAGTCTTGATTATAAGTAGAAGCCATAGAATTGAACGACGCTGTTGATGGACCAGCATGTAAGCCTAAAGCTGAAGATACGAGTTCATTCCTGGAGTGTCTGTGGCTCAAGATATGTGCTGGTTGTAGTGTTGGTCTGGAGGATGTGGAACGATAGATCTGGGGTTCCGGAAAGGCCATGTAGTCACTACGCTTTACTGCAGCACTGGCTGTGCGACTTGGAGGCCGCCCTGAGAGTTCTACCATGGAATGTACCCGTGGACGAGCAGTATCAGGTGTGGGCGGTGAGTTATCCCATGGATTTACAAGAGGTCCTGACTCGATGCTGTATGACGGTGGAGTAACTTCGAAGGCGTAAGGGATAGTTGAGACTTGTGACACATTGTAAGGATATTGTACTCTCTGTTGCTGGTGCGGGTGAGCATCTGTTGGGATTGCTACTTGGGGGCGGGTCCGGTGGTCATCGGGATTCCGCGACATAATGGAACGGTGCAAAGGTCATCAATGGATTTGACCCGGAATTGCTTTGTTGATTAGAGTATAATTACACACGACAACAACACTACTTTACCGTTCCGAGTCCAGCCCATCCTGAACACGAAGTTTTGTGGACGACGGTAGCCATCAAATTTCAGTGCGATCAAACATCGAGGAAAGGCAACTGCTCGGCGCTCAGTGCTCAGGCCTTAGAGATGGTGGATAGTACGCGGAAATATGGCCAAACTTCATCAGTCTCAAATACTACTTATTGTCATCCGTTTAATTAAGATGAGATAGGGTTGGCCCTTGGCATAATCATTTTCGTTGACTGATGAGAATCCTATCACATTTAGACCAAATCTGATAGTCGAAACGTTTGACATGTCGATGACACAGAATTCTTCCTTTCAGAGCTAACGTTGAACCCTCCCAAGCACATCAGGGCGAGCGAAGCGCTTCTGGGTCAGGATTCGTAGACATGGTAGTATGCTAGGTTCAAGTACCTCGATACCTAGTTCTATTCGAACTCGAGAGGCCTTAGGTCCTCGAGGTCATGAAAACTCGTTATGATATTGAGGGTGGTAGGCTCAAACGAATTCACGCCCCTAGAACGTGTTTTCATGCACTGCAATACATGAAGGAACAAAGAAAGCTCTGCATATAGCCACCGTAATGTTTGAGATTTCATCCAAGTCGGCGATGGCGTGTCGTTTGCATGGCCTGACGTCATTTTCTCACGTCAGGCGGGTGCATTTCATGCTCCAAATTTAATTGTTGCCAAGAGACAAAGATGGAACCTATGCTCCTCCCCCCGAATTTATAGTCTCGACATTCGACATAGAAACCATATAAAATAGTATTTAAATTTGTGAGTAGCAACGTTCGTCGGTTCGCTCTCGAATATGTATTTGTCCCTTTGTATTTCGACTTCTGTGCCAGCATGGCTTGATCTTCTAATCAACATTCAGGATGTCCATCGAACACGCCTCCACCTGCCGTCGCTGAGCCGGCATCATCATTAGTGTCATCCCTTCGTGGCACTCGGCGCCATGCCCATGCATGATGCAACCCTGCCAGTTCCACGATGTCAAAGGGAATATTAAAACGTTAAAAAGGGTCATTCGTTGTTTCCAGCCACTTCGTTATTTTTTTTTTTCACGAACACCCCTAACGGAATTGAAGTTCTATCCACATCATGAACCCTCTATTTTTCAGCTCCCTTTTGACCATGGCTTTATTTGCTAGTCAAAGTGTTGCCCAATTTATCATACATACACCGTACGTCTGAGATGCCACCTTGTTTCGCTAGGTTGGGACCTCCACATGATAACGCTTGCATCCAGCCCATCAGCCACAACATGCAGCCCACTTCGAGTAACATGGACAGGAGGCAGAGGTATGTGTTGCATCTCTTCCCGCGGCTCGATTTCAATCTCATCGTTAATAGCCCCCTACCACTTGGTTCGTGGCTTTATCCGTTTTAGATGTTTTATAAATAGTGATGCTATTTTTATCTTTCCCTTGAAATAGAGGTTTGCACCAGTCTTTCATGCTGGGACGGCGTTGCTTATCGTCGACCATTGACTATTAGAATCATCCCCGGCCAACAACCTAATTCAACTGTCCTTCGTGATCTCGGAGAACACAGTGGACTCTCAACTACTTGGACTGTGAACGTCCACAGCGGTGAGTTCAACATTACGAAACATTGCGATACTTTCTTATCAAGAACTTTCAGGAACTTCTGTCATGTTAAATTTGCGTGACAGTTCCCAGGATAATGCTTGGTCTGGTGCTTTCACAGTCAATGCAGGCAGTAAGTTGATTTTTACCCAGATAGGATTTCGTTAATAGCAATTCTATTCAGCCGACACTAGTTGCGTTGATTCGTCAGGAGGATCAGGGTCTTCTACTTCCACTTTGTCAGCTCCAACAGCAATAACAACATCGGGATTGACTTTGACTGGGGCTACTGGCTCGGTCACCGCTTCTGGAACAAACGCAACTACGACTAGCACAGTACTTGCCTCAAGCACAGCGGTGAGCACAGGCACTGCAGAAACCTCTGTTTCTGTCACACCTTCCACCACGACTAGCAATACATTGACGGCACCCAATACTTCGTCAGTTTCAGGTTCTGTTTCGCGTTCATTTTTTCTCACCGTCGTTTGCTCTCCCAGGTCTTCAATTTCGGCAACTGGAAATGGCACTGCTTCAACACCTGCAACCACCAGTCAGTCGTCAGCTAATACTGCCGGAGTTAACGGCAGTCTTGCTGTCATTGCGGCGTTGTTTGCTTTCTTCGGATGACCATTACGACTTCCAATGTCTTAATGGACTCTTGCAACTCATTGTACATTTTCTACATTGTAATGTCAATTTGTCGATTTATCGTAGGGAATCACGCCCACGGTTCTGAATTATATGATGGGAAGCTATTAGATCTCCACTTATACAGCATGTAAGGATTTTATGAATCTTGATACTGCTTGGTGGAGGTTACCTCACAAGGGCTTGTCCATAATCAAGTCTACATCTAACTGACGCTCTCTTAGTACCGAATGTCTACTCACTAAACAGGATGAGGTGACTCTCCTCAGCTTGTCCCTCACCTCCGCAATGTCGACTTAAACTTCCTAATGCATAATTGCTGTTTCACCAACGCGGTCTCTGTTCTTGTATACCTTTTTTGTTCTTGCCCAACTAGCAGTCTGTGATCTCTTCTAATGCGCCCACTCGTAGGTGCGTTGATATTCTGGACGGAACTTGGAGTCTCTCCAGACATTCAATGGCATATAAAAAACCTCTTCTGCTATTTATCAGATCACACTGCATCAGCAGGTGATCAATATTTTTCTGGTATTTGGGTGGGCGGGACTTTCTCCCAAGATAGATCAGACACCATTCCTACACGACATTAGTGAGCTCAGGGTAAGGAAGGGGGAGTGCAGTGTCCGTCACTTGGTCGTTTCTGGCTTTATTTTGATATACAATATGTAAGTGACCAGCCTCTTGTATCGTGTCCGCGTTAAAAAGGTTCTATCTTGAAGTAGCACGCTGGTTATCAACGAATAGTCGGTAGATTTTGGTGTTATAAATGAGGGGGGGATTGTTCCGACGACGTAAGTATCCTTGACATTGATTATGCCAATTTCTCCTCATGAACAGCTTTGGCGTCCTCTGATCCAACAAGCATCTGCCAAAGCTCAGGACCATCTCTAATAAGGGCCTGTAATTGTGATTAGTGGCGGTTTATTGAGGCTGAATAACAAGTAAAAAATGCGCCGCACAATAACAACTTCCACGGCAATAAGAGCGATAATGACCAGTTCCATGGAATGCGTAGATGACTGGCAGAGGAACAAAATCAGAAATGTCATAATGCAAGAGAACAAAATAATACCTCTGTAAGGAGTTGTCTAAGCATTGATTGAGCCTATGCAGAAGCTCGTTAGTGTCAACTGCGCATTGTAAGTTGAAAGTATTTCACTTCTGCCGCATATGTGATTTTATCATTAACAGATGTAGTACGCTGTTTAACCTCAAGAGCATCGGACATAGATTGGAAGTAACCTATTGTGCAGGCTTAATTTTAAAGGCGTGCAATGAGAGGGCGGACGTACGCTCCAGTTCCGGCTCCGCCCAATAAAAGTCGGGAACATCGCTGAAATTTTCGCGGTTTAGATTGAGTCCTTGCCTAAACTTCATAAGTTCCCCTAATTTCTTAATAAGAGCCGTCCTTCCCATGCCAGGCTTTCCAGTTTTAGACAGGGTGTGTGGTAGACGCGCCATAGAAGTCAAGTAATCATCCAAAGAAACTTCGATAGCAGAAAGTGTAGTCGAACGTGACAGGGCCTGTGAATAGGCATATCGAGCGAGTAAGGTCGCCTCAGGTAGGGCCATAGGTGGGAGATTGGTGGGTAATGATTGCGCAGAGCTTAACGGTGATGTGGCACCGAGAATTATAAGATCACCTTGAAGCCTCGTGTTCCTGAACACACAAAATTCTGAATTAGACGCCATCCGCACAAGCAATACGCACCACCCAACTCGATAGGATCAATTACAAATTCAAGCTCTTCCGTCTCTGCCTCCTTAAGGGGAGCCACCTCTATCCCAGGCGCACGGTCGATGACTTCGACAGCGAACCGTTTGGCTTCGTTCTCATCAAGACCCCAACACACAAAGCTCCCATTGGCAAAAACAAATATTTCGCCTTCTTTGTCTTTTCTTCCCCACTTTGGGATCCACCAAGATTCATGGAGGGTCTGCGAACGAGCAGGGAGGTCTGGATGTGCACGGAGTCGCGAGAGAAGGTATTGTTCAGCTGTAGCGAGTGTAAACACCGTCTGAATGTCTCCTCGTGTTGGAGTTGGGTTCGAGCGGATGGGTATGGAAGCGGAGGCGGAACGTCTAAGAGGAGTGATAGCCTTCGGCTTTGGCTTGAGAGAGTCAGAGTGTGAGTTGGTAGGGCTTTGGCTTTGACTTGGTGGAGACGGAGCTGTTGCCAGACCACGGCAGAGGAAATTGAAAGAATGTGTCGTACCAACGTTGCGGCATAAATATTGTTGTAGGTTCCGTGAAATTGACTGACGAAAACAAAGCATTGGATGGATCAGGTGGACAGTAGGAAGTGAATAGGCTGGGCCAGGACTAGAAAAAATAATCAAGACGGGAATTATAAGTTTGCCAGCGTCTTCGGACGCTTGTGCCAAACACGCGTCAGATTAGACCGCCTATGTAGATCACTTTATCTACTCGAGTAAGTTGGACTGAATGTTGAACGTTGGAGCTCCAAACACTCATGATCATGGCTTAAACGAATGATGAAGTTCCAGAAGTCAACCTTGTATTGACAGTAGGTATACATGACTTAAGAAATAAATGACCTGGAGTATTTAATTTGAATCGACGGTCAACAATACTTACACAAAAGCGAACACAGTTGGCAATACATCCACGAAACCTCCATCACAGTTGTTTAAGTGAAAAGGGAAATTAGGTGGCCTTGAGGAATGTATAAACATTGCCATCCATAGCCTAGATTTGTTGGTTGTGGACTGTAACTATTATTTAATGAGTAATGGCACAAGTTAAAGGTAACAATAAACACACCTAAGTATATGGCCTGAAAGTTCAGGACGCATCGAAGGGCAAACGTGAGCTGCGTATCCATCGTTGTTTTATTATTTTTTGTGGCAAATGCTGATCTAAGGAAAAAGTTAAAGACTGTAACATCAATTTATCTGGGTATAGGCATACCTTCATGTAATAGGGATCAGTGGTTCCAGTATCCACTCACAACGACGCGTGAGTCGAAATCGATGGAGGCTGACACGTTGGCATTGACGACCGGCTTCATTGCATGTTTTTCACGAGGATATGCCAGCTGACAGCGAGTGCGAGAGTTAACAATGGAATCAAAATACACTAGATAGGAGAGTTGAGCTCAATCACAAGGCAAGTAACACGCCTTGAACGTACATGAAACCACTGGGGTTGGGAGACCAAGACCAAAGGACTCAACAGTAGTGAGTCGTTTCCTATACTCTACAGTTTAGGGTAGGCTTATTATAAGTCACGTTAACACACACACATGAATCTTTCAACGTTCTATTTTTAATACTCTCATAACCCCACCAGCGCGCTGACGCCGCAAAGCCCGCTACTTTTCCGATTTCACCATTATTGCATGGCTCTCGGGACACCTTAGAAGTTTATGTTATGTATTTGCTTCACTAAAACATTACTGCAGTCAACAATCTCTCAAATTAATGGTCTTGAACAACCATTTTGAATTGTTTAGCCAGTGTGTCTGATGCAAGCAATTTCCCAATCTCACACAATTATTGTTAGGGATAGACATAGTTATGCTCAATGACCTGGTTCTGTGCCAGGTCTGGCACAAAAGAAGCCAGCACAGCTTGCCTGTTACAGCAGGTTTCGAACAGACTGGCACTTGCATGAAAATTCTTTGATGTCACGATTTCACAAATGTCGTGGCCTTTTTTGGAGAGTGTTGGGTATCTGGTTAGGGAGCCATATTCATTGATAATTGCCTGCTATTGGCATATACTCCTGTGAGGTTATGCATGTTTATGGGGGTCCCAAAAAAGGGTTTATGTCATTTTGTTAACTCATGACATCTTCACGCAAGTGCCATTCCATTTGAAAACTGCTGTAACTAAAATCATAGTGGTTGAAGCTGGTAATGAATTCATTTGCATGAGTGAATAAGAAAGGGGGAAACACGTGAAGATAAAGTTTTAGGGGGGTATATGGCGGAGTTCCCAATTAGGTCACATGTGTCCGCACTCGTAGTGAAGGCCCATCCCAAAACCCACTACTAAAGTAGCGGGAATATGTCGACCCGAGAGGAGCTTATCCATAGTCATTAAACAATAGAGTATTATACTTGCTTATTCGGAACGTAAGGGTCGTAAATTTCGTTATCTTCAGTTGTCAAACCACCCTGCCCTGGTCATCTCGTCTGCCAATCCATCCCAATGTCGGCGTCGAGCTTTCCTTCCAGCAAGCTCAGTCGCAAATCTGACTCTGTGTAAGCGAAAAAAAATTGAAGTGGGCATGAAAAATGATTGTTCACCGAAGACATTCATCCAACCGCCAACGACCTCTGTCAGATTCGGCCGAGTTAACATTAGCGTCTTCATCAGTCCATGATGGTGTGTAAGGAGATCCAGGTGCGATCCGCCGACTTAAGGCATAAATCATACCCGCTATGAAGGCGTCTTGCCCTCCTACCTCATCTACGACTCCATCATCTTCGTTATCCCCGCCAGGTACTTCTGTGCCCTGTGAGTCGTTGTCATCATCTTCCTCTGTGGTATATCGACTACTTCGTCCATCCGGCCGCCCGCGAGAACGCGACCGTATCCGCGAGCCCGACCCATGTCCAAGACCACTATGATTTCCTGCATCTGACAAATACTGACTGTCTTCAGAGAACCATGCACTGGTCGACGGGGTGCGACTCCGCCCATCTGCCCAGAAGTCGCTACCACTTCTCACCGAACGCACCTCTGTGATGTTACCGGTGCCCCTTGAATCATTTCCTAGGCCAGGGTTGGTAAGGGGGACGGGCTGCTCTTCCACCCACCCAGAACTCTGGAAATATTCCTTAGTGGGGAGTGATAAAACGGCAGCTCCCTCTGACCCCCAGTGCGCGACAAGCAGTGCGTGTGGAGGAGCGATGGACGTGAGTGATAAAAGAAAGGTGCGCGGAGTTGTAGCATAGTGTGGAGAGTTCGTTTGAGCATAGTGTTTGTTGAGGAATATAACGTCTGCATGTGGAATCAGCTTAGTTAATAATCCAAATCAGTGCCGTGCCCTCATGTATACAGAAAATGAAGAATTCACACCGCTTCCACACCTTGCCTGCCTTTGCGGCCGACATCAACGCTGAAAACACAATAACTTCGCCACTTTCGTTCTCGGGCTAAACCATCCAGGCCGGTTATGTTGTTCAATGTCGTTTTGACTGACCTTCCCTCGAAATGGAGCCAGTCAAATGGAGCAGGACTATTGGGATTAGATAGGATAGGATGGGAACCCGACTGAGAAGAGCGTGGTGTTGGTGATGTAGATGGGTATGAAGATGATGGCAAGACATGGTTAGTGGTCGCAGGTGAGATTACTGGAGATATCTGAGGGTAGTTTTCCGGCGCAAGGAGGGGGCCCAGCAAGCAAACAAATTCCTCATGCGTAATGTCAGGAAGAGGGTTGTGATTTACTACGGTGCGTGTGTCGTTTTCCGCTGAGATGAAAATGTTTAGCACCTTTAAGAACCAGTCGGAATGAGGCTCACCTGAATGCAGTATCCAAGCACTTGGAACGCCGGCGCCTTTCACGATCTTACAGTATCGCGTGATAACGCCCTCGTTCTCCAGATCGCGCAGAATCATCTGTCCCTCATCGTTGCCACCAAGGGGGGCGACAAGCACAGATTCAACGCAAGGAAATTGTGCTAAGAGCGATAAAAGCTTAAAGGATGTGTTCGGTTGTAGTCAAACTGATCAGCGAGATGAACTTACTGTATTAGCTGAACCACCCCTGGCCTTTTCCACAGAATGAGCACGAACTGCAGTCGATGGAGCAGGGTGAGACGGGAGAGAAAGGGTATGGGTCAGGAAAAGAGTGCCAGAAGCAACGATCCGAAGAGGTTTCGTGTGTGGGGCAAAACCTGCGACCTCCTGAGTCTCGCGACGTAGTTTGGCCATCTTGCACGTGTCGTAAAGGGCTCGAGGAAAAGGAAGTGAAACCACGAGAATGAATAAGTTCCACGCGGAGAAATAAAGGAAAAACAAGGTGTCACTGGAAGCTCATTTCGCTTGTGACTTTTATTAGTACGGTCGAGGGAGAGAGTTAGGCACGGTTCGGTGCGTTTTAGTGTCAGCTACGAAACACAACCAAATCACCCCGTTCAGTTAACATACTGAGAACTTGCAAGACTTGAAAGACTCATTTGTGGCCTTTATCTACCAACCATTACGTTACTTTTCCGAGGTATTCAAAATCGCATGGACCAAAGCTGCAAACTCGGCTATATCATCTCAACATCCCCATCACTATCTTCGCTACCCTCGAAGTCCTCCCAATCACTCTCCCCTTCCTCCCCTTCCTCCACCGGAGATGACGCAATACCAAGACTGTCTAGCTTAGCTATAAGCTCTTCGACATGCTCAAGCAAGGGGAGATCGGGGTGTTCTTCATTTCGATGCAACTAGTCCACACCTTTTAACAACAGAAAGACAAAATCTGAAACTGAAGTAAACGCACGACTTGACAGGTCTCTAAACAATCTCTGGCATCTTTCGCTAGCTCTTGCCATGTCAATTCGTCCAGCGCCCCACCATTTTCTTGCGCTTGTTCCGACATGAGGAAGAAACACCACCCCTCAAGGTACCAAGCTTCAACTTCCTGGTCGTCTGACGCCATTATACCATGCAGCACTAAGAGTGCAGGCGTGAATAACGACAGTTCGATAAAAAGCTTGACCAGTGATAATCGAGAAGGTATTGGGGGCATGTTGGGGTCATCTTGAGATAATTTCAAAATGTATTGGAAGGGGCACGTAGGGGGAGGACAAACTTGGATCCATGTCCTTCCATGCTGACCACGCTTTTTCTAGACATTCTTTTGCATCATCTGGTCTTTGCTGGGACATCCGTACAGACGACAGCGCTTGCAAAGCTTCTGGGTTTCCAGGAACTGTTTGCAGCGCGAGAGTGAGAAGATCTTCACAAGTCTTCTCTGCATTTGGTTCGAAACTAGTAACAACATGAAATACTTTACTTCGTACGTGAAAGACAAATTCGCACCATAGATCATATGAGGGATCCATCCAAATTTCGACCTGACCTACAAGGGCTCGGACGACGTTTGTCTTCAATTCAGCCTCATCGCTTTTTCCGTTTTCATCAGTAGCACGTTCTTTTCCTTTCAGCTGGGCAGATAATATATCGATAGCAGCTTGATAATGCTGGAGTGCTAATCGCGGATCGTCGTCACTGATTTGCGCAAGATACAAATGTGCTGATGGTGGTGGAGGTGACGGTGCATCAAGGTTGGGTGGAAGTAGAGATAGAAATGCCTACAAGATTTTTAAAATCTAAATCGAGAATAGCATTAGGTTATTGACATGAAGCTCTGCTAACCTCTTTGGCGCCGTTAATATCTCCAGCCTCCAACAAGGCTACTCCGAGCATCTCTTTCGCCTGTGAATTTCCGGGTTGTTGTTCGAGAATTCGCTGGATGAAGCGCTGGGCGAGATCGTAATTGCACTCGATGATCAGAGATTGCGCCTTCTCCAGTAGCGACTGTATCGACGGTGTTTTTGAGGACACCGCATGTTGAAGCGGGGGATCTGTCGCCTTTGAAGCCGCTTTCTTCTTGGTTCTTGTTCGCCCCATTGTTCAAAGGCAACCTCGACTTCAATGAGTCTAGAATTTTTAGTGATCACATGATGGCTTATAATGTCACCTGGCTGGATCGCCAACCTTAGCTTTGCAATTGTAGGATCTTATACCTTGTCGAATTGAACGGAGCGGCTTACTGTAACCTTCACTGTCACCTACAGTAAGATTTTTTTACAAAATCGTCTTTTCCCCCGGTCCTTCTAGCATGTATGAGTTCAGTGGACGGAGCGCGGAACCCCCTGATGCGCTTTTTCTGGAACGACTGGACACGTTCATGGACAAGTGCCTCGCTGACATCAAGGCATTCGCAGAGAGAGAGTACCGTCCATTTGAAGAGGTTAACCGACTGACTGCTCACTTTCGTCTAATATCTAACCATGAAATTATAGACACGACAATACGTCGCAGAGTGGCATTCCAGATACCTCTTCCAATCCCCTCCCCCTATAGGCAGTTCTACGGTGCATGTCGCTGCTAAAGGTCTGGGCGACAAACATGTAGTAGCCCGTCGCCACTCTTATGACTGTATTTATAACAGCACGATCCCTTCTTTGTGATACCTCCCGTATCCTCGAATCCTTGTATGAAACAGCAGGCATCCAATCCTTTCTTTTGGCCGTGGATTTGAATAACCCTGATGACGGAGGCTTTCTTGGGGGGTCTGTCACGGGTCGAGAATTTTGGAGGGGGTTAAGGGGCGGGGGAGAGTCTGGTGCCAAAGCTTTTAGGGCATACTGTCTACGTGAACAAGATGCTAGCCGCGCGGCCTCCGTCCCTCGCGATGATGGTTCATCAAGTCGATCTAGTTCAGTCCCAACCAAACATCCCCCAGCAAAATCCCTGAAAAATGAACTATATGAGAGCGTACGGAAGGCACTGAGGTATCCCTTTCCCTATATCTCGTCGTGTGGAAAGTTAAACATCTGTCGACTCATAGGCTTGCGAGTGGCATCCGCAATGCTGAAATGAAGTGGACTAGCCCAGATAAGTTGGACATATACGGTGTTCGCTTAATTGGATGGCCGTCAACAATCCCAGCCCAGAATCCATCGACCTTGAGGGCTGGTCAAAACCAGCTTCTTCTTGACTGTTTGGCAAACGGCACGATGAGGTTTGATAAGATAATGATATCTTCAACCTCTACAGAAATCACTGGCCATTCAAATACCACTGTTGGAGGGCCGTTCTATGCGCAAGGGAGTGGCGAGGATATCGATTTTTCTTGGGCATATGATGCGGATGGCGGAAATTCTCCGGTATGTTTTGGATTAGCGATGATACGACGCATCTTCAGGATCGTTGTTGTTTTCTTTAGAATATATTGCAACACTTTGCGCCCAATCAGACATGGTACAACCCATCAAGCACGCTCAATGCTGACCCTCCTATAATCACAGGGATTGACTCGGGGGACAAGGCCACAAGTCTGTTGTCGGCAGTAGAGCACGATCACAGTACGACGCAGGTATCATCAAGTAGAAAACGGCCACGGAGAGAAGGATAATTTATATCGACTACATATTACCATTATTACAGCTGTACTACGGTGCAATAGATTTTACCGAGTATTTCTGGGAGGTGGAAGTCGGTTTTTGCGTAGCATGGAGCAACGGATGAAAAATGGTTTGATATTCCGAACCGGATCAGGAGAGTCTCGGTGATGACTTGTTTAGCGACCGGCAAGTCATCAAAGCTGCAGGTTGCAACTCATCTGCAACTACCATGTTCGCCTCGTTATTTTCGTAAGTACAACAATTTCACATCTCTCAATATTCTCTCAAAGCCTTTCCAGGACTTCAGCCCCTGCGGACCCAACTGCTCCTAATATCCACCCAGTTTCATCTAAATTCAAAGACGATGAGCTGTTTGGGGAACTTGAACCCAAAGATACCGAGTGGTTGTGTGCGGGCGGGTTCACCACAGAAACCCAGACATTCTATATCACTGCGGACGACGGGACGTCCATAATGTGTCAAGTAATCCATTCCGCAGTGGGGTGAGTATCCATCCTTAAGATCAACATCGATTACAATGCTAAATCGTGATCGCTCATAGTGTGTGGTACCCAACCATTCAATTTACATTCAAAATATTTGATCCTAAGACTGGAGAGAAGGTTTGGAAATCCGTCAATGTATCCAACTTCGTTACCCCGCCTCCAGGCCTTGACAAGCGTTCATCCAAGGCTGATGAATTCTCGATCACGTACAAGAGCAATCCCGGCACTGACTTCCCCGAATCTTACACTATCCGTGCTAATCTTGCTGCTGATCTCCAACTCTCTTTTGACATCAAACGTCCCGCATCGATCCCCGGCTGCAAAATCGGCAATGGGCCTAAAGGCGGGTATACCTACTTCGGACCTGACCAGGAAAACGCAGAGGGATACGTTATTCACAGGTTTTGGCCCCGCTACATTGCTAGTGGCCATGTTATAAAAGCTGGGAAAGCTGCAACCTACCAAGGGCCAGGTGTCTTCATCCATGCCATCCAAGGCATGCGCCCCAACCTTATCGCATCTGCCTGGAATTTCGCGAACTTCCACAGTGATCTACACGGCGGTGTGTCCGCGATTCAAATGGAATTCAAGACATGCGACTCGCATGGAAGAAAGGGTGCTGGTTCCGGAGGCGTTTATATCAACATCGGAACAGTGGTAGTTGGAGGAAAGTTGGTGTCGATGACAGCAGAGACAAAGTGGCCCGACGAAGAGCAGACCGAGAACAAGCAGGTTGTGTCAAGGGCAAAGCATCTAAATACTGCTTTGGACCCAGAGACAGGATACCAAGTCCCCAGCGACATTGTTTTCGAATGGCAGGGACCATCTACTCTTCCAGATATTCCGGGGCTTATCAAGGCCAGGACTCAATTTGGGGTAGGGACCGTTGAGGCCCCCAAGGGGCTCATCGAGAAGGTTGATGTTCTGGCGGAGATTCCGTATGTTGTCAAGGTCGCGGTCAACTACGTTGCGGGGACCAAACCTTTCATCTACCAGGTTTGAGAATTCTTCCCATTAGTGCGCTGAATGCCCCGGACTAACAGTCAACTTTAGTGGATCAACCCCGCAACCCTTACAATCAGCGGACCCGACTCCTTGATTCCTGGACTTTCGGCAGGGATTGATGTCCCAGGTACTATGTATAACGAGGCCACTTTTATCTCATGATCGGCATGCTCTTGGACGACTCTCATGACGTTACTGTAACACATTAGCTATCACTGTACAACACTGCGTTATATCAATGGAGAATGGATTTTAGAGTGGCTTGGAGCCGCCGCTTGAGCCACCTATCATTTGACAGCATTGTTGAGCACGTGCCTAACTGCGCTTCCGAACTAATTGGAGTTTCAAAATACGCCTTTAACGCTTGCGACGATGTACTATGTTGCGTCAATTGATACGCAGAAACCCTACTTCAACACAAATCTATCTCATTCAATCTCACTCTTTTACAACTATCAGATGCATGAACCACTTTTTGAGGTCGCGTCAAACGCCCACCCTATTGCCCCGTACAGCGATAGGAATGGGTGCAGTGGCTGCTTTTCATTCTACGCCTCGTAAACAATACGGACCTCTAATCCCACTCTTTGCTGCCATGTTGAAGGTGAGGGGATAAGGTAATTTATGCAAAGATTCTACTAAATATGTTCAGCCAGGCATCGACATCTTTAGAAATCGCACGAACCGCTAGTCGAATTGCACTAACTTTCATGCCAGTGATCCTTCTGACGAATCGTAAATCGCAAATTGGCATGAAGATCGCCACGCTTAAAGGCAACCCACCTTCTGAAGAGAGCAAAACGGAGTTGCTCAGGAAAATTAGAAATAGGAAAGTGTTCCTATATGTTTTGCTCCTTGTTCCAGCCACTTTATTCTGGGCAACAATTATCGCGAGTTTGGAGAAAACGCCACTGACTGGAAGGTTCGGGTCATAACTACCAGTGTCTACTGTAAACTGAACTTTCCACAGATGGAGAATGATTATACTTTCTCCTGAAGAGGAGGAAGAAATAGCCGCACAACTCGCAGGCCCTGGTTGGTACAATGCAGTTGGAGAAATATTGGCACAAGATGGGCCCCCACGAATCATTCCTACCACAGATTGGAGATACGTCTGGGTTCATAATGTTCTGCGTAGACTTGAGGCCACCATTCCCGTTTTGACCAACGAACCCAAATTATATCCCCAGTGGTCTGAGGATCATCAAGATTTTCCTCCTATGCCCCCCCCTGCTGAATACCCCCTTCGTCCCCGCCCGCGAGCCTCTGAGTATCTTCGATGGTTCTGCGAGAGCATTTGTGAACGGAAAGTCCAACCTATGCCTCACGCTATCCCAGGACCACCGTATTCTCTGATGGTTGTGGATAACCCGGACGCTTCTAATGCGTTTTCGTACGGCTTTGGACCAGATGGAGGTGGAGGAATTGTTGTTTACTCAGGTTTCCTGGACGATGTGTTGGCCCGCACATCGCCTTTAGAAACAGTGGTGTCTCATAAAGAGCAAAGATCGTGGTGGTCAACATTCCTTGGAGTTTTTTTCTCGACCCCACCTCCACCGCCGTCACATCCCATTCCCACCCCCGCACAAACGACTGAACTGGCCATCTTGCTGGCTCACGAACTCTCCCATTTAATTTTATCTCATCATTTGGAATCTCTTTCCTCTGCTACTGTCATCATTCCTGGGACCATTTCAATCGTTGCGGACATTCTCCGAGTCCTGATCTTCCCGGTTACCATGCTGTTTGGGCCATTCGTAAACGATGCCGTTGCCCAGCTGGGAAAAGTTGGTTCCGGCGAGTTGATTAAAGTGGGAGAATACTGCACGAGTATGAAGCAGGAAATTGAAGCCGACGTTGTCTCCGCACGGTATGTCCGCCTTTAAGTAAACTCTTGGGCCACTCCTCACGATTGTACAGGCTTCTCGCTCATGCGGGCTTCGATGCTCGCGAAGCCGTAAAGTTCTGGGAAATTCGCTCTGGAACTATATCTGAATGTTCGAGATCTGATAGCATTGAGGATCCGACAAAACATTCGTCAGAAAACCTTGCACGGCGTATAATGAGCTCAACACATCCCGTTAATGAAATTCGAGTTGATTGTCTGAAAAATGAAATTGCTCGATGGGAGGCCGAACGACGTTTGGTGGTGTCTCGTCTATTATCAGACGCCAAGGAAGCTGTCCCGGCAACATAGAAGCACCTATCAAGTGTCTTTCTCCTCTCGCAACCTAAATGATCAAATCGTACGTACCCTTCATAACGTGTCACATTGCATTTGTACTGTATTTTTATTTTATTTACTCTTCGAACTTTTGCCAATGCATTTATCCCAACTCATTGCTATCTCATTCCTTTCTTTCTTCACAACGCAATCATAGGATTAATCGCCAGGTTAATATATCCAGAAATACCATGTGGTTTATGTAGCGTAAGAGATATTGTCTCTCATCTCCATGCCCCTGTATTTTTGAACCAATTACACGTTTTTGGCCCCGCCTGATGGATCCCTAACTAGTTCGTATTCACCCCACCTACGCAGCGCTTGAGGGATAGGATCAAATTCATCCTATGTCAGTGCATAATTACATGTTTACCAGGTGAACCACAATCCCCGCCACACGGTACCCTTCAAGTTGTGTGGTTGAATGTTACAGAAGCATGCTGGGTTATTCACGTTGCATGTCGAAATGAAACATCTGCTTGGTCAGCTATTGTCCAGGCGAATAAGTCTAGGAGAACGAAGCGTAGATAGTTCACAGCCCCTGCCAAAGTATGATAAGGAGGAATATGGATAAAACAAGATATAAAACCAAGCTGCCATTCCAGGCTGGTAATGACAAAGGCAACGAGCCCGCAAGCGCGTTTCGTCGGCGCAAGATCCACACACCTACGGACATCACACATTGAAATACCTACTTCAGTGTTAGTCCCAGTGAGGGTATTTAGCTGATATGCTCACCAAATGAGGATGTGAGGCTAGACATCGAGAACAAACTTAGAGGCATCTTCAGGGGGCACCGCGAGGATGACAATAAATATTCAGGAGTCTACAAGCACTACGCGGCACAGGGGCCTTACAAAAAGCGACGTGGACGAAAAGAACTCCGGATTGGGAAGGAAACCTTGCGACCTCACGGATTATTCGTGCCTAAATGGAATCAAAGCACTAGCTACTTTTGAGCGGCAATACATGTATTATCTGTCCCACTGTATTACGAGGTCAAACTGGGTGTCTAGAGGAAAAAAGGATGACTTACGACAGCGCCAATCTGTGGGTCCAATTGATATCACGAAGTTGGCCGTCCGAAGTCAATATATAACGAGGGTAGATAGAACTTCCGAATGTTACCAAAGCAACTGCGTGTCAATCGAGCTCTCATTTCCAACCCGCGTTAAACACCCTTGTTACGCTGAATTTCGCAGCTCTTCGAGGGACGACTATGACATAGATCTAGCACTTCCCGCGTGATTAAATATCTTTTACTAGAACTGTTTCGCAACCACACAGAATCTGGCATCATTCCAATTTTCGCATTCTGATTGGCTGGAGCGAGTGGATTGGCCAATAGTATTAGGAATGCTTGATTTTGTCACTTCACAAAATTTGTTCAGTTGCGAAAGAGCTCTACTGTTCATGTAAACGCTCGATCGGGGTATCCAGCGGTTGTGAAAGGGCTTGTGTAAACATGGATGAATCGTAACCATCATATTTTTTCGGTGAAGTGAATTGTGAGGCTAGAACTATACATGAAGGCGTCGCTGGCGGATGAATAGAATATGAACTTCGAAAGTTCAATGTTTATATAAAGTCCGAGGTACGGTTAGTCTCCCGTAGGCCGACCAGACAGGTCGTTCCTTCTGAATCATATATGAGGTATGGTTAGACGTGTAATTGTATGTAGTGGTATATGTGTCAATTATTATAACACGATTGTGCCATGCGCATACTTGTGTTGAATGACGGCGCCGTTTCAACCATGAACGTTGAACAGGTACAGCGACTAATACGTTACTAACTTGAGACTGGTGTTAAGATCTATTCCATTATAAGTGAAAACAGTCTGTTTGAGCCATGGTGGGTACGGTTTTATCTCTGTTTCCATGTCTTGCCACACAATATCTATTCAAACTTCTTGAAGTTCGAATGAGGATGAGTAACATCAATATCGCTCCATAACACATAAGCATTTGTACAAATGACTCGTAGTACCCTTCTTAAAAACAAGCAACGAACGCTATACGTATTATAATACTTGAAAGTACAAAGTTGTAAGTAGGGAAGGTGGGTTTGTCCCATACTAAGTCTGTCCAAGGTAGTCCGCGAATTCCATGGTTGTAGTAAAAAAATCCCGAACTAAATATCCTTACATCAAGATCGCAAAGATACCGGCAATTGCACCTGCCGCTACCACTTCCCGGCCCACCGCCATTGAGGGCGCTGCATTCGATGGACTTAGAGAAGGAGCGGAAGTTGAAGCTGCCGTGGTGGGCCTATTTGTGGGCCTGGTCGTGGTCGTTGTCGAGATGAAAGAGGTAGAACGAATGCTGGTCATGATGCTTGTTGTGTCACTATCACTATCGCTATCACTATCACTATCGGTTTCCGTCGCAGTCGTAGTAATCGCAGTACTGCAGAGAGTGTGTCAGAGCTCATTATTTAGGGAATGAATGGGGGACGCACCTGGAGGTTGGGATGTTAGAATCTGTCGTGAGAGTGGTGGGCGGGATGGTTGCAGAGCCAGTGATAGAGGTGTTATCATCGTCATTGTCGTCAGTGGTGGTTTGAGCGTGTGCACCGAGAATAAGTAGTAAGAGAGAGACAGAGCTGACGAAGGCGGTGAATTTCATGATATAGAAAGTTAGGGGATCAAACAAGATGTAGTATATAGGTTTCGAGAGGGTGGTTGGAGGGGTGAATGATCGAAGTCGCATGTATATATACGCTGCAGCATGCCGCAAGGGAAACTGTAAACTCTGCTTACGTCCTTCAGTCAAAATTGAAGGCGCATGTCAAGGATTCAACGTAATTCGTCAAAGGCTTCGAAGAAGTCGCGCCCAAGTGGGCGATGCATATCAAAGCCTGCTGCGGAAAGTGATAGGCACGGGAGGCTACTAGCACCCGAGGTCAAAGGGATGCTAGCTATCTGGAGACTATCTGGAGCAGAATCCGAAGGCTTGCATGATAGTACGGGTCCCATCCGAGTCGTGAAATATACCGGTAGTAAGTCGACGTAAAGGTCCCCTTGTATCAGATTAAACAGGATCCACGTTGGTGCGAAGGTGTGGAGAGAATAAGGATTCGGCGGCGTTTGTCCCGACCCTTCAGAACTGCAGGAATGAGGGTACTTCGAAGGTGTGATTGTACAGTCTTCGAGGGGCATGTCTTCAGACTCCCCGGTAAGGCTATCTCCAATCTGCACATAAATCCGCAGTAGCTCCTCAGACACTGGCTTGCCTCCTCCGGGTATGAAAGTCTATGTGTTTACATATGGAATGCGAATGCGGTCACCGGTGCGCAGCAGAGTTGGTGATGTATTTGAGCCTGTTTGGTAAGAAACATTTCGCCTCAAAGTCGTCCGTTGTTTCTTGAACTTGCTCAAGCTCGCTGCTAGCGCTCCGATCCAAGGCTCTAAGCTTCCCGTCTCGGGGTCTCCGATTTTAAAACCGTGTTACTGATCATGAAATTTCAAGGACATCCTCGGATATTCTCATTGCTCGTCTCACTCTGGTCATGTTCCCTTGCCTGGGCACAAGCTACGCCAATCCCCCCGTCAACATTTGGTGGGGAAACGAGTACCGGACCGGCTAGCAGCGGTGCCAGTATTAGTGCAACTCCAACAATAACGGCCGATTTCCCATCTCTAAGTGGATACTCATCATGCGGTACGTTAAACTAATCACATCTTCACGGACCAGACTTATCGCAACATATGTTTAGTAACGGGATGTCTGGCGATGGGGAGTGCAGCAGCGAACTGCACAAGCGTGGTCGACATCAATTGCTTTTGTGTTAGGTGCGTGTACGCCCTTTTGGCAAAAATTACCCATATGGGGCTAAAAGTCACCTTTCAGCCAAAGCTTTGCGAGAGAGATGGTCAACTGTATTTCCGCGGGATGTCCGCAAGAACTCACAACGGCCGAATCTCTTGCCCAACAATTCTGTAACATTGCGAGCAACACAACGTCGTTATCATTCCCCACACCTACATTTACTTCTATGACTAAGAGCCTTACCGCATCGACTTCCCATAGCAACTCCACAAGTACCGCACCGACGATTACTATGCCGGGAGTCACCACCGCCCCACCACAAGATCCACCCGCATCCAACGCAGCTACGAGTAGACTCAGCGGGAGCCCTGAAAACAGAGCGTTCGTTTTCTATGCCGCGGTTTTTGGATTATTGGGCATAATCATCTGTGCTTGTCCTTTTAATTAGCTTTGTCAAACCAGGTCTCGGGATCCTAGTCTTCTCTCACTTTGGCTACCTCGCTTGGAAGCAGCCTTTTGATATCTATCAGTTCACATTTATACCCTCCCACCTCACAGAATGATTATTTTATGGTGAAATAGGATTCGGGGAAGTCCACGACAAGTTTTGGTCTCAATATCAATTGCTTGTCACCCAGAGAGCCCTCACTTCAAGACCTCGCTTGGTCACACGGCTGTGACTTGACGCGACGCGTTTGTCACGTGCACTCGTTAATGTCACGATTTGGTTGGCGAGTCCGGCTTGGAGAACGGCTTTCAGCCCCCCATCCTAGATCTCTTGTTACATGAGTATATCGTACGAAACCAAGGCAGGGGATCTTGTTGATGCTGTATGTATTTAGTGAACACTTGTGCACAGATTTCCTTTCACACATCGTGCGGGAGATTATAGCCATTCACGCAATTGTATTATATAACCTTGCGGCCCCCCAGAGCGGTTATGCAGACCATCATGGGCAGAATCTCTGGGGCTCTGCAGCAAGAATTTACACTATATTTAATAGAACAAGACTATACCAACCCTCTAACAAGTGCACATGCCAGATAAGACCAATTGCGCCGTTTTGCCTGGTGGGCAGTATGAAGGGCAAGTTTTTTCTCCTGTTGAGGGGAAATCTCAAAACTGCCATGCTAACCTACTTCCAAACCACGTAGTCAATAGTTCTGGCTCACTCGTAGTCGCATACGCATTGAATCATTTGGTTGAAGACACGCATAAGGAATTGGACCAACCACGTAATATGGCAATCCTGGCAGTTTCCCTTGACATTGAATACAGTTTGCCCTTGAACATCTACAACGCGCCCTGTCGTTATGGCGAGTGCATCACTGAGAGCCAGCAAACACATCACTTTGTTATACGTAAGGTGAATAAGAAAGATATCGATACAAATCTTGGCAATGGGGAAATACTACATGCTTATTGTTGAATGACGTCCTGTCCGTTCAGCCTGTTATGCTCTCGCAGAAGCGGCACACTCTCGTTGTTGCACGCTGCAGGCCGCCACGGTAAAGCCGTCTTTGTTACCAGACTTATTGGCTGCGTCAGCGCATTTATTATTTTGCACGTCACTATTGACAGTGCTGTTAGTGTGGCGTATGAGGGGTGAAGGGGGGAGTCCCTTACCATGAGCGAACAACAGCACTCTCCGCATCATTGATCACCGAATTACCCTCCACCTGGAACTTGCCGTCGGAGGTTTCTGTTACGGCAGGAGCACCTATACCACCAAGAGCACCAGTGAACTCCTGCAGGTTATTTGCGTTGTCGGAAACTTTGGCAGTTGGGGTTGAGGTAGCAACAACAGGTTGAGAGGCCGCCTTAATTCCAATAATTTAGATTCATGTACAAGTCATTTTCTAACTGGGGGGTTACGCACCGAAGTCACCGCTTGGCGAATGATTGTGGTTGTTGGTGCCACAAGGTTGGGCGGCTGAGTCTGGGCAACCCCAGGGTCTCCTCCATCGTTTTCAGTTGTGGCCCCGATGACGCGTCCCTGGTCATCGAGCCGGGTCACAGTTGCAAAGTCCTAATTCGCCACTGTGAGTAACACCGACGACAAAAGAAGCCCGTATGAGCTTACAGTCTGGATTCCGAACACTCGGTTGAAGGCATCTGCTTGTGCGCCACCTGCAGGAGCTGCATTTGCGGCGGCGGTGGCTGTTGCACAAGTGCTTTTGGCGATTTGGTCTGCCCCACACGAGTTTGTAAGCGTGTCACAGATGGCACCTAAAAAATCTTCGTCCATTTTACACCTAATCCTGTAAGAAAATGTACCCACGTGTGATGATGCCAATGTTCTGGGCAGAGCCTTGGCTGAAGGAGGCTACAAAGACGAGCGTTAGATGTATTTAGAACTTACAGCGATGGATAACTCACATTTATCTGACGGTTGGAAACTTGTTTCCCTCCGACCATCAAAGCCAGCAGCAAACTCAATTTGGGGGACAGAACAGGAACCGAAGTTACCAACCCCAGTTTTGTCACCTGTGGCTGGTGGAGAAGTTGCAGAAGGGGCCGCAGTGGTTGCAGTAGTGGGTGCAGCGGTGATCGACGAAGGTGCAGCTCCAGTGCCGCTTCCGGTTCCTGGGATGACCCGTCCTTGGTTATCAACGGATACAATGCTTACGAAGTTCTGATAAAATTGTTATCAGGGTGGATTTATCACTAGGGAACAAATGCACGAACAGTAGAAATGCCGAAGACTGCGTTGAAGGCATCAGCCTGCGCACCAGTTCCGGCGGCGGCGGCAGCGGCAGCACTCTTTGCAATGGCACAGGTAGCTTGGGCGGTTGCGTCAGCTCCACATGAGTTAACCAAAGTGTCGCAGATAAATTCTAGGTTGGATAGACATTTGGCCTGAATCCTTATATTAAGCAATTTGACAAACTCACGAGTGATGATAGCATGGTTCTGAGCAGAGCCGTGGTCGAATGAGACTAGTTAAGGAGTTAGGATGATGATGTGTTTAGGGCAGGGAAGAGCGCACCTCGGTCGACAGGCCGGAAGCTGGTCTCTTTTCTGTTATCAAATCCAACGCCAAATTCCATCTGGGGAACTGAACATTTGCCAAAGCTTCCAATATTGCCATTAGCAGGAGGTACGGCACCAGTAGGCACGGGTGCTTGAGAGGTTGATGGATTGAGATCACCGGCGGTTATGGTCACACCACCAGTTGCGGCAGGATTAGTACCAGTCACGGTGACAGTGATGGCAGTCTGTGGTAAGGGATTAGGAACACCGTTCTCATTGACCTGTGATAACTTACAACACATAAACTCGCGTCAACGGCACGCTCAGGTGTGGCGGTTGTAGTCACATCAGGAGTATCTGGGACAGGAGCAGCAAGAGGTCTTATGACATGGTGAGCAACAGCAAAAATAAAAATCGAGACGAACATACGGTGCAGGAGCGGCACCCTCAAATGGTCCAGTGTTTGCTTGAGAGCCTTTTTCAACAGTTGCCTTTAATGCAGGATCAAAGAAAAGGTTAGGATCGTTGGCTGGGTCTTGCGCTTGTACAATTCCGTTGAGCTCTGAATTTTTGGGCGCTTTCTGACAGAAAACCGAGTTGCGCAACGACGGTGGATTGGTCGTGAAATCCTAACGCCATCGAACCGTCAAGGAGAAAAGCGCGATCATGCCTCAACTCTACGTACCGGGGGAGTATTCTTCTCAGCTTGGCGGTATTCAATTGCAAGGGCAATCATCTTGGCTTGTGTTGCGGCATCGAATTGCTTACTTGCATCTATCGGTTATCATGTTAATTAAAATTGCAGATAATGTGATCGGATGAGCACACCAATGATGGCATCTGCGTGATCCTGTTGTGAACACTCCGGCTGTGCTGCTAGCAGCGGTGCAACGGCTTGACCAGCCAAATTGCCACAAATCTGGCCGGGGCAAGCTGCACTGATCTTCTGAATGACAGCGGGTTGTTCCTGTCCGAACCGGCGGGGATGGAGATAGACTGGCCGGTTGTCCCTCTCGAGCCATTTCTCGCGTGCGAGGACCTGCTGCGAAGCCGAGAGAGCGAATAAAACGACAATTCCGAAATTGGACTTTGACAACATCTTGCGTAAGGTAAAAGAAAGTAGGGGGTGCTGGGCTCAGCGAAAGAAAAGAATGACACCTGGTCGACAGAAATGAAAAATAAGGCAAGAAATCTGGCCTTTGGGGACACACAGAACCTAACCAAGAAAAACGAGCAGGGATGAGGGAGAGCCTTCACATGATCAGGAACCTTTTATACACAGAGGAACGAGGAACGCTGACCGACATAACGCCGGTTGTCAACCAACCGGTTGGAAATTTTGACGAGTTAGACCGTTGAGAAATTGGTATTAAGTTTTTAGAACAAGAGCTCCAAGTGAGTGAAAACATAGGTCATCTCAAAAGGGTCATTTTCTGTGTGAGGATAAAGCCGTATTTTGACTGAGCGATCATGTTGGAAGTCTGAAAGGAGAGAGATCATCACGATGGAAGAACAAGATTCACGGTGACTTTAAAAACCTACTTCGTTGTCATGAGGGCTAGATCTTGATATTTAGTTCGATTATATATTGGATATGGCTCATAGTAGCTTGGCTTCGTCTAGTAGAGCTGTTCGGTAATTCATGGAGACTGAGTGTAGTATATGTCTTCAATGGGCATTTCACAGCGCGGCTTCGTTGTTACTTAACCACAAAAACGCAAGAAAGCACTTTCACGGCAGAGAATATAAAGAGGAGGCATTATGACTAAACTTGGCATCACTGATTTCAATCAGGGAGAGCGAACTTCATGACATCAACAATGATAAAACCTGTTACTACTGCTAAACCCCTGTAGACCATCGAAAGGCAATGGTATGGTGTCCGTCAGCCTTCCCCTCCTTTACGCATGCCTCACTCAATGAACACTAAGCCCCACTACCGACTGGTATCTGTCGTCATGTAGATGACTCGGACCCAGAGGCGGTGATTGGAAAGAATTTGGACCATGCGATATCATTCAGTGCCTGGAAATCCATGCTGTTATCCGAAGAACCCGTTCTCAGGAGTCGTGCCCCTTCATGAACCATTTGGTTGATGTGGGAACAACGAACGCCGTCTCCGGTACAATTGCACCACATATGCTGCCTCGAGCTCCACCCTGCGGCGTTGATCATCTCCCAGCCATGCATGATTACCAAACCCCGTTGATACTTACTTGATACAGGGACTTGCATTGTCGAGAAGTAGGTCTCATAAAGCGATGCCGAGAAACCCATGAGAACCTCCCTGCCCTGAGAAGATGTCATCGGAGACATCGATAGTAAATGGAGATAAGAACCTATAAGCAAGGTCGAAGGAGGTGAGATGTTGTCGAAGCGACGAAACTCATAAAGATAACGAACCAAGCTGGGCAATGTCGGCTGCTGGATGGTTAGGTCCTGCAAACTCCCAATCGCAGATACCTATGGTAGCAACAGTGGCGTTCACGTTGCTCGGTCTCCTTGAGTGCAAATTGACCAACAAGGTACCAAACCAAATATCTCCTTGACTAAATGCAGTCTTATCCCTGTTATTCCAGTGGTCTAATGCCAATTGCCCTAACGCTTCATAGTCCGGGATTGCAGCATCTCTCATACACCGTATCGCTAGACCAATGGTAGACTGTATGACGCGTTCCGCGTCGACGTTCGTAAGCATCTTGACGACGGGACTGTCTCGAGAGAAGTGAGATGCGCCATGGAGATTTGCGAGAAAATGCCCAATAGTCTGCCCTAGTTCTGAGGCAAGGGAAAGACTAGTATTGGGGGAAACAAGGACTTCGTATAGATTAGGGTGGTCGCCGAGGTCACTTTGAACAATTACATTATGAGCAGTATCCTCGAGCAGGATCTCAGGGATTGCAATGTTCGGGTTCTTTATCAGGATTTCACGTAGGAAAACGGATTGATGGAGCAGCCTGAGGGCAGTGGCTTCGATTGTCTAGGCGATAGTCGCGAGCAGTAGGAAAGGATGAACGTTTTAACGACAAACATGGGACTCACTTGTCGATATGGAGAAAACGGTATGTCTTGAGCTTTTGCCAAATAAGCAGGAGCTTGCTTGAGGACTACAGACGTGTGGCACTTCAGTACATCATAGTAACTGCCTGAACCTTCATTCTTATCGTTAGGACTCCTACGCTGCCTTACTCGCACTGTGTGGTTGGAGACCCCTCCCACGAGTTCCTCGATTTCCCAGCCAATTGATGTTTGGTGACGGAGATGAGAGGCAAAATCGAAAGTCTGGCCTGCTGCCATATATCTGGTAATTCTAGAAGTCGAACGGTCTCCGCCGGTACTCGACTTTTTGTGGTGGGCAATGGCCCAATAACAATGTTCTATTTTTTTTAACACCAGATAAAACCTAAGACCAGGGGGACAAGACCATTCTACACAAAAATCCGTCCCGTATACTAAAACATAAGACATATTGCGAGTAGGGAGGGAATGAGAGGTGAGTTCATTACTGAACATCCCTGAGAGAATTTTTTATAGCATGCCTGCCATGTCATTGGGTGGGCAATTCCCTGTAGGCGGTAAGTGTGATGCGCGTCACAGACGCAAGGTAATCCACCTGACCATCCCACACTAAGAGCCTTGTAGAAAGGGGGCAACACATGTGTTGCCCCCCTTTCTACAGTGCTCATCACCACCTCACCAACATAGCTCGGATGGCACTTAAGAATTATCAGAATTTTGAGAGAATTTCTTTTAGGAAGGAAACCCATGAAAAAAACTGTGTAACCATCTATATACTGTTTAACTACTGTATACTCAACTTTGGCTGCCATCAGCTATACATAAATGTAAACGTATACGGAATAAACCGTTTAAAACGGTTATATAGATAGAACGGTTGTGGCAAACTTTGCCACAAGATTGTATTTTTTCCGACACATTTTAGCCCAAATCAAGAAATTTTACACCCCCCCCCCCTTGAGCCTGCATGTTGAACACCCCAATGCCTAAGTGAAATAAGCATTCACGAAGAGCTCAAGAATGTGGGGCTGCCAAGCAAGGTGAAATCATGTCAGCTATTTATGCCTACATATGCAGAAGAAATCAGTACCAACACTGTGAAACTGAGAATAGATGAAATTTAACCCTGTGTTTCATCCTCTTAAATAAGAGAAATAATACATTAAAAATATGAAATTCATTCAATTAACAATCCTAAAATGTAATGAATTTCATCTCAAAGATGTTTGAAAACACACCCCCTGTAGGGGGAAAAATGGAGGGAAAACCCCCCTTTAAGGTTTACCTGGTTTGGGTATAACCACTGTAATGGATGCTTTAAACTCGGCAGGCCAGTGGCCTGACATGAGACAAGCGTTGGCAAGCCACAGCAGTAGCTTGCTACACTGATCATCCTGGATGATCTGTTTAAGGTGACGCCATGAGATGTGATCTGGCCCTGGGGCAGATTGATTCAAAGTGCCTGATAAGGCATCCGACATCTCAGCAGCGGAGTAGGGAACCCATGCCTGAGTTGTAGGCAAGGTCCAAGCGTTGCCCAGCTTGTCAAGGTTGATGGGCCTATCAATAGCTGAGTTGAAGGTGGAGTGCAATGCATTCCATAGTGACTCTGTGGTGCTGCATGGCACGCCTTGGTATGAGATGGCCTCAACTGGGGGTGTCTTGCAGGGGCCCACCCAGTCCATGAGATCCCATGGTCTGAGGTTGGTATTTGCAATTTCATCAATGCGGTCATTGAAGTGCTTGCGTTTCACTTTACGCATGGTAGCCTTGAAGGCCTTCCAGTCCTCTGGGAGATCAGAGTTCATGGTCTTGGACCTCCTCTGGGTGCAGTCCAAATTCCACCAAGACTTAGACCGGGCGCAAGCCCAGTTAGCCTTAGCGTGATGAGACCACACTGTTTCAAAGCCCTCAGCTATTGCCTGAGCAACCAGTTGGGTTTGTTCCACTGACATGACATCAGGGATCTTGATGAGCCCAAGAAGTAGCCAAACTTCCACAAGGAAAGCATCTTCTTCTTCGGAGTCAACTTTAATTGACATCTTCCCTTCGGGGAACTCAACCCTGAGGGGGATGTCTAAGAGTAGAGGAAAGTGATTGGGCTCACCCTTGTCACCTATTGTCAGGTCAGCAGTGTATCCCCGGAATGCTGGGACAAACACGAGGTCAAGGACTGAACTGCACAGAGCCAAATTGTACAGCAGATGCATGACCCGACCTGAGGGGGGGGCAACCCTTTCAAGGCTGAGGGCAGCCGCGCACTCCATGAGCCTGTTGGCCATGGGATGCTCGTGAATGAGGGTAGCATCCCAATGCACTGAGGGGCAATTAAAATCACCCCCCATGTAGCTAACATTGGGGAAGGCATCCAGGTGGTCCTTGAGGAAATGGATTGCGGATCCGTTCTTGTCCAAGTAGACGTTCATCAAATGCACTGGGCCAAGATGGCCTCGCACAGTGATGAGCATGACATCATGGTGGTTGACAATGTCTGATCGGAGCTTAGGTTTAACTGAGCGGATAGCTTGGTTGACATAGGCCATGATGCGCGGCTGGTCTTTGGCCGCATTGAACCCTTTGGGGAACATGGGAATCCAGTCCAGGTGGATGGGGGGACCCCTAATGGGGATCCCATCTTTCTCGGTCAAGGAGACTGTATACCGTACAGTGGCCCAGGGCAGTTCTTGCAGGAAAAGAATATCAGTAATGTCCTTACGATGTTCTAAAAGGTCAACTGTCCAGTGTCGTTTGCGCCCGACATTTTGGCAGTATATTCTGAGCGTATTTACAGTAAAAGTTGTACTAGACATTAATCAAGTAACTTTTTGTCGAATCACTCAAGTACCCTCCCTGCATCCTCAGAGCCTGTCTCCTGTAACGGTGGGGAATGGAGTGTTAGCAGAGGGCACAAAGTGTAAAAGCTCGTCACCTACCTTCTGGGCAGTGTACTTGGCCGCTAGCCATTTGGCATCATAGCAGTGTTTCCAAAAGGAGCACTTCCTGTTGTCAGACTCATGAGCAAGGCCACAGTTGATGCATCAGGAGGCGTGTGGGCACTTGTGGCCTGCTGGTGTGGCAAGCCTCGGTGGGGTAGCCTTGGGAGCAGCCTTGCAGCATGCCGCCAAGTCGCGGTGGTTACGGGCATCATGGGGCCTGCTGCAATGGGAGCACAGCTGAGCTCTGAAGGGACAGACCTCCTTGCGGTGGCCGAACCTCCAGCACTTCATGCAGATAGGGATGCCTGTCCGCTTATCAGCAGGCAGGATGGTCAGAGACTGGGACCCAAGCATGAAGCTCTTGTTCCGGAGGCTGCAGAGGTGGGTGCCTCCGTGAGAGTCGTACATAGATGTTGAAAAACACAGTACATGAGTCCAACGTCTTGGAGTTTCTGACTACACGGGGGAGTGCCCCTTGGTACAGATGGATTGCACCCTTCCACTTGCAGGTTTCAAGGATAGCCTTGACCTCCAGTGGAGTGATGGGAATGGGCTTCCCGGCCTCATCGTACATGACAGTGGTGCCAAAGAAGGGGAAATTTGGGATGCAGAGGAAGGTCTTGGAAGACCCAACTTCAACCCACATCTCTGTCTCAGCCCCCCGCACTTCCTTCACCTTGGCATCAAAGAAGTGGTAGAGGACCTGAAGGTTGTCTTCAGAAGGCACGGAATCCATGACGAGGGACAAACCCCCAAGATGGTTCCATGTTTCCATGACAGCATGGACAGTTCATCAATTAGAACCGAGAATACTGTTAATTGTTGGTATGACAGGAGTATTGTCCCAGTACACCAGTGGGGAGCAGAAGACCACAACTTCCTTCCAGGAGGAGCCGTGGGTGGTGGAATGCTTCACATTGGCGTGGGCCTGTTCAGCGTTTGTGTGAGAGGTAGCAGCCCCACCCACAACAATCTATTGCGCTTGGACAATGGATGCATTGGGAGCTGAGGGGAAGGACTTGGCCATCTGGACAAGTCCTTCAGCCATGGCAGTGGTGCCCTTCCTCTGCTTAGAAGGGGGAGGTTGGGGGAGAGTGGCAGCAGCAGCTGCAGTAGAGGCAAATGAGGCTGGGGTCGGCCGAGGAGGGGGAGGCAGGGGCCGTCTAGACAACCGAGCTGGGATGAGCTTCCTCTGGGGCCTGCAGAGACCTGCAGGGTCAGAGGTAGCGTTGGACAAGTGGGGGGGCCGCTGCCCTGACCCAAGGGGACCATACTTAGGAGGGGGAGGAGTGTCAGCAGGGAGCTGACTCCGAAGACTGTTGATGACCTGCTGCAGGGCGGCGACTTGAGAGGTCCCATTGGCGACGTGCCAGATGAGGCCTATTTCAGAGGCTGAGTAGATGACCTGCAGGAGCTCAGTGGCAAAAGTGTCAGTGAGGTGGGAAGGGACGCGGTATCCCTTTTCAGTCCAGAGGTTCATAAGCTCTGTGGTGTTGTGGAGTGATGATGTGGCTGTCTTGACATTGAGCTCCACCGATTCTCTCGAACCGGTTGGGAGAAAGACATCAGCAAGGTCATTGAAGCTCTCCTGGAATGAGTCCATTTCCACCCCCTCCAAGGTTTCCTCTTGGTCCTGGGGAGGTGGGGCTGGGGCTTTGCCTTTGGCAGAAGACAACGTGACAGTGTCATCATCTCCCACAGTGTCCATTGGGGTGGAGGAATCCTCCTCTAATGCAGGTGCAGGCGTGGGTGGTCAGAAGAAGACCCATTGTGCAATAGTGGGGAGACCCAAGGGTCTCAGAGGAGTGGTGCTCCTGGATGGAGCAGGGGAGGAGGACCCGCAAAAGTAATCGCGAATGTCCAGCAGTTTTGAGGCGTGTTCTGCTGATTGTTGGGATCGGCCAGATGGGTTGTCTTTGCCCATGTCAGAGGCATGGGGCTTGGTTGGTAGAGTGTTATCGGGGGTGATCTAGGGCAGCAGAGTGTGTAGACTGATGATGACAACTACGACGGTGGCTATGCACGTTGTGGTAACAAGTCAAGAAGTGATGATATAACACTTCATTCTAATCTAACCAAAATCTCAATTTCTTCTTTTCTAAATGATTCATCTAAGGCAGTAAAGTCATCCCATAAACCCACTATTTGTGGGATAAAATACCTTCTATGCTGAACTTAAATCATCCCACATATTCCACCTTTTATGGGATAAAAGTTCACTCTCTAATAGATTAAAATGATCTAATAAAACCCACCCATTATAGGATGAAATTCCCCTCTTTTTCACTGGATTAAAATTGTCCCATATAATTCACCTCTAATGGGATGAAAGTTCACACCACTAAGGGATGAAAATTTCTGAAATTATAAGAGCAGAAATTCATCCTCTCAAGGGATGAAATATCTGGGATGAAGTTTCATCCCAATTTCATACCCTTTAGATTCATCCACTAAACTTAGGAAATGCTGCTTTTGTCCATTAAGTGGGGGAAAAACCACCCCCACCAGGTGCACAGTGCAACCCTGTTGAAGTCCAACCTAGAGTTTAACTATAATAGAACACAGTCAGTACCTCAGTCTGTGTATAATCGACTTTATTAGCACTGTACCTATAATAGAACACAGTCAGTACTAATGATATATGTAGTAAGTAATGGTCCGAAACATAAGTAAGAGACGTGGCTTACCCTCAGTCTGTGTATAATTGACTGAGGGTGTCCGTATTGTAGAGTATGGTATATATATGTGAGTGAAATAAAGAAAACCTAAGGTAAAGAGAATGATAAAGGGATTCAGGGATAGACAACGCGACCATGTACAAAGGGCGTCCACGGTGCCAGATCAAAACTTAACACTCCTCCTCACCATGGACGTGCTCCTCCTCACATGGAATCAACATCTAAAAAAGGCCAAGGAAGTTCCGAAGGCGAGCGAATTTCTTGTGATCAAGAGCCTTGGTGAACAAGTCGGTGACATTGTCATTTGTGTTTATATATTGGACCTCGATTTTGTTTGATTGAACGCGTTCGCGTAGGAAGTGATATTTTATGTCAACGTGCTTAACACAAGCATGGAGTAATGGGTCTTTGGATAGGTTGATAGCGGCATTGTTGTCGCATAAGAGTTTCGTAGGTCCCGGCTTCAAGAAGTCTGTTGCCATGAGTAGTGATCGTAGCCATATGCACTCTTTCGCTGCTTCGAATGCTGCCATATATTCTGCTTTGCATGATGACGCTGCTACTGTTTTCTGTTTTTGTGCCCCCCAGGATAAGGCGCCGTGTCCTAGAGTCCATACATACCCTCCGACACTACAACGTGTATCTGGACAATTAGCCCAATCCGAATCTGTGAACCCAGTGAGTTCAATAGGGTTTGATCCTCCGAGATGAAGTTTGAAATTGCGTGTCCCTTTGAGATAACGGACCAGACGGATTGCGGCATTCCAGTGTACAAACAAGAAACAGTCCAGGTATTGGGAGAATTGTTGTACTGCATAGGCAATGTCACTGCGTGTGGCGATTGCTAGGTAGAGGAGACAGCCGACTAGTGAACGATAAGGAAGTTTTGCAAGTAAAGTTTGCTCTTCTTGCGATAGTGTTTTGATATTGACTCGCCGGAGTTTTAAGCCGGGGTCCATAGGGATAGGTAGTGAGGTGGCATCAGTTTGTCCAAACTGTTGGATGATCTTGTCAATGAATGCGGTCTGCGATAGCTTGACAATGTGGTTCTTGTGATCCCATTCAACAGCGACACCAACAACAAAACGTGGGAGGCCTAAGTCAGTGATTTGCCAAACTTTTTGCATTTGATCTTTGAAGCGCTCGTTTTCTTCTTTTGTGTCAGCGATAGAGAGAAAATCATCTACGTGGACGGCGGCGATGATTGTACCAGTCGCAGCTTTCCTGTGATAGATGCATGATTCACATGATAGGCGCATAAATCCCCAGCCTATCATGTGTTCATTCATAGTCTTGTTCCAGATACGACCACTCTGTTTCATACCATATAGGCCATGTTGTAGTTCCCATACCCAGTCTTCCTTTCCTGGTTCCTCGAAGTCTTTGGGCTGTTCCATATATTGAGTCTCATCCTCAGGTAATAAGCCATAGAGGAAAGCCATTTTGATATCAATCTGTGTAGCATCCCAACCTTGGGCTGCTGCAATGTGTAGAAGGATCCTCCATGATTCCATGCGCGCTGTAGGTGAGGTAGTCTTAGTATAGTCTCTTCCATATATCTGTCCATCGCCTCTAAAAACGACACGGACTTTGTGGCGAACCACTTTTCCGATTTCGTCTCATTTGATTTTGAAGACAGGTTTACCTTTGTGAACCTTTTTTCCTTGAGGGACATCGGGCCGTGGTATTAGCTTGTATACTCCCATCTCCTTTAAAGAGTTGAGTTCATTGTGGTATCCTGATTCCCAGAGTGTTGCGTCAGCCGATTCCTTTGCCTCCCTCCAAGTTTTTGGTTCGTCATCAAACTCGAGGAGTGATGGATCAATAGCTCCGGCATCAAGGATCGCAGAAAGGGTTCGATCATGATCGACGTTCTCACCGATATCTCCAAGATCCAGACCCTGAAATAGGTTCCTAAGCTCCTCCCTAGCCTCCTGATCAGCCGGATCCCTTTCTTGTTGACGTTGTTCAGTGCGTGCTGCTTTGACATGAGTAGCGCTCTCAATAGAGTCTTGAACAGCTTTCTCCGTGCGGGTCTGACAAGGGTTGGAAGGGTCACTTTTGGCAGTGGGTACTGGAATTCGCTCAGAATGGCGGGGAGGTAGTGGGTCTGGTGGTTCATTTGGGACATCAGGTATAGCTGGCACGTTTACTCCGTCATCAGTAAGTGCTGGAGGTGTAATGTCATCATTATCCAAAGGAAGTGGTTGGATAATGGATGTCTGGACAATTTGTTGGTGATCAGGTGTGTTCTTTGGTCCGGAGGTTTTGGTTCTGCCTGGAGTAGGTGGTGGGTGACCATCGTGACTCTCCAGAAATCTGACGTGGTATGAACTGTAGACATTTCTGGATTTACGATCATAACATCTGTAGGTTTTTGATTTTAGATCATATCCGATCAGGATGCATTCGATCGAACGCTTGTAGATCTTTGGGTTATGTTTATTGAGGATGAGGACGAAAGCCTTGCATCCTATCTCCCTCATATATGAATAGTCCGGTTTTCGACCATAGTACAGCTCCCATGGTGTCAATCCCTTCAATGATAATGTGAGTGTCTTGGCATGGAGGTGCGTGGCTGTCAGGTAGAATTTGCCCCACATGTTTGGAGGGCAATTAGCTGCAATGCGCATGGTTCGTGCCTTGCCCATGAGTGTGCGGTGCATGCGTTCCACACGTCCCATGTGTTCTGATGTGTAGGGGGCTGCGAGTTCGTGTTGCGTTCCACGTGATGCTAGCCACAAATGGAGCTCGTCGGAGTTCAGCTCACCATCATGCCCTGTGCGATATGTACCAACTCGTAGTCCTATTTCTGATTCCCGGGCGAGTTCCCATGCTTTGAGCTCAGGTAACGTGTCGCTCTTAGCCTTGAGAAGGATCGTCCATGGCATGCTTGTGAAATCGTCAACGATGTTCATAACATATTTATGCCCCGTCTGTGTATAATTGACTGAGGGTGTCCGTATTGTAGAGTATGGTATATATATGTGAGTGAGATAAAGAAAACCTAAGGTAAAGAGAATGATAAAGGGATTCAGGGATAGACAACGCAACCATGTACAAAGGGCGTCCACGGTGCCGGATCAAAACTTAACAAACCCAACATATGAAGACTCTGCATCAGAGGATTCTGAGGTGAGCCCAGTTGTCACTAGTACATCAAGTGCAACCGTGCTGGACCTGGATTGGACAGTCAACAACATAGGTTGGTTACAGAACCCCCTTGTGGTAATCTGATTTCTTTTTCTAGATAACAAATGTGAGAAAATAATGACATGAGGATGCTGGTCTTTTCCACAATCATGCTTTTGGTTCAAGTTGCACATCAATATGGTGCAAGCAGGAAGGAAAAACCAAGAAAGTGCACACTAAGTATATGTAATCTAGCATTGCATTAATCTTTCAGGTGTGTAGTATGCTCACCAAATCTATGCAGTTTATTGATTCCTTTTCCATTTCTTTAGACAAAACCATAAAGAGCCAAGGTTATGGACCCAGTCCAGGTAATCAATCTACTTATAACAATTCATGATATAGATATAGACAACTCAGATGAAGTCATGGAACTCATAGAGCTGTATTCTTGTTTAGATCACCCCCCATCAATACTCAACAAGGTGGGAACTGCAGGAATAACCAACCCTGTGCCTCCTGTTGAGGAATGTACTACTTATGTGGCTGCTGTTCCTACCTCTGATGTTGGTTGTAAATCCAATACCACAGATGACAAAGACTCCATATAGGGACCAGACCTCAAGAACATCACAAGTTTGTCACAAGAGGTACATACCTGACTTTGGAAGCTCATTGCAGGCTACCTCAAGAAACTGTGAAAGAAGAAGACACTTCTCACTGATCAAAGTGCTGCAAATATGATTCTGGATCTTGAGGCCCTCAATTGGTACAACATCCTTCACCTCCAGTTTGCTGAAAAGCTGCTCAAACATAAACAGAAATTTGTATGTGCTGCTCCTATACTGTTCACACAACTCAAAGCACCCAAGCAAGGTAAAATTCACCCATTAATGGAGGCCAGCAATGCTGTTGCAACAGCTGTTTCTTATGGGCCCCATTTGCTTGATGGCTTTGTGACATGGCTAGCTATATATTGCACACAGGACTGCTTCCAACATTAAACTGTGGCAAGAGTGTGGCCCATGCCAGACTTTTAAACAATCTGGAAGTTCTTTCTCATCTTTGACAGTGGATCAAAGGGTTGATACCACTTGGTTAGGGAGGGTTTGTATTACAAATTCCCTTACTATATGTTGTATCTATCTTTTTCTTCTTTATGCATTACTGCTTACACATGCTTACCAACATTGGCTGATCCTTATCTCAAAACTCTATATATGTACATTGTTTCTCACCAATACTAATCCTCTTATCTAGATGACCAATAGTGTAAACAACACTTATCTATGCTTATTAGTCCATTATGTATATATAGGGACAGTTTAGATAGTTAGTTTCCTTAGCTTGATCTAGCTGAATCAACTTCATTCACTACCTCTTGACTCTTGATATGAACTCAATCCTACTTGCCTTATGAAGGGAGTAGTGTATCTTTGAATGAATAATCTGACTTAGCTCTAAAGAGGGAATCAGCAGATGTTAGACTTGCAGAGTCAATGGTCTTTGAATGAACAGGCAACAAACCAGACTGGCTTAGTAGATAAGGCCTAAACAGCTGTAACAGTTTGAGGGCTGGGTAAGCATGTCATTACTTTCAATCAATACTGGCCTTTACTTTTTCTGCCACAGATTAAGTCTAAAAGGCTTTGCCATTATGTGAATGAGTCCCTGCTTCCTCCATTAAATATAGAGACTACTATTTTAATATCTACAACTGTCTATTGGTTTAAAAAAAAGCTAGGTTTCATATTGAGTTGGGTCAAACAAGGTGTTTATATTGATAGTCATGAGTGTGAGGATATAATTGTTGCTCAGCAAGGGTTCATCAAGAGAATGAATGAAGAAGTCTTCTTGTACATATTCCTGATTGAAAAATATCACAATATGAATGTCTAACAGATATCATAGTTATTGTTATACATATGAAGGCCCAGAACTAAAGGAAATTGAACCCACATTCAAACCTGGGAAGAAGATCCATTATTGATCATGCAAATGACCAGTCCAATTTTGTTTGAATGAAAGAAGATAAACAGCCCCTTTGCAATAAGAGTCATGGTTGCATTGTTCATGTTTTGGATTTCATAATTGAGTACTCTAGTCATTTAGAGTTATCAAACAATGAGGTTATGGAGAAAATGAAACTCCCAAAAAAGCCTCTCCCTCCTACTGAACCCTCATCTAGTGAATACCCCCCACCCCTGCTAGGACCCTGAAGTAGATACTGTGACTGTCATACCACCCAAGCCAACTGGAAAGAAGGCAAAGTCTCAAAAATAGAAGGAACCAAAGAAGAAGGTACCCAACAAGAAACCACCTCTGCCACCTGTACCTTTTACTTTATGCAGACTTTCAAGCTTCAATGCTTGATATATTATCTACCTTGGCACAAACTATGATCCATAGTGGGATATGCCTCAGCTGATAGCACAGGTATAGTTTATTGTCTTCTTTGTTCCTCACAGGTACCAATAGATGGCCATAGACAAAGAATGTGATTGGGATATTTCAAATGAAATATCCTGATGGTGTTGTTTTTGATTGTTCACCTGTACACAAGGCATTTGCATCCAACTTGCTTCTCACACTCAAGATGAATCAAGGGCCAGGAGGTGCACAACCCAAAATGCACATTACAATCAATTCTATCACAAAGGAAGTATAATTTATGGTTTTTCCCAACAATTACACAGGTGTTGATAAAGTCAGAAACTCACTGGTAGGAAAGCCTAGAAATATGAGCAAAAATTGCACAAGAGAGGTTTGTACAAGCTATTAGCCTACAAGTATACCAACAAACCAGTGGATATGTATGCAAAATGCAAGCAATCCCAAGCAGCCTGTGATATTGCACAAAAGGAAGCAAAAGCACATAGAGATGAAATTGACAGCTCAGGAGTGGAGGGTTTAGTAGAATAAGGAATTTCAGATATGGATGAAGAAGATTTTAAGTGTACAAAGGATTGTTGCATATAGTGTGTTTTGTCCCTTTAACCAGATTTCCAGGCTGAAAAGCCTTTACTTCAGCTTGTGATTGAGAAAGCAGGCCATAAGTGCTTCTTTCTTCTGAAATTTCACTGTGAGTTAAACCCTATCAAGATGGTCTGGAGTCAGGCAAAGTGATATAAGTGGAGGTTTTTAGATTTGATAGTATTAATAAGTTTCTGATATGATTGGGTAGGTTTTCATGAGCTCAGAAATGGGACCTTTCCCTGTACAAAACAGCTTGTCCCAGGGTGTCTTAACTATGTCAGAACATCAAACATTTGTTGCTACTTTTGCCTTTGTTACTAGTATCTTGAAGCTTACAGATATTTTCTAGTTCTTATAAACTTTACCACAACAAAATTCTGAATTTCTCACTTATGGCAGAAGGGGTTTCAATTTTAAACAGGCAGCCTATGCTGTTAAGAAATACAAGTCTCATAGATGTATTCCTTCCAATATTATAATGGATATTAACATTATTATTTGAGGAGCAACCTCATAGAGGTACCCTGGACCCTTAATTTCCTTTTTGGGACAATTTCACTTTTTCATTGACCAAAAAAAAAGTTGTCTAATTGACTAATAGTTGACAAGGGGATACCTATAGTATACTAGAGTACTTGATAATTCAAGAGGTTTTAATTTGATATCTTTTCTTTGAAAAATGTAGTTTAACTTGTGGCATTTTTGTTTGTTTATACCAAAACCATTAGTTGTGACCTGGTAACAGGTACTGTACAAGGCTCAGTTTACCTAAATCCCCAACACTGGCATAAATCATAACGGACTTAACCAAAGTTAATAAAACAGTGATGTGTGTTGAGGTTATGCACCACATTGGGCCTGTTTGCACTGCTGTGCCAACTATCATGTGCATCACTCAGCTACCTTGTACTCCCTGTTGCACACAGTGAGCTCATATATACCATATTTGGCTTGTATTCCCTAGTTTATTTTATACAATGGATCAATGCTAGTTTACAGAGTATTTACATGCTATATACCATGCTTCCCCTGCATCCATAAGGCTACTATTGCTTGTATAAGTGTAGGGATACAGATACACCCACAGAATCTAAAATTTGAATGTAAAGGCCAGATACCATATACAAATTGAAGATATATTGTATTATGATTAGGCCTTATATGCACTTCCATTGGGATTTGACAATGATATGAAGAAAAAAAGCATAATTATAGCCAGGCACTTGAGGCCAGCAGAATATATGACTCCTCCAACAGCTTTCAAAACAGTTATATAGTTTTATTGTATATATTAACCACTCCAAGTATTCACATGGAGCAAGGTTGGGCCAAGGGATATAGTCAGAACAAAGGGAGTGAGGAAGGGGGTCTAAAAATAGCTATATCACCCATAAAGCAAGCATAAAAGACAAGAAAAATATGGAATATATACCAAATGTATATTAGAGTAGTTTAAAAAATATTCAAGAGGGATCAGAGCATTGTAGATACTGGTACATGAGATATGACAATTTGGACATGGTTGGTGGTGGAATCTCAATAAGGCAACAACTGTGTCTTACTGTACATATTGATCAGAATGTGCCAAAAAAAGCCAAGAAGCAAGCTTAGGCAATACTAGAGAGGGCTGCTCATGCAAGATTAAAGGTTTATGAGTATTATGAGTGTCACTGTTATGAAAATTATATTCCCATCTTATCTCTCTGTCTTTTTGATCTTATCTTATCTTTTATCTAATGGGATCAGCTGTTAATTCATCTATCCCCAGTAGTTATGATGCTCCCAGTATTTCCATCATTCCATTTTATCATTTGATTGATGCTGTACACCACCCTGGTTATGTTTGGTTTATCTCTCTCCATATTTATTCTACTCTGGTCCCCCTTAGGTAGTTGTATATATACTGCACCTCTAGCTACTTGTTCTGTAGTCTTGATCTCATCTATTCTCTGCAATACAGACAGGTCTTCTCAACTATCTATCTCTTGTGCTCTCCCTCCTCTTCTACTCACTGATATTTTGCAGTGACTGTTATTGTTGCATCACTGACAGTCACCTGGTAGTGGAAGCCCTCTATCAGGCTGAAAAGTATAATGCAAGACTAGAGACAAAGCTCCAGAGAAACTGAAGCAACTAACTACTGCTCTTGAAACAGCCAAAAAATGACTGCCTGAGATATCTCAGAAGCTCCTTGGTACTGGAAATGAAGGCTGAGAAGTGGTATAAAGCTCTATGTGCTGAGAGACAAATACAAAAGCATACTGAGGTTAAGAAAGCCCTAATAGCCAACAATATATGAAGGCAGTTTGCTCTGCAGAGAATATGATAACACTGGATCCACTATATGAGGGTATACAGAGCCACATGAAATGGATTATCAATGATCCCAACTTTCTTATTGGTGATAATGCATCACATTTCATGGGTTGGAAAATGTGGGAAACTCGAGCTGTTTTTGAAAAGATACAGAGAATAAAATCCACCATGTTACAGTATATCTCAGGCCACTGCTCATCCAATTCTATGAAGGTGCCTTAACAACATGGCAATGTTTTACATCTGAATTCACCCCAGGAGGTTTGATTGATGAGGCAGCTATGGGTGAAGAGAAACTGTGGAAGTCAGCTACTAATGATGTTAATGAAGGAGCTCTGGGATTATTCAGAGTGCTTATGCAACAGCAACTGCAACTCATAGTCCTTTAGTAGAATGCCCAGGAAATGTACCACAATACAGATACTTTTATAAAAGCCAAGCCCAATACACCTGAGGACTATCAAATTATTTATAGAGAAGTAAGAACCATCAAGGGTGAAGATTAAAAGAGGTAATTGGAAATTATTGAACATATTGAAGGAAAGATAGCCCAGAAAGAGACTGCTGCTAAGAAGAGAGAAGAATGAAAAAAGGATAGGAATGAAAAATTATCAAGGACTGAGCTTATTTTGGATAGGGAACAGGTTGGAAAGCTAAAAGAAAAGGCATTACAAGCTCAGTTTAAGGCTTTCAAAGCTGTGGGGGCTACAAATATTAAAACCCTGCCAAGCTGATAGTATGAGAAAAGCCTTGAGAAGGCTGTAGATCTGTTTACCAGCAAGGGATGGGTGCCTTACAGTGAAAGAAAGGAGGCTGAGGACATGGCTATCAAATCTAGTACGTCTCTAAACTACCTAACACCTCATCCCTAATCAAGATTGCCTTTCATCAGACCACTCTATTGGCCTGGGCCACTATCCTTTTATACAATATCCAAATTTTTAACTTATTGGAGCCAATCCTGACTATCTGCAGGGTCCTCTCCATTTTGCCTGTACTGGGGGCTTCTCTAATCTGTTCACATCCACTTATCAACTACCAGGCCACATGAGGACACCACAACTCTTGTACTCTGCTTAGCGCAGATCCTTAGGGAGCATCACTGCTGATATTTTTGATGAATTCATTTGTGCTCGCTTAACCACTACACCCAAATACAAAAGGAGGAAGGGGTCTGGCCCCCAATCAGCTACTGTCCCTGCACAGAGCACACCTCTTGGGAAGAATGTCAGTTTATCATCCATGGTGGGATTTGGCAGCCTCAGTTTGGAGGGGAGTCATTGTTTTGGGAGAGCAGTGTGGAACAGGGGGGCAAGTAATAGGGGGTATCAGGGGAGGGGGAGTAGGTTTGAGGTATGGGTTGTTCATTTAGTTTGGACATTTATCTTCAACACCAGGGGGGAAGTAATGGGTTTCCAGGGTGACCTGAAAATACCAGGGGGGGAGTGGAATGGGGTACCAACATGAAAGGAGGGGACCATGCCCCGACAAGCAAAGGCAAACCTTTAAGGCATTGGGAGATTCAGACATGGTACAGTACAATACTGTTGGACTGCAGGTATCCTCAGTCTAGACCTGTAAAATGACCTGGAGAGAAACTTAGTGTACAGCTCCACTCTGATGGCCCATTATAGATTACTTGGTGGTAGTAGGTGACTCTGCCTGCATGTGGCTGGGTTACACCCACACACGCTTAATATTATTTGACCCAAAAAAAAAAAAAAATTTTCAGATCTAGTAGAAGGAGGGGAAAATACTTGAGAAGATTTCTCAGAAAATTGAGGGTTAGGTGAGATGTAATTACATGTATTCATAGCATATATACATTACATTTATTCTTTTCCCAGAAACATGTAATTACATCTCACATAACCCTCAATTTTCTTTTCCCAGAATAAAGGTTATAGTGGCTCAGGAGTAGAGGAAACAGGTGAGGAAACAGTGTGTATCAAGATTTGTGATGTTTTTGGTCACAGTCCATGATGTCACACTTCCAAAAGTAACAGGGATTGCCCACACCCAATGTCATTGGGGAGGGGCAATGATTACCTACTCCATGTTCATAATACAAGTAAACAAATGATAAATTTGGAGAGATTTTGTAATTCACCTGATATTTCATGCCTTTGGGAATGCAATCTCATGAAATAAAACATGACAAGCTAGTGGAAATTGAAGGACAGTATATGTGAAGAGTTTCCATCTTGTTTTGAGCTCTATAGAGCACTGCATCAATGAGAATTTAATCATTTTCCATGGGGGTATAGTTTTGAGCTGGGTTTTAAATAACATGTTTCCATATTTGGCTCACTGCTGATTAGATTTGGTATGTTATTTAGTGACTTGACATGTCTTGGCTATCTAAATTTCAGACTACAGGCAAGGTAACAGACAACAGTATGCCATTGCTGACATCTTCCTTGGCCACAATAGAGCTTAACTTCCTTGATCAATCCTACATGAATTTTCAGGGGCAAGAGGTCTTTGTGGTGGATTTTGTTTTTTTTGTTTTCTCCTTCACAGGCCCAAAAGACATGTAATTTTGATGAATCTTGAAGAATATGAGGGAATCCAAAAATCTGCCACAGACTCTCTCCACAGATGATTTGAACAACCTTTACTATTAGACCAATCCATTATCTTCAGTTTCTGAGCCACCAGCAATGTGGGTTATGAAACAGTGCTTTTCCAGGCCGGACAAACAACTATAAACAAAGCAAAAATAACCGGCAATTGCCCCTCCCTAATGTCATGAGTGCAATATTATTTACGCAGCAATTAATTCTTTGTAGATTGTGAATGAAATTTGCTTTCTGAGCGAAAATGAACGCTACTTTTTGAACAATACAAGTCAAAGAGTCTACTCGAATTGACGTTCGGGAAGAGGGCCTTCACTAACATCGAGAGCGTAAACTATGAAGTTTTAAAATCAAGATTTTATAGGTAGATAAAGTCTGTATCGCTTACCGGAGCCACATTCCACACATCGGATATTCTTGTCTTTCTCCAATTTGTACCAGTGTACGTCATGTGAATCCGCGGGGGAGCCGGTGCAACCAATGAGACGTTCTACGTCCTACATGGCAGATGGTAATTAGTAAGGAGCGCGAAAAGCTGGTGGAACAAGGAGAAAAGTGCAAGAGGAAGGCGACGCACATATGAAGGAACCATGATGGGGTTAGCTTTAGTGCCGATTCGGCTTGAGTCAAGTGGACTGGGGTCGAAGACGTCGATACCTTCCATCTCTCCAAGTAGCTGCAGACGCTCCAAACCAGTCGCCTGGTCGATATCGCTAGGAACTTCACCGGCCTTTCCTCCTGCACCATAGAGCTGAGGAGGTGCAGGCCCATGTCCAGAAGCTGCGCGAGGAGTGGTGGAGAGAGCACGAAAAGCTACAGTAGGTTTGGGCCTAATGGTTGAGCGCGCCGCAACGGCCGCAATACGCACAGCGGATTTGAACATCGTTTGAATAAAGTGGGAGGACACGGAGTTGGGCAGCGGTGACAGAATATTATCACTTGGTCACAGGTCACACTTTTCCCGCACACATCCGTATTACGTACATTAAAGTGTGGCTTGATGGCGGGATTCCAGAACCAATCCAGAGCGCTCTTGAGCCTCTCTTCGGCCAAGCTAGTTGCTTTACACCTTGAATAGCAATGTTACAAGCTCTTCTACACGTCTAATATATTGGACTCTCAGTGGATGTCAGGTTGGACCGCCGCCGACGGACTAACGGGCAAAGAATGATACCGAAATAACATTGATAGGGTTCGGATCGCCTTAGGCAATTACTAGACCAAAACAGGACATGTCTACTAAAATGAAGTATAAAGCGTTCTGCAGCACCTAATTCTTGTTCTTTTCCCCCAACTCATCTTACAGCCTAGCACGCGTGGAGAACGAGTAGCATCACTAGCTCTGCACTATTGGCATGCCTTCTCTCGACCACGAATCAGAAACAGAAACAAGGCCTAGTTTTCCTTCAACCTCACGACTCGGAACTATTCCCCATATTTCCAAATTCTCGACGGATTCACACTTGAATTTGATTAGTGGCGATGACAATGCTTCGTCGAGCGAACTGCCTTCCCACTGGTCGTCTAACAGTTCGGAAGAGAAAATCACAAACTTGAAGAACCGAATTTCTGGGCTCTTCCTCGGTTGGAGGATTATCATATTGGGCTCTCGTGGGTGATCGATCCGTCCATATGTCTCCTGCATATTCACACAGACTCTAGGGCTAAATTTCCTTCTCATATTAATTCCCATTTCGGTGAAACTCATGATGGTTGCGCCCCGGGCTTAATAGTTAATCCTTCTATAGTGGGCTTTGAGCATTGCCATGCGCGATTCGCATGGTTTGATATTCGCCTGTACGTGGACCATAGCTATTCCTTGCCACAAATTCTCATGCTAGGATTTAGTTTGCATTTTAGCTCTTATACCACTAGTTAAGGTGACTTATGCATCTACATTTAAGGCCAGGATGTCGGTTTAACAGTATTTCAATAGCTACACGATCTTTCCACCCGCGAACTTGCTCTGCGGATCGGCGGCTCTAAAACTGGACTCATTAATGCCAGCATGGTAGGTTACATCTTATGACTCTCAAGGTTTCTACATACCAGCTTTTACTTGCAGAGCAACATGTATGTGCTAAATATGACTTGGACGAAAGGGTCACTCAAAGCTGTTTGCCCTTTGGTATAGTGTCGAGATTGTCGTCGCGGTGAGGACCGGCGCATACACCTGGCGATTGTACCTTGCTGACATGACTATATAGATTAGTGCTTTGCGTAAATGCGAACTTCGCGTGGTGCAGTCATCCTGTAAGTCCAAAGAGAATCGTATCTCGTTCTAATTAAGTCGTGATATATACAGTAATTGGTTCAATGTTGAGTAGGCTTTGTTAGTTTAATTCTTGGCTTGTTAATCGGAACCACTCTCTAATGCCAAACATTTCTTTAGTGCTCGTTCTGGGACTATGCTTTTTCGCAGGGGGGGTGCGGTTTTCAGAGCAGGGTTTTGACGCCAGTGGGTCCATTGTAATTTTGTTGCTTGGCATAACTGATCTGTCGTCCCTGATAGCGGCAACCCAGGTACACTCCTCTCTTCTGAGCATCAGTGTAAGCGCGGTCCTACTACCAGCAGTGTACCATTTCTCGCTGAGTGGGGGAGCGGACATTATCTCAGACTTGCAGACAAGGAATATCCTGCGAATGAGTCATGGAGTGAGCCCGATATTGGAATCAATCCTCATCAGCCCTAACACTCTAATTTCCTCCAGGTTTCTATTGTGCTTCTTTTCAGTGGGCCCTTTGATTATCATAAATCAATCAAAGAAACTAACCGTTTCATTTACAGTATATGCGGCATATCTTTTGTTCCAGCTGTGGTCACACTCTCACCTTTACAGTGATACACATAACAAGAAGAGTAAACGTCATACAGTCCTTTTGACGCCACTTAGAAGCAAGGAGAATTCAAGAAATTTTATCCCAGAGCACCGGACCGGCCTAAGTAACGCGAGCACAGATTCCTTCTCCTTCTCTCGCTTATTACCTGTCCGCCAAACGCCCTCATCGCCCCTTTCTACGTCTTTCACTTCGGATTTGCCCATTGGCACAGAGGGCGTTTCAATCGACTCGGCAAATAGATCGGCCCGGGTTATGAGCGGGCACCCAATGGACCGTGGAACATCGAACATCAGTGGTTATTCAAGCTCAAGCACTAGGATTGGGAGTGAAGAGGTTTACGTCACAGAGCAAGAGATTACTACAGCTGTAAAAGAGCCTCGTGTCAGTTGGTTCTTGACTATCCTTCTCCTGGTAATCGTCACAATTGTATATTTTTTATTTCTATGAATGCGTATAAATCTCAAACTTATTCCATTTTAGGCGGCCTCCGCAACAGCTGATTGGTTGGTGGAATCTATGGACGGGATCTCAACGACAATCAGCAAGGAGTGGGTGGCACTCATACTGCTGCCCACTGTCACTGCCGTCGCAGGTTTTACAATATATTATTCTTTCGCTTCAAACGACTGACGCGATCACAGAGTGTATGACTGCAATCAACGTTTCCGTAAAAGACCAACTGAGTCTCAGTATCAGCGTTGCTGTTGGTTCAACGATTGTACGTCATATTCCTCTTTGAAATATACAATCCGATCTCAAACACAGCTATTTCACTTAGCAGACCGCCTTGTTCGTAATTCCGTGAGTTTCGCCGACACACTGTCGAACGTATCACTTTCCTTGAACTTTTGGCTTCTAGCTTTATGATCATTCTAGCTTGGTCAATGGGAAAACCCCTCTCTTTACTCATGGACCCCTTCGAATCTCTGGTAAGCGTCATTTCCTAGAAAATATCCCGAGACTGATGAACTTCTGGCTAGGTCCTCTATATTGCAGGCAAGTAATACATTTCTTTAGTCTCAACAAACTTGGGTCTAATCTAATGGCTGGAAGTACAAACGATGACCTACGTTGTTGCAGACGGAAAGTCCAATTGGTTAGAGGGTGTGATACTTATCTGTGAGGAGCAAATTCGGCGAATACCTAGAGGCTAATAAGGGAGCAGGCCTCTACATCATCATTGCAGTTTCATTCTGGTTTTATCCAGGTAGTCCTGTAGCTCCATAACTATTCCAACTCTTAGCTAACTTTAGACAGGGTCGAATCTCCCTGACCCCCTGGCTGTTTGCACTGTTTGATGAATATTTCCCGCATCAAAACTATCTTCTTAAGGACACGCAGCTTCAGTACATCAGTATTTTCATTCTTTACCATATCCATCACACATCGGACTATAGGGCCTTACGTATAAAATACGATATTCCACCCCTTTTTATTGCTACTTCATAGACAGCAAATACATGTAGATAATTCCCCTCAGAACGAGGGAATACCATGGCTAATGTTATACGTCAGCGCAGCATTTTGTACGATGGGAAGTTGCCCGGGGAAGCTAACGGCCATGAGGTCGGCAACCATCCTAAGGCGTCATAATAGGGTCAATAAGGTTCTCTAGAAGGTGCTACAGCGAACGAGCGGATTGTCACATACCTGCCGAATACTGTCGTGCCATTGACGTTCAGGTCTTAAATTGTACGCGTTAACGAACGTATATCTAACACAATAGTTTCACATACGAGTGTTGTCGTCCGGGAGCCTGTTTAAGACATGGGCTGCGTCAGGACCGATAGCCTCAACCTGAAGTAATCAGGAAGTGTGCATTAGGTCAAAATTTTAATGAGGAAGGGAAGGGTTACATAGGCAATAGAAGCGGTGTGAAGGTCCAAAAGATGTGTCTTTTGCTGTTGGGCAATAAGTATAGTTTCTATGAAAAGAAAAATCAGCACAGGGTAACTCAGTCCAAGCGAGGGGCCCCGACCGTCTGCCCACGGCCCGAGCGTGTCCACCACTGTCCCGTCCGCGTTAAACGACCGTCTAGTCAAGCTAGTAACGAGAACAGGCTCTCCACCAATGGCCCTGATTTGTTGCACCATTGATGTTAAGTTTGCGCCCATAGACTCTGGAGGTGCGATTTTCATGTCATTATGTCCGAACTGAATGGTGACGATGGTCCTGCGTGCTTTTGCGACCTCGCCTCGGATAGCCGCGAGAGAAATATTCCAAAATCTGGTTTCTCTTAGCCGATGCCCCAAGCATTTCAGTGCCATGTGTTCAGCTCACCCATTCGCTACGAAAGTTCCCGTGGTTGCTCCGTTTTGGGCTGTGTTTATGCAGGACGTCCCCGATGTAACGGATGCAATGTTGCCTGTCAGCGCTGAGCCACATAAACCATTTCCCCACCCCCCGCTATTTGGTGTAGTGCTGGTAATGAACGTTTTTATCAATTGGTGTTAATCACTCGTGTTGTCACTTACCCATTTGCAGTTGTGCTGTCCCCAACTAAGACAAACGAAGTTGGAGGAGCGCGCGCTGAAACTCCGGCAATGAAGATTAATACTGTACTGAGGAGGCGGAACATGTGCGTTACTGCGTAATTGTGAAAGCTCTTCACCTTTTAAGTCTCGTCGTAGGCTTGTCACAAGATGGTACGGGATGTCTCTAGACGAAGGCGGGCCGCTAAGTTTTTCCGAGCTCATAATGAGGATCACATCACACATCAGGACGCTCGTCAGCTGAACCTATAAATGCCACTATGATTGCACGCTTCCAACAGATGATGAGATGAGAATAATATCAGAACGACAAGAATATCCAAGAGTTCCAACGCCCCATTATAAATAGTACCGATCACCTGGAATATAACATCAGCGCACGACTATACGAATGGCTTGGGTATGAGGGACTGTACCTATCTGCCCCATCCCAGGCTGCATAACCCAGATTTTACGCCCAAGGCCTTCAGGATTACCTTCCGCCCGGTAGCCCTCCAACCATCCTTCGTGCATTAAATCATCAACGGCACCACAAACGATCTTGACCAGTGGGAATGCGCGCCGAAGCACTGAAACACCGCCACCTCGGGCCACCAAGAAAGTCACAAATATGATCCTTTCTTCTCTAACACCATGATCCAGAAGAATTCGGATCGCCATAAATGCTGCTGCTGCTGTACCGATCTGCATGAATAATCAGACGAGTTTAGAAAGATGATGGTACAATATTTACTTGAGCGTCAAGGAGGAACACCCAAGATTCTTCAGCCAGGTGTCTCAGCTTGACATAAACAGGGAGCATGGCGTGCAATAAGAGTGGTTCACTAGTTTTGGCATCCGACTGCACGAGCAGAGACCCAACTGGGACATCGTTAATGACTCTTCGGAAACCCCGCTCCAGAGCTCCACCACTGACATATGTTAGTAAATGACTTGATCAGGAGTGAAAGTGCACCTACGAGCGTAAGATTGAAACTCCACATAAATGCTAGATCATGAAATCGATCAAATTAAAGCATCCCCTTTCAAAATCGACTTTACCTTGGCATTCAGCATCTGACCATTAGACTCGACACCAACCGGCGTGATGACTGATTTGGGAAGATATGGAAGGTATTGCTGGGCATGCTCAACCAGGATCGTGGACAGCCGATCAGTGAAAAAAACAAAATCCTGACGACTCGTTGAGTTCGACCTCAGTATCGTGAAGATACCCTGTTAAACATCTGATGAGTTGAGGTAGTCTGATAGAATTGAGATACGACTTTTAGCTGGGGAGTTTGAGGTAGAACTTGTAGATTGAGGTCTTCAAGCCTGCTTTCTGGTGTGGAAGCACCAGACCGACCATTGAAATACATGTGGGGAATTGCTAGTTTCTGTCGAAATTGATTGGCCCGTTGTTGTAGTTGCCGTCGAATGTGGGCTGATATCAGTTCAATTGCAACTGTGTTATTGGATCCTGGCACAATCTGAGACTCTCAGTTTCCAGCTCGATGGCAGATATGGATAAACACACAATATCAGCATAAGCTGCAGTTGGCCGCACAAAATTGTCATACGACGGCTTCACAAAGCGGAGGTACCTGATTGCCAGGTGGAACCAATGGCATACTATTTTGTAAACGTAACTCACTGATCTAGGATGCCGTCGACGCTTCTGCCACGTTCCTTCACGTCTCGTTGGAGTCGTCGGGCAAGCATGAGATCTGAGTCACATTGCACAAACACCTACGACACATACGTTGACCGATGAGGGGGATCATCCAACATTCCACTTACTTTTAGGTCATACAAGTTCCTGAGTGCAGGATCATGGAGAGCCATTATGCCTTCAGCTGGAATCATGGAACTGAATCGACCGATCACGAGCCGTGCATAACTTTGGACGAACTTATAATAATTGTGGCACCGTACAGATACTTCTTCTCCTCTAATCGTTGATGCTCAGCGAACGAGTATACCGGAATGTTCGACTGCTTGCAGGCTTTAAGATCTGCAAGACACTATGAGGCAAAAGGAGAAGTGTCGGTGATCAGTTGTCCCGGCGGGACATATAGGAGGACATACGGCTGCGAACATTGGCATATCAATGGCATCCGGATGATCGAAGTCCAGTTTGTTCGCATGTGCGAGCTCCAGCTCTTCAGGGGTGTGGTATTTGTAGAAGCTATCCTGTCAAAAGATGAGGAACCATACGGTACCAGGAGAAATAAAGTACCTGTGAGAGGATTATCACAGTCGGGATTGAGCCTAACGACTTGACTATTTGTCTCGCAACATGTGTCTGATGCACGCGGGCGTCAGAGCGCCCATTACATTGGACTTTACCACTGGGTTCCAACCTTTCCACTTCCTGATCCACCTGTATAATGTCATTAGGAAGGAGGCGCTGGACATGGCTTGTGATACGTACCAGAAACTGCTACAACATATGCATCGCCAGTCGGTTTCCCATCTTCGCTATACCTTCAAAAGGCCCAGATCAACAAAAACAACACGAACGACCAAACTTCGACATAAATACCATGGGGGACGACCATGAGACACCAACACCGTGTTCTTCTTGGGCTGGAAACGATCTCGGGTAGGTGAAATAGGCAGGGTACTTGCAGCCGATGTTAAGTCGTCACTAGCGACCTCGCTGGACATAATTCGTGGTGTGCCGGAAGCCCAGTGAATAAGACACCGAGCAGATGGCGGTGGAAGTCATGTCAGTTGTGATAGTTCATGGTTAAATACATCCCGCCACGTGCTCCATTCGATCGTGTACGGATCTAGGGTGCTTATGTAACCGGTAGAAATTCACGATTAAATCTGGCCTCGACCTGGCAAGCTTCGGATTTGCGTTTACGTGCTTAGTCCTGCCACGCCCTTCTGAAGTTATGATATTACGGAACCCATTTGTTCAGGGTATGTATGGATTTGATGCATTAAGAAAGGTTCAACCGTCCAATAAAAAGTCGGCAATAGATGCTTTCATCCGATCACCCTTCATCCTCGTCCGAGTCCAAACCTCGCCAGTAGCTTTCTCAGTGACATCGAGGTGGGGATTTACCCACATTGGCAGAGGTACGGATTCGCGTTGTATCATGGAAGTGTTTGTAGTTGTTCCCCGGATACTTCGACTCGTGAGGGTTGTGTGGCACGCGTAGCAAAGCAAAGGTGTTAACGATGGTGATCGAGGTGGATCGGGGGTTATTATAGATGACTTGATTACTCTCTCTGGGACATGAGGGGGGCGGTACGAGGCAGATGATGGGTCCTCAAACGATCTGATTGATATTCGTGCCTTCCAATCTTGAATGCCATACTGTGCAGGGCTGTACAACAGTTGTTGGTGAGGGTGTACTAAAGATAATATATTTTCACGTACCGTTCACAAATTACACAAACTCCACGGGCTCCCTCCTTAGGAGCTAGTTTGGCACATGTTCTTGCAATCGTCGAGACTGTTGACGGATAATCCCGTTCGAGTCCAATAATAAAGTCTACAGTTGGTTAGGGAAAAACGAGAATTATACTGAAGCCCCCACTCACCCTCGGTCAGCGTCCCAATACTCTGCCTCCCACCTGGGAACCTCTCCCGTCCAACAATATGAAGCCCATTCCACCATGCCCAGATACCACATTCCTTCATGCCAATGTCCCGTAGCGGTCGGACAGTCCTTACTATCCCTGCCTTATGACCATTGAATTTGGTATTCACAGAAATTCGGGGAGTCCATTCTTCCTGAGCTTCTTCCCGAACGACGAACCCACCTCCTTGAGAGATCGAGGAAATTAAAGATATTGATAGGGATGTCAGGGATGTTCCTAGGAGGAGATGGGATGAACCTGTCGCCATTGCGGTATGGAGAAGCAGGAGTCGAGTTAATGTTTGGACCGCACTTGGTATGGCTGTCTGGGTAGGCAGGGATGCGATGTAGTTTTTGAGACGAGATGCTGGGCTATCCGTCGCTTTAACAGTGGCCAGAGTTGAGAGAAAAAGGTCTGTTAAACATTCAGGCTTTGTCACCGACCCACGTATGGCATGGGGAGCTCACTCTCGTTTGTGACATCAATGCCGAGATTACACTGCATTGGTGGTCCACCAATATTCTCCCACCATTCATTACTAAACGCATCCTCGATCCGCAACGGAATGAAGTCAAATCGTTCGTATCTGCCCACGACCATGCGTATATCTTCGATCTTGTCCCTAGCCTGCCAATAATATTCGGAATCAGATCAAGGAGGAAAGGGTGATGGACGTACCCCAGGAAAGGCAGAGCAGGTTTCGACATAACATACTGCCGTCTTTGTCCACACACTCCCATTCCGAGGGTGATCTTTCCCGCCTCGCGGCTTTTCGCCGCTATTCGCAACTGGAGGTTCCTTGAAATATGTCCGGTTGACAAGATCCAAGAGCACCGTTGACCCTAGGCCTCCGGAGAGTCCAAGAAGGAGATTCCCAGATGCATTCAGGCCCCTCCGACGTGTGCCGTCAGCGATGGGGTTCACGGTAGGTTCCAAGGATCGTCGGAACTTGCTCGCCATGAGCGGGAAGAAACATTCTCTGTAATGGTTATCAGAACCTCCCGAAGATCAATAATTTCATCAACTCACTTGCAATATACTGCATATCGTACAACGATATTCCCTCGATTTGTTTTGCATTTCACGCATTCTCTCGCTTTTTCAAATTTCGTCCGACCTCAATGGGCGTCAAGTAGGTAAGACAGCCTCATTGCGCGCTGGGCTGACTCACGAATCATAAGAGCATCCTGCTCCGTCTGAGGATTCCCACACGACATTTTAGGGACGACCTGGACGTTGCGCAAAGGATTGAATTTCAAGTCTGACTCTAGATCTGCGGAGCCAAGTGTTTCCACGTGCTGAGTATCGAGCGTCACGGGACCAGCGCGACACGTGAATGCTCAATCCATATTGTGGGCAGCACGGAAGGCCACTTCCACATCTCTTGCGGCCATGGGCGAAACTCACGCGTTCTTCTATGGCACTCTCATGCACCCGAAGATTCTCGAGCGTGTCATCAAGAACGATGGGTCTCACTTAGAGGTATGCCCCGCAGCACTGATGGTCAGGCATTATTCTTGCCTAGGGAAATTGATTGCTCATTAATAAGGTCAGGATCACACCAGGCATAAAGTCAAGGTATGTTGTAGTACCCAAATCAATCTCAAAGATCACTCAGACCTTAGTAGAATGAAGATTACCCGGGACTTATACCCTATGCACAAGGCTACATCCTATGCAATCGCGAACTATCCCAGGAGGAAAAATCGGTCAGGGGTACTCTGGTGAAAGGGCTTACTGAAAAGGATATGAAGCTTTTAGACTTCTTCGAGGGTCCCGTAAGCGTACAATTTAAGTACATTATCGACGACTGATCTGATTCTAACCAACGATGTTTGCAGGAATATGTACGCAGAGCGGTAAAGGTTCATCCCCTTGGCCCCATGATGAAGCTATCCGAATACGGGTCGGATAAGAAATCCCTGATTCCATCTGAACCGCCGGCACTACCCACCGCGATTGACGATTCGCCAACCATTCACGCCGAAACGTACATCTACGACCGGTTTAGGGACCTCGATGCGGAGCTGTGGTCATTCGCAGATTTTGTCAGAAACAATGCGAAGAAGTGGTACGGTGGAGAGCGGGATGATGATGATAATGGGACGGAGGTGGGAAGGAGGCGAGCCGAGTTGGAGGGAGAGGCAGCATTGGCCAAATTCCTCGAAGAAAGTGCGGGAGGTGGCAGTAGTAACTGAGCGGACTGACCGCGTTGTTGATACGGTGGCTATGATGATGATGGATCTAAGTAATTTGAGTACTGATGTGTTTCGAAGGCTCTGAGAGCAAGCGAAGTAAAATTACCTCTCCGGCGAAGCAAGGGCATCGCTCGATGCGTAGTCCTTTGACACTCAGGGACCACAATGAATTACGCGGCGAAAGATATTGGGTTCGGAGCTGAGTGTGACCTCCATCGTGCTTCAAACGGGTTTGTCGCTGGTCGAGGCCGGCTATAGCTGTGCACGTGATGTTGAACTAGTTTTTATTTTATTTTAATCGTATTTGACGTCATTTTGTGTCCGAGTTGGTCCAGGTGAGGTCCAGCTGCAGGTTACTTAAATATCTCAATCCCTCTCAGCAGCCTCGCCACCATTTACTCTCCTTTCTCCATGCCCTTTGCACGTCAGACCCTCGCTTTCTCAGTTATCGCCTTCTTTATCCTTTTTTTCCTCTCCGATGCCATCGCAGACAATGCCAACAAAGTCAGAGGCACCATCGCAAACCGCCGTGGGTTTCGACAAGTTTACCTAGACTTCCAGAAGCATCTGACGCCTGGTCAGGCTACCCCGACTTTAGCTATTACCACAGCTTGCAAACTCTGACGGCGGACGAGTTTCCATTAGGTGCGCGTTTATGATTTTACGCGCCGCCCACATACTCAGAGTCACAAATAGACAATCCGAAACGGCGGGTCATCATAGTTGGCGATATTCATGGCATGATGAAACCCATGCGGTAATTTGATCACCTATAGATCCTATTGTAGGCTCACTGGGGGCACAAGTGCGCTTTTAGACAAGGTGTCATACGATGAAACCACAGACAACCTTATTCATGTGGGCGACATTCTTTCCAAAGGCGGCCACAGTGGTTCGATGGACGTCCTATCATACATGGCATCCAACAATATCACAGGTGTACGCGGTAACCACGACCAAAAGGTCATCGAATGGCGAGGGTGGATCAACTGGATCAAGACCTTACCCGGAGGCCGACACTGGCTAAAGGAAATGTTTGAAAAGTACATCAAGGCAGAGGCTGAGGGTGTCTCACCTGAAAGATGGGTCAAGAAAGAAAAGAAGCGTGATAAGAGCAAGTGGTGGAAGCGGGTTCCAAAAGACTGGGTTCTATTTGGCGAGCACTACAAGATTGCGCGCGCCATGACCGATACCCAGTACAGTTACCTAATCGCCTTACCGCTCACACTCTACATACCTTCCGCCCACGCCTATATCGTCCATGCCGGGCTCCTCCCCTCTGACCCCAACTACCCGTTTAATCACCGCCGCCAGCCGCTTGCGCATGTACCGAACTACCCTCTCGTTACGAAAACTAGCCAAATTAAGCTAAAGAACGAAACCTTTCCTATCCTGCGCGGCCTTCAGGAGCTTGCAATCCTTCGAGATGTCCCGCAGAACACTGTTCCATGGGATATCCTTAACATCCGAAGCGTCCTGAATGGCAAGGTAACAAAGTAAGCCTGTCTCTCTTCTCATGTCGAGTTAGTAACTCACTCTCCGTGCGCAGGGTGTCAGATGGTAGACCCTGGTCAAAAATTTGGAAACATGACATGTCACGCTGTGGCGGATATGAACGCGAAATACAAATCGCCAAACCTATGAAAGAAGCACTACCATGTTATCCCTCGACTGTTGTTTACGGTCATGCCGCATCCCGAGGACTTGACATCAAGAGATGGTCTATTGGACTTGACTCTGGTTGCGTAAGTAATACTCACCCTGCCTGCGCCTGGCATATGCTTATTGCCGGTTCCACGCAGGTTTACAACCGGAGGCTAACAGCGTTGATTCTCTCCCCGAATTCCCGCCACAGCATCATCCGAATACAAGATGACGATATGGACGAAGACGATGAAAGAGCTCCCGATACAGAAACGAACAATTCGTTTCCCTTTGGCGAGACGGGCCGTGGCACCATTGTCAGTGTCTCATGTCGGTGACTTTTTTTATTGAACAACCATCCAAACATTGTACATTGGTCTACCTTATAACTCAATTCAATGGTGGCACCACCCTAATCGGTGTCACTTCTACATCGTTAATACTCTACACTATCCCACCTCTCACAACATGTACCGTCTATGTGTTTTACGATAATATCATCTTGCCTGAACATTAGTTATATTCTTATATTGTAATCGTACTTGCAATTCACAGTGACATGACTGCATACAATCAAACCTACAAATAGAAAAGAGTCCTTTGGAAAGTAGACACTGGTTCAGAATATTTAACAGATGAACATGATGTTGGTGTCCTGAATAGTTTGATAAGCCATTAGTTTAAAAGGCATGGACTGGCAAGCATACCATCGGATGAGAACTGGACAATTGGGGCTTCTGGCTGTATTTCGTCTTGAGAATAACACGGATATTGACAAGGAGCTGCTGATAGCTTTGCTGCGGGCTCTGACCTGAAAAATCTATGAGCCAACAATGGTATCAAAAAAAAACCAAAGAACATGCTCAGTGTCGAGGTGAATGCCTGCGGTTGTCTGGAGTCAGCATAACAAAATAGCTTGATCGGGTACTACTCACATAGCTCATGGCACCGGTAGCCTCGCCGGCCTCAGACGTGTCCGCACTCGTCTGTGAATCTTTACAGCCACTCCACGAAATCTGGATTCCTAATCAACTCTACGTCGTGATGGCAATCCAGGGCAATCACTTACCACGTCAGCAGGGCTGGTCCTCGTCGCTTTTGTAAGTTTATCCGCCTTCTGAGTGTTTCCGGTAGCGGTCTTCACGATTCCCATGGCAGACTTGAACACACCACCCATGTCACCTCGAGCATAAGACGTGACGGCAGATAGTAATCCCTGACCAGCCTCAGCAGCGAGGTTGGGCTCCTTAATTTTGCCTTCGGTTGAGTACTATGAAGAGGGATTATCAATGAGTGGTTTGTCTGGGAAACAGTGGTGTTACGATGTAAGGGAGGTCTCAAATGCGGCAAATTAGCGGAATAATCTCCCTCAGGTTGAGAAGGAACTTACCAAGAGCTGATCCAGAATGACATGACTAGATTTGATGTCAGTGGTATCAAATAACAGCGCGGGAAATTTGACATACATCGAATATAGTGGTCAGGCGACAACCGGGGGGGAGGGGTTTTACCATGATTTCATGCATGAGCTGTACGACAGTAACTTGGGCCAACTTGTTTTGTGAATGTCGATAGAACTACTTACATCGTCGACGATATGGCCATTCCTTTCAAAGTCAACCTGGTTCCGACTAAGTTATGGATCGCGACGTGAAAATGGACAAGACTCACAGGGTAGATCACTATGCCCCAAACATGTTCAACAATAATACAACGACAAAAGGATAAGACGAACCTTCATCATAACCATCACCTTCATCACCGTCTAGGTCTTTAGTCTGACCACCGTGCCCAGAGTCTAATAAAGTATTAATACATGCACCAGCCTGAAGATTGGATTGATCCCACAGTGGAAAAATAACGAGTCGTTCGGAGCGGCGCCACGGACAAGCCATTGCATCGCATGAATCTATTGGCCGATTAACAAAGGCAAGATATGCTTGACTCCCACGCACAATGTTCTCTCGCGTCGGCTTCTGGCGAGAGTTGGTTGCATCATCTGTAAGCGTCACGATATCATCTTTCTTGTATCCAAAATGCTCTGTGCTCCAATAAATTAACATTTGCACCGGGTGAAAACTTGCGGAAACAGTTTACTGCAGAGGAAAGCCACGATGTTCTGCACGTCGTTGATGCAGCCCCTAAGCTCACCGTTTTGGCCGAAGTAATTAATTCCGACCTGGTAAAACAAATAATGAGAGAAGTTCCGGTGTACGTGCTTGCAAGACCCACACATAAGGCTTTCTTCTTGCCGGTGCATTGAGAATACTGGAAAAATGGCTGGGCATCCTGGTGGTTCGCGCCTTGGAAATGAGGTCCATAGTTCTGTTGTTGGGTTGGGGGCCTTGGGGGCGGTCCTCCTGGGGGTTCATCAATGAAAAATGGAAAGCCGACAGAGGACAGGTGCTAACCAGGGGGTGCGTAAGGTCTATTACCCCTATGTATGTCGTAAGGGAACAATTATATGCGATAAGAACGAGATATAGGCATACAGGGGAGGAGGGCCAGTGTGTTGGCCCGGGTATCCACCATTAGCTTGTTGATGGTATTGTTGGCCGGGATATGTTCCTCTGTGGACCGGGGGAGGCCCAGATGGTGCACCATGCCTGAAAATAGATCTTTCAACATTAACGCCTCAAATTCTTACTTGGAATCAACGTACGAGCCAGGAGGCGGGCCAGGAGGAGGCGCATAACCCCTTCGTATCACTTTTATTATCCGAGCCAAGTTAAATCAATTCAAGAAACATACCCTGAAGTCTGGGGAGCCGGGGAGAAGCCAAATCTTGTGTGTGATGGAATGTCAAACTTCACGCTACTTAATCATCGGATCTCTCTTACCCAGGAGTTGGGGGGCCGGGAGGCACTCCATAACTGCGTTTAGGAGGTGAAGAGTGGTACTCAAGAGACATTAGAGTGTGTGGACTCACCCGTGTGGCGGTGATAGTGGACCAGACGAAACTCCGTGACTAGATTGACGATATCAACGGTGGTTTTCGAGAGTTGTCCGAGACGCTCACCCTTGTAGCGGCGGACCAGGAGGCGCTCCGTATCTGAAACAATGAGATCTAAGATGGTCATTATGAGATATTGGGCACAGTGGGCGTACCTCTGTGGTGGCGGGCCAGGAGGCGCACCATAACTGAGCATCATGAGTCAGACATCCAGGGAAGGCGCGAACAATGATGGCTTACCCAGTTGGTGGCGGCCCAGAAGGTGCTCCATAGCTACAATGCGTAACATCAGTCAAGTTGGGAGGGTTATGATGTGGGGCGGATTCAGGTCTTACCCGCTTGGGGGAGCACCATAAGCAGGGGTATATCCAGGACTGTACCCAGCATGGGGCGCGCCGGGAGGGCCGGGGCTACAACCAATAAATACGGTTTCATTAGGAAGCTTTCTTGCTATCTTACGCTGCAGGGAATCCTGGAGCGGGCGGGAAGCTGCAATTCCTGTATCAGAGACGTTCAGAGTATCCAGACTGCACATACGGGGGAGGCGTCGAGCCGTAATCGGTGGGTTGATTGTTATTCCACATGCTGAGAAAGATATTTAGCTATGAGATGGGCTTGTTTCGTTCACCGCGTTCAAAGTCAGTTGGGAAGATCGTTCAAGTTCAAGTTGAGCGCTGAATTCAAGCCAACGAGGGTCGCACTGGTACAGCCACAAGACCAGGTGATTAATTGATTGGCTGGCTGCCGAGGTCGTTCGCATCGGAGTCTGGAAGATGCCTGTTTGCTCGCTTACATGCCCAACACCACCAATGACCGGCAGCTGGGATTTGTATGTCTCCCCTGTTTTCGAGCTTAGAATAATTCTAGAATTGAATACACCAAACAATAATCGAATCAAGGTTCCACCCAGGCATCACGACTCAATCTAAAACCATTGACTTGCACAGCCTTCTGGATCATGCGTGTAACTGAGGTTCAGTGACAGCTTTTATTCATCAAGGCGGATACTCCTTGTGATTGAAATGCGTGGCGATACATAGTACAGATTGGGGATTTACACATGCATCACCTGACAATGTGGGGTTTACAAGGCTCCTACACTTCATACCGGATGTGGAGTACTAAATGTTATTTTCAGATTTCGCCCACTATTGATAGCATTTCACGGAAAAACCAACTTACCGAGAAGACACTGAAAGCTCGGGCCGCTCTCTGCCCACTTGCTCCATTGCGCAACGAGGGCGACTCGTTGTTGAACACATGACAAGTATGGTGAAGTGATGCCGAAGTTTCATACCTTATAAGAAGCATTGGTTTAACCCAATTCTCGAATACCACTTCCAGAAGGACCCATCATGGCTGGTGGAGGTACTACAGGAGCCCCTTTATCAACAACGCGTCGAAAGGCTTTGGCTGGCCAGTCCGGATGGGTAAGGCAGACAATAGCCTCCAGAGGGCCTGATCTCACCATTTAAACTAGGCTGGACTTGTCCATAATCGCAAGATTTTTGCTATTGCTGTGTTTGCTTCTCTGGGAGGACTGTAAGCGCTTATATCTATTCTAGTCTCGCGCTCACACATGAGCCCTTCTAGTCTATATGGTACGCGCCCCATTCGTGCTTTGCAACCACCTAATTCTCACTGCGTGTAGGATACAACCAGGTATGTATGTTGCAGCTCGTGGACCTTCGCACAATGTTCTTTAATGTTAATTATCAAGGGCGTCTTCTCTGGAGTCCTCGCGTACGTCCAGCCCAAATTTCTAGTTCCATGGTCTGGTTGGCCTGACATGAAGTAGGATGCGATCCTTTGATGACCGTATGGCAGACGCCGTGAGCGATCCTGGTAAGAAAGGCTGGCTCGTAGCCATTCTCGAACTAGGAGCGTGGTTTGGTGTGCTGACAACAGGTAACGGATAACGGAACCGTTCTCTTCGCTTGAAAGTTGATCCACTCAATATAGGATATTTTGCCGATAAAATTTCGCGGAAGTATACGATAGTGCTTGGTGCGCCTGCCCTATGTCCCAAGTCGGAAGAGATCTGATGCGGGTGCCGTCTCAGCTGTCGTGGTTTTTGTTGTCGGTGTCATTGTTCAAACAGCTGCTCGTGCTTCCTCGTCTATCTTTGGAGGTATGGCCGTCGAATATCTCCCTCCAACTTTTGCTAAATTCTTGATTAGGTCGATTTGTCACTGGTCTCGGCGTTGGTTCTTTGAGTATGGCAGTTCCGCTCTACAATGCCGAAATTGCGCCGCCCGAGGTGCGCGGAAGTCTCGTTGCTCTTCAGCAACTCGCAATTACGTTTGGCATCATGATTTCCTTCTGGATTGACTACGGTTGGTTGAACACTCTCCACCTTGACAATTGAAGTACGTTTGATACTCTAATCTCAGGTACCAATTATATCGGTGGCACAGGAGAACATCAGCACGAAGCTGCATGGCGAATCCCCTTGGGGCTTCAACTCGTACCCGCTGTGATTCTTGGCATAGGCATCTTGTTCATGCCATTTTCGCCCAGGTGACGAGGCTTTGGTCACCCTTTATTTCAACCTATGTTTACACCCAGACTTTAGATGGCTAGTAAATCAAGGAAGAGACGAAGAAGCCCTTGTTGTTTTAAGCAATGCTCGTGGACTCTCCCCAGATTCTGACTTGGTCCAGATCGAGTTCCTGTTAGTGTTCACTTCTGCCAGATTGTCGTCGTATTCACTTCCTTTTGTGTATAGTGAAATCAAGGCTCAGTTTTTATTTGAAAAAGAAACGTCTGAGATGAAGTTCCCGCAATATCAAGATGGATCTTTCTCGTCCAATTTCAAGCTTGGTTTCTACGATTATTTAAGTCTCCTCACAGATCGAAGTAAAATTTGTAGTTCTCATGCAAATAACTCACTATCTCATTCAGTTCGCTAGACTTATTGTATCGAGTTGCTGTGGGGTCTTTGTGAGCGGAATATATCTTGGTATACCACCTGACCCTAACCTCAAGCTGATAGGACGATGTTTTTCCAACAATGGAGTACGCGCCCAGCACCAATAGCAATTACTTACTCTCATCTATTTATCCCACCCAGCCGGGGTCAACGCGATCTTGTATTATGCTCCAAGCATTTTCCATTCGTTGGGTCTCGCCGGAAACGCAATTTCGTTACTGGCGACAGGTGTCGTAGGCATTGCGTATGGTGTTTATACCGCTACTGTCAGATTTCTGCTCATCATTGATTGTAGCATGTTCTTGGCCACTATTCCCGCTGTCTTGTGGGTAGACCAAGTTGGCCGTAGACCAGTATTAATATCAGGTGCCTTCCTGATGGCAGCGTAAAGCCCGGCCTTCTTCGACCTATAATCTGTAACTAATCATTGCATCAGTTGTCATATCATAGTGGCAGTTTTGACTGGGCTTTTCCATGATTCCTGGGAGACGTAAGTACATGCGTATCAGTCCGCTTGTCGCCGATTGCTTATTCATGCTATCAGGCACGTTGGTCTGTCATTTATTCTTGACATAACACACTGGAAAGTCTCATCATTCTCCAGCTGCGGGGTGGGTTGCTTGCGTATTTGTCTGGATTTTCGCCATAGGTGAGGCCTTGTTAATCTCAAAAACCATTAAATAACTAAAATACCATCTTTCAAGGTTTTGGTTATAGCTGGGGTTAGACTTATTTTTTTCTTTTCCTTGAAGTCATATTCTCATTTTATCAGGTCCTTGTGCCTGGATTTTGGTGGCTGAGGTAAAGCGCAAAGCATTCCTGTATATTATTCGAATAAATTTCCGGTAGATCTGGCCCTTGAGTGTTCGTGGAAAAGGGTTGTCGATTGCCGCATCCTCGAATTGGGTAGTTATCTGCTCTAGATCTGTTTCCTCATATACTTCATCTGACATGGGGCCTCCAGATGAATAATTTCATTGGTAAGCCCTTTGTCTGACGGTTAATCGCAACAATTTGGACATTCATTATCTCCAATATCAGTGGGACAGGTAACGCCTTCTATGTTGGACCACCTTGGCTTCGGGACATTTGTATTCTTTGGTGTGAGTGCAATTTGCGCTATTTTCCTCCAAGTCACGTTTATGTATAACTATGCAATTTGAAGTCTTTCTCTCTCCTCGGTGGACTTTTTGTGATGTTTTTTGTGAGTGGTGACGTTTATCATGTCAGACTTAGTCGGCCATATTAACCTCGTTACATGCAGGTCCCAGAGACAAAAGGTCAGTTCAGGGAACGTCACCGCATTATATGTTTAAGTACTCAACGTTATAGGCCTCTCGCTGGAGGAAATGGATGAGGTTTTCGGAGATTCCAAAGGGTTGGCGCTTGCAGACCAAGAGCGTCAAGATGCCATTCATCGTCGGCTCGGACTATTTACCGATGACGTCGATCCACCCACCGTCGAGGAGAAAATGTCGCAGGAGAGGGACTCGAAAGAAGAATAAGTTCATTCCACTCTCAAAATATCAATATGCCGTTCTCAGAAATGTAAAATAGCCTCTTCGTTTCAACCGCTCCCTTGTACTAGCACTTGCAAGCAATGCATAGATACATATGACTATATATAGGCCATTGGAATTTGATTGGAATTTGAATTGCTTATTACATTGCGTAAGTGGTCTAGGACTATTTGGACCTTGTTAGCGTATTGTAAGGGATATTGTAATCTATATACAGTATGGTAGCGGTTTAACTGAGGAGGGCTGGGAGGCAATTGGGACTTGGAGGGAGGGCAATTCCCGGTTATTTTGATCTTGTTGACAGTTATCTGGTTGGACCCAAAATCAGTGTTTTCGTGACCCATAACTCTGACACTTCAGGAAATGCATATTGTACCTTGGTGAGTGAAATGATAAGTCGTTTGAAATAGTGTTCTGCACATGATCTCCAGCTCCAATTTTATATCTTTGTTTATCTTCCAGGAGAACTGTGAAAAATGTACCTATTTTTGGCCTTTATCTCAACAATTAATAAAAAATTAAAAAAATAGAGCCGGAGACAACATTCTCCTCGAAAATCCGAATATGGCTTATTGAGGTTACTAAGCACTACAGCGGAGGAGGCAGCAAAGTTATCGCAGATTTGATGTGTATTCTGGCTGGTGGTATACATTGTAGATAGCCGAGGCACATCAAGTCACTAAACTTAACGCAATCTAATCAGAGGTGAGCCGAATATGGAAACACGTTGTTTAAAACTCAGCTCAAAACTATTCCCTCATGGAAAAATTTAAAATCTTATTACTGCAGTGCTCTATGGAGTTCAAAACAAGACGGGAACTCTTTACATATTCTACCCTTCAGCTTTTACTAGCTAAGCATGATTTTTCTTGTGAGTATGCACTCCCAAAAGCATGAAATAACGGTGAATCATATAAAATATTGTTATATGTTTACTTTTATTATATTTATTGCCCCCCCCCCCCCCCCCCCCCATTTAAAGTAACGTGGCCTAACACGTGAGTGTGGCCGGGATAGGACCACGTGACGGACGCGTTCAACATATTTCAGTGTGGTTAGTACTTGATACGTATGCCAGTCTCTGGAATATGCTATCGGCCTGCTCCAGTAGCACTCTGCAACCTACAAACTTTTCCAACTCACAATTACTGACCTCCTTAAATCCTGCTCAACTTAGAGGTGACGCATATGTATCATCTTTGTGCACCTCCGCCGTTGACTCGTGTCGTGGTCAGCTGTAACACATGCGCCAGATGTACCGATCCAAATTCTTGCAGGTCCTGGAAGTGGAAAAACAAGAGTATGCCGTATTAGCTCGGGTCCCTATAACTATCCTGAAATTCATGTTTTAGGTCCTAACATCTCGGATCGCGTATCTTATCCTTACCCACTCCATTCCGCCCTCATCAATATGCGCGGTTACATTTACTAATAAAGCTGCGAAGGAAATGAGGGCGAGGTTGATAAAGCTAATTGGGAAACCACGTACGTCTGAGGTGAGGATGGGGACGTTCCATGCCCTGTGTGCCCTTTTTTTGCGGAAACACGGGAAGTTGGTTGGTCTGAAAGAGAACTTCACCATATGCGATGCCGATGAAAGGTGAGTTTCCTTGAACACTCTCAGGAGTTACTTATTAGAAGACAGCAAAAAGATAATCGCCACATTACTGAAGTCACACAAGGCCATTCTAGAAGAGAAAGACATGTCCGTGAAAGAAGGCAGGGTACTTTCTATCATATCCAAAGCGAAAGCCAAGGGACAAGACTCCGAGGGGCTCCTTGCTCATCTCCGTTCAAGGAAGCAAGAAACGAAGAAGCCCAAAGTCACCAGTTCAGCCCCACCCAACGATATTGATTACCTTGCGACCGATATTTACGAACAGTACGAAAGAATATTGCGGTCAAACAACTCCATGGACTTCGACGATCTGCTTCTTTTTGGAGTTAAGCTGTTCACAGAGCACCAGAGCACTGTTGCCTGGTGCAGACATGTTCTTGTAGATGAATTGTAAGAGAAGCCCTTCCTCTTCCTGTCTATCATTCACAATTGTACGAACCCTTTTACCAGTCAGGACACGAACATCACCCAATATGAACTCATGAAGGCTCTTGCAGTAAATCGTTGCGTGACTATTGTTGGCGACCCCGATCAATCAAGTACGTCTGTTGACAGTGGTGTGTGTCCGCATATTTAATGTCCTACAGTTTACGGTTGGCGGTCTGCCGAGACTGGAAACCTTGTCAAAATGCGCGAAAGTATGTCCGGTGACTTGTGTCATCTGGCCTGCTGTTCACACCCTGCTACCTACTAGGTTTCCTCGCTACGGAACAAATATTCTTAGAACAAAATTATCGTTCCACTGCCGCCATCCTGAATGCTAGTTTGGCCATAGTGTCCCAAGGTCAGTCTACATATAACATCATTGCTCTTACAGATTCACAAGTACATCAGACAAGGCTCGAATTCCAAAGTCACTCCAAACAAGCCATCCCATTGGGATGACACCTCTTCTACGATCTTTTCCCACAGAGCACGCAGAAGCCACTTTCATTGCTGTTGAAATAAAAAGAATAGTAGCTCACATGGGTGGTGTCCTCCGATGGGGAGATTTTGTTGTCCTCCGTAAGCCTAAAACTTTGGGTGTTAATCTTGTTATATTTCTAAGTCTTTTCGTCAGTCCGCTTCAATGCGTTGTCGCGCGCGATTGAAAGCGCTTTACAGAAAGAAGGGATTCCCAGCAGAGTGCTTGGCGGTCATAAATTTTTTGATCGCCTCGAGGTAAACAATTATTTATCTGAGAGATCACAGATAGGGTTTGACCCTAAAGCCCAGATCAAAAACATTTTAGCTTATCTTCAACTTGTAGATAACCCCGATTTTAGCCCTGCTTTGGTCCGTGCGATCAACACTCCCAGTCGAGGTATTGGTGAAAAGGTTATCTCTTCGGTTATGCCCGTCAGGCTACTCTCAAACATGGTATATTTTGCAGACATTATGGGAAATTTCATCTAGGGCCGAGAAGACCAAAATATCTCCGTTGCAGGTTATTGAGGGAATTTGTGATAGTAGATTCCCTGACATCAAGCCTGCAGGGAAAAATAAATTCATACCATTCGTCAAGGCAGTACGAAGTCTGCGTGACCTCGCCGAGAAGGCAATTTCCTTTCCAAATTTAATAATCTTTTCACTTACGCATCCCGTTAGGGTACTACCCCCGCTGACTTAATTCGCCGTGCAGTCGAAATTGTGGGATACGAAGACCACTTAAGGAGGACGCAGCCGGACTGGGAAAGCCGTTGGGAGAATGTTCAGGAACTCATTACCTTCGCAAGTGAGATGGAGACCGATATCCTTGTTACGGGCCAAATTCAGTCAACAGAAACCGGCGATGTAAATGCCGAAACTCCAAAGTAAGGACTTTTATGCTGGTGACGAATAGCAAGCTGAACAAGAGACAACAGAGATACACCTCTACGATTATTTCTCCAATCGTCAATGTTGTCGTCCGAAGGTGACAACGAGAGCGAAGAGGACAGCAAGGAGGTCGGCTTTTCTTATACTTCTTTCGACTCCAGCCTTTGACTGGTCGAAACTTTAGAAAGTGACCATATCAACTTGTCATGCTGCGAAAGGTTTGGAGTGGCCCGTAGTCATGATCCCTGCAGGTGACGAAAATCCTATATAATGCCTCTTCTGTTGACGAACAAATCATGTTTCAGTTGAACATGGAATATTTCCATTTCATCGAACAGACGATATTGAAGAGGAGAGGTATGTTTTCATCGAGCTATCGTCAACCATATTTAACGTGACAGTAGGCGTTTACTTTACGTCGCCTGCACTCGGGCTCAAAGCCTGCTGTACTTATCGCACACCGCCAAGCGCCAAGTGGCAGGAGAAACGAAGACGAAGGAATTGTCCGAATTCGTATCCGCAGTCACCAAACAAAACCAGGTACGCTCTTCAATCGTGGTTGTAGCCTAGATACAATACTTAAAAAAGTACAGACCCTATTTACCACGTCGAAGCCTACGCTCGGGCCTTCTGATAGAGCTGTCATTTCAACAGTCCTGAGCAGGCCACCGCCAGACGAGAGCGAGGTTTCTCATCGAGTCGCTGAGTTGTTCGTGCAAATCTCATGGTTAACTTACATGATCACTGAATTAAACGAACAGTAACCGAATAACACGGCACCACGCATCCGATAATGAAGATAGAGAAACACCTGTATCATGGCATCCAATGGTGGTGAATCCTCCAAGTGCGTGCAGAACTTGATTTCGTTCAGTTTTTTTAAGTCTGTGCAGGTGTCAATACGACCTTCTCCGGGACTTTCACATCGAGCAACCCGCCTGCTGGAATGCCGTTCCAAGGTCTCGGTCATTTATCCCTAAACCACCGAGTGTTATCAATATCAAAACTCACCCCATTTGCAAAAACATCTCACACCACGCAAGCTTTAAAAATATCAACTCTCCAGCGGCGGGGCGTTGTCTCAGTTCCGTCATTGAACGAGAATATCCTCCCTGCCAATGAACTCTCCGGGCCCTCATTAACGGAGACATCAAGTATACCAACTCCTACTGTTATTGTCACAGGCCAGGGGGTGAAACGCCGACTGGGGATGGGACGAGGTGGCACCGGTTATTCAAACAAAAAGTTCAAGCTCCCCACATAATGAAGCTCTCGACCTGCACGTGTAATACAATTATCGGAAACAAACGAGAAGTACTCCTTGCATGACTCAAGACACATAGAATATCAAGGGATCCAATGGTAGCATTGACATCAAACACATTGTACATTTTTACATAAATCATTCATGTATCCCTAAAAAGGTGAAAAAACATATTTAGTCATCGTGAAGGTGATCATGAGGAATATGAAAATCAGAAGTCGATTGTCCGCAACTCCATTGAAGAGGCGTTGGTAGTCTAACATGCTATTTGACTGAACGGCACAAGGCCCATCATGCTGTGCACGCCAACAAGGCGTAGGCTGATTGTGAACAAGATACTCACCAGGGTGATAATGAAAGGCATACTTGAAAATTGAGGCAAGAAGGAAGAAAAAGGGTCAAGCAGAGAAGAAATTTTCGAAAACCGTAAAGTGGAACAAGGGTAAACAAGTCGGCAAACGCCGGGGGTCCTTGATCTTCTCTTGAGCACAGTTGTAATAAAAAAAATACGAACCTTCATGACAATGACAGAAACTCATGTTTTCCGCGAGGCAAGTGATCCGGCTTAGGAGCATGTTTCTTCTTGACTTTCGGTGTTAATGTTATCGTGTCATCTGCATAGCCCATCATGACGATATATAATCCTTTCTTACACCTTCCTTAAATCAGAAATACTACAACCGGTACCTGCCCTTGCGCCCCGATTTGCAGGCAGATTATCGCCATCTTACTTGGTTTAGCCAAATTCTCGTCTATTCGGTAAGTCCGTACCGCATCACACATTGTTCCAATCCTCTTGGTTGTCCTCGTGAGCGACACAAGGCATATCGTGGAACGCGTTCGGGTCTTGTTTGCTTAAAAGGAGCCCGAGTGACGCCTTTCTCATCTTCTTCGCCTATCACCTATTTACTCTAACCCTGATACTGACCCCACCATCTGGCCATTAACTAGCGATGCCAGCTTATAACCACAACCAGACTCGAAGAGACCACCTCACTATCCCCAGGGATACTATTCCCAGGACAGTGGATAAAGCTGACTCCTCTCCTGTCACTCCAGCGGTGACAGGCATTATGTACCCATCTACTGAGGACGCGCCCACGGAGGTGGACTCCAGTCAATACCGGGCTCCTCTGGCTCGCCGATTTTACACTCACCCAAACCTCGCCGAATCATCCATCGATGATGCCCCGGAGCCTCTTGCAAATGGTCAATCAATGGACCAGTTGTGGGAAAGCCTTCGCCAGAAAAAGGAGATCAAAATGGCCAAGGAACGTCCGAAGGTTCAATCATTGGAAGAAGCCGCAAATGATTTGTCCATAGAACCCGCTCCCGTCGAGATCCCACTTAGAGTTCAAACGGAATCCCAAATGTCGGCCCCGAGATCAATAAAAAAGCAGAAATCCATGTATGTCCGAATTTTATTTGGCCCAATGCTTGGTGCTTATCTTATATCTGATTTTAATCATAGTTCCACGTTCCGTGAATCAAGGGATGGCAGATCAATAGTCACAACTTTCGATATACGTGGAGTTGAAAAACAGAATATACATGTCAGCTTTCAACGAGAGCGCCTTGTTGTTAAATGGCAAACCCATTTGATTGAACAATGGGAAGAGAATGATGTTATAGAAGAATGTTACGTTGTGGACAAGATCCACCGGACACTTCCAATACCTGAGGGAACAAAGGTAACTAGAAAAAACTCAACTCCTTGCCAGAAAATTTGCCATTAATATACTATCCAAACAGTTTGAAGAGATTCATTGCCAGATGATTGGCCACAGTCTCGTCCTACGATACCCGAACATGCGGTGCATAAGAGTGGAACCTCGTTCTAGATCCGGAGACTCATGACACCTAAGTGTGGCCATAGAATATGTTGCGACTTGGAACGACATAGAATACAAACTCTGTATAATAACGTATGCTGGGGTTCAACTTTATGGATTGTTTATTCAGTATAAAGAGACATGCAATCGTAAACGGTCAATGGAGGTGATGCAGCCTTTTTTTGAATGAGGTAAGGTCTCTGTCGAAATTGTCGAAAAACTTCATAAGTGGACATGCGATTATGCCGGTGTCAGGTGGTGGCGAGTGGCGAAAGAAGTAACTTCGGGGCCGTAAGACGATGATGGGAGCTTGGAGGAGAGCAAAGGATTATTTGATAAGGTTGAGGCTGCAGGACGGAAAGGACCCTTGCAATTGAACAGGGCTTCATACTAGGTACTTCACCAATATTTTCGTGGCATGGCGAAGGTGGCTCAGTAGCAACAATCATTGGGTTGCTGTATGGAGGCACGCGGATATTCTCAGATATTGACGGATCACGAACGTGCATTTGAACAGGTGTTCCGGCTTTCCATGATGATTGTTTGACTGGCCTTTTGTTTGTGGCCTGGGATGAGTGGCTTGACCGCTGGGGCACCAGGGAGCTGTGATAACAAAGGCCGGCCCGTAGGAAAAACCCCATTACTGACAAAACTTCTAACAAAGGATTGTAAAGACCCTATCGCATCCCCGGCCGGAACAGGTGTCGTGTTCTTTCTACTGAAGGGGATATCAGAGCTAGGCTTTTTGTTTAATGCTGGCGGCGTTTTCAGTGGCTTTCACTGTTGCGCTGCGTCCTCTCTCTCGAAAACCATCGAAAAATGAGCCGAGGGGCCTAAGAGTTTTCGTGGTGGTGTTTGGAGGTGTGACAAACGGTTGATCACTGGGCAATGATGCATTACGGAGAAGAGTTTGTGGACGAGAGGCCACATTACTATGAGAGAGTATTTGATTTTCTTCAAGTGAATTGGACGACAGATGATTGCTGATTTCAGAGGCGCCGAGGGAAGTTTCATGTATTGATGTATTGTCTAGAAATGATCCATTGTGTTGTGTAGGGGGAGGCAGCGTCTCGAGAAAATTGCCGAGTTGTAAAGGTGGCAGAGCCACTGGTCGAGAAGGTTGATCCGAAACAAACAGCAATGGAGTTGATACCGCAATGCCAGGATGTTGCCCATACAATCTATGTAACTTACTAGTGCGTTGGTCGATTCGTGATATGCCTGTCTTTCTAACCAAGTTTTGTTCAGTACCTGTTATGACGCTCTTATTGAGATTGACGAAACTTATTCCTCTTTGATTGAGAATATGCTGATTCAGCATCTTTCAAGGATATAAGAGCCAGCGGTAGACACCGAAGGGAATCCACTGCTGACTTTGTGGCTTGGGTCCCGTGTCGACGCTTGATATTTAGTATCTTAAACGAGGATTGCTCTTCAAGGACATCGCTGTTTCCCATCCATTTACTGAGTGGCTTGCACTTGGGAGCAGTTGCGATGGAAGGTTCTTGCTTGGCTCGTGTCCGAAAAGACGCTAAACGAAACGGAGCTGCCTTTTTCGGGTCCACAAGAGTCCATGCACGGCGTGACAGCGACTTCGAATTTTGCGTATCTGGTACGAAATTGATAGGTGGACCAGAGTGAAGGACCGGATTCAAAAGGTCTGGATTGAGGAGACATTCAGCTGGGTTCCCATGCGATAAAACTGATGCTTTGATCAAACGTTCGGCAAGCGACTGGACTTTCTTGTTCTTGTTGCGAGGCTGTTTAGTTTTGGGCTTTGCCTTGTGTTTATTACACTTGCTCAGCGAAAGACGGACTGGTGAACTCGATGAACGCGATCGATCGATTGCACCCTCTCTACGACGGCGCTTGAGAGGCCTAGGCAAAAGTGACTCATCGCTGCCTCCGGACCCCCCACTAATGATTGGGGATTTCGCACGCCGCTTCCCGCGGTGACCGTATTTGACAAGATGTTTTGGGGCCGTTCGTTGAAGAAACTCCTCTACATGGATTTGAATAGGGCTCGAGACATTGGTGTCTTCGTGGTTAGGTGTTATAGAACCTCGAGGTTCGAAAGTGTGTTGAGTTTTGACGCGGACATCGAAATCATGGGATAGGCGTTGGAGAGCTGCTGTAGGATCCAACGGTCGACTTGGAAGTGCGAAGCTAAAAAACTCAGATGAAGACTCAGAAACGTAGTTGACAGTCGATGTCAATGGGTGAATATCCCTTGTCTGGTTCGTTATATGCGGATCAGTGTGTTGTACGGAATAAAAACCGAGGCAAGGGTCGATGGCTGCATGTCGAGTGCGTCGGCGCTTGATCTCATGGGTCGCATTTATCAAAAGAGTCTTGGAGAAAAAATCATCGGATTTAACGCTTACCACAAAGTCCTGGGCGTTTGCGGCTGTCGAGAGGGTTGACATGAAGATTCCATTAAATGTAAGAAGCGTTACTGTATGTACATGAAGCGCCAGGCCATTCGACACACATGATCACATGATCTTATACAGCTTCCGCTTGTGAGATGGATGCAGTTAAGTGTGAGATTAGCCTGTATCGAGACACACCCCAGAATCAGCCTCGTAAAGTCGCAAGTTCTCCTTTCAGCTTCTTCAACACATCCACCGCCTCCTTAATTTGACTGTCGAGCTCAGCCGTTTTCCGTGTCTCAGCCTTAAGCGTGCGGACGACCTGGCCCTGGTCAGCTATTTTCACTTCCATTGCCAGAACTTCCGGCGATTTCGGCCCGATCGAAGCCGGGTCTGCCTTGGACGCTCCCTTTTTCGCTGCTGCCTTGCGCTTCGTTTCCCCCTCTGCTGTCGTAGATGGCTCCACACCTCCGAATTTGATTCGCCAGGTTTCTGCCATGCCTTCTTCAATCTTCTTGAAGAGGTGTTCCGGCTTTCCAATCGTATGACCAGCGAGAAGGTCTGTGGAAAGTACGTCCGGGACTACGCGAGCGGGTGCGTTGAGCTGCGCGAGTATCGACTCCGAGGTTGCGGGCATAAAGGGATAGACGAGAGCAGACAGGACATATATGAGGTTAAGGGTACGAGAGACGACTTGGGCACATCGTTTGGGGTCCGAAGTCATCAAAGCCTTGTTAAGGCCAGACGACTGCAGGTAATTGTTGCCGCGCATGGAGATATGCATAACGGTCTGGAGTCCCAGGCGGATCTTGACAACATCCATGGCGCCAATGTAGTCTTTGAGGAGGGTATTAATGGAGGAAATGAACTCCGAATCTAAGGAATCATTGGGGGATAATGGTCCTGGCGCGTCGCCGCCATCTGGGATAACGCTATCGTACTGAGAAGAAACGAATTTAAGAGCGCGGTTCACGAAATTTCCGAAGCTGTTTGAACAATTCAGGGTTGATACAATGAGAAAGTCAAAACTCGTACTTATTTAAAAGCACATTATTGTTCGCTGCGATCTATGGATATTCTTGTATCAGCCCGACTTATGTGCAGAATCAGGCTACTTACGCAATCTGCCCAGGAGAACATAGCATCTGCCGTTTCAGGCCGGGTCGAAAGCAGGTAGTATCGCCAGACAGAGGCAGGTATACCTGTTTCCTTAGCAGCAGGACCGAAAACGCCACGGTTCTTACTCTTAGAGAACTTCCCGCCCTCATAATTAAGGTACTCTAACTGGCCGTCAGGGTTCGTTATATACGGTGCCGAACCACAATGAATTCACCTGTCGTTGAAAGATGGTGCAACTTCGTCCAGTCTCTACCGTCGCCAATCTGGACGGACGGCCAGTACACGGTGTGGAAATAAACGTTATCTTTACCCATGAACTGGTAAAGGCTGACATCTTTGGGGTTAAACCACCATTGCTTCCATTCTGGGGTATAGTTCGCTGTGATGCTTGGGTACCCAATTGGAGCATCGAACTAGAGAGTTCAATAAGATACGCGCGAAGAGGGAGAACCGCCAATACTAACCCAAACATCTAAAGAAATGATTCGATCGGCGTGATACAAAACTAGCCGGTTAAAACTCACATAAAACTTTCCCTTTCATACCAAACTCGTCTTCTCCCTCGACCGGAACGGGCACGCCCCATGTGAGATCTCGTGTCAGGGGCGTTGGTATCAATCCTCCCTTCAAGCGCGCATCTATTATCGTTCCTTCTGCGTTAATAACTGCATTAGGTGACCATTTCCCTTCTTTCCAGGATTTCTTGATCCACTCTTCCGTCTGAGGCTGGATGGTGTCTAATCGGAGGTACATGTGTGCTGATGTTTTTGTGGTCACGACGTGTGTTTTGTTGACAAGACACCGAGGTTTGATTAAATCGATAGCATCCAAAGTTCGACTGCATCCGTCACACTGATCTCCACGGGCGTCCTAACAGAATGTTAGTGTGAGTTAGAAAGAGTTCAGGTAGTTTGCACCTCATATCCACAGTGAGGACAAATTCCCTCGACGAACCTGTCGGCCAGGAATCTGGAAATTTACTAAGTTGACTGACCCAAGGATCTGTTCCTGTGTAGTTAGTGTCTTACTTGGGACAGCCCTCGCAATAAGTTTGCTCCTTGTTCTGCTTCACGAGGTGTCCATTCTTTCCAAGGTTTGTGTAGATCTCTTGCGATATTCTGAAATGACGATGAGTTGGCAGTTTCGAAGATTGTTGAACATACATACTCTGTATGCAAAGGTGACGATGTGCGTCCAAAATAGTCAAATCTATAAGGACATCGATTAATCAGATTGCTCTGGTATTAGGTTGTGCTGGTTACCCGATGTCGAACCACTCATATGTTTCCTTATGAAGTACGAAGTACTTGTCACACAGTTCGCGCGGCGTGATTCCCTCCTTCAGAGCTTGTGTTTCTGTTGCAGTGCCATATTCATCGGTACCACAGATATATAGTGTAGTGATATTTCTTGTGCCTGTGATAGCGATATCAGTTAGCTCGGCCGGCAAAGGGGTGTCAATGACGTACGACTGTATCTAAAGGGGAAGAGAGATTGGGTCAAAAGGGGCATCCTGTATAAGAGGGGGAAACACACCGACTAAAAACATCAGCGCTTAAAGTACTTCCAATGATATTTCCTTTCGTGACCGCTCAGAAACTGCAGGTGTTTTTAGCTTGACAAACTTACCGAGATGTGGGACATTGTTGCAATAAGGTAAAGCTGATGAAATAAGAATGTTCCTTTGGCCTTTTTTGGGTAGCCTGAAAAATCAGATTGGTTAACTAATGAAGCAGAGACCATCGGAAACGAACGTTGCGGGATGGCCTGGGGGTGGGATCACACGCAGTATTCCATTCCCTGTTCTAACTTTCTGGACCATTTGGATTACTTGTTGAGGATGAATGAGGTGTGAAGCGGAGATACTGACAGGAATCGATGACTAGCAGCCAAGAAACGGATATGAATGGCAGTTTTTCGAGTCAGATCTTATCATCCATCACAACAGAACACAACAACGCGAGGCCACGCGATTTATACTGTGATGACCTAATCCATTCATTGAGTATGTGAACTCAAACGGTCCGGACCGTTCACGAGCTCCTGTGTTGACTTGCCAGTGCCTTGCTCAGAAGATTCCGAGGCTCAGACCACCTTCACCATGAATCTCACTACTTGGCTGAGGTGCGTTGCCCCCTTTTTTTTTGTTGCCAAACTACTCTGACCATCCAGACAGGCGGCGTGGAGTTAGCGGGGACTCGTCAGTCCCAACGTCCCAACCTGAGTTCACGTTTACTGCTGTCATTCTGGGGCTAGCGATTGGATGCTTAATTTGCTTTACGAATTTGAGTCTTGGCTTGCAGTCTGGATGGATATCTATGTGTGCAATCTTCCCGCACGCTCACTACTTCCATACTGACCTTCCTTAGGATGTCCATACAGTCGGCGCTAATTGGGTTCCTTATTTCTCGCATCCTGCCCACTCCACTTACTCCTCAGGAGATCATCGTTGTACAGACTACTGCTGTCGCTACAGGGACAATGCCTCTCGCTGCAGGATTTGTTGGAATCCTTCCAGCGCTGAGTTTACTCAGTGAAGAACGCGATGGGGTCCCACCTGTGCACCTTACATGGCTATCGGCAATGGCTTGGTCGTGTGCAGTTGCGTATTTTGGGTAGGCCTATCTGTATCATCTCCTAGCCAAATTTCCACCCAAACTGAACGACTAGTGTATTTCTTTCGCCCCCCATCCGTAAACAAGTGGTAGGTATTCGACATACTAGGACTTAATATGATATCTCAACTGACAGCCTTATACAGATTATAGAAGAACAGCTTACTTTTCCGTCTGGTACGGCCACGGCTCAGCTAATTTCGGTGTTACATAAACTACCCCCGCCGGATACGAGCATACGACAGAGAAGAGGGTACAGGCCACTTGATGCAGAGGAAGACATCAGTGAAACTAGTGAAGCTCCTGGTGCTCAAATCACAGAAAATGATGATGAACCTGAAGATACAAGTGTGCGAGAAACTGTTCAGCACGACGGCTGGTGGTCCCTTAGCTGGAGTTTCGCTGCCTCAGGCTTTATGACTGTGAGGCTTTATTCACGCTCTTGGTACCGTAAGAGGTAACAGGCGCCATACAGCTCTTTGCCTATTTCTTTCCAGTTTTGTTTGCAATTCCGTCGTTTGGGAACTATCTGGCTCGTGAATGGCTCTGGTATTTCACGCCAAGTTTGTCTTATGTTGGTCAAGGTCAGCCTACTTTGTGGAGTTTTCTTTAGACAAACATTTAAATTGTCTATAGGAATCATCATGGGATTCCCTACGACTCTTAGTATGAATATGGTAAGTTCAATCACGGCTATGATCCAAAGTTTTCTTACCCGTTCAAGGGTATGGTTGTTGGCTGGGCAGTCCTATCACCTCTTTCTAAGCTCTCCAAGTGGGCCCCAGGTCCAGTTGGGGACATGTCAAACGGCGCCAGAGGTTGGATTCTTTGGACATCTTTGGGGATTATGTGTGCAGACAGCTTTGTTTCGCTCGTGCCTGTTGGCATCGATTATGTCACGGATATGTTTTCGAAATCAAGGAATGACTACGTCCCTATCGATGGTAATGTCACGGAAAATCATGAAACAGAAACCGAGGATAGGCTTGTTCCAATAAAATGGGTTCTAGTCGGCCTGGCCTCCAGCGTTTTCATCGGGACCATCCTTGTCTGGATAGTATTTGGGCATGACGGCATAAAGCCCTGGGCAACTGTTCTCGGGTTCGTGCTTGGAGGAATGTTGAGCATTATTGGGTAGGTCGCGAGGATTCTACCTTATATGCCGCTTGACCCCATCTCTATAGTGTTCGTGCCCTTGGTGAAACGGACCTGAATCCCGTCTCTGGACTAGGCAAGATTTCTCAGTTATTGTTTGCTTGGATTCAACCTGGGAATATTGTTGCCAACATCATCGCAGGCGGTGTTGCCGAGGCTGGCGCACAACAGTAAGGTCTTCGCAATTATGCCAGGTCAAATTACTAAAGTTATCTAGGGCTGGTGATCTCATGCAAGACTTGAAGACTGGTCATTTGTGTCACGCTTCACCCAGAGCGCAATTTTATGGGCAACTGATAGGCTCTTCCGTCTCCATCGTAGTTACCACAACTGCGTTCACGCTTTACAATCGAGCCTATGTTATTCCGGGCCCATCATTCCCTGCCCCTACCGCCTATGTTTGGCTCAGTCTCGCGAGACTTCTTCGTATGTACCAGAAACAATTACGATGCGATTAAACTGACATGTCCTTTAGGCGACGGTCAGTTACCGGAAAAAAGCTCATCTTTCATGATCGGATTTTCTCTACTCTTCGGGCTCCTGTCAGCGACCAAAACGTTCACCGCCAGGCGACAACATTGGTTAGCCAAGTGGATCCCCTCCGGTGTTGCCTTTGCAATTGGTTTTTTGAACACACCCTCGTTCTCCATTGCGCGTCTTATTGGAGGTGTGATGGAATACATGTATCGCACCCGATATGCGAAAGATAAGAGCGATATTCGGTTGATAGTAATCGCAAGTGGATTTGTTCTCGGAGAAGGAGTAGTTAGCATCGTGACATTGGTGTTGCAAACGTTTGGTGTACATGCGGTGAGCTGCTGGGGATGTGGCCATGGGCTTTGTGGAGGCTGTCCTCCTGCATAATTTGTTGGAGCGAACACGTTGAATGATCACTGTTTCATCATCCTGCTTACATATGTATTGAAAATTCAAACGAACACGTTGACACCACGTCATTTACATGCAGAAGCGCTCACGACCGTATGTAGCCCCAAGTTGCATAGAGTCGGGGACGTAACATTGTCATTAACGCACGCACATCTGGGAACTCACAGCGATGTCTCGCCTTGAACTTGCTCGAATTCCAGCGCTGACTTTTTATAAAGACTCCATCACTGCTGCGCGCCGCACAAGTCCAGTACCACAGCTTGTTTGTAGAGGTGCCCCATGCAAATATTACACACCAGATGTCGTCCGTTGTGTTAGTTTAGGAGGAAGCGGTACTGAAGTTGATTGGAAGGTGAGAGCCATATGCCCAGCCCTACACTATGTATCTCGTCTCAGTGTATCATCTCAGTGTGAAGCTGACCTCCCAGAGTCGTTGCGCTTTGGAAGAGTCGAGGTTTCATGTGAAGGGTGGTCTAGGCCAGGAGATCCACATGTATTGAAAGGTCAGTTGGCGTTGGATAGCCGTTTTTGGTGTGTGCGGGTTTGATATCTGCTTTTCCAGGTTCTTGCTCTCTGGAATATCGGTTGGTTCAAGTCCCAGGTATCCTTCGTAACACCGATGAATCACCAATATGGAGATGTGAGTGAACGGTTATCTATCAAAGAAGTTGTTTCATCCATTCGCTCAGCGTACGATATATCTACAATTATCTTCACCGTTGTTTGGACTGCGTTTCTGGTCTTCATCCTCTACAACTTTTTCTTGTCCTGTTTCCGACGTAATCATGCTTCCCGAAGCTTCCGGCCACCACCACCACCCGCACCCCGGCCAAGTAATCATGGGGGTTGGTTCCCTGGAGGTATGGATGATCGGGGAGCACAACCTCCCCCCCCGCCATACTCTAAAGACCCCACTGAGCCAGCAAGCCAAAGGTGGAGGCCTGGTTTTTGGACAGGAGCAGCTCTCGGAGGCGCCGCAGCCCACCTACTCAGAAACCGAAACCAACCTCAGCCAGTTGCTACACCCTATGACTGGGAAAGGGAGCAAACTCCTCGATCGTCTTTCTTCACCTCAAGGCCCCGTGCCCCCACACAACCGCGATTTGACGACCGCGGCGAAGGTTCATCTAATCTCGGAGCTATGAGACGGAGCACAGGTTTGGGTGGGTCGAACGTACGTTGAGGTGCGTTTCCGTGTCCCTTTGCTTTCCGTGTAATTTTCCATTCTTAATATTTTAAAATACGCCTGCAATCGTAGTTCTTCCCAAAATGTATCTTTATTCCTCCGAGAATCCAGCTCCTCTTTGTTTTCCTAGATGGCCCGACGTTTGTCCGCTTCATTTGAACCGGGCAAGCTTGGCAATCAATCCGAGCCGCAAAAACATCCGCTCACTCGCGTCCTTCTCGACAATCGTTGAACGTGGTCATGCGTTGAGATTAAACAGGCTATTTCAATACTATAAGTCATATGTGTAGGTATCCGACGCGCATATACTACCATCGAGGGTAAATCTCGGTCAAGTGTTTCCAGAGGAATTTCGAACTTGGGAAGTCGAATTACCCATCAATTCCGCTGCCAACTACTCCACAGAGGTTCGACACCAAAATAATCATATCCAGCCGTCTGGATAAATCAAGGTGAATAGTCGTCGCAGGTAGGATTTGGATCTTGACAGTGACAAGTCCCTTTGCTTTTGACAGGGAAGAAAACTACTCGGTATCACAGCTCACCCCGGTGTATGGGTTGCATCATAAAGGTCAAAAGACCTCTTGCAATAGTCACGCCCATGTGATACGACGTTCCTTCTGAGGAGGTATGTCGGATTTTTGACGGAGAGCCCTCCAGATGGTACATATTTAAACCCACAGGAAATGCAGCAATGCTAGTCAAATATCTCGAAAATGATATCTGCATTATCGAATCTCGCCTCCCTGGCAGTTCTTGTTGCCCTCAGCACTCCCGCACTATCGGTTGCTGTCTGGGGACAATGCGGCGTGAGTCACTTCGTTCACCTTGCGGAGCTCCATTGAATTGAATTGTCGTGTTCTCAGGGTATTAATTACACAGGCCCCACTAACTGTGATGCTGGATCGACATGTGTTGTTGTTAATGATTGTAAGTCTCAGAAATGTCGAGAGAAGTGCTGATACCCATCGGTTGTTGAAGACTACTACCAATGCCAACCTGGTTCAGGAAGCGGTACAACGACGACGTCCGCACCGAACCCCACTTCCACGGTCTGCTCTGGGTCCAAGTTCAGATTCTTTGGTGTCAACCAATCTGGCGCCGAATTCGGAAACACCAAAATCCCTGTTAGTTCTCCGAGAAAGTCGTGCTTCAGAGATGATCCTAATGTTTGACCCATAGGGAGTACTCGGGACTGATTATATCTGGCCTGCTACCACTTCCATCGATGTACGTGGTGGCAACCTATCATATTGGGAGATACTTATATGTAACCCTAGTACTTCGTTGGGCAAGGGTTCAACACCTTCCGAGTTCCTTTCCAACAAGAGCGTCTCAGCCCTCCTGCACAAGGACTTACAGGCGGTTTTGATGCGACATACATGGCTTCCTTGAAATCCGTTCGTGAAATCGCATAATATGCACCAACACCCGACCACTGACGTACGTTGCGTGTATAGACCGTCAACTACATTACCAACAAAGGCGCATACGCCATCATTGAACGTGCGTATAGTCATTGTCTTATTATTCGACTTTACTTATGAGACCTCGGCGCAGCCCATAACTTCATGAGATACAATGGCGCTATCATCACCAGCACCACCAAGTGAGTGAATTTATTTGACCCGTTGGCAGATCAGTGCTGAATATCGTTCAATCAGCTTCCAAACATGTGTGTTGTTTATAGTTTCCAGATGTTGTATTGACTGGCGGCTTCTTCGTAGGGTGGAAAAACCTTGCCAACGAGTTCAAATCTAACTCCCGAGTTATTTTCGGTTCGTATCGTTGCCTATTTTCTACCTATTCAGCCTTTCACAAGCTTTTGAAGACATCATGAACGAGCCTTTCGACATCCCTGCCTCCACGGTCTTCTCCCTGGTATGACCACAATACCGTATGCATGTGGACGTGTTGAGCGACTTATCCCATTCACAGAACCAAGCCGCTGTCAACGGTATCAGATCCAGCGGTGCTACCAGCCAGTTGATTCTCGTTGAAGGTACGCAATGAACAGGCTAAATTTTCAACGGTTACTGACACGATTTTTTGTTCAATAGGAACCTGTAAGTTGAACATTGGCTTGGTAAAACTTTTAAGACTGAATTATTGTTAAATCAGCATGGACTGGTGCATGGTGTACGTTCTCTCCTTGCTGGAGATGCCATCCCTATTGACAGTACATCTCCAGCATGGGTGTCTTCAGGCAACGGCGGCGTCTTCGGAGCTATCCAGGATCCCAACAACAATGTCGCCATCGGTGTGTATCTCTGTATTGTCGGGGTCGCCGTGCCTCTGATCTCCTATGATAGAGATGCACCAATACCTTGACTCTGACGGTTCGGGAACTTCTGGCACATGTGTCTCATCCACCATCGGCGCCGAACGTCTAGCTGTGGCGACTGCCTGGCTTAAGGCCAACAACCTCAAGGGCTTCCTCGGAGAGATCGGTGCTGGGTCCAACTCAAACTGTATTGCCGCCGTCAAGGGGGCTCTCTGCTCCATGCAACAATCTGGCGTCTGGCTCGGTCAGTCCCTGCTTCCTGATTTGTAAGAAGACCTCTAACAGTGAATTTTACCTTTCAGGTTTTGCCTGGTGGGCTGCCGGGCCCTGGTGGGGCAATGTAAGCTTTATAGATTCATGATTACAGAGTGTGGATTGATATGATATGTTAAACAGTACTTCCAATCGATGGAGCCCCCCAATGGTGCTGCCATCGCTCAGATGCTTCCCCAGGCGATTAAGCCGTTCATGTAGAAGATTCTTGTTGCACTCGTCATTGAAATCTGTAATACAAAGACATGTAGATGTATTTGAAGTTATTACCTCACTGGCAACCATCGCTTTCGAGTTCACAATACTTAAAGAGTGACATGGTGTGGCACGAACCAGCCATTATGAGTGCTGGATGCACTAAAGCAGAGCGACCCTTGCTCTCCGGATCTTATGAACATGCACTACTCAGGGTCAACGGGATCTGTGTTTTAGATTGACTCTCGTGCCATCTCGAGCACTGTATACTTGTGATCAGATCGATGATGCATCGATGATGAAAACAAGCGCTGGACTGTGGTCCTGCTCTTCCAATCACAGCACAAAGCCGAAAATATTGCAACATGTGAAACTTCAGAGAAGCTCAAATATTGGCCCAAATACTCTAATGTTTCGCTGGAAATATCTCGAGGAGGATATTTCCAGGTTATTACTCATAATATGATCATTTTTCTAACATTTTGCAAGACATTTTTCCAGCATTTCGCCATGCATTTCTTGTTGCTTGCCATGCTCGAGGCTTTATTTCCTTTTACCACCAGCAGTTTGAAAATTCAAAAAGAAATATATTCGAGTAGTGAATTACAGAGGATACTCATATATGTATACTAGCTAATGCAACAGAGTGTGCATCCCCTAGTGTGTGTCTCCCCTCCAACGCGTATGCGCGCACACTCACCTGCTCTTATGTCCCTCCTTTAAACCCGGTTGTTAGAATCATATCACACGTGCAAAAACTGTTTTGTACATACTTTGTGATAACTTAGAGTTTCTGAATTAGTTCAATAAAATCAAACAAAGTACACTGCCAAATACTCGCTCGCACGTGGCTTTCAGCCTGAACCACCTGCCAGGAGCGTGAAGGTCGGAGTGCATTCGGAGTGTAAAATAAGTGTGCTCTGCTGGCAGTTCTACGCCTGCAATCTTCACTTGATCTCTGCCCTCACCCTGCGTAGAGTACCTGGCTTGCACAGTGACTTACCTCTCTTCTTGAACGCTACTTGCGATCTGTGCTATACTGTGGACAATATATCTTCAACTTTATTATTATTAATTTCGTTCTTCTATCAATGTCTATTGCCCGTCTTTCTGATCCAGAAAGTATGTCGAGCTTGTTCGAGAATAATATGTTCCCACCACTGACTCTTTATCTAGATTTTGTACGAGTTGACCGGCAGTTCTGGTCATGCTTGAGGTGCAACGATGCTCCTGAGACGATGACTGCGCGAAATGCTGTCATCCACGGGGGTACAGCCAAGCATCGTCGGGCAACCGACCGTTATATCGCGAGTCTGGAAGCTGCTAACGTCGCTGCGATTGAAGATACCCCAGCTGGGGTTATGATGGTTGACGATCATCCTGCAGGCGATCCGTTCTTAGATATGCTCAACACATATAGTCAAGTTGGCCATTCGACGCATCCATCACCATCTCCTGTACCATCTCCCCCACCAAGGCATTCCCCACAGATGGCCTCACCGGTTGGCCCCAGCGCAATACAAGTCGACGACTTCACTCCCAATGCATATCTTGCTCATCGCAGTCATCGGACCGCTGTTCGCGAAGCGGTTAACAGAGCACTCGACGCATTCTTACTCAACGAAGACTCTGAGGATGAGGATGAAGGATCCGGGGATGTTGAGGATACATTCTTACCACCCCCTCCTGATGTTCCTGCTGGTAAGTATATAGATTGTTTCTTTTGGCCCCTTTCTCATTATTTATGTAGAAAAACATAGCCTGCCATCAGTCCGTCGCCGTGGTCTGCCCCGATCTTCGTCGACCGGCGTCTGGAGCCCCTGGCCTGACCGCAGTGTCAGCCTCTCTATTACCATCTCAATACGTTGCTAATGTAGATAACAGTCATGTACACTCGATATTGTATCACAACTCCCGAGGTCGGTTTTTTCGCACAAGGATTTGGAAGTCATGCTCTGGCTATTGGGGATTAATGGAGTGACTGATGTTCCTATGATTTCAAATATAAAATCCACGTCAGCAGTAATGGAGGGCTTGTGTGGTGTAGGCATCTCCCGCCATTTGGGCTCGTTGGGACACACCTACCATATTATAAAACCATCATCTATGATAGCACTGGTAAATTCGGTGTGATCTCACTATGTTCTGTACTGACTGTTGGCCAGGATTTCTCAAATCCGGCAGTGAGAAACGTACTAGAAGTTTACCCAGAAGATACTGGTCAGGTCTTGACATCTGCAACGCAAGCTTCTCGTTGGCTACATGATGTTGACCCACGTCAGCTTACTCCCATGCACTGAGTCGGGCTCAATGATTACTTTATTATGGAGCCAACACGACTTCATGATGGAACTATGTGTATTCCAACGCGCTGGTACAAGAAAGCCGGTGTCATGATGTGTCGTGCCTGGCGAATGGTTACCTTGAATGGGGGTTGGGTTGTTGAACGATGGGATGAGTTAACGTTCTCTGATAACCAGTTATTGCTTTCGGGGAGCGACATTCACAATGGTGCCTACCTAGGCCCGGGAGTCCCATCAGCAACTCAGATTGCAGGTATGAGACCCGGTGCATTGCAACAAACCAAATCTAATCGACTATAGGGATGCGAGATGCTTCCAATGAAGCGCTATTGCAGCCGTGGCCTTATCCACTCCTCAATGAGTGGCGCAACAAGGCCAAAGGTTCGCGAGTGGTTGCTTACCCTGCCTGGCTGTATTGTGACGACACATCTGGGAATCGGTCAAAAAAGTGGAACGAGCATAACAGCTTTCTCATGGTGGCCGCTGGGCTTCCACGAGAACATGCACATAAGGAAGCCAATGTTCACTTTCTCTGTACATCAAATGCTGCACCTCCATTAGAAATGCTCGAAGGTCTTGTAGAAGATATTGAGTATGATTGAAAGTTACGCTATATCGTAACATCCTTATTAATGTGACCTGTTAATTCTAGGGAATGCCAAGCGGGCGGTGTTCGGGTTTATGACTGTCTGTATGGAGAGACAGTATTGGTTATCCTCTGGATACTGGCCTTACTAGGTGATAACCCGATGCAGAGTGAATTTGCTTGCCACTCTGGTCTTCGATCCAAATTCTTTTGCAGGTCATGCTGGGTCAAAGGTAAAGATGGTGATGACATGGAAGAATTTGACGGTGCTGTGAAAAAAGGTGAAACCTTTGCAGGTATGGTGGATCGTGTTCGGCGTTTCATGCAGGTAAAACCAATAATATATAAGAATATACTATCATGACCCACATTTCTGGTCTCAATATGTAGGTTGGCAAGGCACGCGAGCCTGTAGAAACTCAAAAGACGTCTCGCGAGATATTTGAGAACGTTGTTGGAATGGAGCCACAGAAGCAAAATCAGATATTACGCACATCAACTGGTATCAAAGACAAATTTCTCCATTATTTCGTTGACAAAATTGACAATGCCCGCAAAAAGCTTAGTGGTCCTCGTGCTGAGGCCGCAACTCACCGAATTCTGTCCACAATGCCAACTCAGCCATATAGCCCAGTATGGCGCATAAAAGGTAAGCCATCGTGTCCTTTAGCATCATCTGTCTACTGGTGACATAGCAGGTCTGACAGATCTAAACCCACACTCTGATACACCAGTGGAAATTCTTCATGTTGTGTTGCTAGGCTTTGTGAAGTATTTTTGGCGGGATGCCATTGAGCGTCTTTCAGATGAACAGAAGGGAACCCTGAAAGTTCGATTGACTAGTATGGACATGTCGGGACTTGACCCCCACATTGGATCCTTGCGTGGTCATACGCTGGTCCAATACGCTGGATCACTCGTTGGACGTGACTTCAAAATTGTGGAGCAGATCGCAATATTTGCGCTGTATGACCTGTTGGATGACAGTATCCTTCAAACCTGGGCGGCTCTCGCAGCTCTGGTCCCCTTGATTTGGCAACCACGGATTGATAATCTTGATGAATATCTTGTATGTCTCGATACTCAGGCTAACTGTTAGCACAATCTAATTATCTTCGACAGGCAAAATTAGAAAGTGCAGTCGACCGCTTTCTAAACTGCACTGCTCGGTGGACTCCTCGCTGGTTTAATAAACCAAAATTTCATCTTCTTTTACATCTCGTCGCTCACATTCGACGCTTTGGGCCAGCAATCCTTTTTGCAACTGAAGTTTTTGAAGCATTCAATGCCATCATACGGGCATGGTCAATTCATTCCAACCGTCAGGCTCCTTCCCTTGATATTGCGAAACATGCCGCTGGGCTTGTTCGTATCCGGCATCTTCTCAGTGGTGGCTTTTATGAAGAAAAATTTGAGTCAGAAGATGGCAGCGAGACATTAGTTACATGGCGACAAGCTGGATCCTCTGTCGTTGCCTTAGGACAGACACCGTCAATTGTATCAGCGAGACTTGGGTTGTCACCGCCTAGCAGGTCGCAGAAGGGTATATCCTCATTTCCTTTCTATCTAACTTTACTTATTCTCAACTCCAGGAGCTGTCCGATATAAGAAAGCTTCATCAATTATAGATTGGTCAGACACAATTTCATCACAATACTACCGCCCACCTCCGGGAGGCTCAAAATTCAGGGAAGGCGCTGACATCGTTCTTGACAACGAGGATCGTGTCAGTATTGATGACTTTGTGGTCTACAAGGTTATTAATGGGGATTACCGGGTTGCAAAGATCCGTGAAATCCTGTCTCGTCTTGAGGGAGCAATCACCCTTGTAGAGGTTTTTAATACTGGTGAACTGGCATTACCTTACTCAATGCCCACAATTCGGAGCTCTCAAGAATACTACATGGCAGCCCCTTCGGTAAATAAACCCTCACACTGTGAAAATTATCTGACACTTGCATCTTAGGATCTTCTCTGTGCTGCAAACATTCAGCACAACTGTGCAGCTCACCCTTGTGACTTGTCGGGTTCCCGGCCTGTTTTCCTTGAGCGTGAGCGACTTCCTGATAATTCATTGGCGGTGCGCCATCATGGGGATTTGGCGGATCTAGTCCTTAATACTGGAAAAATGCGGGATGCGTGGATCATTCAAAGGTTTGTTCAGGCTGTGTCTACACTTGATCATGAAGAAATTATCCATATGGCTGTGAGAGATGATATAGCCAAGGCACTTTAAATGTATCTACATAGGTCTATTATTAAACGTTACAAGCGGTGTGGGACTTAGTGAAATTTCTAGATCCTGTCACACATGTGACAGGCCTATTTCCTCCTTTCCACGTCGCTCGGTGAACGCCTGTCCCCAATGCTGATATCACACCTCATGAATCCTACCCCGATTTCCTATACAGGGTACCAATCTCCACCCAATCACACTCCTTTCGAACAATGTGAACCCCTACCTACTAGGAATTTTGCGAGTGGAACGGGCTCCTCCATCGTACAAGGTGATCTCAACATTAGGTCAGTCACATACTCTGATGTACAGAGTCATAGTAGAAATCAGGAGGGCGGGCCTGGGCGTCACCGCCGTCTTTCCTCCAGTGACACTCGACAATTGAAGCGGTCCAGGCAAGACGACATCTACGGTGACAACAATGCCGATGGTTATCATAGCAATTTCTCGAGTCCACAAAGTGCGCCTCAGCAGCTGCCACCACCTCCCCCAACAGGAAACAAAATTCCCATTGAAATTGTCACCGCTTTATCAACACAATATGGGCTCCTCGAAGACCAGAAGCGCATGCTCTTCTCGTTTCACAGGGTTAGTGGTTCTATACAATACTTAACTTATTTAATACTAAGCCATTACATGTGGACAGACCTGCTCGGCTTTGGAGAATGCTGATGCATTGACACGATTGATGTCTTTCGCACTTCAACTCAAGGTTGATGCGAAGCTTTCCAAGCTTATTGCCCAAGCGGATGCCTCAGAGGCCCGCTTATCGGATGTCGTAGTTCCCAAAGCACCCTTCATTGTCTCTGATGAACTCCGAGTACATTCTCACTTTATATTCTGTTAATGTGTTTTAACCTTTCCCATTTTAGAATCATATCACCATGCTCGCGAAAAGAGTACTCATCCAGCCTGGTCGTATTAACTTCAAGGGCATGTGGGATGATGTCTTTGTTCGTATATCGTTTTGTGTTGTCACTCCCATTGCTAATGATGTTTATAGAATGATTTGAAGGAAGATGTTCAGCAGTTTGGAATCGAGAAAGTCATCCAGACAGGACAGAAGAGCAAAATTGTCACGGCTTGCAAGCGGGCTTCGAACAGTGCTCGTGAACAACTTCGACGCCTCATAGCCAATGGCAATGTAGTGACGGGGCCGACGGCGGCAACCCTCAATGCCTTTTGCTGTACCGTCTTGGAGAAATTCGGGACGGTGCAGCATGGAATTGATAAGGCCTTCATAGCTCAAGTTGCTTTAATGGTTCGATAGTATTTTTGATTCTTGATTGGTGGCTCACATCCTATCGACAGCGTGCATATGGGCTCAGTGTTGCGATCAAGAGAGAAGGCTCCGATATTAATTTGTCAGATATAGAGCCAGTGCCGCCACCGAAGAAGAAAGCAGCCAAAGAAGAAAGTGAGAAATTCTGGGAAGGCTTTGAAATCTTTCTGCGCAAGCTCAACAGCGAATGGCATGGAAATAAGGCAGGGTATAATGGGTGAGTCACACCATTCCGATTATTGTATATGACTCAAAGCCCATTTAATAGCCATATCCTAACGGTAATCGATGCCGATAACGCGCGCTTCCAGAAATCTGGTGAACCATCAAATGTTGCTCAGTCCGGCTCTTCTGCAAGTGCTTCGAGTGCTGCTACGTTGACAGCAGCCACTTCGACTTTGGACAATTTCATTGACCTGCTCTAATAACTACTCATATATATCCCCTCGTTCTTTTATTATCGTTTAATCATATCCAGTATATTCCTTACTATCTACCCTATCAGTTTTACGCAAAGCGTACAATATAATCGTTGATTGCCCTGCATTATATTCATTATAAGGTTGTTTCATGGATGGAACTGAGGGTGACAACGAGAGAAGCTTGCGCAATTGCTTGCAGGTAGCTTGAAGATAAAATGGCAAGCCTAGTTCATTCTAGCGATCCAAGGAGACTATAAGCGTAGAACTATAGTACGGGTGCACTCTATTTGTTAGTTTGCGTGTTTGATGGTGAATGGGCAGCGTGAGAAATGAAATGGCAAGCAGACTGCATTCTCTGGTTTGGCAGTGTAAGTATATGCGCAATGATAGTGAATAAATAGAACTAACAAATTGAAATTCGGGGCCATGACTGTGATCATGAACGGCGCGCCATATTAACGCCTACAACTCATCACCAGCTAGAAAAAATAGCTTGTAAATCAGCTGTTTGTGGATTCGAAATAAGCCATTGCTTACAGAGGCTAACCCACTGTGCTCAATTCGAGGGTGCTAGTGCCCATTTAAGGCATATGAGGGCCAGGAGCTCTAATAACCAGGGCTCCAGATGCTGGAAGATTCGAAAATTTCCAGAGTTGTCCTTGCGGTGAAATATATACGATGAGAAATGAGAGAGATATGTGGGAATATCTATATAACTTCAAAATTATCCTCGACGGGTTATATTCGGTTTTGTGCTGTGAATTGCTTCATGAATGACGGAATAGCGACTTCTTTCTCGAAGTAGGATTTTTTGACCAAAAGAGAAGAGGTAAATTGATGGGTTACATAAGGGTGTTATGGACTCATGACAGCCTTTGTTCGCCTTGTGCCGCCCACGCATCAATGAGCTTGAGAGTTTGAAGCTTATTTTTACCTCGGTAGATCCGAGGGTGGGGTCAAGTTCGCATCCTAATTGCAGAATCTCTTTACAGGTCGACTTCGTGAGTCAGACATGTGCCCGCAGCGTTTTTCTATCTGGATTGATGGATTGGTGTAAGATAATGAGAGGGTGTGACTGGTAAGTTAGCCGCAATAAGCGGTCTTGGCCCGTACTATTTATTGCCATTGCCGTACACGCGTTCGCCTCCTGTCCTGTAGCCCCCCGCCGCATGTTCACCCCAAGTTTCATATCTTGGCGCTCCCCAACCAACATTTACTTATAAAACGTGGACAAATTTCATCATGCCTCCGCTAAATATCCTCGTCGGCGACCCAGACTTGTCAGCATTCTCACCCTCTCCTTCAAGTAACCGGCCAGCTCACTTCAATAACCAACCGACGTCCCCATCTCTCCATTCCTTAGTCCCTTCCACAAAGTCTGTCAGAATGGATCCCGAGTCAGCAACGGAGTTCGATCGGGAGCATTCCATGATGGCACATGCGTCAGAGTCCGATCCTTTACTGGGTGCGGGTGACGACTCTGCCAAGAAACCATTTTACCGCCCCAGACCACTTTGGTAAGTAAGCGCATTTCGCACGAAAGCAAATACTTTGTAACATGGCTCCTTGTCAGGCTCGTGCCATTCGCCATTACCGCAGCTCTTGTGGTGAGTTGTTCGCGTCGCGGCAGTTGGTGGGTACCCTGCAACTGATAGTTACTTTAGCGTGGTATGACTGTCGCACCCAGAATTGAGGTGTTTACCCAACTGTCGTGCAACCGACTGCACGGGCATTATGAGTATAACCACACCCAAGATCCCTTCTTTCAATCACCAATTAATATCACGCGGCATAATCTGGCTACACCATTCTATTTCTCACTCGACCCCCTCGGTCCCCACATTGATCCTTACTACTTTAATCCAATTAAACCTAAATCCGTTCTCGCCCTTCCTTCATCTACTGAGGGTCCGGATCAGAGTAACGGTAGTGATGAAGACGAGGAAGACCCACGACGTCTACCGTCTGCTCGATGCCTGGGCAATCCTGCTGTACAAGCAGGTGCCGCGCGCCTTCAAGTTATCATGATAACTACCATGGGCTTGCTATCTGCATTGACTACTGGTTGGTGGGGGCATTTCGGTGAAAGGCATGGGAGGACCAAGGTGCTTGCTATCTCGACGTTTGGACTCTTCTTAACGTGAGTTTGTGTATGCTGGACCTTTGTCTTGTTTCTCACCACCTGACATGGCCAGTGACCTAATATTTATTCTGGTATCGACCCCGTCCTCACCATTATCATCGCATGGACATAAACTCCTCTTTATCGCTCCTGTGGTTGAAGGGCTTCTAGGAGGCTGGTCGACTTTACAATCTGCAACATCCGCATACTTAAGCGACTGTACATCAAGTGGCTCTAGGGCCTCCATCTTCTCCCGTTTCTCTGGCGTCTTCTACATTGGCCTAAGTATTGGCCCCGCAATCGGTGGATATCTCATTCGGAATCCCATGTGGACTTCCCCAGGCGACGAGAATGCCCTGACGGTGACAACAGTATTCTGGGTCGCTATTATCTGCTCTTTCATCAACTTTGTGTTGGTGTTGTTCGTTTTCCCTGAGTCGCTGGATAAGGTGAAGCTCCAACAGGCTGCCCTAGAATTCCAAGCGAACGCCAACGGAAAAGGGAAGGTGAGAGATGACGATATCGAAGAAGAGGAGGGGGAAGTCGGGGAGGGAGGATCTGGTACTGGAAATATTCAAGTGCCAGTACAGAGGAGACGCAAGCGTGGTATTATACGCGGATTCTTGCGCCCACTTGCGCTATTCATGCCGGTGGTTGTTCTGGAAGGGGGTTTGAGGAAGAGAAGAGACTGGAGCTTGACTTTTTTGGGTGCCGCTCTCTTCGGGTCCATGCTTTCCAATGTGAGTTAGCGTCCGAGATTTGCGAACCCCTCAGCTCAATCAATTGATCTAGGGAGTTCACCAAGTCAAGTATCTCTATGCAGAACATGTTTATGAATGGGGCGCAGAACAGCTCAGTTATTACATTTCATTTATTGGGGGTGCTAGAGCAGTGTTTCTGCTTTTCCTACTCCCTGGTGTGTCTCTCCTGTTTTCCCTATTTAGGCGTCTTGATCACTGAATTCGGCTTTAGTGATCATTTCAGCATTCAAACCAGCTCCACCCACTCAGAAGCCCCAGACTGATGCGGGGAGTACCCCTATAACCACAGAAACTACTGGCAAGAAGCCTAAACCTACCAAATCCCATCTGGCCCGAGAGATTTCGTTCGATCTTCTCCTGACACGGTGCTCCCTCATGATCGATATTATCTCTAATACTTTCGTGGTACTTGCTCCCATGCCGACGTTCCATGTGCACAGCCTGACCGGGAACGTTCCCGCGTCGCATTCGAAGCAAGAGAGTCAGGCGCTCTTCGTATTGGCCACCTCATTGAGCAGCCTAGGCAGTGGGGCCGTTCCAGCGATCCAGAGTCTCGCTTTGTGTATACTGCAGGTTCGGGCCCTAGACGCCGAAGCAGCTGGCACGCCTGGGAAGGAAACAGGTGTTGGACGACTATTTGGTGCGCTGGCGGTGTTGCAGACGGTTGGCCAAATGATCATTGGGGTGAGCTTTTTGAACTTCATCTACTGAAATACGTTTCTGATCAGGGTTGTTCCAATATGTAGCCTATGCTTTTTGGACTGGTGTTCAGTGGAACTGTAGCCGCGTACCCGAAAACGGTGTTCGCGATGGCGGGAACGATTCTTGTGTGTTCTTTGATGATGATGATGTTTGTGAGGGGGCCAGTGATGCCTCGTCCTGCCGGACCTATAATCAGGGGGAAGGGGAAGAAGAAGTCGAGAGAGGTGGAAAGGGGAAGGTCGAGGGCGAGTAAGGATTTGAGGGGAGGGGCGACCGGATACTATGGATCGATGGATTCGTCGGGGGCGGGACCGTCGACGGCATAGGAAGCACCCCAGACACCACTGCTGTATTATAGCCTAGAGACCACTGGTCATAATTTATACCTACTGTATATTACATATTTACACCGATTGGAATCTATGTTTTTGCCTCACTGACAAGGTCGAAACAAGTTGAGTGGTTGTCAAGATTTGGTAAGTGTTGGTGGTAGTGGTCAGCAAGTGTCTGGTCCCATCAAGGAACCGGCTGGCAGTTGAAATCCGTCCTACGTCCACACACGGCCGGTATACACTACGATTGGCTATGCAACCTCGTATATATTCCTCTATTCAATCACCGTGACAGGACGAATGACGAAAGCCTTTTTCAGGTGTAGCAGATTGATCAGTTCCCAAAAACGCGACGATAACTCATCATCAGTTGGGTTGCACAAGAAGAGGAGCTGTCTCCCGAGTCTGAGGGATATGTAGGTCAGGAATAAGGGGGGGAATGTCGTTTAAAATATTATTCGACAAGTGAAGGCAATTGTAAAAAAAATACCGATATGGATTGGTACTTACTACAAATTGGCCCGAAGGAAAAGGGATCAAGAGTCAACACAAGGCCAAATACGGCTTTGCAACTTTCTCCGTCTTGTCTGCCAGGACTCAGAGTCGCCCTTTTTTTCGTCGCCGTTGTCGCTCATCGTCCTCGTCGCCGTTGTTTTTCACGTCCTCGTCGCCGCCATTTGCGCCGCTATACACGCCTCTGCATCCACTGCCATGAACAGCGAATCCACCAATGCAATCGCTGGCCCCTCAAACCCAAGAACGTCCCCATCACCATCATCCTCACCGCCTCACATATTCTTTCCTCCCCCAGGTATTTGCTTCCCTTTGTCATTGCAATCGGGGTCCTATTCTGAGTTCTTAACCCTAATCTCTTCTTCTTCGACGGATTCAGCTCCACTTCAAACGCATCCTGTGTACTTGTCGAGCACACAAGACCTTCTCGCTCGATTTGCCCTCCTGCCGGCTTACGACAAATATGTTCGCCCATTCGCCCCCGGAGAAACAGACTTGGATCGGACCGGTCTCGTGCTTCCTACTCCCGGTGTAAATGGAGTGTTGGATAAGGGTAAGGGCAAGGAGGTGGTGGAGACCCCTGGGAGTGCAGGTATAGTGGACAATGGAGATGGCGACGACGATGATGGGTCTGGGGGAAAGGGAGAAAAAAAGAAGAAGAATAATTACAAGCACCTCATTAAAGGCATCCCAGGTGCGTCCAACTGATGCCCTTGTGTTTTCCTCATGAACTGATTATTTCGGATTATTCTTGGGATTTAAGGCAAGCACTCCCTCAAGAAAGACGACTATCTATCTACCATGATGCAAATTCCTCCGAAACAGCGGATATCGATCACACCATTTGATGTCAAGACGCAGCGGGACGCGTTCACAGTCAGCTTGGAGGGTCTCAAGGGCGTACGTCCTTTTCGCTTCGCCTTTCCCCGCTCCCCTCTGTTATTCATCGTGATTCATGCGACATGGTATCATTGGTCACTTATTGAATCGTCCTCTCAACAGTGGAATCCCGGTGCACTCGTGCTGGAGTCGGCTCAAGCAAGAGAGGACCGCAAGAAACGGGTTGGTTTATTTCTTGTTTTCAGTTGTTCTGATGTTCATCGCTGCTTACCAATAGAAAGAGCTCAAACGCCTCGCCAAACTCCAACAGGCTCAATCGGCAAACTCCATCATTCACCCACAGCCTATCCAGGCACCGATACCAACATCTGCAGGCTCTTCCACAATCACTCGATCTACGCCGACGTCTTTTCAATTGCAAAACGGTATACAGAGACCAGGGTCAGTGGTTCAGAGGCCAGGATCGGCAAGACCAGCCTCAACACTTCCAAGGCCAGGCTCTGCAGTTTCGAGGCCGAGTTCTACGAAACCCACTCTTGCCCCTGTACAAGTACCAATAGGGAGAATGGATACGCCGCTTCGAACAGGAGGGGCAAGCTCTGGGACTTCGTTGCGTAGCGCGGGGACGGCAACGCCGACGAGCGCAACTCAGAACTCATTTGCGTCTCCCATGGACCAGGACAAGAGAGGGAAAAAACGGGATAGGGATGGTACTGCAGGGATTGTCGTCAATGGTCTGATGATCAATGGAAACGGGACCAGCAATCTAGTGAATTCTCATGTGAATCTACCCACAAATGCGCGCGCAGGGATGGATGGCATTAGGCCGCGGCCTGTGAAGAAACAACGGATGGTTAGTGTTACTGTCCTTTTCTCCCTTTCTATTTTCTTTTCTTTTCTATATCTTGAGAGATATTTTATGATTTGTTTCTGGGGGCTTACCTCCGCCATCGCCCCAGGATATCCAGGGACAAGCAAGAGATGTGACTATCACTCAACAGCCTACTCCGCAAGGTGTATAAGACCAACCCCTTGGAGCCCCGACATGCCATCCCCCTTCGAACCGACGTAAACTCCCAATCCTGCTCCGCTTTGGCATCAAACACGGCAGTGCCTCTTTCCACTCCCACAGGCCTCTCAACTCCTCGGTACCCGGTGCACAAGTAGAACGACATAAGACGACATATCTATGATTGCAATACGTCTGAACCCTGACCAACAAAAGCGGGCAGCACCTTCCATGATCACTTATCCCTATAAGCGCATTTTATGTGGGTATCCTTCTCATGATGCTTGATGGTGACTATTGGCTCCAATCAATCTTGTTCAATTTAAAAAACCTGCTCGCGCACCCCATGACTTTAGACAGAGGAACGCTTAGATTTGTCCTCCCCTCTCCCTGACCCTCCGTATCATCAGCATCACACCCCTACTACCCCTCGTCCAGGCCCTAGGCACCTGGGCTACATTAAAGACAAATTCAAGTGTTGCTTCACCCCTTAAATGCTACGCCCTCCACTCCTCCCCAAACCCATTCAACGGGCATATAATATACGTACCCACGCTTTCCACAACTACATCACGAGCCAACGTTACCATGTATCCTACTCATTACCAGCACGCGTTCCGCACTTCACCATCATAGTACATACAACCCAACCATAGTTCCGCCACTCGGCACTCGTTTATTCATTTTATGTTATCTCTATCGTGTTTTTTCTTTGCTTTTCGTTTTCCCTTCATAGTTATGAGAGCTTGTATGCACGTTTAGGAGAAACTTGGCCCTTGTACTGGTTCTACTTACCTGCGCCTGTGTCATGCTCCTGGGACGATGAATTGGACACTATGAACATCAGCGGAGCCGCTGAGGTGTGCATTTGCCTTACAAACACTATCTGTCATTATTATGCTTTGGTTTGCCCACTTGGATCGCCATGCAGAGCACTGTCGAGGCCTTGTCGTAGAGGACACGGCTTTGAATGCCCGGCCTAGCTCCGCGCACAATTGCAATGTAATTTTAGGCTGTATTTATGATACTGCTCCTCGTATGACTGTTCCTCGCCATCTGACTTGTCAAGCTGGATCTCTTGTCGCTTTGTGTTGACTTGACCCCTGGCTATATATGTTGGAAATGCGGAACGAGGCTATGGCAGTTGGGGAAAAGCCCCCGCGAGCTCATCAAGAACTTGGAACTAAACAACTTGAGGGATTTGAATCCCTGTGTACCTGTGAGGTCCAGTACTCGGCTACCGTACAGCTCATCAACGGTATGGAACTCCGATTTGGGGTATTTGATAAGCTTAGACCAGTAACCATTAACGGCTCTCAATGATGAATGCCTCACACCCTGGTGATCACGACAATGGGCCTGCCTGACCTTGTAGAGATTGAGCATGTTCGCTGTCGTCTGAGCCACCTAACCTATCGCCAAAGTCACTTATTTCACGAGCTTGTTATGGAGGTGATGAACCACTCTGCTGGAGGAGAAGAGCTCGAACGATCGTCACTCTCCAACGCGTCATCGGGATAACGAAATGCTTGTTTTATTATCATTACAACAATAAATGTGGCAAACTTCCGGATCCATAATTGACGGGTTATATAGGAGAACAAGGGTATATGGTATATAAAAATGGCATAAAAAGCGTCAAGATCGCGTAAAATATACATCACCCCCTCCGTCCCCCTGCTAGGTTCGTCATACTCCGATTGCTAATCGCAGCGGCATCATAACTTCTCCTCCCATCTTCCTGGATCCCAGTCCTCAATGTTGTTGTGCTTATATTCTTCCTCCCATCCATCGAGAATATTCCACCCCGTCCTTGATTTCCGCCCGTGTTGGCGATATTAGCAACACCTTTTAAGTGTTTTGACGAGTCGAGGTTGAACGCGTTTCCTACTGGCATGCTAAGCCGCCGTATCCATCCGGGTTTGGATTTCTCCACTGGACGCAGCGTGATGGGCTGTGCGGGCGGACGGAGGTCATGGGGCTGGGGAGAGGCCTGGGTCGCTTTGTACTTAGAGATAGAACATGTTTCGCAGCCGCAGAAGGGTGCATGGGACAAGTTTTCCTGATATTGTGTGGAGGGTCGGGAAGGAGTGGGGGAGGAGTACTGACTTTGGCTGGAGGTCGAAGACTTGGCTTCATATGAGAGGGAGGGGTGAATGGAATTCGGGGAGGGTGGGACGAGGTGGCTAGTACCGTGCGAGTACTGCGATTGTGGTCGGGGTGCATTACTCGACATGGGAGACAATGTAGGGGACGGATCGAGTTGGGACTGAGGACGCTGATGTCGGAAGGATGTCCTTCGTTCTCGAGGCCGCATCTGCAATTGAGATTGGATCATAACTGGGTTTCGAGAATCATCTTCGTGATCAGGATTTTCGCCTCCCTCACGGACGCCTGTCAAGCGCGCGCGGTCTCTCTCTAGTTCCCGTGCCCTCATTTGAATGTCTCGCTCCCGTTCCTGCAGTTCCAGTTCCTTCTCCTTCAGCTCAAGCTCTGCGAGATCGTCGATCCGTTGACGCCGGCGGCGCACAGCTTCATTATCTGGTGGAGGCGTCGCGTTGGACGTTGATGGCGAGGGTCGTGATCTGTAATCTTCAGAGGTGCGACGGTCCTGGTATTGGATATCTCTAGGGGATGGAGGAAGTTGGCGAGACATCGAGGTGGAGGGTGTCCTGGTCCGAGGAAATGAAGGCCCATCTATTGGTTGGTATCTTGTGGCTAGATCGTTGACACTGAGGGGTAGACGGGGTACATCCTTCAAGATAGGGGAGGAAGGTCCAGGCTATGAATGTTGTCAGAATCGTAAACGTCCTGAATGAACGTGAGGGAAAAACGTACAGTACTAGAGTAGCGGTTTCGCATTGCAGCCACGATACTTCCACTACCACTACCAGTGTCGCTTCTTTCAACGCCCTGAGATTTCATTGTGCTTGCTGGACGGCCGTTTGCGGCATAGCCGACCCCGTATTCTCGTTCATCATCAATATGATCGGCCCTATTGCGCTTGGGGAGGGGTTGATAATTTGGTAAGCTAGGACTTGATGGCATTTCGATTAGGTGTTGGTTGTGTACCGATATGCTAGGAAGTGTGGTCTGTGGTTCAACGGGTATCGATCGTGTAATGCCTTGGTCCATTTGATTTAGGGCGGTGTCCAAGGTGTCTGTGACAGGACGGTTCTCCTTGGAAAAATACTCAGGCGAATGAGGAGCAGGGATTGAAGGTGATGATGGACTGTCCTGCTGGGGTTGTAGAGATGCCGCAACGTCCCCTCCGTCCTCAGTGTCGTCAGGCAACGGCGATTCTGTCAGCCTCCCCATAGCGGGGAGATTTACGTGTGAGGACGAAGCCTGTGATGATTGTGACTGCTGTTGACGAGGGGGAGGGATTGGAAAGTGAGCAGGTGGCGAAGGAAAAGCAGACAATGATCGAACAGAGCCGGTGTTGGCGTCTACGAAAGGTCTTGGTAGTTCAAATGAGGAGGGTCCTGCAGATAACGACGGTCCCGGGTTGGGGGATGAGTTGTGTTGGTATGATTGGTTGGCACGCAGTAAAGTCGGGGAGCTGTGTTTTGGTAATGGGTCTCGAAGTTTCTCTGCTTCAATTGGGGAAGAATGTACTTGTAGAGGTCGGCTATGTTCGATCAACTGTTGTGTTTCTTGAGGTTCGACATTTCGAAGTGTTGTTGGAGCCTCATTGATGTCGTCTTCATGATGTACTTCAGTGGTTACCTCAAGATTTGGTTGAGGCTGTTGGCCTTCGTCCGGGTCAGGCAGATCCTGGGGGAGAGGACCTACCCAGCCTCCTTCACACAGCGCGCGCCATTCTCCTAGTTGCCCTATTATAGGAGAGAATCGACGAACACCTTCACAGGCCCGGAGCCAATCTGCATCTGCTATTCGCGAAAGGCAAGCTGCTGCGGAGTATGTTGTTGACGTATGCCGTTGTGTGACGTTGAGGGTATGGTTACTAGAAGCATAACAGTCACTAACAATTTTACACCAAAGAGTATGGACAAACACACTATTTTTCCTGAGAAATCTCTGGCCCAAGACTGCTGATAAGGTTGATATAACGAGCGTGTTCTTCTGTCACGTCGCGAGCGTTCTTCTTGGATTTCTTCTCGTATACCTGACCTGTGCATGAACATGCAATTCAATAACGTCGAACTACAAATCAGGGACATGACTCACCCGCCTGTTTGATCCTGGCATTGGCATTTGCCATTTTATCGTCATGTAGTTTCTCCTCTTTCTGTGACCCTTCTGATCAAGACTCCCAAGGAGAATGCATATTCAGGACTCACGGCCAATTTCTTGAACCACTTCTTGACCTCTGCGCTAATTCCATCATATTCTCTATCTGCAATCTTTGCAAACTTTGAGTCAATGTCCGAGGAAGCGTCGAAGACAGCAGCGCTCGCGCTCATCGCGTTCGCTGTATATATCTTGAGTCAAGGTAGATTTGAAAGGGAGAAATGTGTACCAGCTATTTCTCCAGTTACCTTAAGCCCTGCCGTCTCGCGCAAGGCTTTCGCCAGTTTCTTCTGCAATACAACGATTGCGCCTGCCGCTTCGCAATAATCATTTAAAATGTTGAGTAGAGTTTCCAAAGATTTGCAAGATTTGTGAACGTCGGATCTTTCAGCTAACTGAACAGATGCACCGTTCGCGGCCATGGTGCTCTCTGCCAGGTGTCTAGATAGTAGACAGTACCTGGCAGGATTGTAGCAGGACGACGATGAGAGCTTGAATGATTGGGGAATGTGTCGTGCCTGGATAAGGAAATAAAGTCACACGATGCCGATCGCGTCTTCTTGTGTATACAAAGTGCAAGGATCTATACGTCCTCACTCAAGCTAAGCGTTCGCCATGAAATCATGAGGTTCTTCCACTCGCCAAGCTATCGTCCGTCATTGGTTCCCTCTGACCATTGTAATTATCCCATCGCTTCTTCAAGGGTGAGTAGCTCCGCAGGGATGGTGGGAAGTTTGAAGACCATGCCAATCTCACGTTATAGGGCGTTTTATAAATGCAGCAGCTGCCTTTCATACAGTAACACTTCCGAGCGTAGTTTGTCTATTTCGTTCAAAGCGCCAGCCGGCCAGGCCAAACTAGGCCCTCGAGTCGCAGGACCTCCGATTACCGCCAAGTTTCAACTTTCCGCTTCAAGTTACATTAGCACATATCTCCGATGTCCGTGTCCCCAGGCCTAGATACTATTACTATGGCAAGGCTCTTCCTCGACGAAATGTTCACGAGCTGACAGGTCTTCTCGTAGGAGAGTCCTGAACTCAACAGGTAATTGCGATTTTCCGCGACCTACTATACAGCTCGACAGATAGGGATGGATGGACCTGGGTCCAGCGAGACTGGACGGGGCAACAGGGCCGAATAAGCGGGCGACGCCGGGTTTGATTTCCACGTGACATCTTACCCGTGGGAGTGGTGATTATCTGATAAGACCCTTGCGCTCCAAGTATGGTCTGCATCGTTGTTCCATCAACCAGTCCCGAAGAACAGCTAATTTTTGTCTGCTTCCACCATTCCACCTGTACAAAATACACGCTCACCCCTCACACCACCCATAGAGAATCTCCATCTCTAGCGACCAATTACGCCAACATTCCACTCCAGGACCTCGCTGAGACCATGCGCACACCACTGCCAGACAGCTTTCACAACTCACAGGAACAACAGGCTCTGCTGCCCGGGCCAAACCAGAGCATAGGGCGCCGCGAGACGAGGCAGGCCTTGATCCCAAGGTTCACACGCTGGAATGCCCACCCTTTTTGGTATGCTGCACACTTTTCGATGCTATCCTACGTTCTAACGAACTCATTTAATAGGCTTGTTCCCATCGTTCTTGTGGTCTCTATGTCGGTAAGTGACTCTGCGCATCTCCTGTAAACCACTCTTAATCCGTATAGTAGAGGGGTGTCACTATGTCTCCTCGTATACAAGTATACAAAGCTATAGCCTGCCGAACGTTGAACCGGGCGGAAGAAACTCCCGGTCTTCAGTTTATATCATCTGCTGCTGTTGATTGCACAGGACCTGAAGTTCAGGCGCGAGCAGCAAAGATTCAAGCTTGTATGTTTCCCCTTGTCACACTGAGGCCGATCCTACTCACAAGGAGTCATAGCTGTGGTGACAGTAATGAGTGTTTTGAGCGCCATCACGACGGGGTTCTGGAGCCGTCTCGGGGATGATTACGGGCGCAAACCCATTCTTGTTCTGTTCATCATTGGCGCTCTCGCAATGTGAGTTGCTCACAACGTCACCTGCTGTGATTCTCACCTTTCTTTCAGGGAGTTTTTCTACGTGCTGGTGATGAATCCCGCGTCAATATTTGGTCGTTATGGCGAGCAGTTCATTTTGGTCGGTCCTGTTTTGGAAGGCTTTGTTGGCGCAATCTCATCTTTTAATGGGATCGTACACGCGTAAGACACAGTCATACAATTCATCTCTCTTACTTACCTTATTACAGATACACCGCAGACTGCACAAAGCCTGGTTCTAGGTATGCTCTGCCGCGTACCTTTCGTTTCTTATCAATCTGACAAGAGTAGGTCCAAGATATTTTCTACGGTTCAAGCCATTGTCTTCATTGGATTGGCGTCAGGCCCTTGGGTAATATAGATATATCTCTTTCATAAGGTTACAATCTCATATTTTACAGTTTAGTGGCTTTGTCCTACCGAAAACTGCGGACATCCGCGAGTTCTTCTACCTCAGCATGACGCTACTGGTCATAACATTTGTGTATCTCATTTTCATCTGTCCAGAGTCTCGTGAACCATCTGCTCAAGCTCCGAGGACCTCATCTGGCGACAGTGCTACGTTTAAGTCAAACCCTCTCCTCGTCATTCGCCGATATACATACAAATTTATCGCGGCCGTAATGCTGCCCATATCAATGTTCGCCCCTCGTTCGATTCCTGGCAAGCCAAACAAAACAAACTATAATATTACTTTGATGGGATTGGGTCTTTTCCTTTACATTGTCTCCACGGTATGTTATGACTATTTTCCATAACATGCACCTGCGTCTGACTTTTCTCTTTCGTCAGGGGGTGTATAGTAGCAAATATTTATATGCTCAACATGTCTATGATTGGACAGCCACGCAGGTATGTCATATCTGCCTCAAAATGTATAAACCTCATATTTCTCATACAGTTGGGATACTACATGTCCCTCCTATGGGTTACAAGAGCGCTCAACCTATTGGTTCTCCTGCCTGGTAAGCTACGACAAAACTTTATGTATCCTGGCTCTTATCAAAAGCATCAGTTATGGTCTCCTATTTCAAACCGCACTTGGAAGCCGGCGCAACCACACCCGAAAGTATGGCATCAGAGATGCGGTTTGACAAGAATCTTGCTCGATGTTCTTTAGCGGTGGATGGTATCGCAGACGCCTTGGTTGCAATTGCACCAACCTCATCTCAGCCCACCTACCTTGCACTCTCGTGCCTGTCCTCCCTCACCTCGGGTGGAAACCCATCACTGCATTCCCTTGGCGCGGTTTGTCTTCATGCGAGTGGTCGGGGATCTGAGATTGGCGCTTTTTTCGGTGGAATCGCCGTCCTCTCCGCTGTTGGACATATTATATCAGTAAGCGACCTTCTTACCTGGGGACCAGCGACTGTTCTGAACTTCGACTCAGCCATACATCTTTGCTTTCTTGTATGCCTCAACCGTCGCCTATTTCCCAAAGTCGATTTTCTGTCTCGCGGCAATACTCTTGGGAAGTGGAGTTTTCCTCTTGAGCGCCATAAAAGCCGAACCGGAATATATTGGATCGCACAATTACTCTACACTCGATGATGTCGAAGATGATAATGAAGAGTAACAAGAGCATCGCTGAACGACCTGACTGGAGAACTTCCGAAGTTCCTAAAATACTTTACGATTGGGTTCGAACATGTTGATACCCCTCCTATTAGTCACCTCGTAGACTATTATGATCATTACGTTTTATTGTGTATAATACCTGGGTCACAACTATTTAAACTTAGTTGCTCAGCAAAATTATGAAGTAACGAGTGGTTTAGCTGCGGTATATACCGGAGATTTCGAATATTTACCAAACGGACCTCAATATTTTCCTGTGTGGAGTACAATTCGGCTAAGGTTTGTGGTGCCGAACGTGTACGTTTATGGCAATCGATTTAGCCGTGACCGGCAGATAAGTTAGAGGCGACTGCCTGTCAGAAGCATACACAATGGTCAGCTTGGCATATCTACTGGCCACGATAGTCCTTGCAGCTGCTGAGAGCCCACTACCGCTTGACCTCCATTCCACCTGTGCACCCGCCATTGCTGACGATGGTGATCTGTGTCGTTACCTGGAGTTTTTAACCATAGTCGATGAGGCTCTTGTAGACACGATCTTTGTGCTGCTCAGAAGACATGTTGAGCTATATATCGGAGAAGTTACACACCTTATAAACTGGAGAACGGCCGTGAGGTGGAGCGGGTGGAGTACTTCGAAACGTGACTTTTTTCTCCCAATATTTTCTCACCGGATCTCAGTATAAACAAACGTCATATATACTGCAGCTAAACCACTCTACTATCGAACATCCCCGAGACTTGCCACCAACGCGTGATAACTATGTCAGTCACGTGGCGGGAACATCATCTCCAGGTTTTTGACGAAAATTCCAAACAGTGACACGGGCGAACCGGGCTGCCGCCAGCGTGAGCCGCGCACCATACACAACAGCTTGCCAGCAATACAACAAAATGTCGAACCTCAAGGCTTATCTCGCTGAGAAGTACATGTCTGGTCCAAAGGCGGACGCTATTCTTGCTAAATCCGGCCCTCAAAAGAAAAAGAAAAGAAAGATAATCCAAGCAACGCCAGTATCCTCTGGTGCGGTCATTCGTGACGATGACGGAGGTTGGGGTGCTGAAGAGAAAGAAGAGGAAGACGATACTTCGGAAGCAGTTGTTGCTAGTGACAGGGGCTTCAAAAAACGGAGAGTGGACCGTGCAGAGGAAGGGTCTGGATGGGCGACTTTGCGGGAAGGGGTCAAACAAGAGAGCCCACCACCTGCCGAAGACGAACAACCTGTAGTTGTTGATGATACTGCCCCACAGAAACCTTTCACAGGTGGACTGATGTCTGCGAGCCAACTCCGGAAAGCGTTGCCGCAGGCGCAGGTTAACGCCACTGCGAGCACGACCGAGGATGAATTATCCCGTGCTCAAGAGACTGTTTACCGTGATGCGACAGGTAGAAAGATTGATACGAAAGCCGCCAGAGCGGAAGCTGCGCGCTTGAAGCGTGAGCGGGAAGAGAAAGAGGCGCAGAAAATGGAATGGGGTAAAGGTCTCGTGCAAAAAGAGGAACAAGAGAAACGAAGACTTGAGTTGGAAAAACAAAAGGGGCAGTCTTTTGCCCGATATGCCGACGATGCAGACCTAAATGAAGGGTTGAAGGCAAAGGAGCTATGGAACGATCCAGCAGCTGCATTCTTAACTGCAAGTACTCACTCTGGCTCATTATCTGGGCTGATATGTATTGACTTTTAAATAGAAGAAGAAAGCGAGAGGTCCACGGAAACCTCAGTACACTGGACCCCCGCCCCCTCCGAACAGATTTGGCATTAAACCTGGCTATAGGTGGGATGGTGTTGGTAAGTTACCAACTCCGTCCATCTTCTCTGGACCCCCATATATTTATCTTTAACAGATAGAGGCAATGGATTTGAGAAAAAGCTCTTCCAGAGCAAAAACGAGAAGAAGAGAAGAGGCCTGGAGAGTTACCAATGGAGTGCAGAAGATATGTAATCTGACATTGGTATATGTCCACCCCATATGCGGGCTCGTTCGAGTAACCTTTCTCCTCTCGCTCCAAGGATGCAACACTTATTATATCTCAGTCTACTAGGTGGTCCTTATTTATATTTGGCCTGATACGACCCAGTCACATGACTGTAGATATACCCTCCAGGTGATTACCTGGCTCTGTTCTCATCAGAGTGTATATACAGGACGGGCTATATTGATAGTCCTCATTCTCAGTCAACAGTGACGTGGGAGCCCGCCGCGAGGCCGCATAGTTCAAAACACCATCATCGCCATTAGGGCGGAGTCAGGATGTAGTGATGAACTATTGAACCATTATTGAACCACAATCCTGTTCTGCGTTTGTTATAAACGAATCATCACACGACCGGAATATCGCGATTGCCAATCGGGACGCACGTTTGCCCAATGATGTCTAGATACAGCCCGGCCAACCTCGATAATACCTGTTAATCCAACTCCCGACGCTCATTCCAAAAATCAGGATTGTCAGCATCCTAAGTTGTTGCGGCATTGTTTAGTTTCAAGTCAGTTCCGCACTTTTCTAACTTCGTTTAGAGGCGCATGCGTAAATGCATCGTCACGAACGTGCTTTCCGACCCCATGCTGTTTCACGAAGCCTCAAACGACGTTTAAGATGCCATCGGGTCTTGCTAGTGATTGGTTTTAGTTTGGTGTGCTCCGACTCCCTTTCCTTTATAAATCTCGGCTTCATATCGACATGAGGTGATACTTCCCCACATCATCTCACTAAAGATGTTAAGTACCGCCGCCACTCTTCTTATAGGTGCTTGCACTCTGAGCCAAGTTACGGCACAGACCTTTCAACGTTTTGGAGGTTGCCCAAAACTTGGTTGCGTCTTCCCCCCTGATCACACGGACTTTCTTTCTGGGCAGTTCTTCGACATCCGAGTAGAGGTGCACGCTCCTGTCAACGGGAGTGAAGCAGCTCATGGTGGCGTCGCCGATGAGAAGTTTACTTTCTGCATCCAACATGGCAGGGGTGAATGTCAGAGTGCAACAAGGTTCTTCTCTATGGACGAACCCATGCTTGAGAAATGGACGTTTTCGTGCGTATCTCTCCCGATTCCTGGGACTGTGATATCTAAGGTGGTCAAGTTCAGATATTTCGAGGACTTGTTTGCAAAGGACGCTGGCGCCCCATCTGTCGTCAATGTGGCCTCTAAAGCATACCGTGGGGTGTGTTGTGTGTCATCCTACATTCCATTTTGGATCCTTATATCATTAACCACAGCTCACTCTCGTCACACCAGGGGAATATACTGCTAGGCTGAAGTACTTTGGTAGAAGTGAAACGGTCGCAAACTGGATTGTCAGGGAACCCGCCACGAAACGGAAGGCAAAAAATGTGCTGTTCTTCATTGGAGATGGTAAATCGCATGATATCGCAATGTAAAGTTGCCATCTAAAATGTTGTGTCGTCAGGGATGACGCAGGCTATGATCACTGCTGCCCGCTTGATTGCCCACAAATCTATCAATGGTCGCTACCAGACTCTTATGCAGATGGACCAAATGGACAATCTTGGCCAGTGAGTTGTTGCATGTTATGAGTATAAGAGCTTAAACAATGTTCGCCGTAGTCAAATGACCCATTCCCTTGATTCCTTTATCACCGACTCAGCCAACTCAGCAACAGCATTATACACCGGCAAGAAGGCTTCTGTAAGCGCGCTGAATGTTTATGCGGACAGCGTGAGTTCGGTTTTATAACGAAGCTGAAAGAGACTATTCATGACGTCCACCATCATTTGCTAGTCTACGAATTCGTTTGATGATCCCAAGATTGAAACTATTGCCGAGATGTTCCGCAGGCGTATTGGGGGTCCAATTGGGATGGTTTCAACTGCGGTCATTGCTGATGCGACGCCTGGTAAGTCTGCCACTTAGTGTTCTGTAACACGACCTTATAGAGTTGAAAGCTGCTCTGTGTGCCCATACCCGTGATCGTACGTAATCTCTAAAGTTGTAGTTAGGCCCTTCCTTGTCCAATGCGCCCTCAGGTGACCGATTCCCCGAAATCATCGCGGAATATTTAAACAATGCTGTTGCCGTCAATTCGACTTTCGCCTGGCCCACAGGCTGTTCAGGTCCTGATGTTGTCTTTGGGTGTGTGCCTTTCGTATCCTTGCATTTAAGTGCCGTATTGACCCGGCAATAGTGGCGGGGCAGAGAATTTTATAGCCGGACCTTCCTCCCTAAATGGCACAGATTTTTATGCAGCCTACCGGGCTAAAGGTTATAATGTCGTTTGGAACAATACTGCACTCAAAGCTGTCGGAAACGACAAGAAGGTCCTCGGAATCTTCTCGAGTACGTACCCTGCTTTTCGATGGCCTCACAGTTTAATATTTTTTTTTTCAGAATCAAATATGTGGGTATTTTAGGTAAACTATTACAGTTGGTCGTCTTGACATTATCTCAGGGCCAAGTGGGTCGACCGTAACGTGTTCCCCCAGAATCTCCGTGGCCTCAAGAACTCGCCCAGCGGTGATGGAACAGATGCGATTGATCAACCTGGGCTGAAAGAAATGACTATCAAAGCTATCGATGTACTCCAACAGCGCCAAAAGCAAAAGAAAACCGGCTGGTTTATGATGTTTGTCATGATCGTATCATGTATTTTTGTACTTAAGGTGGTATCATATAGGTCCGAGGCGGCTAGCATTGACAAGGTAATGTTTTCACTTACCCCAAGGTTCTCTGTCTCACCTACCACGTAGATGATGCATGTCCTTGATTATGATCGCGCTCTCGGTGAACTGCTTGAACTTGATGACACCATCCGTGCTTCTATTGAGCGTAGGTCCAACCTCATCCACCCACCAGTAGTATTGACAGCTTCCATTTTGGTTTAAAGACCTGAAGAAGGTTGGAGAGTATGAAAACACCTTGATTGTCACTACTGCGGACCATGGCCATGGATTTGTTCGTACTTTCCTTCTCACCACAGTTTCGGCTTCTAACCTGGTCATACAGGACGTTTTTGGCGGTGTAGATACACAATATCTTGTCGCCCAAACCACAGATATCGCGAAGCGCAGTGCTGGTATGTGGAATCTTAATTGATTAGAAGGTTTTTTTTTAACGATTGTCCAAATAGTCGGTGTTTATCAGAATTCTGGGCTCAGTGGCTACACTGTCGCAGAAGGATCACCCCCAAACAACAATACTGTTATATTTGGGAGTCAAGGACCTAATTTCCCAGTTCAATGGGCCCCACGTTATACCTATGCCGTGAGCTGCCAAATGTTCCCCATCTGTGTCAATGTTAACATTGAACCTTAGGCTGGCTTTGGCGCCAATCCTGACCAGTGCGTAGATAGAATCGTGTACTATTTCTTGCACTCACCATTCTGCTCCTCCAAGTCGGGAGGACTATGCTATCAATCGAGCAGGACCACGTCTTCCCGCAACTCTTGGAGATGATGGTAAATTCAGAGTAAACCCTCAGGACCAACCTGCCGGTTCGTTTATAAACTGTTTCTCCATACTTTTACTAATTTGTCTTCGCCAGGTTTCGTTGTTGGTGAGTGTTATCATATCCATTTACCAATTTCAGGCTTTGACTTGGTTCCAACCAGATGGAACGATCCCAGGCAACCAACCTCAAGGCGTGCATTCACTCACAGGTAAGCTTATCAGTAATACATATTTTTTTTCCTGATCTTGGATTCCAGATGTGTCTGTGTTCGCCAACGGACCTGGGTCCGAGGCGTTCAGGGGCGTTTGTGAGTGTTGTGGTTTTTTCTCGTTTATCAGGTTGCTTATGTGGAGTCGCGTAGACAACAACATCGATATTTTCTTCAAAATCGCTGATGCTTTGGCATTGGGATCGTCCAGGCATCAGAATGGAGAATAATAATAAATACAATAGCGTAGATCGCAAATGGCCCCTTGGAGTTTGGAATACAATACAAAACGTGAGAAGGGTGGCATTGTTTGGAATGCGACAACAATGCGGAATCTTGTGTCGGGCTGGGATCCAAACAAGCATCAACACCTCGCGCGTGGAACGCCTTGTTCAATTCAAAGTACATGCAGTTACTCTGCCACTACCAACGCAATCTCTCCACGAATTGATCCACGTTTTTACCACACCTCACTTCCACTCCTGACCGCTATACCGTGCTTTCAGGCTCATTTTAATAAGCTTGCACACGTTACATGTCATTTTCGAGCACACCTCTCGGTCAAGGCAGGCGTCTCGATCATAGTACTTTCTTAAACAAGCCTCCATCGAACGGAAACCGACCACCCAGTCCACAGCGCTTGATTCCAACATCTTACTCATACGGGTTCGTATCGCTACTTCTTCACAATCTTGTTTCTGACTTCCGCTCAGCGCCCCAACCGCTGCATCGCGATCGCCCCCAAAGCCGACATCTCCAAGTCGCGACAGAACTAACTCATTCGCAGAAGAAGACGATCAGAACGAACCCGCACTCGCACGTTTTGCTCGACTGAAGCAACGGGAACAACTCACACTCGCATCTCGTCCAGGTGGACCTAAGATAATCACCTCACCCCCCAAACCAGAACGGTGGAGTGTAAAGGATACTTCTGTTAATATTGCAACTGCATTCACCCAGGCTGCAACCGACATGCAACCTGCCCATAACCCCAACAGCGCATGGGCATCTGGCTCATCGCGACCGAACCCAGCTGTACCACGGAGTACATCCGTTGAGTACGAAAGGGAAGCTCAAGCTACCATCGCTCGACGGCTTCCTGCCCCTCCATCAAGGCATGCTCCCCCGCGGTCAACAACTGGCCGTAGACCGCTCACAAAGTCTTCTTCTGCCCGGCATGTGTCTGATTCAGAAGGAGAGGTTGAGCGACCAGCCGTCAATGGAAGAGGAAAGAGTCCGTTCGAGGATGTTTATGATTCCGCGAAACGGGTGCTGGCCCCCGTTTCATTCTACCTACAACAGAAGCTACAGGTCCCTGGTGAGATCTCTTTGGAAGGATCCTCTACTACCACTGCCCATGGCAAAGAAACGAGCTATGACTACACTGCAGAGGAGCAGGAATATCAGGCCTCCCAATCGCGCAACGCGAAGAATCAGTCGCACAGACGAGGCAGGATATCCATAGATAATAAGGCATACAAACCCCCCGTGTCCGATCCAGAGAGCTCAGAAGACGATTCCGACGGGGATGATAAGACGAAGAAGAGAAGAAAGAAAAAGAAAAAGGATTCTGCCGGTCTATTCAATCAACTGCCTGTCATTACACATGACAAAAAGAGAAAGAAGAAGAGTAGAGGGAGCAAACAGAATAATGAGGAGGAAGATGATGAAAGTGGCAGCGAAGAGAATACCGATAGGGTAAAATTTCCCTTCTTCCAATATACAGGATCATCCTGAATTTTGCTTATAATTCAGCAATCCATCCAACAGCGCGCGTCAATACCGCGGAATTCTGCGCCACCTCCACCATCTCGATATTCTGTACCGCGAGGATCTGTACCCCCCGAACATACAGACTATCACGAAACTGAGACATCAATGGACGTTGAGCAGGGCCTCAATTCCATACCTGAGGTCAATGAAGACGACCTTAACCAGGACACGCCAGATACGTCTTACGAACAACACCACGTACAGAAGCCCCGCCGACGGTCCGTTTCCCGACCTCCACCTTCATCCCGCATTGGTGGGCCCATTGGCAGCGTGGTGTACTTTATTACCCGGGCATTCAGATTCATCATATACACCTTCGTCCAATGCCTTGTTACCACTTTGTACACCATGGGACGAGTCTTGGGCACCATTGCCAGTACCGTTTGGGTACGACCTGTTGAATGGGCATCTGGCGCAAGCCCGGGCGCTCGACTTCTATGGACACTTGCGAAATACGCGGCAATTGCGGCTGTTATTCTTGGAACATACCATGTCCTACAGGAACCGTTAATGCAATATATCCCAAGGCTGATGCCCCAACCAGGGTATCGTCCTCCTAGTGTTCCGGCCAGCAACATTGCGGAGCTCGCGATGAGGTTACAGCGAATTGAAAATGCACTGGCAAGCATGTCTGGGGAATCAGAAAAAGCTCGAGCGAGAGGCGATAACGAAGCAAAGTCACGGCTGGAGCTAGCGAGTAGGATTGGGACTTTAGAGGGTCGAGTTGCGGCCGAGAACAGGAAGGCCTCAGATGCAGAAATGCAATTCAGGAATCTTGCGAAAGACGGTTTGAAGACTGTTCGCCAGGAGATCGAGGCGTTGCAGGCGCAGGTACAGATACAGCAGCAACAACAACAGCAACAGCAACACCAAGGGAAGAGTGAGGAAGGTGGAAACGATGAAGAAGCGAGAGCCAGGTTGAATGCCCTTGAGGAGCGAGTGGGAACTGTGGAAGGCGGCGTGAAGGACGCGATTGAGCTGGGCAAGAAGGTTTCAACGGGGGGAGTCACCAGTGCGGGAGCTGCTTGGTGGCACAAACTTGCATCCGGTAGCGCGTCCAAGTCGGGACTCACCATCAAATCGAGCGATGGCCAAGACGTCACCGTTCTCATTGACGAACTTGTTACTGCTGCTGTAACAAGGCACGGCAAGGACGGAATTGCCCGACCCGATTTTGCGCTCCATTCTGGTGGGGCGAGCATTATTCCGTCTCTTACAAGCCCGACACTAGAGATAGGCCCCACAAGTTTACACAAGCAACTAATAGGACTGATGACGGGAAGCGGATACGCTATTGGAAGACCACCAATCACCGCATTACATCACGAGCTACATAACGGACACTGCTGGCCATTCAGTGGAACGCAGGGACAGTTGGGTGTGAAGCTTGCAGCGCCGATATATATCTCGGACGTGTCGATTGACCATGTGTCGCCAGAGGAGGCATTTGACATGCGGAACAGTGCACCAAGGGAGATGGAACTCTGGGGGATGGTGGAAGGGAAGGACAACGTCGCCAAGGTGAACGAGTGGATGGCTGAGAAAGCGAAGAGGCGAGAGGCAGCGATCGAGAATGGGGAGGAAGTGGAGGCAGAAGAGGAGTACTCCAATACAGTGTTGAAGTCACCCCAATACGTCCGAGTTGCCAACTTCAGCTACAACGTCAACGCGCCGAAACATATACAGACGTTCCCAGTGTCACAAGAGATCCAGGATCTCGGCGTGGATTTTGGGATTGTAGTGCTCAGGATCAAGAACAACTGGGGCAAGGACGAGTTTACATGTTTGTACCGGATGCGAGTGCATGGACAGAGGTTGGAAGCGCCGGCGCTGCCCTACCCGGAAGAACCGTCATGAGCCAGAAAACAACACTCTTTATATTCCAATTCTTAATTCTTTCTTTTTATTGTTTTATTTCCTTTCCTTCTATCCACACTCACTTTTTTTATTCCATCTCTATGTCAGGTTTTCCAGGGTTACTACTATATGCATCTCACTGCTGAATCTGCTTTATTATTCCATTTTCCATCGGTTTCTTTGATCACTCTCTTTATCCGTTGTGTCATACTAAATTGTTACATAAATAATACTGCCACGATTTAGAAGAATTGAAACAATTTGAAACCAGTGTCCGAGACCCTTCTGCAGTATACCGAAAGACGAAAGATCCTTTCACAAGTCGGCGAACTGGTCAGTGGCCTGTGGGCTCGGGGCGTCCGAATTTTTCCTTAACATACAGGAGTACTAGGACGTACCTCGACCAGGAGCTTGGAGATGCCAGGCTCTCGTGACGAATGCCCTGCATCAGGAACGACGTGCAGGGTGAGTTCTGGGAATACCTGCTCGTGTATAAGTACAGAGGTTATGACTTGGGCAGGCTAAAGGGAAGGACATACCTTCTTGAGAGCATATGCGGTCGTAGCCTGCATAGCGCATAAGTCTATTACTGTCCATGTATAAAGGAGCAGGACATACGGGGCAGATCACGTCATATCTCCCTTGCACGACAATAGTTGGAATATGACGGCTGCAATATCGATTGTTTTAGCATCGTATGTCTGCGCCATGGGTGTCGGCCTCACATTTTATCAATCTCTTGTATATCCAATAATTGGCCATCCCGCATGAAACCCTATGGCACTGCGGTTTCAACGGAGGGGAATAATAACTGGGAATTTAGAAAATTGCAGACATCATTGACAAAGTAGTGGTTCTCGATCCTCGCAAATGCGCTAAAGATACTGGTGGTTAGGAGAAGCGTAAGCCAGATGTCACCTTGTGATGGACTTACTTTGCAAATTCACTGTCGTCGGCGTGGGCAATATGAGCCGGGTCTACATAAAGCCTTGATGTGCTCATTCTAAATGACAAAGGATTGATACATGAAGCGCGACAGTCAAGAAAGGTACGTACTCCCATTTAGACCATGCTTTCGCAGCAGCGATCCTAGTCTGGTCGTCGACAGAGTTGAGCTGTGCGTGATAGGCAAGCATGAGATCGTGACGCTCTGCTTCCGGGATCGGCGCGATGTACTCTTCCCTACAGACAAATTGGGGTCGACGTATGTTTAGAAAAGAAATGATGGTGTGCTACCATGCTTCCGGGAACAAATGAGAGGTGCCTTCTTGATAGAAGAACTTGAGCTCGCTTGGGTATATTTAGTGGGTGGCGAGGTGGAAGAAAGGACACCTTTTTTTTTACCTCTTCCTGAGAGTAAATATCCCCCTGGAGGCGAAAAATTCATGATGTACACGTGGAGGGTACGGACGGGACATGAACGAACTAACCTTAAAACCAAACTTTTCACGCGATCAGGATGGGCCTATGACATCGTCAATAAATGGCTTGACAGTTTGGCAATAGATTCACTTGGGCGTAAGCTAGGGAAAGAGTCGAACCCTGACATGACGGATGATTAGAGCGCGTCGTCAGACGGTCAAGTCGGGACTGACCCACGATCCTCCGAACACATGCCATTTCTCGACCTCAAGAAGATTTCGGAGCTTCTCAATATCTTTCACCAGGTCCCAGGTAGTGTTCTCATCTATACAAGCGCTCCTGTGATGGGAAAAGCGATAAATTATCGGACTTGAGCGTATGCTAAATCCACCCACGGTGTTGACTTTCCAGCACCCCTTTGATCGAAAAGGATAATCTAGGGTTCGGAGATTGGTTCAGCTTACATTAAGACGTGAATGGGGCGACCTTGTATTTGTGTGGGTCAAAGAAACTACGATCAGTGGGATCGGTGCCTCCTCCTGGTCCACCTTTCATGCGTGGCTCAGAGAAGGATCATCATCACTGAAATGGTGATGGGCTCACCATGTAAAAAGACGACTGAAAACAGAATTAGAAATGGAGATCGAAAGCAAGCGTAAGGGCATACCTGGAGATCCGTCCTTGTTTCCAGAAATTTCATAGCTATCGGAGACGTATAATTTTATGTCGGAAAAGAAACCTAATTAGCCCGCTTACTGAAGGGTATGGACGTTGGACACCTTGAGGGTTCCTGTGTGGTATGGCTCGATGGGAGGATACATGTTGGAATGATGATTGAGTATGGGGGTTATCCGGATATACCTGCAAGTAAAGGGAGAGGGAGTGTGTGGGAGTGGACGAGGTAGACGGGGAAACGGAAAACGCCAAGGACCGAGTCGAGCAACTCTTTGAGCCGCGTAAATGGCCAACATCGCCTAATCAGTCCAATGACGTCGTTTTTGAGAGCGATATAAAATATTCGATAAATACCTGCAGTCGACAATGTCACTGTCGTCCGCAAACACAATTTACTCAACCCTGATCATCGTTACCCACGTTGTGAACGTTTTATTTTCCATCACCAAGCATACTAGCTGATTACACCGAATTTCATTCGTCTCTCACCCATTCCTACGAACCGCCTCCGTCTCATACATACGGTAAACGGCCCGGTGCTCGTATACTTCGCCTCCGTGGGCGGCGTTCAACGAAGGAGTCAAAATTTGTTGTAATGAATCCAATCAACGTGATCGGGTCCCTTGATTGGCCAGCGGAATAAAAAAAATGAGGAAACCACAACCTCCAAGTCGGTTCATATTTAATGCTTAGCGCCCCCTCTCTCCCCAGCCATTCTCACCATGTCTGAAAAAATCTACCTCCCCGCCACCCCTCCTGCTTCCATTGTCGAGGCTGATCCTCGCGCTACCCTCTCTGATGCCGAGCGCGAGATGTACACTGCTGTCCTTGAACACTTCTCTGCTCCAACATATACCCTTCCAGGGGTCGAGAAGGGCGAGCTCTCTGAGGAAGAAAAGTTCTGGTTGTCTTATGAATGCCTCCTCCGATACCTGCGCGCCGTCAAGTGGAAAACATCCACCGCTGCAATTGAACGGCTCGAGACAACGTTGAAATGGAGAAGGGACTATGGCCTCTACGACCTCGTCACGGCCAGTCATGTCGAACCGGAGGTTAGGCCCGTGTCCCTGATATGATGTACCCCTGCTGAATACATATACTTAGGCTGTAACTGGGAAGGAGATCTTGTTCGGATTCGACGTAAAGAACAGACCAGGCTTCTATATGTTCCCCAGCCGTCAAAACACAGACGAACCCACACGTCAGATCCAATTCGCAGTATGGATGTTGGAACGCTGTATAGATCTCATGGGCCCAGGAGTCGAGTAAGTCGTAAATCTACCCACCTCATACAAACCACTCATTGACTATAGGACGATCGACCTTCTCATCAACTACGGTGACAAGTCCAAAGGTGGTCCCGCTTTCAGCGTTGCACGAACCGTGTTGGGCATCCTCCAAGACCACTATCCCGAACGGCTCGGCCTTGCACTCATCATTAATGTCCCTTTTTTGCTCAATGCCTTTTATAAACTCATCAATCCCTTCATCGACCCCGTTTCGCGCGAAAAGATGCGGTTCAACCCACAAGTCGTGAAGGACAATATCTTCACGCCAGAGATGGTGATGGCAGATGCATGGGGCGGGTCAAGCGAGTTCGAGTATGTACACGATAAGTACTGGCCCGCATTGGTGGAGATGTGTGAATCGAGAAAGGAAGCCTGGATGGTGAAGTGGAGGGAAGCGGGTGGAAATGTGGGCGTAAAAGAGTGGGAGTATAAGTGCGGGGACGAGTTGACGACAAAGTCCACAGAGATGAATGAGAAGGTGGTGGAGGATGCAGTGACGGTTGAAGCGGTCTCGTCGGAAGCCGTTGCTAATTAATAACTCATACCCCTTACAGATATACCATCGCTATAATCTATTTCTCGTCCGATGTCTTCCATGATTTTATACAGGAACTTAGTTGAATTTTATCATCCGGATACATATCTTCTCCTTGGGTTTGGAAGTTTGGAATTGGATATTATGGACAAATCTCGGCAAGTGACGAATAGAACATGAGTTCGCACATCAACCAGAAGCGACCACACTCCTTTCGGAACGCGTCAAGTTTTCTCTGGGGACGCGTTGAAACAACTCTACAAGATGACTCCATATAGAACAAATTTCTCTGCGTTCTGAACCACTTCACTCTGGATACAAAACTTGATGCAAATCCGGAATTGATTATACCTATCTGTGGAGCAGTGCCCTCAGCAATCTCCTCCCCCGTGGAAGTAAATTAGGCCTACATGGTTCTGCACCGCCGGACTTGAAACAATCTAAAATCGGACTCGCGACCGGCCCCTTTTCTCGTTGCATCTCGTCTTTGGGAAAGCCTTGATTGGGTTTTCTAGACTAACAGACGAATATCGGAAGCAGTAGACATCCCCCCCTATTGCATGCTTAAAAAAGACGTCCCCCCCCCCCGATGCTTCTTTATCGAATCCACATTCGCAGCCACTCGTTATTATTACATTCTCTCAAGTCCTTTCTCTTTACGATGTCTTCGAACACTGTTGTTTTGTTTCCATCTCTCCCCAAGGAGGACCTCACTCCTTTGGATATTGCTGCCCTGGAGCGCGCGGCCTGGCAACTCGTAAGTCTTAATATTCCATCGTTGCCCAACTGGGACATAACCTTCCCCACTCTATGTAGGAGGCCATGAATGCACTCCTAGCAGAATCATCGCTTTCCCCAGTCAAGGAGGGGAAGACACCTATGACGGTAGACTTTGCCCATCCCCGGCCCGACCCACCGAAGGTGGCGGCTAACGAGGTACTTAGTCTTCCTCTTATTCTGAACCATAATCTTATGGTGTTCATTCATATAGAGCGTCAAATATGTCCACGAGGCTTCACCCTCCAACTCGGTATGTGTTGTTTCTCCGGTCTGCGCACTGTCACTCGAGCTCACCGTCTGCTTTTCAGCCCGGAATGACCCTAGTTAATACAGAGCCCCTTTTCTTTTCAGCTGCCAAGAAGTCCGGTTATGCTCATGGTCGTGTCGAAAGCATGGCCTCGGCCTACACATTTGATGATAATACCTTTGGCGCCTCCCCAAGTGCGACCTCGGAAGCTACCTCGGAGGTTTGACTCCCACCATGACGTTTTTGTATGATTCATTTAGCTTTGGATACAGGCGTCTTGCTTCGAGGAGGTATACCGGGCCTTCCTTGCTCCCATCCGTACCCCACTCGCTCCCAAAGATACAAATGCCCCCTCGCCAATACGTAAATTGCCGTCGCACATCTCCAAGGTGGGGGGGCACAATGTTAATAAAAAGGAGAATCAGACCCAGCACCACAACCTTTCTCGCCGCAAGGCTATTCGCTACCCCATGGGTGTCCGCCCAACCAAGGCCATTCCCATCACAACGGTTGCGGCGTTTCGTTCCAGGCCATGTGTCACTCAGTCCCCACCTCCCAAGGTCTCGGCTGTTCTCCCAAGCTTCTCCGATCGAGTCAATTACCAAGATTTTGCCTTCCGACATCTCTTAGGTTCTGGCTCACAAGGGCGAGTGTACCTAGCCAAATATCACAGAGACTCACAGTCTCCTCTATTAGCTATCAAAGTTCTCAAGAAGAGCACGGGACGTGACACGGAGTGTGTCATGCAGGAACACACGGTTTTGAAAAGACTCCGGGGGAGTCCCTTCATCCTCAATCTTCAGGCTGCCTTCAATGACAGTCTGAACTGGTACCTGATCACAGTACGTGTGATCTAGTATGCGTGGGATCGCTATTGACATTTCACCATCCACCCAGGATTACCACTGTGGTGGCGATCTACAAACAGCCTTGTTCAAGCAAGGTCACTTCGACGAAGACACGACCCGATTCTACGCGACTGAAATGGTTATCTTCTGCCCTCTTTCTTTCTTGATGGTAGTCAGAAGCTAACGGGTTTACACAGATCTTAGCATTGAAGTTTCTTCACAGCAGTGGTATCATCCATAGAGACGTGAAACTTGCAAATGTGCTATTGCGAAAGGACGGCCACATTGCGATAGCTGACTATGGACTTGTATATGACTTCAATGACAGTAAAGACCACGACGTCGACGTGGAAGGGAACCCCTTAGCCACCGGATGCTGCGGAACCAGAACTCACATGGCACCAGAGATTCTGGCAGATAAGTCTTACACTTACTCTGCCGACTGGTGGTCGTTTGGAATTTGCTTGTTCGCCATGTTACAGGGGGAGGTATGTGAATATATTGTTGTTTTAACCTTTTTGTTGACTACTCGATCGCCAACAGCTACCATGGAGCCCAGATAAGATCATTTGGTCAGGAACGGGACCGGCGTTTCAGCCACTCACCTTCAACTCTGACATAACCACATCTACCGAAGCATTATCTCTTATTCATGGCGTAAGCACCATCCCTACGGGCTCGAAAGTTTCTAATTCTTAAATCTCTGCATTCTCGTAAAGCTGCTACAAAAGCTTCCACAGTTTCGGATGGGAGCTTCCGACCTGCAAGAGCACAAATTCTTCACCGGAACGTAAACATCTAATTTTAATAATATGTTGAATGTCTTCTAACCTGTCCACCATCTAGCGATTGGGACAATGCCGGAAAAATGGGCCTTATGCGTAAGCGGTTGTTCGCTGCTCTGAATTTGCAACTCACCGGCTTTCCCCATCAGCCCCTTTCCTCCCTCGTGACGATGGGGAGATATTGGTTGATCAACCACTTCCGCGCTACCTAGATTTTCTCAGAGGGGCTACTGAACCATTAATTCCTGACCGCTTTCCAGGATTCTATTTCCTCTCTCCAGTCTTGGGAGGTGAAAATTCTCTTCCTGTTCCGTTTTCCATAGATCAACACAAGATGTCCGAACATGAAGCCCACCTTCCATCACTCTTGTCCCAAAACCTGGAAGTCAAGCCGGATCGCTCCGTTCGCCCATCCGAAATACCTGACGTGGGACTCACCCTTCAGCCCACAGATGAGGACAATCCCATCATCCCGGCGACCATGCAAAGCGTTTGTTTGCTGTCGGCTTCCTCGTCCAACCATGCATTCTTGGACTGTAATGTGTCGATACCCCTTGGCAGCACCGACTACCTGGCTCAAATCACAGAAGAAATTAAGAATAACAATGTCTCCTCGAAAAATAATTCGCTAGGTATCTTGGACTGGATCGTGTCGGTCGGCCGGAATCTCTTACGATCGTTCAAGCATTGTTACAAGACTGTAGCTATGGCCTAGGACGACGAACGACCCACTGACTCTTCGCCTTTTTTTGCCTTTACATTATCTTGGTCTTAACTTGGTTCTTCTGGCTACATTTAAAATTTCAAAATTGACAACTGCAAAATCTCGAAGAAGGTTTCGCAGACCAAAAACACAGCAAAAAACTTAAAACCCAGTCGTTCAATGCCATGAATGTCAGAAAACATATTCAATTCTGCAAGAAAATCGAAAGCAAAATCCAAATCAATCTGAGGGTCCAAAAAAACCAATGCTAATCACACCAGGTGTTCATTCACCTAGTTATTCAAATTTACCCGAGGAAGTTTGGAAAAGAGATAATGATGTGTAGTGCACTGGAAGACAACAGATCTAATGTTCATACTTTCTCAATCTGTTTATTCGTATTTTAATTTGAAATTTTCCATCTTGATAATTGCCCAACCAGAGGTTGGAGGTTTTGTGAGCACTAAAATGTGTCTCAAATTAATGAAGATGTTACGCTTGTATTCTATTGTGCGATGCTTGGACCTAATCTTCTGCTTGTCCAGCCGTGATCACATCATCTGTTGGGTTGTGGTAAGTTTGAGTTGGCAGTTGCCTGGAAGGACCTACCAATTTTAAGCACAGCACGAACAAGCTGTTCAGAAGGGCATCATTACACTATACCAAAGAAAAACAAGTGGAAACAAACCTGAGTCGCTAGTAAGTACTGTTGTCGTTTTGAGATCAGAGGATCATAGACAAATTGCTTCTTCATGTCTGTAAAAATCCAATAAGATGAGGAAAAACTGCACCAATAACTTCCGTACCGTTCTGTCCCCGACCATTACAATCAATCCCCAGTTTCGAGTCTCCCTCATTGATTTGCCTGCTCTTCACATCCGCCAGCGTCTCAATCGGAGATAATCCACTGTTCTCGGCGAGCGCAAGGGGAACAGCATCAAGGGCAGACGCAAACGCGCGCATAGCGTATTGCTCAATTGATGGAATCTGTGGTCACATCAGAAGCGGTGCAAGATAAACATCGACAGGCACACCTCGTCCGCAGCCTTAGAGACTGCAATGGCACAACTAATATCTGCTGCACCACCACCATACACTACGCGGTTGTCGACCACAAGATTACGAACAACACAGATTGCATCATGAAGAGCCCGCTTGGCCTCGTCAACGATCTGTGGGGTGGATCAGAGCTGAAAGGGGGTATAGGTGGCATCGAGGAGCGACTTGCCATCTTGTTGCTTCCGCGAACGAAGATTGTGACGGCCCGAGTATTGGCGCATTCTTCAATGACCAACATCTTGTCTCGTGTCGTGCCGAACGAAAGCTCACGTACGATACCAGCCTTACCAAGCTTTTCTGCCGTAAGATCTTCAAAACGGGGAACGATCCGGCCTTGAGTCGCGATTGCGATGAGCTTGAAGGGTGAAATGTGATGAGATTTGGGGGTGATCAACGCAAATAACGGCCGCGTACCTCAATCTCAGGTCCACCAACCCACCGCACAGCAGGGAGATCATTCTGCATTAACAGGTGATTGGCTTCGTCGTCGAAACCCCATTGACAGATAACCAGGTTTGCGCCAGTATCCTTGACGCGTTTGATCATGTCTGCAAACTTTTCTTTTTCGTATTCTCGGAGTTTTTTGTATTCGTCGACAGTTGTGATATCTAATTTATGCTTCGTCTTGGGGCGTGGAGGTTCAAAGGGGCAAGTTAGTATAGCAAGGCGAGCGTCCTTGACTGAATGGGGCATTTGAGGGTGGGACATGTCCTTGTCGATGAGGACTCCCTTGATTAACGTCGTGTCCGCTAAAGAGCCTCCAACTTTCCCGTCTACTTTGATCAGATCGAAGGGAACATCACGTCGTTCGAGATCAGCCACGGTCAATACAGCGTCGACAGCTATTTGAGCGAATTGCTGAAGCTCTTTGGACACGCTAAAAAATAAAGTTAAGATCACTGCGCACATAAGAAGAGAGTGATCTACATTTTGCTCCCAAGACTCGTCATCGCACTCTTAAGCAGGTTTTCGTTGCTTTCCTTGGAAAACTCGACACGATCAGATATGCGGTCCAGCTCTTCGACTGCGACTGTGCATGCACGGTCGAAACCATCGGCGATTCGAATGGGGTGTATTCCTCGGTCGAGTAAGCTCTCGCTTTGCTCCAATAGTGCACCCGCAAGAACTAGGATACTGTGAGCAAGGTAAAAATAAGTGAATTTGATTTTCATACCAACAACACCAGTGGTTCCGTCCCCGATTTCGTCGTCTTGGCTCTTCGACAGTTGGACTAGAAGTTTTGCGATTTGGTGTTCAACTTCCATCTGACCAAGAATCGTAGCACCATCGTTGGTGACCGTAATTTCACCGTCAGCAGATATCAGGATTTTGTCAAGCCCTGCAGAGAATAATGAGAACAATCTTGATGACTGATTAAGAAGATGAATAGAAACCTCGTGGTCCCAGGGACGTCCGGATAATGTTGGCGACGGTCCGTGCAGCAAGAATATGTGACTTTGGAGATCCTTCAATATGAGGTCCCCTAATAACACTTGTAAAAGAATTGACCTTGATCGCCTCCACTCCATGCAACCTCGTTTTCTTTGCTTGCTCCCGGACGATGATAAAAGGTCTCCCATACTAGGTCGAAGGTCAAGTTCTGGTATAAATCAAGAAATGTGGCATTGTGTACCTCGTCCGTAGTATATACTGCCTGCTGGGATGGATCCATACTCGATGGATAGACAATCGTTTGTACGCGTCGCGGTTAAGGAAATCAGGTGTGACCGTGCGTGACCGTGACAGCCCAATTTACAGACAGGCTCACATCAGGCTTGGACAGCATTTCATCTTTCACTCCAGTACCAGCACCTTTCTCTTACATACTCGTCAAAATACATCATGGAACATGAAATCGATGGCTGGATCGAACAACTGAGCCAATGCAAGCAGCTCTCGGAGGCTGATGTCAAAAGGCTCTGCGACAAGGTGGATAACCGCGCCACAATGCTCTTTTTCTCGTCGGTTGATCTTACGATGTATGATTTATTAGACAAGAGAGATCTTGATGGAAGAGTCCAATGTTCAGCCTGTGAGATGTCCAGTCACCGTTTGTGGTGATATACATGGTCAATTTGTGCGTGCCATTGTTATCTTCGACGGGCGACTCCTAATTGTTCCAACCATCCTTCAAATCATACGCCCATCCTTTGCGTCGATATCCTGGTGTTGTAATCCAGCATGATCTTTCTGAACTTTTCCGTATCGGCGGAAACTCGCCAGACACCAACTACCTTTTTATGGGCGATTACGTTGACCGTGGATACTACTCCGTTGAGACAGTGACGTTACTCGTTGCTCTCAAACTGCGCTATCGTGACCGGGTGACCATCCTTCGCGGGAATCACGAGTCGAGGCAGATTACACAGGTGTACGGCTTTTATGACGAGTGCCTCCGAAAATATGGAAACGCGAACGTATGGCGATTTTTCACGGACCTGTTCGACTTCCTCCCCCTCACCGCCCTAATCGACAACCAAGTATGTTCTTCTCTCCATCTGGACCCTCCTTTTTCCGGTCTTTTGGCTTTTTCTTTACCCTCTCGCCCTATTGCAAACAATACACCCATTTCAAACAATTACGCCGACGTTTACGTTACCGATTGTAACTGATTTTTCTCCATTCAGATATTTTGCTTGCACGGAGGGCTTTCCCCATCAATTGATACCCTAGATCACGTACGTTCCATCGACCGAGTACAAGAAGTACCCCATGAAGGACCTATGTGCGATCTGCTATGGTCAGACCCGGACGATCGTTGTGGCTGGGGAATATCTCCCCGAGGGGCGGGATACACCTTCGGGCAGGACATTTCAGAAGCATTCAACCATAATAATGGACTTACACTCGTTGCGCGAGCACATCAGTTGGTTATGGAGGGTGAGTGGTTGCCTTTCGCACAATAGAACTATAGGATATGTCATGACGCGTGTAACCTTTCACAGGCTACAGTTGGGGTCAAGATAGAAATGTGGTGACAATCTTTAGTGCACCAAACTACTGTTATCGGTGTGGTAATCAGGCTGCAATCATGGAGATAGACGAAAAATTATCATACAGCTTGTGAGTATCTTTATTTCTCATATCCGTCGGAATATACTAATTGTGAATCAGCCTACAATTTGATCCTGCCCCGCGGGCAGGTGAACCTCTCGTTTCGCGACGTGTACCGGATTATTTCCTTGTAAGATTATCATCTATTATTTGGTCGAGACCTAGACATTCATCACTATTCGAAACAGTGATCACGAACAACCCATTAATATCGTACATTTACTGCCTTCCGTGTACCATGATTATTGAGAGTAATCTCTTTCCGAACGAAAATTCACGCTCACGACTCTGCATTGCGTGCCTGGATTTGCCCGCTCTCTATCTCCGTACGCTCTGTCTTACTGTTGTTTCCCTGCTGCTCCCTTTCCTTATATCCTTTGTTGCGACACCTCCATTTCTTTACTGCATACTCTTGCAATTTTCTCATCACATTTGTTTTGGACAAAGGACATCTATTGATCATGAACGACTAAATGATATAAGGCTGGATCTGATACCGGATCCCTTTCGTGAGGTGTTCCCTGACGTATTGCAATTCTCAAGTACTGGTGGCATGGCAAGGATGTCACTGCTTGAAGCAAGAGTGGACTTGTGCCTAATCATTTGTACAAGAAATTACTTTATTGAACTACACGTCCTTTGCAGGCTTCCCCTGGAACACTTCTGTGGTTTTTTCATGAACTTCCTTTACTACCGTTCTGTGTACGTCCTGATCCTCGTGACCCAGAGCGCTCCCTAGTGGGCCGGCTACTTCGTCTCTGGAATAATACGCAGTGGTCGGTGCCATGCGATCGTCGGGGGTATAACGAGCTCGTACATATTCAACGGTTTCGGCTTGAAGATCCTCTGTCGATGAGTCTCTTGCAGACCGATCAGCCTATGCGTAATTCTACTATTAGTGACTCTCCATGAGGTTTAACAAAAAAAAACCCGCCTTCACGGATGCCTCCGACGTGCTAGCTAAGTTCTCGTTCCAACCAGGTGCACTCTTGTGGGGCGTGGAAGTCTTATGTTGTGTATTGGAGAGGTTGCGTTTTTTTTCAATCTCAAGAGTCTGTTAACAGTAGTGTTGGATAATTATTTTTACCGCTTTCTACGCACACACACCTCAGGGTCATTATCATGCATTGTGCTACATGCAATGAATTAGCGCCTTTCAAAATGATTGTGGACCATGTGAAAAACCTCATGCCACACCTGGATCCTATTAACAATGAAATCGCGATGTAAAAGTGAAACGATTACCTAGTACTACTAAGCCGTGGTGTAATCGCTGCACGCGCGCTAGAGGTCGCGCTCCTGAAGGTAAGTCGAGAGGTAATGAATGAGGACATGATAGAATACTAGTGAGGAACTTTTCTGGTAAATTGAACACGGGTGGGAGAAAAGAGAGAGTAATCTGGGTGGATATCAAACACTGTAATCGTATTTTCCCAGCGCTTTTCCTTTATATACCGTCACGCTGCCTCTGAGACATGGAGTCCAGGATGATTTGACGTCATTACGAACGGCATCACCTGATCGGCAACTAGCGGCTGCTCCAGTAATCCTAGACCAGCAACCCTCACAATATATTCGAATTAAAGCCCTTGCAATAATCTTTCTACAGTACGTCGCCATGTGGCTGAATATTACGATGACATCGATCTGCACCAGCGCTAGCCCAAGCCACGGCTAACCGCGGCTACCAAGACTTACCGTCCCACATAACAAATCTTCCCACTGCCAGGATTCAACGTTCAACTCCCCTCGGAATTATTCCCAATCCCAGTAGCGGATCTGAGCATGGATCTACAGAGACACTCCTGCCTACTAGATTGCTTCCTTTTATCGTGGAACCGTGCTCCTACTCTGTCGGCGGGACCACATAAATGATGATCACCCCGTTTCACACGGCAGTTGCTTAGTGGGGCATTTCAGGACATTTCTTCCCTCCGCGAAGCCTTTTCATGCCGTGATGTGTAGGGCGCTAGAGGCGTGGAATGCGTACCTGTCGTTACCTCACCATATAAAGAAGCACTTTCTGCCTCTGCATTGCTTTCTTCAGCCAGGTCGCTCTTACCGCACATTCGTTTTCCCTCTGAACCTCTTATGGCCGCTGGGGGCAACGGGCTTGACTCTGCAGCGATCCACAGCCAAATCGCTATCTTCAATGCATCTGCGCTACTGGGCGTCTGCTTGATCACTGCCGTGCTAGCCCCCGCTTTTTTTTCGCCTCGCGTTCATCGCTCGGGGGTGTGGTTTTGTGTTTTGACTTCGTGGTTAATATACTCTGTCTCATTTGTCCTCCTCATTGGGCGACAAACCGGATCCGAACCACCTTTCGGGGTTTGCTTTCTTCAAGCTGCACTAATTTACGCGTCTCCACCCTTGTAAGCCCAGCCGTACGAACTCTGGATTATATTATGACAGCGATATCATTTGGTTAGGTGTAGTGCTGCGTACACTTGTTTTGCAATCGATGTACGCCCTAAAACAACATATTTCATCTTTGCAGTCTCTCATTAATGCCTATCTAGTATTACCTTAAAGTATCGAATGTCGTACTGCGAGCGAGGCAGATTGATTGTAGGATCTCACGATTCGTGAGTAGTAGACCTCGGCACAGTCTGATCATCTCTTACCATTTTACTAGCTTGCAATTTTCCCTTGGGCGATTTTTGTTGGGGTATGCATCGAAGTTATGCTGGTATGTTATAGCGCCCTTCCTTGTCAAACTCTTCCTCAACATGCATCCTTAGATCGTCCAGGAGCCTTCGGTGGTGGAACGTGATGCAAGCCATTTTTATTGTCATATTACAAGCCCAATACCGTCAGTAAACTGCAGAACCCCTCCGAGCTTGGGTTCACGCTCTTTTTTATCATAGTGCAATCACAACTGCTGCCATCATTTTCATTGCTGGGGTGATACTAATCCCGTTGCAAAGTAAGGCCTATCGTTGTCGGAACCTTTCCTCCACAAAATAATTATGCGACTATAGTTTATACTGCCTTGATTTTATACCGAAATTGGGCCGCCTTTAGACGCCTAACTGCCGACCGTGCGGGAATCTCGCTCTCTGTTTTTGTGCGGATCGGGTTGTTCACCGTTACAGGCGGCATCGGTGTGGGGTACGTGCCCAACTCAAACTACTGCAGCACCTTGCTTACGCAGCACTTGTGTTAGGCTCTCCCTTTTTATTGTCCCACGTATCAAAGTCTCTGTGCCACGTTGGAGCCTGTTGCTCCCAATGCGTGAGTTCAAAGGGGGGCTGTCCTATTTTATTTAGTAGTCAACTAACTCCATCGAAAAATAGTTCCAATAGTCGCTGTAATCTGTTTTGGAACTCAATGGGTAAACTGCTGGTCACAGTCTTCCTCGCGAACTTATTTTATGTTCATCGTGTACTTCTTTTGCAGGATATCGTGAGCGCGTGGATGTTCTGGAGGAGATTGCCGCCTGTTGTTGTTATCCAGAGGAGTCCTCGAACTGGAGACAGGTTCGGTAGCAGTGCCAAGGGCTCTCTTATGACAATCGACTCTGATAGCGACACCGAGGATAATCGCCGACTTGGCAGCTAGCTAGGGAGACAGCTTTTGATGGGACACGATATTGCCGTTCCATCAACTTTACAAACGGGCCTTGTTAATGCTTTTCAACCTACTCACCTTTGTATTTTATACCCCAAATAAAGTAGTGTACAACAACCGGCGACCATATGCCTCAATAAAACCCTTTCCGTGCTACAGGCCGTCCAAAATTCGCGCATGGTTATCGAGAAATGGAAGTCAACGGTCGGCATTCTTTCTGTTAGCCTCGTTTGATCAGGAGTCTCCGGAGTTCCACCGCTTAAGATCATAAAAAGTTATAAATACTCCCACTCTCAGTCAGGTTTGAATTTTGAACAGCAAACATACATACCCCACGGTCACCGCCTCGTCGTGGCCTTAAAATCCTGATACCCGCCAGAGGCAACACTCGGTGCCCCTAATTTTTTGCAATTGCAGCAATGGCTAAGTCGAAGACTCCGAAGCCTGGACCAAAAGCCGCTGAACCGTCGCCACGTCTGTCGTCCACGCCAATCCCTGTGCCTCCCTCAGAACCGCCCCCTATGCCCGAGCCGTCCTCCAGCAACACGCTCCTCAAATGGTTGGTCGGTGGGCCCCTCGTCGCCCTCTACTGCATCTACATACTTCAGCTGCATATCCTCATTCCGCAGGCCATCAGCGCCTTCCCCAGGGAATACCTGTCGCTTGAGTTCTTCGTATACGGGCCTGTGGGTGTGCGGTACTGGGCGAAAGCCAAAGCTGATAGCGCCGCACCGCGGCCATTCGTGCGGCACATCGTCGCGGTGGGGGACCTGCATGGTGACATGCCGAACGCACGCAAGGTGCTGCAGTTTGCGGGTGTGGTGGACGGGGAGGGGAACTGGACGGGGGAAGCGGATTACTTTGTGCAGACAGGAGATATCATTGATCGGTGAGTTTGAGTGGGAGAATATGTGGGGATGGGCTGATGCGTCGATCGGTAGAGGGGATGATACCATTGCGCTGTTCACATGGATGGACCAGCTGCGCGCGCAGGCGAAAGTGACAGGAGGCACGGTGCTTTCACACCTCGGGAACCACGAATGGATGAATGCTATAGGTGTGTTATAGAGTGCGCTAGGCCGTTATTCGTCGTTTCTGACTACCGAATCTCCACAGGCGACTGGAGGTAAAGCCATGCTTCGTCTCCTTTTTACTAGACAAACTAATGATGCCCCCAAGATATGTATACCCCACCGAGATCAAGACGTTCGGAACCGTGGCAGAACGCCAGGAAATGCTTTCCACTGGAACGATAGGCCGCTCTTGGGCCGCAAACTATACAACGGCATCCCGTCTTCCGCTGCACCCCTCCCTCGGTCCGCCCAACACGCCGTTCCCCCCGAAATCGATGCACCTGCACTATCAAGAAGGCACACCGACTGACAACGCGTATTACTACCGCGACGTCGAACCCCTCTCACACGCAGCATTGTCGTTCGTACACGGAGGACTCTCACCGACGTACCAAGACCTTACGCCGTTCCCATCGCGCATCAACGAAATTTCGGACTCGCTCCTGCGGAAACTCCAAAATCGCGCTCAGCCCCCGCCCCACCCTCCTAATCCATATCCAGGCCTTCCCGCAAGTCAGTCAGATCTTATCTTCGGATTTCTTTCTCTAACAACACAGTAGGTGCTACCTTTGAAGAAAAGGCATTGTACGACGCGAACGGCCCGCTGTGGTATCGTGGCTGGGCCTTGGAGAGCGAGGAGAAGGTGTGCGTCGACGTTGAACAGGTTCTCGCAAGAACTGGGACACGTCGGATGATCATGGGTCATACCCCGGATTTCAATGTTTGTATTTCTCCATTAAGTGGGTGTACCGTACGCTAATAAACTGACACAGGGGATCGTTGCTAGATGCAACGGAAAAATTATTATTATCGACACGGGCATATCCCATGCCTATGGTGGGGCACTCTCCGCGCTATCAATCCATTATACCCTGACACCCATCGCTGGCGAGAGCACTGGGGACCCCCAGCGTTGGACAGAAAAGGAAGTCATCAGTGCGTTGTATCCTGACAAGCAAGTGGTGCTTGTTGTAGATGAGCGGGAAATCGTGGGGGATTTCCACTTGCTATAAAATCTTAGACATAATATTGTCACTTTTCTACAGTACGTCGATCCCCTTATTCTCTTCGACATGATGATGACAAATCCTTTTGATAGAATACAATAATATGCTACTGGTAGGATAGCTTATTACTAGATACCGGTGAAAGGGTATTATGAACCAAAAGACCTTGAAGATAGAAAAACATCACAACAACTACCGCGAGAACCAACCGACCTTGTGTTCTGTCACCTTTGCAGAAAGCTCTGCAAGTTTCGCAGCACGTTCTCGTTCGTCGACGCCGTACATGGTCCGAAGACTGTCTACCTCTTGGGCCTTTTCCTGGAGCTTCTCTGTTGCTTCTCTGGCGTTGTTTCTAACAATTTCCAATGTTTCTTCCTCGGAGCGAAGACGGGCCTGGGAAGCTTCGAATTTTGCGCGCGCAGCAAGGAAGACAGCCTCGAGTTTTTGAAACTCTGCGAGGACTTTGGTATGCGAGGTGTGTGCCTTGGCCTCGCTCTGGATGAGGGGCGTTAGTGATATGAAGAAGAGGTAATGATCGGTGTGTGAGGACTATACCTTGACGGCAGTTTTCTGGATTTTCTGCAGCTCGGCGAGCTCATTGATGGCAACATTGAGGGCCTTTTTCTCGGCTTTTGCTTCTTCCTTGATAACTTTGGAAAGACGTTGACCATCTTTGGCTATGAGGGGAACGGCATCAGTTGAAGCAACGGATGACATCACTAACCGGGCCGACTTGCCTTCAGCTTTTGCGATCTTTGCCCGCTGTTTTGGCGTCAAGGAAGCATCTGCAGACATCGCCCGTTGATGCAGTGATTCGTTCTGTTCCGCCCGAGAATTAGGCCCTGTTGTCGCCGCACCCCCAATAAACGTCGACCCTTCAATCGTTTGCCCGTCTGTGCTCGTAAACAGGCTCGGTCTTGTCAGCGAGCTAGAACGTCGCGGGGAGTAGGATATCGACCGGTTGTGGCCGTTGAGGTGGGCCCCAGTTGCTGGCTTCTCACCAGTTTCCTTGGGTGAGGGAGGGACGTCAATGGCAGGTAGCCAGCCCGACGAGTCGTCACTACGTGGCAGCGCGGGCTTCTCACTTCCTTCCACGGCAGCCACGCCATTGACCACAGGCTTCTCAGTCGTCGGCGAAGCCCGGTCAGCCTCAACGCTGGCAGGAGCGCCAGATTCTACGACGGTCTCATTGACGGGCAGCGTAGAGCTCTGAGACGACATGTTGTGGAAGTGAGCGATGGGGGCGTCGAAGTAGAGGGTCTTGTCGCTTGAGGGTGTAGAAGTCATTTTTAAAGATGATGGCTTTGTACATACATAAACGAGCCAAACTATTTGCGGCCTCGTGCTTCGATCATCATGCTGCCCGTCACCCCCCTATACCATAATTGGTCGAATTACACCTTTCGGTCGCTGTAGACAGGCCTAAGCTTCAGGGCTGGGCTTAAGGTGCGTTTGGGTTTGATGAATGCTCGAATTATGTAGGCCCCCAGTCTCGGTGGATACTACATTAAACTATGAGTAGCCACGTTGGCAATAAGTCAGGTGAGCCACTACCCATGAGAATGAGCATTCTTGAAGTTCTACAACCCACTGAGTGTCCTTGGCGTGTTTTTCTTGGACTATGTAAACAGACCAGCCGACGCGAAAACGGGCTAGGGCAGGTCTCGTGGCCTTCAACGTGTCTCAGTCCCTGTGTGATTCGTCCCACCGTGTCCCAGGGACGTGTGTACACATGCGCCTTTATACTTACTCAGTGCCGCCGTTGTTCTCTTCGATTTTCTGTCCGCCACGTATGACACCAGCACTGCCAAGAAATTTGTGTACAGGCTTTACTCAGCCTCACAGGAAGTTTTGAATATCGCAATAAAGAGGCCAGGCCAGGCTAGCAGTAGAACGATTTTGCTCCTGGGTTTGCCTCTGGGGTTGGGCGAGCATGGAGAGCCGAGTCGGAAAGTGGATGACCAAACTTCACCTCCTTATCCCATGCCATCCGTGAGTTTAACTTAAAGCCCTTTCCTTGCTTTATGGTTTAAAAGTGGTTCTTGGATGTTATCGCAAAAGAGGGACCCTGACACAAAAAACCTTTCCGGACCTCACAATGTTGCGATCGCGATCACCGTCGTCGTAGTTACTCGACTATTTATAGAGCGGCCTCGTCGTCTAATCCCTGAATCACACTTCGAACTGATTCAGCACGGAATGTCGTCTCTTCCTGCTCCACTTTATTTTACTGTAAATGTTAAAGGCCCCTCTGGACCTACTCTCGCTCATTTTTATCCCATTCATTGGCATCTTAGTGAGGTATCGGGTTGCGTACCACCCTAAACTAATCCGACGACAACCGATACCGAACCTATTCCCACCACTGATGGCGGAGGGGTCTCCGAACCACTAACCGACGACGCATCATCTTCATTATAACTCGTTCCAACCTATCGCGGCTTGGAGGCGAGTCAAGAGATTGAGGGGCAGGGCGGTCTTTCCAAAGGTCTTCGTGAGTCCGTCCCACATGCCTTCTGTGGCCTAGATACTGAACGCGTATCCAGTACCTACGCTCCTTTGGAATGTCGTACTCCCCCTCTTTTTGGTTTCGGCTAAACGGGACAAAGATATACATGTCCCCAATCTCCAACCACTATCGATAGATCCCTCCAGTCCGCCCTATTCTACAACGCGTTCTTCTGCATCGGATTGATCTTTGTGTACCGGTAAAGGAGTCCACTGACTACCGCAACTGATCACTGACCACCCTTCCCCAACCATAGCTCAATTACGACCACCCACAAGCTCGAATCAACGGGCACAAGCGTTTCTACAGCTCTCCGTGCCCTCTTCACTGATTATGAGCGCAAGAAACCGTGGGCACTGTGGCTCATCCCAGGTCTAGCACTTGCATTCGTTATCAACATCATTCTCCAAGTTCTTGTGTTCATCCGAGTGCGGAGGCTCATCTCTCACGAGATCTTACCCAGTGATCCAATCCTCCTGGCCTATTCTACCGGTGTATGCCTCTTCAGCACTGGACATCATCATCACGCGGCTCGCCATCCAACACAACTATGGACCAATCGCAGCCGATTTGTCAACACCAGTTCCTCTTGATGTGGAGGCACAGGACCTGGAGAAAACAAACTCAAAAACCGCAGGATTGGAGGTTGAGGTCAATCACGAGTCTTTAGTCGTACGGTATGCACAGACATGATCACGATGATGTAGAGCTTGACGTGTTTTTTCATACTGCAGACGACTACGCGAGGAACCGTATCTTGGGTTGTACGACTGCGTAAAGAAGATTATACATGAAGAAGGCTGGCAGGTACTCTATCGTGGGTGGTGGATTACTGCACTTGGAAAGTTTATGTTATGACAAACATGGTTCTACGCTTGAGACAAACTGCCAGGTAAAGACCCACTTGCACCGTTGACCATTCAGATATTGACAACATTCGGAAGTACCTCAAGAGCTGACTCAGCACCAGCGAAAATATACCATAGCTTTCTAGACCTTGAAGGTAGATATAAGTACATAAGGTTATAGTTTTCCTTGTAGTCATAGGATCTTCGCGATTTCCGCATCAATAGCCGCCGGGGTCGTCGTTGAGGCCCATCTGTTCACCACAACTCCCTCCTTGTTCACGAGGAATTTCTCGAAATTCCACTGCAGTGTCGTCAGACGATGGACAAGCGAGAGTTGTGAGGGTAGGTACATACCTTGATTCTTGTGAGACCTAGGATGCCTGCCTTCTCATCCTTCAGCCACCGGTAGACCTCGTTCGTGTTGTCTCCGTTGACGTCTGACTTCTTCATCAAAGGGAAGGTGACGCCGTGGTTAAGAGTGCAGAACTTCTCAATCCCCGCATCGTTTTCTGGTTCTTGGCCTCCAAACTACGGCAGTTAAGTTGGAGATATCGTTGGGGTGCAAAGGGCGTCATACCTGATTACACGGGAAACCCAATATTTCGAAGTCCCGATCTTTATACTTTGTGTAAAGTTCTTGCAGGCCTGCAGAGGTGGGTGGTTGGTACCCAGATTATCAAGAAAACTTCGACACCGATCTGACCTTTATACTGGGGAGTAAATCCGCTGGTTGGGTCTGAGGTCAGTGTTGATGAAGCTCTGCATCGCACAGGAGACTCACCACTGGGAGGCAACGTTGACGATCAAGACGGTCTTTCCCTTAAGGTCAGCAAAGTCAAAGACTTGGCCGTCTGGCCTCTCTGCTTTGAGTGAGTAGAAGCTGGACATTTGAGAGCTAGATGTTGAAAAAGTGGATCGTAGTGGTATGGGTATGGTACGACAAAAGTGAAAGCTTATAAGGGTGGGGGTGCTGAACAATCTTGCAGCTTGTGGTGTGACTGCGAGGAATGAAATCATATATATAACCTTCTCACGTGGGTTGAGATTGAGACCACTCGGCGCAAGTGCGTCACCGGACCGGAGCATTTCTAGATACACATGACAATACTCGGGTATCTCGGACACAACTAAAAGTTAGGAGCAGTGATCATGAGATTGATAAATTCTCGACTTGGTTCATATGTTCACGTCTGCTATACCGTCCTAGGAGCCGTCTTGACTACACAGTTGGGTATATTTAGTACCAGACCTCGAGTTTTGCGGTCCAATCGGCAAAAGGAGTACCAAGTGTCAATCTATTATCTCAGTAAAAAATAAAGTCAAACTTTAGTTGCGAGTTTTGACATCACCCAAATGTAATGGTCAGGAGCCAGCCCAAAGTAGTCAAAAATCATTCATTTCCTCCCAAATGGCCAAATCCACATTGAAAGTTGACAAAATCATAAGTTTGAATTACCATTTTTATTGACTCTTGTAAGACTTTTCGTTGACTTTGTCATTACTGCTGAGTTTACACTGACTAAGCATGACTTTATTTTTGACTGAGTGTCAATCTTCTCCATCGTGGTAACGTTCAAGTGTATCTAGGGTATCTTCCATGTTGACAGAACGTCCTCGCGGCATATCAATTTCCAATTTTATCGAGCTGGGGGTAGGTTCGGTCTCATCACTAACTCATCATTGAAGTAGATCAAAGAGTCCCTATCGCATTTTAGAACGAAATCCACCCTAATAGCCCCACATGGCCCTCTTTTATCAAAGCTTGGAACTGTGGCCTGTACTTTCGATAACGAGGCCTCGTGAGTTCGAAGGAGAGGCCCCGCAGCAGTGCGGTGTAGCGTTGTGGCTTTCTACTCAGCACCTTGTGGAATGCATACACCCCCAGCCTGATTGTCTCGTAAGTAATACGCACGTATGACAGATGGGGTATTTACCAGGCCACTGCGAACTTCTGGACCACAGGAAATCCCGTTTTTTTATGCAAGGAACTCTTGTTCCGTATGGCCAGATACGACAGATTTACCATTTTCTGTATCGTGTCTATCCAAACGTTAATGTCACGCTAGTCCAGAAAGAGAAAATCGGCTCACCACGAAGAAAGGCCACATTCTTGTTGACTTTTATTCCCCAATCTCTAAGGTAACCATGCATTTTCATGGCACATAGAAGAAAGTTCTGATATATGTTCAGGTAGACTACCGGTTCCGTGTTCAAATCGATGTCAGAATATATTGGATGACTCTTTGCCCGTGCTAGCCTGCTGAAGGCGTCAACACAGAAGCTAGTCAATATAAAGTGCCTTACCATAGCATCTTATGCAAAAACGCGGCACCAGGTCGGCGCCCTCGGTCGACTGTGAGAGTATCACTGAGATCTGAGGGGTGAAGTTGATCATTGAACCAGGAAGCATTTGATGCACGCCAACTCACTTGTTCCGTGATACCTTCCATAATCTACAGATACAGATAAATCCTTCATGTCGATCATGAACCCACACCAGGGGAAAGCTGTTGTCATATCAGCTGAAAAAAAACGATATAACATGGAGAGTACGGACCTTCTTGTTTTGGCTCAGTTACGTTAAGTATCTGAGCATCATAATCAAAGTTTGTGAGAGTTTTTTCCCGGGATATGAAACAGCCATATTCGGGATGCCCTATGTACGAGATCAGAGTCAAGAGACCGGCATATATATTGGGACGCGCACCTTGATTCATCATATCAAGGAACCGCTTTGCTCTTGAGAGGCTCGTGGTTATAAATAAATAGTCATCAACCAGTCTTATCAGGAGCTTAAAGGTGGAGTCAGGTAGAGTCGGTTGAAAGTAAGTGACGCTCTTACACTTTGCAAGTCATCCCTGAAGTTTTCGAACCGTTTCTCAAGATCTCCGTAAAAAAAGGAACACAGCAACGCAGACAGGACAGATCCTTGCGGTATGCCAACTGTCTGACGAAAATAAGAATGACCTATCTAGAAGAACACGACCTATAGTTTCTCTTCTAGCAACACTTTTATAGAGTCAAACCTTGACGATATTTTCTGTAATGTGCTCCTCCAGAAGTTGAAGAATTTCTTCTTTTTTCGAATAGGAGTACGTAACCTAGACCACAAAACATCGGTGAAATTGCTATAGAAGAGAGATTGAAGGCCAACCTGATCAACAAAAATGGTATCTCGTAGAATACCTGCAAGTTCTGTGGCGTATCTTAGAAAGTGGGGATGGTCATCTGGGGAGGTTTGAAGTAAGATGCCATCTAACGACGAGTAATGTTCACCCACCTTCTGGTCTAGCTTTTCTGATAAATGCTCGTTTGATTCTATCTCCGGAAACGCTTACTTGCCCATATTTCTGATTCATATATATGTCCTGCGATAGAGAAAGTTCATTAGTAATAGTATTAGTTGCGGGGGGAGGGGGGGGGATGGACGTTATTCAATACCTCTGAAATCAAGTCTCGTAATATTTCCAACAATTTCGTTTGATCAATAGTGTCGAAACACGCTTGAACATCAACCTTTACAAAATATAATTTTGGTCTAGAGAAAAGGACGTCACCCATGAAGGCAGCTGCTCTGGACATGATTCTTACAATTTTCCGTCAGACGGTCTTGGGAGGCGCGACTTGAAGTCCTTCAGCTTTGAATATACTTCATCCGCACCGAAAACCGATGCACCGAGGAGGTGAGGTTGGCTTTTCTTAAGAACAGTTAAAGAATGATCAGAATACAGGGAAGAGGTAGTACAAACTTTTTCATATGTTAAGATCTGGAATGCAGCTTGTAAGATTTGGTTGATGGATCGTTCAGTCGGATATGCGTTCTGGGTTGAGTACGACGTAAGCAATAATGTTTATAAGAGTCATATATAACCGACATTTTTAGTTGGCTTCCTCCATCGAAGATTAACTATTGGCCTTACCCCGGTATCTTTGGGTAATAGGCGGACAAATGAGAACCCTAACTTCCGCTGCCGAAGAACTTCTTTCGCGTCCGACTCGAGACGGCATAAATATCGAGTTGCCCAAAGTAAAAACAGGCCACTCACCTCTGACAGCTTTTCGAATGTCCCAGTAGTTAGACGCTCAATCAGAGGCGCACACAATGCCTCCCAGTCATCTTGGCGAAAGTAAAGAACCCGATTCCGAAAAGCCGACGATTCTGTGATATAAAAATTTGTCTAAACCAGTCAAGACAAGCCAATAACCCGATCACGATAAATGATTACCTTGAGTAATGACGAAACAAAGGAATCAAAGTACCAGAACAGAAACTCCTCGAGTAACTCTCTTCGTTTAAGAGAATCAGAAACAGAAACCCGAGTTTGATTGTGAAAAGCAGCTCCGGACGGCATAAGCCATGTACACTCAGAAGTGCTGAAGCTTTGAAGTATATGATGTAACGACAATGTTTCGAACCGCCGACATTGGATGTATGTTTTCACATCTAGGTAACATTGATATTTAAATCATCAAAGGAATAAGACGTCGCTCACGTTGAAGAATAAGCTTGAGATTCTTATTGCATCCCCAAAACGCTTTCGGGACAACAGCCATCGTCACAAGGGCGACATAACGATAAACCTTTGACAAAATGTAAAGCCAAACGGGTACAAGTCTTGGGGATTTGCTGACCTCAACAGTAGTACAAGAAAACTCAGCAAATCTCGGTTTGGTCTTGACATACATTTCTGCTTGGGTTTGACCATAAGCTCTGATTGAATTTCCCTCCGAATCGTAAGAGACATTTCCAGCACTGAAGGACACTTGTGAACGCAATTGAGAGGGTTGTTCTGACATTAATTCCTATAGAGTGGCTTAGCGGCAAGGACAACTTGTGATGTCAGTACAGCACGTACTAAAATAATGCTACTATCAAGGCGTTTGCTTCCTGTAGTCTTGAGCTGTCTTTCGTTAGTTTTCTGTTATAAGCGAGAAACAATGAGGCGCTACCTTTGACGGACAAGCTTTATCTCGGAGCGGTTTATACCCACATTTCTCATGCCTCCATATCATACTTTCAAGCAAAGATAATACTTCCTTGAGACGCTTCGGCGTTTTACAAGGACCTTTGATCTACATTGGTCAAAGGTTATCAAGGGTACCGCAAATGACAGAAGCCATACCGATATTTCTAGCTCCCTGTCCTGGTAATTTGGTAGTTTGAAGGCTTCCCGCTTTCGTGACGTGAATTGGAATGGACTTGACAAACCGTACTGCCGCGGGAAGATATATTTTGACAGATGTCGAGCCATCTTTGCCTGTTCTCTAGGATGTGGATCAATGAAGTCCTCAGGTTTAGTTGGGGGTCCTTTTCGGTACGATGGTTTGAGTTGGTTCAGTACGTCTATTGATCAAACATGATTCTGAGAGGGAAAAAAAAGCCACAGTTGAAATGCTTACGTTTGTCCGGGAATCCAACAACTATTTGGTTGGTATGTGGCACAAGCCTGGGACGCGAATAGAATAACCGGGCGCGGACTAGTACTATGTCCACAGGGGTTTTCCTACACATAAATGAGAGGGGGTCAGTAGGTAGAGTAGGGGGAGGCGCCGAAGAACAGAATAAGCACACACGAGACATACAGCTCTATTTTTATGGCCTGTGACGCAGGTTTAACCACGCTTGAGGATTTCTGGCGTTTGGCTGGACGTTGATCCTGAAGCCGCTCAACGAAGGGGAAAGTCCTCTTCTTGGCGATAGGACCCGATTGCATAGTCTCAGAGATATGTATATCTGGCGATGTGAGTATTATTGGAACGCCAGTCATCTGGCATAGGCATCGGTTCGGCAATGCTACGAAAATGCTGGTTTCTGCAAGCAGAAATAGCATGGCGTCCACTCCTATTCTATAAAGGGACAACAAAATTAGCCGAATCCTGAATCGTTCTCATCGTATAGACTGGCCGTTGGAGAAGACTCTCCCACTCGGGAGCTTGCAGCGCAGTGACGATGGTGTTCACAAAGTAATTCGTTACGCCAGGCCGATGCATTCCCTGTTTTCCTCGATCACCTTGCCTCGATGCCTATTGTCATGGAGTGTCTCATAGGTTATTTTTATGATTAGGCCATATGAAACCTTATTTCACCAACCATTCGATAGCCTGCAGTGATTATATTTTGGGATCGTTTCGACTTGAAGATTTTTTCCTGAGCCTTATCCAAGACCTAAGATAGTGTTCAGAGTAGAAGCTGCCACATATTCAATCATAACTTTACCTCGTGCATGTTCACCATTACATCAAATACCTGGAATCGAGGTCGCTCACTCTCGTCACCGAGTGTCTTCAGTGCCACGTAGGATGTGTTGACAAGGTTGGTATAGGATAGTGTATCGTCAGTGTTTGGGATATACGGAGAGGTGCCATCTGGGCATGGCTGCAATATATCAGATAGATAACTCTTCAGCTCTTTGACAACAGGAAAATATTTCCTCAGAATGGTACAGGTGGGAGATGCCTGGCTCATGCTGATATGAAACGAGCTCTTTAAAGTTTAAGGTATGTGACTTAAGAGGAAATTTTGCAAGTGCCGTGGTGTTCCAGTGGGATGAATGGTTGAGTGGAGACTGTCAAGGTAGTACTTAGCGACGCTTCAAGAATTTGTCACGAACGCGTTACGGATTTACATCACGAAAATCAGGTGATCTGTGACATACGCATGATGTTATCTTATCGTTTCGGCAAACTTTTGAAGATGAACCGCCGAACGTGGTAATCATCGCTTAAATCTCACACTCACATTGTCTGAAGATGCCTCTCAGAGTCGGATACGGTACAACTCGTTTCAATACAATTGTGGTGTATCTTTAATATTCTGACATCCTTTCAAACGTAGTTCGGGAACATTTTTTGTCACCATTGCTCCAATTCGCTGAAGTTGACGTTGGACGAACGATCACATTGGTAGAATGTCCAAGTCCGTCGTAGATTTAACTTAAGCTCGCTCCATTAAAAAGCTGATTATAATGCTCTTTGGGCAGGTGGCACGGGACAGCTCATATCTCGGTTGACGAATGATGAAATTGACATCGCAATGTATGTACAACACCAAGAATATGATCAACACTTGTGACATTGCCCCATCTTTCAGAGCCCTTACTGATCCATTAATATCGGGGATCGCGAATGGTTCAAAGGCGTATAAACTCGTTGGGAGTTATGTATCTACGCCTTTGAACTGGTATGCGTTTCACATCGCTTTGAGACATGAGTGACTTGATAAGCGATTTGGTATAGGGCAGTAATAACAGGCAAGGAGTCGAAGTATCAGAGTATTTCCGACCTGAAAGATACAACAATCGGAATCTCGCGCCAAGGAAGGTGGGTAAGAATAAATGAGTTTATCTGATCGAATAGTTGACCTTCAGCATACTGAGATAGCGGAAGCCAAACCATGGCGTACGTAATGGCGCTCCAACAAGGGTGGCCTACAGACAAGCTGAAATTTCAAAGTGAGAGTATATATCATGATGAAAGGATCAGAAAAAATAACTGGGAAAACCAGTAAACAATGATATCCGGGGGTTGATCAACTCTGTGAATGACAACTCGACGAGTGCATTCATGTGGGAGTGGTTTACAACAAAGCCCTTCCTCGACGCAGGGGAAGTACGCTTCGTAAGTCTTTTTAAATGATTTTGGTATTCTTGGATCCTAAAGTCCGCGGAAGATTGGATCTGTCCCAACACCATGGCCTTCTTGGATGATCGCGGCCCACCCCTCACCTACCCGAGCACCTCAAGATGAAGTTCGCGCTTTCCTGGAAATGCTTACCAAGTACATTCGCGCCTTTAATTCCCCGGAAAGCCGTGCTCGGGCCAATATCGACTTTATTGCGGCGAAGTTTGGGTATCCACTTGAAGATATTGAGGTGTTGAGTTCGTCTTGGCCCCGTAACCAACACTAACCTAGTCATCTCAGGCATGGTTGAAGACCGTGGGCTATCCGGAGGATTGTTTGGCGGTATCAGAGAAAGTTGTTATAGATACTCTTAGGTATGTATTCTCTGGATATATTTTTGCTTCCAAACTCTCAACATCGATTTTATTGTAGTCTTCTCGAAAAAGCTGGGGTTGTTAAAGCTCCTGAAGGAGGATTTGACGTGAAGGAATTCGTTGAAACAAGAGTGGCGAAGCTGGCCTAGAGTATTTAAGCAAATTTTTATGAATATGTATTGCGAAAACTGGATGAGTTGTAGGATCATGGATTGTAAAAGGAAAATAAATTGTGGTATGCGGTCGTACAACTGGGAGATAGTCAGTAGAAAAAAGCAATGCGAAAGCGAATGAAGCTCCCTCCATTTTGAATGTAAGAGAATCATGCTGGATCGGATGCAGGGCCCGCAACTGGCATCTCAGCGGCCGCTGCCTTCTTCTCGGCTTTGTTAAGGAATCCTATTTTGAGAGTATTAGAGGAGGAAGGCGCTGAAGAACAAAATAAGCATACCTTTAAGTTTCTGTTTATTTGCTTTTTCCCGTTGGTTATCGATAATGCGAAGTCTCGAGAGTTCGGCATCAACGATTCCTGCATCTGTAAGATACCTTTAAGTGCGGCAAAGTAAAACGGAGGTGATATATTTGACCTGTGGGATTCTTTGCTTTCACATCTTCCAGGATCTTGACAGCCTTCTCATAGAAACCTTGCTCTCCCAAGGCCTTCCCTTTTCGGAACAATGCCTTAAAATTGTTCTCGTTCTTTGCGAGAGCCTTTCGAAATACGTTCTCCTTTAAATTCATATAGAAGAGTTGTGAGTTGCGAGTTTCACCTTGTCTGCAGTTTCTACAGCTCGCTTCCAGTTTTCTTTCTTTATATGACACGCGGACATATTAGCATAGATCTTCTCCACTAGATCGTCGACCTGTAATTGGTGAATTGATGGACGCCTTTTATGTAGGGGTACTGATGGGTGCGACTTACTTGGGTCTTCTCTTTCGCGTCCTTCCCGTCTTTAGAGCTACCAGGGACTGGCGTTGATGCGACACCGATACTTTGCAACGCGTTTCTTCACGAAAAGTTAGTTTGAAGGGACATTGGATACTGGGGATGCAGTTTTTAACTTACTTATCCAGACCGAGGAGATACATAAGTGACTAGGAGCCCCGATGAGAACGCCACATCCTGACGGGGGCAACTGATAGGAAATATTACCTGATGATAAGACATAAGAGCTGTAGCATGTGAGATCGCGAATAACTGTGAATGAGTGAGGAGGCAAGTCTAACCAGCGGCCGTATCCCCCTGTTTAAATGCTTGATCTGCGACATCCTTCATCTGCTTCGCTGTGGCGAGCTTCTTCGCCGTCGTAGATCGTTGTTCTAGCGAGTCATCAGACATCGTGGCGCCAGGAGATGCTAGTGGTTATGCAGCAGGCACGTTGTAAGTACTGTGTTAGAATACGGAAGCAACAGATGTGAATGCGCGTGCAAACTTGAAGATTGGCAGGTTGGAATGGCCTGAACTTGACGGTCGCCGCGTGCCGAGTTATTATCGCGTTCGGGGGCTGTGCTATCTGCTTGGTTTTGTTTACCTCTATCGGCAACGTTGCTCAACGTTCCACAAGTCCCCGAGCGTCCTGCTATCCAAACCAAAAATGTCATTATTTGCAAACATCGTCGGGTTCTCTTTGTTCGGGCTGGCTGCGAGATTCGGACAGTTGGGTATTCAAAGACGAAACCTCTTCGACAGTACGTGCAAAGACCCTTTCTGACCTCAGTACCGCCCTTCAATTGAGCTGGGACTTTGCAGACTTTGGGGCGCACCTAATATCCATGGGAGCGTTTGGGTACGCGGGGTACTGGGCGTATAAGTGGGATATACGTGCAGCGGAACTGCTAGCAGAAAAACGGGCCCAAATCACAGAACGCCGACAAAAGGAAATACGGAAAGCAGAGGCGGCGGCGGCAACGGCGTTGGGGGATTCAGAATGACTAGACCATCGGAGCAGCTCAGCGGCTCTAGCATAACCCAGTGCGGGACATATGGTGCGTAAAACGCACCCCTTTGAACGCCACGTTATGTTTACGACTTTGCAGGAGCTTCAGGTTGGACCGTTGTACGCATAATAAAAAAATTTCTACACAGAACATACCCCATGACGTGAGAGCAATATCCAGCCATTTGAACAACGCCCGCATGACAGAACAGTATGCGGTTTGGACTTCCCCAATGCAGCTATTTTTTTTTTTTTTAAAGGTCAGTTGAGCCCGAGTCCGAGCACTATTGACTGAAGGCAACGTGTATCATCCTGACTGTTCGATCACACCATGTCATACAAGAGCTAAGCCGTCCGCTTTACGTTGTATTTCAGACTCCAAGGTCGGTTCGGATCGTAGCGCCAACGTCCCACATTCAGTCTTCGGAGCATCGGTTACAGCTTACAACCCCAAGTCCATCTTACGTCGCACATCTCATATAGATGATCAGTCATGGAGTCACCAAGGCGAATTAAGACCCTGTTACATGCAACACCCACGTCCTAAACCTCAGATACATACATCGGGATTTTCCTCCTTCCAACAAACGTACATCTTTTGGTCATGATCAGCGACACGGCTTTTGACTGCCGTTTCCCCCGGTTAATGCATCAAGAACATGTATATTCTCAGCCTCGAGGCAGGTCTTCTCCAGGGTCTATCCACTTCTGCGCGTTCTCATCCAGAAGCATATGTACACGAAGCTTTCGAACGCCGGAGCTTTTTTTTTTTTTCATTTCAAAAGAGTATAATAAGTAATATTTCTGCAGATCATTAATGAAGATAACTATAATGGGAACCTTCACCGAATCTGAATTGGAGGGAAAAATGGCACATTGCGGGTAACGAGTAATTGAGAAAAGGAAGGAAAAAACCGATGATTGATAGGTGCGATTGTCACCGAAGGACGAAAGTTCAAGGATATACATGACAGAAAGAAGAAAGGAAAAGAAAAGAGGAAGAGTACCTAGAAAACGACCAGCCGAGATCTAATTTTGTGAAAAGTGGGAAAAGAACAATGACGGAAGGAAATGGGATACGTGCGGATTCGGGGATGGGGGGGGGGGTCCACCGTAGGATAGACCGAAGCAATGTCGAACGCCTGCAGCTGAAACTGGCGGGGATAGAGGAGAATGATGGGAATGGAACGTTGATGTGATGGTATGAATTTTGAAGGTAACCAGATGAGTGAGAGATGTTACACGCTCGTCCAAGCGAACAGATTCCGGGGGGGGTGAGGTGATTCGTGGGAGAAAAGGCAATGTAAAAGAAACGATGAGTGAGTGTGAGCGTGAGCTAAAAAAAAAAAATGAACCGATGAGTGGGGTCAGATCGGAGTAGAAAGTGAGCCGAAATGAGTGGAAGGCATGTCGTAAAAAGTTTACCGATGCGGGGTGAGATGCAAAAGACGGGTGGGTGTTGATGGGGATGGGGTGAGACGGAATGGGAATCCATAGGGGTCACAGCGAAAAAGAGGATGATGCGAGTGCGTCAATGAATGTGAGCACGCTCCCAATAGGGAAACAACAGATAAGGAATGGGAGAGAGAAGACGGGGAAAATGTTGTACAGAGAATGTGAAAGAGAGCAGAGCGATGGCGTAAACATTTGACGATAGAAAGATAGGAGCGGTCGAACCACAAAGTCCGTCTTCGGAAAGCAAAGAGGGAAAGAGGGGAAGGATCCAAGCACAGAATGGGGTTGGTGACTTTCGGGGAGAGGGGGTGGCGGCGGCAGCGGTTGAGTTCAGGAGGCTTGGCAAGTTGAAGGGGAGGCTCTGAAAGTAGAGTTATACCCAAAGGCACATGTTACAGCACACATGCAAAGACAGGAGTAATCCATGAGCGAGGACGAGTGGGGAGAGGAGAAGTAAGTCGATTGGATTGTGGGGGAGGGGGGGGCGCTTTTGAAATTTTTTTTAAATGAGAAATTGGTCCCATGGGGTCCCGTTGTGAGGGGGACAGTATTTGTTATTCGAAAGGTTGCAAAATCAAATTCCGGCTCCTAGATATTGGGAGTGTGGTTGGGCCGGCAAGAGAGGGGTTGTGATAGGCGGGTGTCGGGCATTGTTGATGGCAGGTGCGTATTGTTGATGATGTCGTCGATGACGACGATGGACGGTGATGATACAGAAAATATACATTTTTTCGAAAATTCCTCCACTTCCTCCTCCTCATATCCTTTTCCTGACTTCAAATCAATGCAATTGGAAAGCACTTCCCAACTGCCCAAGCTCTCTCTGCCTCCGACGATCCCTCTGTGCCCCTTCGTCATCCTCTTCGCCGTCAGCATCCTCTCCCGGCGGAACTAAGCTCCCGAACGATATCCTCCGCGCAGGGGCGAGCCGGCGGACCCTTCGCAGCGTTTTTACCTTTTGCGGCGAATCCGGTGGGCTCACCGGGCTAGTGCTGATAGAAAGTTTCTCCTTTGGAAGCCTTGGAGAGAGCGAAGGCGCTAGGCCAGCAGGGGGAGAAGTTGCGCGCACACAAGAACGAGGAGAGTCAGAACCAGGTGGAGGCGAAACGCACCCTTTGACACGAGGGAGCTCGGCGCCAAACATGCTGGGATTCCGCTGGAGGCTCATGGCCACAGGGCGCACGCGGGTCGCGCCCTTCGTAAGTGGACTAGCCGACAGATTTTTGTTCTCGCCCTCAGCAAGTATATCCTTGGTCTTGCCTTTTGACTTTAGCTTGGGCGTCGGGGACTTTGGGCTGGCCAGCTTCGACTTTCCGTCCGCACGGGGGGCAGTGGACTTGGTCTTTGTCCTCTTGGGTGACATGGTAGGCGTGGACGTTGGCGGGAGGTCTTGCCCGCCAACGTCTTTCACCCTCATCTTCTTTGCTCCTTTGCTTCTAACTTTTTCCTCCTCGTCCGATGAGGGGTAAGCCGGGAGATCCTTTTCGCCCTCTCCTACCGGACCTTTGAGAGCACCGCCAAATACAAGGTGACGGTCACGCTTGACCTCCTGTGCCAGCGCACCAAAGGACGGCGCGCGCTTTATTCCCGCGGCTGATGGGGACTCCTTCAATATGGGGACTACCTTGACATCCTTCGGGGGAGGAGCGGGGCCGCAAAAAGAGTCTGCCCTCCTGACGCGCTGAACTCGGGGGTCGGGAAGGGCACCCGTGCCGTCGCTGTTGACCATAGAAAATGACGAAGCGGACGTGGAGGACAGGTTGGACGGCGTGCGATGAATGCGGTTGTGGTGGGTGGAGAAGGAAGAAAGGGAGTTGAGTGTCGAGGAGCTGGGGGTGGAAGGGTTGATGAGGGAAGGGACATTTCCGGGCCGGGCAGGAGACGACAGCCTACGCTGGAACGTCCGAGGGGTGTGACGAGAGTAAGGATGGTAAGCTGGGTTCGTTATTAGTCGGTCAGTACGTTGTAGCCGGTCGGACAGACTACAAAGCCATATCCGTTAGTAAAAAGAACGGTTGAAAAAGTGCAGAAAACGTACCACGCGATGCCGTCGTTCTCCTTGAGGTCAGCGGCGTTCATGAAATCCATGCTGGACTGCCTGTAGAGCGGTCGCCGTATGCCAAAAGATTTCCCGCGTGGCTCGGGAAAACACGCATAGTTCCCTCCTTCGTCCGCGTCGTCCATCTCCATGTCGGAATAGACCTCTGTGATAACCTGCTGGGCACGCTCCTCCTTTGCGCGGACGCGGGAGAGCTCGATAAGCTTGACGCGCGTCGCACGTATACCGTGGGGCCATTCGACGGAGCCCTTGGCGTCAATGACACCGCGCGCGATCTTGTCGAGGAGGTTGGAAGGGGGGATGGGGCCGTTGAAGGGGGTGACTAAATGCGCGGGGAGGGCATCGAGGGTCTGAAGACGGTGAGCAGGTGGAGGGAAAAAAAAGGAAAAGGAGGGGGGGGGGGGGGTGGAAAAAGACATACCCTTGAAAGCAGGCGAACCTGGTCCGGCTTCCACTCGCAGTCCATGTCGTCGGCATTGGAGCTGTTCCAGCTGTCAGTGCTGTTCCTGTTTGAGTTGGCGAAGAGGATAGAGGAGCCGCAAGAAGGAGTGCGGGGGGTGCGGGGGGACGGTACTGCTGAGGAGAAAGAACGAGGGTTTGGGAGGGAAGGACGTGGGAGGACGATGGCAAGGGGAGGAAGGGCTGGTGGGGGGCGGTTTAGGTGCATAAAGGACGAGAGACTAGTTGGTGAGAATAGATTAGGTTGAGGGCGTAATCAAAACTATACAACGTGTTATGTGTTCTCAACTTTTCATTCTCCGATCGTGTTCCTGCCTGCAACGTGCCTCCCCCTGACATCCACCCCCGTGTGCCCATTCCCCTGCCAATCATTACCCTCGCTTCAATTCTCCATTCATAAATCCTATCATCTACACTCTTCGTCCAATTTTACCAACAACCCCTTATGCCACAGATCGCCACCAAATCAATCCTATTTTTCTTTAGTGTACTCTCCCATTCCCAAGCACGTCCGCAATTACCTCTCGCTCTCCATACTTCCAACCACGGCATGAATAACCTCCAGATCCAACTCACATGCCCATTCATACATTCCAGCCCCTAAGGGCCAAGGCACACGGCGTCCCACCGATGCACGAACACTCCCAATCTCGCCTCTCCTTCGCTCCCGCTCCCCGTGCGCTATTTTCGGGGCTTCCACACCTTCTGACCACCCCACACCGCCCATCTTGCAGCCTTAACGCCCGTTATGACTCCCTCGACTTCCCGTTATAACCCTCCCCCGTCCAGCTCGCGCACGTGGCGAAACCGCAAGCTCAAGGCCCGTAAGCAATTGTGCTTTCGATTATGCTATTACCTACTGTGCAGTGGACTATGAGCGCTTGGGCCCTCAAGGCAAACTCGGCGCTTCAGAAGTTCGCCCCTCCCTCTCCGATCTGATCGAGGGGCTGGAGATGCAAAGACCTGTCTAATTAAAGATTCAACAGCTCCGGGGCTGCTCTGGCTTAACCTCAGCCCAACTTTTCGATTCCATGTAGTATGTAAGCATATGTTGAACTTGCGGTCCGATATACGTCCGTCTTTGTTCTGGCCCAAGAACACCTAAACTGCGATCATCTTGGTTTGATTTATGTCGCCGTACTGACATGTCTCAATAGCTAAGTGGTATAGCATGCGATTGCAGTTCGAGTTATCGCAGGGTCCGGTGTTCGAACCACCGTTGGGACTGAAGCATCAGAAGATGTTTCTTTTTTTATGAAACTGTTCCCCGTATTAAGACTGGTACAAAACGAGTTGAATTTCCTTGACTGGCGTGATATGCTGAGACGAGTTGAAATGCCCATAATGACTGTACAAGCAACCGTAGCCATACCTACTTGAAGCCCTTCCTGGTGAGACTCCTGATTCTGTCCGCATTCCGCTTCCTCCTCTCTACATCTACATCGACACTGGCACTCCCCCTGCCCAAACCAATCCCCGCATTCGTACCAGGCGCCACCGTATAGCTCCCCAGCTCCCTCTGGGGGATCATGACCGCATTCCGCTTCACCCGACCCTTCTCGCCCTCCTTTGCACGCGCCAGAATAGCATTCAGTTTCTCGCCACCGGCGGTCTTGTGGTCGTCGCCATGGTACCCCTGTGCGGTGGGCACGACGCGGTCCCTGTACGACGCCGAGCGCTTGATGATGGGGCGAGACCACGTACTCACCAGATCGCTCGCGATACGGGCCACCTCTGGAGTGACACGCTTGCATTTTGTGTAAAAGAGCACGATGCGGCCGAGGCCGGACTCCTTGAGGACGGCAGAGTCGATGAACCACATTTTGGGGAGGAGATGGAAGAACTCGCGCTGGATGTTGAGCGCGGGGAGGGAACGGTCGGGGAGGGGCTCGAGCCAGCGCTTGACGCCCTCGAGGAGGTTGTTGTCGATCATGGACTGGGCGAGGGCGGCTCTGGGGGAGGTTGGGGATGAGTTAAATAGGAAAGAGAGCGAATGGAAACGCACTTTCGGAGAGTCTCCATGGCCTCGGGGAGGAGGCGGAGTTTTGCAGTAGCGGGAAGCTTTTCAGAGTTGGCGCGGATATCCTCGTCAGCAGCGGCGTTCATGGCCTCGCGGAGGCGTGCGACCTCGTCGTCAGCAAAGGAGTCGAGGACCTCCTCGTTCGCCTTGGTGCGCTTCTTGGCGGAAGAACGTTTTTTTGTCTTGAGAATTGCCTCGATCTGCATATCGAGGCGCATTTTGCTTGCTAGAACAATGTGTGTGTTGTCAGATGGACACGAACCAAAAAAAGACGGTAGGACGGGACCTTGTTCAGGCGGGAGCTGTGAGAGGTCTACCTCTACAGGGACAGCTCTTCGTTTACGCTTGCGCTGGACGGGGCGACGGCGGGTGTCGTCGTCGTCGCCTGCCTTGCGGGGGCGGGCCTGCTTGGAGAGGCGCTTCTTTGCGGAACCATACTCGTCGTCGGTTTCCTGTGCGGAGGAGTCGTAGGCATCGTCGGGGGGGCGCTGCTGCTGGATGGGGCGGGGCTGGCGGGGCTGGGGGGGCTGTTTGATGTCTGTAAATCTGAGATTAGGCGCCAACGTGGGCGGTGTGGACAGAATGGAGGGTCACGGACCGTCTTCGTCGGAGGAAAGCTCAGACTCTGAGCCACCGAAGACTTCACGGACGAGATCGTTGGGCTGAAGGGGTGAGGTGAGCAGGTGGATGGCAGAGGGAGGGGAGACTTGCCATGGTTGGTTTGAGTCGTGGTTGAGGTGAGGGCTGTTGGGGGTCGGATCCGGTGAAGAGATCCGAATGGGGAAGGAAGTCTGACGCAAGAGCGTCGTTGTCGGCGTAATAAATTATAAAAGTGATGCTGGTCAAATAAGTACTAGCTTGACTTGTCGATTGCGTACGTCTGCTATCACCGTCCCTGATCTCAAGGCTCGTTATTTATTCTACATAACCCCACCGCTATCAACTAATCCCTACAATGGCTCGCCCTTTCCTGCCTTTCCAACCAGACTCCCCTCTGCTCTCTCTCCTCAAGCACCCGCTTGTCCTTGCCTCTCTGCTGCAGTATCTCACCTGGCCTGACCTCCATGCCCTGCTCTCCTCGTCCCAGACCGCCCGCAGTCTCTTCCGTTCTCCGTCTCTGCGCTCTCTCATCCTGTCTCGCCATGTCCCCGAGTATCGTGCTGCCATCGCCTGCTGCGATCCCCACCAGGACCACACTGTCCCCGTCTCCGTCCACGATCTCGATTTACTCTGTAAGCTCCCCCTGTGACTGCCACAGTATAACCCTAACCACCCTCTTTCCCAGTGATCTCCCAGAAGCTCGCGCTTCACCACTACCCCACCCATGCCCTCCGCACTCTCTCTTCGCTGCTCCCCAGCCTCGACCATGACGATCTCACTGCCCGCCTCTCCGCCCTCGCCCTCGCCCACTCCCGCTTTGTTCTCCTCCTTCAGTCCCTCGTCCACAGCTCCACTGCCCCACTCCGCCCTGAATTCCCCGACCCTGTCTCCAAGCCCCACCTCCGCGAGCTTTCCTTCCCCGCCCCGCTCTCCTACTCCACTCTCCCACAGATTCTCCCCGGCCTCGCCAAACTAACCCAAAAACCCTTGCCGGCCATCCCGTCCTCTCCCCGTCTCTCCCTCTTCCGAAAACACCACACCCGCTCGCCGCCCCCACCGTCCGAGCCCCGCGCCCTCGCCCACTATTCTTCGTCCTGGCGCCGCTCCCTCTTTCATAACCGTGCCCACTCCTCCGTTCGCTCTGGCTCCGGCTCTGATCTGGGCTTTATCCCGACCCACCGGCGGCACGTCTCGTCCCCTACGCACACTTCATCCTCTTCCCCCAGCCCGCGCTCAACTCCCCAGAGCACCGCGCCTTCTTCCCCTGAGCCCACCTTTGCTGCCCCCGCCCCCGCCCCCACCTCCCCACACTCCCTCGCCCTCGCCACCTCGCGCATGCGCGCACCCCTTCTCCGCGTCTACGCACCTTCCACAACGCTCAACCCCACACAGTGCGAGGACCAGCTCATCGCCGACGCGCTCTGGCAGCATCTCTCCACCGGCGATGTCGTCTGCAACCTCGGCTACGTCCCTGAGCACGCCACAGGCCCAGCGTCCCCCTGGCTCATCTTTGACGGCACCGGCCTCGTCCCCTACGCGCCTCTCCCTATCCAGTACCCCGCCACCGTGCCCGTCCCCACGCCCCTCGCCCTCCCCTCCCCGTTCTACTACACGCACATCGTGCCGCCCACCTCGATCGCCAACCCCGTCTTCCGCATCCCGCGCATCCCTGCCATACGCGCCGGCCCGCGCCTTGCGTTGACGCACCTCCCCATGAAGGTCCCGAGCCCGCACTCGCCCGCCGGGTACGCCGTGGCGCGGAAGCACATGTGGACCGCGCGCGTGCGTGTCGACGGGCTGGGACACGGGGATGGAATCGTGGAGGTCGGCGGCGCGTGGAGGGGGGAGTGGGTGCTGGAGGGCGACGGCACGCAGGAGGGGCGGCAGGGGCTCTTGGAGTGTCTGGCGGGAGATAGCGCGTACTGGGGTCGGGAATGGGAGTTTGTGAGGGAGCGTAGTGGGCGCGGGAGGGTGTGGTTGAGGCTGTTGGAGGTGAGATGATTGGAATGTTGTGGCGCACTCTTTCATGCCAATTACAAACGCGTACTAACCCGGCCCCGCCTAATGCTGGTTGTCTTGCCTTTTAAACTCTAGACTGACGATGGTTCCTACAATGATTTGCACCTCGACATTTTCTATATTACATTTAATGCGCATACTACGATATCCGTCCCACAATGTACATTACCGCTCTTACGCGTCGTCGCTTCTGCTAGTACATCTGCCATACACGATTGTTTGGCTGGAAAATGACGTTGGGGTTCAGACAGGAACAGTTGCGTAAACCTCGAAGGAGTTTAGTGTCATGAAGCGTATTCTAGTCGCGATCATCTCCAATTCGCGTCCTCGGATCACGTGTCACTCCGCGCGCAATCGTCATATTCTATTGTCAATGTCAATATGTACCTCTCGTTGGTTCTTTGTGCTCGCCAGGGGTTACATACGTAAATATATTTGCTTAGTCCACTGAACCGATCATGGAGTATACATAGCTACCGGCGCGTCATCGACGGTCAAACCCATGCAGTTGTGCTGGCATAATTCAATATGCGTGGAGTGCCTATCATTACATACTAGCGCCTCAAGTCTCGTGCGGAGAGTCCGGAAAAGAGAATTAACCGTATGTATTGCCTCGTGCCGAACACGCTTGTGTTTATTTTTAGCTCGATTCAACTCGAGATTTTAGGTAAACAAGCAGATTCTGGGACCACGAATTTCTTTCTACTTTTGGGTTTAGGGGGCCGCTCCTGGCTGGAGCACATGATGGTGGCTGTGATGTACTCGAGTAACCTTGGGTGCTTTTTCAAAAGTTTCTGTCATCCGAGTCACCCGCAAGAGCGTCGTTTGCGTCGACTGCTCCAGGGAGTCATGGCAGCTCAAGCGCTCACCAGCCACAGGTACAGGGTCAAATGATGGCCGTACTGCATGTAGGGCTTAGGCCTTCAACGTGGTGTGCATATACGCACGGCAGTGGTCGTAGGTTTGAGACCTATCATCACCCCTGGATCACTGAAGGGTAAATTGCATCGGAGGGCCCCGAGTCTGAAGTCAGTCAGACCCCTCCTACACATTTCTCTCTCCTTTCCCCTCTTTCCCCTTGCACAGCTTTTGGCTCGGCTGGGGACATGAAGTCTAGGTTGGAGAATGGCTTATCTTTGGGCTGCATTTATATCTGAATCTATTCCTGGAACGCATCTACGACTGATGCGATCGGCTGCTGGGGTTCAAGTCGATAGTGATGGGCCCCCCTGTGAGTCTGTGAATGAGTTCCCGGCCTGTGGTTCAAAAAACTTATGCAAACGGGGGGGATCAGAGTTGATGCTAATGCTGTAGAAAATGGTTATCGGCCGGCGATCAAAGATGCCCATGCAAAACATACGATTTGGGTCGTCGACAATACTCAGGCTATAGCCATATACGTAGGCCCTCGCTTGGACGTCGATATCGATATTGTCATGACATAGGAACTTAATCGAATAGGAAAGTGCCGAGATGGAAAAACAGGGCCACTCACAGGAGGTTGCCGCTTCCGCTCATGTTTCTTTCAGTGATATCCAACTTTGGTCAGGTCCCCCTTGGTCTATGGGACTCAGTCAGGACTCAGCTTACAACGGCAAGCCCAGCGCTCTCGCAACGGGGAACTTTCCAAATGATCATGATCACAATAGGCCCTCAATCATCCCGATTGGACCTGATGATCGCCCCTAACAATATATGGACAGAAATTATGACCCCAATAGTACTGGGATACTGGGATTTCCGCACTTATAACGGTAATTTTCGCCGATGAAACCCTCGCCAGTGCTTACTCTGTGTCCCTATATTCCCGAATTCGTCCCTAGTTTTGTGCGCAAGTAATCTTGCTTGCTGGTGGAGGTCACATCGTGAACAATGGAGAATACAAACCCTTTGCTCTTGTGAGACCTGTTCATCCTTTCGTTTTTCTCCAACACGTCCCGATAACTTTCGTGTCGTTTAGGCTTGGGCCACTAGTCAGTGTCTCTGATGGGATTTCTTTTCACATCACTAATTACGGAGAAATCACTAGTACCTGGGATCAAACTTCAACTGGGGACTTGCAGCTATGTAAGTCTCGACGATGAGAATGCAGCGGTCGAGTCCTCATTAGCAAATTTCCAGACGACTATACTCTGACGTACCACATCAAGGACCGCGTCGTCATTAAATCCATGGGTAGGTCCCTTCATTGTCGTCCGTCTGCATCGTGTGGCCTAACAAGGTGCGGCATACGCGCATAGTCTACAGTGTCTTCACTATTGAGTTATTCCAGACTGTGACACTCACGATGTTGATGTGGGACGTGTTTGTGGCCGGCTACGGCGACGTCACCGTATTCGACAAGACGGGGTGGTCGTCATGGGTCGCGCCCGCACTAAGTGGTATAGGTGTGTGCGCGCGCGCGTGTGTGTGCCCTGCGCGGGCGCGCAGTTTACATTATTTGCAGTGTCTACGATCGTGCAGCTGTTCTTTGCCTGGTGCGCGGATACTTTTGCCACGTTTCGATTCTTATGCCAACTGACCACGTGGGTAGGAGGATATGGGGCGTGAAACGAACGTTCATTGCGGCCGCCGTCGCAATTTTTATTGGCCTGGTAAGGCTCTGCCCGCTGGGTCTTTGCTGGGTTGTTGATGTTCTGTTAGATTGCGCTCATGCAAGGTTCTGCGGGGATAGCCATTACTGTGCTGGTAAATGCAAGCCTTTGAATGGAGTGATATAGAGCTGACCAGAACGGCACTTCAGTATACCTTCGATCCACTTCCGGCACATTTATACCGCCTGAATGTCGCAGTTCAGGTGTGAAAATATTATGTCTTTTGGGGTTTTATAAAATATGGGTGTTTACGGTACGATGATAGGTCTGGCTTATTGGAAGCTGCATTTGCGATGTCTTGATTGCAGTCGCCATGGTCACATTAGTGCGTACGCATCGCTGGATAGTATGTAGAAATCCGACCGTGATTGTTAACCTATCTTCTGTCATACAGCTCCTGCGAGCGCGGAAACACTCAATATTTCGAAAGACGGAAACGCTCCTCAACCGCCTCATCGCAAATTCCATCGAGTCGGGAACTATCACCGCCATCCTTGCCATTCTCGAACTGGTGTTCTACTCTGTTTTTCCGCAGAATTTTCTTCATGTCATGATGTGGGTGAACCTTTGTCTCGTGCCGTCGACTTGAACGCTGATTTTAAAGACTGGCAGGATGTATATCCGTGGCAGAGTGTAAGTCCTGGCACCCTATTTCATATCAGCCGAAATACTTGACGGTCTGCTCTTCAGATACGCCAATGTCCTTCTGGCGGCTCTCAACGGGCGTAAGCGCGTTGTACAGGCGAGGGAAAGCGAATCTACATTCGGCGCCGTCAGTGCACAGCTAAATTTTGCAGGATCACAGACGCTGTATCGAGCAAACCTGGATGAGGAGGAGGCTATGGCTATGGGTCATAAACGCCGTCCAGCAAACCAGGCCAATGTGCAAGATATATTCCTTACCGTGGACGGAGAGGGAAAACATAGCACACAGACAGTCAGTCGTGGCTTCTCGCTCTAGCTTACCGTAGCCCCTGTTCATCTGTTCACCAGAGTGATATCTCGGAACATACTCCTAAGCACTCGATCACCGTGCAATGAAGCTGCATCCTTCTCGCCCTTAGAGAAAGTGTGACTTCTGACGTTTTGAGGTTAAAAAACATGGGTGCAACAGGAGTCATTCAAAAGGTGATAGATAGATGAACTAGAATGCGTTTCCCAATCCCCGGACGTTGTGCACGATCGCACAATGAAAAAATTCGACATCGATCATGTCGGTGTCAGGGTCCTGAAGTACCCCGTCAGCAGCTTGGAATTGGGTGCCCTGGTGAACCTTGTCAGGGTGCTTAGAGGTGGTACAGATCCGCGTTCGGTGTATAATGTGATAGATAGCCAGGTGCCGCAATAAGTGATTCATCCCCAACGTCTTGCCATATTGACGGATAACTCGTCCTTGTAAATCACGATAGTTAGTACTCGACACATGTGAACGAAAATGAATTCAAGTGAACCTGGTTTATCGTTAACTGGTGATCGATCAAACTATAATAGGAGCCAAACCGGACTCGTATGTGCCCGCAATTAATTAGGTGGGGTCCAAATCCCCAGGGCCGGGCGAGCAAGGCCAAACGAACGTAGCGGTAACTGGCTGAGGGATCCTGACAGTATTTCAAATCAGAGTTGGGGGCTTGAAGCGGAAGTATAAAATAGGAATACGGAATCAAGTAATAGAAGTGACAGGATAATACGCCAACTACTACAAGTATAGACCTTCGGGCGTACCCTCGTTCTTTCGATATAGTACCTACCATTCGAGAGATGTGAGATTTAAAATCACTGGTGACTTTGGAAAAATATGATTTACCTTCTCCCGTGCCTCGGTGAAGTCGGCCTTAGTGACTCTCATCCGCCGTTCTCGCAGGGCAAGTAAACCAGCTTCAGTACAAACTGCCTTGATATCGGCTCCCGAAAGGTCGTCTTTCGTTGTGACGAACTCCTCCAAGTCGACGTCATCGCCCAAGCTCATGCGTGAAGTGTGTAGTCTGGGATATGAGATGAATGGTATGTTTCGGTGTACGGTGTATGAGGAACAAAATTACCTGAAAATATGGCGTTTCGTTTTCACGTCAGGCAAAGGAAACTCGATTTTCCGATCGATACGACCAGGTCGAATGAGAGCAGGATCTAGCGAATCGATCCTATTTGTTGCCATGATAACCTTAACGTCACCGCGCGTATCAAAACCGTCCAATTGATTGAGAAGTTCCAGCATGGTTCTTTGAATTTCACGCTCTCCGCCAGATGTTGAATCGTACCTGGAATAGGGTGATTAGGTCTGAATGTTCCGTATAATCTTGAATTAGCAGGTGCAGACCGTTTGGTTCCAATGGCATCAATTTCGTCAATGAAAACGATACTTGGGGCATGCTCTTCCGCAACACGGAACATTTCGCGGACAAGCTTTGGACCGTCTCCAAGGTACTTCTGAATGAGTTCAGAACCGACAACTCGCAGGAAAGTAGCGGACGTTTGATTGGCTACAGCTTTGGCGAGTAGCGTTTTCCCAGTACCAGGCACTCCATACAATATCACACCCTTTGGAGGTTTGATTCCCATCTCTTCGTACAACTCAGGATGCGTGAGCGGAAGTTCGACAGATTCCTATATCCCAATCTCTGAGGTTATGGTAAAAGCTGAATTCACAATGACTTTACATACTTTAATTTCTTGGATTTGTTGTTCTAGACCACCAATATCGGCGTAGCTTTCCGTGGGAGCTTTGTCGAGTTTCATTATGCTGACAAGGGGGTCGGCATCGTCGTGTAAAACGCCAACAATTGCCTGTGTCTTGTGATGAAGAAGAACTTGACACCCGGGTTCTAGGAGGTCCTTGTCGACATAGGACATGATTGATACATATGACTCGGGCCCGGAAGCCGTGCTGATAATTGCATGGTCGTCGTCGATGATTTCTTCCATAGTCCCAACCGCCATCGGGCTTCCACGCAAATCATCTACCTTTGACCTATCCTCTTCGTTCTTTTCCTCACGCGTTGCCTCAGGTTTAAGCAGTTCCTGATTCTGTACGAACTCTTCTTCTAACAAAAGGTAATCCTTGATGCGTTCTAGCTTCAATAATTTCAGCCGGCATCGCGTCGTTGGAAAGACAGCAGGGAGTTTTGACGCTGCAGACGGTCCACGTCTCTTTTTCTTGCCCACGCGGGTCGGTAGAGGTGGTTCCCATTTCTTCTTCTGAGGTTGGTCTTTTGCTTTATCTTTATCCGCTCCTTGGCCTTCTGCAGGGGGTCCTGATGGTGCGTTGCCCTGTTTGGTGTGTTAAAGCCGAAAATCTATTGCATTGACTTGTCGTACCATGATTGTAGTTCAAAACTGGATAGATAATGGTTTTGGACAAGAATGAATTCAGAGGACGCGTCAGTGTTCCCAATTTGGTAAACTTCCAACTCCGCCCGCTGTGACGGCTGTGACACGAGGCGTTACAAGGGCTGGCAACTTACGAGGAGGGCTGTCAGCGCGGCTGCGTGGCAAATTAGTAGTACTATTATTCTGCATTCGACCACGGCAATGAACTCAGCGAGCACACCTCTCACAAGCAACTCTCAGTTCATTCAAGCAGGTAATCTCCCATCATAATTACACGATTCAAGGGCTAATTTTTTTCAGATGATGACGATGACTTGGACGAGGACAACATTCCCGGTTTCTCTCACCCAACCCTTGCTGAACCTCAGGATAAGGGTAAAGGACGTGCACGAGAGCTAGACCAGCTCGCACCTCCTCCGAAAGAAGCCAGTATCACGAGTCCAATATTATCGGGAAACATTGGGAGTTCAGCGAATGGAGGGCCACCGAGAGCGGCAAGGCAGATGGTTGGAGGTGTTCAGGTAGAGACGAGGCGCGTACGAGCCTTCATAGACACGTATAAATCTAACTCTCCACAATTTAGATACTCCGGTGCTGATACTCTTGATGAACCTGTGACGACGACAATTGTACGAGTGCTGGCTTCTGTGTGCCATATGAAGCTTATTTCCTACAGGCCCGGGACCTCCTATCGATTTATTCGAAGCTTGTACAAGTACTTTACCCACGGAGATCCAGTGGACGCGAAGTTCTTCGGTAAATGAGCAGTCGAATTGCAGGCTAACAACAGTGTTAATCGACAACTTCAGGGATTGGGACCTATGGGGTCCCCTTCTTTTGTGCCTACTCCTTGGAATAATGTTAAGCATTAACGTACGTGGGATAAACGTTTGCATAATAATGGCACCTAAAATAGAATGAAATGCAGGCCCCCGCAAGTCAGTCGCTCGGCGTGTTTACGAGTGTGATTGTAATCTGCTCGCTGGGCGCCTTGACAGTCACGGTACAAGCAAAAGTATGTCACAATCCACTATTCCTATCCCTGTACACCACTAACGTCCCCGCCTCGTAGCTTCTTGGGGGCAGAGTGTATGACTTGCAATTCTAAATAATCTGTACTTCCTGACGTCTCCGCATATTAGATCCTTCTTCCAAGGCCTCTGTGTTCTTGGCTACTGTATAGCCCCCTTGAACATCGCAGCTCTCATCTCATGCTTCGTGCGCGTAATCTATGTCAGAGCCCCCGTTGCTCTACTTGCATGGGCGTGGTGTATATGGGGTGAGGATATCTTGCCCACCCTGCGATGATTGTTGAAACTTAACTGAAAACCGAAGCATCTGTGAACTTCTTGGATGGTACCAGAATCGAGCAGCAAAGGATTTTGCTAGCAGTCTATCCTCTATTGTAAGTCGCCTCCGTACACCAAGGTTCCATGATGCTCATGCACTTGCATCACAGACTCTTCTACTTCATCTTAGCGTGGATGATTCTGATACAGTAAACTGAGGACCTGCAGATAGCTTTCTCTGATGGTATCAGTCCTTTATATTATGTTACCAGTTTGTGATGGAAGAATACGGTACAGTCGAAGGGTATCTCAAAATTGTGTGTTCCAGGGATTTCGTTGGAGAGCCCTATCTCGGCCGTCTTTCAGTAGAATGAAGGACCGGTCTGTCACAGTTATATATTCACTTTTCCCTGATATTACCACACAGCTTGTGACGGCCTACAAGGGTACAAAGCCCGGTTTTTTGGGTTGGGAATGATAACACCACTCGCCATTGGCATGACCATAATCAGTGCTTCTGACCACGCACCCCAAGGGGGTGGCGGAACGGGAAAATAGGATATACAGTCGTTTTTTTTTTTTCATGATCCCTAGGACCCCCCTCCCCCCCCCTCCTTCCATATATAGTATGTTTTGGTCACGTGAATATGTTATTCTCAGAAACAATTCTTCAAATAATATTGGTTTGAAACATAGAAGCTGGATCAAGTAGATACTATGTGCGTCGACGCTTACTAGTTGCCCCGCTGGCTTTACAGCTTGGACATGTCCAATTCTTGGGTGCAAAATCATGACCCATACACGCCCAATGGAACTAACAAGATAAACATGTGAGCTCGTAACCGTCATGCCAGCGCACATACCCAAACTGTCTCGCAGCCAGGCACTTTACAGGCCATCACCAAGTCTCCTGTTTCAATCTCGGCAGCCAACACTGTGCGATCGCAAATGCAGCTATTGAGGTTTAGTGGCCGGGTTTTGCGAATGCGGCGTGTGCATGAATCACCCATTGTATCATTTGCAAGCAGGATCGATGTGATACTCTCCTCCTCGTTTGAGACCACAGGCGCTGAGGGTAACATACTATCCTAAGTATCCTCTTCCCCCCACCCAAAAGCATCCTTGATCATTGGGCCTATAATCATTTCCCAGTCATCGCCCCCAGGCCCCGTATAGGCTGCGGAGTTTCCCCCGAAACTAGAGAGACGGTTATCACTGCTTACTTGAGGGATGTCAGCCCCGATATAATTCATCTTTACTTTTAGCATTTCGAGCCATTGTAATGCATCTCGGCAGGGCCTAACTATATTCGAGTCATCAGGCTGTTCGGTTTGTTCTATCTTGGGAGTTGCTGATGGTTGCAAATTGGCTGGTGCGACCACAATTGGTGCATGAACGGGTGGGGGCTCCGAGACTGTAGATGGAATAAGGGCAGCCTTTGGTTGAAAATATCCATGCAATGGCTGGTCGAGACGTTTTTTCGGTTTCCAAAGTCCTTTCCGGTCTGATGCTGTTTTGCAACCTCTCGAGGATCGGTGACTTTCCAAGTTTCGTTCTCCTCCTGTACCAACATGGACTTCCTCAGAACAGTCTGGACAGACAAGCTTACTATTATTTTGATTTCTCGCTGTTGAGACCCCATTTTCACTTCTCCTCAAGCAATCTTTAGATATCAACCAAGCACGTACCTCTTTTTCTTGGGCATTGCTTGTGTAATTGGGTCCTATCATATAGCGAGACAAGTTTTGAAAAAAAGTTTCTATTACGAATTAATTACAACAAAACTGAGTCTTCTCGTCGTCGCTGAGGAAGTCGACTTGCTAAAATCGTCGAACGACGGCCCTGCGGGCTGCCCCGGACCAATTTAACCCAAGTCGGAGTTTTTTTTCGGCCTCCGGCGGACCACCCCCCCCCTCCCACCCAGGGTTCGGGATTCCCGTTCCGCCACCCCCTTGATGCACCCTTTATCCAGTCACCGAATTCGACACCTATACTACAGTTGTCCTGAACATTAGTGAAGCGTGCAATGTGCCAGTCCATTACGTATGTACCAGACAACATTTTTAACACTGGTGTCTAGAACGGCTGCAAGGATTAAATATTGAAGTGTGATGATATAGGCACCGTCACTTCGAACCATCAATTCATCAGTCTTGATTATGAACAACGGCCAAATATGGTCGATTCGTTTCGACGAAAACCCGAAATTTCAGCTTCAACGGCTCAACGTTCAGAAAGTGCAATCATGTCTTCCCCGTTCCCGCGAACATAATCGCCTAACCGCAGAGGCTCTCTCGCCAAGGCTCTCCTGGAATTTCTATTCTCCCTTGAACGGGAGACGCCCATATCGTACTATGGCCTGGTGGCCAAAGCACAATGACCAACGCAAATTCGATGCAAGGCTCAAACCCCATTCTCAGATACAGTCATCCACCACCATTTGGGACGACCAAATATATTTGGGCCTCGGAATCGATTTTTGCTCCATGCCTCGCAAATCTGACCCGACCGATCTTTACTATGATATGTACCCTAAGTTTCTATGATGTTTCAATGACAATCGGAGCATGTGTGATCGATATCTAAGAGGATCAGTGGAAAAAGTCCTTATCGCACTTTTTTGACCATTTGGGATGTGACCAAAATCACACCGGTTGTTCCGGCTACCACCAACCCGCCATCTAATCCATCTCTGCATCCTCACCATCGCCTTCAATTTCCTCGTCGTCCTCCTCTGCATGTTTCTTCGGCCTCGCCAACAACTTTTCAGGGTTCCAGTCCTTCCACTTTGGCTTTTCCCAGGAAGGCCGCCTTTTCTCCGCCTTGGCAACATCTCGCTCGGCCTCCCAGGTCGCAATCGCTTCACTGTACTCGTCCTTCTTGTCCTTGTTTCTCTGTCGGATGGCTTTTCCTTGAGATCTGCTTTGGCTTTTTTTGTCTGCCTTTTTGATTGAGCCTTACCAGTCATCCGCGCAATGACCGATTTTGAGCGCGCGTCCAAAACGGGGCTTGGGCCAAATTAGGCAACTGTGATGTGACACTGATCGGCAGGCCAAATCATCGTGTTCGATGTATTTTGTCGTTTTTTGCACTATTTCGCTACATCATGGCCACAGAAATTGTGCGATACAAGGGGAATATCAAGTACTTCAAGTTACACCACTTTTTACTGCATCAGATTACGTTGTTTTTTGCACAACTTGAAAATAAATTTCATTTTGGGTGAGTTCATGCGATGATCATCGTCTAGCAATCAATTGAGACATCCCGATGCCCCAATATTTCAGTGATACATGACATATGTATGCTCAATCAAATTGCCAAAAAGTCCGAGGCTAAAAGTTGTGCTGTTGGCTTAGAATTCTAACATTTCCCAAATGGTCATAGCGTCCCAAATGGTGGTGGATGACTGTACATCCATGTCGTGGCTTTGTTCTCTCCATCTGACCCTCACCGGGATCCAAGTCCACGTCGGATAGGATGAATTTTTATCCACCTTCCATTATTTATCAACCTAGCACAAAGGGGTCCGGCGCCGGCTTCGAGGACAGGATATGCTGGATCTTCATGTTAGGACTTAACCAAGATGTTATTCTTCTGAACGCCGGGCCTACTGTCTATGTCCAGCTTTGGCCCTTGTCTGCCACAGACAAGTGTGGCATATGGTCTATTTAAACCAGTCGTTTTAGCATCAAGATGGATATCTATAAAGCCGTTCCTGTTCTTTTTAGTTCTTGCAGAAAATGTCGTATACATACACCTGGTCCCAGCCAGAACTTCCTGCTTACGCTTGTAACTCGCCAAATCATGCACCGCCAAATATCCTTCGTCCATACGAGAACTATCCTCACCAGGTCATGATACCTCTTTCCTCCTACTCTTCGCTTGCGGGAGCATTAGATGTCAACGCCATCACGACACGTCCTCGTTCACAGGTCAGCCGTCCAATGATGTTCGTGTGATGGATATCCTAACTTTTAAGCAGTCCACTTACAGGTCAAAAATCAAACCAAACACTTCATATCCATACCCAGTCTCTCACCATGGTCCACCACAACAACAAGGCTCTCGTCCGGTCTCTCATATTCATCAAGAACTAAACATAACATCCTCGAATCAAAGTCCGAAAAAGCACTACAGAGAGAAATCCATTACATATGCACCATTGACAAGGGTCCCCCGTGAACCCAGGCCAAGTGGTCCGACCAACCATGTTCTCATTCCCCAGCAAGAATTCAGAGAACCAGAGTCCAAGAGGCCGTATACAGATCCGTATTTTCGTCATCCACCTATTACTTTTCAAGCAGCCAATATCCCAGAGTTCGGTGTCAGAGTCGGCAAAGTCACAGAAGTGTACAGCCCAAGTGTGGTTGGAGGCCAGGATATGGTGATGGCCGCCGTTCACGAGAAAGAAATTAGATTTTGGATTCTTGTAAGCCATAATATGACATATTTGATGCATGGTGACCTTACCTGCTTTTTGCAGTGGCCCGGATATAGCGCTGAGAAAGTTCAAAAGCGAATGAAAACCCAAAACGGAACAATATCGCGGGATACAGTGCTTATGGTTCTTGCAAATGCTCTTTTGGAGTTCACCCAAATGATTCAGGTAAGTTATTGCTGTGTGTTTTTTTTGTTCCAATGGACCGTTTCTTATACAAATATCCTTCAACAGAAAAAACATATCGCTGTTGAGAGAGGCTACGAGGACTGGACCATTGGTGTTCGCCCGGACAACAGACCAGGTATCGTTGGGACGCAACTATTTATAACGCGTTTATTGCATCGTGGAGGTTCGAATTGGCAACCTGAAATTTGGGCACCGAGGAGGATATGAACACGCCAGTCCATTTTTATATATTTTCATATTTTATAGTATCTGTGTATTGGTTAAATTATGTTATACAACCCCTAAATTTTCCTCGGTACCTAACACCTGTATCGAAGTAAATACGACGTTATGGTGAGCCCTCAGGTGGCCGGCGGTCCGGCTGGGATGTTTCTGTTGCAATCTCTGACGCCAGCCGCGAAATTTCAGAGAATGCGACCTTCAGTAGATCAAGGTCCGCATCGAGGCTTTCTGCCCGTGTTTTCATCTAAGGAGGTTCTAAGTAGACTCGGCGAAGAATAATACATACCATCTTACCGCAGCAATGGTGTCGCTTGCCGCTATCAGCTCATGGTGGTGGTTATATACCAATGACTGCCTTTCGCTATCTAATTCTCGAATTTCTGCTCAAGACATCGTATGATGAGCCTTTTGGTAAAAGTAAGATTTGGATGACCTGTTAAAAGCTCGTTCTCCTTTTTCAGAAGGTTGGGAAGAGATGAAGTTGTTATTAGTTGCTCATAGTAAGTTTTTGCGTCGAATGCAACGGAGTCTACGCAATTGCGGTAAAGGTGAATGTCTTAATCCGAGGTAATGTATAGTTACCTAGGTTCATGGGATCTAGGTCGGCAGCTTTCCCAGGTAGTGGTGGTGGTGGACCGACTCCGAGACCATAATGTTTCCTAAGTAGGTCCCTTGCACGGGATTTTTGAGGGGGTGGAGTTGAGGGTGCTGTTTGTCGGGGGGATAGGGGGACACTGGCAGCATGCGGAGTCACAGCATTATAACTCGCATTCGGTGTAGTCTGTGTTGAAGGGGATGGGGATGAGGGTCGCAGAGATGACGGGAGAGGACGAGGTGTCAAGGACTTGCGGCGGTCTGGCGAGGACGTCGTTGAGGACATCGGGTCATGCTGTAAGCGACCGGCCCTGATGCGACAATTATTCCAGTACACGTGATGTATAGACACGACGCGTTCTACATACCTAAGGCTTATTTAAGTTTGAGGGCTATCCGTAAAGAACCATAGGCCTCCTAAGTGCATAGGAAGATTGAAATCGTTCGCATTCCATCTCTGTTGTTGAATACATGTGTGCCCTCACTGTTTTTGCGTGGGACTTCGATATATCCACGAGACGTCACAGTATGTGGTCAGTCACACTCGCGAATCCTACTTATAAGTCACTCTTGCCACGGTTCCGACGTCACATTTGGGCCCAACAAGCCGATTAGAATACTTCAAACCGATTCAAGATGGACGCGACCGGATTGTATGACGATGAGGTTATTGCTGATAGCGAGGAGGAAGACAACATCCTGGAACTTCAGTGTAACGGGAGCATGCATGCTGACGGTGAGGATACACTCCATTTTCATGTCTTTCTATCACTCGATCCTTATATTTCGCCTTGATTCAGCGAACTTGACTATGCGACTCAATACATACCAGCCGATCGACCCTACTCCCGCGTCCCTTGCACCCAATGCCCAATCCAGTGAGAGCACCAAAATTACGCTACAATCTGAACCTGCGACCAGACCACGACCTAGGCCACGCCCAGCATACAAGAAAGCAGCAACCAACGTTGTTGACCCAGCTTCCAGCAGTACTAACCCTTCGGCCAATCCGATTTTTCCACGACAGCCTGCCTTTACATCAGACACCTACATAGGTCTCCCCTCAAGTACTTCTAATATCGCGGATCGTGCGAAGACGCGGTCGCGGAAAATAAAACCTAAAGTCGTCGATATCATTGAATTGACTTCCGACGAAGACGAAATGGGCTTACTTCCAGCCCAGAAATCCAGGCCAAAACCGAAGCCTAAATATAACGCAAAACCCAGGACCTCTCAGTGGTCCAATGGCTTTCCTACACCCACTTTGCAAGCTGATGGTGACAAACAATCAACCAATAAACACATTAAGATGTCTCACTCCAACTCTCAGCACATCCCTGCTTCACAAGACACATTACCAGTTCCCACCTCATCAAATCATCCCAACGATTTCACTATTCCAGCCAAACTCCCACCCTCCGACCCCCCGACATCTACAGCAGCTACATATGACCACCCTCCTATCGTAACATTACCCGTACATGATACGGATGTGGATATTTCGCCCTCATCGCCTTCCTCTTTGTTCAGCGTGCCGAGTTCTAGTCTGAAGCGAAAACGGAATTGTATCAATGAGCTCGATTCGGACAGCGACGAAGTCCCAAATAGCAGAATGGTGGACCCCCCCACTATCCCAGCTCTTCCTCCCTTCCTTGCAGGATCGTCCTCACCTTGCAATACCCCTCCCCATATTCCACCTGTTGAGATTGTAGATCTGACCATGATTAAGGCCACGGCTGACCCTAAATTACCTCTCAAGAAAGCCCCAAAACCACGGAAACCACGCAAGAAGTCTGGGGAAACTATAAAAGACGGGGAGGGGTTAGAAACAGGAAAACCACGCACAAAGAAAACGAGGGTCCAGAAAAAGAAACTCGAGGTTGTCATTGATGAACGATCGAAAAACAATACGAAGGCAAAACAGAGAGAGGTCTTCAAAAGCAGGGAATTCATCGACGATGACGATGATGTGGCTGATCATATTACAGTGAAGATCACGAACTCATCCAAGCCCGAATCATTGACCTCTCTGAGCTCGGTGCCTGACTTCGAGGACGATAAGCAAGAAGGCTCAAGTAAGCAGAGAGAGTTCGTCGCCTCTGAAGATGCCGAACTCGTAACAAAAGGAAAAGGCAAAGAATCTGTTGCAGCCCAAAATGAGTCAGACGTTCGCGCGAAAGTCATCAAGAAGGGCAAAGGCAAGAGGGTGATCGTCTCAGATGACGAGAATGAGGATGAAATAACAGCGATATTATCTCGCAAGAAAAGTAGGGTGGGAGCTGCGGACAAGGGCAGAGGGAAAACTAATAGTGATGCGCTTGAGGCCGATGCCTCTGGAGCCCATACTGAAGGACTCCCCAGGAACCAGAATAAATCAGATGAGGAGGAACCAAGTATTCTCAAAGTAAGCTCCCTTCAATGATTGCTTAGAAGTCTTACAATCTTACCACAGGAAAATGTTCAGCCGATCCCGTCACCAACACCCCCCACCGCACCTATGCCATCCTTATTCCCAAGCCTCGCTTCACGTTATACCATCGCTCCTAGGACGAAGTCAACTCCAATGTCGGAACTTATAAGACGCGTCAATTCACTGCCCGGTTCACCGTTTTCCACACCGCGCCCTCGAGCTTCTGGGTCCTCCCATGTTAAAGCCTCGGGGCCTGGAACCGTTTACTCACCCTATCTCAAGTCTTCCAAGAGCCTGCTCTCACGTATTGCGCCACTGCACCCGCATAGACGTACGCCACCGCCTCCTTTACCGCCTCCGCCTCCCCCGAAGAAGACAAGAAAGGAAAGAGAAAGAGAAGAGCAATGGGAAGAAGAGTTGATCGAGAGCGTCGGAGGGATCACAGAGTGGGCATGTATGACTGATGCGGAGAGAAAAGAACTGAGAAAAGCCAAATGGGAGCGGGAGATGTTTGGCTGGGAGGATTAGATTTGCTAAGTGCTCTGTGTTCCTTTTTACCCTGTATTATTTCTGCCTCACGGTTGTATCTTTGTAGGTTCGTAGCCATCCTCTCTGAGCAAATTGTGTTGATACTTGTCTCATAGAGGAATTGGGTCACTCGCCTTATATTTGAGCTGTATTGCGGGCTTGGAGTTCAATGAGGCTCACAGCAGTGTTGTCACGCTTGTCACATCATATTCTCTTTCGGGAAAATTTCGCCACCTGAGTGAATCATTGATCAGGCTACCTAACCAGAGTAAAGAAGAGGATGCTGGGTCAGGGGCTTCATGTCTAACACCCAACATCTGTATGGGTTAGGCCAATGCCACAGTTGTTTGCTCGATACGATCCACTCCTTCAACTCAAACCCTGACAGCTCGAAATCGAAACAACTTTCATCTAATGGAAACAGACGCCCCCCAAATGCAACGTAATGGCCTGTTGAAGCGATTGACAGAGGTACCACTAGACGTACTGTTTGAGGTGAGCAAGGTACGCCTGCTGTCTCCTCCACAACTAACCACGAACATGGAAGATTTTTAGCCATCTTCACCCCCTAGACCTGCTGAGCCTGACTCGAACGACTAAAGCTTTTCGTTCTGTGCTCATGCGGCGGTCTGCGACATCCGTCTGGAAGGCAACCATTGCCAATATTGCTGGACTTCCGATATGTCCCCCCGATCTCAATGAACCACAATATGTGAACCTTGCGTTTGACGAGCATTGTCATGTCAGTCTATAATAAGGCCATGACATTGTCTATACTCATCTGGTTGTGATGGTGTTAGTTCTGCCTTGCTCCAAACGTCCAAGATATTTTCTGGAGCTGCCGTGTTCGCTGTTGCAAAAGTTGCATTGAAGAAAAGTGAGATATCTGCTAAAACAAAACATCTGTCTGTCCTACCATTCACTCCAACTTGCAGTTTTGTCTCCGATTTCGATCTGAGGAAGCGTCTACCCCTACGCCCTACGGATAACACGTACAAAACTATATTTCCCTACATTGTTTATCCAAGTAAGTTTACATATTTCCATGCCCCGATGCTTTAATCCTAATTTTTCTTTTTGCATGAGAACCTCGCCCATACAAACCAGGCCGAGTTTTGTTCTATCGTCCAATGGCTGATAAATACATTCGAGAACTTGTACAGATCAAGAAAGATGCAGCCACTGTTAAACGATGGAGCAAAGAGCGAAAAGAGGAGCAAATGCGCCGATTAACGGTACGTGAGTCAGTCCTGAAAGAGTTCGCCCCGGCCCACCTTCGAGTTTAACGCGCTAGCATGCGGCTCTCTGCGAGTCTTGGAGTAGCCCTTGGGCGGACAAACGCTCGACAGAGCTTAATGTCTTTATCATTTTGCTTCTCCTCTTCTCGTTGTATATACTTCGCCGTGATCACGTTCTAGAACAGTTATTGGGTGTATATACTAGGTCTCTCTGGTAACAACCCTTAGATCCGGAATCTTGATCATACCACCGCCCCTTATTTTACGCTTCTGTTTGAACATATGGTCGTAAACGCCCTCCGGGTTCGATATTTTGACACTAAGTCGGAACAAAACTCAGGCTAAAAGGCTCCTCGGGCAAAGATGAGGTTGGTTTCGATCAAATGTTGTATGATCGTGATCGACACCTGATCGATGTGAAATTGAATTTTTTGCATCCGTAAATCTGAGATCGCCAAGTCCAGAGTAACTAACCGAAGTTCGAGTTTACAGCCAGATCTAATCCAGACTGCAGTTGGATGCAACTTTTGTAAAAGTCAACATAAACCAGTAGTTGGCTTTTCTTTTCTTTTCATTTGCTGGGCTCAGTAAGGCTAGTACTGCGTCATCACCGATCAGCTTCTGATTACTACTAATGGAGTCGGCAACGGCCAAACGCCTCCGGCTCACACCCCTGTTTCCCCACAAGTGTGGGCATGCCTCATAAAGCTTTCAGGAGCTTCACCTTCGTGAATAGCCCCCACCATCCACATGACTTACTCAAGTTCATTACTCTTAGCAGAGCGACTCCGGTATCGCCACAGGCCAAGGGTTTGGCATTATGTTAGTGACTCTGAACCCCCAACCCCTCCCAGCCTCGATTGCTTCGACCACGAGTTGCGACCAACGCGGAGGCCCAAGAAGATCACCAGTATCGAAAGTCACCACTGTGTCGCCTTGACCTTGAAGCCCATTTACGCAATGCCACTAGACATACTCTTTGAGGTGATTCTTGCCGTAGCTTGCTCTGCTACACCAACTCACGTGTATAGATATTTGGTTATCTTCATCCATTGGATGTACTCAATCTCACCCGAACGTCGCGTGGGCTCCGCACCATCCTTTTGTCTCGTTCGTTTATCTCGGTTTGGAAGTCCGCTTTTTCAAACGTCCAAGGCTTCCCATTCTGCCCCTCAGATATGAGCGAACCGCAATATGCGAATCTTGCCTTTAATGAACACTGTCATGTACGTGTTTAATTCTGTTCAGGGGCGGTGCCTATCTGTAATTCTCAATGCCTTAGTTTTGCCTTGCCATTGGTGTGCAAGATGTTTTTTGGGCTTGTCGGGTGCGATGCTGCAAGAAATGCATCAATAAATAGTGAGTGTTTGTTTGCGGTCCCTGGATCTCGGTTCTTAAGTTGCTTCCCAGCTTCGTTCCTGAGTCTGTCTTGGAGAACGCGTGCCCTGACACAAAAGGCATACACAGAAGGGAAACTATGTTCCCATACATCATATACCCAAGTTCGTGCCCATTGCAGCGACCTAAACACTGCGACGTACGTTAATGAGAAGCATTCTAGGACCAGGTCGAAACAGGCCTGGAAGGCTTTTATTTTTTCTTCCTACTGCGCAGATGTATGTCAGAGAGATAGAAGGTATCAAAGTTTCCTCGGATCCAGACTTTGAAGCCCGGATGATGAAGTGGAGAACAGAGAAACGGACTGAACAAACACAGCGTCTCCTGGTGAGTCGACCGTCATCGAGACATGCTAAAACTGAGGAATGACGGTAAAGCATGCGGCTTTGTGCGAATCATGGAGCACATACTGGGTGTACCGGCAAACCCGGGAGTTCAACCTAGTTATAATCACGTTTCTCGTTGTACTATTGATCGTTCTCTGGCATGAAAATATCTGTAGATGGTTGTGTGTAGTGTTATGTGTTGTATAAATAAACATATACATGCAAGCTCGAATGATCAAGATGGCGTGTTCTAGTTATGAATCGGGACTTACTGTAACATTGTCATATGTTGTTACTTATGGTTGAATGATTTTTAGAACTATATAGGGACCAGTGTCGACCCGGGTTCCGAGTTTGTGTGTGGCGGTGTCCGTGTTAATTTCCTTGGACGTGGACAAGCATCCGCAAGCAGTTGACAACATTGACGAGGCCAACGTTACCGACATTCACCTCCCGACCTCAGAGCAGCGAGCAATGGGGTCCCAGTCTCAATTTCTACGCGCTTTGGAAAATGTCAAAGACCAAGCCAAGGATGCAATTTATGCGATGGCCTCCTGCCTATGTCAGCAATCGGCGAAGGTCAAAATCAATGGACGTACATGTCAGTGTATTGTTTTCATGGATCATTTACTTGCATTTCTCATTGGCTGTTTTACCAGTTCAAATAATAAAAGTCCTTGGCGAAGGAGGCTTTTCTTTCGTATACCTAGCGCAGGATGAACATAGTGGGGTGAGAAACTGACTAGACCATAGGAAAGGGACTCTGAACAACTTTAATGGTCTTTAGCGACAGTTTGCGCTGAAGAAGATTCGATGTCCGACTGGTTCGGAGGGCGTGAAAGAAGCTATGCGTGAAGTCGAGGCATACCGGCGTTTCAAGTGAATCATCGCTTACATAAATCATTTTGGCCTCGTACTAATGTCATTCAGACATCCAAACATCATTCGAATATTGGTAGGTAATTGACTTTTTTATTCTATTCCCACAACCTACTGATTCTCAATTTTCTTGCTAGGACTCTGCTGTGGTGCAGGACCCCGAAGGAGATGGTAAAATTGTCTACCTGTTCCTCCCACTTTACAAGGTGCGTACATTACATGGTTATACATATATCTTAAGTTCAATTGCGACCGCATAGCGTGGTAACCTTCAAGATGCCATAAATTTGAATGTTGTAAACCGAAAGCATTTTTCTGAACGTGAGATGCTGCGTTTGTTTAAGGGTACATGTGAAGCCGTCCGGGCCATGCACGACTTTCGGGCACCTACACGTCCCCACCAGTCAGAACAGAACGGTGGCTCTTTGCGCCGGGAACAAACAAATTCAGATAGGCATTCAGACGACGATGAACGCTTCCCTCAACCGGAAGGAGATGGCGATGGGGGATACTCATACGACACAGCCGTCAATGTACCACTTGTCACCAAACACCGTACAGAAGATGAGGGGGATGTAATATTCGACGGGGACGAGGAGTTAGCTCAACACGGGAATGGTGAAAATGCAGCAAAAGAAGTCGTACCATATGCACACAGAGACTTGAAACCTGGGTACGTGTTTTTGTGTTCCGCTTGGACTGCTGCTGCCTTTGAAATTGATCACTGGAGTAGTAACGTGATGATTGCGGACGATGGCGTAACACCCATCCTCATGGATTTTGGAAGCACAATAAAAGCGAGGGTAACCATTGAAAACCGTTCTCAGGCACTTCTGCAGCAGGTCAATCTACATGATTGCGATTGTGGAAGCCGTTATACTTACATACCACCATCTGCAGGATATTGCAGCTGAACAGAGCACAATGGCGTATCGAGCACCGGAGCTATTTGACGTCAAGACTGGACAAACACTCGATGAAAAAGTTGATATTTGGGTGAGTAGTTCCTGAGTCTGTCCACATGCCCTCTCACTCGCGACCTTAGTCTTTGGGGTGCACTTTGTTTGCTCTCGCATACTCCCACTCACCGTTTGAAAATATCCAAACCACCGAGCAGGGAGGGTCGATTGCAATGGCTGTATTAAATGCACAGTACAAGCACCCAAGTTCTGCATATTCTCATGGACTGAAGGACCTCATTGATTCCATGCTAAAAATCAATCCTACTGAGAGGCCCGACATTCATAAGGTACGGCCAAACGGTGTTCAACGTTCGTCATCTTACCGCGTTCCATGTATTTTCAGGTAATACAGATGACAGACGTTGTGCTACAGACACTAGCATAATAACCGGCCAGTTTGGATACTTACACTGTGTTGGTATTTTATTTGTAACGGAAAAGATATGTACACAATATATCTGAGGACGGGTTGTGAATAATCAACACAACATTAGGGCCACGGTATGGCCCTTTCGTATTTCGTAGCTTATCGGCTTTGCTTAAACAGATGCCGATTTTTAGGGCTCTTTAGTGATGCTCGAGCTCTTGCTTGCTTCGCACGATCGGATGTTGATCGAACGATGCTCTTGATCGTCGGTTCTGTCGATGTAACCTTCGTATTTTCGGTGGAATGCACAGAGGACATGATTTTTGGGGCGGGGCTCGGTTCTTTCACCTTGTGCTTCTTCTTTGGCGGACAAATGGGAGATGTAGTGCTTTCCTGGACTACTGCAGCTTTTCTAGCCTTTGCCTTTGCCTTCTGCTTTTGGCGTTGCTCTTTATGAGCGGCTGCTTTCGCTTTCTACGAAAATTCATATAGATGAAGATGTGAACTGCAAATATATGTATGAAAGGACACACTCGTTTCTCCGCGCGCTTTGAATTTGATATGGGGGTGGACAATATCTTCGGCTTGCTCTCGGCATTCTGGCGCACGATATCCCATGCATTTGCTGTTGGGCTGGCCTTTTCCACTAGCGCCCTAAACTGGTTGAAACGCCGTGCGTGGGCCTAGGACCAATGGGTAGGCAAGTCAAATCAATGAAGACGACCGAAAGGAACCGTACATGCATTGGATATATGATGTATCGCCACCATTTTCTTTCCCTTAAGGAGCTTACCCGGGCAGACTATACAGGCCTTTACCTCCGGTTGTAGGGAAATAAGGTAGACTGGGTCTCGAAGCGCCTCTTGCACGGTGATCGCAGGCTCTTCGTTTTCGCTGCCACTTGCGTCGACATAATCACCTAACGCCTGTTCTGTATGATCATTATCCGGCCCTCCCTGATCACCTTCACTGAATGCATCGTCGCTGGATAGGGATTCGTCTGAGTTGGAGTCGGATTCTTCTGAATCAGTATCATGTATCCCAAGCACCTCCTTCATATCGTCGTCTAACCCAAGCTCCTCCTCCTCTTCTCTTTTTCTCCGTCTTTTTTCTACTCTCTTGAACATCTCGCGCCAGGTAGACCCGAAAGGAGGCAGCGGCAGGTGTTTTATTGTTTTCGAAGGAATTTGTGGGCTATGGTGGGAAGAAAAAATGTTCGGAGGTCACGGTCCGGCACTGTACTCAAAATTTCAACGATCTTTCAAGTTCACAATTGCTCATTCCAGACCCATGCAAAGGAGAACTACTTCCTGCCAAAGTCTCGTTACGAACTTAACTCGACGAGGGGAGTACTCTGAACACGTTCGACTGCGCCAATGGTCCTCGGTGCCCAACACGAATGGGCGGCGTCCCCGGCGACAGCCTCTGGGGAAATACCCTGATGTCGAAAGGCTTACGATGCAACTTATCGACCACACGGCACGCGAAACAAAGGGATGGTCACACACTAGGACCTCTCGTGGAACGGAAAAAAGACTTGAGGCAAAGGTGAAACTCGGGGCCCAAAATTCTCGCGTGCCATCTGTCGAACAGAGAATATTCGAAGCTGGTGGTTTAGAATTTGAAGATCTTGAGGAGGATACTGGCGGAGGCAGTCTTCCCCCAGGAACATTCATAGAGACACGGAGGTGAGTTTATCGCACCTATAATTCAATCAACAACCAATTTGACGTTGGGTTTGTACTTAGGAATGAAATAGCCAGCCATGCTGTCATTTTTGGCGAGCAGACGGTTGACCATAGGGTGAAATTCTTGGCATTAACAACATTAGGGGAGGTGTGGATGCCTGCCAGAGATGATGTTATGTTCGCCATTCCATCGTTCATTCCAGTTGGCCTGGCGGTGAGATGCCGCGACGGACCCAGTATGGCGAACACCATAAACGCTCGGGCGGAAGTTCTGAAACGCTTACGGCAAATGGAGTTGACAATTGAGAACGCGTACAACGGCGTGTCCAGGCAGTGTTCGGGCATATACGATCTGGTCAAGTCGCCCAACGCTGACGAATGGGTAACAACGACAGTGGCCCAAGTTTCTCGCATAGTTTCACCGAAGCATGCTGCTAGTACCACTACTACTCTCGCCATACACAAGTACCTCATGGAGAACCCTCTACATTTTGTCGCACGGAGTTCTTACGAAATGACTCAAGCGTTCGATGTCCGACCTCAGTCTCTCGTCGACGAGATTCTAAAAGTGCAACGGTGGTCAAGGTCTCGTGATGGCCCCCTCCAGTCTTTTACTGAGAAAGCACGCAAAGTCATTAATAGCCACCGGAAGGGGCTTGACGAGTCCCGAGGGGAGACACCGAGCCAAAGTCCAGGAACCCATACATGGACAACGGATGATAAAATCATTCTCAGCTTCCTCCTACATTCATTGCGCCCTCACCGGTCAAGCCAGTCTGATCCTTACTCGATAGGACAGAGTGCCATCCTGAAATTGATTGCTCCAAATGATGCCATTGTGGATGATGGTGTGCTTCATAAAACCCTCGTAAACTTGGCTGTCCTGGCGCCTTGGCAGGACTTGACCGTTCTAGCGCCAGAACTTCGCCTGGACCTTACAGAGGAAGCTGAGTCACCACAGGTCAAACAGCGAAATAAAGTAGTCGCAAAAGGGTTCTCTTCCCCTCCCCAACAAGGCCCGCTTGGACCGGAGGATTTTTATCCATCCGATCCTCTAGAATCCGTGCGATATGATTTCGGTGATATGCCCGTTTATGTCATTGATGCTGGGGGTGCAGAGGAGCTTGATGATGGCATCTCTGTAGAGAGAGTCCACTGTGAGCCAGATACCTTTTGGGTTCATGTACACATAGCCGATCCAGGGTCGGTCATCCCCCCAAGCCACGTCCTTGCAAAGGAGGCAGCTGTACAAGGGTTATCTGTTTATTCCTCACAGCGCACATGGCCATTATTTCCTCGATCGCTGATGCATTCTCCAACACATGGTTTATCATTGGGCACCAAAGTTGGGGTTCCCACACGCGTCATATCGTTCAGTACAAAGGTTGATTCTCAAGGTAACACAACCGACTTCAAAGTTCGAGCAGGCATTGTCCGCAATATCATTATAACCAATTACGACACAGTTGATCTCGCAACAATTGGCTCCCTCTTACCTGTCTCATACCCGTTTGGCGGGAAACCTCCAATACCAACACAGCCGTCATTACCCGAGTCACAGATCAAGGACTTTGAGGATCTCATGCTCATAGCGGAACGCCTCACCTCAAAACGCTATAGGGATGGAGTTTTCACCATTTCCGGAATATCCACGAATTTAGAGAACACTCGTCATTCCGGTATTAAAAGTCCTACACTAGAACCCTCCAGTTTCCGAGGTTTCCCAAGGATGACATATGGCGTAGTTCCTTCCTACTTTACGGAAAGTGGAGCCCACGGAATGGTGGCGGAGATGATGAAGCTCGCTTGCAGAGCTACCTCGCTTTTTTGCCTCGAACGTGGTATTCCGGTCTTGCGTCGAGGTTTAGATCGACCTGCTCTCGCCTCGGAGTCTGACCATCAAGAACTCTTGGACCTGAGAATGCCGAATTGCCATGTATTGCACGAGGTAGCAAAGCATATCGAAATTCCCTTGATTTCTGCTACCTATTCTTTGGAACCGAAGGGCCATTTTTCTTTGGGTGTCCTCGACGGAGAGGGTTACGTCAGGGCGACGTCGCCTCTTCGGCGTTACGCTGATTTGATTACGCATTGGCAATTGCACCATGCATTGCTTGGCTCCGCTGCCCCGTTAACAAAACCACCATTTGATGAGGGATGGCTCCTGGAATACTCTAAGACCCTTGTGGCGCAAGAACGAATGTTAGCCACCATGAAAAGAAATCACACGAAATACTGGGAGATTATGTTTATTAATAGGTGGATGGAAGACACGGCTAGTGGAGTGGAACGCCATGATGATCCACTAGAGAGTTTGGAAGGGTATACCATAACTGCGCCCAAGCATGGCGCGCGCACCACGAAAGAACAGCAGGCCACCATCGTAATACCCAAACTCGGGATTCGCTGTCATGTCGAGGGTTTGAGCATTGACGTAGCAAAGGGCACAGAGATGGCAGTCGAAACTAAGGAATGCCACCTTGGTGTTCGGCCACAGATGATTGTGAAAAGAAAAGGGCAGTAAGGGGTAGAATAAAATAGAATAATTTTATATGATATCTCTGATAATTCAACATCTAAGGACAGAAATGAGAGACTGCCGAGATGACCGACCAGGATGGTGCTGGATGTGTCCAGAACTGAGCCTAGAGGAGGAGATCAAATCTCGCCAGATCGGGTAAAGTTCGCGTGACGAATTCACCGATGGAGGTCGGAATGGTTCGACTCTCATTTTTATTTGGTTGCCATCAAAATAATATAAATGATTTGCTTGCGAGTCGTGCGATTTCGTCCAGAGCCCCCATATTCTCTCCTCCGTCATGTCGTTCGCGAACGACACCTTTCCCATCTGGTCTGGCTATTTGGCAGATATACAAGCCCATTTGCCTGAATCCAATTCTCGTCTAGCCCTTATTCTTCTCATTAATGTCCCCGTAATTGTTATTCTTCTCAACGCTCTTTGGCAAGTGGTGAGTTTTCAACATGGACGTTTTGTATCATTGCAGCTAAAGTGACCTTACAGGTCGGACCTCGCAATCCCTCCGACCCCCCGGTCATCTTCCACTGGATTCCTATCGTCGGCTCCGCCATATCATACGGAAATGACCCATTGAACTTTTTTTTCAATGCTCGCGAAAAGGTTAGTGATCTTTTACAGGCCTCAAACCATTCTAACACGCAACATCCCAGTATGGCGACGTGTTCACTTTCGTCTTGCTTGGACGCCGCATCACTGTCGCACTGGGCCCCAAGGGCAATAATTTTATCCTCGGTGGAAAATCAACTGTGTTGAATGCGGAAGATGCTTACACTGTAAGTGCAAGGCACTTCTCCCGTCATAGCAGTACACTTAGGTCTTCCAACAGCATCTAACTACCCCTATCTTCGGGAAAGGAGTGGTTTACGATGTCCCCAATGAGGTTTTCATGGAGCAGAAGAGATTCGTCAAAGTCGGCCTCTCCACAGATAATTTCCGTACATATGTTGGTATGATCGAGGAGGAGGTCGAGGAGTTCTTGAAGTCAGATCCTGCCTTCGCTGTTTTCCAAGGAAATGATATCAATGAATGGGGTTCCTTCGACGTAGCCAAAGCCCTCCAAGAAATCACTATCCTCACAGCATCAAGGACCCTCCAAGGAAAGGAAGTTCGCGAAAACCTTGATAAATCCTTTTCAGGATTGTACAACGACCTTGACGGAGGATTCACCCCATTAAACTTCATGTTCCCCAACCTGCCTTTGGCCAGCTACCGCCGACGCGACCGAGCTCATATCAAGATGAGCGAATTCTATGTTGATATCATCGAGAAGCGAAGGGTGGGCGGTAATGTGTGCAATGTCATTCCTCTTTAATGTTTGGTACTTATTGACTGCTGTAGCAACACGAGCCTGATATGATTGAAGCCCTCATGAAACAATCCTACCGCAACGGAAAACCCCTCAAGGATAAGGAAATTGCACACATCATGATTGCTCTTCTGATGGCTGGTCAACACACAAGTTCCGCTTCTGGCTCCTGGACACTCCTCCACTTGGCTGCCAACCCTAAGATTGCGTAGGTGATGCTCTGAAATTCCGACGATTACAGCTCACTCGTTTGCGGAATTTAGTAATGCCCTCTACGCTGAACAGGTTGAACACTTCGGAACACCTGATGGCAAGCTTCGTTCAGTTACATATGAAGAGTTAAGGGCTCTTCCCCTCATGGACGCCGTCATTCGTGAAACTCTCCGCCTACATCCCCCTATCCACAGCATCATGCGCAAAGTCCGAGATGATGTCGTCATCCCCGCCTCTCTATCCGCTCCCTCCAAAGACAGTACATACGTTGTTCCTAAAGGACACTATGTACTTGCATCTCCCGCTGTCAGCCAGGCTGACCCCAGGATCTGGAGAAACGCCCTTTCTTGGGACCCCTACAGGTGGAACGACCCTGAAGGTGTCGCCGCACAGGCCCTTGCAACCTACACTGATGAAAAAGGGGAAAAGATTGATTATGGATTTGGCGCAGTCAGCAAGGGCACTGAAAGTCCTTACCAACCATTTGGTGCTGGAAAGCACAGGTGTATAGGCGAGCAGGTACGTTGTAGTCAACATAATCCACGCGCTTTGCTGATGCTCTTCGCAGTTTGCCTACCTCCAACTCGGCACTATTATCACCACCATTATTCGCCGCTTGGAATTGCGCATCGATCAAGTCCCTGATCACAATTATCATGTAAGTAACGTTGGTTATGTTCCTTTTTCTTCCCCTTTTTAATCACGTTCTGTCCAGACCATGATTACGATGCCCAAGACACCTAGAAACATATCCTACAGACGGAGAAAGTTTGATTAGATGTTATCGTTAATGAAGTATATCATATATAAACCATACTTATGAATAGAATAAAAATATCAAACATTTGTTAAGGAACACAAGAAGGGTACTCAGACGTTCTCCAAAAGCTTATAAAATAATCTCGCCCTTTTCGTTCCACGCGTTATTTGCGTCTGTTTCGCCGACGACAGCAATATCTTTGTATGCAATGAATCGACTCGGGGAAATACAAGACATCTGCAGTAACGTAGGCTGCCCACCTGTCTACGAGGAACACAATCGTCGGTCTACCGACAGTTTACCTTGATACATATCAGGTATGAAAGAGTGGTTACGAATCTATATGTAACGAGAAACGAGACAAATAAGAACTCAGTACGCCTTGACCTTACTTTGAGTTTCTGATCAAGGACTATATATACTGATCAAACGACGGCAATGCCCTCGCATAGACACGAACCTCAAACGAGAACCACCTTCGATATCATCTTATTCTAGGTCCTCAAATACGACCTTGTATTGAGTTGACAGATGCCATCGTGTCTACGGTGATATTTTCCTAAGGCGGTCCCAACTTTAAAGATGTCAATTTTGGATGGATCCTGAAAGTATATGCCCTGCTAGTGTGACAGATGGACTAGGGAGTAATCCACCACAGAGTAAACCCTTCGATTGGCTTTTCGAAGGATAGTGTGTGGCCCCGGCCAGCCTCAATTACTTGGTGGCCATCGCGTAATACTGTGAGCCTGATAAGCATGACATTGGACTGTCACGATCCGCCCCAAACGACACACCCATTTCTTCCATCTTGTGCTACCGTTCAGCTGAGTAGTGAGGTAAGTGGTTTGAAATTTACGGAGAACCTGTTGCAAAAATGATTCGACGCGCTTTCGACGACGACAAATCATGATCGTATGATCATGTAGGCGATTGGCAACCCGGGTGCCCACTTACTCTCGATGCTTCTCAAACCTTCACATTTTACCAATAACAGTACCTATAGGTCTGATTGCTCCATACCAGGCGTTCTACATGGAAATTTCAGAAGCTCTTACACAAATGACGACCATGAAACATCTACTCGGTTTTTTAGACGTGCTTCTGCCTCTCACCGCCACCTTTCTGAATGCCCTTTGGCAGGTCACTGTTGCATCGTCCACCTTCCGACATCATGTGCCAATGATTTGCCCCCATAATCGCTCAGATCCACCGTTCGGTTTTCACTAGCCGCCCGTCATTGGCTCTGGGTTAAGCCATGGAGACAATACAATATAGTTTTTATTATGTGGTCAGAAAAGGTAAACACCGCCAAAGTCTCCGCCGATCTTTGATCATTTCATGTTACAAGCACGGTGATGTCTTTCCCTGAATTCTCTTTGGGCGCTGCGTCACTGTCGCACTGGTCCGAAGGGCAACAAATTTGTTCTTGACGGAAAATCTATTGCCTTCAATGCGGAATATGCTCATGCCATGAAGTATCATACAATGCATTTGGGAAGAACATATGACCCACTCTACTTCTATACGGCACATGGCCACCCCCGTATTGACAAGGATGGTGCATTCGCTGTCTCCAACAAGATGTTCATGGAACAAAAGATATTTTTCAAGGGTGGCCTCTTCACGGACAATTCCCGTACACATCGAGGAAGAAGCAGACGAGTTATTGACGCACGATAGCTCGTTTCAAGCTGCTAGCGCTAAGATACAAGGTTCGCTCGACGTGGCGAAATTGCTACTACCTTGTCCGCTTCCCCAACCTTGCGAAGCAGAGAGGTCAGAGCGAAGACCCTCTTGCGGTTATGTAACGGCCTAGGCGGATGATGTACACCATTCAATTTCGTTTTCCGAATATGCCAGCTACCAAACTACCCCAGGCGAGACCGAGCTCACTAAAAGACGAAACGATTTCTACGTGGCGTCATAAAAAAGCCTAGAGCAAATGGTAATGTACGTGTTATCTTCTAGGAACGAGAATGGTGTCTCAATCAACTCGATATACGGCAACGTGAGCCCAACGCGATTGATGCCCTGATACAGCAATCTTATCATGACAGGACGTGATCCAAGGATCACGAAATCACACATAATGATAAGACTTTTGTGACTAGTTGGCACACTAGCTCTTTGTCTAGATTATGGATCCTGTTTCGCCTGGCCAACAACCCTGACATTGCGTATGTGACTTAGTCCTGGAGCCCGTTTATAATGCAACTCTTGCGGAAAGGCCCTTTACCAAGAACAGATGAAATGCATTGGTTTTGCCAACAGCAAGCTACACTTGAAGAACTCGGAGCGGAGCCCCTCCTCTACTGACACTTCGTCTCCACCCTCCTGTCCACTATGTCGTGCGCAAAGTCCGAGAAGACGTCATCTCTGCTTCTTTATCCACTCCCACTAAAGATACCACATGCGTCATTCCCAAGGGACACTTCGCCTACTTTCAGTCAGGCAGACCCGGGCCCCAGGGTCCGGAAAAATGCTCTGAAATGGTTTATGGGTTTCATGCCGCTAGCAAAAGCACTGAGAGTCCCTACCAACCTTTTGGAGCCGGGGAGTGCAGATGCGTTGGTGAGCAGGTACATTTAACCTTTACCCTGTCACCTCATCTAATTCTCTTCTCCCTAAGCTTGCTTACTTACCACTCGGAACTGTCGTGGCGACCATGGTACTAAGTACATCGCATGGAACCACGTACTGATCGCGTCCCTGAAAACAACTACCATGTGAGACACGATGCCCTCCGCTACATTGCATTCATCATAATAGAATTGAGACAATGATACCCCGGAATATATCTTATAGGCCACTGGCAAGACGTGGGGTTATATGATCAACTCGCATGAATCCACGTTTCTTGAGAGTCAATAATATTATTTAGATGATATTAATTTTACCCTTGCTTTTTTGAGCATTGGTCACAACGGGGCCGGTGGACACGGTTTTCATATACTTCGCCAATTGATATACGAAATGGATGCTTGGACTAGATCATGTCACTCGCCACCAGCCTCACCACCGCTCTCCTCATCGTCACTGACGACACCGACAACACCCCCACCCTCTTTGGCGCCCTTTTCTCGAAGGTTGCGTCCCGCCTCTCTTAGTTTTGCGCCAAAAGCCTTCCTAACACCCATGTTCGCTCCTACGTCCCAAATCTGAAGCTTTGCTTTGGAGCCCGCCGCTGCCAGGGTAAGGGGATCGTCCGGCGAAAAGACAGTGGAGAAGACTTTCCCCTGAAAAAACACCGATATCAAAGAATTAATCTTTCAAAGGCTAGGCTACAAATACTTACCACGCCCAAATCTCTGGAAGCTACCAAACTGACATTTCTTTTTCCACCATCTTCGTTATCAACAACGTTCCAAACCTTAACAAGTTTGTCAGCACCACCTGTTACGATGCAGCCTTTGATGTGAGGGTTAATATCAATAGAAGACACAGCACCATCGTGGGCCGAGAGCGTGAATCGGGCTGGTGAAGGAGATTCTAGATTGGATGGTAATGTTCGGGCATCAAAATTAAGGACGATTCCATTTTCCAGAGATACCTAAAATCATGATTTAAAAATATTGAACAGGTGATGTAACATAAACTCACATAGAAACTGTGGCTTTCCCAAGGGTCCCACCTCAGCGCTTCCACATCACTTCCAAGGATGGCGCCAACACCAGTTCCTGGTGACCGCGAGTCGAACGTCCTCACAGTTCGGTCATAACTACCTGTCAACAACACGCTCGGTTCTTTCTCATTCCACTGGACGGCTTGTACCTCGCCTTTGTGGACGTTGAAGCTCCGTATTGCTCCACAACCTTCCCCATTTTCTGTCATCCCTCCGTTGATTGTGGGGTCACGGCTCAGATCCCATAATTTGACGGTTCGGTCGGCGCTGGCGCTTGCTAATAAGTTTCTTTGAACCTTGTTCCAACTCAAACCGAGAACCGCATCTACATGGTGGCCCTCTTCAACAGCCCGATGCTTCGCCTTTTTCTTCTTTTTCTTGCCTGTTCCCAGGGGCGTTGGTACATGTGCCTTTGTTTGATCTGGACGGCCAAGAACAGAGTTCGGGTACATGGCTTCGACGATGTCGAGTGACCAAATTTCAATTTCAGGATCAAGGGTACCGACGGCGATATAATTTCCGAAGGCGCTATTCGACGTGTTATTGGAAATTGATGAAGGAGAGGATGAGGACGCCGGGGTAAAATCCAGCCATTCAAGACAGAGGGGGAAATTGGGTAGCATTAGATCATGGTGCGCATAGAGATTTTCTTGTGATTCATCATAGACATAAATTTCTAGTTGCGAAATCTCGTCCTCCGTTTTTGCGACCACAAGAAGATTATCAGTTGGAAGGACTTCTAGCTCTTCCCGCTCGTCATCATCTTCCTTTATAGAGGTGTGGGTGAGATGAGGCGGGGAATACCCAGAGGGGATAACCTACATCTTTCAATGTTATGTAGGGGTCTTCCTCGTTATCTCGATAGTACGTAAGACCTTTGATGTTGCTGAACGGACCGACATCTGAGGTAACATGAGACCAGTCCCTAAGGTTAAGATTTAGAGGGATAAAGATCTTCTCTAACCGTTCGTTTTCACATCGTCATCGTATTCATCCAGTTTATATTGAGATAGATCTTGCGTGTCTTTCTTCAGGTCTGGATCGACGTCCATGGCATCCTCATCGGCTTCTTCGCTAACAATGGTTTGGATTTCAATGATCATCTAATCGGAGTGAAGGATTCAAACTCACTCGACCCAGTTTTCATCATCGTCATCCCCTCCATCGTCCGCCTCGTCACCTTCTGCACCCCGCCCCATTGATTTAGCAGCTTCGTGTGCTCGCTCCAGTTCAACTCGAGCATCCTCAAGTTCGATTCTGGCTAGTGCGCTCACGCGTTCTAATTCTTTGTCGTCGAGGACATATTTTTGAGGATGTTGCGCAGATACACCCCGCCGCACCCAAGCCACAGCGGAGATCAGGCTGCTCATCGTTCTGGACTTCCTTGAACGTCGACTTTTTTTTTGCACCTCGAAGCTCTCCACGTGATCGCGGCGATACGGGCCGGATAATTTACACTCATTCAATAAGGATGGTGATGTTAGAGAGGTTGAAGCGAAGTTATTAAAATATCGTCCCGCAGGGTGGTTTTTCTTGGCCAACACTTAATCTTCACGACGCTACATAGAGAGGACTTTGACGTGAATTACTTGAGCACACTGACAATTAATTCTCATCCAAAAGACATAATTTGTAGTCTACGAGAGTAAATACATCCCGACAAAGGAACGAAACTCCAGCAGAGTTCGATGGTGGAGCCCGACAACTCCTGGTCAACCTATTTGTCAATCATTCTGATAACTTTGTAAAGGCCCAGTCACAAGGAATGCAACAACATGACTTCACTGATATGTTGAATATAGTCTTGTGTTCATAATGTAATCTGTGATTCCTCCAGGCACGAACTTCTTCCACTCTTCTGAACCCAGGCCCAGCTGCGCAATAGTACCCCTGACAGCACTTGAACTGTATGTTTGCACACGCTCCTCAATATCTATGAGAACGATTCGCTCAGAAGATACGAACTCTTGTATGAGGTCGAGCTTCTGTTCCTCTTGGGGCTCGTCACTGCCTTTCGTTCCCTCAGGCATAAAGCGTCTCGCGCAAACAATTCGAGAGTCGTCGCCGTCTGGTGCAAGGAACGTTCGGATGGAGGACAGCATCTCAGCTTCTGAGGAGTAGTAACGTGGTGATATTAGCCTTTCAAGGGTGTCGAACCCGAGAAGGAACGTAAGTTGAGCGTCATATAATGGGTAGGGAGGTGTCATGGAAGCGAACTTGGCAGATCTGTCCTGAAGAAAGGTGCGTAGTTTGCGTGACTTTCCAACAAAAGTTGGTTCATCGATAATGGCGACAGCTACGTTCGTTCGTTCCTCCGGCAAGACAGTACCATCGTGCGAGGGGTCCGGGGGAACGTCATCATGTTGGACAATATTTTTGGTGAGAAGCGCCATCATTTCCAACCGTTGCAGGTAGGATGCATCTCCTGGCTTCAACATCTTATCGGCATTTCGGACGGAGAGAAGAAGCAACTTTGCATCATAATCGAGAGCATCACAATCCATGGCATTGTTGCATGGATGGTGGGAATAGATTGGCCTACGACAGTTCGCAAGCGCCAGATGGGCCAGAGTTGGGGGATTATAGGATGAGTCTAACACTAAGATCCTAAGTGGACGGTGGACGAGAGGGGTAAAGCGAGGGTATGGAAGAGGCCACTTGTCATGAGAGGAATATACGAGTTCCACGCTAGACAAACCGTTCTGTACACGATGGAGTAATGAGCTCGTAGATGCTCGTGTGAAAGCCATGTCAGGAGGTTCGACCTTGGCGAGAGAAGTCGACTCAGATGATACAGGAGATGTCATGGCATGCAGAAATTTTGTCCAACGTTTGTCACTGCCCGCAAGCAGACGCTTGTACGAGGGAGGTCAATACCAACGGGCTGAAAAGCTCAATTCTGTCTCGACGATAAGATTAGATTTATAAATGATTTTCGGGCGGCACCGAGATTGTAATTATCTAAGAGATTCACATTTCAATCTCTGCCTGCCAATTATCAGCTCAACACGATGGCGAGCCTAGAGAAAGACGAAGATGGTTTCTATACCCCAGGTATGCCTATATAACGCCGGTAATGCGTACCATCCATCTCATATACAATTATCCAGTGGCAACATCCGCACCTGCTGCCGCTTCTGGGTCGACGGCGCCGGTGTCTGACGGAAAATCTCCTGGACCAGGTCAGGATAGTAAAGGTTTTCATATGTTTAAATTAAAAGTGTTTTTAGGTCCCAATAGCGACCTCATCAGCTCCACATTTGAGGTCATGGTATGAAACCTGGCAATAACACCCCAAAAATGCTTGCACTCAATGACATCTAGGTAACCTTGGCAGATCAACAGGAAAACCCGGAGTCTCCTCTATATAGCGTGAAGACATTTGAGAGCCTTGGCCTGTGAGCCCACTATTCCGAGTTTTTTTTTTTTTGGATTTCTGCCTTATATCAATGCCAGTCATCAAGATCTTCTGAAAGGAATCTACGATATGGGGTTCTCAAAGCCTTCTAAAATTCAAGAGCGCGCATTACCCCTTCTCCTATCTAACCCGTACCTAATGTTCATTATGTCATATATCAGAAACTAAACATTTCTACCTCCAGACCAATGAATATGATCGGTCAGTCTCAGTCTGGCACGGGAAAAACAGCTGCCTTCGTTTTGACGATGCTGAGCCGAATTGATTTTACCAAGAACAAGCCTCAGGTATGATCTAATCTTCCATAATCTTGAACACTTGCCCACTAAACAAAGGCACTATGCCTTGCTCCATCCCGAGAACTCGCTCGCCAAATTATGTCGGTGGTTGTGGCCATGGGGAAGTTCACGAATGTGCAGACCGAATACGCCATTAGAGACAACCTCCCTCGTAACGCGACAAATATCACTGCGCATGTCATAGTCGGAACACCCGGGACGATGACTGATTTGATGAGGAGAAAGGTTAGTCCATTCGCGGCATAGGACTAGAAGGTAGTCAATTAGGAATTTTCTAGGTCATTGACGTCAGCGAAGTCAAGGTTTTCGTACTCGACGAGGCAGACAACATGTTAGACCAAGACGGATTGGGTGACCAGACCCTAAGGGTTAAGAAGTAAGTAGCTCTCTCCGTACAGCATACAGCACCAATAACTATATTTCCTCACAGTATGCTTCCTCGCGGCCAACCTGTTCAAATCATCCTTTTTTCGGCCACTTTCCCAGATCATGTCCGAGCCTTTGCCTCCAAATTCGCACCCAATGCCAACAAGATTGAGCTGCAAAAAGAAGAGCTCAGTGTCGACGGAATCAGGCAATTTTACATGGACTGCAGGAACGAAGATCACAAATACGACATTCTCGTCAGCTTGTATTCGCTATTGACGATAGGACAAAGCATTATATTCTGTCAAGTAAGTTCAGTTATGTTAGCCAATGGTATGGCAGCATCCAAACACCTACGTCAAATAGCATCGGCACACGGCCGACAGGATTTCAGCACGGATGACCGCAGAAGGCCACAAGGTAGCCTCATTGCATGGAGCAAAGGATGCAGCAGAGCGTGACACAATCATTGATAACTTCCGTGAAGGACGAGATAAGGTGAGCCAAAGGATAAATCGGCGCCTGCGATATTCTCATAGATCAAACAATTCCAGGTCCTCATCACGACGAATGTGATTGCCCGAGGAATTGACATTCTGCAAGTTAACATGGTGGTAAACTACGATCTCCCACTCATGAACGAGCGAGATCGAAGTGCGGATGAACGACCAGACGTAGAAACTTACATCCATCGAATTGGTATGAACTATTGTGCCTCGGATTAATGGGGCGTGTGGCTTGGCTGAGTTTCGTATTTTTCCAGGACGGACGGGAAGGTTTGGACGCAAGGGTATCTCAATAAACTTCGTCCATGACAAGAAAACTTGGCTTCAAATGGAACAGATTGAGAAGGCTCTTGGAAAGAAAATTATTCGCATTGAGACAAACGACCTAGATGAAATGGAAGAGGTGGGTTCATACATGCCAATAGGGTGCTTCATATACTGACATGTATTGATGCACAGAAAATGAAGAAGGCATTGAAATAGTTACTCCTTTCTAAGATCATTGGCTTCCGCAACAGCTCCCGCCCATCGAATACATACCGCCCGGGTCCCTCTCTGACACTCAGACTTTCTTACCATCGACAACCATAATTGAACACATACCGAAATCTCTTACTATTTTCCTTCATATAAAGGGTTATAAACGTGCGCCAGTATGGAATCCCTTTTCTCTAACGGTACCTTCCCCATTCACAAGAGCCTGGGAAGTTCACATTAAGATAATCGGATTTACGCACTCAGACTCAGAGTTTACTTGAAATTGCCGCATCGTATCGCACCTCTTTGGCTTCTTACCGCCATCTCTGGAGACACACCGACACTCTCGGGCTCGTGCTAAAGATAATAACATCATTTTGATAACTGCACTGACTGGAAATATGATACTTACATACTGTTATCACACGAGTTCGAGAAAAATCTCTCCCTTATTTGACCACAGACTGCAGTACCGTAAAACAAGATAGAACATCATAGAATGATCGCATTTTGAAGTGGCCTTATGAAACTGTGGGGTGTATGTTCATTTCAGGAAAACAACAAGGTAGAACAAGTCAGGTGTGTCGATGTGTCTCGAGAGACGGCGATAGGAAATCAATGGAGTGTGACAAGATGCTTAGTACCCAGTAAACTCAAGTAGTGAAAATCTATTGCGTATATCCGGTTATCGTTTTGGGAGCTTCCCAGAGGGACCGAACATGGGAAGATACCATTAGGAATGAGACTAGTATCAAATCTGGAAACAACAGGTGGCTATTGTCCTAACTTACGTGGACCCTGCATACATGTTGAGGAGAGCAACGAAATTCTATTATGTCAATGATACACGGGATTGAGCAGATATACGTTTGTGTGGAGAAGTAATGGTAACAATAGTGAGGGGTAATGATTATCCAGGCTAGAGTAATACGAATGAGGGGACACTGTCATTAGGATGCTTGGGCGAAGGCAATCGCAACAGTCTGAGAATGGATACATTGAGCAAGGACGAAACGCAAAAAGCGACGAGCTGAGACTCACCTCAGAATGGCTCAGGGAGATCAGAACTTTCTTGACACCCTTTTCTTGGGCTTTGACCCTTGCATCGCCATGAAGAGTAACGAAAGGTGCACCAGTTTCGGGGTCGTTCAGGATTTCAATGTCACGCAATGACGCGGCTGCACCCTTCGACTTGACGCCAAGGGACTTGAAAACCGCCTCCTTTCCTGCCCAGCGCGCAGCGAAGGACGAGGGTGGTGACGGTTGAGCATGACAGTAGGCAGCCTCAGCATCTGTGAAGTTTCGCATAACGAAGGTCGGGTTATGCGAAGGAACTGCGGAGATAAGCTCTGGAACACGCTCTTCAACAATCGGATCCAACATCGTATTGTGGTGGCAACATACCTTGATCAACGCCGACACCGAGAACGTTGTCTTCGGATGACTTAGTGAGACCTCCCGCCGAAGCGATACTTGACACGGTGGTGACGTTGGATACATCCGCAACGACTTCCGTATTGAGCGTCCCCGTGAATATGTACGATCCAGTCTTCGGGTCCAGCGATGCTCTTGCCAAAGAGTTCAACAAGACCTTACCCTCCATATCTCCAAGGTATGGTGGGTGCTCTTTGATTTTCACGAGTGAATTCTTGATCATCATATCACTCATCGCCTTGTACGACTGCAAGGCCCGGGTGCGGTGGCGAATTTTGTACTGCTCATAAAATGACGGTTCCAAAGCTCCGAAGAGGTATCGAGGATGAAGGACGAGCGCAGTTCCACCAACTTGACCGAATCCAAAGGAAGACTAAATATAGTGGTCAGCCGGACTACTATGGTAGAACATTAGAGCACACACCATAACTCCAGCACGAACTCCATCAGTATGAATTGACTTGGATGGGAACATGAGGAACAAGCGATCTTGGAAGTGAGAGTCGATGTTGCTAAAGAGAAAAAATAAGCTGAGGGGGAAAGGTACAAGTAGTGCGACTTACTCGCTATTGCGGTTGCCAGGGATTATACCTGTCGTAATGGTTTGCAGTAGACCCGCCATCTGCCATGCAGCAGATCCACCCTTGGAGTGTCCAAGAAGACTCTTTTGAGCCATGATTGGTACAGCATTGCCCGGAGTCCGTGAGATTGTTGTAAAGATGTCGTTCCAAATCTTTGTCTCATTCTCTTCCTGTTACAAGAAACAGGTTAAAGAAGCGTGCAATATACCATGAAACGGTTACTTACGTTCGCACCCGTGCTCGTACCGTGGATGGACAAAACGCCAATGTCGTCAGCGGTTAGACCCCAGACAGCAAGTGCCCTACGAAGAGGAGCAACCCGGGGATCCGATCCTTCCAACATACCATACATCGCAAGAGCGTCTTTTTCTTGTCGACTGGCCTCTTTTTCGATATTCGCAACTCTTGATGCGAAGTAGTCTTCTTCAATTGACTCCCCCTGGCTTTTCCGGAACTCAAGCTCTTCTTGAAGTTGACTATGCTCGTGCGAGAGCCATTGTGAAATTTGAGTGCGCCGGAAGGCGAGTTGGCGTGAACGATATGCAACGTCGAGAATGGGTAGAGGGTGTTTTGAAGGAACTTCTCTGGCAACTGTTAAGGCACCTTTTCCGGGAGCTGGCACAGAACGACCTGCTTTGTCGCTAACTCGATTACATAAGTAGCTGAACTCGGGAAATGGTGAACAAAACTGACGTTGATGTTGACGTGAATGCAAGAATGCCGCGAATAGGGGCACCTAGTTCAAGTGCGGTCCTGGCACTCATGACAATGTGAACACCAGTACCCTAATACATATCGTATAAGTACGAATCTGAGTGGTAGAAGGTCGGACATACCTGAGCCTCCATAAACTGTTATGAGAAGGAACATGGAAATTATTGAGTTTCAATTTATACTCTGTACACGAAACAGCTCACCCCGGCACGAGAAGTCGTTGCTGGTCGGGACATTTCAGTGGGTTCGCGGCCCATCGCAAACTCTGATTCAGCGTCGCTGGTCGCTTTCATGTTGGCGAACTCATAGGAGCCTTCCTCGCTGATGTCATCGAAGCCACCAGCAATCATTACTTTGGCTTTGCCGGACAGGATCGAGTCACATGCAATTTCCAGAGATTGGAGGGCGGTAGCACTGTGGCAATTCGTTGACGTTACAGTACAAGGAAAGAGAAAGGTGAACCATACCAGGCACCAACGGGAATCTTGACTGGTCCACTCGATGACATGAGTAACAGATTGATCCATCCAGCTGTTGTGTTGATGAAGCTGGATGATGGGATGTTAAAAGGTGGATGTGTGATTAGGCAATGTGGGTACGTACGTTTCTTGTAGAATGTCATTTTGCACCTCGCGCTCATCGCGTCTGTCTTTAAACATCTTCGCCATGCTCGTCACGCCCCCCATACCACTACCAAGCGAGGTTCCTACTTCGGACGGATGGATATGTTTGTACAGTTCGTAGGGATCCGTGATGCCTGACATATTAAGGGCTTCCGCGGTGCAAACAAGAGCCCAGAGTGTACCGCGATCAGTTTGGGCGATGATATCGTCTGGAATACCATATCGGCCAGCATCCCAGCCGGTCGGGATTTGTCCAGCGACAGTCCTACTAAACTTAAATGCTTTGGGAACGAACACACATGCACCTTTCTTGAGTTTCGCAAACCACTGCCCGCTCTCACCAGCCCAAATATCACACTTGTCGCCGTGTTGCAACTTGAACTTCTGTGCTTCTGATTCGGCAATTTCAATGGGCTCCAGATCGTGGATGAGCTCGACTTCTTGGTTAAAGACCTTTTTGTTTGGGTCGTATCCACGGAAAAGCTCAGGCTCTGAAGTGTAGAGAATGAGAACAATGGTTCATGACAGACACAACTAACTTACCGATTAATCTGACTCCCGCGTGAGCCAAGATCTCTTTCTCGTACCTGCCTTTGACGTCCTTATCATCAACGGGCTCGTTGGTCTTGGTGTCGACCCAGCCGACGTAAAGGGAGCCATCTTTCAAGCGGCCGTCAAAGTGTTTGATGAAACCCATCATCCAAGCCATCTCAATGCAACCTTCAATGGTGAATTCTCCTCTCGCTTCCATCTCCCAACGAGTACGGGAGCTGCCCCAAGGACCGACCTCTGCAAACCCGGTCACCACGATGACTTTGTCAAGATCGATCAGACCACGCAAATGGCCCACGTCTTTTAGTGAAGCATCCGATTCCAAGGTGGGGAAGTTAAACTGGAAGTTGGCGCGAGGAAGCACATCTATAGATTGTAGCAACCTCTCTGCTTCAACACCATGAATAACCTTGAAGTCGGCAGAGTTGTCGCGAGCGATGGCGCGACGGAGGTCAGCCTTTTTGTTAAGGTTGGTACGGATGCGAGAAGTGATATCAGCAAGATCAGGGAGGCGATCCATGCCTCCATTCAGATCAGCCCAGATTGGCTCAACTTGGGTGATACTGAAGAGGAGAGGGTGCATGAGGCCAAGGATATTGAACGCCATTTCCTTGGCCGAGAATGTTCGGACACCATAGCTTTCAAGTTCATGGGCAACAATGTTTGTCGGACCCATGAGGCCTGTCCCCCGGGTCCAGCTATATAAAAATTATGGGAGCTGGACTGGATTATCAAAAAGAGGAACTTACCCGATAACAGCTCCTGCAAGGCAAAGATACTCCCCCCAGCTCTCTGAACTCCAACGCTGGAAGAGCGTTTCGAGCGATATCTTTGATTCCGAATAGAGACCATCATTCCCGAATAAGCCGTGGTTCGGCGAAAGAGGGAGAATGACTTGGGTAGGACGAGTTACGAAATGGCGACTGGCCTTCTTGGTCTTGACGGCACCAAGGATCCGCAATAAGTTCACCAGCATCATACGATGGGCGAGCTCTGATCTGTCATCCAATCCGTCGATCTCGCGTCCGTTTTCAGGAATACCTGCGAAAGGGATGATATAATCCAAGTCCATTCCCAAGTTGGCATAAATGTAGTCGACAAGAGCCTCGACATCTTGTTTTGAGGCCTGATTGAATGGAACAACAGTAAGGGCCGACCCGCGACTGCCGAAAGTCTGGAAGATGGATTGATAGTATTCGACCGTCTTACGATTATAACTCGACGTTGTGATTACGACGTGAGCTCCTCCCGATAGTAGGCCCTTGACAATTTCAACACCAATGGATCCTTTGCCGACCCCAGTGAGAAGGGCATTCTTATCCTTGAAAGTAGTCCCTGAGGTGGCAATCTCATGAAGGATGTCAAGATAGACACCTGTTAGGTTGCTGCTGTATTCCCAATGTGTGCCGACTTTGCGTTTCAAGTGAAGGAGGGGCACTTTATCGGCAGTCACCGAGGTAATTGCAGATAGTTGAGGGCGAAGGAATTGCGACGATGAACGACGGCTCCTGGTGGCTACGCGGGCACGAGAATCAGGACCTTTGTGGAGTGATCGAACAACACCCTCGTAAAGAGCTTTGATACGGTTTTTCTGTTCCTGGCTGATCCCTGGCTGCGATTTGACAACAGTCCAAAGCTTCAAGACGTCATCCTGGACCTTTTGAATGTTAACGGTACCAGAAACGGTGTCTCCACTGGCCATTTCTTCGACATATGCCTCCAATTTTCTGACGTTCTCGCGAACAACCTCGGAGTAGATAATGTCTCCTTTTGCGGTGACCTCGGTGTGAGGCGCAGTGGGGAACGTCACTAAGGAAGAAATGAGATAATGACACAGAAATGAGTATGAGTAGACGAACCATCTTTATAGACAGGAGGTTGCCCAACGACCTCGCGAGTGTTATCAATGAGTTGTTGGCCGAATTCCTTGGCGAGTTTATAAGTTTCGCCCTTCGACGGATCACACTGATCAATATTGTATTGCATGTACTTCAGCATGTCCGGATCCGCGCGGTTGAGCAAGGCAATGCATCGGGCTGTAATCTCGCGGTCGACAGTTGTGAGACGGCCAAAGATAATGTCGTAATACATAAGGAGGGCATCTTGGCGAACCCAATTCCACGATGAGTCAAAGCGGCGCGCTTTGAGTGGATCAAACCTCGGTTGAATGCCCTCGATGTAGGAATCCCCGTGCTCTCGCAGAATGCTATCCAGCTTCGCCTGGAGGATTGTGTTGGTGGCTTTCTCCTTATCATATGCGATTTCTCCCGCACGAGAATCGCGGCCGAGATAACGCATGTAAAGTTCGACGTGTTGAGCGGCGAATTGCTCCTGGTCAGCTTGGAATTTCAAGAACTCTTCACTGTTAATAGTGGCGCCCCCACCCCCACCGCCAGTGGCTCCAGTCCCTGGAGCGGAGAGAGATATACCAGATCGCTGGGCATAGATAGCAACTACACCATCGAGCCAGGCTTTCCCTTCAACCTCCGATCCGAGACGCTTGGGTGGTTCAAGGGTGGTAGCAAGGAGAAGGACACCGTCAGAACGAGAGGGTCCTAAACCCCAGCTTTTGGCAAGATGAGCTTTCATAGCGGAGGCGTTGAATCCACCTGGCATCTTGCCACCGATGAGCCTGGAAATGAGGCCGTTGCTGTATTTGCCCAAAGAGCCACTGAAACCTGCACCAAGCGCGGAGCCCAGTTCTTCGAGAGGCAATTCCTCTCCTTTCTCTGGTGCGGATGTGAACTCCTGCTGTAGATCTCCTAGGATCTCATTTTGCAACGTCGACTTCCCACCAACCAAGTCCTTGATGGATTTCGACATGGGGACTTCTTCGACTTTCTTCTTGAGTTTCTGAGCAACAATTACACTGAGAATATCCAAGGCCTTGACAGGGACGTCCTCGATTGAGGCGACAGGACCCGACGGTGCAGTAGCCACGGGAGCGGCCTGAACAACAGGGGCAGCAGGAGCACTCGAAAAGGTATCCTGTGGGGTATCTTCGGTATTTGGTGCATCAAGCTCATCCTCGAACTGATAATATATTTCCTTGATATTCTTCGAATGGCAGAGGATGGTGCGTGTGCGGCTGACAGCGTCGTCAGCGGTCTCATATTTGGCCTTTAACGTTCGCGTCGCCATGCCAGTGAGAGTGGGAGAAGGACCAAGTTCAATCAGACGTTCGAAGGCGAATTCTTTGAAGAGGCGGTCTTGAGTTTCGATCCAGCGTACAGGAGAAGCGAATTGGTACGCAAGCAGCTCAACAAGAATAATATATGCGAGCTTTTGTCTCTGCTCTGCGCTGGCCCAATTGTCTTGTTCCCATTTTTTCAACACCTTGTCAAGGCGGGGGGAAGAGGTTTGATCATAGATCACTTGGGCGTATTCCCGGGTGACTTCAAAGGGCTTTGCGATCAAGTTGGGAATGTACTTTCCGACAAGCATATCGGGATTCAAGTGTGCTGCGTTAATTTTCTTCGAAAGATCTAAATAGGAAGGTGAGGAAATTACTAGAAAGAGAATGGCCCGACTTACATGCTCGGAATGGCATCACACCCGCCCAGAGATAACGAGAATGGAAAGGGACATCAATTCCAGGAAGGGGGATCGTAGCGAATCCTCGTTCAAGTTTGATATAACCTTCGGCCGCCTGTTGTTCCAACGCACGCTCGTGGCAGGATTTGACAATGTCGCCTAACATTTCTTTGACTTTTTCGACGGTATAGGTTTCAGTCAGCTGGGTACTCAGGTTAGCGGACCAAGTATTTCGATGACTCAACGGCATAGGCAAACCTTGGCAATATCAATCTTCTGGACCTTCAAGTAATTGAGCACATTGGTCATCGTTTGTAGGGCGACAAGTTCCCCAGCGCAGACGTATTGTTGACCCTAAAAATCCACATTAGAGTGAGTCGCGGTTGGTTGCAAACAAATATGAAGATAAAGGATACCTCGACGTTGTAGTTTACGATTTCCAACAGGGAACCGGTGATGACAGCAATGCTGTCAACAACTTCTCGGAGGGCAGCCTCACTGAAGGTCTTGGAGATGCGGCTGGGGTTAACCGCACACATGGCATAATTAGATCTATTCTGCGCGTCGCGTTCAACGGCGCGTTGCATTGTAATACCGCGGTAGAAAACGACATCAACAAGGGCAGAGATTGGGAGGACATCAGCAATCGAAGCTAGAGCTGAATATTCACCAAGCGAGTGGCCAGCAAAAGCGCAATCTTTCTGTACAAAGCCCTTAACGCGCATGTCTTCAAAAGCGGCCTTCTCGGTGACAACAAGAGCGATCTGGGCAAATTGGGTGGCGAACAGGAGGCCCGCCGGGTGACTAAATGTGTACTTAGGAGTGCGCACATCAATATCTGCAAAGAGGGGGAGCGTCTTGACATTGCCGTCTTTATCCATGGTGTCGTAGGTCATGTCCATATAACGTTGGCGAATGGCTTGGCCCTTGATTCCTCCGAAATGAATAGTCTTGGCCTTGGGATTATCCTTCACGATTTCCACAATCGAAAAGCCATAGACAGCCAGGAGGTGCGCATCAGCGCCCTCCCAAACTGCACGTGCTGCAGGGGAGCTATTGTACAAGTCCATGCCCATACCAGGCTCTTGTGAGCCTTGACCAGTGAACACGTAAACGGTGGTCGGTTGCAGAACTTCTGCGGTGCCTTCCAACACCTTCTCTCCACGACCGTTGGATGTCACGATCTTGACGACAATATTGCCGTCCCGCATGCCTGTGTGACGGATCTTCACACTGAGTTCATCGCCAGGGAGAACCATGCCGACAAACGAAACATTATACCTACATCAAGGTGAATTTGTGAGGCTGAGTCTTCAAAACATAAAACTTACGCAAGCACACGATCAGGATGTCCCTGCGCAACGACATTCTCGACATAGCGGCGAGTAGCGGCACTGGACCAGAGACCATGCGTAATAGTGGCGGGGAGGGATGCGTAGTCTGAGAAGTATGGGTTGATATGAATAGGGTTGAAGTCGCCGGAAATCTGTGAATATGGCTCGTTCGTCAATGGAGCGTTGAAATGGATGCTGTCATCGGCAACAGTAAGGGTGTATCCTTCGTTCGGGAGGGGAGCAACAAGGCCTTCTGGCGTCCCGTGGCGTTGGACATATGCAAGAACTGGATTTCCTTGCGAATCGTCCTGTTGGAAGTCAACAGTTCCGACTTTCACCAAAACCTTTAATTGGTTGCGAACGAAGATGTCGCCTGACACTGAAACGTTCCGATAGGATGTACGATCCTTGAAGGAGACTTGAGCCTGAATGCGGAAGATGAGGGATGTGCCAGCCAAAAGCGGCTTCGATGCATCGTCCCATCCAAACCATTCTTTGGATTGGAGAACTCCGACAGCTGCATCAGTTTCGAGAGGAACAATGTAAGCCGGCTCCTCGGTGGTTTCGAAGGTGTTCTCGTAGTCAACGAAGCGTCCCCGGTATAAGAAGGCAGAGATGACCTCAATGACGGGCTGTGAATGACGATAGACGTGGCCTTTGACCTTCACGATTTTACCCTCATTCGCATTGGTGACGGACACAATACGAGCCTCTGCCTTGCAGACATCTCCAGCTTGAAGAGGCTTAGCTCCGTTGACCATGCGGAAACCATTCGAGAGGTGGACAAGTTTCAACAGATCTCCATCAATAACAGCAGGGAAGATGGACTTCATGATAGCCTAGAGCCAAGATGTTAATACGGATATTTAAAGAGGGAATAAGTGGTTTACCTTCCAGCCTGTGACGATGGCGAAGTCCATGGGAGCCTGGACGTTGTCGTTTCGTACGGTCGTGAATGACTCGCCCTGATTGCCAACAACGGCACAGAATTGCTCAACATCCTCGGCCTCGATGGTCACCTCAGGACCCACAAAGGTCTCACGAATATCAATTTCAGGGAGGACCTCATCATCACCATACCAGAGCTTCCAATAAAACTCTTTGATTCTCTTGTTTCTTCCATCAGCAATCTCGTGAATGGGGGCATAGCCTTGGGATGGTTTATATTGGAAGTGCAGTGATAATGGAACGGATACCTCGAGGCGTTCCTCAAAAATAGTAACATTAATGAGCTGGGAATCTGAGTTGAAGACCACTTCCACGGCTTTGAAAGAGGGTTGATGAACGCCGTACGATCGGGCGGCACCGTATACAGTTACTCGGGAAGGGGAACCACCTGCTCCCGATATGACAACCTTCTGTCCAACCCGAGGGGCAAGAAGTCGACGAAGGGGGTTGTCCACGTAAGAAGAGCCTTGAACAATTGTTGACGAGGTGAGGAGAGCTCGCAGCCATCCCAATTGAACACCGCCCAGAGTGTCGAGCCATGTAGATGTCTCGGGGAGAACATCACCGATTTCAAAAGTGACGTCTCCTTTGTTCTCGGATCGCCTCACACCAATCAGGTTCGAAGCCGGCTTCGGCTGGACGGTCAAATAATCGATGGTAGGGATGGTACTCTCGTCTCCGTTGTATTTGCGTTCAAGGAGACGTTCGATCAGGGATGTATTTATGTTACCCAGCAACTCTTTTACAGGCTCATCCTTGATGATAGAGCCTTTCGCGGCAACAGGCCCTTGAAGGATACAAACACGTTGCGGATCCTGGTCAAAGATAGCTTCGATATCTTCCGCAGCCCATAGAGAGTCCTACACGGAGGAAATGAGAACATGTTCACACCCGAAGTCAAGGAAATAAACCTTTTTGAACCAGACCTCGAATGAGGCATCAAGAACCGGAATGAAAGGCACAGGCTTCTGTCCAGGTCTCTGAGAAATAGCGAGGAAGAAGGCAGTATCCTCGGAAGCGAGAAGTTGTTCGGTGGCAAGGGGGTAGGCCTTGAAAAAAGTCTCGACGAAAGGTAGGGGGTCGTCGAGGGTGGTGTACGACTGTAAGAGCGACGGTTTAGCTGTACCACCATTGACACCTGCAAACCTCTCCTCAATCCGCCTTAGCCAATCGCCGGTCAGGTTACGCAGGGAAATGTCGACCCAGCGATGCTGGTGCGAGACAAACATCAACCGGATCATTCGGAGTACAACCTCCTCATAGGTCATATCTCCAAGGTCCCTGGCGACACCCCCATGCTTCTTCCAACCGAACCAGGGTTTGCTGAAGTCTTTATTCAACTTGCCAATAATCTCATCGCACCGCTCGGATAACCATGCAGCCCGCTTCTCCTTGGGCATCTTGAAGACAGTGTCGTCAAACTCCTTCCAGAGCTTGACCCCGCGAGTGGCGACCTTGTGGATGGGCTCCCCTAGCTCAGAGCGAACGGTGAGGACGCCACCGGTGGGCTTCGCATACGTGCCTTCCCATTCGCCATCGTCAACACCGGCTGCGGCGACAATGAGATCCTTGACAGAGGGACTAGTATGCGCCTCCTTCGCAACCATGACACGACTTGCAAACAAGAATCCATCAAATGGCATGGGTTGAACGCCGAAGCGCTCAACTGACCAGTCACCAATGAGGTAGGGCCAAACGTCATCAGCTGAGCCAAAGCCAGAGCCGCCAACGAGACATATATTGGGGTATTGACGGATCAACCTGTATGTGGCCAAGATAGGCTGATGGAAATCCTCGTACGAGTGATGGCCACCAGCACGGCCACCAGTCCATTGCATGATGATAGGGAAATCAGGATTAGCAGCAGCAATATTAACAACTTGTCGGATGCCGTCAACGGAACCGGGCTTGAACGCAACGTGTTTGATGCCAGCATTTTTTAAACCATCAATAATCTCGACGGCTTTCTCTGTACTTGGAATCCCAGCAGCAACGCAGAAGCCTTCAATGGGAATCCCTTCCTTGCGCATCTCTTGCCACAAAGGGAACTGGAAAGTGAACTGGCGAGGGTTGATATAAAGTGAGTTAAGCGTGATACCGACGCCAGGGGGGATCTTCTTCTGGATTTCCGCAACTTTCGAGCGTAGGGCATTAGCGTTGTAGTGTCCACCGCCTGCCAATTCAATATGAAAGCCAGCCTCGAGAACTGCACTGACAAACCCAGCCTTCACTGTGGAAGGTGTCATTCCAGCCACCATAATGGGCGGTTTGCCCAATAGACGAGAGAAAGGTGTGTCAAGATGGAGGGTTCCGTCACTATGTGTAGGTCAAGGTTAGATCACATCTCATCGCTACAAGCTTTGAAACGTACCTTGTGCGGACCAGGTTGGGAGACCACTTCTTGCTCCACCAATCCTCATACTTCACAGTGAGAGCACTATAGAGCTCAGCATCACCCTTTCCACGATCCCCCGCGATGATGACACGGACACCTCGTCCGTCCAGATTCTTGGCGGTGAGGGGGCCAATACCACTGAGTCCACCCGGACCGAAGTCAATCGCGTGGGTTGCCGTCTCTGGGAAGTCGGTCGCTTTCGACCAGTGAATGGGAGAGATGAAGATCTGATCACAGAGGGACTGAGTTATGGACGTCTTCAAATCACGCAAATCAGAGCCTATTGTAATCACATAGGATATTAAGGATCAGGACCATTCAAATTTCCAAAATCACATACCATCCTCGGTGTTGTAGACAGGAATTTTTAAATCCTGTGCCTTCCACAGCTCCTCACCAAGATCGTCCTCCATCAAGATATCGGTAGTACCGCTGAGGTACTCGCTGTGGTACGGAACACCAACGACGAGGAACCGAACAGAGAAAACGGGCTTTCTTTGAGAGAAAGGAACCTTGCTCTGATCCAAGCCACCAGGGGCGCGGACTTTTCGGAGGCTGGTGACCAGACCGTATAATGAGCGGGCTGGACCGGTCACAACGAAGGCACGAGGCCCGTTGTGAAGAGATACGTGCACCTTGCTGTTGTCAGGAAGATGAGAGTTGGTCTTCTTGATGTGAGGCTCGAGCTCCTTCAGACTAAGCCCTGTGATGGATAACATGGGACTCGGGGTACCTTCACCGCCTTCTATCGAGTCCTGTACAATACTTGGTTCGAGAGACACAACAGGGAAGGCTTCTTGGCCCCGAAGACCAGAGTAGAAGAGCCACTTGAGGGCTTTGCGCGCGTTCTCAGTGAAAGATTCGAAGGTCGCGGATGCTGCGATCGCGACGGCGGAAACGATGCCCTGGGAATGGCCAGTGGCACCGACGATGCGGCTTCGAAGTTCCCCAGGGGTGAGTCCAGCTACCTTACACACAACCAGATACTGGACAAGTTGCGTCAGGCCGATCAAGGGGAATGAGACAGGAACTGAAGCCAAGTAGGCGGTCGATGGGCGGGGGGTCGCGCCTGTCAGCCAGGCGATGACGTTGAGCCCATGTGTGTAATAGGGCGTTGACTCCTGCTCGGCCGCGAGAGGTGCGAGGATTTCTTTTGTAATGGTAGTGAGAAATGGGGTGACGAAGGGATTGTAAATGTCATATAATGATTGAAGTTCATCGAAGTAAACTTCGTTTGTTCCTTGGCCTCCGAATAATGCGAAGATAGTAGCTTTGCCGGTTGTCGCGGCAGATAAAAGTGCAGATTCAGGGCCGACGGGAATGTCGGCTATTTTTTGAGTCTGAAGAGTGGTGACTGCTTGGAAATATGCTGACAGAACAGTCTTGCGGACATCGGTGTCATAGGCAGACGTAAGGGTATGAAGGTCTTTGTTGGGGAGATATGATGAGATGAAGTGCTTGAGCACATTGAGTAAGAGTGAGGTCCGAGCCGCGATAGATTGTGGTTCCTCGTCGACTTTCTCAGCGACTAGCGCAATGAATTTGGCAGAGAGCTCTACAGTTGCTTCTGCCTCGTTTTCGAGTTGGGCTGTCGCGTCGACAGCATTTAAAAGGGATTGGCGATGCTCAAACTCGTCTCGAAGGACCTCAGCTGCGATCCACTCGTCAGTATTGGTGGAAACCGGGATCGATACCTAATCCAAGATGAGATTGACATCCAAGATGAACGATAAAGACGAACTCACTCTAATTTGACCCAAGGAGAGAATTAAAGGGCGGGAGGCAATATTTTGAGGGCAGATGGCTTGGCCGTTAGCAACCGCCATTCTGATGCAGCCGATATACAGGCTTTCAGTGGTGGTCAGAGGAAGGGGTTGGGTAAGAGAGTTTAAGAAGAGGTCTCTGGTGAGTCCAGGTATCTAAAAATTATATATATGTCCCTGACAAGGCTTGACCCCAAACGTCTTCCCCAACGGAATTTTTTGGAGATTGACACGTGACCGTACGCGTAACGCTCCAAATTAGCCCCTCTTGGCCTCAACCTGACGCTAGCCGGCAACTTTAATCATATTTTAGAGACTTCTGGGCCAATCTGCACCTCGTGTTCGTTGGGTTTCTTCAATACCTAATCACATCGCAGTTTTCGAGGGACCAGCTCAGGGCTCGTGATGGCGGAATTGGCAGCATGCCTTGCCATGCAGCCCCCACGCAGTTGTCACCGTGTTCTGGGGTTCATTAAAATGACAAAGACATCAACCAACGCCTCGCCATACTCGGGTCAGTCCGCAAAAATTTCATGATATGGGGAAAAGTCGCTGAGTAAAGGTGGACGGACAATTGATCATAAATCACGATAGATAGATAAAAAATAAAACACGCTATCTTCCACCTCTTGTCTCCTTCTCCACTTCACATATCTCCTGCACGCCTTCACGGAAAAACACCACGTTAAATTCAAGGAGCCCTCTCCTACCTTCATATATATTTGTCGGCAACAAAGCCAGTAGAGCTAGTTGTGGTGTTATCAAGTGATATGTTAACGTTGTACCAGGGGTCGATGGATGAAGGGAAGTAGCGGCGCTCGGGTAAAAGAGGTCTTTCGATGGGTGAGGTGTCAGATGCGTCGTGCTCGAAGCAGGTGTTCCTGGGCCGGTTGACGAGGAAGATCTTGGGGGCACAGGGGACAGTGAAGAGGTGGAAGATGCCGAAGGGGGTGGTGTGAAGGGTAAATGTTTCCGTGAATTTGGAGTTGCTGACCTTCGAAAATTCAGATGTCAATTACAACGCTCTGACCACGAGGTAAAATAACTTCACTTGTAAAGCGATCCAAACGAGTTCAACATCTGCAGATAATCACAACATAAATTATGTGTCGCGGAATCTACAGGAGACGCATCTGTGGCGATATATAATCTCGATGTGGTATCAAATAGGAAAGCTTTCGGAGATTGGGAATTCTATGACCGTAAATTAGACTTTGCGCGCCGCCGAGTCGTCAACGAATGTTTACGTACAGCACAAAACACATTCAAAAGGTCTTCGAGGTAAGGCAGAGATTCAACTAGCTTGTGCAACACTTTCGAAAACGCCTCATGCAAGGAGTGATCATAGACTGAAGTCAAGTGAAAATTCAACTGGACCTGCTCGTATTCAGGAGAGATGTCCAGCAGTCGGTCCGATACCCTCTCGTGAATCTGTCTGAAGTTTTCTGGAATGAAAATTGAATCCGACAATAATAGGACGTAACGACCGATTGTGCATACCAATCTTATCATCCTCTTGTAGTTTTTCGGCTTTGTGGACAAAGACTTCAAGGCTCATATTCGGGTTCTCCCGATAAGCAGCGACAATGAACTCAACCAGTTTTGAGATAGGATTGTTATACAAATCCTATGAAATAAGATCCGTGAGGGTCAGAAACATCCCGAAAGAGACTTAGGTGACTCGCCCGAATATCGATAACGAATATCATAGTAGAAAACTGAGGTAATGGAGCGCCCAGAGTCTCCACAGTGATATTTCCGGGACAATCCCATATTTCTAGAGGAATAACTGTGCTGGTGCGGATTTACCAGCTTGTAGAAGGCGTTCAATCAAGGTCACAGATATACGCACTCGAATGCATGCTTCACAACCCGCATGGTTGTCTCCAGATAAAAGGTCTGCTTCGGGGGGAGATTGTTGAAGAGAACCTGCTGGATTGACGTTTTCCCGGCCCTGCAAACAGATTGAGCGTACTGAAAATGTATGTGGCTGTAGGACGACGAACCTACGCAAACCAAGGAGTAGAATTTTCGTTCTCGTGGCGGCATCACTTGAGGCTGTCCTGTGACCATTCAGTTGTGGCCTGCTGTCTATGGGAGTTGTAGTCGAGGTAGCAGCGTAAGAAGGCGGACCGTTGACCATGATGGACAGTGAGCCCGGAGTCAGTCCGAGTTGGTCGCTTGTTCCGTGCACGCGTTATCACAACATAACTTTGGAGCCAACATCCGATATCCGACACTCTCTTTCGCTAACTACCGCCAAGGCCCGAGTTTTGTTGTCACGCACGTTCGTCCGAATTCACCTCAAGATCTATTTACGGAATCAGTACCAATGGCAGGTTTTTCACAGGTCAACCTCAAGCACCCTTACAATTCGCTTTCATTGCAATAAATAAAAATTCCTGAGTCCGTGAAAGCATGAAGTTTGGGGCGAAGATAAGGGTACGCCTCGGTTTCAGCCTCTGTCTAAGATTTTACGACCTCCCACAAACCACCAGGACTCTCTATACGCCGAATGGAGACCGTTTTATCTCGATTACAATCTACTAAAGCGGGTACTCAAAGTGCGTCTATCAGTCTCCGAAAGTTCGGGCTGTGCTAGCTCGATAACCTTTCTCTGTCTCAACTCTGACTGTCCCGCCAGGCCCGTACAACCGGAAATGAATGGACCGCGCACGACGAACAGGAGTTTACGAACATGCTTGAAAAGGAGCTCGATAAGATTCATGACTTCCAGAAAGCAAAGGTATGTTCTATTTGGTCCCCGTGGACATGATTATCCGTCTACCAGAATTCCTGGCACACGAAATATCCCCTGTGATCCTTGAAGAATATGCAACCTAACGTGTCTCTCAGTTTTCGTCAAAGCTTATTCTCACACTTGGTTTAACTGGTTTCTTTCCATGACAGACTTCTGAACTCGCTCGATGTATCCGTGATGCAGAAAAGGACGTCAAACGCCTTGTTGCGGAAGATCTTAGCAATAATGAGAGTTCTCCAACCCTTGATAGTTCGACTGATATGGAGAATCAACGGGTAGAAGATTACGGAAATGATGGCGGGTCCGACGACGACCTTACAGACGACGAAGGCTCTGATGAGTCTTATGATGCCCTGGAGGAGCGTTTTCACGGCCTTGAAGAAGAAGTTGCTATTCTAGTGGCAGACGTCCATGACTTAGCCCTGTATACCAAACTCAACATCACCGGGTTTATGAAAATTTTGAAGGTAACGTTCACTTGAACTCATTCACCCAACTCTGACTGACACTTACTTCAAAGAAACATGACGTGAGACATGTCCAGTCTATATTCAACCTTTTCAATGCTTATCCTGTCTGAAGAAACAAACAGGCATCACACTCAAGTCCACCTTCGTCCCGGACTACCTAGAAAAAAGGCCATTTTACAAATACAACTGGGATGCATTGATCGTAAAGCTGTCGAAATTGTACAATCTCGTGAGAACCAGGGGAAATCCTGTTGTCGGCGACTCTAGTGCAGGTGGTAACCAAAGCGCCTTCGTTCGCCAGACCACGAAATACTGGGTTTGTCAATGTTCACCTATCTGCACCAACAAACCACTCACTGCATGTAGGTCCACCCCGACAACCTTGTTCCTCTCCAGCTAGCAATTCTCAGGAACCTTCCCGTTCTCGGTCGATATGCCTTTTTCTATCAATAACTAGCTCTAACCCAATTGCACTAGTCTTCAACGCCGATAAAGAATTCGATCCTAAAGATTCAGGTAATATGCCGCACGTGCAACTATGCGCTTACTAAGTATTTTCTAGCTATCACGTCCATCTATTTTGATAATGAGGATCTCGAGCTTTACCTGGGTCGATTAGAGAAAACTGAAGGTGCCGAGGCTATACGACTGCGATGGTATGGCGATACGGATGTGAAAACCGTATGTGTTCCCGGCATTCACCCTAAGGCCACTTCTCAACCAGGACAGATTTTTGTTGAACGGAAAACTCATAGAGAGGATTGGACTGGCGAAAAATCTGTTAAAGCCCGGTTTCCAATCAAGGAAAGCCATGTCAATGCTTTCCTACGCGGCGAGTACACCGTCGACGCAGAGTTCCAGCAACTTGTTAAGAAGGGGAAGAAGACGCAACATGAGGTTGATGCAATGATTCAATTGGCGAACGAAGTTCAGTATGCCATTTTAACGAGGAATCTCACACCTGGTAAGAATTTATTTAACGAAGACTTTTCACAAAGAATTAATGTCTGAGTAGTCATGCGATCCTTCTACAATCGTACAGCGTTCCAGTTACCAGGAGATGCTCGCGTCCGTATCTCATTGGACACAGAGCTGACGCTCGTTCGTGAGGATAATTGGGATGGTCGCACCCGAGCAGGTGATAACTGGCGCCGAACTGACATTGGAATCGATTTCCCCTTCCAACAACTACCCCAAGATGATAAGGAATTATTCAAGTACGTTTTCTGATCTCCCATAAAATTCATCTTTCACCATGACCACACAGATATGGGGTTCTCGAGATCAAACTGCAGACACAATTCGGTCAAGAACCGCCCAAATGGGTTACAGATCTTGTTCAGTCACATCTAGTCGAGGCTGTGCCCAAGTTCAGGTAGGCTTTCCGGCTGAGTATATTCAGCGTTGCTTAACAAAAAAAAAAAAAGTAAATTCATCCACGGCTGCGCCACACTTCTTCCCAATAGAGTCGACCTCGTGCCGTTCTGGCTTCCTCAGAGTGGGACAATATCATCACTTATACACACCTGAACTAAAGTCCAGCCCACAGTGGATACTGATATCTTGAAACCTGATACGGGTTATCTAACAATCATAGAGCGCCCTACGGCCTCAGTATCGGGTTCACCAAGAGGCACCACTGAACATCATGCAGGGTCATCCGGTTCTCGTTCTCCAGTCGCGGAGTCGTATGTCGAGCCTGTATCAGAGGGTGAAGAGGACGAGATTTTGATCACTCCTGCCAAAGACGAAGACAAACGTACAGGTCTAAGTGGCGAAGATGTGAAAGCTGCCATTGCGTACCGTGAGCAGATGTTAAAGGAGCGGCGAATGCATGAAGCGACTTCAAATAACCACAAAAAGCGCTCCTTCGATCAGGAAGAGGGCGACAGGACAGAGGACCAAGCTCCTTTTTTAGCGAAGACGAAGCAGGCTAATTTGAAATCCAGGGCATTGTCCATTGACCCCCTGACTCCGTCCTCCGCGTTCGATGAAACGTTGAAAACTCGCCTGCGTGGAGCCAAAGATGTCAGAGACAGGGAACTATGTGCTCAAGAGAATGTGAACAACAGCGATGAGGACGTGGACGATGGCAATCAAAATCTCGAGAATGAGGAAGAACCCAACCAAATCATATCAAGAGACTGGGCTGCGCCAGCTGGCAAGAAAATTGCCGTTCCTGTTCGAATTGAACCTAAGGTTTATTTTGCCGCCGAAAGGACTTTCCTCGTACGCTCGTTCCCCTGACTTTTTTTTTTTTTACATCTTCTCATGTCGAAACACAGAAATGGATAAATAACGCCGTTTTCATTGGAACAATTGCCACGACTCTTCTCAACTTTATCCCACCCGAAGATTCTCGGGGCTTAATCAGCGCCGCGCTCTTCACTTTTGCAGCCCTTCTTGCGATCGCTTACTCGATGGGCATATTTGTTTACAGGTCTTACAAGTTACGTGAACGACATGCAGAAGGACTGTACTATGACAAATATGGGCCTACCGTCCTGTGCCTCGTTCTGTTTTTGGCTTTGGCGACCAACATCGGATTGCGGGTTTCAGAGATGGCATGATGACACAAAGACCTTCTCATCGTCTTGGACTTTAATCTTCATATCATTAGCCGAATATCATTGATGTAAACTCCATATCATTGTAGCATCTAGGTTGGGATATACAAAGATGTTGAGCGCTGAGTCAGCGCTCAACATGACGTGAAACAGAAGTCACAGTGCCGAACATGTGGTTTGAAGATACTGAAAATCACGATCAAAGCGCTCGAGGTGCCGACATCATCATCTCATGGACGTATCAACAAAACTTCTTGGGCGTTAGCCACGCGTGTCTGGAGTACTATTTGGCTTAGATAGCTGCTGCCGATTACGGTTATAAAGTAGTGCATCACTAAGGTGTGCAGTCTAGAGGTTGGGCTGGTTGAACACTGAGTGATGCTTGTGATTGATGAGGTTTATGAGGGAACCAGCCGTCAGACCACCCACGCCCAAGTCTTTGAAATGGAGTGCTATCCCATGGCTCAGGATTAATAACATAATTTGAGCACAAAGAAGTCATTCTGGGCACCCATCAAATGAACCTTTTCATCTCTGGTTCGTTCCCTTACGGGGGGTTTCAACATATATAAAGTGTATTCCTGTTCGTCAGAATTTTTTTAAAAGGTGTATCCCACCCTAGGCCTGTAACACACCGTTATCTTATACTAGTATTGATTTGATCATGAATTTTTGCGATTTTATCACCCTCTTATTGTGTGTTATCGAAAAAAGTCTCAATAAGAGGAGTGCGTATGTATATTTTCCTTATGCATGGAGCTGAAGTAGTGTCGCACCACCAGTGCCCACTGTTGGTTCAGCACCAGCCCCCAGCTGGTTGTTTGATCGCACCGGGTCGGGTCGACGCGCCCGGTCACGAGGTTCCATGTGAATCACAAAATTTCTACCACCGACTCACAACCGGTGCCTAACTGCTCTTACATTCAACCTCTTTCTTTCGTGCACCTCAGCCCTAGCACCGTACAAATCTTCCCGTCGTTAACTTCGTGAATTTTCCATCCCAAGTCGACGAGGGGGCGGAATCGCATTATATCCCGATTTAGAACCCAAGGAAGCCTAGGACAAGGCAAACATTTCCCGGTAGCACCGGTATAAACTTGACGACAACCCATCTGCGCCCAGCGCTGGACGCCCCATATTTCTTCTTCTCTCTCGTAGTATCCTCCCTTTCTCATCCCGCCTTGCGTCTCTATCTCCCCTCGTCTGTGGTGTGTCGCTCAGTGTAGGTGGAGAAGATTGCCGTAAAACTGCCGCTCTCATTGAGTATTCCCCGGTACTATCGGTAATTGTTTCTTGACGAGCACTAGGCTCCATTCACAACGACCGAAGGGCGATCATAGGCTTATCGCGGTCTGTCACTGCTATCGCTGTTTGGCTCCATACTGGTAATGGACTCTACTGAGCAGGTCGACCCACCGTTAACGCCGGCGATATCAAGCCCAGCCTGCGACGACCAATACCGATAATAATCTGGGCGGCACTTGTCATGGGGCAGTTGGATGCCGGCGGTAAGTGTTAAATGAATTCTAATTCATGTGCAGGCTAATGTGTAATGCAGATCTGGACATATAAAATACAGTCTCGTGTAGGTATGGATAATCCAGCCGTGTAAGTATAATTCAACATAGTTTATGGGTGGGTATAAGGGCAACGATGTGGTCCCCCGCTCATAGGTATATCTGGCATTCTCATCCCGGTCATCCTCGTCAAACCAACAACAACGTCAGCCCTCTCTCGCGAACGGTATCCCGCAACTCGACCGCACCGCCATTAACGTCGCGTTTTTGCCAAACGGCCTCCATTACAAGTCGTGTCTGCATCACATTACCGATACTACCATCGAGGAGTTGTAGTCTCCCTTTGAAGAAATCTCGCCGAGTAGAATCATTTGTCATGCATCCCGCAAGACAAATCGGGAACATTAAAGCGCGATCAATGTCGGACGACGGTAATTGATCCATTAGTCGGACTACTATTTCGACGCATTCGCTGATTTCCCTTACACCTAGAATTGGGAAAAGATTAGCAAATTATCAGGCGAACGAGATTCCGATAGGTGCGTACCCGGATTCGAACTATTGAGAACCGTGTGCAAGTACATCACTGCGGTCTCTCTAAAAACGTCAGCGACCTGTCTTCGCATGTCGTTGCTAGGGAAAGGGGCCACGCCAGGTTCTGTGACAGAAGTTTGTGCCAGATTTGGGTGTAACGGCGCCTGGTCGATGTCACCAAAATTCTGTTGGCTGGTATGATGCCGCAACCGCTGTTCGATATCATCGCCACGCCGGATGAGATCTCTGTAGCTCAGGGACCCATTGCGTAGTTCCGTGGCTTTCCAGTGTGCCAGTGCCGAAATCTCTGCGATAGCGAGCATGGCTTCGTCTGGGCATCCTGTTAAGAGGTCCATTCGCAGAGAATACAGTGTGTCTGCATCAGCCCAAAAGCCTCCTCGTTCTCCCATCAAACGCTTTAGTAGTCTAAGAAATTTTGGAGGCCGTGGCTGTGTAAGGCTCGAAAACGTATCTAGCCACTGCACTCGTGTTAGAGGTACTCAAACTGCGCCGTGAGGTGGAGAAAACTCACCAGGACCGCTTTCACTAATAGCTGGGCGATCGGACTCATTCCGCGCAGGGTTAGTGCTGGATTATCGTCGACAAGTAGCCCTGTCTGGGCAAGCCACTCCGACACTACCGAGAAGGCAGGTTGCCAGTCGGTTGCACAGCCAGACAACTGGGAAAAGCTCATGAGGTGCAACGCCGCCACAGCATCGTTTTCGGTATAACTTCCTCGCATTTGTTTTGTGGTGTCGAGTTGGAAGTATGCCTCGTCATGAAAATACGTAGCATTCGAATGTTCAGGATTAGGATCTGGTGCTTCCAACCCCTGCGCCACCCGCATGCGCGTAAAGTGAAGACTAGCTAATGCACATACAGCATTCGTCACTGCCCCTCGTGGCTCCTGTACGATTAACTGGGAATGGGTCGATTAGAAAGCTTTAGGGGCAAGACATCAAATAGGATATTCACCGAATATGTTGCGTTCGTGAATGTATTCCCAGCAAACATGTATTGTACTTTTCGGACGTGCTCAAAATAATATATAACATGGTCGCCTTGCACGTTGTTTTGTCCTGAGATGAAAGGAACTGGTGGCAATGGCGAGGGCGGCCTCAAGTCAAATTCGTATCCGTTCTGTTCGTGCGAGCCCAGTTGTGAGAATTCAAGATTAAGGGAGTCTGTCGTAACAGACGATGACGACGAGATCGGTGTCACCGACTGCGACGGATACGGGAAGAACGGCGCATTAATGTCCAATCGATTGATGCTTGTGTCATTATACAACGGATCTGGCATTTGCTGAAAGGCCGAGTTTGAACTTCCTAGAGGTAGCGGAGGGTTAGTCAGGATATGTACAGCTCTGACTTGTGCGGCTCACCGGGCATGCCGGGTATCATATTGTGATGATTGTGACGTTGATGTTGTTCTTGGGGGGTATCGACATAACGATAGCCGTAGTCAGGATGATCGAAATGGAGAGGCGATGATGAAGTGATGCCTGCAGCGGATCCGCGAAGGTACGACTGTGGACGCGTTTGGGAGGGAAGTATTGGTGCAGAATTTGCGGCTACAAGTGAAGGACGGGGCTGGCCACGGATAAGACCCGCGCGTGTGAGCTGGGCTTTTATGTTAGCCTTGTAAGCCTCGACAGCTTGCTTGTCCTGCCATTTACATTTAAGTTTATGGACGGGTAGGATTTCGTGGGGTAAACTTACGCGCATCCACTCAGGGCGTTTGGGACCCCAGCCAAGGCAGTCAATTGTAAGGCGTATGCATGTCCGACAGGATTCGCCTTCTCGTTGTTCGTCACATTTCTAGGACAGTTTCGGTCAATTGCTTGTGTTGAGTCAGATTCATGCAAGTGTACCTTTCGACGCAATCTACACGTCCTAGAGAAAAGAAGGAAAAAAAAAAAAAGGATATTGACAACGATATAGAGACGAACGAGAGTAATGCTCACCAGCATCCGCCTTTGCTGGCTGAGGCACCGCGAGGGAGATCAACTGGATGGCGATTAGGAGTGGTGCGGGAACTTCGGGACGTTAAATCGGTATCCTCGGGAGCAGGGACCATGTTTAAGGGTGCAAGTGATGTAGGGCGGGATGTTGGTGATACGTTGGAGGAGGCTGTGGCTGAGGGGGATTGGCTGCCACTAGGAGAGGAAGTGTGGCTTCTGTAGGCCATTCGATTCAGAAGAACGTTGAGGAGGTTTAGACGGGCAACGCAATATACTCTTATGAAACTTTAAAAAGAAGATCTCGGGAGAATTTTGTGAACGTGATGAGTAGGCAGGTCGGAGCGGTGATCGGTGAGGGACCGACGGAGGAAGGAGAGGAGTGATAGAGAGAAATATAAGGAGACAGTAAATTCACAACACAAGGTGAGACGGATGATGGGGTGTTACCAAGGAGGTCGGTGGTGGAGAGAGCAAAAGGAACGACATGACTATGTATGAATTCGTATTCGTGCCAGTCGGTGGAGGTAGTCATTCCCTGTCGTTTTGTAACTCCGGCAGGGTGATCGGCAGATTCCTGTAGACGAATCTCAGTGGCCGTCTCGCTTGTAAATGGATGGATTTCAACGTCCCATCCTCATCGGACTATACTTACAAGCGACACGGCCTGCAATTGCCTCCGTTACCATCATCCACATGTTTTTGATCTCGTAGTGTCCTCTTTGCTTTTCCTTCTAGTCTTCTTTTCTCTCCACCCTCAACGTCAGAACTTACCTACTCTTCTCCGACTGCAGCGAGAAAGTCGAGTCGTACTGACAACCACTGACACTCATTACGTAACCAGCGAATATTTCGCATCGCAACCACTTGAATCTCACTAGCCCCTCACCCAATCTTCTGTTCTTCCATGTGCCTCCCTACATCATCTCTGATGGGCCTCTCAGCTTCTTGTGCCTCAAGATTCGAGGATCTTGCTAAAAATCAGATAATTTTGGGCGATGACATACGTCGCAACCTCATTCATCGCGTGTCTGTCCCTTTATAAGCCTCCGACTATCTGGGGCCGATATCTGCCACATAGTATTATTCGTTCAAAATGCCGATGGTGTATCATATCATATAGCGAGCCAATTGCAATGAGTACAATGTAGATGTGTGCAAAACAGATGGGAGAATGATTGTAAAAAACAAAGAAAACACAGGCGGACTGAAGCTAGCTTGAACTTCGTCCTTGGAACCAAACAGGCCGTGTAATACATTCCGTTCGAGTGATAACCAACCGATTTATGATTGCGATGCAGGATGCACCGCAAATTTATGTCGAAGGTTGCTAAACGAGAAGCAGTGTTGATCGATTCAGCAGATCGCGCCATGGAACGGGAGCTGATTTGCGGCCCTGGGCCCTCTTGTCCCACAGCTCCTGCAAGAATGCTTGGATAGTGCCGCAATTGCCTACCCCGCTGCCCGTTTCGAGCTGTTGACGGACAACCCGTCGATACTGCTCGTTGTCCGCGAGTGCTCCACAGATACACAAGCTGAACACTGTACTCCTCACCACGGAGGGGCCAGCGTTCAGATTCATCCGAATCCTTTGGATGCAGACTATTGTGTCTTTGACACTATCTTGGATGTCTCGGACGTGGGGATAATCCCCAGAGACGACGGAGTGCAGGTATAGGCGAGTGGACGAACGGAATATGTCAGCCGCTAATCGGCGAGTAAAGTCGGCGTCATCTCGACCACAGTCCTCAAACGGCGTGGCTTCTAAGTAAGCATCGATGGTAGCGCCCCGCGCCACCAGTTCTGGGATGCTGAGACGGCCACTTTCCACCTGAATTCGTTTCCACACTGAGAGATGTGATATCTGGGCTAAAGCCCATACGACGTGGTTTTCGCAACCCATAGGCGACAACATGGAGTACTGTTCAGTAGATGGGGTCGATATATCCTGCACAATACTCCGAGTGGGACTGAACATGTTTTCGATTTCCTGAAGGAAAAATGGATCTTCTTGGGTGGTGACGGATGCCAGGACGTCGAACCATATGGTCGTTTTTATAATGAATGCGTCTTTCGGAGACGAGTGCGCAAGCGCATCGGAGGCGGTGCGGTACCGAGAAAATATTCCTGCAACGAAAGTGCAAGCAGCTTGAAGCCACTGTTGCCATGCTCCTTTGCCACCGTCGAAGAGAATGGACGAAACAACATGAAGAGCAGCCATTGCATCGCCAGCCGTGAATTGCGATTGCTTCAGTAATAACGGACTCAAAGACTTGAAACGCTCCTGAGTCTCGCCAGTCGAAAGTGCGGGAGTATCAGGCCGAGCCCATCTACTCCAATGAACAGATGCAAGTAGGCTGACTGCATCTCGAGAGCCCTGGTGCGAGGATACCGTTTCAAATATGACCCTTGGAATGGAACTATCCGCAAGAAGGTACTGGATATTAACGACATCCTTCATGTAATGTGTCACCAACTTGTCAATAAACTGTGGGGAGTAGATTTGTGTGGGATTTCTCGTCAGGTCCATATAATCATTGTTGGGGTTGATAATGTACTCGGGATCATATTCATCCATGATCACTTCTTGGGTGTAGAATGGCGAAAATGAACTGGTTATCGCGGGTGCTGCCAAGGAAGATGTTGAGTACTATATTTATTACAACATTTAATGGTGGTACAGGGTCTTACATGGAACTAAGCTATTAGAGGAATTAATTGTAGACAGTTGTTGGTGGAAATGGAGATGATCGTTAACAGATCCTTGTGACCCATCGTAGGGTGAATCAGGCCTCATATGGGGCGAAGGATATAGCCCTGTATAAAAGACCTTCAGCGACGACTGAACTCGAAGCCAAAACGGTCTTACCAACCCGATTGACCATATGGTGTATCCAAGGGGGGCCAAGAGACTTCATCGCGAATGGAAGAAGTGTGATGATGTCGTCGAATGCCTTCGTTGGACAATGACAACGTCGGCGTCGGAGGACTCTCAGACGAGGAACTGTAGTCTTCAGCTAATCGCAGCCTGGGGGGCTCCTGGTCAGCACTGCGGGGCCCAGATCCAGAGTGGCCTTTGATCATTCCTTGGGCTGCCAGGAAACCTTTGATCTTCTCCCGAAGGTCGACGACATTGCGGCTTTCCTGGGTGATAATTACAGGTACTGTTAGATGGATGGCTAAAGGTATACTGAAGTGGTACACTCACTCTCAGCCATTCTGGGCGCTTTGCACCGAAGCCCAGACATTCGAGCCTCAGACGAACACAGGTTTGGCATTGGCCTGCGTCGTCAGGTTGCTCATCGCACTTCTGTGGAATGCCGCATAATAGGTTAGCGAGAGAGATGGAATAGATGATCGGTAAAGTGACCTTTCGTCGAATTCTGCACGTGTAGCAGCCAGACTTGGCGCGTACCGCGCCTTTGGCTTTGGGCGCTCCGGCCCTCTTGGTGGAGGAGGACTTGGGAAGAGCGGGCATGGAACCAGATTAGGTGTAAGATAGCTGGTAGTTACAGAAACAAAAACAACAAAGGCTGACAGTTATGCGGACAAGTATGAGCTGATGGCAAGAGGCACAGCTAGCCCGAGCATGGAGGACCTGGTATATAAGTACGAAGAGATAGAAAAGAGAGCAATTCGGGGAAGGGTACACACAGAGTCAATGAAGAGAAAACATTTTCCTAATTGAATTCCAATACAAACAAGCTGTAACGACATTCACTGGTTCCGGGGTCCTGGTCGGCAAACACGTTACACCGGCTTGGCCAAACAGGAAACCACGAGGCGCTGACTCAGCAACCTTCCAGCTTTCTGTTCGCGGAGCTGCCATTCTTGCCTCCGTTTCAATTCCACCCCCAATTTCTCCGCGATCGTCACCACAGCACCTTGCCCCACTGTGCCATCTTGTACCTGACCTTGTCCCCTAGAAAGTATAAAACAACATGCTCAGGGTCTCCAATTCAGTTCTCCTCGCTTCATAAGCCTTTCCATAAACAGACAAGCCCTAAGTACATCAGTCACATCGCTGCATGTAGGGTGAATGTGAGCAGGAACAAGACCGCAGGGCTCGGGTTGTCTTCTCTGAAATCTGTTCATCATGATCGTGGAAAGTACTTGATTCCGTCTTTCTTTTCGCTCGTCATATAAGGGTCGGTATCCATTGTGTTCCCCGTGTTTTGTCTTCACCGAATCGAGCAAAATTACTTCCCACATTTCTCCGCGCTTAACGGTAACGAGAATGGAAGTACCAGACCTGTGTGGGTATAGGTCGCAGGTTTTCTCCACGAAGAATCTTTAATAAACCTCGAAGGGTCCATGATGTTGATGGCTATTCGGGCGAGAACTGTGCGGCTCGTGAGTGAAAGTAAATGTATGAGATTATTATTACAGTTGTGCCCAGATAAGGATATAACGAAGACATAGCACAAAAAAAAAGTCGATGGCCAATAGGAGTAGCCAAAACAGTGGATCCGGGCAAGTGCGTATAATATGATAAGATTTTTGTGAGGCTTTATGGAGCTCCTGCTGGGGCAGACGCTGTCGGAAAATTAGGGAGCGAAGATGTGCAACAAATCTCCACTATTTAAGCCTTTTCTTGGGCGCTTTCCTCGGCTATAATCGCAGTCGACAAGACACTGGGCCCAGTGACGCTCTGTCGCCGGGCTTTGCCTTTAATTCCAACGTTCCCGCCTACGGGGATACCGGGGACAGTGAGACCGGCGTCAGCGCTCTGGGAAGACGTGACTGGCTTTGACGAGGGTTCGCCAGGCACTGTACTAGCACTAGAACGCCGTGCAATGAGCGCACGCACAGCACCAAGCCATCTGATTTCATCCTCCTCAGTCGGCGCGCACAAGAGCAGGGTTCGTTTCGTGGTCACGATTTTAAATGTATGGGCGCGATGTGATTCACCAGGATCTCCACCCAGTGTGCCAGTGGGAGGGGATGCAGTAGGAGATACAATATTGGGATGTTGGCGATTTGACGGTAGATCATACTCCAGAGCATCCAAAATCTCGCCAAATGAGAACTGACGATGAGGTTTTGTATCCTGCGGGTACCCATTGACATTAGACCATTCCATGTTGCACGGAAAGTATTACACACCATATGACTGCCCGAATACACAAGTTTTTCCCCTGTCAAGATAAACCATCGCTTCCGCCAGTTGCGACGTTTCGATCCGCACTTCATGAGATAACCAGATAGGATCATCTTCGCAGAATCCCTCGTATTCACAGGGCCTTGAGCCCGTGTAGGAGATGGTGGTGCAATGGGGCGATCTTGCGAGGAGGTAGAATATGTTCGGTGAGCAGTTGGTGAAGCATCCTCCGAGTCGGATGAAGTGATAGACTGCATATGAGGTACGTGAGAAGGAGGGGAAGGTGTGATGGGAGGGGGAACATGGGAAGACGACCGCCGGGCTGGCATTGGGATCGGGATGGGGCTTGATACCGAGTTTTGTGTTGAGGTAGCAGTCAGTATTTGCCTGGCTTCTTCTATAGCTCGTACCCATTCCTGAACTTCCGTTGATGTTTTGGCCTGAAGATAAAACGTCCGCAGAGGGGAGATAAGACCGAACGTATTCTCATGCTTTTTGAGGGAAACTTTTGTGCACGAGTGCACATCGGAGAGTTCAAGTAGTCGAAGGAGCTGGTACTCAGCAGAGCTTTTATAATACGCCAGGTGAGCTGGCCGCAGCACAAACCACCTCTTCTTCCAAGTCTGATTTCAAGTTAATCACAGGGTGGCCAGGATAGAACGGCCTTCATACCTTTCTTCGTTCACCCTTCTTCCACAGATATCCTGATTTGATAACACTTTCGTCGACGGAGTCGCGGGGTTTCCCCTTGATATCTGCCGACTTCCACCCACCTTCTTCCTCCTCCTCCTCATCAGAGTCCTCACCACTACCCGACCTTCTTTCTGCGATAGATGACAGTGGAGGTTGCATTGATGATGTGCCACCATGCAAACTCCCACTTACACCGTGGGCAGATGTGTGGACCGACGAAGCTAAGATATCAGGTGAGAGGATCGAATCTGAGTCTGATTCCGTCCCAGAGACTGGAGCTCCCCCAGAGAGGCTGGGCGGCTGGTTTGGACCCAAAATAACACGTCAGAGAACACTAAAATATGGTGAAGTCAAGCGGACATCACCTTGGCAGTTCTAGCAACAGAGTGTACCGAAAGCTTGCGGTGTATTTCCTGGGGAGACGGAGGCGCTGCAGATGGGGACATTGTGGAAGTGGTGTATAGTGCCACAAATTACTAGTGTCGCTAGATCGTCAAAGTGGCGAAACCCGACAAGTTAGCGGAGTGATTTCAGAACGAACAACCCAGATGCGGTTAATCCCACGTGAGAATATAATAGAGCGCTAACCCCAAGGTGGAATCCTTCCCTTTGCCACGACACGACAGTTCTGGTGTAGAGAAGACCAGACTATAAAGTAGACCATTCTTCTGTCAGTGATCTAGATATCGCCTCAAGGCCAACGCCCAAATTCCCCATGCAGGCGGCAAAACAATGAAGGAACCTCGTTCATTCTCTGGGAATTTTTAGACGCTTGGAGTAAACCTCCAGGTAACGCACTATCCTCATGCCTATATATCGTATTGCAATGAATTGAATATGAGCTCGCGAATAATTGCCTGACCCCTCCAAGACTTTACTATTCCTGACAAAGCAATAAGATGGGACTGGATGCTTACTCTATCAGGCACATCGCGATACAATCACGGCTCAATCTCTTGATCAGTGACCATCGTTGCCTCTACCCACCATGTCCAAAGCAAAGTTCGACAAAGCCGTAGAAATTATCGGGGCTCTCCCCAAGGACGGACCTATCAAACCATCACAAGACGATCAACTCTATGTAAGCTCCGCTACGTTTCATATACGTGAACAACCCTCAACAGCCCCCTTCCAGTTCTACAAATACTTCAAACAAGGTCGGTCTCGGTAGGAGAGTACGACGTCGAGATATCAGACATGACAAATCGTTTCAGCAAACTTTGGAGACAATAAAACGGACCGACCTGGCATGCTTGATTTCACTGGAAAGGCCAAATGGTGAGTTTGATCGGATGATCTTTGCCATCACTCTACGATGCTGAATTCTATCCAGGGATGCCTGGAAGTCAGTTGAGGGCACGTCTACAGAAGAGGCATATGCGAAGTATGTCGCGAAACTATTGGAGGTAAATGATCTTACACGGACATTCGCTTCTCTTTTTTTTATACAACTTTTCGACCCAGATTCTCAATAAGGTCGATGACGATAATTCAAAGAAACTCGTCTCGGAGATCAACGCTGTTTAGTACCCCGGATTTAAAACGATATCATTTGTACTCGACGGACGAAATTAAGACATTGTAAACATCGTCAGTCTTGGATCCTTCCTTATCTTTGGCATGGCGCGATCAGAGGACATCTTCGATCAGGTGAGGAGAAACGCGTTTAATGAGCGGCTGTGTGGCATCTGCGTATCAGTTGATCATGTTTGGTCGACGAGCGTCTTCCCTGCTTTGATGCTCATCACGCCCTCTGCCACCGCGAACTTTAATTATTCACAATATCCATACAAGGGATTTGCCCCCGAAGGTCAGAAAAACACATACATGCCGTAAAGCTACAGCGTGCACCCGTAGCAGTGTACTAAGCCGTTTTCGCCTCAGCTCCGAATTTGGCCAAGGGGAGAAGGTGCAAGGTACGGCACTGGTCTCAAGCTTGTCGGCCAATGTATCAGGTTACAATTCATCGCTTGCTTCTATGTATGAGGTGGGTCGGATCGCAGTAGATTCCTCTACCTGGGCGGATTATACTCGACTCTTACGTGATCTCAACAACTGTACACCCCGATGTATTTGGGTACCATGTTGTATTCCTGCTAGTAATTGAATCAATTTAGTACTGTGACGTGTGACAAACTGATTTTCCAAAAAAAATCGAAGTTAACTGGTGGTGTCTGTATTATTAGGCTGAATATTCCGTACGGGTTCTCCTTCCTGGAAAAACCAAGTCGGCAACATGACGTTTGTATTATTTAAATAAACAAACGTGCTAAATACGCCCAGCCTAAAGAGTATGGAGGTTGGCCCCCAGCGTGGTGCATTAATATTGTTGTGAACGCTCGTACATTGAACTTCGCAGCACAGAAAGCATTGGCCTGAGCATGACAATAGGCCGTAAAAGAAGACTGCCGAAAATTTGAGCAAAGGTTCCGTTTAAATCTCAGCGAAATTGATGATTGATGCCGGGGTGCCGGAACGGGTGGCGTTACTATGATATGCATATGGGCGCTTGTATTTGTTTTGCGGGATGTGCCACTGCACAGCCAGTGCCTACTCATCGGCGGGCTTAATGGCCACTTCTTCGAAATTTCTACACTTAAGCCTGGCCTTCCGATCTAACCAATCCCAACCCAACCGGTAGCTCACCACGCTATTATCACCCCGCATTTACAGCTTTGAGGCTTCTTAAGATTCCAGATCACTGAATCGTAAAGGGCTGTAACTTGATGAAACAGAAGTTCTTATTGGGGAATAAACCGCTCCCCAGACTCTCGGGTATTCACACACAATGCTCTTCAGAGGACTTCCTTCTGACCTTTTCCCGAGTCCCGAGCCCTTTTTGGCCTAAAGAGTCAAGTCGTCCTCAAACGCCCCTAGAGTACTAACATATTGTGAATCTATGGCTTGGGTCGTTTTACAGACTTCAACAGTTCATCATGTATCAGGTTTAGCTGGCACTTGAGCAGTTGTGTAAGAAAATATTTCTATTCTAGCCCTCTGTGATGGGCCTGTGATAGACGACGATCATCCACGCGGTGGTGCCACGGCGTACCACATAATGAAGTTGATGGGAGCTACTAAAACCGAATATCTCTGGCAGATGGCTAACTATTCACTGGCACTCACACCTTGGAGGTACCTTCCCCGACCGGGTCTTAGGGAAGTAGCCACAGATACGAATATGCCGATTTCAGGTCAGGCCTGACCCTTCCCCGATGTTTATGCCCTCTTCTGCATAGAGGGACCCTGTCCTCGGTACAAATAGTGACATCGACATGATTGTTACAGCTGATCGACACCATGAATAGGTTTCATCGTCGCCCTCGTGCATTATGGCTGTTCCACACCCGCGCAGCATCTACCTCACTTAAGGTTAACGTTCCATCATCTAAGCTTACTGTACATGGAAAGCTGTTGAGCAGTTCCTCGGAACATCCGGAGCCGTTATATTCTAATCGAAAACTATCCACATGACGGGGTCTCTCCATTTGCTCAAGGTGGATGTGCCGGACCCACGCTCAGCCCCACTTACGGGAAGTCTAGAATACAAGATGAATCCATGACTGGTCAAATTAGAACATTTTGACGGCCAATATTAAAAGTAACGGCATGAAATATATACCTGTCATGTTAATCGTAAATTCGTAAAAGTGTCAATAGTAGAACAGATCAAGAAGCTGACATCACTACAACATGAGGGGTGTTTTTCAGGTTGTCCGTATATAAATAGTCTCAACATGATAGATTGCGTTATGAACCACCCGAAGGGGTCATTCTATGGTCCGGATTTGCGACATAGAGGCTTTGCCGTTGGACTAGACTATAGTCAATGGATGCATGCTTCTTTCGAGCCCTCTCCTCCCATTTTCTTGTATTTATGGGATTGGGCATTTCATGGTCTTGGGACATCCTTCTTTCAAACGCATGGATTCGGGCGGCGACAGCACCCTCCGCACTGAAATTTTGATCACCGGCCATAATAGGAGAGTGAAAGTGTCGTGGTGGTAATTGTTGCGGTAGCGAGCTTTCCTGAGAGGACAATAACTTGGCTCTGAGAGGAGTCGAAGCTTCGGCATGGCTCATCTCCACTGGTGACGCGAAAATTGATAGTTCGTGTCCAGTGTTGCTCTCCATATTCTCCAAGTTTTGTCCCCATGAATCAGGTCGGGTATCTATGGACATGCCAGCTGTGCTTGTACTGTCTGTAGTGTGATGGCTTCCAGTTCTGACCCTTTGTACGACATCCATGGTCCCAGCCACTCTTTCGATAGTTTCGGTATCCGCTGTTCGCACGGAGGTCAAGGACTTGTTATGAGTGCCATATACATTTGAAGGCCTCTTTGACACAGACTTGTCTTGCTCACTTGAGCCTGAACGGGATTTGGGTGAAGTTTGGTCAGGAGACATAGAATGCATGCTTTCTTGAATGGGGCCAAGGCGGGGTGGAGGATTTGGGTCTCTGATTTCAGGCATCTTTGCAGAACGTCGAGACACGTCGCTCATTCTTCGATCCAGGAAGCTTGTGCGTGAGAACCGTGACCACCAAGTATCGCTTCGTCGCATGGGCTGGCTGGGCGGAAGGCTGGTCCCAACTATGGAGGAAATCAGCGACTTAGGGGAGTGAGGTTGTTCCAAGGAGGTGTGAGATGTTAATTGGGAAGAAGACGTGTCAAATGGACTATTGGGATGTTCGGAATGAGAGGAGGACGAAGTCACAGGATCGTTCGTGGACAGCGTATTTTGTGATGCACGCTCGGGTAGGGGGCTGAGGACGTGTGCCCCCATAGAAACAGGGAGGATTGTTCGAAGTGCTGGAAGTGGCTGTGTAGTTTGAGGATAAGGTCGAGCGTCAATATCGAATTCGTTCCTTCTTTCCTCTTGTATCGGGTCGGCAAACGGATCCACATAGCTTCTGCCACTCCTCGTGCTTGCGTAGCTCATTTGCCTCCGCCCAGATGGCCTCCCAGCAGCAGCAGCCCCCAAGTGTTCAGTTCCTTCGTCATTCATCAAAGCGGAACCATCAGAAAATGGGTCGTCTTTCTCCCAGGAAGTTCCCCCCGTAGTCCCTGTACTGGCCTCGCGACCTCTCATCCGTGTGGTGAGTATACTTCGTAATGACCAAGAACTTCCTCCGGTTCCATCCCTTCTTCTCTCATCGTACCATTCTCCAAAATCACGGGTGTCCTCGTCGGCAAGCATATCTCTTCTCTGCTTCAAAAGCCTAACATTTCGGGAACCTGTAGTAGCACCAACTGCCCCAGCAAGTCCAAACGAATGGAGAACCCCGAAGTTCCACCCATGGCCAGACTCCCTTTTATCATCGGCGTATACAACAGCGGGAATCCCACCTGTTACATGCAGACTACTTTCATCGTCATCGCCGCCGTCACCCGCACGAAGCGCCATAAACTGTCCGTGACCTCCCGCTCGCCTTCTCCGGACGTAGTACATGCCCCCGATAACCACAACAAATAGACCAAGGATCCCAAATACCGTTCCAACGGCGATTGCAGTAGTCGCGCTGTGGCTGTTGTCATCATCACTGGGGGGCCCATCGCCATGACCATCATTTGGTCCTTCTGGGTTAGGATTCAAAGTAGATGTTGGATGCACATTTCCGTGGCTTTCTGTTCCAGTATGACCTGGAATACCAGGTTTGGATGTTTGTGACGGACCAGGTAGTGTTACCGTTGGCGTGGATGTGTGAGACAATGGGGTAAAAGTCGAAGTGAAGGAGCCTTCATGGACATCAAATATTTGTAGAGTCGCAGGTACGGGGCCAGTATTGCCGTAGCCTGTAGCATGCATTGATGAATCCTATAATGAAAGAAGAAGAATCGAACGTACCAAAGCCAAAGAGAACCTGGTTTCCGTACGAAATCGCAAAGTGGTCGCGCCGAGCGCCTAATTGCGACAATACATCAACCTTGCTCCATGTCATCGGGGTCTGCGATGTATCAAGGACCCAGCCGTCTGCGAGATTGTTCTGCAGAACGTCATCACTCCCTCCATGTATTAATATTTGCCCATTAGCCAAGAGAACTGCTACAAATGCTCGGCGGGGAGATGGCAAGGGCGATTGTGATACATTAAGCAACGTCCAACTTGAACTCTGCTTAGTTACATCGATAGCCCAGATTGTTGTGAAGGGAATGAGTAAGCCTTGCGAATGGGAGTACCCCCCAAACACTAGAAGTCGACCATCAGCCAGGATGATCGATTTGTGGCCGGATAAGTCAGGAGGACTGTTGTTGGTAGGTAGTGATGTAAATGAAGGGCCATTGGGATCGAAGACATAGTGACCAGGGAAACCATTATTTGAACCATCTGCCCTTTCTCCGCCGATGATAAATACACGGCCTGAGACAGCGGTGGCACTCGAATGAAAGATGCGTCTAGTAGGTTGGCCCGCCCAAGATGCCACCTCTGGAATCCAATCAGGCTCGAGTCGCTGATAGATATTGAGTAAGAATGCGGAATCAGCTTCACCGACAAGAACAGTAGGAGAATTGGGCCCAGGCTGTCCACCAAATAGAAGTATTTCTGAAGTATTGAAGGCCGAGAGCGTGTGCCAAGATATCGTAGGACCTTGGGAGGTCGATAGATTCGACGAGCTACTGACCAATTGCCAGGGAGGCGAAGTAGCCTCGAATGGAGATGTCAAAGAGAGATATAGAAGATCATTATTGTTTGGTGCGGATGAATAGGAATATGCATTGAATTGATCTGTTTTTCCTCCATGGACGAACACAGCGTCGTTAACCACAACTGTTGCCTGACCCCACCTGCGACGGATGTATTAATTTTTATGCCTTCATAATTTCATTCCTAGACAGACCTTGGAACAGCATCATATGCCACAATACTCCCTGGGAGTAGGAAAGCGAAACAGATGATACATAGACGTCTAGCATCCATAGTTTTACCTATGTTTTGTCGAAGTTTCAAGAAAGTACAACAATGGAGTTGATAGATAGGTGTTAGATACTTGATTTTACAGAGAGTATAATTCTTGAAATGAATACATGTAGAGACGTGACGCGTTCGTGAGAGTCGTAGCCTTCAAGTGGACCTAGTGGAGCGGAAATCCAGTGGGAGTGTGTTGCAGCCTTGGCATGAGTCCTGAACACTGCCACAACAAGCACTTTCACACACAAGCATGTTTGCATGTTTATCTGATAAGATGTGGCACATCTAAACGTCAGATACAAACTTCGCGTACCAGATCCAGATACAGTTGGGGACAATCAAACACCGCAAATTTTATAGTGCCCGAACCAGATTTTTTTATGGAATTCTGAACCTGGATTCGTTCTCAGGAGGTCTGAAAACGTCCAAAAACACTATCAAATCAAATTTCCAACGACGTTTTAGCAGCGCCAAAATTTTCGGGCCAAAAATCAGTACATATGGGGGTCTATGCAGGGTTCAGCACAGCATCAATTGCCATCATGGTGCTTCTATAGACTGTGCAATGTTGTCTTTGCTTTCTTACGGCCCATTCTGCTGCTTTCCCAGTTAATCCCATCTGATATGCACTCATAAAGTGCCACGATTGGTTGATGAACCACCGAATAACTTCGTTTGGACATGCATCAAGGTACTACCAAGCTGCATTCTTTGCATCCTGGAAGGTTATTTTCTCTACCTCTTGGTAACAATATTTACACCAACCCCAGTACTATCAGCAGTTCTGTAAGTGCCCTGGAGTACCAGCTGAGGAAGATAGGCATACCATTTCAATTGGGTTGAGCTCACAATGAAATTTTGGTAGAAAATGCATTCATGTCCCTTTGCTTTGATCAGAGTCTTGAGTTGAGATGGTTGGTTCTGGAAGTCTTCCTGTTGGCTGAGGAGACGAGCCATGCAACAATTCTGACTCTCAATTGGGCAAACCGGTGAACATTTTGCCCTCAGCTTGCGCAAGCCTGTGAAACCACGCTCTTTGAGCACAGTTTGGAGACCTTTGAGCTGTCCATTAGGGAGAGTCATTGCCTGGGGTTTGCCACATTGTTCTGCAGAAGGGTTTGACATTGGAATGACAGTGTCACACTGCTTCTGTTGCTTGCCGCCATCAGATTTGTTCATTTCAAAGGCCTTTAAGGCATCCAGTGGGAGACAGGCATGGGCTGAGGATTGATCAAAGATGAAAAGGCCTTGTTTTCTGGGATGTGCAGTCTCAAAAATATCAACAGCATCTTCCATTTGAGTCAATAGCTGCTTTGTGTTCCACCAGGGATCACCATCTGAGCCCAGATAAATGATCTTTCGTGTGTTGTGGGTGATATTGCCATCAGTGTCACAAATGACAAGCCTTCCTGTCTCCGGGTTGATAAAATCCAAAACATGGATAAGCTGTCCACACCCTTTCTTACGAAGTGGTTGCTCTCCATCCCGAAGCCTGCAATCCATTCATTGGATATGAAATAGATTGCATAAAAAGAACTCACCATGCATGACTTGACTGGTCATTTGCATGGAAACAATATTCATCATGAAATTGTGGGACAATCTCCTTTTCTCCTTCCAACAATTTCGGTTCTACTCTTCTCATTTCTTGCCCCTTGTAATGAACCATTCGAGCCTCAAACTTAGCCATGAGAGGCAAAAATTCATTGTTACGATATTGGATGACATCAGCACATTCATGACCATCCATATAAACCCCCTTCTTAATGAGAGTGTGCCACCATCCCAGCTTAATCAGCCATTGTCAAGCAGTCCAAATGGTGAGAGGTTTCTTCGGTTTGATGTTCAACTCTGGGAAAATCACATTGTTGATGTGCTTCTGCAAAGCACCAGGTGTCACCTTCCCAGTTGGGGGGTTAGTCAAGTAATCAAGAACCTTCTTCTTGACAGTTTCATCATGCAACCATGACCTTGCAGTTCGACTCCCCCCTCATTTTTCCCTAGGAAGTTGCTCAAATAGCTGATAGTGACAAGCAAGAGTGCAAACTTGACGAGTGAACCAGTTTCCTTGGCCTTCATGCCATTGCCGTGCAATCTCCATGCTGGCCTGTATGCGAGAGAACCCTTTCAGCTGTAGGGTGGCAAAGTTGGAGAGGATCATGAGTTGATTGATGCGGGACAGCGGTAAGGTCTTGCTCTGTTTCTTCAGATCGCTTTTGATTTGTTTCCTCAGCTCATCCCAGCTTTTATGCTCAACATTAGGGTCTTGGACATTTGTGTCGAGCTCCTCTTCCCATGCCTCTGCATCTTCCTCCACTAATGGAAGCTCTTCACATTCAGCTTCAATCCTTTCCAATTCAGCATCAGATCTAGGTGCTGTTTCACCCATTCCTCCCCTGCTTTCCTCATCAGAATTGATGATGCTGATTGCCCCACAACTTGGTGATTGGGATGCTTGTCAAACGCAAGGGACAGTTGAATTTTGGTTGTTGGGGCAGCAGCCATGAGGATAGGTGATAGGGTTTTTTTTGCAGGATGTTTTTGGGTTGTACATGGAGCATTCTTGAATGGTGCATGCACAGCTGGCTTCAAAGATGCAGGGAGGTTTGTACTCCTGAAGTTGAAGTTATCAAGACTTGCTTGACCCTTCCATGATTTAGCATAACGCTGGGCGGTGCAAACGGATTTGCTCATGACATCTGGTCCTGTTGCATATGTTTCTGGCCACCCTTTATTTACAAAGTTTATCAACAGGACAAAAATGGAGGCAGGTGATTGACCTTTCTTGGTGTGTTTTCTGGTTCTCAGTCTTGCAGGAACCCAGTCTGGATCATTTTCATCTTCTCTCATTGCCATCTCCACAAGTCTCTGCATAAATTCCTCATCCTCCAGATCATCAAGGTCCATGACACTTTCATCCAAGTCAATGTCAGATCCATCATCGATAACCTCTTCTCTCCACCAATCAACTCTTGTGCTGTCAAACTGAAGTCCAAGATCCTCGAGTTCATCAAAGCTGTCAGTGTCCATGAGGTCTGGATATGCTGATGGCAGTGTTGATGGGGTTGCACATCCCTGGTTGCGTAGACCTGATGTATTTTTCTGTTTCTTTGCAGGTCAGCCTCAAGCCATGGCAGAATTTTTTTTTTTTTTATCACAACAACCTTTACTTCAACTTCCCTTTTTTGTCAGAATCAAACTCAGTGATAAAAAAGGAGTTGATTGGCGCATTTTTCATATTTTTAGCTATTTTTTTTAGGCATACACCAAAATTTTGACCCTGTCTGTACCTTAAACAGCGCCTCCCAGGAAATTGGCTCATGCCAATCTCTACTATCATTGCCTAGCAACCTCCATTATTGTTATCAGAGCCAATTTGAAGGGAAACAGAACCTACAAAAATCAACCAAAAAATTTGCGGTGTTTGTTTGTCCCCAACTGTAGCTCCTCAGCTACAACTGATACTATAATGCCCAATTGGTCTGAAATCTCCCAGGGAGTCTGAAATTCAATTTCTATATTTTATCTGCTTGCTCAATCCCCCCGGAGTTTTACAGGATCTAATTGACTAGTAGTAATGGATGTATGTATGATTTTGCTAAGGAATACAGGCTGTGGAAGCAGTCAAGAAACAGTAGCCGGAATGATCAAACAGTAATACAAATGAAAATGTCTTGTTCACCATGGCAAAAACCACTCCCAAAGCCCAAAAAGATTTGACAGGACACCTACACTAGACCAAACTATGGGAGAACAATCTCTTTGAGTCTCCGGGGTGGTATGCCCATGTTTGAGAGCAATGAAGGGACACTGTTGATTTTGTCACACTTTGTCACGATAAAATTGAATGTCCGCCAGCCACCTCAACGGCAAGTGGCTCGAGATGCTGGTGCACGAGAAATCATTGAATTGAAGTATATACAACTATGTAGAATGTAAGGTAGGACATATAAGATGAAATATACATACTCTCTACTGAGAATTAGGATGAAATGAGTTGTAGAATTGGGTATGATCTAGGGTAGTGCTGGCAGGCTGAGAAAATGGGTGTTTGTTTGAAAGTGTGCATGAAGGTGGATAGGAAGGAGGATAATGTGTGTTGTAATGATTCTGAAGCATGTCTGTGGGGTAGAAGCCAAAATGGTGATGATTTAGTGGGCCAGGAGAGAAAGTGTTGTGAGATATACTTGGACCAGCAACTGGCAAGTTCACAATGTTTGTGGTGAGTGGGAGCTGTGATCCAGAAGCTTGAGGTGCTGAAGGGATGGGTGGTGGATTATTGAAAGTTTGAGTCTGGGCCACGTTGTTTGTGTCAGCCCGCCGTCTGGGGGCACAGTTAAACAGGCCAGTAAACCTGTCACTGTCCCGAAGCCGCTGATGGGAGTCAAAGAAGGCATTGATTTGACGAACCAATACCTCTTTAGTGCCGTCTTCTGGAAGGGACAACACACCCGCAATCTCCTGCAGATCCGGCTTGCTCTTTGAAGAGAGGGAACCTGTAAAAGGTGTGTTGGGCACACGCACTCGACGCTGCTGCTCCCTGTCATTCTCTTTCTGCTTTTGTCGTGCTGCTGCATCCTTCTTCTTCTGTTCCTTCACCTTTTGCTCTGCATCCTTCTCTGCCGCTAACCATTTGCCCTCTGCTGATGTCAAAACTCGTGCCTCCACATTAAGCTTCCATCGCTTGCTCGGTTTGTTGGCTCATTCATTATCTCTGCGCTTCTCATTTTGTAGCTCAAGCTCAACCATCTTGACATGGCCTTGGAGTGCTGCCATATTGGACTCGAGCTGGGAAATCCGCACAAAAAGGACAGGATCATGATAGAATTGGGTTGTGGGAACGGGAGAGACTTCAGGTGGTGGTGATGGCAGTGGCACTGGTGTTGGTGTGTTGTTGGGAGAGGAGTGGGGTTCCATTGCAAGTGGCATGGTGGAGGGATCGGGAGCTGGTGTAGATGATGATGCAGTTGGAGAATGGGGCCCTTCAACCATGGGATGTGAGTGTGGCACTCCACATAATTCTTGAGATTCTGAATCAGATTCATCGTCAGAATCACTGTCAGGGTCCGAGTCCGAATCACTCTTGTCAAGGTCCAGATCTGCATCCAGTGGTGGCAACTGCACAATCTCAGGTGCTTGTGGAAAATCCTGGGCTTCTGTGGAATAAGGAATGCTGGGTGCAAAATCATCATCTGAGAAGACAGTCCTATCGATGGGAAAGAGACCACTTTTCTTGAATGCTGAGACAATGGTAGGCAGACAGAATGTTGCCTGTCTGACCTGCATGTATTCCTTGATGAAATTCTCTTTTGGCATTTCTGACCCAGTAAGTTCTGCAATGTCATCACAATGATCCAGCCAAGCATGTTGGAATGGTCCAAAGACACCAACATCGAGAGGCTGCAGCTTGTGCATGGTATGAGGTGGGAGGCAGAAAATAATAATATTATTTGCCTCAGCAAGGCGGATGATCTCAGAAGTTTCGTGCAAACCATGACCATCAAGGACAAGCAGAATCGGTTTGCCAGATGTGTTCTGTGCTGTAGCCTGTGGAATAAATGATTTCTCAAACCACTCTGCACCAATGAAGTCATCAGTCCAGCCATTTTGTGATGTTGCAACACTGATGGACTGTCAGCAAACACATAACAAAACCAATTCAATGAACACTTACACAATGTTGGGGTCACTGTCAAACCATTCTGGGCAGAAGGATGTGCCCGGAAAGACAAAGCCTGGCTTAAGCTCAGTGCCATCTGCACAGACAGCTTCAATGATCGTGATGAGTTCAAGATTAGCACTGCAATGTTTGTATTTCATGTGCTGTCTCCATGAATACAGGTACTTCCTTCTACTGGTCTTCTTCCCACCACCTCGCTGACACCCCTTTTCATCCATATTATAAATATTCTCAAGGGGGATGCCAAGTTTTTCAACAAGCTCGGCGAGCTCATCAAAATACCGATTGACGACAGGACGATTAAATGCCTTGGCACGTTTCAGGTCAAGACCAGCTGACTTGGACAGTACGATGTTGGGATGACGTTTGAGGAAGTGATATATCCAATTTTTGCTGGGCCGTTTGTTTTTGGGATGGAGATGTTGAGCACGGACACAAATAGCCCGTTTACTGATGGGACATGCAGTGGAACCAAGGTGGTCAATCCATTTGTCCAGCACATTTTCGAGTGCAGGAGTAAGAAATTGCTGCATGGCGTGAGCCTCTTGGGTAGACTTGTGGATATTGAGAAAACGTGCGCGAAGAGTGCCATAGACAACATCAAGGTCCCGAGCTGTTTGAGCAATGTTAATCTTGATGCTGTTGCGCTTTTCGCGCATAAGGCAGTGGCAGCCCTCTTGGAGTAATGCTTCAGTCTCATCACTGGTGCGCCCTAGCATGCAGTGATGGACTGTCAACAAATTAAAACGCGTACACTCGCGTCAATACTGTTTTTGGGCGCAGCTTGAATTTCGACGTGTTTTGTCACGCTGTCCCTTCATCGCTCTCGAACATGGGCACACCACCCCGGAGACCTAAAGAGATTGTTCTCCCGTAGTTTGGTCTAGTGTAGGTGTCCTGTCAAATTTTTTCGGGCTTTGGGAGTGGTTTTTGCCATGGTGAACAAGACATTTTCATTTGTATTACTGTTTGATCATTCCGGCTACTGTTTCTCGACTGCTTCCACAGCCTGTATTCCTTAGCAAAATCATACATACACCCATTACTACTAGTCGATTAGATCCCGTAAAACTCCGGGGGGATTGAGCAAGCAGATAAAATATAGAAATTGAATTTCAGACTCCCTGGGAGATTTCAGACCAATTGGGCATTATAGTATCCATGATGTTCCACTCGAGTCATAGTAAACGCGTTCCACAAAGCCCCTGGAGCCGAATTTATAACTTCTAACTACCCGACCCTTACAGTACATATGACGGACGCTCAGTATCTTAGGCTCTCAGTGTTTGACACCATTTTCATTGTTTGTCGAACTCCATGCCCCCGACGACCTAAGCGCTTGCAAATATGGGCTGTTTCCGCATGCTTGGTTTAAATCGGTATCCTATCTCTCATGGAGGATAACGACTTAAACCAATGGTAATTCGATCGGCCTTATCGTGCATCGCCGTCTGTGTCTCTAAGATGCAGCATGTCTAATTACCTTGTCAAACGGATCGCACTGGTTCGTTTTGTTATTTTATCTTATCATCAAGAAACCATCACTTTGCCCAGGATGAGCGCTAAACACTGGGCCCCCATCAGAGCATAAACGCAGTTGTATACAGGGGAGACCATACTATTTAAATGTAGGAAAGATGCAGAGTCTCGAAAACATCCTTAAACTACCTTTCGATGCTGAAAACCTTTCTCTTGCAGCTGCGTCGGTGGACTAACCATAACCTCTTTATATTCGCCTCTACACATATAAACACTATCAGCAATGGAGCTTCGTGTAATCCCACGAACCACAATCTTCTAAGCGATTTAATCGACCAGGTTGTTGGGGTCTGGACTCAAAGCTAACGCGATTGTTACATGGATAAGTAGAATGACTGCATGGTATTGGCAATGTTGATTAGTGTTCTACAGGCACCGCTAAACACCAGATTCAGGGACAAGCCGTACACCGCCAGAGGAGTTCTAGTATGTAATGTCATTTCATTGCTAAGGGGTCCTCTCGGATGTGGGTATCGGGAAGATGGGTTTTTATCCACTTTCCCATGCGTCGCTATTCATGTACTTTGTTGCGAAAACTTTCATGGTTGTATTGCTACAACATCGTTCTGTGCACTTGTACCTTGTCACAAGTCTGTTCAAGTGAGTTACGTGTACCTAAATGTAGTCAACGAATACCCACTTTCTTCATATCATGATAGTCCTTTACGCTAGTTGTCCATGCTGGTGTCATCGCTCGAGCAACTGTTAACGGTGGATAACCTGATTTGTTCGGAGCAGAGTTCAGTCTAAAATTCATTGTATGTGTCAGTACAAGGAGCCGATGGGAAACGAACCATTTCTGTGTGACGAGGAATGGAAGAAATTCATAGGGCTGGGTGATGGTGACATGGCGTGTTTGAAGGTGATTTGGCAGTGGCACGACCCTATGATAGATTTGATTTCAACCCACCTAGGAGCAATGCTCACTCGGGAGTATTCTGAGTGAGAAGTTCGTAAAGGATATGGCGTGGACACACGGGGTAGCTCTTGCATTTGAGAACGCTCTTCAGATAAGAAGACACCTGTTAGACACTCAGGCGAAATCAAAGTCCAATCAGAAGGGCGGCCAACACGCGAAAGGCTGTGGCATTATAATCAGTACCAACCTGGCACTGCTTTCCCCGCAAAGCCCCTGGTGCTGAGTCTTTTGAAGCACGTATGTTTTTGTAGGGTTTACGCCATCTTTCGTATTGAGCCCATAACTAAAATCATATCAGGATGGACCATGGACAAGTGAAACCATGTCCCATACGTTGATTCATCGAAATTTCAGAGAGCCGGGTGGGAGTTTCAGGATGCTTCAGTTCATGTTCCATTTGACAGGGCCCCCGGGCAGGCTTCCCGAAGTAAGATGAATGACCTGGTGATATCGTGTTGAAGCATCATCATTGATGACATGAGGGTGGGTGGAAGTAGGGTGAACTAGAAGAAAATTCTTGTGTAATCGATGTAGGATTCAGGATTAAATGAGGAATTTCCTGGAACTGATTTATTTTGAGCTGGCTGCGACAATGTGCAAAAGTCTGCACTTGACTCATCGGTGTTTTCTTTGAGTATAACTACTTTCCGACATGAAACTGACTTCGTGAAGGATTCTAGACTGCCGGACCTGGATGCGTTATCAATCACGATCTTCAAAAATATCAGGTCCTTTTGAGGAGTGTAACTGAAAGATGATTGGACGAATGTCCCAGGAAGGTCAAGAGCAAGGGTCCAATACAATCAGTTTGTCCCGATTTGGAGCGTCTTGGTTGATCACGAAGTGCCATTGCAGAAGTCCCTTCACCCCTACACCAGTGGATACCCCAATTTTACATTATAGATGCCTTGTGACTCAAGCGGGACCTGTACGAATCCCTATACCCCTTCCCATCCGAGCTATTCCCATCGTCAGCATCTCGCCTGACAATTCTGATGTCTGGACATGAGGCGTTCTTAGTAGAACCTCGCATTAATTACTGGGACTTGCTCCTGAACCGGTTTGGTGGTCGATTCTGCCCCTTCTTCGTATTTATTGGATGATATTGGGAATAGGCCCATTTCCCGGATCCCTCATTGCCTTGGCCGTAGCCTTGCAAATCGTCCATTTATACGTTTGTCGCCGCCATCAGTCGTATGGATCCTCACACACTCCTGGGTGTTGCACCTAACGCAGGACTGAATGAGATCAGACAGGCATACAAAAAGATGGTGATGATTCCTATAGAATAGTTGCATGAAATTCTAACCTCATCGATAGGCACTCAAATGGCACCCCGACAGGCAAACTAACAACGTAAAAGATTTGGCGGACACATTCACAAAAGTACGAAATCACCATTATAATCCCTGCAAAGATAACCATATTGTTCAGATCAACCATGCTTATCAGATCCTCATTCGAGATTATCATCTGCCAGATGCGTCTGCAGGGTCTCGGAATTGCCCAATGCACTCACCCCCGCCTTCAATACACTCTGTGGAATCCTTCAATTCGCTCAAGTCTCTATATAACTTATTTGCACCAGAACCTTCCGCAATAAGTTCCCAGACGACTCCTTCCTCCAGCCTTGGCGGAAATCCCGTGCTATTGTCAGCACCCTCAAATAAACCATTCCATCCAATCAAAAACCTAAAAGGCATGATAGTCAACGATATTGTAACACACAGAGCATGTGTGGGTTATCCCACCAACACCCCTATAGATCATGCTTGGCCGCCACATGCCCAGCATGCCAAACCGAGTATATTCAAGCAACCAACAGGGTCTGTGCCCACTCTCCAGCGAAATGGAAACCCAATACCTTCGTCTAAACAGTGATAATACAACTCATTTTTACTCCCAACAGACATCTGATTCGATTCTTGTTAGGTCCAAGCCCATTCGGTCCATACCCATGTGTAGATCAGATGACATATTTCCTTTGGAACTGATGCGACCAGGTCCCCCGTTACAGCCCATCGGCATGGGCACCTCTGGAGAATGGTCATATTCTCTTTATCTTGCTCTTGAAGAATTTTACTATGGAAAGCGTTGTCGTTTCGGTATCGTTCGTCGCTATCTTTCGGGAGCTTTGGACAATGTTATGGTGGAAGTTGAGATACCTCCTGGCTGTCAAACAGGAAATGCAATGGTTTCTGGTGGAATTGGTCATGAGCTACCAGATGGAACGCTTGATGATGTTTCTTTTATTCTGAAAGAAGTACCTCACGAGCGTTTCACTCGAGTTCACGATGACCTCCTCTTGGAAGTTCAGATCCCGTGGACGGATGCCCTTAGATGCCAACCAAAGAAGGTGTATGTCAGAGGCATAGATGGAGAAGATATTTTTGTGTATGTTGATTACTCGAGGGACAAGAATCTCATCGGAAGCCTCAGTGTTCGAGGGGCGGGAATGCCTGTTAGAGAGCGAGGAAAGCTCGTTGGGAGAGGGAATCTGATTGTAAAGTGAGAAAAAGGCCCCGCTTTGATGCCCTGCGGAGTTCTACTTATACGTTTTGTATCCCATCATAGCTGGGAAATAATGCCTGCACCGACAAGAATGCGGACATTTATTAGGCGATTCTTTCGCCGTGAAGTTTGAGGTGGAGGGTCATCTTGGATACCAGCCTTGAGGCTATTATAATGTAAGTACGACTCAGTGGTCTGCTCTTCGAGCGCCCGGTCGAAGCGTAACTTAGGTGTCTTATTAGTCATATGTAATTATGAGTGGCTGAAGCCTGCTTCTATGTCGCCTACTCATGCGATTGAACAATTAAACGCAAGAAATACGACGTTCGCTGCCGACGCACCCCAGTTTGACAAGTCATAGGAAATGACGACGCGGGAAATACAGACGCAGTATGATAGTCGCTCCAGATCTAGATATCTGACCGCCGGAGCAAAACGCCCTACTGCGGATAAGGTTGCACACTGAACTTCCAATTCCTATGTTTCGGGGTCAGATGACCAGCCGCATAGATCATTAACTTCTTGAGAAATGAATGTGATTTCACTGCCGTCGATGGCGGCAAGGTCACACTGTCAATATTCCCGGTGATTTCTCACATAAACCCCAACTGTCTTCCCTGCCCTTTAACGTCTTTGGCGTGTACATAAGGGACGGTGCCATCGTCAAAGACACATTCGGTTGAGTTGAAATTTTGTCTACTTCAAGTTGAACTGTGTTATTGACTAAAGATTTACTATAGACGCAGGTACTTTAATTATCACAGCGGGAGCCGTCTGCCAGTGCCACGACAATAATGTTCGATTTTCTGGGGAAGTCTCGATATGTTACAGACCTATCCAATGTAGGAAGCAGAGTGTTAGCAAACGACATCCATGCAACCTCTGACTCGGATGCCTTTGATATCATCATTGTTGGTGGAGGTTAGTTAATAATTTAACTCTCAAGATAAAGTCGAGTCGTTAACACCGAAGCTTGAATGCAGGAACGGCTGGATGTGTTTTAGCATCTCGTCTTACTGAAGACCCCTCGTTGCGTGTCTTGGTATTAGAATCTGGAGGAAGGTCTATATTCAAGGTGTAGGAACAATATTTTCTACTGATATATATAACCTCAAGTGGCCGGAGCCTCCTTTTCTCGCGTATCCCATCTGCTTATTCACTTTTGTTTCACACCAAACATGTGTATGAATTGCATACGGAACCGCAAGAGTCTGCATCTAGCAAAAGGAAATACTGGCCTAGAGGTACTTCACAGCATCTTGCGACTTGATCTAATTTACTTATTTCTCTAAAGGGAAGATGTTAGGAGGCTGTGAGTGTCCGCTAACGCTAATGGTCTTTTTGAAGCTTAAAATGCTTTTGCCTATAGGTTCCTCCATCAACGCACAAATGTAGGCCTACCGTTGCAAGCGATTGATACTTAAGAAGTACTATGTCACTATTCTAGGGCACAGTACGGTGCACCAGGTGATTTTGATCAATGGGCTGAAATCGCTGGAGATGAGAGCTGGTCTTGGAAACATTTCAGTCGGTGAGGAGGATGTTTATCCATCCGTATCACCATCTGATCTCGAATGAACCGCCAAGTTACTTCACAAAATTCGAGAAGTATGTACAAAATCCCGAGTTCCCGGAAGTTGATATCACAAAAAAGGGATCTCAAGGCCCGGTGCATATTGGCTACTTTAGCACAGTCTCACAACCATCCAAAGATTTCGTTAAGGCTTGCACGTCAGTAGGAATACCGTATAGTTCGGATTTCAATTCTACTCCGGGCACGCGAGGTGTCAATAGGGTGCGAATATTATCAGCTTTTTTGAAGATTTCCACTGATGAAGGACATCCTATTGGGGGTAGCAGATCAGTACGAGGCTCATTTTCGTCTAGGAACATGGTCTCTTATACACCTTCAGTGACATATATGGACCAAACTCGCCAGAGGGTGTCGACTGAATCAGCTTATCTGACAATGGAAGTACAGGCGAGACCCAACCTGGTCGTTGCGATCCATGCCCAGGTCACAAGGATCATATTCGATGATAGTGGCACGAAAGCAATTGCTGTTGAGTTTGCGAAGTCTCAAACTGGACCTTCTTACCGAGCTCGTGCTCGGAAAGAAATCATCCTGTCGTCAGTTTAAGTTTGACCAGCCGCTACGTCAACGTTCTAAAAATGTAATGGATGCAGGGCTGGTGCTGTTCATTCACCACAGGTACGTGTTTTGATAGTGTTAGATTCGAATTCACCCATTATCTTACCCGTTAAGATTCTTATGCTATCTGGAGTGGGTCGTGCGCGCGACCTTCAACAACTCCAAATTCCCGTCGTTCAAGATATTCCCGGTGTCGGATCTAATTTGGTTGACCACCCTGTGGTTGATTTGTATTTCAAGGATAAGTTGAATGACTCCAGCAAATTCCTCAAGCCCAAGACCCTTCCAGATCTCTTGAAAGTAATAGCAGCCACTGCACAATACTTCTTGACCCGCCGAGGTGCTCTCGCGACAAATGCAAGAAGTACTCCTCATATAGTTCAGAAAAATACTGATCTAATATCGATCAGTTCGGGGAAGCAGCAGCCTTCATTCGCACGGACGACCCTATACTGTTCCCCTCCGAGAACTATCCTGCTAAATTCCGAGATAGCACATCGGCTCCCGATAGCCCAGACGTTGAAATATTTACGACCCCATTCGCTTATAAAGTGACTTTCCCAGTTAGACTGCTTTATACAACTTTGCTGATGTTGGTATACTTAGGAACATGGTAGTTACATGTTTCCTGTCCATACCTTTTCTCTGCACTCCACCCTATTAAGGTATCCGTCTCCCTTTCAAACCTACTTGGAAGTTAACCTATGTTGTGTGTCCTAGGCCGATTAGCACTGGCAGCATTTGTTTAAAATCTAAGAACTCTTGGGACAATCCAGTAATTGACCCAAAGTAAGAATTTTCTTGATTGCGTTCTGTATTTCCCACTACAATTCATCACCTCGCAAGGTACCTTGAAGCTCCTGAAGATGCCGAAAAGCTTTTACGCGGAATGAGGTTAATAATGGACATAGCACGGACTGAACCTCTGGCTTCACGTCTCGACCACGATGACACGAATCCGATGCTTGATCACCAATTACACCTCAAGAGTGATGAAGAACTGAAGGAAATCATCAAAGACCGGGTCGAAACCTTGTATCATCCCGTGGGCACTTGCCGCATGGCGCCTTTGCAGTCTAATGGTGTTGTCGACTCCCACCTCCGTGTTCACGGTATACAAGGTTTGCGTGTTTGCGACGCGTCCATCTTTCCTAGCATTGTTTCTGGCCACACAGTAAGTTTGAATTTGGACAGAATAACCATTGGTTAATTAACAATGGTACCCAACTCAGGCGGGAGCAGTATTAGCGGTCGCTGAGAAGCTCTCAGACTTGATCAAGGAAGATCTGAAATCGCAAGCTTGACGGAGCTGAGATAGACTTGCATGCTTGCCCATGTATGTACATTTAGTGGAAAGTTGAATACACTGCAAAGGCCGCTAGGGCAATTTATTTGCATTCACAGCTCATATTTCATAAGTCGTGAACAAAGTAAAAGAAAACAGAAAACATCAGAAACAGAGTAGAAGACAAACCAATAACAACAATTCATATACAACTATATCAGTAATGATGAGAGCTCATCCAAATCTAATGGGTTCGATTTTTCGGGGGGATGGAAGTGCTGGAGCAGACCCACCGCGCTTCGTGGGTGTTGTTTGACGGGTGGGGGTGTTTCGTCCTGAGGAAACATTCTTGGCGAGTATTGTAGGTGGCATGCCGATGAGCCTTGAAACCGTGTACGGAAGTTCGTAACCTGATTTCACAACATGTGAAATGTAACGAGCCAGTTCCAAATGTAATGTTGGGTAGTATGTTGTAGATGCTTTCCGAGAAATCTGAGATAGAAAATGAAGGTAAATTGGCATATAAGACCCACAAAGACGCACCAGAATGATACGCTCGAGCCCAGAAAAGAAAAGGTCAGAATGGAAACGATATGCTGAGTGATCGTGTTCTCTAGGCAGTTTTAAGTCTGCAGTAGCCTTTGAAATTGCGTTGATGAGTTTCAAATGTGTTGTCTGAAGAAGTGTGACATGAGTAACAATGGGGAGTTAAAAAAATTGGCATACAAAATAATTCATCGCTTCAAACTCAACACCTCCGGTCATGCCGCCGGGGGCTCTGGGCTTCTCGACTTTGCCTTCGTCTGTCTCTGAGAGCACCCAAATAAAATTATTGGGATGACAGAAGACCCAGAAATAGTCTCGACAAACGTCTGAGAGCTCTTGCAAATATGTCTTATACACTCTGGGGAGGTGGAGTGACTCGATGAATGCGTGGGGAGATATCGGAGCAGCAGGTGATTCAGAGGGAGGTGGAGCCGGTGTAAGAAGCAATGCACGGATGAGGGAGAAAAATGTCTTGTGTGGGGCTGGAAGAGTAACGAGGTTGCTAGTATTAGAAGCTTTTAAATCAATTTCCCAAGTCTCGCGATGGGGGCGAGCCCTCCCAGACGAAGGGCCAGCATTGCTGCTGTTAAGTGAAGGAAGTGAGGACGACGGATATAGTTCAAACATAATCAGAAGGAGGTCAACAATGAGTTGGCGCGTTGCAACCTCGCCTGGTTTTTTGTCTGAATATAACAGTGCAACTAGTTGAACGAATGGTGTGGGGCAGGAGCTGCGCAAAGCAAAACACCCGATCGAGGAAGTTGAGAGTGCCTTGAAACAGCGCAAAAGCTCGTGTAATACTTGATCATCGTGTTGTTCTTCTCTGCGGAGTTCGTTTAGCATAACATTGGCGGGAAAAACAGTGAGGCATTGACCTCCATTCCACCTCCAAAATCTCGTTTAGCCTTGTCAGGAGGGCTGAGTATCCACCTAGCGCTAGGAATTCTTGCGACCAGCTACATTGACGTAAGTTTTATTATAGATTGGTGAACTGCTTGAGAAGACCTGCCTGGCCGATTCGTTACGAAGCAGAAGTCTCAGTTTCTTGATATCTTCAACATCTAACTGAGTACTGGATGTTCCAGAGAGGATGCTGAAGAATTTAGTAGGAGTAATATTTTTCATTGCTGTGAGTTTTTCCTTCGATTGTCTGTTCGTGGCAGTGAGGTCTAGTGTGGATGTAGATGCTGGCAGATGAACTTGGCTGCGAGAGAATATTCGAGGCGCGTCAAATGAAAGGCCGCGGGAGTGACTGGACTTGCGCGGAGTTGGGGAGCCACCAATCAATGACGGGTGATGCGCAGAAACTTGCCCCCCCGCGAAAGGTGGTTGTGGCGGTTCGAGCTGCTCATACTCCATAGCGTACATGGTAGAACGAGGGGAGTTCAGGGTTTCAGAGCTGTGTGCCCTTCGAAGGGCCCCAGAACGTGGAGTGACAGGGGGAGAGATTGATTTAGGGTTAGGGATCATGGTTTGTGAAGACTTGAGCATAGCTGCTTTGACAGTGGCATCCATTCCAGCGAGCTTAGGTCGCAGTGTGGGGGGTATTTGGAGTTCGTCCTAAGGTCAATAGTCATTAAGCAAGATATTGTCGGACGTGGACTAATTCGCTTACAAGGAGTCTATCAAATGCCTGGTTCATTCCTGGGCCTTCCTGTTCTTCTTCTTCCGTCGTGTCTCTAGGGATTTTGCCTTTCTTGGCTTCCGCTTTCCTCTTCTTTTCGTACAGCTGGGTCGGACCCTTGGACTTCGAGAGTGCTGGTCTTGCGCCCTTGGAAGCCGGAGGCATCGCACCGACGTTCTCTTTCCCGTTAGCATTCAACTCACCCAGATTCGTAATCATAGTAAAATCGGATGAGGATATCCTCTTAGACGGGAGAATGCCTTTAAACATAGTTTGACTGATCGTTTGAAGTGGAGACGAGAATAATGTTGAACACAGCTAATTGTCGGATGAATTGAGCCATGTTCGAATTCCAACACGCGCCTGATCATGTGATTGTTCGTCGGTTTACATTATTTATTTACATAATCTGGGAGATATAAGTACACGATTACGAAAGGCGGGCAATGTAGGATTTATTCTGCGAGCCTGTGTTCAGCTTTGAGAATATCTGCAAGTTTTTCCGCAGTAGCAAAGCATGCGCCAGCCTAAGGTACGTTAGAGGGAAATCGCAAATAGACAACGAAGCAAATTCTTACAGTATGACCAGATACTATCCAAGGGAATATGGAGGCGTCGCAAACCCTCAATCCTCGAATGCCATACACGCGTAGTTGTGAGTCCACGACACCTTTTTCATTGGCTGGAGCCATCCGGCATGTACTGGCAGGATGGTACACTGTCTCTACACGCTCCTTGATCATTTCTATCATCTCTGCATCAGACTTTTGGTGTGTTTCGTGGTCAAGGTCTTCACGTTTACATTCTTCGTCGAGGAAAGGGGCCAGAGGTTCTGTTTGTGAAATCTTGAGCAGAAGTCTCACACCTCGTAGGAGTTTGGTGATATCCTCTGGCGATTTCAGGTAACTAGGATGATAGTTATTATGGGAATAAGAATGTGTCAAAGAGGCTTACTTTGGGTTGACCCGAGGAACGTCCCAGGGATTCGACGACTTCAATAAAATAGAGCCGGTACTCTTGGGCCTGGGTTATGCTGTATAAGAGATGGAGAGCGATGTGCACGTAAACTTACCGTAGCAGATAGACATGCAGTGCATAAGTATGAACATCAAAAAATATGGCACCATGTTCCTATTGAACAGTCATTGGGTTGAACTAAAGGCGATCAAAATCGAGTACCTTGTATGCCATTGGAGTGCTGAAGAGTTCGAGATCGGGGCTGTTTGGGCCTGACGTGCTGTCTGACAGCACCTCAGGGTATTCATCAGGAGGGAATAGCACTGGATCATCAGAACGTATAAATGCAGCCGATTCGCCAAACTATTAGACACCACATTTCAGTGACAGGGCAGGGGTTGAACTTGCCCTAGACTCACATTGGTCGCCAACGGTCCACCAGATCCTAAGATGAAATATTGGAAAAATGCCGAGAGGAGCTTTAATCCATCTCCGATACTGGCAGGTTTGAAATATTTGGCAGAGTGGTCCAGTTTATCTTTGAAGTGCAAGTCAACGACCGGATGATCAACAAGGTGGGCGCCGACACCGGGGAGGTCATGCACTATGGGAATCCCATGCTCCTTCAGATGTTCCGCAGGCCCGACGCCGGAAAGCATCAGAATCTGTGAGAGGTCAGTCCAAATCACATAGAAAAGTGGAAGTATTTGCCTGGGGAGACTGAACTGCGCCAGCACTAAAGATCGCGTTAGGAGTGTATTGAGGATACAAAAGTATATGCTTACCATACAACGACCTCCTTGCGCGCACGAGCGCAATATCTGGGACCATCTTGGATGTTCGCAAACTCGACACCCACAGCCCGGGTCTCACCATTGACTTTATCAAACAGGATGCGTGTTACTTGTGCCTTCACGGCAACTCGCAGGTTATGCCTTGCTAGGACATCTTTTGTAAGATAGGCGGATTCTGAAGACACCCGTTGTCGTTTGCTATCAATATAGGTCACTAACGAAGAGACGTAGAGTTAGAAGCAGCTCTCTCGTTGGTCTGGGTAATCTTACTTATCTGAAGGTGTTATCAGTCATTTTTAAAAGGGTCAAAGATCTGAAAAAAAACTCACGCGGCTTACACCGATTGTGCCTAGTGTTCCATGGAAGTCGTGGGTGAATGGAATTCCAACGTTGACACAGGCTCGAATGAATGCTCTGGAAGTGTCAGTAATGGTGTTGAAATAGCCAACGCGCACGGGGCCTGATGAACCACGAATAGATGCGTCAACCAAGGGATAGTCTGGATGGGGTTGAAATTGCTCAAACTTCTTGAAATATCTTGACTTTATCAGCGACGGGCCTCGAAAGCACGTGAAGGCCTAGCATACTGAGCAATATTTTTCCAAGACCACGTATCATCGCCAATAACTTTTGCCCACTCATCGAAGTCTTCTGGGGAACCATATTGTGCCCTAGAGAGGTCGTGTATAAGTACTGATGATCTATAGAATGGTAAGGGATGCACCAACATCTGAGCATTAATAGAGGAGCCTGAATAGGACCAAGTCAGAGGATACCAAAAGAAGTTAGCTTTGAAACATACACCCGCCCAATAGCTTCGCTATACGAGTCCTATCTTCAGATTTTGGGGTCACACGCGTTGCTCTGGCTTACCTCTCGGCCAAAACTGAGTCCTGCCTTTTGCACCTGCCTGTGGTTCCGTTCGGATGTTGAGGACATGCTTCGTGAGATACAACCTTCCGAACATTGAGGGGGTGCGGCTGAATGTCAGTGCAGTTCCACTAAAAGCACACCACATTTACTAGTCATAGTCTCTCTGCCAGGAGCGACACACACCTTTCACCAGCTTCTAACACTAACACCCTTATTGTGGGATCTTCACTCAGCCGAGAAGCTAACGCACAACCTGCAGTACCTGCATATAGGCGAAGCATCGATGAAGTGCTTCCTTGACATAAAAGCGATTTTTTGTTACTTACCCCCACCCACGATTATAACATCGTACTCTTCAATGTCACTTTGAGCCGTGGAATATAGTAGTCTCCCTACTTTCGAAAGATCCGAAATGTATTTGGTCTTTTTTGAGAAGAAGTACCGGAGTACGAGTGTCAATGCTGCGACACCTCCTGAGCCTAACACGAGTTGGGATCGTGAAGTGAATTTGACTTTCTGAATGAATGCTAACAGAGTAGTGATGTCCATGATTGAGATGGTCAATGCCTAATTGATAGTTAGACTGTTTACGCAGGACCAAGATAGTGTGGGTATAAGTATGGTGAGCAAAGCATTCTGGTCAGGAACGGTCATGTCACTGAGGGTCATCTGTCCACGATTTGGAAGTGCGTTGCAAGAGGGCTACATGTGATTTCGAGACAAAACGGCCCCCTCGCAGTCGCCAGCGATCTCATCGGTTCACTGGGCCAGATCCTGCGATTCTTACTCGGTTTGGGACTTTAAGGACAAAATAAAATTAGAGCCTGAGAAAACACAGCGTTCGATGCAGCTCCATAACTTTTCCTTATTTGAGTGGACGTGACATTGATTTTGGATGAGTCGGGAGGTGGCTGTGTTGGGTGCATGCACGTCATGCGGAGAGGGCAACAACTCCCGCTTTTGCTTTTCAATTGGAAACCAAGCCTTGCGCGCACAACACCCCATCCTTTTTTCTCCTCATCCTCCTCCTAGGGCATTCCGTGCTGGCATTTCAACTCCCCCCACCACGACAAAAACGTCCATTTGCATTCCTCAGGCCAGCTGCCCGAAAATCCACCTCCGTTGTTCCGATTCTCGATCATAACACACCACCCAAGTCTGAGGCTGATCTTCTCCGCACTCCTATGCATGCCTATAGCTCCAACCAACCTCCGACCAAGGCAAATCTAAAGGCATGGTGGAACCACTTCACCTTCACTCAACGGACAAAGAAGGAGAATGAAGCGAGAAAATCAGGTTTGTTTCACGCAACACCTTTTGCCGTCCTTGACAGGAAGCTCACATTCGAATGCACCAGGCGCTGCCAGTTATCATGTATTTGGAACACCTCTCAGAGAGAGTTTGAAATGTGCAAGCGTTCAGATATCGACGGCCGGCAATGGGGGATTGTATGTTTACGGATATATTCCAGTCGTGGTGGCGAAGTGGTATGAACCTGTTCATGTCATTTTCTAACTGATCGAATGTTGATTATATACGCGAAGCGGGTTATATCTCAAAGAAAAAGGTACATGGATACCGTCTTTCAGTATCAGTTTTCTGATTGGTTCAATCGGCCCTCTTCAACAGCAACAGAAGTTCCAGGCACATTCCGTGTTAATGGGTCGAACAAAAGAATGCGGGAATTACAGGCAGCCTTTGAAATGCCACCGAGAGTATGTTCCTTAGCTCTCAGTCCTTCTATCAGTAATTGAACAACCATTCAGTATGGTAAATCTCTAGACTGGAAACACGAAACATACATAACCCACGATGTAGCTAGCGTATTTCGGCGGTATCTCACTCAGATGCCCGTAAGCTCTTCCTCAAATATTTTACACACACCTTACGATATTTTTTAAACAAAGGAACCCGTGATACCCTATGACATGTATCATCCTGTGCGCCTTCCCCATGATTACCCGTTTTCCTCTACTTGATATATCTTACTCCATTCTTTTTAGTTCCGAGAGGCATTAGGTGTGATGGCGTGTCTAATCTCGCATATCATCTTTGTTGTTAACCCATACTTCAGCAAGACCGAATTACAACCAGAACGAAGTCATTGCAACATATAAACGACTAATACGCGAGATGCCGCCACCTAATCAATATCTTCTACTATACGTCTTGGATCTTCTCTCAGTATTCGCGAGAAAATCAGATAAGAACCTGATGACTGCCCCCAGTTCGTTACCTTACTTTTTCACATTAATTTTTATCAATGGTTTTCACAGATCTCGCGGTAATATTTCGACCAGGTCTCCTTTCCCATCCGGACCACGAAATGTTACCTGGCGAACATGCTTTGAGTCAAAAAGTGCTTGAATTTCTAATAGAACATCAAGATTGGTTCATCCTGGATGCGCCACCCCCTCCCGGATCAGGTGCTCCGACTCGCGATGACATCACAGTAGTCGATGAAGAACAGTCCCATGTAGGCGGTACATGGAGACTGGTTGGTCGGGATAGGCCCGACCTTCCGCGTCGACGGACAACGATGGAGTGTAGTGGTGGGTCAATTCCATCCTTTCTATGAGTACCAACCAACTTGGTTTGTCTTTTCTAGACACACACAGTTCAATGGCCGAAGGCGATATGTCCCCTGTCGCAGAAAGTCCGGGTTCACAACTTTCTTTTGGGGTCACCAGAAGCCGTACTTTGCCGTCATCACGGGCTAAAAACAACGCGCCAGAAGGTGCGGCTAATCAAGAGCGTGCCCGTGTCCTGCGCAAACAGAAACGCGCATCTTCGTCACAGCCCAACCGAAGTAGTGGGCCTCCAGCGGGCTCGAAAGGTTAGTGTATGTATTTTTTGTTACTATATGATACCCTGGACCATATTTACCCCCTCTTACATTTTACACTTACTACGGATAATGATGTCTTCGAGTCGTTGCGGACGAAATATGAATATAATCTGTGTTTATAGATGCTTGGTCGTGAAATCTATTTCTGTCTCTCTCGTGACTTTCGCACCGCATTGATCCTATTAATATAGCTGAACATGCTGAAAATGGGCATTGCACCCACGGACACCAAGCCCTTTGTTGTTTTCGACAGTCACTGTTGATTAACTTTACCATCGTTTTAAACTGGCCACTAGCCCATCTCCGGACACTACTTCTCATGTATAATTCTCCATATAGGGATCGTCCCCAGCACTCATCGGACATCCAAAATTACTACGATGACAGCGCACAGGTAATGTCCATCATTATCCCCCGTTCAATCCGGAGCTCATTCTCCCCGCTCAGCATCCCGGACACACCCAATCACCGTTTGACTCCACCCAGAACATACCGCTAAGTGCTGCAGGTCCCAACACCTACGGAGGAGCACCGATGTACTCTCAAGCTGCGACACATTCTGCGGCTGATCTTCCAGACACATCCTATCAACCAGGAGCTGACCAGTGGCTGGAAAAGCAACATGCTGGTGGCAAGCGTTCGAAGTGGATAGTGAGTTTGATTTCCGATTCTACAAATTTCGCCCCTGAACTCATTGTGAAGGTCATCGGATCCGTTCTTGCCTTGGTAGGGTTAATCATAGTTGGTGTGGTGGTAGGCGTGGTGGTATCAAGGAACAACTCCAACTCCAATACGGGCTCGAAAACTGACAGCGATTCAATCTCCAAGCCACCGGCAACGAATCAAACCGACCCCAACGACCCCAGCACATTCGTTAAGAATACTGATCTACATCAATCATTTTACGGTCTTGCGTATACTCCAGAAGGGGCCCAGCTACCTGATTGTGGGGCCCAGCTATGTGCGTAACGTCTTTTTTTAGTATATCGACCTAACCTTCCATACAGCGGACGTTATTCAAGACATTCAGGTTTGCCGCCTTCATACACTAGTGTCTCTCAAATTATCTGACATAATACTGGTCAGCTCATGTCACAATTAACTAAGGTGCGTCCATATCTCCAGACAAGCGCCTCAAATTAATTCTAACTCGCTTCCGCAGCGTATACGTCTTTATGGTGCCGACTGCAATCAATCTGCTCTTGTCGTAAGTGACATCTTCGTTCCTATTGTTACATTTCCAATGCAGTTTCTTAGCTTGAAGCCATCAAGCAGACCAAAGTTGACATGACCGTTTGGCTGGGCAATTATGCTATCGCCACTGATGACAGCGCCGCTTACAACCGCCAACGTGATATCATCAAGTCTACGATTCAAACCTACGGGATAGACCATATCGGTGGAGTCACAGTAGGCAACGAATTCATGTTAAAGTAGGCCCTCTCTCTATGTACTTTTCACACATCTCACTCACAATGATCCAGCTACCTCAATAGTAACGGCGGAACAGTCCCTGATAGCGACGTGGGAAATGCTGGGGCTGCAATTCTCATTGCTGATATCCAAGATACTCGGAATATGCTCAAAGACCTTAGTCTTAGCAAAACGATACCTGTTGGTACATCCGATGCTGGTAGTTACTTTAACACACAGGTACTCGGGGCTATTGACTACGGTGTAAGCTCCCTTTCATGCTGATTTGAAGGCCTTCTGATTCTCTTATAATAGATGGCAAACGTCCACCCGTGGTTCGCTGATGTTAGTGCGGCCGACGGAGCGGGCTGGACAGCTGATTTCTTCCAGACGATTAACGTCGATGCTGCCAACGCCCTTTCTAACAAACCTCAAATGTATATAGCGGAGACAGGTAAGTTTTACCTGAGTTCACCATTTCGCGAATCTCTCATATAAATGTATCAATAAAGGGTGGCCGACGGTAAATGTTCCCGCTCACACATTGGTGCTGCGGATTTAACATATTTTTCAGAAATCTTCGGATGCCGAACATGCAAGCAATGGCCCTTCAATCGCGTCAGAAGCTAATCTTCAAGTACATTTTTTCTCCGATCTTCTAGATGGTGTTTCAAATGCTTGTTACAGATATTCTTGGACACCTTCGTTTGCCAGGCAAATACTAATGGCACTGGATACTTCTTCTTCGACGTACGTTCCCCATCCCGCCTCTTTACAGGACTCTTTTGTTTGACTTCTGATCTTCAGTTTTTCGATGAACCTTGGAAGGTATGTTGGCGTTTATGCAAATGCTTGATTCATATATTCAATGGTTTCGGATCTACAGGATGTTCAATTTGGGGGTGTCGAGGTATAATATTTTGCTCACCTGTCGAATATCTTACCTGATCTGTGCGACAGGGCTGGTGGGGGTTGTTTACATCGAAGTACGCATGGTTAACCATTGTATACATACGCGATAGGGGTTTTGATTTCATTCCTTTCTGCAGCCGGACTCTCAAGAACATCAAGATACCCAACTGCCCCTCCCCATGAGGTAGAGATGATATTCACGGATTTGGACACTCGCTACACACTACTACTTACAGTCTTTCTTATTGAACACTTGGACCTATTTCGACCTTGCTTACTCACAGACTATCGATTGCTACGTTGCTACCTTACTTACCTTACCGTTACATTGTATTGGAAACTATTCAAAAGGACCGATATTGGATACATCAGCCAGGATTGAATATTAATACTGGTAAGCAATGACATGGTTCATATTTCGGCTCATTTGTTAGGAAAGAAAAAAATATCTACTGCATTGACCGGGAGTCGAACCCGAGGCTGGGCCACAACCCGAATCTGATGGATGGGAAGACCCAATGTTACCGCTACACCATCAATGCGGCGAACCGGTAGAACTTGAAGATACTGTGAGAGTGACACGATGGGTGAATAATAAAAAACACTCTGATTAAACAAAATGCATTGACCGGGAGTCGAACCCGAGGCTGGGCCACCTTATAATGGGAAGACCCAATGTTACCGCTACACCATCAATGCCTGATCAAACTGACATGTTACTTATCTATCATAGCGGCGCGGCGCGCCAAACTCACAAACATCCCTAGGGGCCAAATACACACCAGAATCATAAGTCATAGATTATGAACAAAGCAGCCATATTTTCATTAGGGAAGAGTTATAGTTGGGACAAAGATGTAAGTTTAGAGCTGATTTAATGCCTGTTATTCTATGATAGTCTAATAGCAAACCTTCAAAGGCACAAGGTAGCCTTGAGAAAAAAGTAAATTTACCCAAGTCAGTATTTTGTAATAAATGGATATTTAGATCATCTATAACCTCAGTGATATCCTCCAAGGAAAATCTGTCATGGAAACTCCATATCTAGACTGGCTACAGGATGCACAGATTTGACCCAGAGCCCATTGGGTTTTGTCTCTATTCTTTTCCAAATAGCTATAGACAACATCTGATGAAAGTACAATTGGCCAGTTGTGTGTTATATCTTGTTCAAGCTTCAAATTATAATCAATCTTTTCCTGTCTTTGCACAGTATATAGATCCCTTTTGTATTTGAGAATAAATCAAATGGTCTACAATGTTTTGAGTATATTCTAAGATTGGTAAATGGATTCTTTTAAAGTCAATGATACTGGCTGTACAAGCAGGGGGTCCCAACAATGAATGTATCATAAAACTGAGAAGTACAAAGTGAGAGGTGAAGGCATTGCTCTTGGAAACTTGCTATGATTATTTCAATCATACTAGCATGTGTATTCTGAAAGACAAATATACATGGCAAACACTTTAATATAGACTTCAATATTTTTTTAGAGAACATGGAAGATCTACTTTTGATAGGGCAGGGATTCTGTGTGCTCAGTTTGGTAAATAAGTTGAATAGTTCTGTTATTCACAGGATGTATTTGAATTAGTTACAAACTTCTCAGGGACCAAGATGGTAGATAATGTGGATTCACCAAATTTTGCAAGAAAATAATTGTAGAAGAAAGGTAAGGGTTTGTGGAGAGAATTTTTAGTAACCTGTGATATAAGTTGGTGCCTAATATATAAAAACTGATGCAGAACTTGTTGTGCATGTTTAGACCTCTTAGCAGGTGTGGTTGAAAGACCTAGAGATGATAAACCTTGCCTGAGATCAGTAAGAAATAACTTTTGCAGTGAAGTCATGTAATGACTTCCTTGGAAAAAACCAAGGAGGGTGGGCCTCACTAGTACTAAGTGGCAGAGAAATAAATGAATTCAAAAGCAATAGAGGATGAAACTGAGAGGCAGGTACCTGGAAAGGTGTAAGAGATAAATATGACTCCAATTGTAAACTGTATATTACAAAAGCACCTTTGCCAAAGGTGTACAGAATGTATGTTTCTTATCAGATGCAAGGGGGTTTCAGAGTTTGAATTTACCATATCAGGATGGTTAGTTACAGTGGCTCAAAAAACTGCCCCAATGTTTGTACATTTTTGAAAGATCAATATGGTATGAAGTGCTGACATAAGCAGGGGACCTGGGGTAATTATGTAAGATACTATGACATCGTGGCTTTCCAATGGACCCTGGATCATGTGATTTGGATCAAAACCCATTAAGCTATAGGCCAAACAAAATGATTACTCATTGGGGCAGTTTTTTGACCCTCTATTAATTTTCTATCTAATACTTTGTATGACCACCTTTTGCCTTTATAACTGCTTGTATCCGCCTGGGCATACTTTCTATCAGGTTTTGGCATACCTCTGGTGGAATTTCACCCCACTCTTCAGCCAATCTATCCCACAACTCATGTACTCCTTTGGGTGGTGTCAGATATTCTTTAAGACGGCGCTTGAGATGTTCCCAAAGGTGTTCTATTGGATTCATGTCAGGGGATTGGGCAGGCCAGCCAAGGACTTGAATGTTGTTGTCTTCAAACCACTGTGTGGCCAGTCCAGATGTGTGTTTGGGGTCGTTATCTTGCTGAAAGTAGCGCTCGCCATCCACCATTTCCAACTTCTCAAAACTTTCCTGAACTCCACTCTCCAAAATTTCACAGTATTGAACCTTGTCCATGTTCCCCTGCACCTCTATGAGCTTTCCCACTCCATTCCACCCCATACAACCCCATACCATGAGGTTTCCTCCTCCTCCATGTTTGACAGTAGGTGATGTTGTTCTATCAGATGGTGGTTCTCCCCTTTGTTTCCAGACATAAACCTTTCCATCTGACCCAATCCTATTGATTTTGGTCTCATCTGTCCATAGAACCCTTTTCCAGTCCTCCACAGTCCAGCTTTCATGATATTTTGCAAACTGGAGACGCCGGATGCGATGGGCTCATTTGAGAAGAGGAGCTTTCCTCTTTGTAGCAGCATAAAATTGATTTTCCTTGAGTGCATTTCTGACTGTCTGGGGTGTGACAGGATTGGGGATGATGCCATTGATGAATTGGGTAGCCTGAACTGCATTATCAAGCTTCCCTGACTTGATTTGACGAATAATTGACTGTTTGTCACGAACAGACAGCTTGGAGGGGCGGCCACCAAGGTTGTTTTCTTTGTTTCCATCCACATCTTTGCTGATCCTACTGATGGTACCCTTCCCTAGACCAGTTTTCTCCTTGATTTGACGCTGAGAATAGCCCTCATTGAGGAGAGAAACAACAGTATTGTGCTGAGCAGTAGAAATGGCTTTCATGATGGTGGTAAGAGGTCAAGAAGATGATTGAACCAATTCCAACATGTCAAATTGATACAAATAAAGTCACATGACATTGTTTATTCTTCCCACAGTCCATAATGTTCTTGCATTGGATCATAAATGCCAGAATAATGGAAAATAAGATAAGGGTCAAAAAACTGCCCCAATAAGTAACCATTTTGTTTGGCTTATAGCTTAATGGATATTGATCCAAATCACATGATCCAGGGTCCATTGGAAAGCCACGATGTCATAGTATCTTACATAATTACCCCAGGTCCCCTGCTTATGTCAGCACTTCATACCATATTGATCTTTCAAAAATGTACAAACATTGGGGCAGTTTTTTGAGCCACTGTACACTATCAGTACAGAGGACTATGAGTACGGCCTATTATTAGTCCTATTCACCATGCCCAGTTACAACCTCGGTATCTTAATTCATAAGTAATCGTTGTAGTATGATATCATTAGTCCAGGGATCATCATTAATAGGGGAAGTAATTGTAAATTCGGGACTTGCACAACCTGATCCTAGTCAGGGGCACTTGGTGTTAACTACCAGAAGAGATGGGACACCATGAATAACAACCAGGATGATCAGGAGAAGTAAATGACAGTGCCGCACTGTTTTATATAACCAAGCGCGCAGTCAGGACTTGATAAGAGTTTAGCCAGCTCTTTCAATATTTGATAAGTAACAAGTAACGACATAATTGGCACACATGGCGCGCATGCCAAGTCGTAGAGGACGAGTCAGCATTAAATACAGATCCTTGGTGCGGGGGAGCGCGGTTCCGTATAAAATTTACAATTCCTTATGATATTTAGTTTGTACACTATAAATAGACTGTAGATGAGTAGCACAAAGGTAAGGAATCTTGCCCCCACTTTGCACTACTATAGAGTATACAAATCACATTTGTTAAAACACTATTGCATGCCCGAATTAAGGCTCCGATTGCTTCAAAGTTGTCTTGATTGGAATTGTTGGAAGAGATCACAGAATTGAAGAGTCTTAGTTCACTTGGAACTTGGTACTGCATTGTCCATTGGAATTACAAGGCACTTGGCCTTTAGTGCACTTGGCACTGTTTGTTTAATAAGTCACTTAGGACTTATAGATCCGCTTGGGATCATTAATAATTGAACATACACTTGGTACTCAGTCTATTGGATCAAGAGATATTATAAATATACCTAGCAAGCTTTAAACTTGTGTTAAAGCTTTGTCCAAATCAAACCCATCGAGAGATCATTGGAAAGGGCCTTGACTAGTACTATTCAAAGCTTAGTGCTTCCAAGCACTTGAACCTGAACTCAAAACAGGCAATTCCTACCATTTGTGTGTTGATTGTTAGATTTGGTGTGTGTGTGTAAGAGATTACATTTCATAGCATCAGCACACTTATAGCCCAGGAGTCCCCCCCTTCACCAGCCATTGGGGTCATGTGAACGGTCATGTGAACCAGGCCAGCATACCTGACACTTCAACATTCCGATGAATAAGGTAAGGCCCCAGCCCGCTTTTGCATGGTTTCGCTCTTCGTCCCAAGCCACCACCATCTATTTGATATGCCTCCTCATAGACCCTTGGTAAGTCAATACAAATTTCTATTAGTTAGTATATAGAATATGTAGTCATAATAAGAACTTCAATACAATTTGAACATGATCATTATTGAAAGGAATACATTGACTAATAATTAAATGAAGTAGGAAACCTAGGAACATTGTTGCAGGCATGCACAATGGCATTCTGCCGCTTCATCAAGGTGTTCATTGGGGAGGGCAATATCAAATGGTGGGGTACTGCCCATTAGGATTGGGTTGTACATCGGAAACAACGATAGCAGGGTGTGGTGAGGTTCTGAATGTTAACCTTGGTGCGTCTGGCCATTCACAACTCATTATCTATCACTAATCTATTTATATACTTAAGACATTTAGACACCATGGGAAATAAACGACGCCTTTGCATGTGTGGCTGCGATGAGAGACTTCACCATAAGACTGAAGCACGGCACCTACTTGGCAAAGGGCACTCAAATCTCACTGCAGCAGTTCTGGAGCAAAACAATCTCATGGTAACAAGTTCAACAGCTAAGAGTAAAGCCCCTCAAAAGAAGTCTTCAGGCCGCACCATGAAGCAACAAACTATAGGATGCGCTACACCTGCCCAACAAAGGTTACTGAACTCTGGATTCCGCCTGCCCACCAATCAACAATCCCAGAGTCATGCTCATGCTGACTAGGAGGAGAACATGCACATTGAGGACCCCCAATCACAATTAGTCCCCATTGACTATCCAACAGATAACGAGGCAGGACCATCAAATGTTCACTCTCGCAAATGATCACCACCATCAGCCGTGCCGCACCATGAAGACCATTATGGGTTATCCAATCCACACCGCTCTCATTATATTGCAGCATATCTCAACAAAATTGGCAAGGAAAGATGGAGGCCTGATCCTACTCAACAGTTCATCCCTGGGGAAGGTGACGAGAGCAGCGAGGAGGATGAGGATGAGGGAAACAAGTGGAATATGGATACTAATGATGACACAGACAGTGAGGGTTCTATCGACAGCAATGAGTATCTTGAGGAAGATGGTAGTGATAATGAAATGCCAAGCACAGAGCCTGGGTTAGAGGGTATCTCGGTGTGGGATCTTCTTGGCAAGGGGTTTTTGAAGGAAGCCTCGCGATTAGGTGTGTCCACTTGGGTTCTTCGAAACACTCTCTGATCCATATCCTCATAGAGGAAGTATTAGACAAGAGTGACTTAAAACTCCTCTGTCTCTATACCATCAAAATTGAAGAAGGCCTCACTCATAAAGCTTACAACAAAATTTGTTATCTTCTTCCTGAGCTGTCAGCCAACAGTTTGAAGAACACAGAGAAACAAATCCAGTTTCTTTCCAGTTTTCAGCCAGTACATTATGACTGTTGCACCTCCTCATGTGTGTGTTACACTGGGCCATACAAAACCCTTATACAGTGCCCCAAATGCAATAAGGATCGCTACAAAGCTGATGGAAAAACACCCCTCTCCTATTATGAATATCTCCCTATCATCCCCCAACTCCATGCCATGGTCTCAAGCCATGCTCAAGCCAGGAAGATGCAATATTGGTCTAAGCACAAACATATCCCAACAAAAATGACTGATATTTTTGATGGTACACATTATCAATTACTCCAGGAGACTGGCAATGAAGAACTCCCTATATGGTTCTTCTCAGATCCCCGCGATGTAGCACTGGGATTATCTACAGATGGTTTTGGTCCTTTCAAGCGCTGTAACAAAACTGCCTGGCCATTAATTCTATTTAACTACAACCTTCCTCCTGAAGAGCAAATGCTCAAGGCAAACATCATTCCACTTGGGTCAATTCCCGGGCCAAAGAAACCCTATGATATGGATTCCTTCTTGTGGCCTGTAGTTCAAGAATTACTACAGCTCGAGATTGGTGTTTCTGCCTTCAAGGCTCTGACTGAATCCATATTCCTTCTCCGAGCATTTCTAATTGTTGTCTTTGGTGATATACCTGCAGTTTCCATGGTCATGCGAATGAAGGGTCACAACACCATATATCCTTGCAGAATGTGCACCATCAAAGGCATCCGCGCCCCATCCTTGTGAGTGACAACCCATTATGTTCCGCTGTGCCACAATGGCTTTCCACAGCCACAAGAACAATACAATGCATCAGAACTTCCACTACAAACTCATTTGTCATTCATTGAACAAGCAAAAAAAGTCCAGTTTGCTGTAACCAATGCAGAGTCTGAACACCTTGCAACTAAATATGGCATCAAGGGTATTCCACTCCTCAGTACACTGAGTTCACTATCTTTTCCTACCTCATTCCCTTATGATTTCATGATTTCATGCATCTTATATGGTCTAATCTCATCCCAAACTTAATTCGGCTTTGGACTGGAAAATTCAAAGATCTTCCCCACAATGACGAAGGCTATGTATTATCCTCAACCATATGGGAGGCTATTGGAGAAGCCACTGCAGATGCAGGGAGTACTACTCCAGCGGTGTTTGGGTCTAGGGTTCCTAATATTGCATCAGAGAGGTCTAATATGACGCAGAAACATATTCAGTCTGGACATTTTACATCGTGCCAACTCTCCTTAAAGGCCAATTTGTACATCCCCGATACTATAAGCACTTTATTAAACTAGTTAGACTGTTAACAATTTGCCTCCAATTTGAAATTAGACAAAATCAAATAGATGAGCTTGAAAGGGGGTTTCAGGATTGGGTCAAGGTGTATGAGTGGTAAGCACTTCTTGCAACCCAGAGGTCATTTTCTGATATATATTAACAGCCTATATTATAAATATGACCCACTGTGCATATTGACTTGCCCCCTCACAATTTTACGCACTACTCCATATTGCACCAACTGTCAGGGCCATGGGTCCGGTCTGGGCCTATTGGGCATTTCCAATGGAGCACTACTGTGGTGATATCCTCCACCATGTCAAGAGCTGATGGTTTCCTTATGCGAGCATCAACAACTATATCACCTCATGTGCCCAGTTGGCACACATAACTCTTTTCTACAATTTACAAGGCAAACTTCAGGTCTTACCTGCGAAGTCCCATGATCATGATTTCAAACTAGATGAATGTACATTGTTTATCATACTATGCAGTTCTTCAATAATTATAGTTAAGATCCATTACATGTCCTCACCCCACCAAAAGGACCTGCAGCAAGCCTCTCTTGTTCCCTATGGATGGTGCTCACAGCAACATTGGCTACCCGCCTCAAGAAATCCCCATCAGTGATTCAATGACTTATACCACAAGTGACACAATTCCATCAATATGGCCAAGTATACCACCTGGAGGGCAGTGATACTATGCATGCCCACAAGCTTCTTCTGCTTAGGTCTGACAGCTGTGATATGTCATTTGTCAAGGTATATCATGCATTTCTGATTTTTTTGACATACTCTGACTCATACAAACCCCAGTATCAACTCGAGGTTGATAAATTTGCACATCGCAGGTCCCGAAGATCCGAGTTTGAGCTGCAAGAGTTTTTCGGGCAACTCCATCGTTTTCTTGTTGTTGATATCCTAGCATCCCCAAGAGAGGGGATTGAGGCAGAATCATTCATTTATGCAGTTATCAGGCAGGTCAAGATATCAGAAGCAGCAACTGATTATTGTTCCTTGAACTATTACAAAGACCTAGGATCTATATAATGTGTTGATCTCAACCAGGTGGAATGTGTGATTGGTCACATTATGGATCATGGAAAGTGGTCAATTATTGATCAATGTCATTCCTTATCTTCAGTACATACATAGTTGATACATCCATTCTTTTATCAACTACATATACTACTCTTTTTGCCCATGCATCTTACAGCCTTGCTCAAGCAATATTTTAATAATAGTAATAGCATAATCCTTTGGTTCCTTAATGCCATGCTGAATTACTCTCAAGAGCTTGCCTTTGGGCCCCCTTCACCTGAACTTACTAAGTACTCCAAGCTTACAAAATATAACCTCAGATCATTCCCCCTATTAATTTAATTAATCAAAGTACTGTCTTTAAATTCCATTCTTTTGTATAAATTTTGTACCCCCCTATCAGATGAAAATATATAACCCAACTCACTCTCTTATAGGTTGAAATTTCATCCAGTTAATTGGAGAAAATTCTAATATCTTTTTTCATTTAAAGGATGGCTGAAATATGTGGGATGAAAATAAACTACTAAAATCACTCTTCTATAGGATGAAATTTCATCCAGTTAACTGGGGGAAAATTTAATACTTTTTTTCATCTAATGGATGGCTAACATATTTTGGATGAAAATCAGCCACTAAATTCACTCTTCTATAAGATGAAATTTCATCCAATTAATTGTAGTTAATTGAAGGGATTTTTAATACATATTTTTATCTAATAAATGGCTGAAATATGCTGTACTTTACACTCCCCCACATGTCCTTGCGGACTCCGCGCGGACTGCAAAAGTCTGTGCGGACTCCGCAAGGACAGCACAAAGTCCACACGGACTCTGCACGGACTCTGCGCAGACTCCGTGTGGACTCCACAGAGTCCGCGCAGACTCACTTACTTTCTTTTATTATGAAGCACTTACTTACTCTTTTACTTACTAACAATCTATATAATTAATAGAATATAACATATATTATTACTAAGTATAATACATATATGATAAAATAATTTAATATAGGCGGGGGCGGGGGCCCCCGCCCCCCCATCATCCTTGTCGGCCCCCGCGACGTCATCAGCGGCCTGGGTTTCAGCGGCGGCGGCACTGGCCGCTTGTCTTGTCGTTGTCCCCGTTGTCCTTAGTCATTGTTGTCCTCATTGTCCTCGTTGTCCTTAGTCGTCGTCATCCTCGTGGTGGTGGTGGTCGTCTTTGTTGTAGTTGTCGTCGTCGTCGCGCCGTTGTTAGTGCCGCTGCTGTTGCCGTCGTTGCCACAGGCCTCGTCGGCACTGTTGCTGCTGTTGCTGTTGCTGTCTTCGTCGTTGTCATTGTCATTGCCGCCTTCCTCCTGTTGCTGTTGGCGGCCGTATCCTTTGTTTCGAGTTCCTGAAGTGGGGAGGGGGGGACGCGCTGCGTGGTGAGCGTGTGGGTGAGCAGCGGTGTACGACTCACCTGGTTCTGCCCCTCGGGGCGCCCTTTCCTCGTCGTCCCCTCGTTCCGCGTCCATTTCTATCCTTCTCCCCACATCGTCTTGTGCGTCGTCATGTTGATGTTGGTTGGTGTTCGATGCGTTGGCATTGGCGGCATGGGTGCGTTGGCGTTGGTGTCGGCATTGGCGGTTTTGGCGGGCATCGTTGATGTGGTTGAAAAGAACCAACGAAGACATGGCAACGGTAATGTGACCATTGCACGTGCCTCGTAATCATGTGACCTAAGTCCGTTGACTTGAGGCCAGTGATTCTGTAGCTAGAAATGCCCGCCTTGCCCAACGGTTATGAACGCCAAACATATTACGTAATGTTCGTGCCTGTACGCGTTCGAACCTAGTCGGATGCAAGTTTTTCACCACCGTTATGTTATGTTATTAATAACAAATAGTATATATAATTTGTGTAAATAAAATTTATATTACTAAGTCGATTAGTAATCAACTGGCCGCGCGGACTCTGCGAGCTGTCCGTCCGTGCTGGTCCGCGTGTCCGCGTAATTTTACGCGGATTGATGCTGACTCGACGCGGACACGGATTCTTGTCTGGCTGATGGTCCTGCCAAATGAGTCCGTGTGTCCGCACGGAGTCCACACAGGTTATGTGGCTTAGTGTAAAGACCTCGAAATATGGGGGATGAAAATCAGGCCACCAACTTCACTCCTTTATAGGATGAAATTTCATCCAATTAATGGAGGGAAAATTTAATACCTTTTTTCATCTATTGGATGGCTGAAATATGTGGGGTGGAATTTCAGCCACAATTCATACCCTTTTAATTCAGCCATTTAAGTGTGGAAATATGGATTTCCACACTTAAATGGCTGAATTTCATGATCCAATGGGGACACAGTGAGGGGGTCTCAGTATGTCTGTCTATCCAATCTAATCCAAAGCACATTAACATTGACCCGTTTTACAGATGACTTCATTACAATGAGGTCAACAAGGACAATGGGCAGTCTGGCAGTGCATGAACAAAGACCAACAACTTCCACCCATTACTTAATTTTTTTTTATCTTTATTATACTAATCTGACCAGCCAAACTCACCACCTTAGGTAAAGTTGTTCATGCTAAAGAAAAAGTAGGGAGTCCTATTCCATACCCACTGTGTGGCATCACTGGAAATGGGTTCTGTCTCCAGGTGCAGCTTCAGGATGACAAGGATTTATATGGGGCCATTTGGGTAAGTTTTCTCATTACTAATCTCAATACATGATTCTAACAAATCACAGTGTTGTGTTTGCAGTCTGGTTGGTAATGCTGGTGATCAGGAACTTCAGAATGAGGGATATGAATCAGCAGTATACTAGTTGATAGAGCATTCAAATTACAATACCTTAGATCTTATGGATGTTAAACCTTAACTGTACAAAATGGATGAAGTGTGTTTATTGATAACAGGGAAGAATGAATGAATTTGAATTTAAGTGATGTAAATAGCATGAAATTAATCCCCACAAAAGCTATTATTCTCACCTGCAATGGTATGAATTTCATCCCATAGCCTTAAAATTTTATAGTAATGTTACCCCAAAAAATGTTGCTATTTTTGCCCATCAAGGTATTAAATTAATCCCATATTGGTAGGAATTACCTCCCACAATGGTTGTTTTTTCCACCTATGGTGGAATGAAATTCATCCCATAGCCTTGACAATCAGGGGTATGAATACAGACAAATTTTGTATGAAATTCATAGATTAATGTGTTAAATTTATTACTTAAGGGGATGAAATATGGGTTGAATTTCATCCATTTCCAGTTTCACAGTGATACACTATGAATATGGTGGTTGTCCTATTACAAATTTTTACATTTTACCAAACTACCTCTTTAAGGGGATATCTCACATAAAAATTGTACTGTGCTTGCCCTACACCAACCAGATCAGGATCCTGCTTATTTCAAGACATCCTGCTCTATTTCAACATGGATATCCTCTTTGTTCTTGATAACATCTGATCAAGGGGGTTTCAGGAAAAGAATTCCCCATATCAGGTCGATTTTTTTTCTAAGGACCTCGAGGGGGGAACTAACTAACAGTGGTGGGAAATAATTTCCAAATAAGGATATACTAGGAAGCACCCTTATTGCCCTAGCACCGCCGTCCTAGACATCTCTGACTGTTCCCACTTGCCTCGCATGCTTCACAGACCCAACTGCTAACGGAGTACTCCAGGTCAACACATTGGAGGTGGTACTATAGGCCATTTCAGTGGTATGTGACTCGCTTTCGAGGAATGTTTCAAAACTCACCCATCCTGTCTCGCATCCTGCACCTGCCATCCTCTCTTGGCGCTTCTCTTCCAAAAAGGGAGCTGTTGGTGAGCTTCACTTGCATCAAAACGCTACCCTGCACCTCTGCTTGGGTTGCCGGGCACCTGATCACATGATTACAAAAAAAATTTTAACGACCTCAGGGGGCCAACTACAGTGGCTCAAAAAACTGCCCCAATGTTTGTACATTTTTGAAAGATCAATATGGTATGAAGTGCTGACATAAGCAGGGGACCTGGGGTAATTATGTAAGATACTATGACATCGTGGCTTTCCAATGGACCCTGGATCATGTGATTTGGATCAATATCCATTAAGCTATAAGCCAAACAAAATGGCTACTCATTGGGGCAGTTTTTTGACCCTTATCTTATTTTCCATTATTCTGGCATTTATGATCCAATGCAAGAACATTATGGACTGTGGGAAGAATAAACAATGTCATGTGACTTTATTTGTATCAATTTGACATGTTGGAATTGGTTCAATCATCTTCTTGACCTCTTACCACCATCATGAAAGCCATTTCTACTGCTCAGCACAATACTGTTGTTTCTCTCCTCAATGAGGGCTATTCTCAGCATCAAATCAAGGAGAAAACTGGTCTAGGGAAGGGTACCATCAGTAGGATCAGCAAAGATGTGGATGGAAACAAAGAAAACAACCTTGGTGGCCGCCCCTCCAAGCTGTCTGTTCGTGACAAACAGTCAATTATTCGTCAAATCAAGTCAGGGAAGCTTGATAATGCAGTTCAGGCTACCCAATTCATCAATGGCATCATCCCCAATCCTGTCACACCCCAGACAGTCAGAAATGCACTCAAGGAAAATCAATTTTATGCTGCTACAAAGAGGAAAGCTCCTCTTCTCAAACGAGCCCATCGCATCCGGCGTCTCCAGTTTGCAAAATATCATGAAAGCTGGACTGTGGAGGACTGGAAAAGGGTTCTATGGACAGATGAGACCAAAATCAATAGGATTGGGTCAGATGGAAAGGTTTATGTCTGGAAACAAAGGGGAGAACCACCATCTGATAGAACAACATCACCTACTGTCAAACATGGAGGAGGAGGAAACCTCATGGTATGGGGTTGTATGGGGTGGAATGGAGTGGGAAAGCTCATAGAGGTGCAGGGGAACATGGACAAGGTTCAATACTGTGAAATTTTGGAGAGTGGAGTTCAGGAAAGTTTTGAGAAGTTGGAAATGGTGGATGGCGAGCGCTACTTTCAGCAAGATAACGACCCCAAACACACATCTGGACTGGCCACACAGTGGTTTGAAGACAACAACATTCAAGTCCTTGGCTGGCCTGCCCAATCCCCTGACATGAATCCAATAGAACACCTTTGGGAACATCTCAAGCGCCGTCTTAAAGAATATCCGACACCACCCAAAGGAGTACATGAGTTGTGGGATAGATTGGCTGAAGAGTGGGGTGAAATTCCACCAGAGGTATGCCAAAACCTGATAGAAAGTATGCCCAGGCGGATACAAGCAGTTATAAAGGCAAAAGGTGGTCATACAAAGTATTAGATAGAAAATTAATAGAGGGTCAAAAAACTGCCCCAATGAGTAATCATTTTGTTTGGCCTATAGCTTAATGGGTTTTGATCCAAATCACATGATCCAGGGTCCATTGGAAAGCCACGATGTCATAGTATCTTACATAATTACCCCAGGTCCCCTGCTTATGTCAGCACTTCATACCATATTGATCTTTCAAAAATGTACAAACATTGGGGCAGTTTTTTGAGCCACTGTAGGTTTCCTGTAGGATCATTATTAGCATTTATTAATATTCTTAACAAAGCCTTATTGTTTGTATTGGAATTCAAATGACTACTACAAGTATTACTATAGTAATTGTAATCTATCAATGAAGAGTGCTTACTATGAGGGGGAGGATGGGAGGCAGCCAACAGGCAATGGTGGTGGTACGAGAGCAAGAGGAAAAGCATGTGAAAGCGGCTGCCAATGCATGATATAGCTTGGAATGTTCAGCTGTCGGGCATCTCAGTCAACAGGGCCCTGTGATCAAATCTGGGAATGCTGACAAATTTTATTTATTCAAATCATATATTATTTGTTATTAATAGGAGGCTGAAAAATGTGCACCCCACTAGGTTCGAACAGTCACAGGGAGGATCATTACATAATATTAAAATTTTTGGCATGGATAACCACTGGGCAAGACTGGCATTCCCAGCTGAGAGATAAACGGCCTCAAGTTGACAAAAACAGGTCACATGATATTGAGGCACATGCCATGGTCACATTACCATTGCCACACCTTCATTGATTACTTTCAACCACATCAACAATGTCCACCAAACTGCAAACACACCCAACACACCCAATGCCAACCAATGCTCAATGCACTATGCCAGCAAATAGGCCCCCAAAGCACCCAGAGATGCACAAATGGCAAACAACAAGGCCAAGGGAGGTGGGGGGAATGGTGGAAAAGGACATGGCCCAAGGGGACAGCGGGGAAAGGGTGCCCTGAGGGGCAGAGGGAGGTGAGTCCCAGAACATTGCTCACCTATGCACTCACCATGTAGCACGTCCCCCCAGGAAAACCTCAGGAACCCGAAATGAGGAGGACACAGCTGCCAATGCTCAGGGTGCCCCAGCAGCATGCATGTTTTTTTTTATCACTCCTGTTGCTAATAGCCCATCCCAGGACTGAGCATGCACTCGATGCAGGAACTGCCAGCATCACACCCCCACCTCATGCGTGATTGGCCACCATGCCCACCCTGCCAGTGCAGGGCAAAGTCACCCGTACAACGGCTGGGCATCTGCAATGCTTGGATATCAAGACAATACCTGAGGAAGATGACGACAATGACAAAGATAGCAGCAGCAGCAGCAGCAACAGCAACGACAAGGCCTGTGGCAATGACGGCAACAGCAGTGGCAGTGGCGGTACCAACAATGGTGCGATGACAACAACTACAATGAGGACAAGACAACCACCACCACCATGAGGATGACAACAATGACAAAGGATGATGATGACAATGGGGACAACAACAAGAAAAGCGGCCAGTGCCACTGCCACTGAAACCCAGGCCACTAACGACGCCATGGGGGCTGACAAGGATGATGGGGGCAGCAGGGGCCCCCGCCCATATTAAATTATATATTTACTATTAATGTATCATGTTCAATATCAATATATGATATTATCCTATCAATGTATGTAGAACATTAGTAAATAAAATAATAAGTAAACTCTTATATGTAAGTAAGTAATTTATAATAGTAAAAGAAAGTAAGTGAGTCTGCACAGACTCTGTGGAGTCCGTGCAGAGTCTGTGCAGAGTCCACAAGGACATGTGGGGGACTGTAAAATACAGGAAAATTATCCCATACATCTCCTTTTATTGGATGAAAATCATCCTATATATCCCCTTGTATGGGATGAAATTCACTCCTTTTATTAGATGAAAATCATCCCATACATCCCCTTTTATGGGATGAAATTCATTCCATTAATAGATGGTATTTTAACAGTACAATTTCACCTTCTTAAAGGATGAAATATGTGGGATGAAATTTCATCCTATTTTCATACCCCTTAATTTCATCCACTAAACTTAGGAAAAACCCTTTTCATCCATTAAGTGGGGGAAAAACCACCCCCACCAGGTGCACAGTGTATAACCACTGAGATACAAGCAAAAGTAAAGTAGAGGTGAACAATTGTATAACAAGAGTGGTTCAGTACAGATGAGGACAAAGCACATCAAGGGATGTCTTTTTTTTTTTTTTCTTCAACAATTTTATATACTGCCATATGCTAGTACAGATGTGGTCACATGTGAATGTAATTACATAACTGTATAGGAATATGGCATTAAAGGCTGTCATATGTGGCAGGATTGGATTGCCCTCCCATTGCCAGGACAAGCACTCCGGGTATTGGTCTCTGTGAGGGGACCAGGTAATAGACCTGTAGGGGACTAAGGACAAGAGTTGTTGCAGAGGGGACCACCCCCCATGCTTCTTAATCCATTTAATAAGTGGTCAGTGCAGCTGCTTTCTTGCGCCTGGTGACAGTGACGAGTATGGTTGATAACACATTTAACATTTTTGACTATCTCTGATAGAAATTGAGAGGCTTTCAATTGGACAGCTGAAGATGTTGCTGGATTCTAGTCAACAAAGTTGACAACTTGATAACAAAGCAGATGAAGACCAATGTGATTGAAACAATGGGCCGCCAGGCAGGTGGTAGAATCAACATGTTATATGGTTCACTGAACAGCGATTTGCAATATCAACAGCCTAAAGTACAAAGTACTTTGATAGACTCAAATTGAGGGATTGTAAATGCAAATCAAAGTTGGTAGACTTAAATCAAGATTGAGAGGACAAGTTGAGATTGAAGAGTGTGAGAAAAGAGTGGATGTGAATTTCTGTGGTAGATCTACATAACAAAGGCTTTTTATACATCAAAAACTGTACCTAAGCTGGTAAATTTTATGACGGAGTCCATATCGCAAAAGTGAGGTGAAATAGAGGTATATCTAAAAGGGGTTGACAGCATTGTGCTAAATCTACAAGGGTCATCAATACTTTAAATTGAAGTTGGCCAGCCCAATCAGGTGGAGTTGGGTTCATAATCCAAAATGGAGTCAAACTGACACATGTTGGGCATGATCAGTTGTCAAAACGTGCCAGTCACACAATCCAGCCATAGAGAGGCAAGATGAAAGGAATGGAGAGAGAGGGATGGGATGTGATTGGAGGGGTATGAAGTCATGATGAGTGTATAGACAAGTCGCAGACTTGCCGGGATGATATCAAAGTCAAAGTCGGAGTCAAGGTCGAAGAAGAGGAGACAATATTGTTGTCGAAGATATTGGTGTATGCACGTAGCGCGAGTGCAAGCGTGTCATCGGACCACATCAAGGGATGTCAAAAGATCAGATGCTGGACAAACAAGGTCATGTGATGAATGTTTTTCTTGCAGGTGGTTGTACGAAATCTTTTCGACAGAACCCTCCCTACCTCCCTATTACTTACGTAATAGGGTCGGGGATTGTGCACGCGTTATTATTGCGTATTTACTGGAAGTCAGCCAGAAGATTTCGAGTCGAGCTTGGTATTTTCTCCCAGTGAAAGTAGATAGAATGCCAATTAGGAAGAAGACATCAACAACGCGTCTCCCTCAACACTTGCGTGAGGAGCTCGACGATTCTGTAGGTATGTGGGAACCGCTTGGACCACAAAGGTATTCTAACGCGCCTTGTCAGGTAAACGTCACCCGAAAAAAAAATGGCATGTCCAAACATCGAGGAAAGAACTTCGAAAACAGGAACGCGTCGTTCTAAAGCGGAACAAGACGGAATTTTTCTCTGCTCGGCATAAACGACCTGCTGAAGAGGAACATGAAGAGTCTCCTCATCAAAAGAAACTCAAGCATGATTCTGCTATATCCGGCGGGCCTTTGCTGGTCACACCAAAATTATCAAAGAAAGTTGTTGTTTCTCAGAAGCCGTTACCTGTACCGATTTCGAAGAAGGCAACAAAGCCTCTAAATAGGCTCGCCGGAAGTTCAGATACAGCCTGGACCCCAACTGTCAAAACTCGAAAGGAAGAAGAAGAGGACTCATATATCGCGTACCTTGAGTCTAAGCTTGGGTATACAAAGGGAAATAAGAAGGAAACCATAGAGGACGATGGGCTTGATGGTGAGTCCAATGACACGTTTTGCAGGACTCTTCATCATTGGTCGTAATTAGATCTGTTGGATCTCGCTTCTTTGCTCACTGAACAAACACAACAGGTATAAGTCAATTATGCCATACCGTACCAGAGAGGTCATGATCTTTTTTTTTCAGAATCACGATCTTGAAACATTGAATTCCTCAGAGTCTGAGGATACCAAGAGCTCTGAAGACGAGATGTTTGAGGAGTGGTTTGGAATTGATAAGCAAGTGGGTGGTGATGATGGTGGTGAGAAAATGGGGGATTCAGATGATGGCGCGAGTGAGAGTGAAGATGCTCATATCGCGACCTCCAGTAAACAGCCGAAAGCCAGTGCGTATCTTGGATTTTTTAAAGTGGCTATACCATATTCTCCAGTAGATACCCGCTACATCCCACCGCATTTTCGGATTGCCCAACGAGAAGATCAAGAAGATATCATCAAACTTACCAGACAGCTTAAGGGTCTACTCAATCGCATCAGTGAACAAAATATGGGTGGAATCCTAGATAGCATCGAACAAGTATACCGAAATCACAAGCGTAATGGTAAAATTGCACTGAACCCTGGCTGTGTAAAAATCTGACCTTTGGCATGCCTAGATGTTACATCCATACTTACTAAATTGATAATCGACGGAATAGCGTCCCACTCTTCTCTACTGGATTCTTATGTGGTCATGTATGCCGCGTTCGTGGCCAGCCTGCACAGAACCGTTGGCACAGAATTTGGTGAGGAGTCTCTTTCTTGACTATGAAGCGATTCTCATTCATCGTTAGCGGCTTACTTTGTTCAGAATGGAGTAGCATTGTATGAGCGACGCTATGCTGCTTTACCCATAAATGGACCAGGAGCCATATCGGAACCAGGACTAGAGACAATGGGGATGGGAAAAGAATGCGCAAATTTGATAGTCCTACTATCAGAGCTTTATAACTTTCAAGTCATCTCATCCATTCTTGTGTTTGACATAATCCGAGGGTTATTGGCAGGAGATCTGACAGAATTTGGTGTCGAGCTTCTTCTTAAAATTGTCCGAAGTGTGTATCCTTGTGCCGTCTCGAATCAAGATTTACAGCGAGACACTGATTTTCACAGACTCTGGTCAACAACTTCGTCAGGATGACCCCTCTGCTTTGAAGGACATCATTCAGATTGTCCAAGATAGAGTCGATAGGAGCGGAAACTTAAGGTTGACCTGAACGTTACTCCCGAAGAAAACCTTAGTTAACGAGTTGTCCGTAGCTCTCGTACACGATTCATGGTTGAGACTTTGGTCAGTCTCAAGAACAACAAGCTCAAGAGAAACACAACCCAAAATCAAGGGGGAGAGGCCGTGGAACGAATGAAGAAATTTCTCGCTGGTCTAGCCAAAAAAAGACATCGTATGTTAAATCCGAATCCTGGCTATTCCAAACTGAACGAAGCTTAGTCCTCGTACATGAACCGCTAAGGGTATCTCTTGAGGATCTTCATACTGCCGAAACCAAAGGAAAGTGGTGGCTTGTGGGAGCCGCTTGGACTGGTGATCCATTAACAGATCGCCAGGAGACTACAGAAGTTCAGCAGGCCATTGATGAAATCAGCGACAACAGTCTGCTCCAGCTCGCTCGCAAACAAGGAATGAATACTGATATACGGCGGAGCATTTTTGTCGTCTTGATGAGCAGTGATGTACGTTTCTCCCGCATCCCTAATCATATAGCATGACTGAGGAGGCCTTCAGGACTACGTTGATGCATGTGAACGACTTTCCCAATTGACTTTGAACGAAGTTCAGCAGCGCGAGATAGTGCGGGTCATATTACACTGTTGTGGGAATGTAATGTCATTCTGCGTTTTGAGATCTCATGTGCGGTTACCGAATTTCGTACAGGAAAAGTCATACAATCCCTACTATGCATTGGTTTGCGAGCATCTCTGCCGTAGCTCGCACTCTTACAAGATAACAATGCAATTCTGCTTGTGGGATTTCTTTCGCGATCTGGGCGAAACTTCGGTTGGGGGTACGCAGGTTATAAAAACCCACCAGGAAAAAGACGATGGCCTTGAGCTTAAGAAAATATCGAACACTCGCATAAAAAATGTGGCTCAAGCTTATGCTTGGTGGATAGCAAAGGATTGCGTGACCCTCACAGTGTTAAAGGTAAATAATGCTCAATTTGTGTCACACTGACTCATATTTGCCAACCCCCAAGCCTGTGGATTTCACCAACCTCAAACCTCAATCGCAAGGCTTTCTTCGGGAACTGCTTGTGCAAATTTTCATCAACAGCCAAGTCGTATCGCCTGCGTTAAGCAGCAATTTGGAACAAGTCCCAACAACTTGGAACCGAGAGGCTGTCGAACGAGTGTTCATTAAGGCCACACGAATCCAGCGTCTCGCCATGGGGCTTGTCTATTTCATGTCCGCAGCGTTTCGCGACCTCTCTGAAGACGAAGAGCGTATCACAAAGTTGATAAAGTGGGCAACCGCAGTGAGCAAGGATACATTACAGATGGGTGTAGACGTAGTTCCAAACCTCTAGTACTTACTAGTACTAGCCATTAGGACTAGGCCTTTCGGAAAGCGACACTAGAGTAGGCGCTGCCTTTCATGCCACCAAATGTGAAGACAGGATGTATTATTCGAGAGCTACATGATGATCTTAGTCGTAGGATTTTTTACATATGCCCAACTCACTGATAGACGAGACCAGTTTTGGCAGTGACAAAAATCATTTTTAGCTCATCTTCTGTGAAATTACAAGCTGGATAAATTTAGAATCAACGCGTAGGATCCTTAGATAGCTCATTGTTGGGACGCACATGTAATAAGAAAATGACCCCCCGATCTGAGCAGTCTAACAATACGACCAGGGTACTCCTTCACTGGTGAGTTGCCATCCTCATCCTTCTCGCTCAAAGCGATCGCATCGAAGGTTCCCTTGTCCAATATAAGATCCCACAATGCCAGAGTCTCTTGTTCCGTATGCGAGATCCCTGGAGGATCTTCGTGCAAAAAATCGCAGGCATGGAACGCGATGTCATCCCCTCGAGCGGATGCAATTGCTTTCGCAAGCTTGACAGCACCAGAACTGTAGTCAATCCCGGACAGACAGGTCGCTGGGTACCCAGCTTCGCAAAGACCAAAGAGCAACGCCCCGTTTCCACTTCCGATCTCTAGAATGGAAGGGTTTGTTGGAACTGGTACGTTTTCAGTAACCCATTCGACCATATCCTCAACACTCTCAGTTCCAAACCTATGGATCCCTCTGTGTGAGCCAATAAACCCCATCATGTCATCACCAAACCCACCAGACTTCTCCTTCATCACCGATCTCCTCGAAATTCGAAAGTTCAGATTCATAGACGTTATCCCAACTGTGGATAAATTTGATTCCGTATATTGCAATTTCCACCATATGAGAACACGTACTGCTCCTTCGTGCCGAGTTTCGACGGATGAAGTTCGGTGTTCATGCAGTTCATGGTCGAAGGAAAGTCGGTGCTTAGTCATCTGTGGTGTGTGGAGAACCTACATAAATGAAATCAATTCTGCGGATTGCAATTGATAGAGAAAGTGTGATGTGTTTTCAAGGCTCAAAAGTTGGTCGAAAGCAACACTGGAGGTTGTCACTTAGGTGACACCGTATGAGCAATTGGCAAACGGTGCCCTCCCTTTGTACACCAGAAGATATATGGGATGAACTTGATGCGGAATACTGATTATATAGTGGTAGAGCAATAATTATAATCTAAAGAAGAGAAAAGAAAAGAAGTAACATCGCAACTATGCGCAGCTTAAAGTTCAGTTTTGGTCATTCTCAAAATGTGGTATGAACTCACCAATGAGAACTTCACCGCCCTTTCCCATCCGTTTTATCGAGTAAATCCTTCGCTTCGTTAATTTTGCTCGCAAGGTAGGGTGAACCTCCTCTATCGGGATGATTCGAAAGCATGATATGTCGGTGAGCGTCTTTTAGTTTGGTACGTAGTTGGGGTCCATCCCTGTACATGGAAACTGATTAGGAGGCAACTATTATCAGAATTTTGAGGCACATACTTCAGCCCAAGGATCGCTATTGCCTCCTTCCTGTCCATTTTTGCTCTGAAGCCTCCTTTTACCCATTGTTCGGCAGCACCTTTGCCGGCGAATAGGCCTCGCTTGACAAATGAGCGTCCAAGGATTGCAGCAGCGACGGCACTAACTCCAATAATAACCGGTGTCGCCATGGAATGAGATATGGCTTCGCTGAGAACAAGTCAAAATGGTGGTTGTGACTGACTTGCGATAGTTTACATCACGTGGTTTCCGTTGCCGTTATGTACTTCTGGCTACTGTTGAGTTTATCTATCTATCAAGACAGCGTCGCTGATTACAGATTGCCCACCACAGTTTACAATGATTTATGAATTTCAAGAAGTGATTTTCCTTCCAAAATCCGTGGTTGGTGGGTCACAAACAACTGCGCCTCACCGCATATATTACACCCCAAATTCATCACTTTAACGTCACTCCAATTTGGGTTTTTTGTAGGCGAAAACACCTTCTTAATGTGATCCACGTTACATAGGCATTGTCTGCTGTGACACCCCCATGCGTGTTCCCGTCTGTATAGGCGCCAAAACCATCTTCGTCTCAAACCATTTTCACCATGGCTGAAGAATCATTTATGTTGGACCAGCAAGTCTTCAGAGCTCGACATCCTCCCATACGCGTGGATATTTATCACGAACACAGCCTGACTCCGTCAGTCTTAAACACCTTCTTGGAGACCACCACAGACAATGTCATTGGCACTGCACCTTCTTACGGGCCAAAATGTGTCCTTGGTGCTATAGCTCTTTCTTCGGCAGCCCACGTACTTATCATAAAGCTTTCGAAATCTGGTAACAAATCCCAGCAAAGTAAAAAAAACCCCGCACGCCCCGCTCGCATTTTATTGCGCGATATAATCCTCTGCGACTCGAAGAGGACGAAGTATGCATTCCAAATGGACAAGCTGGCAGCTGCCCTCTATTTTGATTTGGGTCTTCGTATTAATCAAGCCGTCGACTTGCTTTCCGCTAAGAAAACTTCTACCGACCGCCACTCACTTTCCGGCCTCCTTGAGGTTCTGGGGGGTGAAACAGCTTTGAATAAGGCTCAGGTTTCAACTCTATTCAAAGTCGAGGAGACCCTCGATGCCCCAATCCGTGTAACAGCCACACAAGCATGGGCCGCTCATCAAGCAGCGCATCTGGATTGCATGTCTAAGCGTCTGGCTGGAGTCGCCAAGATAAATACTGATACCATTAGCAAAGCAGTAAGTCCCTCCGTTAAATTTTTCGTTCCCCCTTCCTGATCGTCTTCACTCCATGGCAGCATCTCGATGTTCTAGCGAAGACTGTGCGAGACGCCAATCGACTCACTGTGCTGAAACCCACCCGAGTTAAGAATGAAGTAGATGGGGTGTTTAGTCGTAACAAAGGCAATGTTGAGCTCATGTCTAATCGCTTCAAAACGAGGGTCATGCGAACAGCTCCCCACCAGGCATGTGCAAACATTCTCTGTCGTGCACCATATTGATGAACTACGAATGATCTAGGTCATAGAGATTCAGACCAACTGTAAAGGCAAGATTACGGTTTCGGTTGGTCAATCTAAAAGAGTCAATGGCCGTGCAGCGACGATAGCGCTCAAGAATCCATTTCTTGATGGAAAAATCAGCTCCGTCACAACAATTGGCAGAGAAGCGATGACAAGTGCTGAATCAATGCGAGAAGATGTTGTTCTAAAGTCACTTCAGCAAGTCAGCACAGTGATGAAGACTCCATTCATTCGGGGAATTTTTCTACCCCACGACAAGCCAACATGGGCTGATACCCGGACAACACTTCCGTCATGTCCTGTTATCTTCCCTTCGACCAGTACTCTCAATGGATCACAAGTCCATGCCGTCAACACTATCCTTTCAAACAAGGATATCGATCGAATTTCTCTAATCCACGGCCCCCCCGGTACAGGGAAAACCACTGTCATTGCCGCTGCTGTTACAACCGCCATGGCGCCCCCTTCCCATGACCGCACACTATGGCTTGTTGCTCAGAGTAACGTCGCGGTGAAGAATATTGCGGAGAAGCTAGCAAAGGTTGATTTCTTTGACTTCAAAATTTTAGTCTCAAAAGACTTTCACTTTGACTGGTCAGTTGTACTCTTATCACTACTACAAATTGGCATGATCCCTAACAACAAGTCTCAGGCATGAACATCTGTACGAAAGAATCATGAAAAATCTCATTCGCTCCGATGACTTCATAGATGATCTTGTTGCCACGGAACGATTGCTACTTGGGTCACGAGTCATACTGGGCACACTAAGTATGCTCTCCAACCACAAACTAGGATCCATTATGCAGCTTGTCCCGCCACAGACCATTATTTTTGATGAAGCCAGCCAGATTGAAATTGGGGACTATTTTCCTTTATTATATCGCTTCCAAAATACTCTCCAGAAACTCATATTTATCGGCGATGATAAGCAATGTATGTTCACCCCCTGTAAACCCTGCTCTCCTTCCTGACGAGCACATAATCAGTGGCACCATATGGACAAAGCGATGTCAAGGACCTCTGTAGTATATTTGAGATACCTCACTTACGCAAAAGAGCTATATTTCTTGACACACAATGTGAGGTATATCTCTAGGTTGCATTTTCTTATTAACCTTCTGTTCTTCATAGACCGTATGCCTATTCCGATCGGCAACTTTATATCTCGCAATGTATACACAAATCGATTGAAGAGTGAACACCCGATTAAAGCGTATACAAGTTGTGTTTTCGTCGATGTCGCGAATGGAAAAGAGGAGAAGAAAGGGCATAGCTGGATGGTTTGTCTCTGTCAAATTCCCGTTTAGTTGAAACCCAAACACCTGGTCAATAGAATGTTCGAGAAGTCTCAACCGCCTTGGCTCTGGCGCGAAAATTCAACAAATACGGCAAGTCGTATCGAATCATTACTGCATACGATGGTCAACGATCTCAGCTCGAGAATGCCTTGAAATTAGTTCCACTTCCTTGGGAAGATCGATGTTTTAACGTTGACTCATTTCAAGGTAAGGTCATGAAGATCCTCTAGGGAACATGGATTAAAAAAATTTTAGGCAACGAAGACGACTATATCATCCTGTCTCTCGTTCGTTCTGACAAGCTTGGCTTTATGAAAGAAAGTCGCCGCATGAACGTCATGTTGACCCGCTGCAAAAAGGGTATGATCATTCTCACCAGCCGAGCATTTATCGAAGGGAAAGCATCAACATCCTTGGTTGGTTGTTTGGCAAAGACGTTGGGGCCGAAAGCTTGGCTGAAGTCAGGTCAAGTCTTGCGAAATGATTTTTACCCCTTTCCCATTTAGGCCTCTCTTAACTCTTGTCCCATAGCACTACATTTTTTGGTTTAAATTGACACCTATGTGATACCGCGATGTGAATGGAAGCTCACTTATGCCATCTCGAGCATTAGTCTCGAGGCAAGCAGGCTGGGCTAGACGTGCTCTTCAACTAAATATTCGTTCTTGAATAACTTACCAACCTTTTACATGTCGAAACGCAGTAGAGCTTGTCAGAGTGCGTGCTGTTTGCAAGTATGGGATTGTTCGCGCGAAATTTCATCCACCACCCGACATCACGTGCCTTAATAACAACATGAACTTGAACATGTCCAGGAATTTCTGGCCAGACCCCCCTCGAATAATGTCAGCCCTCATCCGATCAGCGAGCTAAAGCTATACTCGTTCTAATTTCAGTCACTTCTTGTATCAAGTCCAACAATCCTTGAGAATATCAGCACATCGATGCATCTTTATCTCAACTCCGCAAGTGGCATTTGTCCCGTCCGCATTGGTATTCATCGAGCCACTTCGATCCTGCACTTCCCCAACAGAACTTTCTGTCATATGTTTAACCCTGACAAAGCTGTTGCTCCGGCCTCGCGCCTGGCGTCTTGGCTCGAATAGGTTAAGCATCGCTGGATGGGTCACAATTGGTGGTCGTTTGAAGAAGGGTATGCTTGTTTTGCAGCATCCGAATGCCCCAGCAAAGGCCGCGCGAGATGTCAACCTGCTCGTTGTGATGAAACCCACCCGGTTAAGAATAAAGTGGATGTGACGTTTAGTGATAATAAAGGCACCGGTAGGTGCATGTAATGCCCTTATTATATATCATATTGACGGAACCGTCAACCTAGGCCATACAGATTCGGGTCAATTGTGAAAGCCAAGCCACGATGTCGGTTGGTCAGACTAATGGGGTCAATGACTGTGCGATAGCGCTCGAGAATCTACCTTGAGTGAAAATTTCGCTCTGTCATAGATTGGCTGGGAATCGATGGCTCGCACTGAACCAATGCGGGGCAAAGACCTCCATGGTATATTCGAAAAACCTCACCTGTATGATAGGGGTGTATCTGTTAGCACAGTGTGAGACTTATATCTGCGTCATATATTCCCATTAACTTCTGTTCTTCATAGATGGTGTATTTATTCTAATCAACCAATCGATATCTCCCAAAATAGATGCAAATTGACTGAAAAGTGAGCATCAAAGTTGTATTTCTATCGATGTAAAGAGAGGGGAAGAAAGGACATAGCTGGATGGTCGCATTTCCATCAGCCTTTCAATGGAAACTCACATACTTGGTCAACAGAGCGCCCGAGAGCCCAAGTTCAGCAAAAAACGGAAAGTCGTACCGAATCATCGTCACCTATGATGATATCGGCTAGACTGCTTAATTATTAAGAGAAGGTCAATACTTTGACACGGGCGACAGTGCTTTGAGTAAGGAAGAAGATATATCGTACTCTCTCTCTCTTTCATTGACGACTCAGCTTTACCCAAGAAAATCGCCGATAAACTTCACATTAGCCTGGTACGATCATTCTCACCGGTCCAGCATTCGTCGAAAGAATCGTCTTCTCACAGAATGGTGAAGGTACCATCTCACCTGAGCAGAGTTAGGCCAAGGTGTCCAAAGCTTGGCTTAAACCAAGTCAAGCCCTGAAGAATTTTTATCTCTCTTTACTCCTATACTTGTCCAATAAAATTATATTCTATTGACTCAAACCGATATAATACCGTGATTCTATTGGACGCCCATCTGTCATTTCAAGCATTGGCCTCGAGGCAAACGGCGATCCAACTACAACAATCTCGTTCTTCAGCAGTTTATCAGCCCTTTCCCTTCACACTTGCTCGTCCGCACTATAGCAACATCTACAACCAGACGTTCCTCAAACGTAATGGCTCCTTCGCCGCGGGCCACAAATCTCATGCAGACTTTGATTGATGGTCCATATTCACTCGTGAAAATCCCCACTGTTATAATCCAGGAATCGGATATCAGCAAAAACGTTTTGTCCATCTTTGACCATGTCCGGCCCATTGGGGTCTCCCCGGGGTACTCGAAAGCAGGCACCCTCATTGCTCTCGCTATAGCAGATGACCAAAATTGTCGCATTGTTGAATTTAACCGTGAAGATGCTCCTAGGCGTTCGGAAGGAGGGCAGGGCAGAGGCGGGGGTAGTAGACAATCTGTTCGACATGATGCTGAACGCCTCCAACTGCTTCAAGATACTGTTCTCTGCCGTCAAGCCGGTGATCTGTTTGCTTTCGATATGGGTCCTCTGTCCATGTCGCTCTACTGTGACATCAAGCTACGCATCACCAACGCTGTAGACATTCAATCCGGACTTTCTGCAGTTGATCGCAAACCCATTACTGCGATTGTGGAAGTCATTGGGAGCTCAGTCCCAGTTATGAAGGAGAACATTAGAACTGTCTTTCGTAACCCGATCTATGATCAGAAAGACCGTAACCGTGCAACTGACCTGGCGATGCGTGCTTGGGTCTCTCAGTTCCTGGCTGGATATGGCAATGGGGCGGAAACCTTCGCAAAAGTTCCAAAGATTGACACGGCAAAGTTATCTCCCCACGTGCGTCTTTGCATGGTATTCCCTTCCCTAATCTAACATACAGTGATTTAAAGGTACTGGACATGATTGCAAAAATCGCAAATGATGCCCACCGGCTTGACCAAATGAAACCAACTCAGACGAGCCACCAGGTATCTTTTGTGATTGACAGCTCAACCGGGGAACACCATGTCCGATCAACTACATTCAAGGACAGAGTTCGATGGGATAAGGTATGATATAATACATTTGGGAATTGTGTATATCTTATAGGTGACTCTACAGGAAGTCCGCTTGAGTGTGGATGGTTCAGGAGGCAAGTATACTGTCCCTGGGAAAACTGGGGGGGTTATGGGAAAGGATGTAGCTCTTAGTACTGTCCGATCCCTGAGTGGTAAAAGCATGGACTCTACCTTGATATCCATAGGCCGAGATGACCCAACCACAGCAGAAGCCCAAAGAGCAGCCACTGTGCTGCGCATCCTACAAGGAACCACCCAGCTTCTTGATGATAGTCCTTGGATCAAAAACATATGGTTTCCTGAAGATAATGTAGATCTAATCTGGCCAGAAGAATGGGCTTTGCCAGTTTTACCTGCTTTCAATGGTCAAGCTTCCAAGGATTCAGCAAAGTCTCCTTCACCAATGGTTCTGCAGCCACTGAATCCATCCCAACAAGAAGCTGTCAATACCATGTGCTCTCCTGAGGATGCCCATAGGATCACAATTGTCCAGGGTCCTCCAGGTACTGGAAAGACATCTGTAATTGCAGCTTATGTTCAGCTTGCCATTGAAGATGGATTCAATGGAATTTGGCTGGTTGCACAGTCAAATGTAGCTGTCAAAAATATTGCTGAAAAGCTGATGAAGGTTGGATTCCTTGATTGGAAACTTCTTGTGTCCAGAGATTTTCACTTTCAATGGTATGCCTTTTTTTCTAATATATATAAATATATTAACAATTAATCAGGCATGAACACATCTACACCAAAATCAAGAATAATGTCATTCGGTCGGATGAATTTCCATCCTTGTCCAACAGGAGGATTGAGGGATGTAAGGTCATGCTTTGCACTCTTAGCATGCTTTCCAACCGCTTCCTCAAAAAATTCACAACTCTAAATCCAATCACAACTCTTATTGTGGATGAGGCCAGTCAGATTGAGATTGGTGATTATATCCCAGTCTTCTCAAAATACTCTACTACAATCAGAAAGGCTTGTTTTATTGGTGATGATAAGCAATGTAAGTGCCTTTGTTCAGATTAATTTGTAAACTAATCCTGTTTTGTTAGTACCCCCATATGGCCAAGAAGATTTACAAGACCTGCAGAGTATTTTTGAAATCTCTCACCTGCGCATACATGCCACTTTCCTAAACACCCAATGTATGTTTTTTGACCAACATGTTTAACTTGCCAAAATGGCTTAACCTATAATTACACAGACCGGATGCCTCCTCAGATAGGCCAGGTTATATCTGATGCTGTTTATAACAGCCAGCTTGGATCTGATCCCCTTCATCCAATCACTGACAAAGTTATTGCATGCCGATTTATCAATGTTCCTGGTTCTGAGAAATCTAACAGTACCTCATTCATGGTATTTGACTTTACCATATTTATATAATGTAACATTGATATATTGCCTCTATAGAATCAATTGGAGTGTAATGTGGTTCTTCAATTAGCTCAACATCTCCAGGACCAAAAGAAATCATACCAAATTATTACTCCATATGAAGGTCAGCGCAGCACTATTGAAGAAGACATGAGAAATACTCCTGGACTGGATTGGGAAAATAAATGCTTCAATGTTGATTCTTTTCAAGGTTTGTTTTCTGTTATTCTCAAGCTACATGCTAATTACTCCTTCACTTTCAGGAAATGAAGAGGACTACATCATCATCTCTCTTGTTCGTTCACGGGAGTTGGGATTTCTGAACAATTTAAGGCGTACCAATGTCATGCTTACTCGATGCAAAAAAGGCATGTTCATTGTTTCAAGCCACAAATTTCTGAATGGAGTTGGTTCTACTACACTTGTTGGAACTTTGATGGAAAAGATGGGACCAGATGCCTGGTTGGAAATGGTAGATGTTGAAGAGGGGAATTTATTGTGAGTGAAGGAAGATGGAAGCAGCAGGGCCAGAAAGTTAGTTTTATTTTATCTTTGTAAAAGGAAAAAAATTCTGGATTTGATATCAACTGACCAAGATTGTTTCCAAGAATATAACAGAGAGGATACACTGGAGGCAAGGCTCCTTCCTCTGTCATATTCTTGGCAATAATATTGTTGATATTGACTCTGGGTGTTCTTCTTTTATAACAGGAGGGGTTTAGCTATAATCACATCATTTTGTAACAACAGTGTCTAACAATCAACAGAAATTTTTTTTTTTAGATTGGAACTGAATAAGATCATATTTAGATTATAAAGATACAGTTGTTAAAGATGTGAAATGACATGAGCAGCCGTAACCTCAGTAGGAGAACAGATCAGCCTCATCTCATATAAACTTTCAGCTATTGCAACTTTTAGAGAGTGTGTAGATGTCAGAGGGTTAGACAATTTGGACTCAATACCAAATTTGATCATGTCTGAAGCAGCAAGATCTATAGATAGGACAATCAGGAGGTATTAATGTTGAACTAAGATGGTGACATACAATTTATACCATATCCATCATGATATGCTGCTCCAAAGCTATGTTTTCAGATAACAAATGAGCCAGTAGCAAGTGGAATGTAAGAAGCCTTACCCAGTCCCTCGAAAGAGAAGGCCAGCACTCAGCCCACTTGTGCTCAATTTCCATTGTTGGCTTCTGTTAAATAACTCATCATCGAACAAAGCAGCTGCTTCTCCATCCTGTGGTCGAAGCATCAATTTTAATCCGAGCAGGTGGCGATCAATGCCTCTCCCAGTAGCAGCTTCTTTGGTTAGACGCGTGTGAGTTTGTATAGCACGTCGCAGAGCAATATACCGTGTTGAGAGCTATGGTCAAGGTTAGTTCGCTGTGTTAGATGTTTACTTGCTCCGGCGTACAGGGGTATGTGGATTAACCATAGTCAGAACCCAATCCTGACTGTCCTTGGTCAACGTTCGCAGTGTTTCAGTTCTCCCGTGCTTGAACATCCGGGTTAGGACTGTCTCATATGTCGCTGTGAATTCGCCCCTCGTTTTATACCAAGCGAGCTGCAAAACCATCTGGATATATGCATCCGGTGCGAGTTTTGCTATCTCATGTGACAGACCCCGTGAATTCTCTCTTCGAGTAAGATTTTTGAAATTTCTTACCAACCCCTTTAATCCAGTCCGTTCCGTAGTCCTCGAACCAGAAAACACTATAATCGGAATCCCTGATAATGCACTTCGCCCGTTCTTCAGCAGCTACACATTCTTTCCATATCTTCTCATCCGCAACCCAATCTAACCTTGTCCACTCCCCTGGGTCTTTCTTGCTGGCAGTGTCAAAAATCCCTTCAAATGCGGCCGAGTCCACGCTTTCTACAATTCCGTATTCTGCGACAATACTAGGAACCAGGGCGTCGCAGGGAGAATGTTCTCCAGTCGCGCCAGCACGAGTGGAGGGATCAACGATGAGGGTGAACGGTTTGTCAAAGAAACGGTTTCCAACATTGATTGGGTTCGTCCGAATTGTATGAAGATGAGCATCGAGTGCCTGTTGCGAGATGCCTTTAGGAGCGAAGGATGGCGAAGTAGGGGCAATAGTGTGTGTGTTATGTTCGAGGCTAAGACCCATGAGTGATGTGAGCATGGCTTGGTGAGATTTCTTGTTTGTTTCATGGAGAGATAATAAATATTTTAAATTCTTTAGATCAATGTGAATGAGTTTTGCGAACACTTATATGGCAGGACGCGCAAGAATTTACCTCTGCCCATTGGTCACGACCATCAGCACTCAGAATGCCGATAGGAACCGCAGACTCTCCATTCAAAAGCCGTTTTTCGACATCTACAACGATTGCACGAATACGTGTCTCGATTTCGTGCGGTTTCATGAGTTGTGGTAACGACGTCAGAAGACTGGGGGGGTGATAAACAGGAACAGCATAGCACCAATTATGGATCATAACTAGGAGATTTAGGGATTGCGGAGAAGAAGGAGGAGGAGGAGAAGAGAGAATGTCGCAGAAGGGTTTTGGTATTCGTGCAATATTGAACATTTGCGAAGTGTTGCCGCGTAACCAAATGCCTTATATATTTAGTTCAGTTACTGCATAACGACGAAGATTATGAGCCAACCTGTTCGAGTAGTTTGTGGGTGTAACTCTTGCCTGAGAAAATCAAAAATTTATTGTGTCCTGGTGGTGGTTTCTCCAACATAGAAACGTACGTATTTAACCGTTCTTTGAAGTCCAATATCCTGTGTACTATCCAAGCCGATCTCCTGATCTGCCAAAATGTGATACCTGCTCTGCTATCGCTCGATTCTTTAGAGAGAGCGCTCTCAGGTATCATATTGTCATCGTGAAAAGCAAGCCACCAGTTTGAATTTACGAGCAGAGGAGCCCTCCCTTCATGATAAGCTTTATTTATCCAAAAGTTATCATTTAGCCAGTTGTGCGGAGATGCCCTATCAAGTGCTTTATAGCATTCAGAATTCGTCGAACCGCAGACGGAGAAAAATAGTGAACGGACCGAGTAGCCTGTCTTGCAGGAGCTGTCCTATGCCAGCTTCGAATTCTTGTGCCCACTCCTGCCGAAGTAAGTAGGAAGACTTGTATGGCGTTCCTCCGCGCCTTTCGTCCTCTAGTAGGAAAGGCTCAAGTGATGTGAGGTATCGAGTGAGGGTCTTGGAAAGGTCGGGGACGGGAAGACGCGGAAGCTGCATTGGGCCCCTGGCAGAGGGTTTAGTGTAATTTCTGCGTATTTGGGGGGTTCTTAATGACTCAACAACGCGCAACCGGATCATCGCGCTTTCCAGACGCTAACGGTGATGGATTTTCGACGAGGAGTTCACTGGAAAAATATAATGAAAACACACGTGACAATGTGTTTTGAATCTAATCTAATCTTTGACATCGGATCGTGTTCTTTGTTCTTCACTAAACTCGACCTTGCTACAACTCCCATGGCTGTTCCCCTTCAAATTACCCAGTGGGTGGATAAAAATCATAAAAGACCCCGTGTTGACCCAGTATGCGCCTTTTCTTTCTTTTTCACGTCAACCATGTAATCTTCATACTAGGAATGGTTGAGCGACTGTTATGAGTGGCTAACTACAGAGGGTGGGCATGACCCCAACAACAACCTTCAAGCATTGCTTGATGCAGTAGAACATCAAATTTTGGAGTCAAATTTCAGCGACTCTATGCTCCCTGGTACAGGCCTTCCAACCCATGTCGCAGTCCCAACAACAACGACAGTTCTAAAGGGGCTTCACGTGCTCGTGGAGGTGATTTCAATAACAGAGATCGCAAACAGTGCCTTCAATCTAAACCAAACGCGTATGGCCAGAGAAGAACGAACGAAAGTTGGGGATGTAAACGATGAGGAGGGTGAGGGTGACATTGAGATTGAAGGGGAGGGCCCAATACCAAAATACCCCCGAGGCATGCTCAAATTCCAATTATATGACGGTACAACTACCTTGCCAGCGATTGAGTATCGTTCTTTGCCGGAACTATCACTTGAAAACACACAGTTGGGCTTCAAGGTTGTCTTTGCGTGCCGTTGAGATGCGCGTCCGATTAACTAACGAAGTACACGTGTTTTCTCATAGATGATTTTGAAAGACTTAACGATCAGGCGAGGGATCGCATGGCTCGAACCCGAATCTGTCATTCTAGTAGGCCATAAGACCGAAGATCGTGACGAGCATCGACAGTCTGAATTCGCTAGGGGTCTTCGGACCCGCATGGGGTGATGCTACTTTCCGTTCGACGAGGGTGTTCATACTAACCATTGTCTCGAAAGATTGCCCGAACCAGAACTAGCACCTGAAAATCATGCTCCACTAGCCCCTGTTCCGAATAATAGACCGCAACAACGCAACCAACACAATCTCCTTGAGCCACGTTCACCGCTTCGCGAAATTTCTCCTCCACCTTCCCCTCCTTTTGCCCTTCATTTCAATGACGATGAAGACCTGGAACCCCGCCGCCGCCGCATCCCCGCCGGAGCACCAGGTGTGCTAGCTCTGGCCCCTTTGCCGACTTTGGCAACCTCTGCACCGAGAAACAACACTCAAAAAGCAAGCGCATCATCACACTTCACAAGTACCAAGACTACCACTGCGACAGCGATTGACCTTGTGATGTCCCCTCCAAGACGTACCGCAAGGCCACTCTTTCTCCAGACCCCGCCCTCCCCACCCCCAGACGAGAATTTTTGGTCTGATGATGGGGTCCCAGAGGTCAACGACGAGAATTTAGAACCACGTAAACCAAGCGGAAAGGGGAAAGGAAAGGAGAAAGGAAAAGAACAAAAACTTGCGCTGAGTTCGGATGGTTTCGAAGACGACAGCATGGATCTTGACCCCGACTTTCTGGCGAGACTTGACACAGTTGAAAGAGAGGCTTATGGCCGCACAGAAAAGGTTCCCCCTACCTCTTCCACCGAGAGTTCTAGGACAGATTCGTTAGCTCCTGGTGGACGATCTCAAACATCCACAGTTCGACCTCAGAATGGTACGCCAGTAATTGACGTCATCACAATTGAAGACGACGACGTCGAGGATAACAAGGAGAATTCTCCTGTTCCCACAAGGCATGTGCGAAGGCGAACGGAGGACAGAGGTGGAGGACCCTCTACCAGCCAAAAGGCACGCGAACCTAGGCGGTCCGTTATTTTGGCCAGGACACCTTCAGATGTGATTGAACTTTCCGATTCTGATTAGTTGTAGAGTATTGTGTGATGGATGCCTCTTGTCGATAAGAGCTGTGTGAAAGAGGGCCAGGAAGTTCGGAATACGTTGTTCTAGTGTACAATTCGGCACTCTTGTGTATTTTGTGTATGACCATGGTCTCTTGGATCGTATATTTAGCTCTAATCATGTAAAAAAAGTGATACTTAACCTCAACGTCAATGTAAGAGACCAGAATTTGCGGAAGCAATGGTTATTACACTGTCAGGGAAATGGGTGATATAATGTACAGCTGGATTCGGCCGGAGATATTAGAAAGGGAAGGAAAAAAGCAATTAACCAAGAATTGCCACTTTGCTCTTTTTCTTCTTCCTTGTTTCCTTGGAAAATGTTCGCCAGCTGTCTACACGCTGATCTCTAGTGTCTATGGGTTCCGAGGGGAGTCAATAAAATAGGGATGAAGGAAAATAAGGAGGTAGCGAACCTTCCCAATTCTTATCCTCTTCGACTTTTCGTTTTCTGCTTGCAACTTCTTCATCTTTCTTCCTTGCCTCAAGCCCTTCATTTGCAAGATTCATCTTTATTGCCCTGTAGAGCGTTCTATGAGCGGGGCACACAAAAAAGAATGATGTCACGTACTTTCTCCTTCTGACCTCCTCGTCAATCAGTAGTTCTTTGGATTGTGCACGTAACCGAAATTTGTACGGCGGATTGAGATTTTTGAGTTGAGCGTCAGAATCGGGTAGTGATACAGGGAGCAAAAGTGCTTTAAGGACCATAGAGCGAGCTTGGTTGATAATTGCATCTAATTCTTCGCGTTTATCCTTGTCGGAAAGTTCTGATTCAGCCTGACGGAGCATTAGCGCCGTGAGGCAAGCAAAAGTAGCTCATGTATACCTTTTTGAGGAGATCGAAGGCTTCCGGGGCTCTTGCATGTGGGGTTTTATCGGGATGTATGACTGGATACTGAGTCAAACACGAGGAAATGCTGAGCAACGACTCGAACTCACAAAGCGAGAGCTGCCTGTACCGTCGCTTGATCTCCTCCTGGGTTGCTGTTTCTTCTATGTCTAGGATGTCATATGGACTATTCCATGAATGATTAGGTCGACACTAAACGGGTGAATGGTAAAAAATGTATGAACTTTAGCTTGAATGCCTTGAGAATTCGCTCGACCTCGATCTCGCGTTGGAAGGCCGATGCTTCACGGCTGAGTAGCTTGTCAAGCTCAGCGTCTGAGATGGCTGGTGGTGGAGCCGAAGAGGTAGTATTCGACAGAGGATTGGACGATGAGGACGATGCTGCAGAGGACATAGCTAGTAGTACGCTACGTCAGTATCGCTTGAGCGTGATGTTGGGGATGGGCCGATCAATAATTTCCAAGTTGCACGTGTTGAATAATATTCTTCCTGAGGCCTGAACGCTCATCAGGCAAATCTTGTCGAGTCCTTTTATATAAACAATCATGTCTTTTCTTCGACCGCTATCTCATGCGCTTTGTAGAAGTCACCATGCTCCTGTAAGTCTCCCTTTTTACTCACAGCCTCCACTCAATTTGTCTGGAAGGACATCTAGCTTTCCCGAATCTCTCCAAACTTCACATCCCGCTCCTTACCTTTACGGTCATTCTGGAATCCCCAACTGCAATATAGAAGGATGTCTACTGAGCCTTATCCACCATTTAAATCAAAGGCGCCATTATCTCAGAGGCCGCCCCCAAGGTCGCGGAGCGAAGTGTATGCAGCAAAAAATAGGTCATTATTAATGTACGCCTCTGCTGTTGTACGTCTCGAGCCATGTCGCTGTGTTATGACTCTATTCAATCCCCTCCCTTTACACCTCTTAGATCGTAGTCGCAATAGGCGCCAGCTATGCTGCGGTACCTCTATATAGGATGTTCTGCGCAGCGACGGGATTTGCAGGTACGCCTAAGGTGGGAACGGGCCGTTTCGAACCCGAGCGTCTTGTGCCAGTGGAAGGTGCTCGCCGAATCAAAGTCCATTTCAACGCGGATAGGTCCGAGCAGCTACCTTGGAAGTTCACACCTCAGCAGAAGTTTGTCAGTGTGCTTCCTGGGGAGACGAGTTTGGCTTTCTACACAGCGAAGAATACATCAACACAGGACATAATCGGTATTGCCACGTATAATGTTACACCTGATCGCGTGAGTGATTCTTTTTGCTTTTGATTCATTAACTTGAACGATTGTTATTTTAGATTGCACCCTATTTTTCAAAAGTTGAGTGCTTCTGCTTCGAGGAGCAGAGATTGTTGGCAGGAGAAGAAGTCGACATGCCATTGTTGTTTTTCATCGATAAAGATATGCTTGATGATCCAGCTTGTAGGAACGTGGAGGACGTTGTTCTCTCATATACTTTCTTCCGGTGAGCTCTGCATCCATACAAATGCTTGTTACAGTTTTCCCGACTACTATACAACAGAGCGCGAAGAAACGAACATGGGCAATTAGAGCCTGATGCACCGGAAGATGTAGTTCAAGATTCCCTTGGGTTCGGAGGGTACGAACTTGCGCCCAAGGCTCCAGCTTCTTCCCCAGGTGTTTTGGATACGAGTAGATCGTAGAATACCTCCCGTCTAGGACTATAATACTACCGCCACCCCTCTCGTTATTTCAGTCGTCTCTCAGTCATGAAGCTGGCAACGTTTTGGATGAAAGAGGCGACTCGGGCGAGCCTAGAAGCGAATCATGGAGTTCCTGTTGACAATGTGTCAACGTCCGGCTTGAGTTCTTCAATTGGCCGGTTTGGGCCTGGGCCTTAATTGGCGAGTATCAGGGCTGGGTGGAATGTCAACGATATCTTGCTGAGATGCTTTCGGCATTTCGAAATCATTATCACTGGACGACACTGCTTTCCTCGAACGAGATGAGGTGTTGTCACCAAGAGCACCACGTCCACCCCTTTCCCGGCGTGACGTGGCCACGTGTGGTCTGCCTTTGGTCGCACTCCTTGTCTTCCTTTTCTTTTGGGGTTCATTTTCACCCCCAGATTCCGAATGGGAAGATGAACTCGTGCATGATATAGACCCCCTCTTTCGTTTGCTGCGGAAATCATTCACAACTTGTTGTAGCCGTTTGCTAGCATACGCTTGTCGTTTGCGTGGGGCATAGGAGCCACTTCCGGCAGTAACATCGAAGAATCCGCTTAAATTGCTCTGCTTATTCAGGGCAGTGGCCTATGTCACAATGAGTTGTAGGCGAAGAAGAAAAAGGCTATCAATGAACAGACTTCTCTTCGTTTATTCATCTTTTGTATGATCGGTAGGAGAACTTCGTCCACTTTTCCCTGACTCCAGCCCAACTCTTCGAGCAAAAAACTATGATCGAAATATAAGGGCTAAGGCTTTGTTGGAGGACAGTAAACTGTACCTGCGGAGAGCATCAAGGTCTGGAATGCCCCATTTGAAGGGCTCGTCGGAACTGTCAACTGTAGGGTGATAGTAAGCATCTCTCTATAGGTCAAAATCGATCAAATGTTATCATGATTTAGGACTTGAGTTCGTACTACAGCTGGATTTGGCCATTCAGGTGGTAGATAAAGGTTCTTAAATTTCTTCTTCTGTACGGATCATTTAGTTGGTGTGATTCGGTTGTGTCATTTACTTACAAATTGCTTCCTAAATTTCGAGTCACTGTCGTCTTCCTTGTCCTTTCCTGTTTGCACCCTCGCCCACCAATCCTTGAACTTGTGTAATCCATCTTCGCCCGGGAACTCTTTGAGAAGTTCCATGGCAACTACAGGGCCTACCCCAGGCAATCCGTCTACATAATCGCTTCCTAGTAGGTAGGCCAGACGAATAAGAGTGTCTCTTTCTAACCCAAGCTCTCGACTGAGGTCTGACAGGAGGAAACATTCAACCGTCTTCGACTGATTGAACATGTTCTTGAACACACGTTGTGCACCGAAGAGGAATACGTCCGAATCATCAGTGATTACACCGTCTACCAACCCCAAAGAAACAAGTTCTGCACACTGTGCTTCTGCCTCCATTGGTGCAGTGATATAGGGAATACCGAACAGACGTAGCATTGTCTTTAAACCGTGAGTGATAAATAGGATGGTGTGATGAAGTTTGGACCTTACCATGATTTGCGATATCATTTGTTGTGTGATGTCTTCAGAATCGCGCATGGCTAGCTTCCTTTGTTTGTTAAGAAATTTTATTTCATCGTCTATCTCACGCCTAACGTCTTCGATATTTCTTCCTTTGACCTCGGATATAAATCGCGCAAATTCACCTTCCTCCCTGACTGCATCCATCCCTTCACCGTCTTCCACTAAATCATTTCTAGAGAGAAACCCGGCATTCATCGATGGGAGATTATGTGGCGAGGGTGATCGTGACCAATGGATGGTTGGCTCTTCTATGTATTCCTCTGCGAAAGGCGAGGATGAAGGCCGTAATGCTATTTCGGAAGGTTGAGGGGTGGAGGGTTGAGATACTACCTCTGAGGTCTGTGGAATTAAAGATATTTCCGCAAGCTTTCTATCGGTGATGGAGGGGGCCATATCTTCTTCAGAATCAAAGTGCACATACAATTCCGTCTGAGTGGAACCCGAAGCGAATGTCACATTCCCCACGCTCTGCTGCACGTCTGCCTTTTCCACTGTCGTCCCAGCACCATCATTCAAACCGACCTTTGGGGCAGAGTCGGATATTGCATTGTGGTGTTCTGATCCCACTAATGTCGACGAAATTGTGTTGCTAGAATACTCAGCAGGCTCGGGAGGGATGATAGGACCCATTTGAGATGACAAGAGGAGAGGGCGTCCAAATGATTTTGATTTAGCCGCTTGTGATGAAGAGTAACCATGACTTCTAGAGGGTCCTGCGTTGGCAATAGAAAGGACCGTTTCGAGGCGGTTGGGTGAGATGAGTGTGTCGTCCGGGTCTGAAGGGGGTGATGTATCCGTCGCCCTTTGTGTGGGGTGTTCACCATAGACACCTGTCAGTAGTGAACTTGGTATGCCATGTGACAATTGGCCAACGGAAGTGACTCTTTTACTATGCGCATCTTCGAGCGACGCCTGGATCACGAAGGCAAGTTCTTCATCGTCACCTGAATCATAGAATAATGGTGGGGTGGCCTCGTCATTAGATTCAATTAAGCGCAAAGGGTTCGCCTTGGGAGTTGATGCTCGTGGTAATGGTAACTGTTTTGCTGTTCTATTACCAATAGCTGATAGGGCCATATGTTGTTGGTACCCACGAAGATCGGGATCATACGTGTTCTGTATGGATCTATGGAGTATTAAATTTGTTCGATTGGAGAACGGAAGACGTACATGGGAACCTCTTCCATGTCCTCATCGCTATCCTCATCCAGATCTGGCTTTTTATCTTGATCAATTTCAATTGGCTTCTGTTTCGTTCCGTCGTCTCTGATACCCAAAATCCATCCCCCACTCTCACCCTCGTTCTTCATCAAAACATACTCTTTATTCCTTTCGCTGGCGATGCGAACCGGAATGGAAATATGTGCACTTCCAATAGAGTCGGTGGTGATGAGTAGTTGTTGTGTCAGAGTGTTCCGTTGTCGTAAGTTCCTTATTTGTTGTTTTGAGAAATCGAGGGGTGTTGGCGCGCTCTTCAGCATCTTTTGCAGGCGCGCATATGAAGTCTGCCGCGACTTGAGCCGAAGATCACCCACTATCTCATACTGCACTTCTGTGGGAAGTTCGCGGAAAGCAGGTGAAGTGACATCAAAATCTTCAGGGCGCATGTCCTCGATAAATGCCCGGAGTTCCTCCTCCGTCGCAAGACGGGGGTCCGGCGCCGCTGATCGTGCAGCATTTGCAGTAGCCTCTTCGAGGTCAATTTCCGGTAGCCGGTATGGGTCATGGTCATAAAACTTTTTCTTTTTTAGCGAGGACGGAGTCGAGCCCTTGCTCTTTAAAAGCGTCTTTGGGAGTGAGGGGTCGACATCTTCTAGATATACCATTTCGTCATCCAACGCCTTGGCTTTTCCTTTCGAGGCAGGTACGCTGCGACACAGAGCTATGTAAGCCAGCTAACATGTGTCACGATGCCCCACATACGAAGACTTGTCAGGATGAACTTTTCCAAGCGCCTCGCGTCGCATTTGGGCTGCCAGAAGTTTTTCGGCCAATTTAGCGTGGTCAGCTGCCGCTCCACTTTTCTTTTCCCTTCGTTCCCGCTGAAAGTCACGATAGGTCAAAGAATAAGTAGGAATAGGATAAGTCATACCAGTGTGCTCCTTTTTAATACAGGTGCACCGCCATCGAAAACGAAGACAGGTTTTATGCCATAAAACAAAAGTTTGGATATCCGACGTAAGAAACCCAAAACATGGGCATTGATGAGAGCACGACCATCCTTGTCTCGCATGGTGGCTTGAAATTGATAGATCCATATACTTGAATCAATGGCCATGATCTTTCCTTCGACAGTCTCCAAGCTGTACGAAACTTAAGGTTATAAAGGGAGCGCAAGGAAAGAATATACATACAGAATTGGCCGACCCACTGGTGTTAGCAAGCTCCACAAGGACTTTACACCCATGGCAGCCTGGAATTATCAGATGTGGACTGAACCTAGGTGGTTGGACAAATTCGCGAAACTTGGGACCACGTGCGCCTTGATAGAGATGACGTCGTACCGAGCCTTTGGCTTCATCAATTTGATCGGTGACCCTGCTACACCCATTCGCGAAAATCTGGGAATATGTTGAAAAATTACTAAGCTTAAGACTAGAATACTATGGGGTAATGAGGCGATAAGACTCAGGATCTATGGCAGATATATAGAAATATTTTCATGTAATATTTATTATGTTCTAAATAAGTCGATCAGTCTGTCAACAAAAGCAAAAGAAAAAACCTGTCTCTGGGGCTTCTCAATGAAGCTATGTGATACCATGTCCACGATGTAGAGTCCAAGAGAATGAGGTAGCGAGGTAATTTATAGCGGGGCAGCAATGGGAGTGAGTTTTTGCGATGGTTAGCATGCGAAACTTCAATAACTAGTCCTGAAATACGAAACTGCAATATGGCTTGACTAACACTTCAAGCTTTTGGGCTAGTCGGGCGAGATGGTTCCCGTCCGTTGTCGGGAGTATCGCTTGAGCGAGTCAATGGAGAGCCGCGTCTCACAGGTGAGCTATTCCCCGACGGGAAATGGCCTTGAATTGGACCACCGAGGACTCCAGGAGGGGACAGTCCGGGGTCGTTCGCGTTCCCCTGAGGGCTGGCATTCATGTTAGGCGAAAATCTCGGGTCAAACCCAGACATTCCCGTCATTTGCATCCCCATTCCCATCTGTGGCGCACCCATCATTGGCATTCCCATCATCGACATACGAGGGTCAAATCCTGCCATATTTCCTCCCGTCATAGCAGGATTAAGCTGTGATGGGCTTCCGCCTCCGTCACCACCCACTTGCGAGCCCGCGACTGAAAACGCCATCATCGCCTGCTGATAAGCTTGAGCAGCTTGTTGCGCAGCGAACATGTGTTGGGGATTGTACCCGGGCATCATGCCTGGAAAGCCGGTCATCATGGGCGCCATCGCCCCACCAGTCATCATAGGTGACAAACCGCCTCCAGTCATCATAGGATTCATGCCCATCATAGGGTTCATCATCATCATGGGGTTCCCCATCATGTTGTATCCAGGGAATTGACCGCTGTACATGGATCCACCCTGCTGCATCTGGTCAAGCTGCTGTCGTTGATGATCGTCAAATCGACGCTGCCTCTCCTCTGCGAGCCGTTTCTCCCTTTCACGTTCAGTGAGGGCAGCACCAACACCGCCCTCTCGTTTTCTATCTCTTTCGTGAGCAGTAATTGCACCAAGCAAACCCATCTGGGGTGGGGGCGGTTTGTTCGGTACATTGATAAGCGATGCGCCAGTTTCGCGAGCGAGTTCCTCTTGCCTTTTAGCTGATCGATCTTGCTTGTCCTGTATCCCAGCCGAAAGTAAACCCTGGGGAGTGAAAGCCTTGGTCATAGTTTCGGCGGGTTCCAGTTGAACAAAGGTATCCCGGGTGTTCGGGGCTTCATGGGGTGCTCCAGGTGTACGTCCAGGCTCGAGGACTTGGCTCCACATAGACTGACGAGCTACACCAGGTTGAGGGAATTCTGCCTGAGTCCTAATTTGGGTTCCATCATGGTACGTGCGCCGCCCCGGCTCAGAGTACTGGTCAGATTGCATGCGTCGTGGAGGGGGATTGAGTTCCTCAGCTTAAATTGTCGTTAGACTACGGCGAAAATGAATTTTTGTTGGAACATACGATAATTTTGATTTGCAGGTATCTGAGGCAGTGTTCGGGGTGGCCGTAAGTGGGAAAAGCTTTGAGGGACTTCCAAGCTCATTTCCGCAAATTGAGCTTGATTCTGACGATGTTGAGGAGTATTGGTTGATGATGGAACACCTGAAGTATTGGCTTGCTTATTTGCAAAGTGCTCGCCGTCGGAGTCAACCTCATCCTCGTCATCATCTTCTTCTTCTTCTTCGTCTTCATCGCTACTCTCGTTCCATGCACCGGCAATCCGGGACTTCCTCTTCGCCTTTGCACTAGATCTGCCAGGCTTGTGAACAGCAGCGTGGTGTGCTGCTTGTTGAGCCTGAGCCTTGGCCTTCCGCTCCGCAGCCTGTTTTGAAGGTGCGAAGGAGGACTTGAAATGAGAAGTGGATTCCTTGACCGGTTGAGGAGGAGGAGACGGAGCTTTATTTGTAGATCGAACGTTAAGTGGTTCTACCCTGACTTGTCTTGGGGATGGAGGGTTTTCTTCATCAGCATCCAAATAGGACAGAGCAGCCAAGGCGTCCAGATTTGGGTCTTCGGATGATGTGGGGGGTTGCGCTTGGGCTTGAGCCATATGATTTCGCGGACTATCTGTATAATCTTCGCTCTGCGTTTCTTCCTCCTCAGTGAGCTGGTGAGAGGAAGAAATTCCGTCTCCGCCATAAGACCGTGTTGCCTGGGCACGTGCCCCTGAAGGCTTCCGTCCCAGCCCTGGTCGTGATGACGGGCTCAACCGATCAACCGGGATGCTCGTTGCCGAGTTACTGGCTTTTGGTGAAGAGCGTTCAACAAATGCCATAGGGGTGCTCTGCCGGACGGGGGGTGATCTAGAGTCTTGACCACCACCTGGACTTGAAGGTCCAAGATGTGCGGTTGTTGGTTGAGATGAATCATAATGTGAGGAAGAAGAACTATCATCATCTTGTTCGGCAATTGTTGTTGGCACACGGTGGAGTTGGCCCTGACTATTATTACTCTCCGGCTCGATTTGTTGCACGTAAAAGAGGGCTCCGGCTTCGTTGTAGATATCGTTTGACTCCTTCACATGTGTCGTAGGAGATGAACGGACAAGAGCAGCTGCGGGAGAGCTTTGTTGAGGTGTGATCAGTGAGGTTGGGGCTGTCGACGCGAAACGTCCGGGAAGCTCTCGGTTCTGAGGAATTCCTTGAGGAGAATGAGGAGATGTAAGGACAGAAGCCCGATCAGAAGCCTTGTCTGACAAATGTCGGGGCGAGGGGTCATCACTATCTGCGATCGAGTGCGGAGAGGTTAGGACTGAAGCTGTCCTTCTCGGTGGCTCGAGTGCAGATGTGGGTGCATGCTCAGGGGGTGAATGGTAGGATTGTGTTTCAGAGTGCGGCGATGTTAGAACTGAGGCTGTCCCTGGTCGAGGTTCAAGTACGAGCTCAGGAGGTGCATAATATGTTGACTGGGCCTCAGATGTGGGAGAAAGTGGAAGCTGAACTTGAGCTGGACTCAGCACTCCCTTAGGGCTTGAGTCGTTGAACGACCTGTTCATGTTCGTATTGGAGTGACCATGAGCCTCGAAGCGTGGGGGAATTTGATTCGGCGCATCGAGACCTCGACGAACTGGCCCCATGTTAGCGTTACTTGGCTGAGAGCCAGTCTGGTCGGTGGGTTTTGGACTTGCCGGAGCCGGGCTTGACGCTAGAGGGCGGTTGGAAACCGATGATTCGTGTGCCGGAACCGCAGATTTAGCCTCACCATGCACATATTGAAAATGGCTGGTGCTTTCATCAGCTGGAGGGGTCTTTCCGTTGGTATTAAGGCTACTGCGTTCCGTGATCGCGCTCAATTGCTTTTTCTCGTGTGGCGTTGCTGGTCCCGCAAAGCTTAACGGTGGTTGAGGTGGGCTTGATCCTCCAAAACTTAACGGAGGTAGTTGTGGTCCACTTGGGGTCGAAGTGGGACCGGGATTGAAACCAGCATTGTTACTAATCTGAGTGCTGATGAGAGGAAGGGTGGGGGGCCTGTCCGTCGACTGGTTTGATGTCACGGAGTGCTGAGACAACGGTGGCTCATGTCCACGCATGCGTTCTAAGAGGATATTGATAAGGCGAGATCTCACCGCCGACGTGCGATCGTCACGGGGATCGAGGGTTTCTGCAAGCTCTCGGTCAAGGAACAGGAGCTAGAGGATAATTAGAACCATGAGCCAGAAGGAATGAAACAATCAACATACATCTTTGCTCGGGCCCACTGGATAAGCAAACATGAGTGAAACCGGATCGCGGGGGTCCCATGTCCAAGCCTCAGGCCGGCCATACAACTCAAACGCATCATGTAAAGCTGTGGTTATCATGGGTCTGAAAAATGTACCCGAGACCCAAAAAATCAGTACTCACCAACAACCCATTTCAGCATTTCAGCTGCTTGACCCAAGCCCCCCTCCAACTCAGGCATGATCAATAACCATCCTTCTCGAGCCTTCATTCCTCCTGCCGTCTCTTCATCACCAAGCAGTCCCTCCACCTTGATCAAAGTACTTCGGGTAATCAATTCAGGTCGTTCAGGGTACACTGCAAACGCTTGTGTCACATCCCTCACGGATAAAAGCGACTTTTTCTTATCCTTCGGTTTGGGCGAGGCGTACATCGAGATCATGGCTTTCGTCGGGAGAGTAGGTTGTTGGGTGGCATTATCACGCGAAAACAAGTTTGACATGCGTTTTTTCTTCGGTCCATGGGTGACAGGTGTTGGCACCCCACCGATACCTCCTCCACCAGTTGCTGAACGGGGAGGGGCGACACCTTCACTTCCAGCGTTCACAACCATCCACATTCGTTTCCAATCTGTTTGACCCGCAATGCGAATGCGGACCCACCCTTCCATGTGGCCATGGATGAGAGTTGTTGGAACATCTCGAGCTGCAGGTAGTCAGCTCGAAACCCAGTATATCATTTGTTAAGGGCTTACCACTTAATGTTATCCGAATTAAATGGGCCGTATAGATTTCTTCGAGGCGGGACTTCTCCCAAGCAGATAACCTCAATGCCGCAGCCCATGATATTAACGCAGTCGTTGATGGACAAGAAAAGAGTAAGAGATTTGATCCTGCAGTGTTGAGAGTCAAAACATTTGTGTATTTCTTCGTCGGGCTACTTGCAGTAGCAGGGACAGTTATAGAACCAAGAACTTGAACAAACTAAACACAAAAGAATTCATCAGAATTGCAGAATGACGCGTTGTGATCACTCACAGCATCCGTCATGTTTACGTATGTCGGAGGCACTTCCTTTCCAACTTTACTAGCCTCCTGTATTTGCTTCATGTCCCAAATACTCAACGTGGTTCCTCCCAGTTGTGCCCAAACATCACACCACCCTTCATCTTTGGTAGGTTTTTGGCCATCCGGTTGGCGCTCGACTCGTCGAACAAGAGGTCCAGAAAAGTAGATTTTGTGCGCATGCGCAGCAGTGAGCTGAACCACCGATCGAATTTCAGGATGAAGGGGTGGCGCGGCTACTGGGCCAGTTGGAGCTTGGGATGCCATTGGAGGCTGAGCATTGCCTTGCATCGACGGAGACCGTGCAAGTGGTGATGTGCCAGCCGTCCGTGTTGCCTGCTGCTGCTGAGGGGGGGTGTATTGTGGAGACATCGTCGCCTGTTGCCCGGCTCGTCCTTGCATAGGATTGAACTGTGGCGATGCATGCTGAGGAACTCCTGCATGCTCGCCATTTCCCATTGACGTTGTGTGCTGATGGCCCTTCTGGTTATCTGAAAATGGTCTGTTACGGAATGAGAAGAAGGACGAGGAACGAGTATGTGTTTGGTTTGCAAGGGGTGGCCTTTGTTGAGGTGTCTGACCTAAAATGGGAGCCATACTAGACGGCAGCTCGGTGGAAGGAAATTGATACTGGTTCAGCTGGCTGTTTTGTGGACGATATGCAGGCTGCTCATGAAACTCGAATACGTTATCAGAGTTAGGGTTAACGGCGGCTGAAACGGGCGGTGTGTCCCGCGCCTGCATCCAGGCAGGGGATTGTGTTGATGATGATGGGAAGATTTTGGATTTGACCCAATTGCTTGCTCGAGCCACTTACACGTGTAAACTTCTCATCACCAAAATCAAGCTTTCCAATCGAACGTAGAGCCTATGAGTGTTGAGTATGCAATGAATTTTTTGTTCTTCGCTTGTCGACGGGTTGCGTTGGTAAGTTAGAATTCCGGCCTGACAGGGACATTTCGACACTCCTGCACAGCCCAGCTAAAGCGAATTGATTGATCAGGTCCAGGAACTAGTGGCCTCACACTCTGGTAAATTCTTTGCAAGACTTTGCTGAGCTTTACTTTAAAAAAATGAATAAGGGCACCACCTCAACGCCAGCCGAACGATCATATGTACCATTCCAATTTTTGGGGCCGCCGTCCATCTGCACGTACCACCCATCATCGGGAAGGTAATATTCCCCCCCTCCCCCCATTTGCGCACCCAAGCCCAGAAGACGGCTATGGGTATCTTAAAAATACATTCGCATCTGCCCACACAACCTTCATCACCCAATGGCGCACCTCATTAGTTGACAGAATGGCAAATTGGAGGGGCGCTGCGTAAAAAATCCACTTCTAATCACCAAATCGACATCAAATGGATGACAATATGAAAGACAAATCTAGCTACGTGGACGATGTCAACAGGGCCTACTGAAGTCACTGCAAATTATGCTCTATCGTCGCAACTACTCCCAACCTAGAGCTGACAGTAGTTCTTCGGCAGGTCCTGGTATTTTTGTACGCACTCGTGCACGGTATTGGTTGCTTTGGAAACAGTCTGGGGTTTCTGTTCAGCTCATTGCGCTTCAAACCGTCTACCCACAGGCGCCCCCCTCCAATCCCGGGAACAAGCATCGAATACGATCATGGTAGCAAGCAGGAAGTGTACACAGGGACGAACAAGGGGTCGAAGGAATACTGTCAGTTCTGGACACACTCCATCCACTACTATCCTCTTGAACCTCATTCAAGTGGCGAAGCAGTGGTGAGCTAACCCCTGCGTCCGAAGTTCTGCCACCTGTTGTGGTGGCCAAATAGGCTCAAGAAGGGGTTCGACCCCTCGCATCACATCCTCCTGGGTTAGGCCGTCTGCGTATTACCGCTTTGTCAAAAACTATAGTATCAGTCTAGTTTGGCATTTCGAACCCATAGGTGTGCATGAAGTCATAAATTAGACAGTGTCCATCACTTTTCCATCATCTAATAACTCCTCGATGGTCCTGAACTTTACCCCTGCAAAGTACTTTACCCTCTGTGCCATCACTTTATCCCAAGGAATGGCAGATGCCCCAGAATAACTAAATTCATCCATAAACGCCTTCCATAGGATTGTCGTATCCTCATCATCCTCATGCTCCACCAAATCCCTCTCGATATCCTCAATGTTTAGGTATCGCACTTCCCATGCTCCAGCGTACCGGTTCCGCATGATCGCGATAATACGGTTCCACGTCGTGATCTCTCCTGCGACATATGTATGTGCTTCCTACCTCTCAACCTTAACAAGTTTTAGGCAAGCCAGCGAAATCTCTCGCTGCTGTCAATCCAACTGGCTCCTACCCAGTCCCTGGAATTACAGCTGAACGTTTCTCGATGTTTATAGGCCACACGGGTACTATACACTTCATGTAGCTTTTTGCGAGTGGGTGAACATAATCCATGAACCATCCCCCGTTCACCAGTATCCACTCTACCTCTGTCTGTCTCTTCAACACCTCTCTAGATACCCCTTGTGTCGGGATATAGAACCGTGGTTTATCTGGGTGATTGTCTAAATCTCCACCGCATTCGCTCGGCACGAATCGTCTGCATGTTTCGCTTTTTTGGCAAGCAATAAGTAACTCCGTGCGAGCAGTCACATATTCCTTGGGATCGTTGGTATGAAGGAAGGAAAACAAGACGGAGGCGCGAGAGGCGTTCAGGTGGGGGAGGACGGCGGAAGCCTCATGACGGATGACGTGCAGGGTTATGCCGGGGATGGAATTGAAGGGCGGTCGAGACGCCCGCGAAAAGAGGATGATGTTATAAAGCTCGTGGCAATGAGTTCGTCGATGAGATAGCGCGCAACGTCCCCTGCCCTGGCAATGGCAATGGTCATCTTGGTGGGATCCATGATTTGCTAGATAATGGTGAAGGCAAGGGGGGTTTGTGGTTATATGATGGGGCGAGGGAGCCCGTTACTAATGATGATTGAAAAGCAGGAGCGTGGTGGGCGGGTTTCGAGCGCATTACGAAGCTTGCTCCCCCAAGTTTGCCAAAGTCCTCCGAATGAAGTTTACTTATCCTCAGAATTACAGACTGATTTTGATGGCGCCTTGCACAGGATTAATTAATGTAAGATTAGAGATATGTAATAAGAGCAGCATGGCGCAGTTGGAAGCGCGCGGGGCCCATATTTCCTGGTGACCCCGAGGTCACTTGATCGAAACAAGTTGCTGCTATATTCTTTTTTGGGATCCCTACAGAATTGTTAGGGCCGCTTTAGGTAACTCAGTGTGGGGACTCACTGTGCAAGATGCAGAGGCATACTGCCCTCTGGAATATGGGTACTTTCCAAACAAGCCCTAATGGGACTCTGCAGTCCCTTGCAGGTTTGCCTATGATTGACTTGTAAGTCACTTGTACACCAAAGCATTCACATACCTTCAAGAACTTCATTGATGGGGATGACAAGTTCTCTATCAGAAACCTCTCCCCTGCTATGTGGGGGTGCATCAAGTCTGCCACCAAAGATGTCTGGGACAACAGGAACTGATTTCTGTAGACCTCAATCCTACTCACCCCCTGAGCCAACCTGGTATATGCCTTTTGGATATTGTCAAGGCTCAAGTCACCTTTGACCTCACCCTGCCCCTCCAGGGGGACACCAAGGAGAGGAAAGAATTTTTTTTGCAAAAGACAGGCCTCACTTCAGGGTGCCTTCCTTGATAGCTCTACCTGACAGGATGCAGTTGCCATTGTGTACACATATCTGTATCTACATTCACCCATCAGGCTATTGCTTTGTAGCACACCTGGTTAATGATGACCTATAGCAGGACTGGGCTTCCCATAGCCTAGCTTCCTCTGACAATACCAAGCCATGAGTGATTGCAGGTAGAGTCTGTCAGATTCCCATGATTGAGGGCATACAACAGATCAGATAGGTCCATGTGTTTTCTGACTCAATCAATGTCCTATGTCTGATTGCAGACACATTGCATTACCCAGGACAGACTAGTTCTGTTAATGCCTGCCTCCTGCTAACCATCCGGCTAACTGGAGACAGAGCTAGGTCCCTGGTTCTCCACCATGTCCTCAAGGCTGCAGCTCTGGAAGACTAAGCCATCAGGATCATTATTGCACAGCTCACATAGCATCACTGTTACTGTACATCTATCATCCTGACATGCACTGCCTTAACCCCTTGATAGATAGTAATTTACTCTAGACTAACATATCATAGATGGACTATTGCATCAGTAGAGTTACTGATATCAGATTCTGTTTTTACTTGAGATGTAGCCTGTCAGCAATGCAACAATAACAGTCACTGCAGGATATCAGAGATATAAGAGTAGAGAGGGCACAAGAGGTAGGGAGTTGAGGAGACCTGTCTGTATTGCAGAGAATAGATGAGATCAAGACTACAGAACAAGTAGCTAGAGGTGCAGTATATATACAACTACCTAAGGGGGACCAGAGTAGAATAAATATGGAGAAAGGTAAACCAAACATAACCAGGGTAGTGCACAGCATCAATCAAATGATGAAATGGAATGATGGGAATGATGGGAGAATTGTAATTACTGGAGATAGATGAATTAACAGCCAATCCCCCTAGATAAGAGATAAGATAAGATCAAAAAGATGGATATAAGATGAGAATATAACTTTCATGACATAGCCACAATATACTGTATATAAGGTGTCCCCTCCTCTCTATGGAAGGGCACCTTTGCAATAGACTTGGATTGGGATTTCTACTTGTTACCAAGCCTCTAGGGCTCTATGCCCAACCCTTCCCTGCATGGTTGTTTGTACTGTATATAATGCTCCTTATCTGAGCCTCTTGGCAATACAGCCCCTTACATCCATCCAAGTCACTTTAAGGGTGGCCCTTGGAACTCCAAGGTATTTCACAATAACACATCTACTGTTAGAATAGTACAGGCCATTACAGGTTATACACCAATTGGAGTGTAAGGGAAGTGCATATGCACCCCACATCTAGTTGCTCAGATATACCTTGCATTATTGTATACTTGCTCATATGCCACTGTATGCCTTAAGATACCTTGGTATAAATCTACCTACTCTGTGACATCTGTCTTACCCCCTTTCATAGTTATTGGTTTACTCCTTACTGATGTGTTACATCTGTATTATTTGCACAGCCCTAGTGGGCTGATATAGGCTTCCAACTTTATTCCCCACTATACCTATAAGATGGGGCCATCTGATTGTAGACAGCACCTTTGCGATATACTAAGCCTGGATCTCCTTCTCACAATGAAGCCCACTTAGTCCCTAGGTGCCCCCATCCCTGTGTGGCTAAGTGTTGCCATTCATATTGCTCTCCCCTCTGAGCACTTGGTGTGACATGACCCCTTGCAGGAGCCTACCAGGACCACTTTTTCTCCTGGGAGAATGTGGCTGCCTGTGACTGTGGTACCCCTGTGGAAACTGTGGATCACATCATCAGGGAATGTCCTTCACACAAGAGGCTTTCAGACCCAAAGATTGTTTGAGCCTGTCCTGGCTCACTTAGTTCCTTACATCTAATCCTGGGGCCTTCTCCTTTAGGATTCCATTGACAGAATAAGTAATGACATAATTGGCACAAATGGTGTGTGCACCAAGTTGTAGAGGATGAGTCAGTATTAAAACACAAGCCCTTGGCACAGAAAGGTCTTGTTCTGTATAAAATTACAATTCTTTATAATATCTAGTTTGTACACTATAAATAGACTTTAGATAAGCAGTGCAGAGGTAAGGAATCTTGCCCCCACTTAGAGATACTATAGGATATACAAATCATATTTGTTGAAGCACTATTGTGTGCACAAATTAAGGATTGGATTGCTTCAATTGTCTTGATTAGAATTGTCTCAAAGCATTTGGCTAAAGAGATCACAGAATTGAAGAGTTCAGTTCATTTGGAACTTAGTACCTGCATTGTCTGTTGGAATTACTAGGCACTTGGCCTTTAGTGCACTTGGTACTGTTTGTTTAATAAGTCACTTGGAGTTATAGATCTGCTTGGGATCATTAATAATTGAATGTACACTTGGTACTCAGTCTATTGGATCAAAAGATATTATAAAAATATACCTAAAGTCTTAACACAAGTGTTAAGACTTTGTCTGAATCAAACCTGTCAAGAGATCAGTGAAAAAGGCCTTGACTAGTACTATTAAAACTTGGTGTTTTCAAGTACTCAAACCCAAACTCAAAACAGGTGATTCCTACTGTTTGTGTGTTGATTGTTAGATTTGGTGTGTGTGTGTGTATAAGAGATTACATTTCATAGCATCAGCATGCTTATACACACACACACCAAATCTAGCAAACAACATATAAACAGTAGGAATTGCCTGATTTGAGTTTAGGTTCAAGTGCATGAAAGCACTAAGTTTTTAATAGTACTAGTCAAGGCCTGTTCAATGATCTCTTGACAGGTTTGATTCAGACAAAGTCTTAACACTTGTGTTAAGACTTTAGGTATATTTTTATAATATCTTTTGATCCAATAGATTGAGTACCAAGTGTACATTCAATTATTAATGATCCCAAGTGGATCAATCAGTCCAAGTGACTTTTTAAAACAAAGGTGCCAAGTGCACCAAAGGCCAAGTGCCTAATAATTCAAATAGACAATATAAGTACTAAGTTTCAAGTGAACTGAACTCTTCAAGTCTGTGATCTCTTTAGCCAAGTGCTTTGAGACAATTCTAATCAAGACAATTGAAGCAATCTGATCCTTAATTCATACATGCAATAGTGTTTCAACAAATATAATTTGTATATCTTATAGTAGTGCAAAGTCAAGATTCCTTACTTCTGCACCACCTATCTATGGTCTATTTATAGTATACGAACAACTTAATATTATAAAGAATTATAATTTTATACAGAACAAGACCTTTCTGCGCCAAGGGCTTGTGTTTTAATACTGACTCATCCTCTACAACTTGGTGTGCACACCATTTGTGCCAATTATGTCATTACTTATTACTTGGCCAATATCAAGAGAGCTGGGTAAACTCTTATCAATGCTTGGCAGCACACTTGGTTATTTTTAAAACAGCACAGCACTGTGAGTTACTTCTTCTGATTGTTCTGGTTGTTATTTATGGTGTCCTGTCTTTCCAGTAGTTAACACCAAGTGCCCCTGACTAGACTCTGGCCTCAGGTTGTGCAAGTCCCAAATTTAGAATTACTTCTCCTATTAATGATGATCCCCAGACTAATGATATCATACCTGTCTTTCCAATAGTTAACACCAAGCATTCCTGACTAGACTCTGGCTTCAGGTTGTGCAAGTCCTGAATTTACAATTACTTCTCCTATTAACGATGATCCCCAGACTAATGATGACATACTACAATGGTTACTTATTTTTAAGATACCAAGGTTGTAACTGGGCATGGTGAATAGAAATAATAATAGTTCATACTCATAGTCCTCTGTACTGATAGATGTATTAATCATTAGACTAGTTAATAGCCTTACTTGTTGGCTTTACAAGTGCAAACAATTTCAGGCCATATCAACAGTGCAACAGGGGAGTCCTACTGGAAGATTCTGACACCTTCACTTCTCTCAAGTTTCATTCATCATTACACTTGGGTCCTTGCCTCATTGGACAGGTGCCATCAGTCCCATGTTGCCAATTGCTCAATACTATTTTATAGATAACTAGTACAAGTATTTAGATATATGTTTGACATACTGTATTCTGACTAAGTGTATGCAACCATTTACTAGATAGGGCTGGCTTGATGAGGTAGACCCTTCCAAAATTCCTGAGTCTGCACATTTCCTATGAAGTTCATAATAACTACCTGTGTCCACTGCATTGATAGCATCACTCTGTGGCCAACCATACTGATCTTGCCAATCTGTGGTATTCCTCTCACCAACTCCAAGTACTATTTCTTCTACTTTGGTGATATGTGATCCTCAGTAAAAAGCAGAAGTCGATCTGTGGTCAGTGAATGGTTGGCTTTTAGTCAGGTTTGGACTTAGGACTGACTAATATGTGTTTTTGAGATATTTCACTGACTAGCTCTAGTCATTTAACAGTTGCACTTAGTCAAGCCCTAGTCAGTGACAGGTCGGTCAATGCACATCAGTTATTATTTAAATTCTCAGTCATCCATTAGTCAATTCTGGGTCAGTGTAGTTATTCTATTGTATTATTATTAGAACAAAGGAGTCGGTCTAGCTACACCATCAGAACACTGTAAAATCAGTCCTCCCTACTGTTTCCCCTGGGTTTTTGATGGCATAGTTGAAGGACAGTGTTTATTAGTGGTTGCAGTGAGGGCTTAATGAAGCTCTTGCAACAAAAGCCTTAGTGTCTGTCTGAATAATAAAGTTGCCTAGAGACTCACATTATACATTGAATGCCTGATCCTAAATGAGTTTGGGGTGTAATAACTATATCTGTTAGAGAGCATGATGAGTAGTGTGGCTTAGGTGTGCTGGCACAGCAGCAGAGAGGCACAAAGCAAGTAGTATAGCACAAGGAAGGACAGGGAAGCCACAACACAGCAGCTGGGGCTGTTCAGGGCAGGTCTTACAAACTTTGAAGAAAAGAAAACCCTATCTTCGTAAGCCAGTAACCAAGAACCCCTGTTCATGTAAGCAGAAAACCGAAAACAAGGAAAGTTTTCTCAAAACTCTTGGCAGTTTATTTTGGCTTGGTAAAAACACAAGCTTGACCATTGTCTGAACTCAGAATGACATCCGGACCAGGGCCAGACCTGTGTGCCACCTAATGCTGACTAGCCTTTTTACTGAGTGTGATCGGACAAGAAGTTGGCGAGGGAAGTCAACAAGGGAGATGGTCTCTATAACAGGTGGGACTGATGATCCCGAACATAATAATGGGCGAAACTTGACAGAAGTGAGGGCTCGGAATTTCCCGGTGGGACCTGGGTGCAACATTATTGACCTACGAACCTGACTAGGATATAGACAGCTGTCTCCTCGTTCGGGGCTCTGGAACCGTAACACTGTCGTTAATTCAGAGCCATACTTCTTGAGGTAGGGAGCGGTATACGTGCTACATACTTACCTTGCCAGCTTCTGTGTGTCGGGTAAATGGTTATCAAATACAACTACTGATACCATGTATCGTAAGAGCCAGGGCCAAGGCCTTAATAAAAATTCAATGTCAACGGCCGTTCAATTTTTCCGAGTCAACTTTAAGAGTGCCATGAAGCAGTCGGGGGCCTCGCTCTCAGGGATATAACTTACACTTGACATCCTTCATACGATCTCAGTTAAGCGGCGTGTGATATGCATCATATCGGATGGCCAACATGGAACTCGAAGGAATTTTCTTAATTACATAGAATATGCTATTAATCCTCTGCGCTCGATTCCGTCCGTGCCTAAAGTGATGTGGTCAAATATATCACCGAAGAGATCCGGTATTAACAGACCTTGTTTTCCTTGTTGCCGCCCAACTCAGCCACTAACCCAGAGAATGGATACTCGCGGCGAATAGCGGGTGCCTCTGGCGTCAAGATGTTCTTCACCATATAACCGAATCCAAGAAAACTAGTGACGGCGATAAGGAACTGGAATGTTGCTCTCTGGGGCGATAAGTCTCCCGGAGGGATGTCCGGGCCCCACATGGAAGTTAGTTCATCTTGTTCGTGTAACTGATTGGCAGAAACGTCGTGAGTAATGCTTTAAAACGGAGGCAAAAGGATGGACGTACTGTATCCCCGAAATTACGCCTCAGAAGCGGATCCTGCCAGCCCAGGGCTGGGAGATGTTGTCTCGAAACCAACGGTAACTGGGGGTAGCCGTTGAGTTGAGGGTCAGGCTCCTCGTTTGTAGGAGTAGCATAAGCTCGAGTGTATATCTTTTTTGTCGAAATGAGGGTGGGTCTATTGGAGAGAGAGCACACACTCGTAGCACGGCGCAAGAAGATGGTGGTGGTCATGATGAACGATGAGCTCGGTGGCGAAAGTCGGTGCACGGCGAATACAATTGCGCACGTGGCAAACCAAATTATAATGGCTTCACACGGATGATGACCCTGGCTTGCTCTCGCCTAACCTTCACTGGAACTTCGGCCATCATGGGGTTCCGTAACATTTTATTCAAAGAGATCCAACGACTCTTTTGGCTTAAATACATCCTCCCTTGTTCTCTTCCTTACCCACTTTCTGACAGGCGCCGCTCAAGCGACTTAAACGATGACCAGCCAAAATGTCGAGGCGTCCCTCATGGAAAAGAAGACTATCCGTCGCAAACGGGGAGATTTACCATACCCTGTGGTACATTCCACTTGCATGTCAAATTTGTATGTTGAGCCCGAGCTACATCAACGATCTGGCCGTTTAACTGATGGATGCTGGGGTCTGTTCAGCGATATCTGGGATAGCATGTTCATTAACAGCTGTTGCCGGAGTCTTTCGATTCACCAGTTCGAAAAACCACCAGCAGTCGTACTAGACCTTGGATGTGGTACTGGCTTCTGGGCTATCGAAGCTGCGAAGCATTGGGTGGTATGTAATCCATTCTACATGTATTGCGATAGCTTATATGCCGACTTTAGACTAGCACAATTGTGGGGTATGACATAAGACGCATGCAACCAAAGCTTTCCGACATGGAGCCATACGCTAATATTTCCCACCGTGTGAGATGGGTGCATGGAAACTTGTATGTACTCACGAAATACTTCGTCGTTCGTATAACGATCCTTTTCTCCCGTTCAAAGACTTGATGGACTCGATCTTCCTTCCTCCCATTTTGATTTTGTTCGTATAGTTAACATCGGGCTTGGCGTTCCGGAAGACGAGGTGAGATCGTTACGGCTTCCATCTGTCGAGAACGTCATGCTCATGTCGAGCAATGAATAGTGGCAGTTTGTATTTGAGGTTAGCTTATTGACTGGATCAAGGAACCAATGACTGACTTCTAACCTGTAGGAAATAGCACGTGTGATGAAATCGGGAGCTGTCTTGGAGGTATTGCACCCTAATTATGATCTCTTAAGCTGGCCAGTCTGACTGACATTTACAGATAATAGAAGAAGACCCCATCTTCCCATGTGAGCATTTTCCTCCGCGCACCGTCCGATGGAAACCTCGACTGCCCCCAATCACGGTCAATCTTCCTCTCACGTCAAAAACCAAATTGTCAAGTACCTACTCCAGTAAAAGTTCTGCAACCCTTACCTCAGACCCGTGGAGCTCGACTCTGGATCAACGATTCGACTTGCGTTCCTCGAAATCCGCGCTATCAGTAGTATCTCTCTCGCCGACGTTCAGCCCTCGTTCCCCGCTCAGCCCCTCATCCTCAACAAATAACTTTACTACTCATGAAACTTTTTCCTCGGATGATGATGACATAACAGATCCACGAAATCACTCAAAACTCAAGGAAGCTTGGGAGGCCATGCTTACAGACAAATTCCTCTCCAGGAATCTCCTTTCCATTCTTCCATTTTACCTTTCATCAATCTTCGTTGATGTTCGAACCAATCCTCCTCTCAAAATAGTACTACCTCCCAATTCCCCTCACCTAGAGCAAACACAAAGGCGAACCGGGGACTCTGCATCCTGTGATTGGACGATACCAGATAGTATCTACGACAGCCGGTCTTGTCCATCGACCCACTCAGCCCATTCTGACAATAGTTTGGATTTCGATGAACCTCAGTGTCCATTTAGCTCAACTTGGATTACTATGCATCTAGCAAGAACCGTTAGAACAGTTCAAGGATGCAAAGAGGCCATATGGGAGGAATACAAAAAACTTTATTCAGGACACATGGTAACGCATACAAATCGACCTGAAGCTATTGTCCCGCAGGTAGCTTCTTCGCGTGAGGCCTTTGAAGTTGAATGGGCATCATGGGAAAAGTCAGTCAAAAGTGATTACATACACTCGCAAACTTATCATCCTCCCTAGTGATATGATGGATCGTATCGGCATGCGCGGGACTATTTTCTCACAATTTGCTTGGAGCGAACCTCCTGGAGAGCATCCCGATTGGCAAACCTGGCGAACGGTTCTGAGTAAGATCGAGGCTGCATCAGAAAATGTTTTTCCCGGGTCCTCAGCGTATTCTGGCCGCAGGAAAGCTGTGTCCATCTGTCGGTCAATGCGGGGTTATGTGGCATTCAAAGCCTAACCTTTCTGGCTGCCAATGATCGTCCTCAGAACCTCTCTTTGTTTGCTTTTCTTAGCATCTGCTTTCCACCCTTGCATACCCCATATTCCCCGGATGGAATCATCATGTATGTTCACGAGATCTGTTTCTACTAGAAACCTATATTATATCCAGTCTTCCACCAACTGTTGTCCTGTTAGAAATTATGTGTGACGGGTGAAAACCAAGCTACTGATTGTTGATGACGCTTAGATCAGATTAGACCAACCTAGAAAGGCAATTTCCTTGAGTTTGACCGATCTCGTCTCCGTCCTACCACTCAAAGTAATACGACCAATGTCCGACACTGAGAACACCCCCGCCCCCACCCCCGCTGTTACGCCAGAGGAGAAAAAGATTGTGTCTTCCGCAGAGGCCGACCTCACTAAATACAAGGTTGAATTTTTTTGTACCGTGATAGGGCAAAACCTTCTAAAACAACGTTTTCCTCCAGACGGCTGCAGACATTGTCCATCAGGTTACTAAAAAACTCATCGAACTCTCTGTGGAAGGAGCCAAAGTAATCGATCTCTGCATCGAAGGCGATAAGCTTATTGAGCAGGGCACTGGGGCTGTTTACAACAAAGCCGTTAAAGGCGTTAAAGTGAGCAAAGGTTCGTCATCCGCTATTTGCCATTTTCGATAGGGTCTCATGCGTTGATTGCAGGCCTCGCGTTCCCCACCTGTATCTCTGTCAACAATGCAGTAGCGCATTTCTCTCCCCTTGCGTGCGATGATTTGCGATCATCATATGAGCGCTTGTCTAACATGATCCCCCAATCTCCTGTAGATCGGACCCTCAATCTTCACAAGTGCTTGCTAAAGATGACGTTGTCAAAATCCAACTCGGTGCTCAGATTGACGGTTTCGCCTCCATCAGCGCAGAGACCATCGTGATCGGCGCGACTGCAGAGAACCCCGTCACGGGCCGCCGCGCAGATGTAATCAAGGCTGCTTGGAACGCCGCCGAGCTCGCAATGAGAACCATCAAGGTCGGAAACAAAAACTGGGCCGTCACAGAAATCGTCAACCGGGCTGCTGCAGCATGGGACTGCAAACCCGTTGAAGGTTAGCCCATGTCATTAGAAATATCGCGTTCAATGCCTGATCGTCGCGTCTTCAGGTATGCTGTCTTGCCAGCAGACGCAGAATGTCATTGATGGCAAGAAGCGCATCATCCTGAATCCCAGTGAGGCGCAGAAGCGTGACTTTGAAGCTGCTACGTTCGCTGAGGGCGAGGTGTATGGCATGGACATTTTAATCTCCTCTGGGGAGGACGGAAAGGTGTGTATTCGGCATATGAGACTTGATATGTTAGTTTTGACTTGTGGGATTACGCAGGCTCGTTTGGAAGAATCGCGGACGACAATCTACCAACGCGATTCTGCGATTACATATCAACTCAAGATGAAGAACTCGCGTGCAGTGTTTTCTGAAGTGCAGAAGAAAGCCGGGGCTTTCCCGTTCAACATCCGATCGCTTGAAGACGAGAAGCGTTCACGCATGGGTCTTCAAGAAGCTGTGCAGCATAGTTTGGTGAAACCCTATGAAGTGATGTAAGATATCGTCATCAGTGTTATTTTTTTTTGCTGAAAATTATATAGATACACCCCCGCTGGTACTTTTGTTGCCGGATTCCACTTCACGATTGCTCTGCTACCAGGAGGCCCCTCTTTGATTAGTCATCCCCCGGTCTGGTACAAGGCGGAACTCCTGCGAACCGACAAAGAACTTGAGGATGAGGAATTCAAGGGTCTACTGGCAAGGAATTTAAGGGAGAGCAAGAAGAGTAAGAAGAAGAAGGCCAAGGCAGAAGGCGAATCCAAAGACGAGTAATCACATCGCCAACAATAAACAAATGGAACTGTTATTTCAATTGTCTTTATCACGTACCGAAATGTATGATTAAAATCTAAGTTCTTAAATGTTTGTCGGCCTCTTCCCCAAAGGCCTCCAGTGTGCGCACGACTAAATCTACGTTTTCGAGGAAGCCGTTCACAGTCAATCGGGCTAATCGAATAGTCAGAGTACTGAACGATCTATAATCGAGGATTGTTAACCTGTTCAAATCGGGGAAAAATGCAAGACGTTAACATACGCAATCAGCACCTCATCTTTCACCTCCAACATCCGTTTGACTGCTTGCGCCTGAAGTTCTACATCGACGTCAATGGCTTGTTTTGCAATCATCGCATGCTTGTTCGACACAAATGGTATTTCGATAACTCTTTCAATTGCATTAGCATTACGAGGCTACAAAGCAGGGGGGGGGAGGCGCACATTTTATGCCACTCAGACATGGTGGGTCAGTGCAGAGTTCGTTCGTAATGACCGATAACGCGATCAACGCAAATATATAAATTCACGGAAATTTAAAATCCTGCTACATAACTTCAAACTACAGATTTATTCTTCTGGATCTGCCTAGTGATAAGAAATGGGTATATGAACAATAAAGATATGTCGAAGCTAAAAGAACAACTAATGTGACAAGCAGTATCGGAGGTTACTGAGATGAACCAGCTCGACTATTGTCGACTTCTAGCATCCACTACATCGAGAAAAACCAGCAGCAAAATCTCCATACAGACATTCGTGGGAGTTCCAGAACCAACCAATATTCGACAAAATAACCAGCACCGGATTGCACAAGAGCCGGTGGCTCTGGAATATGGACAACATATTCACCCAGTCATCGTAAACAAAAGGGTGTCGTTAGAGGGAACTGGCAAGGATGGCAGCGAGGGCGCCGAGAACCATGACTGGCGCGGTCGCGTGGCGCATGGTGAGGGCACCATTCGAGGCGAATGGGTTGGCGCCAGCATTTCCAGCAGCACCAACAGCTGATGGGATACTGGAGGTAGTGACCTCAACAACTGTAGTGGGTTTACCAGCGTTGGGACTAGAGATAGCATAAGTGAAAAGAGGACAGGGGATACCATGAGACTTACGGGACGACCATAGTAGTACCGCCCGTACCACCACCAGTTGCGAGGGTAGTCGTAGGAGCGGGGCCAGGCTTGTCAGATTTGATGCAGGAGGTATCACCCTTGCCAATGGTGATCTGAAGTAATCATGGGCTGGGCAGTTTCAGACGAGAATGATCAACAGTACTGACCTGTCCACTCCATGCCTCATCCCCATCAGCATCTTCAACGGAAAGCTGGACTTTAGTTCCAGGGGCAAGTTTAGGTGTCCAGATGAAAGTGGTGCCGTCGTGGTCACCTAGGTCTGCGCTATATGCCATGTGAACAACGCGTTTGAAGATTTGTTACAGAGAAGGGACTCACACCACGTCGTCGCACGGGTTCTCAGCGGGAACCACAATAAGATTGTAAGGACCTTTGGTGGCCTCCCAGGAGATCTTGACATCTTTACACTGGTAAAAGAACGTAAACGTCGGAAGTTGCGAACTGGTGAAGCCAAGGAACAAACCTGGTTGATGGAGGGTGTGTTGACTGCGAAATCGGCAAGAACGCCCTGCAGGGCGGGAGCAACAATGAGCGCGATAGTAAGGAGTGTGGAGAACATCTTTGGGACACAAGTCAGGAAAGGGGGGAGGGGGCGTTATAAAGAGGGGAAGGGAGCACGCGGTGAAGGGGAGGACGGAGGCGTTGCAAAATGAAAACCCAATCAATTTCTGGCAAACATGAAAAAGGGCACCTCAACCAAATATTGCACAACAGCTGGTGACAGCTTCCATCTCCGACCCTTAGACACGCACAATCCACATGGCTTTGCTACTTATTCTCCTCCACACAATTAACTTTCGCCCATTATTCCATCTATATAGTCTACATGAGTACTTGAATAGATTATCTACAACTTTGCAGTAGCTTTGCCTTTGAATGTTGCAAGGTTTGTCCGCTTGGTAATTCTAGGAACAGCCAAGTCAGCAAGTCGAAGTTGCCATGGTCACTGCAATCCGCCAAGTCCAACAACTCACCCAGAATGAACCACTACTGAGGGGGTGACTCTAGGACCCTCAACAGCGACCCGCTCGTTGATGTGTACATACTCACGCTTCCCAGCGCCTACGTAAATCTAAAATTTGGGGTGAGTCGGTCCGTCATGGCAGCAGCTCCTCCTACCTGTCGTGGTCGCCAGATCTTAACGCCATCTTCCTGAAGCATCATCTGGAACCGTGTAATTGTAGGTGACCTGCCACCGAATGGTCACTGTATGCCACTGACCTGTCGCCAGTGTGCTAGCCAGCCAACTACACGAGGAACTGCGAAGAGCACTGGGAAGAAATCAAGCGGAAAACCTGTAACGTAGAGACAACCAATATCGGTAAATGATGTGATGTTCCCACATGACAAGTACAAGCACTGACCCATCGCGCGGTAGATCAAACCACTTGCTCATCCATCAGTAGACATATCGGATTGCGGCGCTTGGAAACTGTTTACCTCCTACGTTAGATGATTAGAAAGGAGTGCAGTATGAATGAACGAATCAAAAGCACGCACCAGAAATCAACGTTTGGTGCAAGCCTTCGTTTGATGAAATACTCATCCTTCATCGCGGCCTCGTGCAGTGCAATAGCCGTTTCGAGAAGTTCGTCTTTTCCTGTACTAGATTTTGTTCCTGTCAATTGAGATCCACGACAAAAATAAGACGTATAACATTTTGAAAACCTCGTCGGCCGTCTTGCGAACAATGAATGAGCGGGGGTCTGACTGTAATGAAGGTCAGCTGACTTTGTGTTGGGAACAAAATGATGCAAACCGTTTTATAGACACTACGATATAGATTCAAGAACGATCTATCTCTGTACCAATACGAAGCACAAGTCGCACTGACCGATGCCCGAACCCTGATAGTACTTTTTCTCGCTTCTTGACCGCTTCAAGGAAAGCTGGTACATTTTCAGGCCTTGACGATAAGGCGTAGAATCAGTGTTTCACCAGAGAAACCAGCTCTCAACATACTTTCCGACGGATATCAACATCCGAATGACAGCCTCATTCGCACCACCTATTCGATGATGTTCTATGGGAGATCTCGAAATGAGGAGGGAGGAAATACCAACCATGCAAAGGCCCACTTGGAAGGACATCGTGTCAGGCCCTGTAAGGTTTGACAAGTCATGTAGCTTACTATAACGAGGCACAACCAGCGCTGCAGAATAATTTCATCAATCACCTAAATACACCTAGAGCTTCGAGTTAACTTACGCGATTGCGGAATAAGGATCAACAAGAGAGCTTCCGGTTTGCAAAACCGTTGTAGCCGACGCGTTTAACTCGTGATCAGCGTGCAACAAGAATAACACATCAAGAGCTTTCTCGAGAACGGGATTCGGCACGTAGTTCTCCTCACTCATGTGATCCATCTGGTAAAGGAAACTTAAAAGAGACAAGATCAAAAATTGCTGCTGATTGTGAAAGGTGCGTGCTTACGAGCCGGTATAGCTCAAATTTGTTGGAGGTGTTACGAATTCTCGACCTTGGCGAACCCGGTATGCCATTCTAAAGCGTGGATAAGAGCCTTGTTAATTTGTCCAGAGGAACAGATGAACGACATACGCAGCAAGCGTTGTGGCCTTGCCTATTAACCGATAAATCTGCTTGTCCATAAGAGCAAGGGACCCCTCGTCGCCCTTGGTGAATATATTTTGTCCTTCAAATTATAATTAGGGAAATCTCATTTTAATGTGTGAAAACGTGCTTACCTTGCAAAGAGGGATTTGCCTCGCTGTAATATGAACCGAGATACGCGAATGCACTCGTTAAAATCGTCATAGGATGCGCATCGTATCTATGCATTAATCAGAAGCAGTCAGGAAACATAGGATAGCTAAGCAAGCAGACCGGAAAGAGCGACAGAACTGTTCGGCGTCAGCATGCGTGACGCCGTGGTGTATGACTTCCTTAGAAAAAATCTCGAACTGTGGTACGGTAGGTAATGCACCATATATGAGCAGATATGCTAAACACGATGCTTTAGTAGATATAACGTGATATGACGATTGTAAATTACCAGTTTCCAGATGGGTCGAGTGAAGCGCGAGTTGCTCAATTGGGTACCCTCTCGAATGAGATGTCAAGGCCTTGGGACTGAGCGACGAGATTATAAGCGTACCTATACCGGAGAACTAACATATATCTAGTCAGCCGTACTTCAAGGGCATACTAAGCCTGTTGTACTCACTTCCAGCCTCTCCATCGATGAAGGTGATTTGACTTCTTAGGACTGCAGTATTCAAGAATCCCTTATCTGCTACACGAAGTCCCTTTTCCGTTTCATTTTCTTCGCGTTCACCTGGGGCCCTAGGAGCGGCCATGGCCTTAAAAGCTGTCGCTGGGATGCTATTATCCACGATCCTAAGAGCGCCCGGATACGTGTTACAGTGGAGTCCCAGCTGAATAACAGATTACGTACGGAATGTTAAACACTTTCCCTGTTCGATTATCCCGAATCGTCAGGCTGTTGCTTAATTCTGCTATATCGAGTGTTCTCCCCATGTCGTAGGAATTTTTCAAGAGCAGGAAAGAGCAACCACAGAGAATCAGAGGCCCGCACTCTATGTACTAATCCGTGAATTGACGCGGGGCAAGCCGATGTCACAAATCACGGTCACTGTAAAATCAAATGTTTCGTCGGATCCCGGCAGGGGCCCTCACCGAGGAAAACTCTCGAAAACTACTTGCAACAATCCACTCGTTCGATGAAACCGCTTGAAGGCGTAAATAATAACTCACCCTCGGGCCCAGCACTTTGCGGCCCTCGCTGAGGAGATCATCGGACTGTTTGATCACTATGAACAAACTTCAGGCAAACTAAGTTTTCAATAACATTTCTCGTATGAATCAAGCATATACATTATAAGAGATTTAGATTATGATCTATACCGTTGAGATAAAAGAGAAAAACACCCGACATTATTTTCTCATGAGTTTCTCGTGGAGCTTCGCGCCTTTCAGTTTCGCATAAAGGTACTCTAGTCTGGCTTGGTAACGCGCTGCGACCTCCCTACTCCTCTCGCGAATGTCTGCAACTTCTGAGGGAATATCACTCTCATCCACATCCCCATCGGCTATACTTTCATCAGATTGCGTCCCATCCTTTTCAGCCAGCATGCTTAAAGGTAGGTGTCCTGTGCTCCGGGATAGGCTGAGGCTTCTGTTGACTCCTAGCCTTCGTGAGGACGGAGTCTGGGAGGAAATTGAAGAGACTGAATTCTTGCGATGTATAGAAGGGGGTGTAACAGGGAACCGGGATGAAAGAGGGCTCCCGGGATGCTGTTTACTTCGAAGAGAAGATATCGATCTCGATTGGGATAGTGAGGTCTTATTGGAGGACCCAGATCGAATTGAAGCACCGTCGTTGACATCAAGCGCAGGTGGGATCCGACGCTTCCAGCCAGATAGCCTAGGGGACGATGGGGGTTGAAAGCTGTGATCTCGCCATTCTCTGCCTTCGATGAGGACGCTCGCATGAGTAGGGGTCGCCGATGGCAAGCGTCGGGCTGTTTGCTGCTGTATACGTCGTGAAATTGTTATTTCTAGATTATGAAATGCTTCAAGAACGCTCTCAGCTTCGGCCTCGGTAGCCGCGATGGCCGCACAAATATCATTGACAGAATGCATGTTACCATCATCATATACGTCGGTGATAGAGGAGATATCAGCTTTGGGAGGGTACGCAGTAATCGTTGCACACCCAGCAGACCGAGCGGGACTATGAGGTAGACGTCGCATGTAACCTGTGCCCGATGCCGCCGTCCCAGGCCCGGATGATGCAGACACAGGGTCCTTCTCTACCCGTTTTCTGTCCGTGCGATTGAAGAGCTCACTCGCTTTCTTCTGAAGAGTTTGAGGTATTCTCCCTCGATTTGAGGTGTCATGCGTGGACGCCTTGGCATCGTGGTCGGAAAGGGGAACAGGAGACTTCCGGCCAGTGGCACGTCGTAGGAAACTTGCCACGCTTGATGAAACGGACCATTTGACGCGAGAAGGTGGAGACCGCGCTTTCCGAGGGTTGATCTTGGATTCTGGACATGGTTGTCGACGAGAGGTGTGTGAGGAAGAAGGAACTATGACGAGGTGAGGCGGCGAGCTCAACACGACGACAATTGGACCTACCATCTCGGCCAGGGCTAACTAGTGGAACAATTGCAGCTTCTACAGGAGCTATGGAAGCCGTCGAGTGTTGCTCAAAGAGGTTCTGACGAAGTAAACGATATTCATCGTCGCTAAGTACCAGATGTAAGCAAATTTAGCCACAAGTGTCATTGCAACGCACTGAAGAAGGCCCTCTGAATTGGCGAAAGCAAGCTCGTTCAGTCTTTGGGCCAGCGCCATTAGGGTGGGGACATGAAGAAAGACAAACTGTAAGTGGAAACGTAAGAGTTAGGTCGAAGTGAAATAAGACTGGGGAAGCTGTATCAAAAGACACAAGAGGCCATTAGGAGCAGGGGTTGACATATTTCTGGATATATTTTCCAGCAAGTTGGGAAAGAGACCGCATGCTTGCCAGATTACAGGATGGCAAAGGAGACATTCAAAAGATCCCATCTAGTCGGCTGACTTTTTTACAAGCCAAGATCTGGACAACGGTGAGACCGGCATTACTATAAACTTCTATTCATAGCTTTTCAGACACACATCGTGCGATTTTGACTCTCTATGTAGTTTTGCCCCGAAATCGTACCACGATATTGACCGCCGAGGATCCTTAATTCCTTCACTTAAATTCATCGCTCTTCCATGACTTTGTGCTACATTCATGTCGTCCAAAACGGAAACAAAAACTCGCTGAATTTAACCCATGTACAACCTCGTATGAATTCTTTGGACCTATCGGAGCTTTGTTCGTCACTCTCACAGTGCCACTTGTAACAGGTGCGTTCTATTTCGGTTGTTCCGAGGCTGCAGGAGGTTGTCCTCCAAATATCACCACTGTTTCCGACCAGATCTCAGCCGCTCTAACTAACCAAGCGTGGTGGAAAGAGTTATGAGATATTGAAGCCCCCCTGATATACCTCGCGTGGTACACGTTTTGTGTCGCGGCTTGGATCATCTTACCTAGTTCCATCGTCGAAGGAACCACGTACGGACAGGAGAGAAGAAAAACATAAAAAATCAATGGTATGAACACGCGTCGAAAAGCTATGATTATCGCGACTCAGTGAAATTCTTTCTCAGCATTCTCTACATATTTGCTTGCAATGAGCACCACATTTGTAACCATTTATCGATGTAGTTCCGAGTCTTTCATTTTTCTCTACAATAAGTGGGTGGGGTTCTCAACGGCTGCCCTTCTTATGTCTATCGTGCAAAGTATCGCGTGCTATACTGCATCTTTCCGTCAAGACAGGCTATTGGCACTCTGTGGAAACTCGGGCAACGTTGTCTGTGACGTATGTTCACTGTCGTTGATGTCGACGTTCCCCTCAACCGTGACACTCGATAGTTTTTTATTGTAAGGGAATTAAACCTCTATCCGCTCACTCGGATTCAAATATTTCAACAAACTCAGGCCAGGGCTCATTCTTTGGATCCTAATCAATATCAGCATGGCGTGCGAGCAAGCCACACGACGTGGCTTGAGCCAAATCACTGACTCTATGTGGTTAGTATCAACCTTACAAACATGGTACGTCACCGATGCTCTATACAACGAGATATCGTCTGAATGTCTCTCCTCTCAATAAAACACCATACCTATAACAGTTCTTATACCCTGTTCTGTTCACCATCATGGACATTATGACCGATAGTTTTAGGTTCATGCTCGCAGCTGGCGACTTGGCTTGGGTACCGTTTACGTACTGTCCAAGCCCGTTAATAATATCTTGCCTTCAACCCGTTGAATTAGGGCTAGTTTGGACTGCGATAATTGTTATCGTTAATAAATATTACAGGATACTGGATCTGTAGAAACTCCAATGATGAAGAAAATGACTTTCGTAATGATAATGATCCTAAGAGTAAGCTTGCTCTCATGTGTGTTCAAGCCACACTAATGCGAGCCAGATTTAAGATTCTTTGCAACTACAAGTGGATTGAAACTTATCATATCAGGATGGTGGGTCGTCTCGACACCCGAATTACTTGTACGTTTTTTCATCCATCATTAATCCCATACTAGCGGCGATTTGGTTATGGCTCTCGCGTGGTCCTTACCCACCGGATTTGACACTCCAATCACATACTTCTATGTTATCTACTTCTCAGTACTCCTAGCTCATCGACAGCGCCGTGACGATGAGAACTGCAGCAGAAAGTATGTGGGCCCTTACGCGTAGCCACCAAGGTTTTATTGATATCTGTTTCGCCACTGTTAGTCTAAGGTATGGGAAAGACTAGGAGATCTACAAGACGATGTTCCGTATCGATTGGTTCCTTACATATTTTGAGCTCGTCTTAAGATTAATTCCAGTCGTTCCATGCGACTAGGGGTTGTCCACATTTTGTAGAGTACTTCGATTTAGGGAATGGATCAAGAACGTATTTCAATGAAAATCTTCCAGATAGAGTCATACGATGTGGCTCTTGTCCGATGTTATGATGTTATTATAATAAATACATGAATCATTTACAACAAAATCACACGATCCCCTGTATCTCTATTCGTTACTACCATGTCGTCTCAGAAACCAGCTGCAAAGGCTGCTGAGCTGAACCCTCGCACAACATCTTATGAGTTCCTAGGCCCTCCAGGGGCTTTGTTTGTGACACTCACTGTCCCACTCGTGACATATGCGCTGTATTTTGGTTGCTCCGAAGCTACTGGAGGATGTCCTCCAAATCTTTCAACTGTTCCCGATCAGGTCAAAGCCGCGTTGTCGAATGTAGCATGGTGGAAGGGGTTGTGGGACACGGAAGCTTCACTCATGTATCTCGTGTGGTACACATTTTGTGTTGTGGCTTGGGCCGTCTTGCCTGGCGATCGCGTGGAAGGTACCACATTGAGGACTGGAGAGAAGAAGAAGTACAAGATCAACGGTGAGAAATGAGGCTGTTTTCCCCTTCTTTCAAATCTCAATGTTTCTTCAGCTTTTTCCACATTCTTGCTGGCTATGGGGATTACTTCAGGCATCATTTACCGCTATGGACCTGAATCTTTCACATTTTTCTATGAAAAGTGGGTCGGGTTTTCTACAGCGGCCATCCTCATGTCTGTTGTGCAAGGCCTAGCATGTTATGCTGCGTCATTTCAAGAGGGAAAGTTGCTGGCACTCGGTGGAAATTCAGGCAATTTCATCTACGACGTATGTTCATCGCATGTCAAAGAGAAACCAGTCTCATGTTCATGACGTGCACAGTTTTTCATCGGACGTGAATTAAACCCCAGCATCGGTTCACTTGACATCAAATCCTTCAATGAATTGAGACCTGGTCTCATTCTTTGGGTTCTCATCAATATCAGCATGGCATGCGAGCAGGCTACACGGCGTGGTGGCTTGAGCCAAATTACTGACTCCATGTGGTTGGTTTTGGCGTTCCAAACTTGGTATGTGGCAGATGGACTGTACAATGAGGTAATTGCAAATTGCCTGTGTCCTCCGAGTTGAGACTGATATGGCCCAGCCGGCTATCTTTACCACCATGGATATCACCACAGATGGTTTTGGCTTCATGCTTGCAGTTGGTGATTTAGCCTGGGTACCATTTACATACTCGCTTCAAGCTCGTTATCTTGCCTTCAAGCCCGTCGAGCTAGGACCAGTTTGGACCGCCGCCATCGTTGTCGTAAACCTTACCGGCTATTGGATCTTCCGGGATGCAAACGGCGAAAAAAATGAATTCCGCAACGGCAAGAACCCTAAAGGTAAGTGGCTCAGCGATACTCGATCTGCATACTCTTACGATACTGGCTAGATTTGAAGTTCTTCACAACTGCGCGTGGATCAAAACTCTTGACGTCAGGATGGTGGGGACTCTCGCAACATCCTAATTACTTGTAAGTTTTCGATCACCATTGTCATCCAGATTGTTTTCATCAATGGAATTTTTCAGTGGTGACCTTCTTATGGCACTTGCATGGTCTTTACCCACTGGCTTTGACACTCCGATCACGTACTTCTACATCATGTATTTCTCAGTGCTTCTTATTCACCGACAACGTCGCGATGACGAGAACTGCCACAAGAAGTGGGCCATCTTCTATCCCATCGCTGATAATTACTGATGCTTCAACCTCCCATTTTTTTTAGATATGGCAAAGACTGGGATACATACAAGAAGATGGTACCCTATCGTATAGTCCCGTATATCTACTAAGCATCTTCAGGGTATAATTGGTTAGTGTTGTGGTAGATATAATTTGACACTTCGAACACATGTCTGTCCATGTGTCATAGATATAGGGTGGCAAAGAACATTCATACTTCGTACGATCCAAGTGTACAAATTTAAATGAAAAGCTCTTTTAGAAAGATACACATCTGACGAAGATGACAAAGTTATAGGGAAATAGTTATGGCAGCCGTAAAACACTTTAGTGTTAGCCTTACGCCATCAAATGAACGTCAAGTGTAGCTAGTTACCTTGTCGTTCTCTTTGGATAAATCGACAATATTGGTAGCGTACATATCGACCTCCCTCCAGTTCAGAGTATCTGACAATGCCCACCTGCGCAGGAAGGACGCCCGACTACGAATTTTGCCTTCGAACATCATCTAATGGACGCATAGGTTGCTATGGGGGCACTACGTTTACCCTTTCGAGGACGAAGATAGCATCTCAGTTTGGCACCATTAACGTAGGGTGGGCGTTGGGATGTGAAGTGAAGTGTCAAAGTCCATATTTGTGCTCCGCCGCTGTGTGATATATCCAGAAAAGTTCTGGGGGGAACCCAGTGAAGAAGATAACCGTCATCATTCCGTTATATTTCCCTATAAGAAACCCATAGTTCAGCTTTCAGTTGAATGGCCTGATATCGATGCTAGACATGCATTCTTTCCCATGGCGCGTATACATACGATGATAGAATCACCCCCCCTTCCCCCGGAAGGAACTTAGGGCTGCTCCGTTTTTACTAGACATCCGTCATCATCATTGGTATCCTTTGCCAATCCCTCACTTTGGTCATTTAGGCCCTCACCATTCGGCGAGCTGTGTCGTTCTTCGAGAACCCCCAGTTTTGTTAGGCATCCTGCTATGGCGACATCAAGCTCGCGGTATCCCCCGCTTTGTCCTTGTCCACGCGTCATTACGCTGCTGAGGATATGTGCTGGAGTCAAGAGTCTGATATTCTCACTCTTTTCTTGCCCAACCTTCCTCTTCTTCCTAGTGGTAGACGCAACTAAGCCTATTGCCGCGGCCTTCTCCCTCTTGCTGACTTCTAAGGCACCTTCGATCAAGATGCGAATGAACTGTTTCGTGGCAAAAGCAACCATTGCATGTGGAGCAAGGTGTCGCTCTACCAAATACCTGTGTGACCCAAGAATACCAGGGGTACCTTGGGAGGATTCGTCATCCGCGAAGAGGTCAAGGGACCCTGAATTGAATGTTGGCAAGTTGAGGGGTAAGATGAGCTTGCGCACAGCCAATGTCAGTACTGGAGGGATAATGGATACGATAACAGCTGGCTGGTAATGTTTGGCAGACCTGAGCCTTGTGATGGAATCAGAGGCCTGCGAGTTGATATTGTGGCGTTGCGATGAGTCTTGGTCAGGATTGGTCAGGGCTCCCAGGTTGCTTATGTGCAACTTCAGGATTTGCAGCTCGAAGGGCACAATGTTGCAAGGGATTGGGACGGTATGCTTAGGCATCCCGCCCAACTTCAACTTGGTATTCTTCGGTTGTCGTGTGATATACTCCGTTTTGAGGGTATCTTTTGGCCTAGGATCTGCTGTCTCTTTCTTGATTGTTGAAACGCTTCCATGGGCTTCTGCATCCTGTCCACAGACAGAACACCAAGTTCCTGCACGTTTTCCTAGCTTAAGCGCTTGAGCGGCGTCTTCGTTCCCCTTTGTAGTACTACTTAGGGGCTCGAGGAAGTGGCCCTCTTCCGTAAGCCAGGCAAAAACGTCCCCAATTGTCAGTGAGATGACAGCGTCTTGAGCATATTTTAGGCTGTTTACTTCACGAGTATAGGCATTTTGAAGGGCACGAGCCCGACCCCACTGTAGATACTGTTTTGTGAACATGTAGTCATCATGCCCATGCATTTGAACTTGCCTCAATTGCCTTTCTCCTCCCATGTACAAGGCATTGAAGTTGTGCAGGCGTACTTACCAGTTTGTAAGGAAGAGTTGGGTTCGGTAGACGAGCATTCTTTACATCTACGGTGTAGGTATAGGTTTAACACAGGAACTTGGACGATGGATTAATATCACCTTTCTGCGTCATTGGGAATTTCCCCACTAAACTTGACAAAATCTTCTCGTAGCCTATCGAAATTGAAAATCTTGAGCATTCACAGCGAAAAAAAATTGACTCACCGCCGCCGTGCTGATCATTATCTTCCTTCGTGGGGTGGCCTTGTTTCGTGGTTCCAACAGATGCTGATCGACCGAAGTTCAAATTCCAGAGACCTTTCGATCCATCAGTAACATTGGTCGTCCGCGGCGGCATAAGTATCGTTCGTTTATCAAGTTCAATATCAATCACTTGTTCATCGCCGATCGCCCCATTTGCAGATCTAAGGAGATCGAGCTACATTGGATTGTCAACACGCCCCATGTAAAAACATAGAAATTATGAAGCTCACCTCAACCCAATGCTCCAATACTATCGCTTGGCCATCTGCCTGATTGCTCGAATACGAAACGCCGCCGAAAACTAGCTCCACCTTTGCCAAAAACGGTTGGTCTGTGGTACCAAAAACAGCGAAGGGTGGTTCAGATTTTGTCAGAACTTCGGGATATACCGAAGAGTCAGAAAGAGGTGTGACTCTTAGATGCTGTAGTATTGACGTGACGTTGTAGCTCTGCCCAAAGATTAGCCTCTCATATGCTTCTATATATGCAATGAACACACATAAGAAGGCGAATTAACAGATAACATCCATTTATGGGTATGCCCATTCGTCTCTTGACGCCCATCTGAAAAAAGAAAGCATAAACCATTGGTCTGAAACTGGAGCAGGAATGTCGGCCCATTACACGGAGCTTGATAGATAGACATGGGGTGGGGAGATGGCAAAGGGCTACGAACCAGGTGGGACCCAAAGACTCCGATCGGTGAGAACAATTCGCGCAGTGAAATGAAAGCGACTGCCGAAGGTTGGTAAGCCTGTACCAGATGCCAGTTCAATGCCTTCGGGACCAATTCCTATAGCACTAAAAGCCTCGTTTCGTGTGTCAGGTTCAGCGTCTGGTACGAAAGGCCTCTTTGGTTGATTGTCCGGTGATGGGGATTTACTCCTGCTGTCCCTAACAGTTAAAATTATCGGCTCAACGTCTGTACTATCAGCCGAACAGGTGGCAGAATTCCGATGTTTGAACGGCATACGCCACATTCCTTTCGATGGGTGTGCTGAACTGAGGTCTGACTCTTTCCTCGTTGTGACAATGTCGACAATTTCGTTATTCACATCCCAAACACTGATTTCTCGTCGTACAGCTTGTTTTCCAAGGAATGGAGCAAGTGCGGGCGTGTCCTGGTGTAATCCGAGAGTTCTGCTAAGGTGTGACCCAGTGCCGAATTCACGGGGTGAAATGTCTTTTGTGACTCCATTGGCCATCGAATCCTCAAGTTCCTGTGGTCGGTGTACACCGACTGCCATTTGAAAGAGACTCCGAAGACCGGGGAGTATCCCGCTAGGTCCTAACCGAACTTCTATGCCTGCTTCGAGGTCGAGATTAGGTTCTACTACAGCACACGCCCTCACGCACTCATCGTGTGTCCCCCATTCAAGGTTATGACTTATTCTGGCATGGTTGAGGAGGCCCTGGAGAGATGTGAAAGTCTGACGCAAACATGTAGGGCATCTCAATAAGTATGTTTGAATGTGGTTCGTGTCATATGGTGGGTCGAGGCCTGCGGACCTGATGTAAAGAAATTTGATGTTCGAATTTTTAGCGTTAGTATTGTTTTGCTTGGGCGGGAGGCGGATGGCCTTGGTGCCTTGCAAGTTATTCAGTTGTGGAGGTAACGGAGATTGTTGCGAGAACAGAATTTCGAGGGGCTCCTCGACTGCAGATAGTGTGTCAAAAACAGAACTTCTGAAGAATGTCGCTTCTGCAGAGCCGCCTTCGTTGCAGAAGTGAGTACATTCGTAATGCTTTTGGGGGAATGCTACCTTTTTCTAGTGACTCTTGCAAAATGAGTGCCCAGGCGATCCTCGATTCAACCGTATCCACCATCCTCTCCCTAACGGAGATTTCAAGGTCTAGATCTGCCAGTACATCTTCGAACACGTTTGTTTCAAGTTTCCGTCTTTTGCGCGACGCCATCAGAAGTATTGAGCATCCACCTATTCGAGAACACTCCCGTCAGTAGAATATCCTCCAGGTTAGCTATAGTAATAGTAGACGCACAACGTTAAACACTGTACTGGAGGATGGGTCCGATTTGTAAAACCCGTGTATGTAACCAAACTGACCCCAAACAACTTACAGGTGTTTCGGAAAAGCTTGTCCCACGTGCGTTTGAGCGATTTTTAAATAAAAAAAAGACGAAAGACCAAAAAAATTCTTACCGGCGTCATTCACGACGTATGGGACTCCAGAACCATGCTATTTCATTGTATAATTGCTGATGTGAAGCAGTTTATGCTCCAGCTTGTTGATGAAGGGTGGCAGATTGACAATGTTGCAACTTTGGTGTCTCGGTAAAAAGCATTGACACTGGGCAGAAAATTACACTTCACATGACAGCATTATTCCACCAGATCTTGGACTTAGAGAGGTATAATGAAGATATGGATTATACTACAATAACGAGAGTACATGAGTACTATTTATACTAAGTGTGAGTATTGTGTAAGTAGTTCATGGAGGGTACAACAATGGTCCTAGGATATGGTTAATGCTAAAATAAAGAGCATAAGAGGTGATCATAACCAAAGGGAACAAGCATGACTGGTACATGTGAAGGTATCAGCACCAGCGGCACAAGTATGGGTCTAACAAGATTGAGGAGAGTGCTATAGCATCTTGCCATGGATGGAATCCAGCAATGGTCTACAATGAGCAGATGGTGGAAGGGTTGCTCATCTCCTGAGCTATCTGAGTCTGGGGGGCTATCAGATTGTGCTTGTTTGCTGTCCTCGCACCTTGTTGTGAATGTGTTTCGAAGATCTGTGTAAGCAATTCATTATTTGACAACTCTTAATACTGATCATCAAATTCTCCATCTTTTTCGACTGGATCTTTGGATGATGGGAAGCCCAACTCATTATCCAACTCATAGTCAGACATCTAGAGTGTTTAAAGAGTGTGGAGAAGCGTAGGGCCTGTGTTGAGGAAGCATAGGCATTTTTCTATTTTTTCTATTTGTTTTGTTTATAAAATCATTCAAACGCACGTGGGGACAAGCTTTTCCGAAACACCTGTACTTAGCGAAATTCAATTGGAAGTATATTATAAAACAAACACTCAATTTGTATCAATGCAGCAGCCAGTTTATAACGAAGGCTCAATTTGTGTTCAAGGCTAAGACTCCGTACCAACAAAAGCCTCATGGGAACAATGTTACAAATGGGAAATCGACCAGCCCTACTAGTAAGCGTACATAACGTACTCAAGTCACCCTCGGCTTATTCTTTTAAATAAACCTGCGCAGATCTATACAGGGGCCTTGCAACCAAATGACGTTGCGGCTTTGCTGTTTTCGAAGACGGCCTTAATTGACTCTCCGGCCCCCCACATCCCTTGTGGGCCTCAAGATGAGTTTCCTGGTTCCCAAGGAGAGGAAGCTCTTACCGAGACCTCCCATCGCTAAACCTCCAAGAAATATGATCAGATTGATTAACTTATAGTACCACCGCCCACCGAATAGCCCCTGCTCGACCACCCTTTGACTCAGGACTGTTAAGTTAGAAGGGTAATCAGTGCTTACCCGACGCCATCGGGACCATTGATGCCAATCGTCAACACGCCCACTTGCGCCCTTTCCTGGAATATATATCTCGTCTTCACTCATCGCGTCCGTTATCACATCGTACCCTAATTGTAAGAGTGGCGGGAAAGTATATGTGAACTGCATCACAGCAATCGCTCCAATGAGACCGGTGATCGTCTGGACCTGAGGAATGGCCGAGCCTATTATAAAAGCTGAAAGAATGCGTGGCATGTACATGGGGACGGTAGTGCTGGATAAAATTGAGACATACCGAGGGCCCAATACATAACGACCATGACTAGCCACTGCGTAATTCTTCACATGTGAGGTAGCATCGAAATATCGACTTACAAGACCAAAGATATCTGCCTTTTCTAGACATTAAACGAGGACCATCAAACCATTCCTCCACAATCTTGACGTAAATAACCTCTGCTTCGGATGTCAAAAATAAAAAGAACTGATATTTGAAATAACTAACTGATTCCGATATTCCCATAGAGACCCGCTGCGATGATTCCGGTTACGAGAGAGAGTACGTTGCCTAGACGAATTTTTCGATTGAGCCTTGGCCAAGCGTAACAAATAAACAGGCTCGACTCACCGACAGTTTGCCAAGAAAATCTGCTAACCCCTTGATATGCGAGCGGGAGAGTGAATTGTCCTTGAAAGGACTGTTGTTTTTGATAAGCCAAATGATCACAGTAAATCCAACACAAGAAAGGACATACATAAACAAAAGCTCCGTATGTGACGTAGGCCGCGAAAATCAATGCTTGAGCCACAGCCTGTTTAACGGGAGTGGATAAAAGAAACTACTACATATCATTTTTCCTACCATGCCCTTCCAAAAATCCATGGGCCGCTTCATCTCGGCCATCTAGGGTGCAGTCGGTTTGTGAAAAAAAGTGGTAGTGGCACATATGTATCGAAGTCACCATTTCTGGAAAAATCATTCCTCCCCCATACGCATATACCTGAAAAAACTGTTAACGTGATCCAAATAGTCCCAATTCCATGTTCACCATATTCATGATACCATTGATCTTTAGAGAGATGAGATTAGGAGAGTAAGGAACATCACATCGAACGTACTCGCAAGAACAAAGGCAAGCTTCCAAATTTTTCGGTTCTTATGGGCCCTTCTTCAACTCCAAGAGATTTAGCTGCTGCTTCAAAGTTCGGAGGGCTATGGGCTACGAAGCCCATCGAGATGAAGATAATAGAGAGGTTGATCCTAGAAATATGACCAAGTTAGGAATACTCAGAATATAGGATGTACTAGCATGTTCACCAGACAGCACAATTAGCTAGCCAGCCATAAGTCTATAAACAGCAATTATGATTTGGCAGCCAAGAGCATGAGCTCCGGATGTTTACCTTCAGCGTACGAATTTGTCCGATGAACATGCCCAAAAAGGCCCAGATCACAATACAGATAGAGAAGCACAGCTGGCCAGTCACAAATTTCACAAGTTGTCAGCCTTCAAATTTTTCAATCTGCTCTAGGAACTCACGCGTCCTTGACTGATCTGCGATACGGCTTGGCCATTGCTCAAGCAGATTGTTGCAACCTGTAACATATGTGAACTATTATAACATGTAATGAGCAAACTGAAAACTAACAACAATGATGAGCTGCAAGCTTTGTAAAACATTACATGCATGGTGAGCGGCTCTCCCAAATATTCTGTCCATTAGATCTGAATAGGTCTTCACAGGATATTTCAAGGAATCGAGGTGAATGAAGAGCCTCCATAGGAGAAGTCCAGTATACATCGCTGCGACTCCCACTAAAATACGCATCAATACTTGACCGTATATGGGTCATTTCAGGTTAATCACTAACTAAAGAAATATAGGATGATGCCTAGAAGTGGAGCGGCTCGTCAATCAAGTCCTTCATCAGTTTTCTCGACATACCAGGAACCCATCCAACCTGGGAGATGGCGAATGGTGCATTGAAGGGGCCAAGAATATCTGTCGTTATGAGATAGAATATGGAAGCCCATGAGGCGGACCTCAAGGCTCGCAAGGCATTTGCCTTTTCCATCTCATCTTCGTTCAGGGATTGATTAAGACTAGTGTTGTGCACATCGATATCGACATTAGGTTCTTTGAACCGTGGCATTTGAGAAAACCACGATTGTTTTTTTCCTGGGGATGTGGATGAGGGAGGTCGGAATGAGATTTCTTCGGCATGCCTCTGAATGGCTGCGTAATGAAGAAACTCCTCGAAGACCACCCCGTTCGAATTAATCGATGGCGAGTTGTACTGGGGGTCTTTTGGCGCTCCGTGAAGGGCAGGTTCAATGGCGGTTTTCTCTGATGCTGACATACGGAATCCTGGTAAGAAGGGGTGGGAGGCCTGCACTAGAAGTTATATAAGGGAATTTCAAGGGGGGTTTAATTATATCCTGCGTGGCGTGCCCATGTGCTACCAGAGATGATCCAGGTTCACATGCTCGTCGCAGACTCGTATGCAAATTTCCGTTCATCTCATGGGCGATTGAGTTTACCTTACGCATGGGAGGTCATTCCCGCGCTGCAGATCATCGTGTAGGAGTGTTGTTGTTTCAAACTGTGGGTGATGGAGGTAGGGTTATCAAGAGTTTTGGAAGATGGACACGACCCACGTCGTGATAGAAGCACATAAATGTACCATCAGTGGGAACTTTCGCTTCACTAACAGTTTGGTCAAGCCGAATACACTAATTGCACCAGTGGCTGAGATCCGGGAACCACGCAAGGGCAACTTGCATAACTTACATCTGATGCGCGGCACGCCTGGTCCATAATAGCGTTTTTGAATTATTTGGGCAGAAACGTATCAAATTAGAAGAGGGTACGATATAAATCCATATGGGCTCTATATGGTGTAGTAAAGTTAGGGGATGTCACAACGTAGTATACATAACTTACACATGTCCTTTCAGTGTCTGACTTTGAACTATACTCCTTAACAAGCTCGGACATTTACCTCTTATTTTCTCGCTAACTCTCGTTCTCTTGTCGTCCATTTCTTCAAATACCCTGGACTTCCACACCAAAATCCCCGAATCAGTATTGCTCTCGTATAATGCAACCTTAGTGGTTTCATCCCACGACAGCGCTCCGGAGATGTTCACTTTGGCATGTAATAAGCCAAATACGACAGGGACTGTTTCTTGCAATCGGAAAAATTGTCGATCAATTTGTCGTGTGGGAGCTTCAAGACCAGAGGTATATTCTGCTTGGGTGGACGACACTCGTGAACGGACGTAGGTCTCGACGAGTGAGGTATGTTGAGGGATGAATACTATATCGCGGTGTTGAAGCTCGAATCCCGAACATAGTTTTGATAGGCGAGTGGTACGCTCATGTCCTTCCGAAGTCCCAATCATAGTGAAAACATCGGCAATGGGGTGGTCGAGAATGACGGAATGTTCGGAGAAGAAGTTGGGGTCAAACCCTGGGGAAGGTGTCTCTAAAGACATAATTGCAGCAATTGCTGGGATTGTTGGGCATCTTGAGTACATAAAGGCTTTATATAATTACATAAGTAGCTAATTGCCGTAACTAAGCCACGAGTAATAACTAAGCAATGTTCGGGGATCCCGGTCGAGATCGATATTCATCTCCAAAGCTGAGCTGAATGAACCATTTTGAGGTGTGCTTCATGATAGAAATCGGAGTGGGTACAGTAAAAGAGTATACTTTTTTGTAGCTTTCATCAGAATATACCAGAACTTTTGATGATTCCTCCCCAACTCTTCACTATGTATGTTGAATAAAGGCTCGCTTCATTGAGGGACGATTTAAGTGAGGAAGAGCCCTGGAGAAGGGTTTCCAAGAACATGTATGCGGTATCCGGAGAGGTCAGTTGATGGAGCTCTTAAAACAATGTCGTCTGAGGAGGCTGTACATACTCGATAAGGGGACTGACCTGCTGCACCGTATATTGCGGCAAGTGACATCCGTCGGGTATACCAGGCGAGCTGGAAAACAAAAAGTCAGGTAGATTTTGAGACGTGAAGGAGATGGCAGGTGATAAATACCTGCAAAGATTTGTCTCCTGTGATATAACAGGCTTTGTCTGCTATGGTGGAAACGTGTTGGAGAGCTGGACGGACGTCTAGAGGGGGTAATCCGGATTGTGGGGATGCAAGCAGAGAAAACGCCTGTTTCCAAAGTTTATAAAGGCCTCAGAACGTCACAACCTTTCCTTACCTCGGGTAGAAACTGTAGAACGGGTTCGTTATATTCTAACCTTGCGCGCAAGACCTTGTTCATCGATGACCCCGCCGGCATTGTGTCCATGTACCGAATACCATCGTCTAACCATGTCTGGATGAGGTTTCGGCGGGAAGAGTCACCTGAACCGAAAATGGAGGATACGGACATTTCCGAGAGAGGTTCTGTGTGTGCCTTCGAAGATGGAAGAGCCATAACCGATCGTGCTAACGCATCACGAGTAAAGCCATGGGTTTTCACAAATGGGAGGGCTAACTGGAGCAGGCGCACACTTTACGTTTGGTCAATCGAGTTGTTGTCGTTATTTTGATCAACCAAATACCTTGATAATGGCATGGACAAAAAATAATGGTGACTGCGTCCGTCGTTGTGCAATATATGTCCAGTTTTAAGTCATCGTTTGAATTCTGAAGGATACTTGTGAGTAAGAACGGAATTTGCCGAGAACACGCATCACAAAATTATCATCGTTTGTTCTTAGATCTTATCCTTGTCACAATCAAATCTATTTCGTTCACTTTCGACAAAAAAACATGTCTGACTGGGGTAATGTCTCACAATTCTCCAAGTCAACCTTCGAACATTGCACTCATTGGAAAATGTCGATACATAGAAGAGTCCGGGAGCGATTCACCTGTGAAACCGACGAGTTTACAACCACCACTGAAGGTGGTGGCGAAAATCAAGAAAAAATGGGAAGGAGAAGACGAAGATAACGACGCCCCAGTCGTACGTTTCGCCTCCATGCCACCTAGAGATTCACTGGACAGACGATTTAGAGCGACTGGGATGCTTCATCTGACGAAGATGAAGACAAACCCACATCCGCACCTGTGGCACCACCAAAGAAGAAAGGTACCCTTAAGGCCAAACTCGCAGAGAAGGAGGCAGAAAGGGCTGCCCGAAAGGTGGCCGGTGAAGAGGACGATGACGAATACGATTCAGATGATGTTTTGGATCCCCGCGAGAAGGCCCGGAGAGACAAAGAAAGGGAATTGAACTCGGATCTTAATAATGCAGCTGAGTTGTTTGGTGCAGCCGCTCTTGGTGGTATGAAGGCCCAAGGTGTATTTGAAGGTTGAGCTAAAGCTTTTTCTCCAGGGACGTCATCTTCAGAGCTGGACTCCTTGATCTCCTTCCAACCACGTACAAAGGATGATTTCAGTGACCTCTCCTCTCGGATTATTGAATTCATCATCAAGAGGCACCAAAACAAGCCACTCTACGCGTCCTTTGTTGAGCACCACGTACGGGCGCTTGCGATGCCATTGAAGGACGTCGAAGTACGCAAGGCTGCGAGTGTTTTGACGACCCTCGCAAACGAGAAACAAAAGGAACAGAGGGACAAAGCAAGCGGAAAAAGGAAGTCCAAGTCGGCTACCAAACCGGCATTAGGTGCTGCCAAAGTATCAGCCAAGTATGAGTATTCCACCTGTCCTTCTTATGTCTCATTTATACTTATATGTGATTTACCAGACTTGATACTGACATTTACGATGAGGCTCTTGACGATTTTGGAAACAATGCCGATGATTTTATGTAATTTAGATTCTTTAAACCCCCTTCTCTTTCGCGTTGCGTTCAATGAAGAAGTCGCAGGATACGTCCTCTTTTACGCTTTACTTCCATAACTATGCAGATAGCTCCTCAACACTTCGGTAGAAGGATGAATCTAGGGGATCGAAGAGGTGTTGGATGGGAAGTATGAATGGCGCGATGAAATCTGTTTGTCGTCTTCGCCCTCGCATTTTAGAGCGTTAAGCGTACCTGGGCCCCATCTATTTAGGGTAATGCAAATCTTTGGGTTCGAGACGAAATAACTGGTATAAAATATACGATCATAATGATACAAGTGCCGAGCGTTAATCAATGTTTTCGGAAAACGTTACTCCAGCACGTTTGTCAGCATTCTACAAATGGCCGTATTGACTCGGAAACGTTCAACTGACGAATCTTCGCAGCCGCCCTCATATTTAAACACTAATTTATCACCTTCAGCTCTCAAATCCTATTGATATTCACACCCCAAAAGCCTGTGCTCATCTTCGAACGAGCATAGCAATACGAAATATCTGATCTACCGAGGGAATCTTCCTTCTGAGGTCGTTCGGTCTGCTTTTCGTTCTGCATGACCTTGCTTCATGACTTTTTCCATCTACGAAATCGGCAGGCATTCCAACGCCTACTGGATGGCGGTGACCGAGGCCCGGTTAACACCGGCCTCAGCACCAGCGGCGGGAAGTCATGGAACCGATCAGGCATATTGACATCTACGATGGCTCTCGATGTCAACGCGCGCGACTGGCTAGGAAGGACTGTTCTTCATCTTGCCTGCGCTTCTCCGGATAGCATCGAATACGTCAAGCTTCTTTTGCGCCACCAGCACATTAATGTCAATCTTCCTGACACGGAAAGTCACTGGACTCCACTGCATAGAGCTATGTATCAAGCCAATTTTCCAGTTGCGTAAGTGCATTTACCTGCTCCAGCTACTTCAACTCACATCAGATTAGCCTTCTGCTTCTTCAAAGAACAGATACAGATCGGTCACTTCAGGATTTCGACGGATACACAGCTTTCGATCTGTATAATTCAACCATCAATGAAACTAAACCCAGCTCGAGTGAATCTTACGCTGAGCTTTATACATGGGGAGTGAATAGGTAAACCACCTTTTTTGCTCTAGTGTTAGATTTTGTAACATTACTACGTCCCCTTTAGAAATGCTGCGTTGGGATTGGGGGACGGGAGCGATCGAACGTACCCCGACCAAGTCATCGTTCAGAGAAAGGAAGAATATACTGAGGAACAAGGAAAATTAAGCACTAAATCTTCTCCCATCCTCACGCGTCAAGTTCAAATGTCCAAACTTCACACGGGTCAGTTTTCTACCCTCTTGCGTCTTCCTAAATGCTCAAGAGAGATAGTCATTGTCACGTCCGAAAGCAGTGGCAACATACGAGTCTGTGGATTTGGTAGTGGGGGACGGTGGGTTCCTTTTTTTCGTGGTCTGGTTAATGTCGATGATTGATACCATCTCGTGCAGCCTAGGTCCTGGACAACACACACAATACAGTCTCAAAGCCTTGCCACAATTCACCCAAACGATCGTTTCTGTGGCGTTAGGTCAAGATCATACCCTTGCTTTAACGAAATCCGGTGAAGTTCTTAGCTGGGGCTTGAATCGATTTGCACAACTCGGTTATATTGTTGAGAGCACCTCTGGGGAGGGCTTTGGACGGATCGAGGAGCCTATCCAGTCCACACCAAAGAAAATACATGGTCCACTAAGGAAGGAACTTGTAAAAGGTGTTGCGGCTTCCAAGGGTGCGTCGGCTTGTTGGACATGTTCAGATGTTTACACTTGGGGCACAAATAATGGACAACTGGGTATGTTTATCCTTGGAATAATTCCCCATTCTTAACCGCTCCCACAGGTTATGACAAAGCTGCGCAACCGGTGCAAATTCTTCCCCGTAAGGCCAGCAAGGTCACTCACCCGGTTCTCGCAATCTCTTTGACCGTTCGTATTATGAAAGCTTGTGAAAGAAGTATCAAGAACTCATACGTTCTCATAGGATTCTGTTATGGCATGTCTCTTAGAAACTCATGATGTTGTCTGCATATGGAATGATCGACAAATTAAGATCCCGTATGTCGTCCCAATTCAGTAATGAACAAGTGTAATCATGCTGGAACTTCCAGGTTCCCGGGCCATGCTTTTCCTCCCGAGATGCAACCGCACCGGCCACCAGAAGCTATGCAGGATGCCAAAATCTCCAAAATTACGAGTTGTGAGGACACCTTCGCAGCGCTGTCGTTTAATGGAGAACTGTTCACTTTCTCTGTTTCCGGTGTTACGGAAGGTGATGGGGCATCCGGAAAAGAAAGGCCAAGCTTCAAACCTCAACGCGTATGGGCTTTGCGGAAGAAATTTAGTGCTGTCAAGGTGATTTTAACCAGATTACAACGGCATGAGAACCTAACGTTCACAGGATGTCGCTCTTGGGTCCGACGGCTCGATCATCGTCTGTACTGAATCCGGCCACGTGTTCGTGCGCTCACGCAGTACAAAGGCTAGTCAGGCCACATCCGGCAAGGCTTTTAAATTCCAGCGCGTGCCAAATTTGCAACGCATCACCCAAGTATGTGCGAACAGCACGGGGGCATTTGGTGCTCTGCGAGTGGAATATGGACCCCGACGAATCGAAGTATGCGGTAATAAGATCGCACAAGACATGGCTGAAGTTCAACCGTATCTATCTGTTCTTCGCGCTGGGTCTCGAGAACATATATCTCAATCGCACTGTTCAGATACCCCTCTGCATCAACCTATTTCTTGGGATGGAAAACCTGACGAGGAAGTGGATGATTTGTGCATCTCAAACGACATCCAAAAACTTCAACAATTGCTTGATGTTCTAGCCATTCAGAAGAAGACCCGCCATAAATTTCCAACCCCTCCTGATACTTTATACCTCCCTTATGGCGCTGACATTGTCGTTCATGGTTCATCGGGGACTGTATTTCCTGCTCACCGTGTTATCCTCGGCATTCGATCTTCCGTTTTATACGAGATTTTGAGTGGTTCCAGGGTCGCCAAAGACACAGCGTCGGGGATCTCTTTAAAACTTTTGGGTGGCAACGATTATGGAAAAAGGCCTATGAAGTTAGCCATTGTTGGTTGTCACCCTATCTCCATCCTTATACTTTTCCAGTATATCTATTCAGATGACCTTCTGTCTATCTGGGATGGTCGGACATCCGCCGCCCTTGGTGGACAGTTATCAGAAGCAAAGATTCAGCCTGCTCAAATCAAATTTGAACTGCGTTCGTTCGCCACGCTACTGAACCTTCCTCATCTCGTCCAATCTCTGGAGTCCCCCGTAAAGCGTACCCCCATCCCTTCAGTGGTACCTGACATGGAGTGCCTGTTTGAAAGAGCTCAAAAGTTTGACTTCACTGAACAGGCGATCTTTCCGCCCGATGTTGTCCTCCAACTTGCTGACAAGGAAATTCGGTGTTATTCCATCGTCCTCCGAGCACGGTCTGTATTTTTTGCAGATTTTTTCAATGACAACGTTTGGACAGTAAACCGCTGGGATTCAAATGGAGTGATTACGATCAACATGAAGCATCTCACATGGCGGGTCATGGATTATGTGCTCCGTTTCATGTGTTGTGGTGCAGATGCGGAAATGTTTGATACCATTGGTATGGTTTGTCCTTCCGTCGCAAAACTCTAGGCGGCCTAATTATTCTCTAGATTCTGTGGCTTCTATAGATGAGGTTCTGGAGTTGATGTTTGATGTCATGGCCGCTGCGGTGCGTCGAGTTATCTATATACCGGGTTTTATGCTTATGATTGATTGTAGAACGAGCTACTCCTGGATCGCCTAGTCCTCATATGCTCAGCAGTGATCTTAAACCATTTGAGCCTCAACAAGGCTGGTTTCATCCTCTCCGACGCCACTTATCTTCATGCGGAGCAACTGACCGAAAGACTTCAAACCTATATCACTGTTAACATGGAACTTTTCCTTACCACCGGGATGCTGGACGACATTCCAACTCACCTAATCGAGCACCTAGCACAGTTCGCAAGGCAGAAGCAGGCAGAAAAATTTCCGGTATCGAGGTCAAATTGCCTGGCTCTCCGAGCAATGGTTATTCACTCAGACTGGCTGGCCTTGCAAGACATCCCTCACCCAATTCCTCGAACAAATAATAGTATACCGCGTAAAGACTCCTTTCATATCAAATTTTCGTCGATGGGTCCAAGTCCTTTACCGCCAGTGCCCCTTTCTAACGACTCTCCTCATCAAAGTCCAAGAAACCGTCCGCAAAGAGCTATTCGACGTCCACAATCGAATGAAGACATCTTCACGATGGATGATACAGACGTGATTTCCACTTCGCGACCAATGTTTCTTTCAACAAACCCCGCTCCGCGCCCTCCTGTATGGAAGGCACCATCAAAGCCTCGGTATGTAAACCGTATGATCGTCACGAACACTATTGCTTATCACTGAACTTTAGTGTGGATATGATTGCTGTGATGGCGGAAGCCGCCAATACCCCATCGCTTCACCGCCCTCTAGGTACGGTGGCCCGCGATACCCCAGTCAACATTATCAAGGGCAACCCCAAACCTCTAAATGATCTGCGGAACCCAGGAGATCTTGGATTATCGCCAAGCAGCCCCGGGTCAACACGGACATCACTGACGTCGAATTGGAGACCCATACAAGATGCAGCACCTCGCCCACCAGTAACCGACACGCCCTCTATGCTCGCTTTATCAAATATTTCCAGTAAAAAGGAATCGCAGTTTGCCAGCCTGGGATCCAGTCAAAATCCGAGATTCCGGGTACCACAAACACCACCTCAGTCGTCAGGGGGCACATCAGGTATGGGTCCAATAATTACGCCAGCGCGACAATCGGCTTCGTCTGCAAACCCTTATGCATCAACTATCCGCCGCGCCTCGTAAATAACTCCTCTGTGCTTTTATACGAAGTTAGTGCTGATTAAACCCCGACAGAGGCAAAGCATGGAATCAGTCTTCTGTCAAACCGGTTGCTACCTTTTCTCCATCAACCCCCAGCATGTCAATTCTGGCCATTCAGCAACTGGAGCTTGATCAGATCTCTGGCTCGGGCAAGGAGAAACGTTCCTTGCGTGACATACAAGAGGAAGAGAAATCACTCCAAGAAGAGGCAGACTTCTTGACATGGTGGACAGCAGAAGAGGCACGCATCAAAATGGAGTTTGAGGCCGCAGCAGCGGCTACAGTTTCTCAAAAGCACCGAAGCAAGCATTTTGGAAAACGGCCCGGAAAGAAAGCAGAGCGGAGCGATGAAGCATCACCCAAAGCAGGCCGTCTTAAACCCTCACCGCACGAACCAAGCTAACCGAGGTATAATCTATTCATGTCCTCATTTTTAGTATGCTTATGCAATATGTATGTGTTCATGGTGTCTCCCTTAAAAATATGTAAATTCTTTAAATGACCCCTTAGGTGTGGTAATACTTGCAGAAGCTTGATTTCACGGGATGGGTGTACGACGAAACATGATAATCTACAAATATAAAGTGCTATGGTATGTGAGAATGTTCTGTTGTTACAATGGTTATTGTATTGGGATTGGGGGCGGGGGAGGGGGGTATCGTTGATTAGGAAAATGCCAGTTTGTCTGTCATTATCCCAACACTTTCCTGACACCTTCCTGCTGTGCTGGCGTCAATCGATCAGGGAATGTCACTTCCCACTTGACGATAAGATCTCCCTTCCTTTTCACACTCCCATCCTTCCTGATTGGCATTCCCTCCCCAGGGACTGTCGTCTCTTGTCCAGGCTTCACGACACCACTAGGCACAGTGACTTGTAACTTCCTCCCATCAAGCATTTCCACTGTCTTTACTATCTTCCCGCTAGGGCTCCCTGTCAGTGCCTCGACTAGGGAGATAGGCACCCGACACAAAAGATCGTTTCCTTCACGTCTGAATGCTTCATGCTGCTTCTCCTCCACCACAAATACAAGATCCTGGGCATCGCCGTGAGGTGCCTGTTCGTTCCCTGCACGGGGAAATCTAATTTTAGTCCCACTCTTCCATCCGGGGTGGATCTGAATCTCGAGAACCTTGTCCTCAGTCGTGCCGTTAAGCAGGCGGCGTCCGACCCTGAGGTGCTTAACGGACCCACTGTAGAGCTCTTGAAGAGAAACCTTTAAGGGTTTTGTTATTTCTGACGGTGGGGAAGATGGTGAGGGTGGACGTTGTTTAGGCTGATGGCGCGAAGGGGATGTGCGCCTTGGCATACCACCAGGCATACTTCCGCCAAAACCGGTGAAAGAGCCATCCATGTCATCATCCTCGAACATGCTACGACCCCTGGCCCCGCCCCCCATGCCGCCGAAGCCAAAGCCCCCGCCAAAGATTTGTCTGCAAATAATCGTTAGAAGCTGAAGATAACATGGCAACTAGTAACGCTCACTCAAAGATCTTGTTCGGGTCCGTAGGAGCAAACCCAGAACCTCCCGAAGAACCAAAACCTCCCGGGCCCGTAGAAAACGTGAAGGTAGTGCCCCCGCCACCAGGGAAACCGCTGGAACCAGAGAAACCACCAGGGCTACCCTGACCCGGCGTTGGGCCCCTGTTTTTAAGGCCCTCTTCTCCAAATTGATCATACACTGCACGCTTGTTGCTGTCGCTCAAGACCTCAAACGCTTCTGATATCTGCCACCCCTGTTTGAGTGTTCATTCTGAGCAGTATAAGAGTCTGACAAAACCTGTTTGAATTTTACGTTGGCTTCTTCGGAACCTTTATTGCGATCCGGATGCCATTTCAAAGCCTAAGTAGGATGGAGTGAGCATAGGTCGCAAGCAGTGAGATGGCGCAACACACCATTTTCTTGTAGGCTTTCTTAATTTCCTCGTCCCCAGCAGACTTGTCGATGCCCAAAAGTTTGTAGTAGTCTGTACCCATTGTGAAGGTTAGTACGTATAGGTTGTGAAATATTAAGAGAGAGTGTGTGTGTTTTAGGTTTTATTCGTCTGAGATGGAGACTTCTGGGTCGTGTGACGTCATTCTGGAGCATTCTACTCATTTCCAGACTAATTCCTTTTTCGGACAAATCTCCGACCCTTGGCGTTTATGGTCAATCTGAGATTTACCCACGGTCATCCACATCGAGCTCAACGTGGACGACAGCTTCAGGTCTTTCCCACTCATGGCGACTTCTCATCCCAAAGACGACGGCGACAGCGAGCGCTCCTCCTCCCTAATCCGAAGGTCCTGGGTTGCCGTGTCCGACGTACTTTCCCCCTTCTCCTCAGCCGCACTTGCCTCACTTCCCAACCCTGCAAGACCTGCGAGATACATGCGAGCCGATGCCATACCAGATCTAGACAACGATAACCAAGGACACAGGCCTGCGATTCGGGACTATCATGCGATAAATTCTATTCCACCCCGGGTTAGGGTCCCCAAGAAAATTGCCACTCCGGTTAAGGTAGAAGCAAAGGTCTGGTTTGCAAACGAAAGAAGTCAGTTGCGTTCGTCAAGGCCGATTGCTCCTGCTTAAGCGTCGATGTGTAGCCTGGGTTGCGTGGCTAAATGTCTCTGTTTTGCTCGGAACACTATCGCTCGCTCTTTTCAACGCTTCCAAGGATCAAATTGCCACGAATTTTGCGTACGTTTATGCACTGACTAGTGTCGGCGTCCTGGTATGTACTACTCCAACTTCTATGTTCTGTTATCTCATCCATTCCCTCACCTCAGGTATATGGTTTTCTTTTATACCAGCACCGGATTACAATGATCCGCCGCCGCGATCCAGGTTTTTTCGGTACGTCACCTCATCACTTTATACGCGATTTCATTATGCTTATCGCTCGTCAGATGCCATTTGGGGTCCTGTCATCCTTGCCGTGATTCTTTTTACAGCTGTACTCCTCAATTTCATCGTTCGAGGTAGCCATGTCTCTCTATTCTAGAATATTCTGCACCTCTAATCAGCTTTTTTCCCCCCTTAAGTACGAGAATTGTGAATTTTTACGTCCTATCCCCCTCTTCCTTTCCTTATATCTGAAATTTGACAGGCGTAGAAAGGAAGTTCCCATCCCAGGCGCCGGGTTATTCTCATTTACACGAAACTCCTCGACACCTCTCTTTTTTCAGACACAGCATTGATACGTAAGTGGTACTGCTAGCTGACTACATACCTCCCTTTGCGTTTTTTTTGTTAAGTCCAGAATCCCGTACCGTAAATTCTAATCCTGCTAAATTATCCTATCTTTCTATTACATCTGGCTGTACGCCCCAGAACTTGCACTGGGCCGAGTCGCGGCTCGCTCCTCCCCCCCTTTTCTTGTCTCCCTTGGTTATTTTCAATATAAATTGACGTTAAATTCACTTAGAAGCCACACGGCTTGCAAGATGCCCACAGGATGCAACAAACTCATAAACGCACCTTCGCCCCGAAATGCCGAAGTTGAATGCATGCAAACTCCCAAGCCTTGCGGACCTTTCCTTTCATTGCGATAGATGTCGATGTTAGCGCCTTTTGCAGGTTCTTGGTGTCGCTAATGTTGCAACCACTGGTTCCCACGTCATAACGAGTTTTTAGCTTTTTTGTCACTACTCCATGCACCTCTAGGACCAGCAGTGTCACTAACTCTTAAGATTGCCCCCAATCGACAGGACGTATCTTCTCAGTCTTTCGAACACTATCAGGTACAAGCACAGATATACTCGGAGTGTGATATATCTATTCGATACTTGACCTTGATCACTTCTCGGAAAGTGCGACTATCTCCAATGCACGATTTCACACAATACAAAGTTATATTATCGCTTACGCTCTCCGGCGAGACTTGGAAAAATACATTCTAGATCACTCATGAGCAATTGCCTTTCACATTAATACATTTGGTCGAGGTTCTTCTCTTTTCACTCACCAGGTAAGCTCTTGTTGATAGGGCTCCTATGCAGCATATTTCAAAGACAACATGTGCCCAGTCCATGCTCACTAATGCTTTTACTCTTGTATGTTACGCCAACACGTCTACTATGACGATGATTTTGCGAGCCGTCATCTTTGCTTCAGATAGGATTCGCACAAGACTGAGTAACAAACTATCTGATACTACCAAACAGCTATCTCCCCGAACATTTTCAATGGTGTGCCATCATGATAGAATCGATTCACTCTTCACCCGATAACATATTATTGACTTTGACGAGGCAATGCGCGGCCCTTCGTTTCACCAGTTACACCGTGTCCTTTTTCCCACGTGATTCCCACAAAATCGGGCAAGGGGAGGACCTGTTACTCAGTAAGGAAAGCGTTGTAGCATCACATTGAAAGGGAATTTTTTACACAGGCTAATTTGATGATCCATCATGCTACAAGTCAAGTATTTCAATAATGATGTCTTGTTGGCCGGGGCCTTTTTGCACGGCAACATTTGGATCATTCCCAGGGGGCGCAACTCTGGTGCGTTTCGACGTCGGCTCGGGCAACCCGAGCCGAGGGAAAATTTATCCTTACTGTGTGAAACTTCCAGAAGCGCCTCGTGATCCTGCAGTAGGATCCGACCCCCGCCACTGAGACCATAGGCGAACAAACCGACGGCCCGCGTGTTCTCGGTCATCTCTAATCGTAGCACCACTACAGGCAATCCTGCCGCATGGCCCATGGCAACAAATCGCCATTACTAGGTCAAACAGCCCACAGCCTTTCAAGAATTTGACAGCCTATACTCTATAAATAAATGGATCTAGCACGAGGAGGGTTTTGGCCCAGAATTAATCTCAGCGTGCAGCACAGCAACCGAGGGTTGTCACATGTCCTGAATGTGTACATGCTATTGTTTTTGATATTCTAGGCATGGGAAAAGGCTGCCAAACATTTTTCAACAGGTTTTCGCCAGGAACCGGTGATGATTCCTGGTATCCATCGGTGTATCACATATTCTTAATCCGCGCGTGAAGCTATCATACCGAAAAGTTTAAAGCGGTTTTACACTGATTACTCCTTGCTTTACCTCGAGTTATGCGGAACATGCACGATATATACGGATTCCGAAAATTTTTGAAACACTTCGGGCTTGATGATGAAAGGTAACTTGTATCTCGCTCCTCCAATTTCTAGATAGTTATCATTCTCAGCAGACTACGCAATGCTTGTTGACAGAGAAGTAAGTGCTTTTCAATCAAGATCGTGATAACTGGACAGTGATCTATCCCCGTTCTCCCTTCACCACAACGATCGACATATGCGCATCATGCCGTCTGTTGGTACCTTTCTTGCACTTCTATGACGCGAGTGTCGTCTAATCCTAGCAATCAGTCCCAGTTTTTCTCTACCATCTGGATCCATTCATGTAATGGAATGTTGCGATCGCATCATCCAACGAGATGACTTTCGCCTGGGACGAATGATATCCGCTGGAGACGGAATGCTGCCTTATTTGCGTCATGTCTCAGTGGTCACTTCTCCATGGATCTCTGACACAGCAATGTCGAAAACACGGAATTAAAATATTATTCGACCTCCGTACGCTATTAGTGCTATGCGGTCGTTCTACTATATTGCTGATTATGTACCCCGAGTGTTATCACTATAGTGATGCTTGCCGGTCTACTCTCACATCGGTCGCGAAGAAAGCTAGGTCGACAATTCTACGACTGTCTAGGTGTGGATTCGATGACTGTGATTCGATTCTAGGGTCAATGGTAGTCAGCTTAAATTCAACTCCCGCGATGATGTTCACGCACTGCACGTTCACCGTTTTATGCCGTTCGAAGTCGACAGGCTTATGTGTCCCTGGTAACATTTTTTGGATACCACGGATGACATACGCCCCAGTAAACGATCCGCCCTATGGAGAATGTTAGAAACAGACAGGGTCAACGGCTTGAAAGAAAACGTACTTGATTCGTGGCAGGATCCCGTGGAGTCTCAACTGCTTGTTGCCATTGCACCCGCAGCCCCCCCACTGAGCCCCGTCGCATGGCGAGTACTAGTTGGTTGATTCCTTCTCGACTTAGCGGCGCGCCATTAACCGTTGCGCTCACATCATCAGAAAAGGTAGCAGAGATGGCACATAGCGATTGTTCGTCGCTACGAGCCTCGAAGACGTCACGGATATGCTGGACGGACCATTCAGATAGGGAACACAAATTAGATGTGTGGCTGATAGTCTCCATAATAGTAAAAATATAGGAAGACGATATTAATACGAGAAGAGCCTAAGTGTGCGAGGTGGGGTTTTCTGTGTGCATTTGCCTGTCCCTTTATACCTCTATGATCGGCGTTGCTGCAAGGCAATCTGTCTGTACGCCTGTATCTCCAAGCGAAATATATTCGGTTTGGGTTCGGAGACATGTGATGAATTCCCGCCCCCAGGACCAGCGGTACGCCATGGAATGGGAAATCTAGTTTCATTGATTTCGCCGATCGTCTTGACCGAGATCTAGGTAAACAGTGTTTCGGCCTGATCTGCATCATTTCGCTGAATATGGTCCGACCACGATAGCTGGGAAAGTCAGTCGGAGGTACATCTAGGTACATTTTTCACCATGGACGTAAAATTTTACACAAGTCATGTTCTTTTGGCATCTTTAATCGTGAGTCTAGCCATGAAGCAGCGGTAACTCGGATCGTCCGAGTCTGAGTCATCGCTTGTATTGCAACCATCCTATGTGGTAGCTCATTATTTCTACTGTGTGCGGGTTCAATCATCCTCAAAGAGGAACCTCGGACATTCAGCAATTTGACACGTTACAAAATAGAAGCTCTTTGACTCCAGCCCAGCCTTAGGGAGGATAGTCGAATAAATATATTGTTCAGATGAATTGACAACGAGATACGTAACTATACATACCTCAATGATCCGCAGATCCAGACGTTCCTTGGTTGAGTGCCTCGACGGTACGATCAACCGTTACCTAAGTCCATGTGCAAAATGTCATAATCAACAGAGAACAAGCGGCTCCACTCTTCCAAATTTTGATAATTCCTTGAAGGTTTTGGGCTTGATTGCGTGTTCGAAAGACCAGGGGGCATATGCAGGATGCGGCCGTGTAGGGGATAGATTGAATGCCCAGGGAGATGACAGGCACGCATTTGATCGGTCAGGTCTGGGTTGAGGGTGTTTGCGATAACCCATGGTCAAGGCACAACAGTTACTGACATGGGAAGAAAACGATGGCGTTGAAACTAGAGACGGGTGAATGTATTTTTCGGTTTAGGTGCACCATATAGTAAACGCTCTTCCTGTTGTATTTGAGAATCACAGGTGATTACCATAAGACATGCATAATACTTACATGACAGAATTCGAACCTCCAAGATATGAGGCCTATCACCGTAATCGTCTGACCAAATTAAGGTGCGTTCCAATAGTAATATTGTTGTGACTTACTCACCCAAGATGTGTAACTCCAGTACAAGTTCATGTCCGGGATCAATACTTTATAAAAGAATGAACATGGCGGACCATGTCCCATTTCTGTGGAGAATGTGATTCAAAAGTGGAAATTTTTTGGTTATATTGGACGCGTACGTGGGAGTGATTTTATATGAATCGAGTCTTGACTATGTGCTATACACTCCCAGCATCTTTTTGTGTCAAATTGGTGTCAACCTTCAGGTTTTGTCCGGCGCCGGAACCGGCCATCAAATTCAGTTAACGATTCCCTCCCAACTCACAGTCTGTCATTGCAAGCAAACCGCAACGTCCAGTTCGTCAGAATTACGCCGTGACAAACCGATATTGATACTGTAAGTTGATTTTAGGTCAGAGCTTAGCAGTTAGTACCCACATCAGGCTGACATCGGGTGATAATAGGATTCAGCGATCATGAACGGGCAAAATACTACCCTATTCTTCGGCATCGTAGCGAATGTCGATGACGAAACCCAACAAATACAGCAAGAACTTGAGCACACGGAGGGGATAGTCGCTAGTTTGGATGCTGAGATTGCGTCGGCGCAGGCTGCTCAGGACAGGCTGATCTGGCAGAGGAATGAGATTCAGCAAATCGTTGCGTCCCAAGAGATACCCGAGGCTAGTGCAATCCAAGCAATCATCTTGGAAGGAGAGTTAAAACTTAATCGCCTACAAAGAGACATCATCGATGTCGAGGGTCATATGGACGTTCCAGTCCATGAAACCTTGATCTGCAGTTCAGAAGCGGACGTTAACCGTCATAAATCGGCTCTAGAGCAGCTGATTTGCGATCGCAATGAAATGAGGTCCATTCTCCACAAACACCACACCTCTTTATCTCCCATTCGCCGTCTTCCACCAGAGGTGCTCGGCGAAATATTCCGCCGCTGCGCGTTAGCGGACTTTTGCCAGCCCAAATCAACAGAAGCACCCCTACTTTTGGTGAATGTGTGCAGTCTCTGGAGATCAGTTGCACTCCACACTGCAGATATCTGGGCGTCAATATCGGTTATATATCACGGATTGATCATCTGGCCCAATGAGCAACTTATAAAGCTCTGGCTCGAGAGGTCTGGCACACACCCATTGTCGTTTTCGATGGTTGCTGAGGATAGGGGTGGAAACGGAGGCCCGACAGCTGGGCCTTTGTTATGGGATACCTTTATGAAGCATTACTCTCGCTGGCGGACGATAAGATTTGAATTCCGGCCATACGGCAGGGATACTGAGTTTGACAGAATCCCGGATGATGTCACGTTCCCACTGTTGGAGAGCGTATACTTTGATATTAGGCCGTGGTTTAACCAAACTCATGTCGACAGGATACTCCAAGCTGCGCCTCGTTTACGTAGCGCCGCGTTGATCAATTTATCCGATTACCGTATAATCGGTCTCCCATGGGGACAGCTCACTTTGCTCGATCTTACGGGTTCAGCGCTCACTCCCGACGATTGTCTGAGTACTCTTCAGACCTGCCAGAACCTCCAGGCTGGGCAGTTTAGCGTCGTACTACCTGCCAGCTATGTCAACGGCACCACGAGATTCATCCATCATTGTCTGGCAACCTTGAAATTACACATAGCTTCTGCCAATTATCTTGGACGTTTTTTCGACGGGATAACTTTGCCGCAGCTTAACGAACTTTCGATTGAAACTGATATATTTCTCTTCAGTACCACGGGTCCTTCGGGAGTTTGGCCGCAATCTCAGTTCACGGGCATGCTGGACAGATCGAATTCCTCGCTACGTCATTTAACGTTTGCTCTCATACACATATCATCAGAGGATTTGATAGAGGCCTTGTGGCGCCTCTCATCATCACTTGAAACGTTAACTCTCTCGGGTGGAAGCACTGAGGGAGGATTTGTCAGCGACATGGTTCTCCAGTCACTTACATGCCCTTCGCTCTCAGACAAGGCGGAAGAACCATCGCCTCTGTGCCCCAATCTTGTCCAATGTAACTTGTGGGGGGGTATATCGTCGCTGGATGGAGTTTTGGCTGACATGGTCGAATCTCGTTGGACGCCATGTGGTACTAAATACCCAGTCGCACAGTTAGAGGTTGTGGTGGTGATGTTACGTGCTGCTCACCATCCGAACGATATCGCCCGCCTGCAGAGCTTGAAGGAACCGACACGTATACGTGTCATCCGAATTTGAAAGTGAGATTTTCGGGGATTCTTAGAAAGTCATTATTCCAGTGCGAATGGAACTGTCAGAACTTCATGTCCGTGGGAAATATACTAAGAGGTCGGAAGCTTATATATCAGATTAGATACAATTCAATAATGATAATTAACCAGTAATGACATGACAGAGCAGGGTAAGATTGAATGGAATGGTGAACCCCAGACTCCAAGTGTGTGACTTTAACATAGTTTACTTGGGTTCAAATAATACAGTGAGAATGAATATTATTATGGTTCAACCCATTGGAGTCAACTTCAGCCACAATGCTGCACCTATGATCATCAGCTTCATACTGCATTGGCCAACTGGTTGATGCATCATCCCCTGCTGGAAGAACACTATTGCCAGGGATTTTTTTTTTTTGGACTGCCATACTTGAGGTAGAGGGCCATTACTGGCAGATACAAGTCCTTATTTTTTTTTTTGATTAACTTTTCTTTATATTTCTAGAACCAGGTTGTTGCAATAGAATTAGCTATCCAGAATCTATTCAACTTTATATTACTTTTTGTTGTTAATAAGTTTGGTTCTGGAACACTTGTCAGGCATTGTCCTAGAATTAGATTGTAGGGTACAGGGAGTAGCTTGACATCATGGAAGGCCTGATGGATACACAACATAAAGATGTAATATAACCACACATTTGAGCTTGCCAAATACTTGTTGCACTTTTGTAAGGGGTCATGTTGCCAAGAGGCTCAGACAGGAGCAGTATACACAGTATGAACAACCATGCAGGGAAGGGATGATCATAGAGCACTAGAGGCTTGACTATGTGTAGAGAACCCAGCCCAAGTCTATTGCAAAGGTGCTCTTCCATGGAGAGGAAGGGACACCTTATATACAGTACATTGTACCTATGTCTCAAATAACAATAGAATCTGATATCAGTAACTCTACTGATGCAACAATCCATCTGTGATATGTCAGTCCAGAGTAAACTACTATCTATCAAGGGGTTAAAGTAGTGTGTGTTAGAATAATTGATATAACAGTGAGGCTATACAAGCTGTGCAATAGTGATTCTGATGGCTAGATGTGAACAAACAAGTGATCCCCTTACAACTTCACCCATATCCATGGTGTATGATATAAGCAACTGCATATGAATTGCCAATAGAAGTTGGTGTTTATAGATCCTATACAAATATCCTGTACTTTACAGTCCCCCACATGTCCTTGCAGACTCCGCAAGGACAGCACAGATTCTGCACAGACTCTGTGTGGACTCCACAGAGTCCCCCTGTCATCCTCATCAGCCCCTGTGGCATTGTCAGCAGCCTGGGTTTCAGTGGCAGCGGCACTGGCCACTTTTCTTGTTGTTGTCCCTGTGGTTGTTGTTGTCCTTTGTTGTTGTTGTTGTTGTCATAGTGGTGATGGTTGTCTTTGTTGTAGTTGTTGTCATCATCCTTGTGCTGTTGTTGGTGCCACCACTGCTGCTGCTGTCACTGTTGCTGCCTTCATTGTTGTTGTTGTCATTGTTGTTGCCGCCTTCCTCACTGTTGCTGTTGCTGTCTTTGTTGTTGTTGTTGTCATTGTCATTGCCACCTTCCTCAGGCTCGCCCTGCATTCACAGTTAGGTCCGTTGGCAGCTGTATCCTTTGTCTCGAGTTCCTGAAGTGGGGGGGGGGGGGGATGTGCTGTGTGGTGAGCATGTGGGTGAGCAGCAGTGTAAGACTCACCTGGTTCTGCCCCTTGGGGCACCCTTTCCTCATCATACCCTTGTTCCATGTCCATTTCTATCCTTCGCCCCACACCATCTTGTGCATTGTCATGTTGACATCAGTTGGTGTTTGGTGCATTGGCATTGGTGGCATGGGTGTGTTGGTGTTGGTATTGGGTTTGGCAGTTTGGTGGGCATCGTTGATGTGGTTGAAGAGAACCAACAAAGACATGGCAATGGTAATGTGACCATTGCACATGCCTTGTAGTCATGTGACCTAAGTCTGTTGACTTGAGGCCAGTGAGCCTGTAGCTAGGAATGCCTGCCTTGCCCAATGGTTATGAACACGAAACATATTACATAATGTTTGTGCCTGTATGTGTTTGAACCTAGTTGGATGCAAGTTTTTCAGTGCCGTTGTATTATGTTATTAATAGCAAATAGTATATATAATTTGAGTAAATAAAATTAATATTAGTAATCTGATTAGTAATCAACTGGCTGCGCAGACTCTGCAAGCTGTCTGTCTGTGCTTGTCCTCATGTCCATGTGAAATTACACAGATTGATGCAGACTCAGCAGGGACATGGATTGTCATTTGGCTGAGTGTCCTGCCAAATGAGTCCATGCAGACTCCGTGCAGAGTCTGTGTGTCCACATGGGTTATGTGGCTTAGTGTAAAGACCTCCAAATATCCACCAATGAAAGGTAACAATATATATCTAGGCATTTTCCTTAAAAACAAATCAGCTGGTAAATTAGGGACTCAGACTCTCAGAGATGGTCTGTGTGAAAAAATTAACAAACTTGAAAATGTAGATCCATATTTGTATATTCCAAATATACAACCAACTCAGTAGCTTCTCTGGGGACTTACACTGAGCCACATGAGCCACACAGACCACACAGACAAATGCAGGTGTCTGCAGACTGACTCAGACCTGTTTGGCAGGGAGCCCTGCTTAATTGACAGTTTGTATCTGAGCTGTATATGCACCTATATGCTGCTGTATACCTTGAGATGCTCACCACTCTCCATGGAATCTTGCAAGTTTTAATCATCCATTCTCTCCTATCCACGTTCAAAGACAGGTTTTTGCAGTGGTACTGATTAGGAAGTATCTGACACTGTACTTATCCAATTGCCCCCCTGAGACTCGCCAATTTAGGGTCCCTTTGATGGTGAAAGGGGGCTCCTGGGCTATAAGTGTGCTGATGCTATGAAATGTAATCTCTTACACACACACACACACCAAACCTAACAATCAACACACAAACAGTAGGAATCGCCTGTTTTAAGTTCGGGTTCAAGTGCTTAGAAGCACTAAGCTTTGAATAGTACTAGTCAAGGCTCTTTCCAATGATCTCTCGATGGGTTTGATTCAGACAAAGCTTCAACACAAGTTTAAAACTTGCTAGGTATATTTATAATATCTCTCAATCCAATAGACTGAGTACCAAGTGTACGTTCAATTATTAATGATCCCAAGCGGATCTATAAGTCCAAGTGACTTATCAAACAAACAGTGCCAAGTGCACTAAGGCCAAGTGCCTAGTAATTCCAATGGACAATGTGGTACTAAGTTCCAAGTGAACTAAGACTCTTCAATTCTGTGATCTCTTCAAACAATTCCAATCAAGATAACTTTGAAGCAATCTGAGCCTTAATTCGGGCACGCAATAGTGTTTTAACAAATGTGATTTGTATACTCTATAGTAGCGTGAAGTGGGGGCAAGATTCCTTACCTTTGCGCTACTCATCTACAGTCTATTTATAGTGTACAAACTAAATATCATATGGAATTGTAAATGTTTATACAGAACCACACTCCCCTGCGCCAAGGATCTGTATTTAATGCTGACGTGTCCTCTACGACTTGGTGTGCGTGCCATGCATGCCAATTATGTCGTTACTTGGTTACTTATCAAATATTGAAAGAGCCAGCTAAACTCTTATCAAGTCCCAACCGCACGCTTTGTTATTTAAAACAGCGCAGCACTGTCATTTACTTCTCCTGATTGTCCCAGTTGTTATTCACAGTGTCCTGTCTCTTCCGGTAGTTAACACCAAGTGCCCCTGACTAGGATTGGGTTGTGCAAGTCCTGAATTTACAAATACTTCTCCTATTAATGATGATCCCCAGACTGAAGATATCATACTACAACAGTTACTTATGAATTAAGATTCCAAGGTTGTAACCAGGCATGGTGAATAGGACTAATAATAGACTGTACTCATAGTCCTCTGTACTGATAGTGTATTATCCATTAGACTAGTTCACTCTGATTAGCCATCTTGGAGCTCAACTCTAATCCTTTATTACCGTTTACTTGGTTATTAGAAATGATACTAATAGCCTTACTTGTTGACTTTATAAGTGCAAACAATTTTGGGCCCTATCAACGGGCTTCTGGCTGTGGCATGTGTTCATGGATAGCATTGATGATGGCCCTATTTTTGCATTATTTTTATACCCACAACAAAATATAGGCTTGAAACCAACTTGAAACTAGTAGTTCACTGTAGACTTGCATTAGTACACAATTCTATAAATTACTAACCTCATTTCCCAGTAGGTTTGCCACAGTAACAGGCCCACCTGATCCCCCCCCCCCCCCTGAGCCCTTAGTTCACATCCTCTTTTCCCTCGGAATGGAATTCTGGTTCATATGGTTAGACTCCAACAGGTAGTGTGAATATTGGCATCTTGTGTTTCCAGATTTGCATAGAAAGATGGCTATATTGACTAGACAAATTGGCCCTTCCAAAACGTTTTACATATCACTATCACTGGCTGGCCATAATTCAGGTTCTAAGCCATTCCAGAAAACTGCTGCATGTGTCCAATTCAATACAGCAACATCTGTAGAATTTGTTGCTAGAAAGAGATAAATCTCCAGCATCTTATGACTTGAGGTAGAGGGCCATTACTGGCAGATACAAGTCCTTATGTTTTTTGTTTGATTAACTTTTCTTTATATTTCTAGAACCAGGTTGTTGCAATAGAACTAGCTATCCAGAGTCTTTTTAACTTTATATTACTTTTTGTTGTTGATAAGTTTGGTTCTGGAACACTTGTCAGGCATTGTCCTAGAATTAGATTGTAGGGAGTAGCTTGACATCATGGAAGGCCTGATAGATATGCAACATGAAGATGTAATATGACCACACATTTGAGCTTGCAAAATACTTGTTGCACTTCTGTAAGGGGTCATGTTGCCAAGAGGCTCAGACAGGGAGCAGTATAGACAGTATGAACAACCATGCAGGGAAGGGATGATCATAGAGCACTAGAGGCTTGACTATGAGTAGAGAACCCAGCCAAGTCTATTGCAAAGGTGCCCTTCCATGGAGAGGAAGGGGTACCTTATATACAGTACATTGTGCCTATGTCTCAAATAACAACAGAATCTGATATCAGTAACTCTACTGATGCAACAATATATCTGTGATATGTTAGTCCAGAGTAAACTACTATCTGTCAAGGGGTTAAAGCAGTGTGTGTCAGAATAATAGGTATAACAGTGAGGCTATGAAAGCTGTGCAATAGTGATTCTGATGGCTAGATGTGGACAAACAAGTGATCCCCTTACAACTTCACCCAAATCCATGGTGTATGATATAAGCAACTGCATGTGAATTGCCAATAGAAGTTGGTGTTTATAGATCCTATACAAATATCCACCAATAAAAGGTAACAATATATATCTAGGCATTTTCCTTAAAAAAAAGTCAGCTGGTAAAGTGGGGACTCAGACTCTCAGAGATGAACTATGTGAAAAAATTAACAAACTTGAAAATGTAGATCTATATTTGTATATTTTTTTTTTTTTTTTTCTGGTTCATATAATAATATTAAGCACATGTGGGTTTGACCCAGCTACATATGGGCAGAAACACCTATTACCACTAAGTAATCTGTAATGGGCCATCAGGCTGGAGCTGTACACTAAGTTGCTCTCCAGGTCATATTACAGGTCTAGACTGAGGAAACCTGCAGTCTAATGGTATTGTACTGTACCATGTCTGAACCTCGCAACACCTTAAAGGTTTGCCTTCGCTTGTTGGGGCATAGTCCCCTCCCTTCATGTTGGTACCCCATTCCACTCCCCCTCTGGTATTTTCAGGTTGCCCTGGAAACCCATTACTCCCCCCCAGTGTCAAAGATAAATGTCCAATCTAAATGAACAACCCATACCTCAAACCTGCTCCCCCTCTCCTGAATCCCCCTATTACTTGCCCCCCTGTTCCACACCGCTCTTCCAAAGCAATGACTCCCCTCCAAAATGAGGCTGCCAAATCCCACCATTGGTCGATAAACTGGCATTCTCCCCAAGAGGTGTGCTCTGTGCAGGGACAGTAGCTGATTGGGAGCTAGACCCCTTCCTCCTTTTGTATTTGGGTGTAGTGGTTAAGCAAGTATGAATAAATTGTCAAAAATGTTGGCAGTGACACTCCCTAAGGATCTGCACAAAGCAGAGTACAAGAGTTGTGGTGTCCTCATGTGGCCTGGTAGTTGATAAGGTGGATGTGAACGGATTAGTAAAGCCCCCAGTACAGGCAAGATGAGATGACCCTGCAGATAGTCAGGATCAGCTCTGATAAGTTAGAAATTTGGATATGGTGTAAAAGGATAGTGGCCCAGGCCGAAAGAATGGTCTGATGAAAGGCAATCTTGATTAGGGATGAGGTGTTAGGTAGTTTAGGGTCGACCTAGTGCAGGAGGGACAAATTCCCACAGTTGGATGGTGGTGGTAAAAGATCAAGAAGCATTGTCTATATTTGTATATTCCAAATACACAACCAACTCAGTAGCTTCTCTGGGGACTTTACACTGAGCCACATGAGCCACACAAACCACACAAACAAATGCAGATGTCTGCAGACTAAGCTCAGACCCTGTTTGGCAGGGAGCCCTGCTTAATTGGCAGTCTGCATCTGAGCCAAGTCAAAGCTAAGCCATAAATCCATGCTGTTACTTGGATGCCTTGGAACAACTCCTCATGAAGTCTTCCACTGATGAAACATAGCCTACATTGCCTTTGTAGAGTCCCCAATATATTGTGACCCAGTTTCCAGCAGTGGGGATTTCTGTGGCATAGCTCTTGTTCAGCAATGCTACCCATTCCTCCAGATCAATTCCTGAAATCTCATTCTGGGGCCAAAAGATGGTAGGCAAAGAACATAAGAGGTCCAATAGATGTGAACTCATGGATGCCTCAATGTAAATCCAGCCACGTATAGAGTCCCAACAAAATGCTGACCTTATCCTGCAAGGCAACTGTAATGAGCATTATTGTCATTGTTATTGTTGTTGTTGTTTGTTGTTGTCCCCCTCATTCTCATCATCATCCTTCTCCTCATACTTGGGTGGAGTGGGCCAACACATTGTGTGGCAGGTACTTGTTCTTTATTTCTTTTTTCTTTTTTTTGTAGGAGAAATAAGTCCATTCCACATTCAGGAAGTTGTAACTGACTAAAAACAATGTAGGCGATAGTTTATAGAGGTCATGTGACCATGGGAAAATGTTACCAAGTAAAAACAAGCAATGCCTGTGCACAAAGCCCAATGCCATAGCTTGCCTGGTTATGGAGAAAACACAAAAACCATCAGAACTAACTTTTACCAGGATCATGTACACTGAATAAGCATTCAGATTGTTGTCATGTATTTGGTATACTTATGTGGTGGAATAGATCATGTGACATGTGTCAATAAATAGAGAAATCAATCTTATTTGTATTTCAGGTAAATATAGTAGTAAGGTAGACGTCACCCAAGGTCAGCACCTGTTTATGTAAGCAAAAACATACCCTTTCCCAATCTCTTCTCCTCTGAGCACATTCACTATTTTACCATTTGGAAGCCTAGAAAGGCTTCCTAAGAACATATTCATTGATATCTAGGAGTCAATTTTTTGAAATATATTGAGTTTGAGGAGGAGATGCACCCCCAAAAAATGTCAGAGTAAAAACACTCCAAACCTGTTTTCTACTATTTCTGAACCATTTGCAAGGTTTTCAAAAATTGACGTCAAGAACATTTGGCCACCCATGTGACCCACCACGTGACATGTGCCTGGCTCAAAGACAAGGAGAAATGGTCTAAAAAACAATTTCTGGGCTATAAGTGATGTGGAAACACTACTAAAACATGCCTAGAAAATCCAAGGCTCAGAGAGCAAGTATTAGAAACCTCTTATCTCACTCTGAAACACCTTCTGCACCCATTGTTGCCAAATTTAGCATTCACAACACATCAGACACTTCCACAAAGCCTCCGACAACCCCATGTGGCCAGTCACACACCCAGGAAATCCATGCCCCATTCGACCCAAACTTCATTGAGATCATTGGACGGTTTGATGATCTCGAGAATGATTTCCAGACCTTTACAGCCCTGCAGAGACTGATGGGGAGGAGGATGATGATGATACCAAAATCCAGGAGATTTCAGTCCTAGAACATTTCATTGAGGTCCTACAGAAGGCCCAGCAAGCTGCTACTGCTGCAGAAAGAAAAGGGGAGAAGAGTAACAAGAGACCACACCAGTATAATGGAACCTCAAAAAGAAGCTGCAGACGTCATGACCTGAAGCATCGCGAACTTGGGAAAAAAGGGTTTATTTCAGTTACAGACTTTTGGGCAAGAAAAAAGAAAGCTGAGCCTGAGGGTGTTCCACACACAGATCCAATTGTGGAAGAGGCTGAGTACATTCCAAGTGATGATGAGAATGACATGGAAGTCTTTGAAGAGGCTGCCAGTGACAAAAGTACAAAGGTTTATTTAAACCTCTTGAAAGAGATATATTTTTCTGATATCAGTTTAGGGAGTCTTGATCAAAGATAAATCTGTAAAATCAGGGCCTGAAGAATTTGACACTCATCAAAGGGTTGAAGAACTCCTTCAAGAACTTCGCAAGGGCCAGAAGCCCAAGGACAACAGCCCTGAAACAGCATCAGATGCTGCTCTCAACCAGCTGCATTACAAAGACTTCCCTGTATTGCGGTGCGCATGTACATCACTGACTGTACACAGTAAAAGCAAAAAAATTGATGTCCTATTTTGGGCATGCATGACAGGAATGGTTGGTGTTCTGAACCTTTACCTCGACCCAGAGCTATCCTATACCTGGCGTGAAGCATCGTTAATTACAGCCAAATCTCAAGGCCATGGAATTAGCCATGCATGTAATCTGCAAACATGGATTCACCAGTTCTTGAGCTGCAGGACACTTCCATTTCATCGTTATGGCCAGTTTTGATCATCCTTGTTGGAGGATGAGGATTTTGCTCAGGCCATCCAGCTCCACTTGCAAGGGATTGCCAAGGAGGGTTATATCTGAGCACAAGACATTGTTGATTTCATTGCACAGCCCGAGATGCAGCAAAGGCTCAATGCAGCAGGGGCAAAGAAGAAGTCAATATGTCTCCAAATGGCACAATGCTGGCTACACAATATGGGCTGGCGATATGGGTGGCAGAAAAACGGCATGTATATTGATGGCCATGAGCACCCTGATATTGTTGATTATTGAGAAGCATTCATTGCACACTGGAAAGGCTACAAGAAGCAGATGAGAACTTTCAATAATGAAGGCAAACCTGAAGATTTCTCACCACAAGGATTCCCTGTGCCAGCTGGTCAAGTTTTCAAACTGATGCTTGTAACTCACGATGAATCCATTTTCTACAAAAACAACCATTGAAAAAATTGTTGGAGCCACATCAGCAAACGCGGCACACCTCAGAAGAAAGGGGAGGGTGTATCATTGATGATCTCAGACTTCTTGACACCGGAATGGGGGTGGCTGACCCATGGTAATGAGTGAGTAATGAACCTTCTGGATTTTAATAGAAACTCACAAGGTCAGTGAGGCTCGAATCATCTTCAAGCCAGGAAAGAACCACAATGGATATTTCACTGCTGATGATCTTATCAAACAAGTTGATAACGCAATTGATATCTTTGAAGATCGTACCAATGGGCAAGCAACAGGCCTTTTCCTCTTTGACAACACACCAAGCCATCAAAAACAAGCGGATGATGCACTTTCCGCACGAAAAATGACAAAACATCCTTCAAATGGATGGACACATTGGAAAGGCAGTGCAAACATGCGGAATGGGCAGCTTCTGAGTGGGGAAACACAAGCATTCTATTTCGACGATATCCCACCATGCCTGGATGGTTCAAAGGGATGGAACAGATTATCAAAGAGCGTGGCTTGTGGCCATCAACGGGACTTCTTGTGCAATGTGAAGGGTTCAAATGTGAACCCAAACACACTGATTGTTGTTGCTGTTGTGTCCTCTTCACACAGCCTGATTTCATTTCTCAAAAATCTCAACTCAAAGAATTTATTGCCTCAAGAGGCCATATCTGTGACTTCTACCCAAAGTATCATTGCGAGTTAAACTTTATTGAACAATATTGGGGTGCAGCAAAGCTCCAGTATCACAACTCAGCGCGCACTGCAAAAATTGATGAGATGGAAAGGAATGTACTCTCATGCCTGAATGATGTTCCTCTCCTTCAAATTAGACAGTAATGGTCTACCTTTCTTTTATTGTTTCATTTACTCACCCCGATGTCCACAGATATGCAAATCAATCATTGCGCTTCATCTCAGCATATGATCAGGGGTTATCGGGTGCCGAGGCAGTCTGGGCGAACAAAAAGTACCATGGACATTGTATTTTACCTCCTACTATAGCTGCTGAAGCCAAACGTGCTAACATTGACCTTCCACTTAACCTCTAACATAACCTCTAATAGTATATTATGTTTTCTAAATTCTTTTTTTTTTCAATGTCAAAGATTTGGCCAAGCTTGGCACTTACTAATATGATTACATAAGGTGCTGCCTTTGGGTGATGTCTACCTTAGTTGTTGATTATTCCAATGTTTAGCATAATTTCCCACAAGGGTCATGTTTGGTAAGGGTCATTGTTGTTATAAGATGTTTGTTCATCTTTGGTATAATACACAGACCTTCAAAACTAGCTGAATCTGGACATTTCTAATATTTCGCTCAAAATGGACTGTGGGAAAAATGTGCTCAACAAGGAAATTGTAGAGCCATGTTTGTACATTCCAAACATATAAAAACAAAGTTAATAGCTTTACTAGTTATGGAGAAAATCACAAAATAAATTTTGAAACGCAATGCTTTGAAATATTAGATATGCATAATTTTGATGGCATCATCAAAGGCATTATGTAAGCATCCCAAATACATGCAAATTATGTCACAATACTTTGTATTTGTGGAGAAATGCTGTAAAAAGCCATAAGAGAAGAAAAATCCCATTATGGAAATATTTTCCCGCAGTGTTGAAATATGAATCAATGAATGAATGAATCACCTTTCTGCCCAAAAACTGGGTTGATAAAGAACTCGTCTTTAGTAAACTAAAGAACTCGTAACATTTTTTGAGGTTTGGGGACCATGAGGGCAGGGGGATTTTCTACCAACACAGCATGTGTGTAGGCTCCATGGTAGTGTCAGGATTGGGGTATGCATGGGGGATGTACATTTTTGTGCTGTCAGGTGCATACATGGTGGCCTGACTCTTTGAGTGCTACCTGCTAAGAAAGTAGCAATATACAGTAGGCAACAAAACTGTTTCAATGTTTTCACATTCTGTAAAGATGCATCCATATGTCAGAAAATAAAAATTGGAAAATTATGAAAAAATTACAGAAGCTGCATTGATGTCATATAATGTTGCTTACATAATGTCTTTGCACCACTTCCATTTTTGGTAGCAAAATCACAGGATACATACAAAGCCATCATTGAAACAGTTTTGTTGCCTATTGTAAAAAAATAAGAAAGTGCTGAGATCTTAACTGTAGTCACATGACTTTGTTTATTGTTTAATATATTAAACAAAGTCATGTGACTTGCTCATGTTTTAGTATAAATACAGAGTGTTCAAGTGCTCTAATGCCCCCAAACACATTATGCAATCTCTTACCCCTGCTCAGTGCTCTCATGTCATCACACTGCTTGATGCAGGCACTTCTGGCCACCAGATCCACAAGACCACTGGCTTCTCCATTGCTACTATCTCTAGGATCTGCTCTCAGTATCATTCTGAGCTCCCAAAGTCCTTTGGTGGCCATCCTTCCAAGCTCACTTCTGCCAATATTAGCTATGCAAAGTGCATCATTCACATGGGCAAGGCTGATAATGCAGTCATAGTTACCAAAGCTCTTCAAGATGTCACGAACTAATCCATTTCCTTCCAAACTATTCGTTGCAACTTGAAAAAGCATGGTTTATGGCCTGCAGTAAAACAAAAACGGCCTCTTCTCAAAACCTGTCATAGGAGGGATCAGTTGGGCTTTGCAGAAAGGCACAAGGAGTGGACTCTGGAGGACTGGAAAAGGGTTATATGGTCTGATGAAACCAAAATTAACTGTCTGGGGTCAGATGGAAGGAAATAGATCTGGAAAGAGGTAGGGGAGCAGTTGAGTGATAGGATTGTAGAGGGGACACTGAAGTTTGGAGGTGGTAATGTGATGTTATGGGGCTGCATGGGGTGGGATGGGGTTGGATATGCAACCAGGATTGAGGGAAAGATGGATGCAGATCTCTATGTATCCATCATGGAGGATGAGCTTCAAGATTCCCTTCATCACTATGGGAAAACCCCTGCCAATATCATCTTCCAGCAGGACAATGACCCCAAACACACAAGCAAGAAGGCCCAAAACTGGTTCAAGGACAATAATTTCAATGTTATGAAGTGGCCTGCACAGTCACCTGACATGAATCCTATTGAACATCTTTGGCATCACCTCAAAATGAAGCTCAATGAATATGAAAATCCTCCACACAGCCAGTATGAGCTTTGGGAGTGAGTGGAGAAGGAGTGGGAAGCAATAGATAAGTCTGTCTGTCAAGGATTGATTGAGAGCATGCCTAGATGTATTGCTGCAGTGTTGAGGGCCAAAGGAGGATATACCAAGTACTAGTTTTACCACTTTCATACTTTTTAATGATGGGCAACAAAACTGTTTCACATGTGATGCTTCTTGATCTTTTACCACCACCATCCGACCAAGGGAATTCGTCCCTCCTGCACTAGGTTGTCCCTAAACTACCTAACACCTCATCCCTAATTGACATCACCTTTCATCAGACCACTCTTTCGGCCTGGGCCACTATCCTTTTATACCATATCCAAATTTTTAACTTATCAGAGCTGATCCTGACTATCTGCAGGGTCATCTCATCTTGCCTGTACTGGGGGCTTCACTAATCTGTTCACATCCACCTCATCAACTACCAGGCCACATGAGGACACCACAACTCTAGTACTCTGCTTTGCACAGATCCTTAGGGAGTGTCACTGCCAACATTCTCAATGATTTATTTGTACTTGCTTAACCACTACACCCAAACACAAAAGGAGGAAGGGGTCTGGCCCCCAATCAGCTACTGTCCCTGCACAGAGCACACCTCTTGGGGAGAATGCCAGTTTATTGACCAATGGTGGGATTTGGCAGCCTCATTTTGGAGGGGAGTCATTGCTTTGGAAGAGTGGTGTGGAACAGGGGGGCAAGTAATAGGGGGATTCAGGAGAGGGGGAGCAGGTTTGAGGTATGGATCATTCATTTAGTTTGGACATTTATCTTTGACACTGGGGGGGAGTAATGGGTTTCCAGGGCAACCTGAAAATACCAGGAGGGGAGTGGAATGGGGTACCAACGTGAAGGGAGGGGACCATGCCCCGACAAGCGAAGGCAAACCTTTAAGGCATTGGGAGGTTCAGACATGGTACAGTACAATACTGTTGGTGCAAAGACATTATGTAAGCAACATTATATGACATCAATGCAGCTTCTGTAAGTTTTTCATATTTTTCCAATTTTTTATTTTCTGACATATGGATGCATCTTTACAGAATGTGAAAACATTGAAACAGTTTTGTTGCCTACTGTATAGTGGTCTATATCTCATAAACAAATTGACTATATAGTGCAACAGTAATGAATGCTATAAAAAATGGGTAAGTCTTGGCAAAATTACCTTGGCTCTTACAAGGTTGTGGGTTTGAATCCAGGTAATAGCAACAAATTAAACAGTCAACAACTAACCATGAATGGCAGGAAGCATGATTACTAATCCAATAAAAGTCAGATTACTCCTTTTGATGGTCAAATCAACTTATGGTTACTCTTGTAAGATAAGATTGCAATGTCCCTTGCAAAGAATTGTCTTGCTTGTAACCACTTGTAAGCTACCAATCTGCTTACATACTTACAAGGCTTGTAAGCCCTTGTGACTCAATCCAGAAATTTCCAACACCACAGAGGGTGTTTTTTCATACTTCTATTCTTTGGGATAAAATTCATTACATTGTGTAATTATTGGGTGGATGAAATTCATATATTAATGTGTTAAAGTCATTACTTAAGGGGATGAAATATGGGTTGAATTTCATCCCTTCCCAGTTTCACAGTGACTGCAAACAACAGTCATGTAACCAAAAGGCTGTTTGAAAGACCATTCTGGCAAATGGGAACAATGTGGAGTCGGGGGACTGGCACACTGTGCCGCTACGATATATGGCTTTGGGTGGAGCCATATCCGGACCCCCGTTGTGATGTCGTTCAACTCGTCCTCGCCCTTCTGCAATCGGTGTCACGCCCATCTGCCTGTGTCACAACCACGTCACGGAATTGCTCTTGGATCACTGCCAACTTGGACAACTTCAGTTATCACTCGGTTACTGTCCTATAACCCCAAGGCTTTCTCATATTAGCTCGACGATCCTACATGACATTCGCGGCAAATAAGTACGAAACTTTTTGGTCTTCACGATGATAAACTATAATACAGTTCGCCCCAGCCCCTTTTCATCGTCTACATTCGGGGCACCCAGGCCACAGGGATCTGTTTTTGGGGCACCACAGCAACAGCAACCGTCGACGTCGACAGGACAAACAAGCCTGTTTGGGAACCAACAACAGCAACAACAAGCCCCTGGAAATTTATTCGGACAGTCTTCCCAACAACATCCTGCCAATAACATATTCGGGCAGCCTACTCAACAGCAGCAACAGCCTACAGGAACCTTGTTCAGCCAAGCTTCTCAACAGCAGCAGCAACCGAATGGCGGGATATTCGGACAACCTGCATCACAGCAGCAGCAACCATCTACTGGTGGTCTTTTCGGCCAGTCCGCTCAGCAACAGCAGACCCCGCAGCAGCGAAGTATATTCGGTGGATCCATTTTTGGTGGTAATGCCCAGTCAACGACCACCAATCAGCAACAGCAGCCAAGCCTTTTCGGCGCAGGTATTCAACAGCAACCACAGCAGCAAAATACAGGCTTGTTCGGAAATAGTCTTACAACCAATCCACTTCAGGCTCAAGTAACGGTACCAGCAGGAGGTTTTGGGAGCGGATTTGGGGGCAGTACGTCAATTTTTGGTAACAAGCCTCTCCAGCCACAGACACAAGTGTGAGCTCATGTACATATATAATTTAACTAACATTTAACACCGCGTCTCCTTTATTTAGACTTGGGTCAATATCTTAACATCTTTCGTCAACTTCCATCATACTCAAACAGGTCTTATTTAGACTGTCCAGTGTAAACCAATCTCAGAGCGGACCTTTACTTGCAAGAACTACAAAATTCAATGACCTCCCTGATGAAATCAAGCGAGTGTTGGAGTCTATAGAGTATATTTATCCCCGCCTGCCCCACTCACTTACTTAGTCTAACCTATATTCCCAGTTTGCATATCCAGGGACGTGTCCAGATCAGTAAAGACCTACATCAACGAAAACTTGGTGATGAACCCACGAAGGGACATGAGCTCATACGGGACATGCACAAGGTACGCTATGATGGTGATAGGCAATGCAACCTTTTGATGATCGACCCCAGGAACTCGTTAATACGTCAACAACGATTCGCAATGATTTGCATTACACAAAAGATATCAAGGTGAAAGTTGAACAAGCTGTGCAGGACACAATCGTGGCAACAAGGATCGTGGACGGCTTTAGAAATCCTCAAGGAGGACCAGGGGTTTATCTGAAGGATCACGCAGGCTTTCCTTTAGAGTGTGTTACCCCTTCCACGTCTCATCATATAAGTAAAATTCTTGAATTTACTTAGATATTTCACACGAGTCACCGAACAGATGAAGGAGAGATTGGCATGGTACAAATCAACTATCGAGGTAAATATCAGGAACCTGTCTCGTGACTATCTGACACTCTTTATATGTTAGCAAATTGAAAGAAAACTATCATCCTCTGCTGGTCAGGCACAGACGCCCCAAGGCATGTGATAGCTGGCGACTATTCTATGGCTGGCCACTGCTAATACAGGAGTATCTACAGGGATCTCTGCTACCTTACAAGCTCAACACGCAACATTCCTTTCCCTGGCCGGCAAGACCGCAGCCCTCGATGCTGATCTTCAAAGAATCAAAACCCTTTATACACAACTTTGGCGCACCAAGACAGGGAGCGTCCGTGATCCTTTCAATGAGCTCGATAGAACGTTGGAGGCGGGCGGGGATTATGGGCTAGGTGAGCTCAATGTGAAGTGAAAGTTATACAAAGACTGGTGTGAGTATCTCCCGTCCAGGGCTCGCATAATATGCAGCGTGATATCTCATTCTCCAGTGTTTACTCACACAATGGAAAGCTATCGCCTGCTTTTAATTTATGCAGTGCAAAAAAACCGTCAGACCCTAGCAAATTTAGATTGGGGATCATATTTAGTCAATTCGGGATTTGGTCATGCAAATTTCAATTCACAAAAGTATCGTTGTAGGTTATGATTTGGTTCTTCCAAATATGACGTTCTGCCTCCCAGCCGCGAGGGAACAAGCAAGCTCCGGCAGACCGATACTTGCTCCGCTCATTAGATCGGCAACTAGCCACTCGCCGTTGGTAAGCTACACACTCCACACTAGGATCGACCCGGAACTGCCCCGTCAAAACCATATCCGAGGCTCAAGCTGTGTTACGACGATTGATTTTAAACTGGATTTGTCAAAATACTGGTACTCAGTTCTATATATGAAGAGGTGACTAGTTAACCTAATTATTAACCAGATTATTAACCAGAATTTTGAGGTGTCGAACAGTTTGAAGCGCCTCACTGGATATAATATCTTGTAGCCCGAATGGAATTTGGCTCCAGATTTGTTCTCTCCTGGCTTTGCGATCAGAAGCTTTCACTTTGACTTGAGTTTGAGAGATCCCGACTGTCCGTTTTCCAAACTTAAGCATGCTTCACAGCGAGCCCTATATTCCATTACAGGACAACCCTCCATACCCAATGCACTTTGAAGTGGTGCTCAAATACCCGATAGCAACCCAAGAAGAACATTGAGCGCTTACTGTAACTGCTAAAGCACTTGTAGGCATCTTAAAGTAATGGGAATAGCATACATGGATATTCAGGCTAAGACTTTATTGAGAAGCAAGCCCCAGAAAGATAATGCGACGAGCTCACCATTGTTGTATAAGACGTGACCGATGTCGCCAAGCATCATGAGCAGCGGGTGGTGTCAGTATATCTAACAAGCGTGTGATCGTGGGTCACTCCACTTTCGCCAATCGAGGATCGAACGAAAACCATAGTGACCGCATTTCAGTCCGGTGATGCCCTTCATAGATACCCCCTCATAGAACAACCTTCTGACTTTATATTGCTTGGGATTTGACGTTGATGTTTCCATAAGCTGTGACCGGGTGATGCGGCATATTATGCATCATGCATGTATGCCGCAAGTAACTGGAATTTGTCGTTGGCAGGGTTGAGCGCCCACATGCCGCGAGCGCCGAGGCAGTATTTATTTATTCTTTATCACACTATCATGACCATCCAACAACGAACAGGAATCAATTAAAGCATTATTGAAAAGATCCTGTGCAATTGTACTTATGGCTTACCAACAATCCCAACAGGATGTAGTCAGCGGTGATCAGTATCGCTATGCCTTGACGAATTTTGTGAGTCCCACTCCCTCAATCTAAGTGGTGTTTGTCCTTGACCAGGCAAATCATTAGCGAATCGCCCACGAAAAGGTAGAGGAGCAGCGAGTGCAACTTGAACAACAGGAGCATCAGGTCGCGCAGCTAAGAGAACGGATAGCCCTCTTGGAGGGTGGAACGATCACCCAAAGACATGGAAGAGCGGGCAATACAGTTGATGATTTCTCTATCAAGGTGGGGTTTCCAAAAATCTGCCTAACTCTTTATTCAAGAGAGTCCTTCGACACAGAATGCTGCTTCGCAATTGGACAAGCTGATAAACCGATGGGCCGCAGATATTGTCCGGACACCACCGACCACACACACACAGATTTGTCAGGCCATCCTCGCCGATGTCGTTAACGGAATCGATGTCGCGCAAGCACAAGCAACATCCATGCAGACACAATGCTACCTTCGCCATGCAATGGCAGAGACCATTTCGGAAGGCATTATCAATTGCCTGATCATAACAAATTCAAGCGATGCTAACGTCCAGTTATCACGGATCCATGAGCACATCTTCGCACGTAAGTCTAGATCTACTAATGACTATAAACTTTAGCTTATTTATGCAGGCGACCCTACTGTGGCATGTGTGTGGAGACGACAAACATTCTCTGCAGCTGTTGATTCGTGCACCCCCGAGATGTCTCTCAATATATTATACGAACAAATCCCCGAACTGATGAGGCAGCTGAACGGCGCACTCCCAATATCGGGAGGAGTTTCAATCCTCGAATCTGCCTACGAGTTCTCGCGAATGCTCCACGGTTCAAATACAAGCTCAGGGGACGCATTCTATCGAGCATTTGTCCCAGAATTGGGGAGCACGCTATACCCTAGGCAAATAGAATTAGTCAAAAGGTGCTTGAGAGGGGAGAGGGGGGAGCTTGACAGAGTCGGGGCTACAATTTTTCCTGGACTTGTCAAGGTAACAAGAGGGCCCCCTCTGCCATCGGGAGAATATGGGGACAATATTCACGTAAACATTTTATCTTTCAAGTCTTGTGTGGCTGCTGAATGCTCCGCCAGACTATTGTACGAAAAGCTCAAGTAATCTGTGAATGTGCAATGGGTGGATCACCAATGCTCCACATACAACCTCCCAAAATTCTCGATGCAGGAACACTTGTATTGGGTGATATTAACGCGGCGTCACGAGATGGGCCGCCAGTACAGTACCAATTCTAATGTGTGATGTCTTGGCCCCTTACCATTGCCCTATGCTGAATCGTGATCTTGGAAATACTAATTTATATTGGATTGCACGTTTGGTATGCAAAATCATGCGACTAATAGTGATGCCAAAGTCGCTTGCGTTTGGACAACCTGGTAAGATAAAATGCCGGTTAAACCTGCATAAAGGTGCAAGTCAACGCTTACCTCCAGAGCCTGCTGAACCTCCAACCTCCGCCTCGCCGCTTCTAGCCAATCGTGTAGTAGGATCTTCGCAGCACCCTTAAGTTGATTCAACTCGCGCGTTGCGCTATCTAAATCCTTCTCGTTCAAGTGATACTCTGCTCGAGCCAAAACACTTAAGATGTCGTCTCCATTCACCAAACCCTGCCTTCTGAATCGAAGCCCTGAGAAGAGACGACTAGTAATATGAGAGATAACCCCAGCATTTTCATCTGGAACCAAAGCGACATGGCAAACTTTTGGAGCAACACCGCCGACGAACCAGGAGGCCAGATCTGCGAATGGCTCAATACCTACATCTGGCACGTCTGATGCTTCTAGAGACTCGAGGGTGGCAGCGACGACCGGATCTTCACGGGCCGTGGTTATGTGTCGAAGAATACGAAGTTCTTCACGGAAAGGTTTGCGAACTGGAGACGATAAAGCAGATGAACTCAGTGCTCGAACCGCTGACCACATAGCATGCACCCGGATGTTCTCATCAAGGTATGCCGAATTATCCAGCGCGACACGCTCAAGCCGTTTGAGGTGCGTGGAGAGCTCGTCAATCTTGGAAAGACGCCCGCCACGTTCTTGCTCAACGCGGACCTTGATTTCTCGAATCCATCGGCGCTGAAGCTCAATACCTTGGGCAATTACTTCTTCTTTGAGGCTAGTCCGGCATAAATGAATGATAAATTATACATAAACCGGGACTTACCGTTCGTTGATAAGCTCCGTTTGTGTCTTCAGCTCATTCTCTAACTTTTCCCGGTAGGCATGCACAAACTTTATCTTCTCTTCATCGAAGAACCGCTTAAAGTCCTCCTCCTGATTATCGAGCTTGTCTTGCGCCTCCATTTCCAATTCCATCAACTTGAGAGTATATTCCCGAGTTTGTTCATCCAGCTTCGCCTCTAGACCCGCCCGCTCTTCCTCTTTAGCCTTCTCGATCCGGTCGGCGAGAGTCGTAAGGTCGGTTTTGGCGGACTCCAAAACGTCAGTCGCTTTAGAAGCGGCAGTTGGGTTAGTCGCAAGATAAGAGGCAAGGTTGTCGATCGTCTCTGCGAGGTGTGTGATGATGGGTTCCGATAAGTTGAGCGAAGAGACACCTGGAGCAATCAAGGGCATCGTAACAGGGGTTGATGGGTGCTCTTTTGTAGGCTCTAACGTTTTCACCCCCGGCGGCGGGGGGAGGGAAAACCCTGGTGGCGGTTCAAAACCAACTGGCAAAGGAGCTTCATATACATTCCGTGAGTCTGGCTTCAGTGTCGCAGTGGCCTCTGCTTCCTCTTGCCCAGGTGTGACAACAGGTTGTGTATCGTGCTTAGGTATGGGCAGTGTAGTTTCATGTTGCAGTGGAGGAGGATGGCCTTGAATGGCGATCTCTGCCTTCCGTACAAGATCAACCAAATCATCGGTGACCTGCGAAGCGTGATGCGCGACACTAGCGCCATTTTTGTTTACGACTTTGTCTGTTCCCTTCTGTATTTCTATCTTTGCCTGCGTGGTGACGGGGTCCACCTTGGATCTCGCGTCGCTGAAGGCGTTTGCGACTGCAGCCTTCGCTTCATGTGCCTTCTTCTCTGCCGTATGCTTCGCAATCTCGACAGCATCATGTGCACTGGGAGTGCGATTGATAGTGTCTGTAATAAAACGCTGCGTCAAAATTATAGCACTTTTCCCTGACTCTACCACTTGTTGGACAGTGAGGGTGTCCCAGTTGTGAGCTTCAGCGTACTCCAACATAGGTTGTCCGAGAGGGACATGATCGGAGAAGAAGTCATAATAAGCCTGGCTGTAAAATGCAGCAAAAGTGCTTCCAACGTAGAACGTCCCAGTCAGACCTGCGGTCGCCCAAAATATTTTTCGAACAACGCCCGTCTTTTTTTTCGGTGTGGATTCTGTGGCGAGACGCTACATAGCACTTCAGTATTGCGTAAGAGTAGAGTAGATTCGGCACCTCTGTACGGGCTCTACACTTCTTATAGAAGGTGTATCGAGGTCCTACGCAAGAATAGTACTTACCCTCCTGATTACCCGGATAGCTCCTTGCCTAGAGGTTGACGCGACTCGACTGGATATGGGGAGTGCACGATACATCCGGTATAGGTGGTGCCGTCAGCCTAGGCTTTAGCCTATATGGGAGAAAGAGAAGTCCTTAGTGTTGATGTCGTGGCGAACGACGAGGAGATATTTGGTCCGAGTTTGTCCGCCTATCCCACGTGAGCGAGCAGCCGACTTAATTTTAGCCGACAGAACTCCACTTTGACAACCTCGTAATCTCTTGTAATACACGCTCGCGCCGCGCTCTCAGGCTTCTCAGCTGAGCTTGCGTCCATACACAAGCACTAAGATGTTATTAATGACTTCTGAAGGACATATGGAGTTGGCGCAAACTTTATTTCTTTTCGCCTTTTAAGCGGCTCCAATAATGTCTGTTGCTTCAGCGATGAACACGATCACCACCAATGAGGAAAAGCAATACATCGACGACGACACCAATCAAGAGCCCTCGCCATGGACTACGAGGCGAAACGAGCTATGGGCTTATTACCTCTATTACGTGGGTAATAACGGCCTATCCGCATTCAATTTTGGGCCCTCCCAGTTCCAAAATCTTCTCTTCCTGGCAGGCTACGATCCAACAGATGCACCCTTCTCAACGCCGTGTGGCGATAATGGTTGCGTGCTTCCTTATCTAGGAAAAGTACGCGATAGTATGTCTCGCCTCAGCGGACCCCACCAACAGATAAATTGACGAGAGTTCACAGTTAACTCCATCGTCCTCCTCACGAATGGAATTAGTTTCGCGATCCAAGCAGCTCTATTGTTGATTATAGGCGCATGGGCAGATTATGGCCGCTGGAGGTTCGGCCATTCCACTGTTGGTTTTCCTAGGTGCTGATGCTGCTCGTGGGCCAGACCCAACATCACAATTTTCTTCACACTCTTGGCTGTCGGTGTGTCATTTTCTTGGCTTGCCGTCGACTCTCCTGCGCAGTGGCGCGCCGGAGTCGCCTTATACATTCTTGGACGTAAGTTATTGTAGGTCGTCGTATTTGTGCATTGCAGACTAAAAGTTAAATAGTGGTCGCGTACCAAGTAAACTATTATCTCAACTTTTCCCAACGTTTTCTAGCTCACACCAAATATAGGGCTCTCTGACCTTTTGGACCGCCGCATTTCCCGGTTTGGCACGAGACCTTCCAGAAGTCAAGAAATCGTTGTGTGATATGAAGGCAGATCATAAGTCGTGAGTAAGTTCAATTCACCACAACGTCTTGTTGACATCTAGGTAGCTTAAAGGACCACATATTCTTCACCTCACTGTCCCGCAATCGCATCTCAAACGTATCATTTGCAACCTGTTCTGCAGGAGAAATCCTCATTCTTGCTGTCATGGTTGGGATCCTCAAGGGCCTGAATCCGGACGAGAGCGTGGAAAATAACACAAAAGCGTTCAGTATATTGATAGCTTTCTCTGGAGGAGTCTGGTGTGCGTGTTTCCAAGATGTTTCCTCACTCTATTTGACTTTGCTATACTGCAGTGCTCTGTGCTATGCCTTGGTTTTTTCTTGAACAACGACGGCCCGGCTTAACCTGTCCACCAGGAACCAGCTTCTGGACAATCGGAGTCAAGCAAACTTATGCAGCATTCAGAGAGTGCGTGAAGCTCAAGCAAACCTTCCTTTACTTGATGTTTTATTTTCTGATGTGAGCACATATCCCTTATACAATGTCCGGATTTTGACAGAAAACAAGGGGAGACGTACTGAATACGACTGTGTAGGTTTCCAGTCTTTGAACCTAAATTAGCTTAAGATGATTAACCCACCGATACAGAACTGTTATCGGCACTCTACAGAATAGGTATTGTCCTAAATTTTTCGAAAAAAAGTACCATCACCCCTCAAACCCCCTTTCAAGCGTTGTCTCATATTCAACTCTGCAATTGACCCTCCTCTTAATAGTTGGAATTGTTTCACAAGGGCTTGGAATCTAGTAAGTCTTTCCGGGTTTGGAGGCAACACAAACATGAATAATTTTTATTTTAGTTTGTTCTGGCTCGTTCAAAAGAAATACAAGATCAGTACTAAAGCCGTAAGTCTGCAAATTTTCTTAATCAATACACTTCCCGAACACCATTGATTAGATGTTGTCCTTCAATGTTTTCTGGATTATGGTGTGTTGTGTCTACCTTTATTGGCACGAATCAGCATGTATAGTAACGTGGTAGATGCTGACGATTTGGGGACTCATTGGTGTGCATACCGACAAATTCGGGTTCAAACATGTCTGGGAAATTTGGTATCTTGTTCACCAGCACTTCATACCATGATTTTCACGGAGATCTTATACAGGCTATACCAGGCATTCTACGGTTTTATGGTCTGTCCGTGGTATGCTTATAGCCAAACGATGATCAGCGAGGTTTCACCATTACCGCAGATGTGCGTGCTTTAGTAATCTCATCTTCTATATATTAAGTATGCTTTGACTGATAGGTTCCTGTTCTTCGCCCTTTTCTCGGTGGTACGCCCATTGTTTTAAAATTCCTTTTTGCTAAGCTCGTTTCACCTTGTATTGTAGGTTGGAAAAACTTCAGCATTCATCGGACCATTTGCCTCAAGTGCGATAATTACCGCGGCTGATGACAACAACAACATGCCATTTGCCTTCTTGTTTGGGTTGTACGTGATCTCTCCTCGTCTGTGGCGCCTGTTTCAAAATGTTCCCATATATTCAGGGGTGTCTTAAGTTCTGTGTTTCTTTGGATGGTCGATGTGGACAAGAGCAGGACAGAATGTGATCAGTTCGTTCGGGCAGAGAGGGCCCGAGAGGCCTTTGATACCAAGGCACTTGTCTCTACCTAGGCCAATCTCACAACAGTAGTGCTTGACATGTCTGTCAACCCTTATATGTTTGTTGTCCACATCCCGGCACAAGCAACTTGAATCAACCATAATGCCAATCTTTATCTGACGATGACACTCAGTCGCACACAAATCCATGACATTGATAAAATCTTAATCTAGGTGTCAAGGACCTCAACTCGCGCGGATACAAAAATATTCAACACGTCATAATAGGAAAAAAATTATCGCTCATCGTGCCACAACATTCAATCGTACCTTCTAACTTTAGTAGCGTGAACTCAATCTTGCGTATAAGTATTGACTACGGCTTCCAGATTGTCTTGGCTCTCTACTCACTTCCATGTCTGTCAATGTAACTGTGGCCTTACACCTATTCGTCCGACTTCCTCAGTGCACTGTATTCGGAATCTGATGCCTGAGCTCCCGACTTACACACGCCGATCAACTCCATCTTCATAGCCTGGCCGATATTTACACAAAGAGTTCACGCCGAGCTGAGAAGGAAGGGAAAACAATGCACTAACTTGACGACGTTGGCTGACAGCGCGCCTTATCTGCTTTAATACCAATCAATTTGGAAGGCTTCGATGTTCTCGGCTTTGTGAAGTTGAACTTGGATTAGGTGGTAATCACATGTCACCGTATGTGTGAAAAATCTTGGATGAAGTTCCTAGATTCTGCTCTGACACTATCTTCGTTTGTGTCCTTCAGACTGGTTGCGTTCAGGTTGGTGGGCGCATCATAGCTGGCCCATTTTCAGGAGAACAATATACATTCCTCGAGTGCACGAAGACCCTGTGGTCTAGACAATTTATTCCAAGAGTACGGTCCCTAAGAATCAGGGGCAAAACTGCAAAGCGATTATCTATGAACATTCTCCAAGGAGGTCATATTCCCTTTTTCTTCAAAGGGCAATCCCAGAGACCTTCTGACATTCTCAAATACTCCTAAAACGCCATTCCAGGCAAGAATTCAGTAAGGGTGTTAATTTCCTAATTACCAGAGGAAAGATACGGCTTGAACCCCGGTAGGCTCGTTGATAATGTGGGTACTAACTCTTCCAATGTTTATTTTTATTAACTTTCATGCATATAGGACCCTAGCAGGACAAGTATTGTCTCTGGATATATGTCAACGCTCAAACGAAGCCTTCCAACGCCTCTTCGACAACTCGCATATCAAGAAGATAGACCCTTGGGAGTACCCGATAGTGGTCCTGGGGCAAAATTTTTCAGTGCTCGACGCGTACGTGAGTATTCAATACTTGTCTTTTGGCGCCCTATTTGATCCTAATGATAATTAGTTTTTAATAATCATGCCAGTACAGTACATCTATGAAAGACATTTGTATCAATTCATTGTTCCGTTTCCAACAGGTGTGTTACTCCAGGGGATCAGTTATCCCATAATTTATTAATAGATACAAAGGATCTGCAGGCCCTTGACCTCATGTCTTCCCGAAAGTTGACGTCATGTACCAGCGTCGCTGTATCAGAACCCATGCAGATACGAGAAAACTATGACTCCCATGAATGAAAAGTTGCCGTCGACCACCCTCAGTTAGCTGCTTGGTGGCTTTTGACTGAAGGAGCCCCCGATGAGTCTAGTTTTAGATGCAAGTCAAATAGCGAGCTTCACCTCCCTATCGACATGACGCCAACCTCTTACATGGCTCGTTTCCGTGTCAAGGTTTGTTATTGATGGAACCAATTGAGGCCCCTGCTCAAGGCCGCTTGCTATATTACTCCGTTATCTGTTCCCTTTCGACACCGCAGCGTTTGACTCCGAAGCAACAGAATCGCTGTGTACAGTACTGATTGAGGTCACAACCTCTTATGCAGCAAGACCCCGACCGAACATACGCGCCACCAGGGCACAAGGCACGCCGTGCCCTTGTGCCCTCACGACATTACCTACCACTCTCCACATCCTCCTGGACCTGAACTATAATTATAATATCTTACCCAACTCGATACACAACAAAACAGCCTGCATCTCGAACCTCCTGGTCAGGGATTTATTCTGTTCGAGTCTTCGACTCCATTACTTCCAGTGCGGGTTGCGGCGAATTGCTAGTGGAGATTGATTTCACTGGTGGACCCACTCCTGATACATAAAGTCAATGTATCCCCTATTCTGACCGCAACCTTGTGCCAAGGTCCTCGCGTTGTTACAACGCAACACAGCAGACCCATTTCGCGCAACTTGAATAATAAGCCTGTCTTTTGGCTGTGAGAACAGTAAATATATGTATTCGATACACCAGAAGTAAGAAAGTTCTCTTCCAATTGTCCCCTGAGGGGTTATTCGTGTCTGGTGCCGAGATGCTGCAATTCATGCGGATCACCGTGAGTGTCAGTGCGTTATTGTTTTCTAAGAGTGTGAGGAGATCACGTGCATACAATCCGGGGTTCTACGTCCTTGTTCTCAAAAGATCGAAGCCAACCTGGCCCATCCAGCTGTATTTGCCCAAATGGAGGCCTTCATTTGTGCTCAGAATGGACTATCCCCGCGCTACTGAACAATTGAAGCCACATGGCCTTCGGCTAGATCGTTGATTTAGACACGACACCCATAATTGGAGTCTACTTTGTTTTTGTCCCTGGATGCTGTTAGAATGCACCTGGTATATAGTGTGCTGGAACCGTGCTGAGAAATTCCTCACCCCGATGGACGTTGCCCCTCCCCCCCGCTACCGTAGATTCTCTACCAGGCCTGGTCAGGTACCACGGTCTGACAACGAGCTGCCAGCCTATACTCGTCGTAATACACTTGCGCAACCTGTCGTTCAACGAGAGCCTACAGAACACGTCTATCTTCTCACTGAGAAGAACCGAGCATGGGTTACGCTCAAAATCCAGAGTAGTGCCAAATCATCTAAGTCTCTGCCGACCTTCTTCGAGAAGGAAAACATAAACGGATCACTGGAAATCAATGCAGACAAAGGGGATTCTATACATTCCATCACTGCCACGGTAAGGAAGGAAGGATCCGTTTCTTCTCCAATGAACCATTTCTCATTAATGTTAAACAGGTTACTGGTCGCATCATTACTGGAGCAGGCGCTGACGACGTTTTCACATTCCTCAGCCAGTCACTTCCCATATGGTCAAAGTCGGCAGGTGTTCCTCGAGTACCCTCACCGTCCGTGGGGACATCTCAAAGCAAACTCCTTGGACACTGTGTGTGGCCGCTGGCAATACCTCTTCCTAAAACCGTGGTGGCTCCAAGCGGTGCAGGTGACATGCAGCCATTCCGGCTCCCGGAAACATTTTTGGAACGCCACACAAGTGCAAGTGTACAGTACGACTTTGCAATCGTAATATCTCGGGGAAAACTCCGATCGGACAGCCAGTGTGTATAATGAACCTATACTTCCTGTGGAGTCTCACTAAGTTTTTTCTGGACATAGGATCAAAACAGCTTTTGGTTATGTTCCTAGTTCTAGGCCTGAACTTCCTTCCCTGCTTCGACAACTTGCTTACCAACAAAACACACCTTTACCCGGCCCTCATTACGACCCACAAGGTTGGAAAACCCTGAGACCCGTATCTGCTCGTGGTACGATGTACAAAAGCCGCCGAGTGGAGGTCCAATGTGCAGTGAGCTCAACTGTCAAATTTGTGGTTTTTCTTGTTTCTTACATATTTCTCTTTGTTTTTAGCTCTCCCTCGCTAAACCTGTGAGTCTCTCAAAGAATGGAAGAATGAAGTTACTTACTTGTTGCCTTCAGCTGTGTTATACTCGAGGCAGTGTGATTCCCTGCTTCATGACGCTCGATTGCCAGGACTCCGACATTCTTGATTTATTTTCCACCCCCTCTGCCATGGTTGTCGCTTTGCATAGGCGTGTTAGGTTCTTCAGCAAAACATCACTTGCAAGGCAGGAAGTCTCGTGGAACGAGATTATTGAAGAAATGGGCACCGCCGTGTGGTGGCCTTCAATGGGGTCTAGTAGCTCTACCCTTTCCCGCCACCTTGAAGGAGAGGTAAAACTGGCAAAGGACCTGAGGCCTACATCAGCGATGGGCCATTTCAGCATATCCGTGAGCGTGCATTACACCCTTCTTTGATATTTTATTGATATCGCCCTTTTCAGTATTCTCTTGTTCTGCGTCCTTTTGACGTTCCGCATTTCGTCTCAGACAACCACTCATTGTTGTCAGAGCCAATAGAAGTAGCCACGATGCACTCAAAAGGTCCTCGTCCCCAGGCCTATGCACCTCCCGCATACGACTCGACTCCCATTACACGACCCCATGACCGTTACGCAGCTTTGAATCTTGGCGCGCAGGGCTGGTAATGTCCCTTGTGATTGATGCATATAACTTTGCTTCCTTGCTTTGCTCGTCATGCTAGTTCATGAACGATTGCTATCCTACCCTTCCCTTGTATCACTATCATTACATACCAACTGTAGCCAATATCCACACAACAACATAACCACTACTAGATATATCTAATTTGCCATCCCACGGTTGGATCAGCTGTTGGAGGTCACGGTTTTAGGCGCTTTGGAGGTGTGTGACGAGATAAGCCGCCTTAATCTCGTTAAGCTTTCCGTCCTGCCACGCACTTATGGAGGGGGACCCAGTGCTTCCAAGCTATGGGGAAGTCCCTGTGATTCCGCAGGCTCACGGACAATCTGAGCACTCGTACGCCTTAGAAAATAAAAGTCACAAATGGCTTTCCTTATTTGTCAAAAGCCGCGCCAGTTCTCCTGCATTCCAACCTATGTTTTTGCAAGGAGATGTAATCGCAGGACGAGTCGAGCTGCATCTCGAGAAGGCAGAGACTGTGAAAGGAATAATAATAGCCGTGATTTAATTGTTTTTGGCTCGTTTCATTCGTAACAAATGACAAACATGCATACAGATCGAAGCGGGTACAACAGTGGTGGGACAGGAAGAATTCAAATTCTTTGAGGAGAAACAAATTCTCTGGACTCCAAGGATGGATGGGGTGAAGGACTCAACGAAACTGAACGGTCGCCATACATGGCCTTTTACATTTACTCTACCTAGTGCGATTCCCGTCTTGGAGACGAAGGGAAAGGGAAAGAAAGTTTACAATCTCCCTCCCTATTTCTCGGAGCGCGCAGGTCCAGCGTACATTGACTACCGCCTGATAGTTACTGTAAGGCGTGGAGCTCTCAGAGTGAACCAGACGTGAGTGGCGTTGATTATTCGTGCGAGTGGATTCGACTCACGACTCGTCGAATACGGCCATAATGTGTAGTCTTACTACTATTTTTGGGTATCAACCTGTGACTACCCCTGAGGCTCCATCACCGTTACGGCAACTGGCATACGATAAAGAGACCCCCCTTCCAGGCCCCAATGTGGACCCCAATGGTTGGAAGGTGCTCCCAGTAATTCATGTGAAGGGAACGCTGTTCAAAGCGAAGAAGGTGGAGGTGGACTGCACTGTATGTGAAAGTCAGGGATGCGAGTCTCCTACAGTATTGACGTTTTTAATTGCAGCTTGCGATTGCTCTACCAGTAAGCTGGTGAATTTCATCCTGCAGAGTCGAGTGTTACAACATATCGAGACAGCTAACCTACGCAATTGGCTCACCATTGCCACTGACATTAACGCTTGAGAGCCGAGATATTCAGGCCTTGGACGTTCTGTCAGCCCCTACTGCAATTCGAGTACACCTCATCAGATCTATGGCAACGGGCTCTGATGCTACGGATGGGGGTGTTACCAGACGAACCGATAATTGTTTTTTGGAAGGCGCTGGTCAAGCCTATTTTTGGGCTTCTAGCGAGCAAGAAGACGGAAACAAACGACATCTGCAGGGCGAATTGGAGATCGCGAGAAATCTGAAGCCCAGCTTCATTTTCCCTAGGTTCACCATTCAGGTCAGTCTAACAAATCATACTGGCCGCGTGCCGCTCAATTGATAATCGATGCACTACAGTACCACTTGCAACTCCTCCCTTTCCAAGCGCCAGGGTTTGCCTCAATGAACATGGAAGAAGAGGTGGCATTGCTTACCGAAAAAGTGATTATTTCGACGAGGCAGACACCAGGAATAACACCGCGCTCGTATGCGCCTCCAGGGTACGAGAGACCCCAACAGGTGGATTATAACAATTCAGTTGGTTTTTTGGAGAATGGTAATCAACGATTCTACCACCACACTGGCCACGGATAAAAGCTTAAATAACCCTTTCCTTTATGTGTATCAAAGTGTAGTCGTACATGTATATGTTCCATTGGACATACTAACATGGAAATTACCTTTCCTCCAATGCCATGAATAACAATGTCTCAAATGTATCATCTCCCTTAGCGGCGTTATCTCCCCATGCTCCTCTACCGTCAAGCAGTTCTCGATCGCTCGTGGGTATCTCCCATGCACAAGAACCTGGTTGACGATGTGCGGAAAAAACGAATATCGTGTCGTCTTCAGATGATTGACCGAAGCGCTGCCAACGACCCCCGGGTGTCATATCTTTCACAAGTACAGGTTCAAATTTGAACCATAGACCAAATGCTGACCAAAACGGGGCCTCCTTCGAGAGGCTGCGAATTTTGTAGGAGATAATGACAACTGGGCCATTGTTTGCGTCTGTACCAGAGGCCGGCTGGGGATAAAAGGACGACGACGTGAGTCGTATAAGGGTGCGCAGCAGGGGCCCCAAAAGTTCTGGGAAGTAGACCTAGTCAAGTGAGTGCCATGCAATTGGCGTTAGGATATATACTTACCAAATCACTGCATATTACGTGACTCAATCGTCGGGGAGCCTGAGAGTTATGTTCAGTGAAGAACTCATTGGCGATACGTTTACAATGTTCCTCGTCGCCCCAGGATAAAGGTCTAATATGTATGTTCGCAATGTCATTGGATAGGCTTTGACGCGAACTGGATAAATTATATTTCTTGAGGTTGTTTTCAAGCAATGGACAAATCTATTTCGTAAAGTTCAGTCCACTAGTATACGACCTTGATAGATCGATTACCTCTGGAAGATCGGTCACGATGATTATGTCTTTGTTCGTGTCCAAGGTTTTCGCAATATATGAACTCACCATCCCAGTACCTGACCCCAGTTCGAGTAAGGTACGCGGGGATGAAACGGATGTGTTGTCTAAAAAAGGTGGGTCGAATTCCATTCTGGATGGGGGATTGGAATAGAGACTGAGCATGTATGCTGCTTCCCTAAGAGTATAAGGCTGAGAGTGGGTCAGGATCCCATGACTGGGATGATTACCAGACTCTTCCAGCTATACCATATTTTTTTATGGCTAGACGTTGAGCGTGGTCACCAAAGAGTGCTGCATCTGAATCATCATCCGTCGATTGGAGTTTCTTGAATAAAGAGGACTGGAGGAATGCTGATGGGTTTATGTCCAAATGCTCAGGGAAATTTGGGTTTGTCGTCATCAAGTATTTAGGTCTTATGTACTTTGTAATGGTAGTTGTTTATATAAACGTGTTTTTAATTCGAGTACCAGAGGTGATTTCACATGACGCGGAAAATTAAACAAGTTCCGGCCCCAGGTGTGCCCGGGCTACTGCAAATCCCAATCTGTGTAGTTATCGTCTACCCCTTTTTCCTGTTCATATTCTAACCTTTCTAATGGTAGCCCAGTCGAAACCTGCGCAGCTAACTCCCTTTGGGGCCGCCTTGGCTGGCGCGCTTGGAGGATGTTTCAGTACAGCGTGAGCTACCCATAAGGCAACAATAGCCTCATAGTGCTCATCCATTTCCCTTCACAGTATTGTATACCCCCTAGATGTGTATGTTGCATACAAAAGCAATGTATCCAGGGAATTAAAGGAACTAAACTATCGATAGAGCCAAAACACGAATTCAGGCGTTGCCTTCTGTTGCAAAGGGGAAGAGCAGAACTAGTCTTTCTATGATTGCCGTGTTACTGCAAATACATAGGAAGGAAGGCATATTAGGATTATATCGTGGCTTCGGTGCCACCATGTTAAATACCTTCTCGATGCGTATGTCATCCCACAAATCTTAATGTGGACTTTCCCTCACCCCTCTGTAACAGAATATGCGTATTTCTTTTTTTATTCTTTCGTCCGGAATTCATACATCAACCGGCTGACTCGAAGGCTTCCGAAGGGGGCAAAGCTGGGCCCTCTTTCCACCGCCGCGGAACTTATCCTGGGTGCCCTTGCTGGCGCACTCGCACAGATATTTACCATCCCTGTATCCGTCATTGCGACCCGGCAACAAGTTGGCCGTCCCAGTCAGTTTGAAAAAGTCGACACACCTCGGTCTCCGACATCTTCTGGACCTGTTGAAGACGATTCCTTCTTGGGCGTAGCTCGTGAAATCGTTGACGAGGAAGGAGTAACAGGCCTTTGGCTAGGAATAAAACCGGGTTTGGTTCTAACAGTTAATCCAGCCATTACATATGGCGTATTCGAGCGCGTTAAGAGCCTTATCCTGCTTGCCCAGGTAAAATCAGGGTCAGGCGTAAAGCTTTCACCTTGGACGTCATTCATCATTGGCGCACTTAGCAAAACACTAGCTACAGTGGCGAGTAGATCGTGTTTTTATCTTGGTACAATCCTTATTCAACAATGGATCTAGGTTACATACCCTTATATAATGGCTAAAGTTCGAATTCAAGCCCGTAGCGCAGACGTTGACGAAATCAACGAAGAAGTTTCACCCCTTTCTTCAGATAACTACCATCACGATAATCATAGGCACGCCGGTGCTCTGGATATCCTTGCAAAAGTTTGGAAACGAGAAGGGTTTGTGGGCTGGTATCAAGCAAGTCTTATCTATTTTTGTTTTTTAGAATTTCCTTCCTAATAATTCGGTTTAGGGAATGCAAGCCCAAATAACGAAGGCTGTGTTATCTCAAGCCCTATTGTTCATGTCGAAAGAACAATTCGAGCACTGGGCACTTGAGATAATGATTCTCATTGCACGCATTTCAGCACGATAGTGTTCATGGCGCATGTATATAGTTTCGACTGTTTAGATATATGTATGATATATAGTATTTCTTGTGTCCTACAAGGTCCTTGCTTCTGGGGATATTACGGAATTGTGTTTTGACCAATGTCGCACGTGACCGTAGTAAGAACCCAAGCTCGAGAACTAAGCTATTTAATACGACGCAAAAAATACTCTATGATCGAGTAAACAACGCGGAAACTGAGTATGTCAGTACCAGCAACCCCTCGCGGAAAAACTTCTTTCAACCCGACAACCCCTGCGGCCGCCCGCGCCGCAGCATCACACACCGTACAAGCATCACCTATCTATACAGCCACACGAAGACATTCATTGTATGGTGTCGAAGACAGAGTCATCATTGATCCTGGATCTCGTATTTGGAAGGTTGGCTTTAGTGGGGAAGGGAGGCCCAGGGACGTTATTCTGGCTGGAGGAAAGACAGGAGATTCCCTCTGGAATTTAAGACGAGCGGCCGATCCAGGAGAACGGGGTGAAGGAGACAAGCTTCTTGAAGTGAAGCTGCAGCGTTGTCTGCGATCAGTATTTCATGAGTGCGTGCCTGTCACCGAGAAATGGATACTACCTCTGACGGGTAACAAAGCTCGCTTTTGACGGATCCTAAAGCACGAAAGGTAATACTGGTGGAACATCCCCTGTTACCGCTCTACATCAAAGATATTATAGCCCGGATTTTGTTTGAAAACCAGGTGTGATAGTCAATACGCAACACTATTGTACCTTGTTCTAACGCAATCAGGTGCCATCCGTCTCATTTGCATCAAGTCACCTCCTTTCCCTCTTTGCTGTTGGGAGAATCACCGGCCTCGTACTCGACTGTGGCCATTTGGAATCGGTTGCCCTACCAGTGCGTCTTGTAGACTCTATAATTTTTCCCCGCCTTGCCTCCTTTGTCTGAACCCGTGCAGATTTTCGCTGCCAGACCATTGTTTCCGCATCTCCGAACGACGCCATTAGCTGGAGCTAGACTAACATCCCATATTCGTGCCCTCTTGTTACTCTTTGGAACATATCTTCCCCCTCCAACGTCATTAAGTTCAGCCGTGAACATACCCGCTGCCAACCGTTCAACGCGTGTTCCTCAAGAAGTCCTAACAGATTCTGTGATCGAAGAAATCAAGACTCGTTGTTGTTTCGTTGGTAACGTTCTTGGAACGACCGCCGACGCGCGGGAACCTACGCCTTCAAGAGATGATGGTTCGGAATTTGATATCCCTCCGGGCAGCGATGCGACACAGTCCGAGTCAGATTTCTCTCAAATGGGCCGTGATAGCAATGTCTCATCCCAGCACGAATCATCAGAGTTTTCTGTGGTCTCAAATCCTCGCGGACCCTTTGCAGAAAGCTCTCAAGGAGAAAGTCACCTACAAGCTCTTGCCACCATGTATACCCGGCATTCAACCGCCACTGATCTTCAGATGCGCGTTACACCTCCGCCATTCCAGCAAACTGGAACAGGCCGAGGGACTTTGATCATTCCGGGATGGATCCGCGAACGTGCATCAGAAGTGCTTTTCGAGGGGGGAGACGTCGATGAAAGCAGTCTTGCAGAGGTCGTTTTGGATTCTCTCCTTAAGGAAAGTTCGGCCTCGACGAGACTATCGGCCATGCACTAATGTCTTCTGTTAGGTCCCTGTCGACCTTCGTAAAACGCTAGCCTCATCCATTTTAGTTGTGGGCGGAACAGCAATGCAGCCTGGTTTTATACCCCGCCTCCACGCGGAACTCCTCCGGACTTTATCGCCCCCGAATACGTCGTCCAAGACGCCCACAAGGCCTAGTCGATCCCCCCCTCCCGTATACGATCGATACGCGACGTTACGGCCGCTGCTGCCTTACTTTGCTATCCTGAATAATCCATCTTCGCCTCACCCAGTGTCTGACAGACAAGCCGCGAATGCTGGAACTTCCCCGGCATTCTCCCCTGCAACCATGGCTTGGATTGGAGGCTCTTTGGCCGGGTCAGTTTTTGTATTCTGTTCGCCTCAGCTAAATTGATATTCCATTTACCAGATCTCTAAAAACTGGCGGCGTTGAGGTTGCCCGTGAAAGATGGGACGAAGCAAATTCCGCGCAGGATCCAGATGATATGGATACCTCCGTTGACTTTGAAAGCCGGACGGTGAAGAGCGTTCTCCCAGACTGGACCAGAACGCCTTTGCCTGCGGGAGCACCGTCAGCAGTGCAACTTTGACTCAATGTCACGTAATATTATGTCAAAAGCGAGCAGAACTCGTTATAATTCGTGTATGTTCGATATCTACAATAAAAACGTCCCAAGGTGTCGAAGGTATAGTGAATTAAACGAAGCGAGTCTTTAGTAATCGCGAAGTGTGGAAGAAAAGAACGTGGCCACATAAGCCGCATCGAATGGCTAAAGAATATCTTACGAAGGAGTGTTGTCGGTTATGCGGAGTGTAAGTTTGGAACATTCCAGAGATGCAGTGACGTTTTCCCAATCTGATTGAGAAGTGACCATGTGAAGTTGAGTGGTACCAGGATCCGATGACACAGAGCTGGACCGAGCACGCGTATTGGCGGTTGTAGTTGCCGGCTGCATTGGTTGCAAAAAAGTGATGATAAATGACTCAGAGAGAGGAATGCCCTCTTGGCCAACAAATTTGTTATAAACTCGCTGGCGCATTTCTTTGTAAGAGATGTCCTCATCAACGCGAAGCAAAACGATGGAATCGTTGTAAGCGGCCTTGATTGCAAGTTTATCGGAAGTGGGAGAGATAGTCGACATGGAAAAAGCGGTGGATTTTGTTGGGGAAGGCGGACCCGAAGAAAAAGAGGGTGTTGATTGCTCCGCCTGCGCATGAAGGTACCCTACAGGTGTTTCGGGGCGACTACATGTGGCAAGGTCGAAACACGGAAGCGGAAATTGGTCTGTAGGCTTCCGTGAGACAAATAACGAGGCTAAGGTTTTTGGGGACGTACCAGACAGGTAAACATCCAGGATACCGTTGTCAGGTTCGGACCAAAGGTCGTCGTCCTCATCCTCTGAAATAGATACGGGACAAGATATGCGTGGACGATATTTCCTGGTCTGTGAGGATACATCCAGCGAGGGAATGACGGCGTCCGCTGAACAGTTGGTCATGAAGGTCGCCACGCTGCTCACAGATGTTCTATGAGAATAGTCGATGGGAGAAGTGGGCATTGCCATCCCGATACCCTCGAGTATGCACGAGGCTGAATCGATAGTTTGCCAGGACTCACGAATAGCTCGGTCTGCTGCAGTGATTGTTAGCCTGTAGACGAAAAGGCGGGATATGCTGTACACGCACGCAAAGCTAAAGAATGTTGTTCTGTCGCGAGAGGAGGCTCTCGAGGTGCAACGAAACTATCAGTAGGGGAGAAAAAAATTCCACCACTTCTGCGTTCCCTTGTTTCATCGGCGGAACTCTTCCGGCGCCTTCGGGTGGGAGGTGGTTTGCCCAAAGATGCGTCGGATTTGAGACACATTTCCCGATCTTCAGGCAGAGCCGCAAGAACTGATGACGCCCGATCGACTATATATGGGTCCGAACGACGATGCGGATTGTGATTGAACGTAATAGGGGGGTCATCGACAACAATTGTGGGAGCGACGGTGTTTGTTGGGCTATTTAGACTCCTTTCCGACTGCGTTGAAGAGAAATCCGAAGACGCCGAGGAAGACGCTCGAGGCCGTGCTATGCGGCTGGGAGACGCATCGCTCGAATCGGAGCTATATTTACGGGATCTGTGACTGAATGAAGAACCCGACGTGTATATATGGTGGAGAGTAGAAGAGGATCGTGGATTCGAGGCTCTGTCATAATCGGTGTCGTGGAGATGCAGGTTTGAGGATGAGAAGTACATGGAGAACACACTGCTGGTGACGGAGGTACGAGGTTTCGTGGAACGAGACTTCTCCTTCTCGGCGAGGTCGAAATCCCGTCTCCAAATGGCAAAGAAATCGGTCACAATGCGTGAATTTCTGAGTTCTTCGATCAAGGCAGGAACGTCGTCTTTAAGGAGACCTTCGATCATGGCCTTGAATTCAGCAGCTCGCTGTTCGATGGTGGCATTGCTGGCACGGAATACAGTACCCTTTTTAGTGAGCATTGGAACATGCTCATGGATATCACGAGCCACGGAGTTGGGATCTGGACCTGGGGGTAGGGACTCCCAAGAAGATGCCTGGTCTTGCTTGTAGAAGCCGTCTTTTCTGATACCCTTTCCCCGAAGAAGACGCTGCCGTTTGCTTCTGGCCATACGACCATACTCAAGTTCAAGATTGCCTTGAAACCACAAGCAATCATCCCAGCGACGCCAAACCTCGTATTCAAAATCGGGGCCTCGTGAAGTGATGGAAGACCGGTCTCCAAATACGACGGGGGATACTCGCATTCCATAACTATAACCCCCACCTAAAAAGTCGGCGTCTGATTCGGAGAGGGGATGAAAAGAATAACAAACCTTTCTTAGCCGCACCTAGCATTTCAACGGTAAAATTTGATGGGGTGGGTCGATAGACACCTCTCTTGTAATTCTGCAATAAAACATTCAATGTAATGCTCAGGGCGTAAGATGAATGAAGATCTACAGACATCAGGAGTGAGAGGACCATCAGCAAAACCAGGCCCAGACTTTGTTTACTACAGTGTGAGAAGGGCGAAATCTATGAAGCATCCTTTGATCCACTCACGGGGTGACTTTGGAAATCCATTGCGACGGGCTTGGGATTAGTGGAATGGGCTCAAGAGTTCTAAGTGGAACTGCCGAAAAACAGAGTTGGGGGAGACGTTAAAAAGACGAGTTGCAGAAGGGACACACCTAGCCAGACTGCTTATGGTGAAAGTCTGGACCAAGTATCAAGAAAATGCCCGCAGATTGTGTAGCCTTGAATGTGTGAAACTCGGGACTGGAGCTGAGAGTGAACAAGAGAAGTGAATCGCACTGGGTGAAGAGCGACAAGATGAGTTGCAAGGAAAATAAGTCAGACATTTTTCAGTCGCGCTCTTATTGTCTTCGTCGTTGACGGTTTAGCGACTGCACTTATTGTCCTGCCCATTCCATATCTGATCCGACCGTCCGGCTCAAATCAATTTTAAACACCGCTAACCAGCTGACGACCCCTCACCTTCTTTTTTGGGTACAGTCTTATTGTGTACACTGTTCTCACCTCCCGGATGCTGTACCCACATGCCTTTGACAATAAATGTTTCGACAGATCCAAGGCCCAAGGGTGCTATCTACGACTGAGTCACTGCCACCAGTTGGCGGTGCGCGTTCAACACAGATTCTAAATATCACTATTTTCAGTGCAATTTTGACTCAACCGAGAACCCCGAATAATGGTGCTCTCATTTCGGTCTTCAACACAACAAGGTGAACATCTAATTAGCCCGCATCTCACTGCCCGTCTCCACACCCACGGCAGGCTCCCCTGCTCATGGGCCGTGGCTGACCTCATTAGGTGTTCTAAGGAATTTATCATTTCCCATCCACAGATGAGCGAAAATCACTCCCAAAAATCACCCAAAGATCACTTGAAATAAGTTTATGGTCAAAGCTGTGCACGATTACAGGTAATTGTCAATTATTGATGTAAGAATAACCACTTAATCACTTCGAAAATCGAGCCTTAATCGCTCAAGTTTGGCCGTTACTAATGTTTCAGGAGTAGCATATGAGATTCGGTCCTTTTTGGACAGGAAAAGTCTCCTGTAACTAGGCTCACTTGGAGTATGGAACCCTTTATACCATGTCAGATATAATATCCACCTGTGTGCCCCTTGTCAGCTGTCTGTTGAAGCTTTCCAGGTTTGCATTGGTGACTAGAGGTGCCTTAACAAGAGCCACGTGATATATTTGTTTCTCTGGCGGTTGGTTCCAACCCTTCACTTTCGCGACTTTAATTAGGCGCAAGATGTCTGAAATCCCCCAAACAGACGTATCGCGCCCTTCTGCTTTGCCAACGGCAAAATTTTCTCAACGCCCAACCGCATCGCAGTCGTCAATTGATCAAAACTCTGCCGAATACCTAGACTCCATCGAAGAAGAATGGAATAAGCGAGTAGACATGGAAGTGGAGACATTGGTGGACGGAATGGTCGATCTTGTTGGTTTGGCCTCTGTGATTATTCCTGGTAACTGCTTCAGAGCAATAGGTTGATCGTCCTCACAAGATAGGCGATAAGGACAAGTTCAGGATTGCCCAAGAATCATTCCAAGCGCAGTCACGAGCTGAATCCATGGTATTCTGATCATTGGCTATTACTACTGCCTAACTCTAATTGTGTTCGTAGGTTCGCGCGGCAAACTCGTTACTTTCCATAACTCATTCTATGAAACTCCTGCTCCTTCTTTCTGACGAAGCACAGCTCGCACATCGTCGTGATGTTGAGTTAAAAGTCGTCCAGGGGGAGAGGAACGAGGCGCGCGAGAAGGTTGCCGTATTGTTAGATCAGCTCTTGGGGCGCTCGGGGTCATGAAACTGTCAGGAACAACATGGTCGTGAGCGGGTAAGGCAAAAGGACCTACCTACCTACATATCATATCTTCACACTGATCAGGTTGACATTTTCCACCTCTGCTTGATAGATGAATCGTGCCTCCGATTCGACCATGCAATTTGGCCAAGTCATCTTGGCACAACTTTACTCACCAATGCAACTAGAATTAAAGCCTGAGTTCATTTTCGACAAAGTGCACAGTGTATGGTACATATCTACGTCCATTGCCTTCGAGACACCCCAACATAAATAGATCGATCAACAATAGCGATAACCATTGAAAGGACTCTTGTGGTCGGCTATTCCCCTAGTCATTTGTATCATCGGACCCAATTTCCAGGACGCGTTGCATTGCCTGTTTTTCTAGCGTCCTGGCCCGGATCTTGCCTTCTTTCAATCTCTCTAGCCCGCTTCTAATACTCTTCATATGGACCTCAACAGGTATTTTTGACCCTGTGAGTTCGGGAGCAGCGACCCTTTCACGAATATCGTCCATATCTGCGCTCATGCCTTGCAACGTCTGCAGTGCCGCAGCCACATGCACAAGCGCCTTCTTCCTATACATTCCAAGATTCTTCAACAACACCAAATGGCTATCAAACCCTTGAAGTGTCTTCTTGTTTCCCCCAAGCCTTGTCCACAAATCTGCCAACAGGTCAGCCCTCGCAGATGTCAAGGTTGAATCTTCCCTAGACAAAATCTCGTGTACTGTTGAAAGCCTGTCCTCAAGCCTATCGAGTTGGACTATATTAGCTTCCGCCTCCAAAATGACCTTCGTCATTTCCTTGGAGAGGACACCCATCGCGCCACTGAACGTCTCGGTGACAATTTCGCTTACAGGACGAGGCACTGTCCATGGGATCAGGCCTTTGATTGAGAAGCGAGACGGCGCTTTTGCATGAGCCTCTCCAATAGCACGAAGAGCATAGTCGTTAACTGCCATAACTCTGTAACTAATGATGAGACATGGAGATTTAGTGATAATGAAAAAAAACTCACTTGTCCACTGCGCCCCCAATTCTAGAAGTCAGTTTCTGTAGATTCCGGCCTGCTGTCTTTGCATCGCCTACAAAATCTACAAGAGCGTCCCCCAATGTGTCGCGCGAATGTAGGTTGCTCACGCGAACAAGAGTGACAAGATCTGTTGTCGCCATTTCCGCTCTCTTGATCTCTAAAGATAAACCTGAATTACCGACAGAATCATCAAGTAGATGTTCAAATGTGGTGGTTTGGATATCAACAAGATTTGGATAGTCTGCCCAACGGGGTCCGTCCTGGTCCTTCCCCCTCCTAACCACATCGGGAGGGTTACATAGACTCGAACCATATAAACCAGGGAGATAACACAAGGGTGCAAAGGCCTGCCGAACGGTTTGTGTAACCAAGCCAATGATCATGGCCAGCATCCAAGCGAATACGATGAGATAGAGGGGACGTCGCAATAAACCAATGGCAGTACTGATGACGTCAAACGCGTAGTACGCAGCGAAAGATGTACCATTGACAGCACCATCGAAGATTTCTTCCGTTGCAATGATCTTTCGTGAAGGCCGCGCATGTTTAGGGGACGTCGAGGTGGCAAGTCTTCGGGGGGCCGTAGTGGCATACGTGGTTCTGTGCAAGGTTTTGCGTTTACGGGGGGAGGATCGGGCCACAGAAGTTATAGAGCCTGTTGGACTAGGTGTCATGGGCAATGGAGGATCATTCCCGCTTTCGCTCGGGTCGACGATATCTTCCCAGACATCATCGCTGTCTTCCGACTTGGGCTGGAATACCTAGAGTGATCCGTGCGAGCCGTTAATTAAGGAAGCAAAACATTAGCCAACACAACTTCACCGTTTTTTCTGTCAATTTTCCTGAACGATTAGACTTTGCCATCGAGCCTATCCGGTTCGTGGGTGTAATAAGCTGCTGTGGGGAGTGTACAATGTTTATAACACCTCACGAATTTTGCATCAGAGAAGAAGCGTGTTTTCCGCCAACCTGAGGGCCGTTGTAGCGCGTTTCAGGGCATGCTTATATCAACGATCCTTCACGATCACGCGTGTTTAGGCCACGCGTTTTATGAACGGCTTTGACTCAGCTTCTTCACCTCCCACAATCATCCAACCCCCCTCGAATTTTAGACCTCGCAAAGATGAATCAAGGCAGCGATACCAGTGGCAAAGGGTACTCTCACACTGGGAGTGGTACTAATGACCAAGTTCGTCTGACATTCTAATGTTTCATTATATTGTGGCCTATTGTGGCTTATCATTTATTCGCTATCTCAGGGAAACCATTACTGCAGCCGCTAAGACAACAGCACCGGGTCAAGTGGATATCACTACTCAAACACGTAAGCCCGACTTCTACCATATTGGCCTGGTGATGTCCTGAGTTTTTTGTTTCCCACTAGCAATGGCAGCTACTACTACAAGAATACTGACGGTTCTACCTACTACGACAACGGGGCTGGTGACGCTCAATACACTCCTCCGAGTGGATATTCGAACAAGTCGACCGGAAAGTGAAGCAGTCGGAATTAACGAGGATTACCAGGTGTGTATATGTATCAAGTTCCGACCATGAGTAAATGTCTCTGATCCTCTCGTGAAGCTATTCTTGAACTTGTTGTCCGTAGTGCATCCCCCACAATTGATTGGGGTGAATTCCTTGAGCTCGTTTGTTATATTCAAATAAACACACTTGAGCCAAACAGCTGCACGTTGGCCGAAACAGGAGTACAAGAGTTTACCTATAAAGTCTGACTTGAGTGCCGCTTTCCCCAAACCCAGTCCTACAGTCCAACACAATTATTATACACCAAGGATGCCAAGTATAGCTAAGAGAGCATTAGTAGATACCATGGTCTATCATCACTTATCAATGTATTTGCCTCGCGAAAGTGTTATGTTGTGTTTCAATATAGTACCGGCTGTGTTCAAGGATATGAGTATGTGTACAAATTACGCTTTCATATGTCCTATCATATAAATGGGAGGCCACGAGTGGTGTAAGGTACTATGATAATGGATTTATAGATCAGGTTGTCTATTAGCCATCATGAAGATATACAGCTGTTCTGAAGGGAGAGCTGTAATTGATAACTCAGCGGCCCCGTTACGATGGGGGATCTATAATCTATGACGCGATTTCATTCCTCGAAAAAGCTGCCCTCATCATCTTGTCTTGGGATCGAGATCACTCTGTGGTGACCTATCATGAAAGTCGTATTCCTCGACAAGCGACGGTGATCAAAGCTCGTGTCCTTTCAAGATACCATATTGGGCATGACTTTAACCCACTATCTCATCCTATCTCATCTCAGGATCATTCAGGATCAGCTCTCGAGCTCACTTCCAGGAACACTGATCTAGGCCTCAGTGCCTCACCGTCATACCACAGGATTACCTCCCTCATGCCATCTGTGACATGATATGATCTTGTACACACGCCTGTCGTTTGCCTGTCTCTTCCTTTCTGCCAACAGTCTGGCTATCCGATTATGGCGGATTGAAAACTAACCAAATCGGCATCCCGCGAAACCGTGTTACCCACATGAATATGATGTCCAAACTCCTGGGACTTCATTTCAAGTTGTCTGGCACTTTGACCTTTGACGGGATGATAGTACATCATCTATACATATAGGTGTGTTAAGCAGAGGATGCCAGTGAGGAGCCGACATGAGTGTTCTTGGTGATACGGCAGGTGCCTATGATTAACCTGAAGGAGTAGGTCGGTAATACATCAGCTCTTGAGATCTATCATCTCAATGGCAAATTTACCCAAAGTAGAGTGTAGATGACGGCCATCCGACCAATGTTAGTTTCGGATGTGATAGAAGGGCGTCCACCGAACCCTGCCTTTCAAGTGGATATATGTTATCAGGGTTGAAGTCCTGGTTACAATTCAGTTCTGTGCTGTCCAGTCTTTAAGGAGCTTGTGTCACATGTGGGATCTGTGATTTACCTGGCGTCAGATCCGGATATTCCCTAATCTTGATCTTGGCTTTGGGGTCTTGATCTCAGGAACGACGATTGGTGTTGTTGAGGGACAGCAGTTCTGGTGGCAGGATTGTCAACCAACTGTCTTTGTAAGATTGGGCAGGGCCACGAGCGATGCTTGTGTTTGTCGAAAGCGGGGGGGGCATTGGGAGCCTGGAGCGGCTTTTTGGCATGAGGAGCCCTGCGGGGTCAGTCCTTCCTTTTTAGATTTGGCGATGCGGCGTTGAAGCGCAGTTCCCACGCAGTATTGCAACCATGTGAGATCGTAAATTGGATCGCCGATATGTGAGATGAGTGGGCTGAGGTGATCCTATTTTACTCTTCTCCAAAAGGGAGATGAGGGGAACATATGACTTGGATTGAGGCAGTGGATTAGCCGCAAGCCGGTGGTTATGAACAATTGGGAGGATGAAACACCGATCTGGCTCAAAATGCAGTTTCTAGTTTAAATTTAAGACTCCGCTGTACCGAGATCTAACCCAGCTCGGCGTTTCTTTTGCCAGGGCCAGAAGGGTCGTCGTCTGTTGTTGGCATTTTCGCCTTCAACGTTCGCCTCTCTCCTCCTCCTCCTTCCGTCCTCTTTTTTAAAAAAAAAACATATCAGAGACTGCGATCTCATTTCGTGGTCCTGATTCTCTTGCTCTCCTCCGAATCCCCTCCCCACCAGGCTTTTTTTCTTATCTTTTTTTTTTGGGTTAGGATTCTTCGATCCTCCCACTCCCCTGAGTGGCACGGGTTTGTTTTGGTCACCATTCTTCGACTTCTACCAACGCATCGTGTATGGATCTGTAATGCGCCTCGTTGTACAGCGTGTTCATGTGTTGTCTCCATACAGATATCCAAACCTCAAGATCCGCCGTCATCGGCAGATATTCAGATTCAAAAACAAATCACCTTCTGATCTCAATCTCTCCTCTCGCCGATCCGCAGGCCCATTTTTTTTTTGCGCGCCATGGCATCCACCCACCATGCAGCAGCCCAACATTCTCGTTATCCCCTCGTTACCCCGGCTAATGCTCGCGATGAGTTTCGCCTCCCGTCGCTCAAAGACCTGAATTTCCAGTACCAGCCCCGTGGTCATTCCGCCCATGAAAGTCCTCAGCATCCAAGCGCGGGTCCTATCGAAAGCACCCTCAACGGTCAAGATAATACTTCGCGTCATGTCCAGCCCTGGAATCGAGCTAACATCCAACCACAAAGCCCGCCAGCGATCCCCATGCACCACCAGCATCAGCACCAACACCACCAGCCACATCCCCATCAGCAACACACTCCGCCATTGTCAGCTGGCCATGAACCGCCATCTTCCAAAGTTGAATACGCTTCAAAGCAGGATAACGGGGGTTTCTTGACGCCGGGGATGCCATTGTCAGCTCAATCAACGCCCGTACCCGGTTCCCTCAACATTGGACCGAGCACTAGGAGTGATGAAGGACCCCATGGCCCAAGTCAGGCAAAACGACGAAGGAGTTCAGCAAACATGGGCACTCCCCGTGATGTACGCACCCCTCACGTAAGCTTCCCGTATCCCCCAGTATATCCTTAAAATTTATTGTCGCGCTTCTCGCAGACTGGATATCCACCACAGTATGCGTCGTACCCCCCCTCACAGCCGCAATCGCTTCCGCCACCGGGCTCTTATCACCAACCTCCTCCAGGTACTCATCAAGGCCATCCAGCCCCTGCATCACAGGAGCCTATGCACCACCATGCAGTGCCCGTCCCTCATCCGACATATCATCCATATCAACCGCCACCACAACAGTATATGCCTCCCAGAGCGCACCCTCCGCCGCATCACCAACACCAGCCAACCCATGGAAATCCCTACCCTTCTCCTGGACCCCCTCCAGCTCCGCCTCCGCAAGTTACCTGGGAGCAACCCCATCATCAACAACCACCACCTCAACATCATCCTCACCCTCACCATCTTCCACCCCCTCCACCACCACCATCACATACTCAGCATCCACAACATCCTCACCATATTCCAACACATCAACAACCGCCTCAGTCGTTTCCTACCCAGCATTCCCAACAGATGCATGTGCAGCCGCAGCATCAACAACATCCGCCTCACCCGCCGCCTCCACCTCACCATTCACAGCACCCTCAAATGCACTCCCAACCTCAACACCCTCAAGCACAACATCCGCAAATACAACACCATCAGTCGCAACGCCCCCAACCGCAACATTCTCAACCACACCATTCTCAACCACAACATTCTCAAATCCCTCTTCAACAACCGCCTCAATTATCCCATCCTCAACCACCACCAGCGGCACAGCCATCCCAATCTCAACAACATCTACCGCACCCTCAGCACCAGCCTCAACTTCAGCAACAGCAACAGCAGCCACAGCAAATACCCTTGGCCCGAACGACTGCCATCGTCCCGACGAACATCGATACCCGCATTCCCTATGCGGTAAGCGAACAAGACCAGCGTCAAACGTCTGCTCGAGACAGCACGATGTCTGAGGTATGTTCATACAAATGTCGATTTAATGCTTTTTTCATCGGGATTTTTCCCTTCTGAAGATCGTCAAGCACTGTACCGCCCTTTATGCCTTTGCAAGCCATTATGGTTTGTTCTGTGGTCTTAAATTCTCGGTATACATCCTAATCATGAGTTACACCTACTAGCTCAATTGCAAGCCAGTCTACCAGAAGTCCAGCCTTCTGCTTCAGAGTTAGCAGAAATGTCGCAACGGGCGATCCAAGTCGTTCGACTTTTGGAAGAATATCGGCGCCTGAATTTCCCAGAAGCTGAAAGGACGAAATTCGAGAGTGTTGCTGCCTCGCCCGAGGATCATCGACCGCCCAAAAGACCTTGGGAGGACATGTCCCAAGATGGCAACGTGGGTGGGCCAGATACAGCATCATATCCGGAGGTTCGTCATCACATTCTTTGGTCTCGTTTCTAGTCTGATTGGGAGCAGCAGCAGCAATCGCAGCAGCAATATACTACTTCTACTGAAAAGGCGCAAACAACAGCAGAGCAGGACATGGAAATCATACGTACAAAACGCGCTACGAGTGCAGCAGGAGGCACAGGGACTGCAGGGCAACCAAAAAGTAAATACCGAAAAAGAAGTGTGAGTATACGTTCTTCCTTAAACGATTCGTCGGAGTCGACCCTGATCTTTTCCGCGGTTTGGTCTGGCCAGCGGGCGACACCTCCAGGTAAATGCCACTCTTGTAATATCCGTGAGACTCCGGAGTGGAGACGGGGACCAGATGGGGCGAGAACCTTGTGTAACGCTTGCGGATTGCGTACGTTCTTCTTCGTTTCCGCCCACTGCGTCAAAATTCAAAATAAATTCCGGATATGACAGATTATGCCAAACTCATGCGCAAAAGAGACAAAGCTGGTGGAAATGGAGATGCGCCTCGTATCGATATGGATACATTACGTGCATCCGCAAGGGCTGCCGATCTAGCAGATAAATCTCACTCGCGGTCCAAGAACACTCGCTCACAGCAATCGATCGAACCTACCTCACCGATGGAGGCTGGAAAGCCGTTACCCCAGCAACACCATCAAGGCTCCTTTCAACTTGTTCAGATGATGCCCCAAGACCTTGCGCCTCCACCCCCGCACCCTGAACCAATTCACGTGCCCCCACCACAGCAGCCACAGCACCCCCACCAGCCCATGCCACAGAGCGCGAGCGCCTTGTCAGCAGCCCCTCCTCCACCGTGGGCAACAAATGCTCCTTCCGCTTCCGCGGGTGGTGCGCGCGGGTACGCTCCTGAACAGCTTCAACACCAATCTTTTATGAGAACCTCGCAACACTCCACTGCGACCCATACGTCACCTCGCTAATATCTAGGATACTTCTTGTGGATCTTACCCTTAACATCTCTGTTACATGCCCTCCATTTTTCTTGGGGCCATAATCTTGCCGACGAGCCTTTCGTTCTTTCCATATACAAGCCTGTATGATGATAGGCACCACCCCCAGAGTCATTTGTACTAATCATTCTTAGTTCAAACACCATTACTTGTTCGTACCAGTTGACATTCTTACTATTTTAATTGCATGTTTTTAGTCCGCTTACTATCTTGCTATGCCATAACCGGTCCGCAGTCCTGTTGATCAAGATTTCTTCCCCGGGCACAATGGAATACCCTCATTGCTTCCATTGACACCCCAGGCATCACGCAAACGTTTCATCGGAGGCCCCTGTATCCCCGCCGTGGTGTTGGAATGATGTGTTATTGATTAGGAGTGATATTTGGACATGGGGAAGATATCATGTATTCTCCATCAAGGGACTATCACTTATGTACACAAGCTATTATCCAAGTGGGCTACCTCCTGTTGGAACAAACTCTTCATCACACATTGGTTGCTCCAGTTCATTTTTGACAGCAGTTTAGACAACGCGACGCCTAAACCCTCAAATGTCAGCTTACACCACTCACACGACATCAGTTTAAACGGGAACCACTGGTTCAAACCTTCTGCTACATACTATTGACGGGCACCATACTTTAAACCATCACGTACAGTAGTCCTGGTTGAAATCCCCCAACATCTGGAGGTATCAGCCTGAGATCTGGATGGCTTTCGCCAGATAGTCGATCGGGTAGCGATCGATCATATAAACATTTATCAGATCATTTTACAGATCGTCGGTCGCGGATGTGAGATTTAAAGCAGCCCCGCATTCTTAGCTATTTCTTTAACATAGTTCCATACTGTCCCCTTGGGACGTAAAATCACAGCCCCTCAATCATTATAACCTCTCTTTTTTGCCGCTCCTCCAGAAGGATCCTGGTCAGGCAAGCTAATCCCCTGTTGCTCCCAGATCGCCAGTTGCCGGTCTCTCGCCTGTTTACCGGTCTGTTTCTCGTAGTCTGCCACGGATGTCGGTTTCTCTCCATGTGGGGTAGCCCGAAGTGCGTGTCGAGTTGCCGGCCAGAAGTCAAACGTAGCAGAATGAGTTACAACCTGTAGTTTCCATTAAGAGAAATTCACCAAGTATCTACTCTATGGAATACGCACTCTATTGTCCCAGATAGCGACAGAGTTCGGCTCCCATTTGAACCTCACTTGATGGTCTGGGTTCTCGCTGATCTGACGAAAAAGAAAGGTCAAGATGGCGTCTGATTCTGCCTTCGGCACTCCGACGATTCTTCGCGTAAATCCTGGAGGCAGATGTTTAAATTTAAGTACCAGCATCATTGATAGCTTGGAGAGCTTGCCTGGATTTACGTATACACTCTTCCATCCTGTGGCAGGGTGTACCCGGACAACGGGATGAACCGTCTCAATTTCTTGCCTGCGCACGTGAAGACCAGCGGCCCGGGCACCTTCAGCCTGCGCGACGGCACTGTGGAGAGCCGACAGACCTTCGAGATACGTCTGGAAGCCTGGACTTAGTGATGAATACAAAGCGTAACTGACACAAGGCTGTCAAATAGAGCAAGGCATCCAAATTTCAATGAGGCATTACCCGGAGCTCCAGAGGGTATCGCCTCCGTATTCAGGGCCAGTGATAATCTTCAGCGAAGTTGGACCTGGTGGCTGCAACTCGTAGGAGACCTGGGACGATCTGTGAGAGACAGTCATGCGGGACAAATGGGGCATATACATCCGAATGCCAAAGTTCAATTTTTGAGAAAGCAGCGGGGTCGGGGCGACGGGAGGAATCATTATAAACAACTGTAGTGAATGGTCAGGTTGTTCTTCGTAGGTTTTCCATGGGAGTTGGGCCTACCATGGACTTCTGCTAGACCATTCCGGGGAATCGGCGTTGTTGCGTGCTTGTGAAGGGGCCCGAAGTGTCGAGCAAGATCGAGTTGCTGATGAATGTCGATCTCTTGTTCGCGAAAGACTAGAGAGGTGTTATAAGTTTTCGCAGGCGTTGAGCGAATAGGGTTAACGTACAAACCACGCCGCGTTCGCCAATGAGTAATGCTCTGTTGCACAGATAATAATGAGTTGACTGAGGGTGAGGGGATAAGTGATACAATTACAATTCATCCTTTTGGGCATCGGTGAGCTGCCTCAAATCGACTCCCAAAATTTCAGTACCAATTACAGGGGTCAAATGCTTGACTTTTTGTGCCGCATTCAAGAGGCTCTTTTTTGATGGATCAGCAGATAGGCCGCGGTCTATAACTTGAATTTCTGTTAATGGCTCCCACGACAGTTTCGGGAACGAGGGCTGATATGGTGGTATTTGTCAAACAAGAGAGACAGTGATCATTATGAACCCACTTTAAACTGGGAATGCTCATAGTTGTCATCGCCATCATCCCCGATAGACGGTGAATAAAAAGGATTGAAGATCTTTCCTTCATCTTTGACGATTTTCCCATTCGATGGGTTAGAGGCGACTACTGCTGTGGGTGCCATTAGAACATATGTCGAGAATGATGGTCACTTCGGCTTTTTATAGTGCTCAACGCATGCTTCTGTGGGTTTTCGATGAGAACTTGCGAGTAATTGGCGTGAATTACATTCCGAATGGCGCGATTCGGAAAACGTGACTCCACCAAGTCAAACGTTGCATGCGAGCTTTTCTACCATTTCTGTCCATGGGATGCCGTTGGAGTTTGGTATGTTTTGAAACGCACCTCGCGTGACTATGCGCGCCGACGGACCTTGAGGTTAAATAAATAGCAGTAAAGGCATGCAGAAGGAATCCAATTTATTTTTGGGTTCAAATGAGTGGACAGGCATGATCACAACCTATTATCTCAGCGGAGGCGAGAACGTGCATAGCCATTACTTTCGATATGAAGCTCCTGGTGAGTCCACTGTAGGACTGGTACCTTCTAATATGAGTTGTGCCGTTCATAATGTGAAAGCTGACTGAGAGTTGTCATCCGTGAGACATCAGAGAGCGTCTGGCGCTGCTATCGACATTGATTTAATCATGGTGTTTGACTGCTGAGCCCCCAGGTAAGTATCTATGGAAGTTTCTGAGATGAACTCCGCAGTGTGTGGTGTACGAATGTTTGGATGGCTTTCGTATGCTTTCATGATAAGACGTAGCGACAGGTGAACTTGAACCTTCGATCCGACAAGTGAATAAGGAACGACGAAGGTAGTGGTCGTCGTGGCAGTAGTTGGACTGCGACTGCCGTTGACTACTGCAGTCCAAGCGTGGGCCGCCACTGGGCCGATTGCCGGTACAGAATGGTCGGTCCGGCATTCGTTGTTATGAACGACGGTCACTCTCAACAACTTGAAGTTGTCGAGATTCCTCCAGAATCGCTGAACCTGTTTTACCGATAGATGTCGGACCTGGTTGCTCGGATTGGCGTGAGGAAGGGATGCGACGCTAATCCAAGCAATTATCGCAAACATATTAAGGAATTGCCTGTGAACGATAATCCTCCATCCTCCGTTAGACACCCACACCACCATTCGAAGTATGCCACACCAAAATACGAACCACCATTTCCCACTGGTTCTCCATCTCATGCTCCATTCCCAGCATCTGATTCCCAGCCTCCTTCTCTCCTTAGCCGCCTGGACCCCATCCATGTTGATTGGGCAAGCAGCCGCGGCGATACGGTCGTGCCGCTGATAGACCGGATTTTTCGGACAAAAGAAGACAATCAATACAGGGAACTGTCATCATCGATGGAGAATCCTATCATTGCAGAGGCGCCCGTGCCAGTGACACCATACATGTCAGCGATTAGGGACGGTTCTTTTGCGGTAAGCTAATGTGCCTGTTTGATGCAAACTTTCATCAATTTTGTTGTTCTTTTTTGCGCTTTTCGTCTACTCAGAACGTCGAAAATGCCACATCGCCGTTAAGGAACCGATCCAGTGAACAAATAATTGGAAAACCACCTATGTCTCTTCTGAAAACCTCAGCCCAATCTTCACGGTTCTTTTCTACCCCCACCTCTCAGGAATCTAGGCTTCCTATACACCAACGTCTACATCCTTCAACGGGTGTACCATTAAATGAAGATTCGAACATACATGAATCTAGAAATCGACCTCGAAGTCCAACTCCAACAATAATTTCAAAGATAAGGGACGTCTTACTTCCCTTGGTCATGCTAAACACTCAACTACGTCCTGCCTATGAAACGGAGAAAGCGCACCTAGAAAAGATAAGAGATAAAGCCCAGGAAATTCTGACAGATGAAGCTTGCGAATCGTTTGTAGGGAGGATGCAGTCAATCGAGAGGCAAATACAAGCTCGCACGATATCAGGAAGAGAAATACCGCGATCCTTCGCAGATGTGGAGACAGATGTGATTCCTAATGAGATAGCTTCAACCCCTTCTTTGGCAGGACCTTTGAGTACTATCGGTTCTCTGCCTGTGCCCAGCTCGTCCACGTTTCCTCACGCATTAATAGAGCTTCTGTCGAGCAACGACCACCAATCTTCACTCCCGACGCCTCCTGTCTCGGCTCCCTTGCCAAACAACCTCAAGGCACCCAAGGCGATGCGACTCCACGAGTTTGTATACAGCTCACCCCAACAGATCCGACAGACGTCTCCACGACCACCCTCTCGGAAAGGCAAGGAGAAGGCCGGCCCCTACGAACTTTTAAGTAACAGTTGCCCACCCCGGCCTCAAAGTCATGTCGATGGCGATGTTTTTTCCCCTCAGATCGCCACTTCGGTTGATCCCGATGTTCATGACTCCCGATTGCAGAGTCCAGGTCCGTCCGGGACTGCTATCCTTATAGACTCAGGGTTTTTTGAACAGACAATGAATAATGGTGCTGAAGGTGGTTCTGTGAGTCCATCCAGGCACCGTTCATCATCGTTCGGGAGTCAACTATCCTCTTCTCTGCCTCCGCATCGCTTCGGTCATTCTCCTCGACGCCGTATATCTTGCTCGCCTGATGGATATCGTCCAAGAATGTATCATTCCCCGGGCCTTAATGATCACATGCGCCAATTGTCCCATGGCTCAAGGTCCCGTTCCCATTCGCCTGATCGTTCTATTCCATACAGCCCTAAATCTGCACGCTATGGACGTGAACTAGATCATTCATCTGCCTTGAGGAACTCCTCGAGGATCCTTGTAGGGGAGGGTACTCGCCGTCGTTCGCCATATAGATCGAATTCACGATCACGTTCGCGTCCACGACTCCGGCTGTCTCGCAGCCCCGAACACCGAAGGTTTGATCATTTCCCAAATAGAGTCCGCCGTCACAATTTATATCGCTCAAAGTCACGATCACACTCGCGGAACCATTCCGCTTCTCGCAGCCCTCAGCCTCTTCCTCGCCATTTTGCTCATGACCCGACACCATCTGACCAACGGAGGAGAGATTTCTCACATCCACTTACAATGATTAACTATCCTTCATACACATCTCACAACCCGCGTTCACGGTCAGGCTCCCGTCGTCATTCCTATAGCGCTATACATGGTGGCCGTGAGCGAGAAAATTCTGTAAATGATATCGTCTATGGTTCTGCAAGACCGCCTGAAGTAGAGAACGCGATAAGCAATCAATCTCTTTGCAACACGAGAAGCTTGGCCCAGATCATGGAACCATGCCGCAATGTACCGGGGTTATGGTTCGTTAAGATGGGAGAGGAAGGCGTGCGTATTATGGAATGCGAAATAGATATCGACCACGAGACATCCTTAAAATGGAATCTTGCTCATTTGTGAGTACCTCACATAATTCACCTGTTTCAGGTGCTTATCATCGCACTAGATCTAAGTTGGAGAGCGTGCTCCATGTCCAGCCACAACAACGCCTACTTTCGTTGAAACTCATGTGCATCCCAACCCAAGTCATCAGATCAACTTATGAAACTTTGGGCCTCAGCACTGGAACATCAGAAGAGATAGCAACCAAGTTATTTGATTTAGAAAATGAATGGCCTAGAAAGGGCACCCTTGTTGTGGCTGTGAATCCGCACAAGGCCTGGGGAAAGACGTGGTTGCCTATTGACCTAGTGAGTATAACGCCCAAATAAGTACCTTACTCCATACTGATGCCCTGTGCAGGAGCCGAGCAGTTCTGCGTTGGACCTAACGACATGTATATGCGAAGGCACAAACGTGGTCAGATTCATCCAGTTAGCCGACATGGCTGAGAAGGTGTTCATCCTTTGCGCCATATTGCCCGCAGTCCAGGATCCCGATGAAGAACATTTCCGAGACCTTTCGAAACACTTAGCTATGTCACCAGGCCCATTGAAATTGCATCCGGCTGTTGTGGAGGTAGCATAAATTTTAGAAAGGTGTTACAGGCCCCTGGGCCTACTCCTATAGATACGGTCATAGTTGTATTTAATTTTAAGTCTGATTTGTTTTAATTTCGGCGAGACGCTGCTTCCAGGTATGTTCATGTCGTAATAATTAAGCTTCCACAGAAATGATGTTCGTAAAGTACTGTCGTAATATCCTTCTATTGAAAATCTATGATGAGGGTTCAGCAACTAAGAATCCAACTAAACATGCATCAAGCATGAAATCCACATTAACCCAAGCATGGGTGGAGGCTAGAGAATGGTGAGTATGTAAAGTACGATGTTGGGTAATGACATACTGAACAATTTTGTCCCGTCTCGCCCAGCAACACGTAGTAAATCCCTTTCCCCACCAGGGTGATATTCCATATATGGTGTAATATTATATACTTTGCCATGGAATGAAGACCAAGCATCGTCGCGCGTATTATGTTGTTTCAATACAGATGGGGGAATCCGCAGTAGTGTGTCCACTCCCTGTCAGACATGAGTTATATTCATGATTACACTAATAATGGTCATACGTACTCGAAGATCCTGCCCCGATGATTTTAGATTAGCCCAATCCAATGGACCGCGCCCAGGAGCGAGAGCGACTTTCCCACCCTTCCTCGATGGCTTACTATATCGTTTTTTTGTCGTTGAAGGGACAGCCAGGGACGAGCTTGATGTTGTTGGTTTTGAGCCAACACCCGGAGTTCGCTGGGCTAGATGTGGAAGCGGGGGTGGGGGCATCCGCTGCGAGTCAGTCAAGAATGAAGGAATCGAAGGCTTCATCCGTTGGGCACTATGGAGACTGGGGAATGCGGGAGGGGCATCGTTGTCCTGTTCCGTCTCCGTTGCTGAGCCATCCTCATCGTCGGAAGGCGGTGGAGAGACTAAATTGAGGGTGGGGATCGATGGTGGTGAGCTTGTTTCTGCTTGCGAGATTCCTGAAGGAAACCATCCGCGAAGATACGATGCCATGGAAGATCTATTCTACAAGGAAAGGAAGGAGGAGTGGGAGGAGTCATGATCTCAACGTGATTGAGGAACAGATATACTTCATGTTTAGAAATCAAGGTCGGGTCAAGGGCATGTCACGTGTTAAACTCAGTAAAAAGCAAAAGTCAATCTGTGGCCAGAATGGTTGGCTTTTAGTCAGGTTTGGACTTAAATACTGACTAATATGCGTCTTTGAGACCTTTGACTAGCTCTAGTCATTTAATTGTCACATTTTGTCAAGCCCTAGTCAGTCACAGGTCGGTCAATACACTGTGCACCTGGTGGGGGAGGTTTTTCCCCCACTTAATGGATGAAAGCAGCATTTCCTAAGTTTAGTGGATGAATCTAAAGGGTATGAAATTGGGATGAAATTTCATCCCAGATATTTCATCCCTTGAGAGGATGAATTTCTGCTCTTATAATTTCAGAAAATTTTCATCCCTTAGTGGTGTGAACTTTCATCCCATTAGAGGTGAATTATATGGGACAATTTTAATCCAGTGAAAAAGAGGGGAATTTCATCCTATAAAGGGTGGGTTTTATTAGATGATTTTAATCTATTATGGAGTGAACTTTCATCCCATAAAAGGTGGAATATGTGGGATGATTTAAGTTCAGCATAGAAGGTATATCATCCCACAAAAAGTGGGTTTATGCTGTACTTTACACTGAGCCACATGTTTGTGGACTCCCTTACTTTTTTTTACTATTATAAAATACTTACTTTGTTTCTTACTGACAATTCTATATACATTGATAATAATACTATACATTGATACTAAATACCATACATGATAGTAAATACTTAATTTAATATGGGCGGGGGCCCCTGCCACCCCCATCATCCTCATTGTCATTGTTTTCAGCACCAAATGGTTCAGGATGGGCCCCCATCACTGTGAAACTGGAAATGGATGAAATTCAACCCATATTTCATCCCCTTAAGTAATGAATTTAACACATCAATATATGAATTTCATCCACCCAATAATTACACAATATAATGAATTTCATCCCAAAGATGTATGAAAAAACACCCTCTGTGGAGGGAAAAAAAGGAGGAAAAACCCCCCCTTAAGGTATGATTTAGTGGATGAATTTCATACAAAATTTGTCCATATTCATACCCCTGATTGTCGAGGCTATGGGATGAATTTCATTCCACCATAGGTGGAAAAAACAACCATTGTGGGAGGTAATTCCTACCAATATGGGATTAATTTAATACCTTGATGGGCAAAAATAGCAATTTTTTTTGGGGTAACATTACTATAAATTTTTAAGGCTATGGGATGAATTTTATACCATGATAGGTGAAAATAATAGCCTTTGTAGGGATGAATTTCATACTATTACAGGTGAGAATAATAGCTTTTGTAGAGATGAATTTCATACCATTGCAGGTGAGAATAATAGCTTTTGTGGGGATTAATTTCATGCTATTTATATCACTTAAATTCGAATTCATTCTTTCTTCCCTGTTATCAATAAACACACTTCATCCATTTTGTACAGTTAAGGTTTAACATCCATAAGATCTAAGGTATTGTAATTTGAATGCTCTATCAACTAGTATACCGCTGATTCATATCCCTCATTCTGAAGTTCCTGATCACCAGCATTACCAACCAGACTGCAAACACAACACTGTGATTTGTTAGAATCATGTATTGAGATTAGTAATGAGAAAACTTACCCAAATGGCCCCATATAAATCCTTGTCATCCTGAAGCTGCACCTGGAGACAGAACCCATTTCCAGTGATGCCACACAGTGGGCATGGAATAGGACTCCCTACTTTTTCTTTAGCATGAACAGCTTTACCTAAGGTGGTGAGTTTGGCTGGTCAGATTAGTATAATAAAGATAAAAAAAAATTAAGTAATGGGTGGAAGTTGTTGGTCTTTGTTCATGCACTGTCAGACTGCCCATTGTCCTTGTTGACCTCATTGTAATGAAGTCATCTGTAAAACGGGTCAATGTTAATGTGCTTTGGATTAGATTGGATAGACAGACATACTGAGACCCCCTCATTGTCCACCTGCACTTTGAGGTCAACAAAGTGGTGTACCATGTTGAGGACATTGTCAGGCATGGTCTTGTCCTGCATACCAATGACGTCCTTAGGTTTCCTGTAGGATCATTATTAGCATTTAATAATATTCTTAACAAAGCCTTATAGTTTGTATTGGAATTCAAATGACTACTACAAGTATTACTATACAAATTGTAATCTATCAATGAAGAGTGCTTACTATGAGGAGGAGGATGGGAGGCAGCCAACATGCAATGGTGGTGGTACCAGAGCAAGAGGAAAAGCGTGTGAAAGCGGCTGCCAACGCATGATATAGCTTGGAATGTTCAGCCGTCGGGCATCTTGGTCAACAGGGCCCTGTGATCAAATCTGGGAATGCTGACAAATTTTATTTATTCAAATCATATATTATTCATTATTAATAGGAGGCTGAAAAATGTGCACCCCACCAGTACATTGTACCTATGTCTCAAATAACAACAGAATCTGATATCAGTAACTCTATGATGCAACAATCCATATGTGATATGTCAGTCCAGAGTAAACTACTATCTGTCAAGGGATTAAAGAAGTGTGTGTCAGAATAATAGATATAACAGTGAGGCTATGCAAGCTGTGCAATAGTGATTCTGATGGCTAGATGTGGACAAACAAGTGATCCCCTTACAACTTCACCCATATCCATGGTGTATGCCAATAGAGGTTGGTGTTTATAGATCCTATACAAATATCCACCAATGAAAGGTAACAATATATATCTAGGCATTTTCCTTAAAAACAAATCAGCTGGTAAATTAGGGACTCAGACTCTCAGAGATGGTCTGTGTGAAAAAATTAACAAACTTGAAAATGTAGATCCATATTTGTATATTCCAAATATACAACCAACTCAGTAGCTTCTCTGGGGACTTACACTGAGCCACATGAGCCACACAGACCACACAGACAAATGCAGGTGTCTGCAGACTGACTCAGACCTGTTTGGCAGGGAGCCCTGCTTAATTGACAGTTTGTATCTGAGCTGTATATGCACCTATATGCTGCTGTATACTTTGAGATGCTCACCACTCTCCATGGAATCTTGCAAGTTTTAATCATCCATTCTCTCCTATCCACATTCAAAGACAGGTTTTTGCAGTGGTACTGATTAGGAAGTATCTGACACTGTACTTATCCAATTGCCCCCCTGAGACTCGCCAATTTAGGGTCCCTTTGATGGTGAAAGGGGGCTCCTGGGCTATAAGTGTGCTGATGCTATGAAATGTAATCTCTTACACACACACACACACACCAAACCTAACAATCAACACACAAACAGTAGGAATCGCCTGTTTTAAGTTCGGGTTCAAGTGCTTAGAAGCACTAAGCTTTGAATAGTACTAGTCAAGGCTCTTTCCAATGATCTCTCGACAGGTTTGATTCAGACAAAGCTTCAACACAAGTTTAAAACTTGCTAGGTATATTTATAATATCTCTCAATCCAATAGACTGAGTACCAAGTGTACGTTCAATTATTAATGATCCCAAGCGGATCTATAAGTCCAAGTGACTTATTAAACAAACAGTGCCAAGTGCACTAAGGCCAAGTGCCTAGTAATTCCAATGGACAATGCAGTACTAAGTTCCAAGTGAACTAAGACTCTTCAATTCTGTGATCTCTTCAAACAATTCCAATCAAGACAACTTTGAAGCAATCTGAGCCTTAATTTGGGCACGCAATAGTGTTTTAACAAATGTGATTTGTATACTCTATAGTAGCGCAAAGTGGGGGGCAAGATTCCTTACCTTTGCGCTACTCATCTACAGTCTATTTATAGTGTACAAACTAAATATCATACGGAATTGTAAATGTTTATACGGAACCGCACTCCCCCACACCAAGGATCTGTATTTAATGCTGACATGTCCTCTATGACTTGGCGTGCACGCCATGCATGCCAATTATGTTGTTACTTGTTACTTATCAAATATTGAAAGAGCTGGCTAAACTCTTATCCAGTCCCAACCACGCGCTTTGTTATTTAAAACAGCGCAGCACTGTCATTTACTTCTCCTGATCATCCCGGTTGTTATTCATGGTGTCCCGTCTCTTCCAGTAGTTAACACCAAGTGCCCCTGACTAGGATTGGGTTGTGCAAGTCCCAAATTTACAATTACTTCTCCTATTAATGATGATCCCTGGACTAATGATATCATACTACAACGGTTACTTATGGATTAAGATACTGAGGTTGTAACCAGGCATGGTGAATAGGACTAATAATAGACCGTACTCATAGTCCTCTGTACTGATAGTGTATTATCCATTAGACTAGTTCACTCTGATTAGCCGTCTTGGAGCTCGACTCTAATCCTTTATTACTGTTTACTTGGTTATTAGAAATGATACTAATAGCCTTACTTGTTGACTTTATAAGTGCAAACAATTTCGGGCCCTATCACTGTATATTTCACCCCTTATGGGATGATTTTCATTCCATTAATAGATGGTATTTTAACAGTACAATTTCACCCTCTTAAAGGATGAAATATGTGGGATGAAATTTCATCCTTTTTTCATACCCCTTAATCTCATCCACTAAACTTAGGAAAAACCCTTTTCATCCATTAAGTGGGGGAAAAACCACCCCCACCAGGTGCACAGTGCATGGTGTTGTCAGTGGCCTGGGTAGCAGTGGTGGCAGCACTGGCATGGTCCAGTACTGGCCACTTTTTTTGCCAATGTCCCCATTGTCCTGTCATTGTTGTTGTCCTTGTGGTGGTGCCTGCAGTGTTGTCAGTGGCCTGGGTAGCCTGGCTTCTTGAGCAATATCAGGTGTTGGGGTGGAGGCCTTGCCATCTTTGTTACTGGCTGTGGTGGTGTGGGGTGGCACCGGCTTGTTGCTGGCCTTCCCCTTGTCATCATTGTCATTGCGCAGCACTGTGAAACTGGAAATGGATGAAATTCAACCCATATTTCATCCCCTTAAGTAATGAATTTAACACATTAGTATATGAATTTCATCCACCCAATAATTACACAATGTAATGAATTTCATCCCAAAGATGTATGAAAAAACACCCTCTGTGGAGGGAAAAAAAGGAGGAAAAACCCCCCCTTAAGGTATGATTTAGTGGATGAATTTCATACAAAATTTGTCTGTATTCATACCCCTGATTGTTGAGGCTATGGGATGAATTTCATTCCACCATAGGTGGAAAAAACAACCATTGTGGGAGGTAAGTCCTATCAATATGGGATTAATTTAATACCTTGATGGGTGAGAATAGCAATGTTTTTTGGGGTAACATTACTGCCAATTCTTGAGGCTATGGGATGGATTTCATACCATCACAGGTGGGAATAACAGCCTTTGTAGGGATGAATTTTGTACCATGATAGGTGAGAATAATGGCCTCTGTAGGGATTAATTTCATACCATCACAGGTGAGAATAATAGCCTTTGTGGGGAGTTATTTCATGCCATTTACATTACTTAAATTCATTCTTTGTTCCCTGTTATCAATAAAAATACTTCATCCATTTTGTACAGTTAAGGTTTAACATTCATAAGATCTAAGATATTGTAATTTGAATGCTCTCTTAACTAGAATACCTCTGACTCACATCCCTCATTCTGGAGTTCCTGATCATTATTCTCCTGGTCCTCATCCTCCTCATCACTACCTTCCTCTTCATCCATATCATTATTCTCATCCTCTTCATCTCCCACCACTCCATCACTATCCATACTGCCATCCACCATATTACTAGGTTCCTTGAGGTACCCACATCTACGAGCAAAGGCACGCTTATTTTTCAAATGTGATTTGTTGAATTCTTTGACAGGCCAGCCATGAGGGAACCGTTTGAGATATTCATGCCAAGTTTGAGCCTGAAATAATCATATAAGATACAAGGGGATGAAAACAGAAAGAAACTTACCACACTTATAATTTGAGCAATGACGGGGGTAGGTTGTTTGTGCCAAACAACTGTATAGTTGAGCCCAGCATTACCAACCAGACTGCGAACACAGCGCTGTGATTTGTTAGAATCATGTATTGAGATTAGTAGTGAAAAAACCTACCTGAATCACTCCATATAATTCCTTGTCATCCTGAAGCTGCATTGCAGCCTGGAGACAGAATCCATTTCCAGTGATGCTGCACAGAGGGCGTGGAATAAGTTTCCCCACTTTTTCTTTAGCATGAGCAGCTTTGTGGAAGGTAGTGAGTTCAGCCAGTCAAATTAGCATAATAAAGATAAAAAAAATTAAACAGGCATCACCTTTCAGTTTACTGATTTAAGCTTGCATGGCCTTCACTCCTGATGTATTTACCTGTGTAGCTGGTCATAAAATCTATAAATGATCTAGTTCTATGAGATGAATTTAAAGATAAAGTAAACTTATACCTGTCAAAGCCTTTCTTTTGGATGCATTTGAAGCTGACGTCAATTTGCCAGCTTGTGTTGACCCCTTAGATGTAGTAGTTTTTGCCATGAGAAGATTGAGATAGACAAGGGGGGATGTTGAGAAACACAGAAAATAGTGAGCCTTTATAAGATTTGAGTTTGAGTAAGTTCGGTCCCCAAAGAGAAATTGATATAAAAATTTTTTTTTTCTTTTTTTTTTTTTTGGTCATATAATAATATTAAGCGCATGTGGGTTTGACCCAGCTACATGCAATAATTATATTGCCTAAAATATAGCCTTTTCTAAATGAAAGTCATCCACTAGAGTGCCAAAAAAATCCAATTATATATGAAAAAAATATGGTATCTGTATGGTTTATCAATTAGAATATTTTGGAAAATTCTCCTACTCAGAAGTTCTCCTCTTCTAGGTCTGATTCACCTGTCATGTCCTCATCCCCATCCTCATTGCCCTTGCCCTCATCCCCATCCTCTCAGTCCCCATTTCCTATGGCTGTGTCCATGTCATCACTCTCGCCATGTTCACTTCCATCCTCATCTGCTTCCATTTCTCGATCATCATCATCTGTGTTATTGGCGAGTGTTGAGGGTGGTGGTAGATATCCGTGACAACAAGCATAGGCGCGCCTGTTTTTGAGGTTGTATTTTATAAATTCCTCGACGGGCCAGCTATGGGCAAATTGGTTTAGGTACTCATGGCACTTTCGAGCCTGACAACTTTGTTAGTCAAAGGGAGGGTAAATAACAGGAGACTTACTACAGCAATTATTTGGGCTATTATTGGTTTGGGTTGTTGGTGCCATGAAAGGGTGTAATCAATCCCTGCCATGGCAGTCAATTCACAAACAGAATGCTATAGATAATCAGATAGATTCTGTGAATAAAAATGAAACTTACACGAATTGATGTATATAAATCCTGGTCATCTTCTAAACACATTGCAAACTGTAAGTTAAATTTCTTTCTGCTAGAGCTGCGCGCTGGCTGTGGTATCAAGTCTGATGTTATCTCTTTTGCAGCGGCAGATTTGCGCAGGGCGTTGTTCTTGGCTGATGGTATTGATGAAGTTGAGCGCACATTGAAGAAGAAATAAATCGGATGTAGGTACCTTGTAGTTTCTTCAGCTTAGCTTGTAGGGTCATGGTCTGTGCCGCTTCAGGTGTAATACAATTAGTGAGATCATCCTACTAGAGGAAGCAGCAACTACCTAATACTTTATTTTTGGCAGGAGTTGACCCCGACTTGACCTTTCCACCACGCTTATTGACTTTCGATGCTGAGGATTTAGCCATGAGAATTGTGAGGATTGAGTTGTTGAGGGAGAGGAGAGATGTCTTGCATCCTTAAGAATTCGACCATGGATATGCTCCATGGTTAGGCACTATTGACGTGGAAGTGGAAAACACAAAATCTTGACACTAGTGCAAGGGTTGGAATGAGGAATTCTGACTCCAATTCACTTAATTGTCTCTTGATGAGTTCTAATGTCGGATATTGGGGCAGAGGGTTTTGCTATCACGGCTCCACGGATCTCTGAACAAGTGTCGGAAAAGACACCCATAGAGTAGTGAAATCACATATAGTGTTATTTGAGTTAGTAAAATTATAGCTCATTATACTAAACGCATACCTCATGCCTACCATGTCTCGTTCCTCAATACTTCACAGTGGTGTTGCGAGTCCGTGCATTGACGAGGATGGCCACAACACCATAGAAAGTGTGACAGAGCCTGAAACAGACTCTGACTGCGAACAATCCATTGGTCCAGAAAATCAACTTGGGCTACCGGAATACGTCGGGTGGGTTCCATATTGTTCCAACGTCTCCAGTAGGGGGGCCAGTACAACCAAAGAAATAGGTATAGATCAATTTGACGAGTGGTGCTAAGGCTGAACATTGGATGCAGGTGATAATAATCATGTCAAGAATTCCGGGAAAGTCTCTGAGGATGGCAAGGGGGAAATGGGAGTCAGCATTATTCAATCTGTGAAAGACAAGGTATGTGCAACACTTAACTGTGTTTCAGTTGTATAATTGATCATGAAAAGGATATTACAATACATATACACGTTGAAGGTGGAAGCCTAGTAAACCCAGTATTTAACTTCAATTTCCAACAAAAAAGGCAGCAGGGAAGTAAACTGGGCTGTAGGATAATAGAAAAAGGAAGACAGCATAAACGACAGAAATTAAGTCATACTTAGGATAGGATGGGGGCATGTCAATTATCAAGCAATGTATATATTATAGAAGGATTATGTTAATAGTGCCCCTACTTATTTTGCGCGAGTTTTTTGAGCCTCCTCACAAAGGCTGGCCATCAGCTCACCACCACGGGCTTTCTCATCCTTAGTCTCAATACCAACACAGAGTTTGTTGGGATTGAGCTCAAAATGCTCCTCCAATAAACTCTCATGGCCATCCTCTGTCCGGTTGATCACAGCTAAAAGAACAAATGCATTGTCACCATCATATCGATGGTGAATTCGCTGGACATATTTACCACAATGCTTGCCCTCAATTATGAGAAGCAAGCCATTGTTGCGTGTTGGATTGGGATGTTTCAGAGTAACTTGCTCCAGTGACAAGAGTTCTGAAGTGGTATAGTGCGTGGAACGGATGGATAACTCTCCATCCATCTCCACAACCGAAGCGGCTACCTCCTTGCTCTTCCATTTCCCTTCAGTGACCAGCACTTTCACCTTTCAACCAACCAGCCACATGTCTAATAGTGGGTGGACAGGGCCTTGCAGCTGTGGTGAAGGGAGTGGGGAATATATCCAGGTACTTGGCCCAGCCTTGAGGGGTGGGAGCGGTGTGAGTGGAGTCCTTGATGATGGATTCCAAGCTGGCGTGAGGTAGTGGAAGTCGGGCATTGGAGTGCCACTTCCAGATGGCTCGGGGATAGGCTGTGAGGCCGCTGGTGGGTGATTTGTGATAAAATGAGCGGGAAGGGGTGTAAATATTTTATTTTTGGTGGGGGCGAAGTCATATAATTTACGATGAGAGCTTAATGAAAATGAGGCCAAGCTGACTATCAGTAGATATGAAATGACTTACCGCACTTCCACAATATCATTGTAGTCCAGAACCTGCTTGGTGAAGGGATTTGCTGGGTTGAGGTGCACAAATTGCACAGTTACTTTGAGGCCACTCAAAGTCTCCTGCAACTGCTGAACATCCTGGACAACTGCATGGTAACCTCTCATTGCATGACCTTTCTTCTGAACTATGACTTCCATGCCTTTCCAGGGCATATGGTCATGCTTCATAAGGCCTGTCAATTTGTCATCTGATACCGGAGCGTGTTCATGGAGTGTAATTGGTGGGCTGATAACTTTGATCCAATTCCTATGGACTTTGTTTGGCTGTTGGACATTAATTAGTAGTTACTCGAAAATATATCAACTGTTTAGTTACCTTTAGTGCATTGTGAAGGACAAAATCCTCATGTACCTCTTGTTCCAGCCGTTTGGTAATAGAGACCATTTGTTCTCCAACCCCTACCACCCATCCCTGTTCCCCTCGCAGAGGGCTGCTCTGCACTTCAACAAAGTGGCCCGGAGCTATATACTTCCACACATTAGACCACCGGAACATCTTTTGACCCTCCCCATTCATAAGATCTATTTCCACAGAGCAAGTTCCTATAGCTTTGATAATCCCATTGTTTCTTGACAACTTGATCACCACTTCTTCACCTTCAAAGAATTTCCATTCTGCGGGGCAAGGGAATTGTGCTGTTGCAATATGGGGGTGGGGGGATCTTAAGAATTTGTCAAGTATATCACTTGGCATTAAGAGTGGCTTGGTGTCAATGGGGACAGAAATTGAGTGGAAATGATAAGTTCGACATTCAAGGGAGTGGTCAAATATGCGATTGAAGACAGAGGCCATTCCATCTTCTCTATATTCAATGCGCACATTGGGATAATTCGCCATGGTGTTGACCTCTGTCCCAAGGTCGAATAAGGCAGGGTTCATGCGGGTAAGAGGTCGTTTCCTTTTCTTAGAGGAAGAGGACTTATTTTGAGGGAAGTGGGGGAGACAGGGAACTAAAAGGAGGGTAGCTTTCCCCCAGTTCTCAGTAGACAGAACATATCCAACATCCCCTTTGTATAGCCCCCATTTGACTGTGACCCAGTCTCCAATTGATGGAGACCCTCCATGCGTCTCCATATCCAGCAATTGTGTCCATTCCTCTGTCCTAATCCCAAAAAGACCATCATGGGGACAAATTATCATTGGGGCTGAATAAAGAAGTGTCGAAAGCTCGCTGTTCATGGCAGCCTCAATGTAAAACCAGCCTTGTATAGCATCTCGGGTGAATGCTGATCGCAACCTGTGAACTGGAAGTGCATTCTGGAAGAGGTAAATAATGGCCTCCTCCTCCCTCCCCAGCTGGAGGTGGAAAATAAGGTATTTCTGTAAGAGGTATCACAAAATGCGGTGGTGAAGACTCACAGTGCAGCGGACCCTTAGCAATGGATAATCTGAGTCAACTGGACCGCATATGGTGTTGATGGGTAGGTCATCCGATTCGATGTCTGATCCTGGCCCGTAATCGTGCGCTGGGTGTTGGGCATGTGAACGTTCCAATATCCCCTCCAAAAGGTCGTCTAGTTGGCCATCCTGGGCATGAGATCTCACCACTGATGTAGATGGTCCCGCCGTGCTTTGGGGTTCTACAGTGTTGTCCCTGTCACTGAAGTCATCTGGCATGTCAGCATGTTAGCAGGTCCCAAGCACTACAAAGGCAGGGGGGGGGTGCACCGAGGTCTTGATCTTCCTCAAATCCTTCATTATCCTCCTTGTCATCCACCTGAGCCTTAAGGTCAACAAAGCCGCATGCTATGTTAAGGATCTTCTTGCCTGTCATCCCTGCAGCAGTGTCCTTAGGTTTCCTAAGGGCAACAGATTTTTTTGTTAGTCTATCTTTATTACTATCATTATCATCTGTGTTGGTTTTTTGTTTTAATACACTACTACATTGATATATACTAATAAACTAATGAATCATACTTATGAAGTAGTCGACAAGGAGGGAGCAGTGGCTCCAACAGATAGATGGTGGTGGTTTGGGACAAAGAGTGAAACCGTGCGAAAGCAGGCTGGGGCCTTACCTTATTCATCGGAATGTTGAAGTGTCAGGTATCCCAGCCATCAGGGTCATGTGAATGGTCATGTGAACTGGGCCGGCATACCTGACACTTCAACATTCCAATGAATAAGGTAAGGCCCCAGCCTGCTTTCGCATGGTTTCGCTCTTTGTCCCAAACCACCACCATCTATTTGATATGCCTCCTCATAGACCCTTGGTAAGTCAATACAAATTTCTATTAGTTAGTATATAGAATATGTAGTCATAATAAGAACTTCAATACAATTTGAACATGATCATTATTGAAAGGAATACATTGACTAATAATTAAATGAAGTAGGAAACCTAGGAACATTGTTGCAGGCATGCACAACGGCGTTCCGCTGCTTCATCAAGGTGTTCATTGGGGAGGGCAATATCAAATGGTGGGGTACTGCCCATTAGGATCAGGTTGTACATCGGAAACAACAATAGCGGGGTGTGGTGAGGTTCTGAATGTTAACCTTGGTGCGTCTGGCCATTCACAACTCATTATCTATCACTAATCTATTTATATACTTAAGACATTTAGACACCATGGGCAATAAACAACGCCTTTGCATGTGTGGCTGCAGTGAGAGACTTCACTGTAAGACTGAAGCACAGCACCTATTTGGCAAAGGGCGCTCGAATCTCACTGCAGCAGTTCTGGAGCAAAACAATCCCCTGGTAACAAGTTCAATGGCTAAGAGTAAAGCCCCTCAAAAGAAGTCTTCAGGCCGCACCATGAAGCAACAAATTATAGGACATGCTACACCTGCCCGACAAAGGTTACCGAACTCTGGATTCTGCCCACCCACCAATCAACAATCCCAGAGTCATGCTCATGCTGACTGGGAGGAGAACATGCACGTTGAGGACCCCCAATCGCAATTAGTCCCCATTGACTATCCAATGGATAACGAGGCAGGACCATCAAATGTTCACTCTCATGAATTATCACCACCGTCAGCCGTGCCGCACCATGAAGACCATTATGGGTTATCCAATCCATGCCGCTCTCATCGTATTGTGGCATATCTTGACAAAATTGGCAAGGAAAGATGGGGGCCTGATCCTACTTGACAGTTCATCCCTGGGGAAGGTGACGAGAGCAGTGAGGAGGATGAGGATGAGGGAAACAAGTGGAATATGAATACTAATGATGACACAGACAGTGAGGGTTCTATCAACAGCAATGAGTATCTTGAGGAAGACGGTAATGATAATGAAATGCCAAGCGCAGAGCCTGGGTTAGAGGGTATCTTGGTGTGGGATCTTCTTGGCAAGGGGTTTTTGAAGGAAGCCTCGCGGTTAGGTGTGTCCACTTGGGTCCTTCAAAACACTCTCTGATCCATATCCTCATAGAGGAAGTATTAGACGAGAGTGACTTAAAAATCCTCCATCTCTATACCATCAAAATTGAAGAAGGCCTCACTCATAAAGCTTACAACAAAATTTGTTATCTTCTTCCTGAGCTGTCAGCCAACAGTTTGAAGAACACAGAGAAATGAATCCAGTTTCTTTCTGGTTTTCAGCCAGTACATTATGACTGTTGCACCTCCTCATGTGTGTGTTACACTGGGCCATATGAAACCCTTATACAGTGCCCCAAATGCAATAAGGATCACTACAAAGCTGATGGAAAAACACCCCTCTCCTATTATGAATATCTCCCTATCATTCCCCGACTCCGCGCCATGGTCTCAAGCCATGCTCAAGCCAGGAAGATGCAATATCAGTCTAAGCACAAACATATCCCAACAAAAATGACTGATATTTTTGATGGTACACATTATCAATTACTCCAGGAGACTTATATTACAATTGGCAATGAAGAACTCCCTATATGGTTCTTCTCAGATCCCCGCAACGTAGCACTGGGATTATCTACAGACGGTTTTGGTCCTTTCAAGCGCTGTAACAAAACTGCCTGGCCATTAATTCTATTTAACTACAACCTTCCTCCTGAAGAGCGAATGCTCAAGGCAAACATCATTCCACTTGGGTCAATTCCCGGGCCGAAGAAACCCTATGATATGGATTCCTTCTTGTGGCCTGTAGTTCAAGAATTACTACAGCTTGAAATTGGTGTTTCTGCCTTCGATGCTCTGACTGAATCCATATTCCTTCTCCGAGCATTTCTAATTGTTGTCTTTGGTGATATACCTGCAGTTTCCATGGTCATGTGAATGAAGGGTCACAACGCCATCTATCCTTGCAGAATGTGCACCATCAAAGGCATCCACGCCCCATCCTCGCGAGTGACAACCCATTATGTTCTGCTGTGCCATGATAGCTTTCCACAGCCACAAGAACAATACAACACATCAGAACTTCTACTACAAACTCATTCGTCATTCATTGAACAAGCAAAAAAAGTCCAGTTTGCTGTAACCGATGCAGAGTCCAAATGCCTTGCAACTAAATATGGCATCAAGGGTATTCCACTCCTCAGTACACTGAGTTCACTATCTTTTCCTACCTCATTCCCTTATGATTTCATGCATCTTATATGGTCTAATCTCATCCCAAACTTAATTCAGCTTTGGACTAGAAAATTCAAAGATCTTCCCCACAATGACAAAGGCTATGTATTATCCTCAACCATATGGGAGGCTATTGGAGAAGCCACTGCAGATGCGGGGAGTACTACTCCGGCGGCGTTTGGGTCTAGGGTTCCTAATATTGCATCAGAGAGGTCTAATATGATTGCAGAAACATATTCAGTCTGGACATTTCACATCGCGCCAACTCTCCTTAAAGGCCAATTTGTACATCCCCAATACTATAAGCACTTTATTAAACTAGTTAGACTGTTAACAATTTGCCTCCAATTTGAAATTACACAAAATCAAATAGATGAGCTTGAAAGGGGGTTTCAGGATTGGGTCGAGGTGTATGAGCGGTAAGCACTTCTCGCAACCCAGAGGTCATTTTCTGATATATATATTAACAGCCTATATTATAAATATGACCCACTGCATGTATCGACTTGCCCCCTCACAATTCACGCACTACTCCATATCGCACCAACTGTCAGGGCCATGGGTCCGGTCTGGGCCTATTGGGCATTTCCAATGGAGCGCTACTGTGGTGATATCCTCCACCATGTCAAGAGCTGACGGTTTCCTTATGCAAGCATCAATAACTATATCACCTCATGTGCCCAGTTGGCACACATAACTCTTCTCTACAATTTACAAGGCAAACTTCAGGTCTTACCTGCAAAGTCCCATGATCAGGATTTCAAATTAGATGAATGTACATTGTTTATCATACTATGCAGTCCTTCAATAATTATAGTTAAGATCCATTACATGTCCTCACCCCACCAAAAGGACCTGCAGCAAGCCTCTCTCATTCCCTATGGATGGTGCTCACAGCGACATTGGCTACCTGCCTCAAGAAATCCCCATCAGTGATTTGACGGCTTATACCACAAGTGACACAATTCCATCAATATGGCCGAGTATACCACCTGGAGGGCGGTGATACTATGCATGCCCGCGAGCTTCTTCCACTTAGGTCTGACAGCTGTGATATGTCATTTTTCAAGGTATATTATGCATTTCTGATTTTTTTGACATACTCTGACTCATACAAACCCCAGTATCAACTCGAGGTTGATAAATTTGCACATCGCAGGTCCCAAAGATCCAAGTTTGAGCTGCAAGAGTTTTTTGGGCAACTCCATCATTTTCTCATTGTTGATATCCCAGCATCCCCAAGAGAGGGGATTGAGGCAGAATCATTCATTTATGCAGTTATCAGGCAGGTCAAGATATCAGAAGCAGCAACTGATTATTGTTCCTTGAACTATTACAAAGACCTAGGATCTATAGAATGTGTTGATCTCAACCAGGTGGAATGTGTGATTGGTCACATTATGGATTGTGGAAAGTGGTCAATTATTGATCGATGTCATTCCTTATCTTCAGTACATACATAGTTGATACATCCATTCTTTTATCAACTACATATACTACTCTTTTTGCCCATGCATCTTACAGCCTTGCTCAAGCAATATTTTAATAATAGTAATAGCATAATCCTTTGGTTCCTTAATGCCATGCTGAATTACTCTCAAGAGCTTGCCTTTGGGCCCCCTTCACCTGAACTTACTAAGTACTCCAAGCTTACAAAATATAACCTCAGATCATTCCCCCTATTAATTTAATTAATCAAAGTACTGTCTTTAAATTCCATTCTTTTGTATAAATTTTGTACCCCCCTATCAGATGAAAATATACAACCCAACTCACTCTCTTATAGGTTGAAATTTCATCCAGTTAATTGGAGAAAATTCTAATATCTTTTTTCATCTAAAGGATGGCTGAAATATGTGGGATGAAAATAAACTACTAAAATCACTCTTCTATAGGATGAAATTTCATCCAGTTAACTGGGGGAAAATTTAATACTTTTTTTCATCTAATGGATGGCTAACATATTCTGGATGAAAATCAGCCACTAAATTCACTCTTCTATAAGATGAACTTTCATCCAATTAATTGTAGTTAATTGAAGGGATTTTTAATACATATTTTTATCTAATAAATGGCTGAAATATGGGGGATGAAAATCAGGCCACCAACTTCACTCCTTTATAGGATGAAATTTCATCCAATTAATGGAGGGAAAATTTAATATCTTTTTTCATCTATTGGATGGCTGAAATATGTGGGGTGGAATTTCAGCCACAATTCATACCCCTTTAATTCAGCCATTTAAGTGTGGAAATTCATATTTCCACACTTAAATGGCTGAATTTCATGATCCAATGGGGACACAGTGTCCACTAAGGGATGAAAACTTTGGAAATTATAAGAGCAGAAATTCATCCTCTCAAGGGATGAAATATCTGGGATAAAATTTCATCCCAATTTCATACCCTTTAGATTCATCCACTAAACTTAGGAAATGTTGCTTTCATCCATTAAGTGGGGGGAAAACCTCCCCCACCAGGTGCACAGTGCACCACACCACAGCAACTCTTTCTTGAGCATCCCTATGCCTTACATATGGCTTATGATTATGTCCAGTTCTTGATCCTGAGTAGTCCACTATGACTGCATATGTATTATGTACAGTGGTATACAAAACCTTGAGGGGAAAAAAAGGAAAGACCAGGTTGGTTTGAATCCAGTTCAGAATTATCCACTTAAAAGTAGGAAAACATTTCTCCCATTCTTTGGATGCATGAAAATCCCCCACACTCTAAGGCATCCCCTTGAAGGATGGAAGTCAACTTGGGCTGAGATTATCCCTTAGGGTTGGGAAAATCAAACCCCCATTTCAGTCCTTAGAATCCAGAAAATCATCCACAGAAACACCTTATCTTTTGGATGAAGTTCATATCCTCCTACTGGATCAAAAACATCCCACATATTTCATCCTTTTGTGAGATTAAATTCCATCCAATTAATGGATAAAAATGTCAACATATATTACAAATGAAATTCACCCCCTGGATGGCTGAAAAGTAAAGGTATGCAATTTCATCCAAAATTCATCTGGCCTTAATCTACCCATTTAAAGTAAGAAATTAGGGTTTCCACAGTTAAATGGTTGAAAACCCCCCCCCCTTCTGGGTGCACAGTGTTGCATCGCTTCTTGACTTGTTACCATGATGTGCACAGCCACTGTCGTAGTTGTCATTGTTGTTCTACGCACTCTGCTGCCCTAGATCACCCCCAATAACGCTCTACCAACCAAGCCCTGTGCCTCTGACATGGGCAAAGACAACCCACCTGGCTGATCCCAATGATCAGCGGAATGCGCCTCGAAACCACCAGACATTCGCAACTACCTTTGCGGGTCCTCCTCCCCTGCTCCAACCAGGAGCACCACTCCTCAGAGACCCCTGGGCCTCCCTACTATTGCACAACAGGTCTTCTTTCAACCACCCATGCCTGCACCTGCATTGGAGGTGGATTCCTCCACTCCGATGGATACTGTGGCAGACAATGACACCGTCATGTTGTCATCCGCCAAAGGCAAAGCCCCAGCCCCACCTCCCCAGGACCAAGAGGAAACCTTGGAGGGGGTGGAGATGAACTCTTTCCAGGAGAGCTTCAACAACCCTGCTGACGCCTTCCTCCCAACTGGTTTGAAAGAATCAGTGGAGCTTGACGTCCAGGTGGCTACCTTGTTGCTCCACAACACAACAGAGCTTATGAACCTCTGGACTGAAAAGGGATACTGCATCCCTGCCCACCTCACTGACACTTTTGCCACTGAGCTCCTTCAGGTCGTATACTTGGCCTCCGAAATCGGCCTCATCCAGCATGTTGCCAATGGGACCTCTCAAGTCGCCACCCTGCAACAGGTCATCGACAGCCTTCAGAGTCAGCTCCCCCCTGATGCTCCTCCCCCTCCTAAGTATGGTCCTCCTGGGTCAGGGCAGTGGCCCCCCCACTCGTCCAATGCTACCTCTGATCCTGCAGGTCTCCGCAGGCCCCAAAGGAAGCTTATCCCGGCTCGGTCGTCCAGACGGCCTCCGCCTCCCCCTCCTTGGTTGACCCCGGCCTCGTTTGCATCTACTGCAGCAGCTGCTGCTGCTCTCCCCCAACCTCCCGCTGAGGGACTAGTCCAGATGGCCAAGTCCTTCCCCTTGGCTCCCAATGCATCCATTGTCCAAGTGCAACAGATTGTTGCGGGCGGGGCTGCCACCTCCCGCACAAATGCTGAACAGGCTCGCGCCAACGTGAGGCGTTCTACCACCCACAGTTCCTCTCAGAAAGAAGTTGTGGTCTTCTGCTCCCCGCCAGTATACTGGGACAATGCTCCTGTTATACCGACAATCAACAGTATTCTTGGTTCTAATTGTCGAACCGTCTGTGCTGTCGTGGAATCACGGAACCATCTCGGGGGTTTGTCCCTCGTCATGGATTCTGTGCCTTCCAAAGACGACCTCCAGGTCCTCTACCAGTTCTTTGACGCCAAGGCGAAGGAGGCTCGGGGGGCTGAGACAGAGACCTGGGTTGAGGTTGGGTCCTCCAAGACCTTCCTCCGCATCCCCAACTTCCCCTTCTTTGGTACCACCGTCACGTACAATGAGGCTGGGAAGCCCATTCCCATCACTCCCCTGGAGGTCAAGGCGATCCTTGAATCCTGCAAATGGAAAGGTGCGATCCACCTGTACCAAGGGGCACTCCCCCACGTGGTCAGAAACTCCAAAACATCGGACTCATGTACTGTGTTTTTCGACATCTACGATTCTCGTGGAGGTACCCACCTCTGCAGCCTTCGGAACAAGAGCTTCATGCTTGGGTCCCAGTCCCTGACCATCCTGCCCGCTGATAAGTGGACAGGAGTCCCTATCTGCACAAAGTGCTGGAGGTTCAGCCACCACAAGGAGGTCTGTCCCTTCAGAGCTCAATTGTGCTCCTATTGTGGCGGGCCCCATGATGCCCGCAATCACCATGACTTGGCGGCATGCTGCAAGGCCACCCCCAAGGCTACCCCACCAAGACTTGCCACACCAGCGGGTCATAAGTGCCCACATGCCTCCCGATGTGTCAACTGTGGCCTCGCCCATGAGTCTGACAACAGGAAGTGTTCCTTTTGGAAACACTGCTACAATGCCAAATGGCTAGCGGCCAAGTACACTGCCCAGAAGGTAGGTGACAAGCTCTTACGCTTCGTGCCCTCTGCTAATACCCCCTTCCCTACCATTACAGGAGACAGGCCCTGAGGACGCAGGGAGGGCACTCGAGCAATTCGACAAAAAGTTACTTGATTAATGTCTAGTACAACTTGTAATGTAAATACACTCAGAACCTACTGCCAAAATGTCAGGCACAAACGACACTGGACAGTCGACCTGTTAGAACGCCGTAAGGATGTCACTGACATTCTCTTCCTGCAGGAGCTGCCATGGGCCACTGTGTGGTATACAGCCTCCTTGACCGAAAAAGACGGTGAAAGGGGGCTCCTGGGCTATAAGTGTGCTGATGCTATGAAATGTAATCTCTTACACATACACACACCAAACCTAACAATCAACACACAAACAGTAGGAATCACCTGTTTTGAGTTCGGGTTCAAGTGCTTAGAAGCACTAAGCTTTAAATAATACTAGTCAAGGCCCTTTCCAATGATCTCTCGACGGGTTTGATTCAGACAAAGCTTCAACACAAGTTTAAAGCTTGCTAGGTATATTTATAATATCTCTTGATCCAAATAGACTGAGTACCAAGTGTATGTTCAATTATTAATGATCCCAAGCGGATCTATAAGTCCAAGCGACTTATTAAACAAACAGTGCCAAGTGCACTAAGGCCAAGTGCCTAGTAATTCCAATGGACAATGCAGTACTAAGTTCCAAGTGAACTAAGACTCTTCAATTCTGTGATCTCTTCAAACAATTCCAATCAAGACGACTTTGAAGCAATCTGAGCCTTAATTCGGGCATGCAATAGTGTTTTAACAAATGTGATTTGTATACTCTATAGTAGTGCAAAGTGGGGGCAAGATTCCTTACCTTTGTGCTACTCATCTACAGTCTATTTATAGTGTACAAACTAAATATCATACGGAATTGTAAATTTTATACGGAACTGCGCTCCCCCGTGCCAAGGATCTGTATTTAATGCTGACGCATTCCTCTATGACTTGGCGCGCGTGCCATACGTGCCAATTATGCCATTACTGGTTACTTATCAAATATTGAAAGAGCTGGCTAAACTCTTATCAAGTCCCGACCGTGCGCTTTGTTATTTAAAACAGTGCGGCGCTGTCATTTACTTCTCCTGATCGTCCCAGTTGTTATTCACGGTGTCCTGTCTCTTCCGGTAGTTAACACCAAGTGCCCCTGACTAGGATTGGGTTGTGCAAGTCCCGAATTTACAATTACTTCTCCTATTAATGATGATCCCCGGACTAATGATATCATACTACAACAGTTACTTATGAATTAAGATACTGAGGTTGTAACTGGGCATGGTGAATATGACTAATAATAGACCGTACTCATAGTCCTCTGTACTGATAGTGTATTATCCATTAGACTAGTTCACTCTGATTAGCCGTCTTGGAGCTCGACTCTAACCCTTTATTACTGTTTACTTGGTTATTAGAAATGATACTAATAGCCTTACTTGTTGACTTTATAAGTGCAAACAATTTCAGGCCCTATCAACGGGATCCCCATCAGGGGCCCCCCTGTCCACCTGGACTGGATTCCCATGTTCCCCAAAGGGTTCGACGCAGCTGAAGACCAGCTGCGCGTCATGGCCTACGTCAACCGAGCCATCCGCTTGGTTAAACCTAAGCTCCAATCAGACATTGTCAACCACTGCAATGTCATGCTCATCACTGTACAAGGTCACCTTGGCCCAGTGCATTTGATGAACGTCTACTCAGATGAGAATGGATCTGCAATCCGATTCCTCGAGGACCACCTGGATGCCTTCCCCGATGTTAGCTACATGGGGGGTGATTTTAATTGCCCCTCAGCACATTGGGACGCTACCCTCAATCATGAGCACCCCATGGCCAACAGGCTCATGGAGTGCACGGCCGCCCTCAGCCTTGAGAGGATTGCCCCCCCCTCGGGTCGGGTCACGCATCAGCCGTATAATGCAGCTTGGTCCTCAATCTTGTGTTTGTCCCAGCATTCTGGGGATACACAGCTGACCTGATGATAGGTGATAAGGGCAAGCCCGATCACTTCCCTCTACTCCTAGACATCCCCCTTAGGGTCAAGTTCCCTGAAGGGAAGATGTCAATCAAAATCGACTCCGAAGAAGAAGACGCTTTCCTAGCGGAAGTGTGTTTACTTCTCAGGCTCATCCAAGTCCCTGACGTCATGTCAGCAGAACAAACTCAACTAGTTGCTCAGGCGATAGCTAAGGGCTTTGAAATGGCGTGGTCCCATCATGCTAAGACTAACCAGGCTTGCGCCTGGTCTAAGTCTTGGTGGGACTCGGACTGCGCCCAGACGAGGTCTGAGGCTATGAGTTCTGATCTCCCAGAGGACTGGAAGGCCTTCAAGGCCGCCATGCATAAAGCAAAACGAAAGCACTTCGACAAACACATCGACGAAATTACAAATACTAACCTCAGACCATGGGATCTCATGGACTGGGTGGGCCCACGCAAGACACCCCCGGTCAAGGCCATCTCGTACCAAGGCGTGCCATGCAGCACCACGGAGTCACTATGGAACGCACTGCACTCCACCTTCAACTCAGCTATTGATAGGCCCATTGACCTTGACAAGCTGGGCAACACTTGGACCTCACCTACAACTCGGGTGTGGGTCCCCTACTCTGCTGCTGAGATGTCGGATGCCTTATCAGGCACTTCAAATCAATCTGCCCCCAGGCCAGATCACATCTCATGGCATCACCTTAAACGGATCACCCAAGATGATTGGTGTAGCAAACTACTTTTGTGGCTTGCAAACGCTTGTCTCTCATCAGGCCATTAGCCCGCCAAGTTTAAAGCATCCATTACAGTGGTCATACCCAAGCCAGGTAAACTATTGTATGACACTCCCAAGTTGTTTCACCCAATAGTTCTCTTGAACACGTTGGGTAAACTACTAGAGAAAATGTTGTCCACCAGGATGCAGTTTGAAGCTGCTCAACATGGTGTACTCCACCCCAATCAGTTCGGAGGGGTCCGTCAGAACTCCACTGAGGATGCTGGTTGTTTCCTCACACACATTGTCTGGGCCGGATGGTGCGCCAAACTCAAGACGAGCATCGTTGCTTTCAACCTGGCTCAATTCTTCCCATCAATAAACCACGAGGGCCTCCTACACATCCTCGAGAGACAGGGATTCGCACCAGAAGTGGTTGCATTCTTCAGGTCATACCTCGTTGATTGTCATACTAGATACGTGTGGGACGATGAACTGTCCCTGCTCTTCCCATCCAGCGTTGGTCTGGGACAGGGCTCTGCCATGTCCCCTATCCTCTCTGCTCTATGCCTCGCACCCCTCCTTAAGGAATTTGAATGGAGGGTTTGCATAGCTTCTCTAATTTCCTATGTGGACGACGGCACCATCATAGTGCAGTTGGACACGTTCAAACAGAACCTTATTAAGCTTAAGGGAGCCTACAAAGTTGTATTCAAGCTCACCCAGGTGATGGGTTTGGTGCTTGAGCACAGCAAGTCTGGGGGGTTCCACTTCTCTCAAAAACACAGCAATATCAACCCTGACATCGACCTTGGCTACGCCCCATATACTGGGGACACCCCCCTCCACCCTGGCACCATCTGGCGCTACCTCGGGTTCTTCTTTGACTGCCCCCTCACATTCAGAGAACACGTCAAGCGATACACGAACAAAGCCCTCACCTCTGTGAAGGCTATGCTCTCCCTCGGCAACTCTGTGTGTGGGCTTAGGCCCAAGCACAAATGAATGCTATACCGAGCCTGTGTTCTCCCCATTGCTACATATGGGAGCAGGCTCTGGATGTATGAGGGGGCCCGCATGACGGGCCCTCTCAATAACCTCCGGAAGATGCAAAGGTGCACATGCCTTTGGATCACTGGCACCTTCAAGACATCCCCGAACGGGGCTGGCAAGACCCTTGCAGGCATCCCCCCTATCCACCTTCATGTTAAGAAGTTGGTGGAAAGGAGTCATGTCTGCTCCCGTGCGCTTCAGGCCTCACACACCTTTTGTCGCCTCATCAACAGGAACCACAAATTCTCAGTCAAGACCCTCAACACCTGCAACCCAAGCCGTAGGCTCGGAAAACTCATATCACCTGTCGTAGAGGCCTGGTCTAACCTTGGCCTCTCCTCCTTGGATTTAGACCCTGTCCACCCACTCAACCAACCAGGCATGCACCCCAAGGACTTGTTCCCTGATCACATAGTCTACAATATTGTCACCCCCCCACCCAAGGGCAGTGACCACTGCGAGGATTTCTTGAAGGACCGCATCACATCGCTGAAGAGCGCTGTCGATGAGGCCTCTCACTCCCCCTGGAGCATCTGCATTGTTACTGATGCATCCACTCCCCCCCCTCCCATGCAGTCAGTCGTGGTCTACCGCATCCAGCATGCCGGGGACCTATATGAGGACTGGTATGCTACCGGCCTCTCTACGTCTGATGACACCGAGCTGCAAGCAATTGCGGAAGGCATCCGACAGGCAGCTGACATCAGACTAGAGGACATTCATGATGTCCATATCTTCTCCAACTCCACTAATGCCCTTAGGCGTTCCCTCAATGCATCTCACCACTCAGGTCAAGTGTCTGCCCTCAAAGTGTGCAATGTGCTGCTGCCTTGGCTGCAGCTCTGCGCCATCCACAAGATCCACCTCCACCACATTACAAATGGGGTGGAGATTGAAGACCACCAACTGGCACACATCAGCGCTGTCTTGACTCACGTTGAGGCGGGTGGAGCGCCGGTTATCTCTGCTGACTTTGCACGACGTGAAGCAGTCACATGCATGCTCGATGGCTGGAAATCTCTCTTCCAGTCCAAGAAGTATATTGGCTCCAATTTCTTGATGCTCTATGTGAAAAAGAACACCCCGCTTATTCCAACCCATGTAAATAATGGGCCATGGATGCGCAAGACCGGTCACAGCCATGCTTTGACTGCCCATGTGGTGCAATGCATCACCGGACACGCTCCAATTGGGGCATTCTGATCCCAATTCTTCAAAGAGGAATCTGTCTCCTGTAGGTGCGGTGGTTCCCTGGAAACCATACAACATGTCCTATATGACTGTCCACTACATGGACAGGAAGACAAGCCCAGCTGTCAGCTGCGCTATGTGTGGCTGGTCAACTTCCTCTTGGAGAACAAGAGTGCTTTCGCGTTTGATGTTCCCTAGTCCTAAACAGGCTAGGGGCAGTACTCAGTGTTCTAAGTGACGGCTATAGGGTGCTCCCTGCCTGAACATGCAAACCTGGATAATCGGTGGACTTGAAGCCACCACCCACTGCGGGGCACTGCAGTGGGGGGCCTACCCCCTGGCATAGATTGGCCCTTCTGGCCTGTGTACAATGAGCTCCGGCTCCATTCGCTAGTTCAACTCCAGTCGGGTGAGCATCCTAGCTCCGCAGCGCTTTGTCTTCTGCCCCCCCTCCCCCATTCCTCCAATTACTACTCATAGTGACCAGCACATGTATTAGGTACAGTTGGTATATAAAATGTTGACCAAAAAAAAAAAAAAAAAGGGTGCACAGTGTTGATTATGGATACCTATTCAAGCAAAGATATGTGAGCAAGCAGCAGGGAAAGAAGGCCTAATTCCGAGCCAGATTTTGAAAAATGTATGGTTGAATGTTTGAAAATGAGAAGTGGAGTGATAGAGAATTTAATAAAAAATGCATGATTATTGGAACATATGCAGGCCAGATAACCTAGGTCAAAATGTAAGAGAATGTTGGGAGAAATGTGGGATTTTCTTGCATTTTACGGCATGCATAAATTACGGCTATGTGCTGTGTGACGTCGATGAACTTGGGATGGGATTCGTTTAAAGTCTGGGTCAATCCAAATCGAGTGGGCCTTATATGTCTCGACCGCACTTTTTTCCGCCGGGCCGACTTCTGGAGCCACTGAGCGCTGCGTTTGGTCGGAGACTTGCAAAAAATACCGAGACTTTGGCGGTGATTTTCAACCAAGTCAGGGCCGTGCACCACTTATTGCAAAAAGAAACTATGTCCAAACGATCGCTACGCATTCTACTCGACGAAGATGAAGCGGATCTTCATGGAGAAGCACCGACAAGACCGTATACGAGAGCAAGACTTTCCTCCACACCTCAAGTTACTCAAGAGGCTCCTTTAAGCCTATCCTACACAGATATCTCCCATCCGGCAAAGCAAACACCTTTCCAACAACCAACGCAAATCATATCGTTCTCTTATACTCCTTCACGCGTTCTGGAATTCACGGACTCTGCTTTACGATATTTCGTTGATCCACCGCTCGGCGCCAAGCTTGGTCATGCTTACGAACGTTGGGTAAAGAGACCAGAAGAACGAGGGAGAATTGATGGACTTGTGAAAGCTTTCTCCAAAGCTCGCAGCGGGGATGCTGCAGCTAGTTTGCAGGATGTGGAAGTAGTTTCTTGGCGAGGCGTAATGACCAAGTACGTCACCCGTTACTGTTGACCGCGATGACTACTGACATTATATTTGTTTGAGTGAGGATATTGACATCGCCCTACGAGGAAAGGGAAGGGTGGGAGCTGAATGTCATGCTGGTTGATGAGACCATGTATTTTGAAGAACATCTCTCGGAGGCCCGCCTGAAGGAGAAGCAAGTGTTCCACACGTGTGTCATTAATAATTATTGACAATCTACGGTCTAGGGAGGCCCTGGAACCTCGTCATCGGCTTCAGTCATACTATGGATATGCTTTCGAATCATATTGCACATCGAACACGCCGACTCACAATGCGATGCCTCCAAACTCTGGTAATCCCTCCGGTTGGGGAGGAGATGTTGATACAAATGTTCAGTGGTGTAGTGTCGTTCGAACGAAACTAGGAAACACAAGGCTTCTCATCGGAGGTGAAGTTGACTGTGTGAGAGGTATGTCATTCCACAGAATATACTATACTGCATAACCTTGGGTCTTGCCGGTTGTACTGCTTAGGGAAATACACCGGCAAGACCGACACCTTCGTTGAGCTCAAAACGTCCCTTACTATTCGCGGTCCACATGATGAAGCCAAGTTTGAGAAGTATGCTGAGTGTTAAAAAACGTGTTATCACGATTACACTGACGATACCTCCATGTAGGAAACTGCTCAAGTTTTATTTTCAGTCATTTCTTCTCGGAGTGCCCGTGGGTCTTCGTTCACACCATAACATCGAGAGCCATCTGACGTTGACTCTAGGAGATTCTTGTAGGATTTCGAACTCCATCCGGCATCGTGACCACAACCCAGTCGTTCAAAACCATTCATATTCCGCGCTTAGTACGCGGAAAGCCTGGCGCATGGGATCCGCTTGTTTGTTTAGAATGGGGACACCGGTTCCTAACGTTCCTAAAAGACGCCATTCAGAAGGACGCGGAGCCTTCTGAAAAGCGTGCTCCCGTATGGCGCGTGAAATTTGTCCCAGGAACCGGAGTGAGCGTGGTAAAGCTGGACCATATTAGTATTGAGGAGGTTATGGGGAACGAGGAGAGAGTTGGGTTTCTGCCGACATGGTATTGGGACGAGCTTCAGACGGGAAGCACCCACATGGACTCAAGACTCCGAAATGAGGAGGACCGCGGAACTAGACCCCCTTCGGACGCGCTGCTGGCCAATGCAGGTTGGCAGATATGAGTGCTACGTGGTAAACCCTAACTATCCTGTATCAGAAGATGAGGTACATGTTCTTGATTTACAAGGAGAAATCAAATTTGACGTATGGTTCGATCCTTGAGGGCGCAGGTCAGCCAGGCGGGTCAGTTGATCAGATCAGATCTACTGTATATGGGAATCAAGACAATAATCGGAGCAACTGTCTCGGATAAGATTGTAGGAGAAGGAGGTGGGGGGGTCGTGGGGGGCTTGAGTAGCAAAGATGGACAAGTTGGGACATGGTCGGGATTGTGTAGTATGCGTAAATGATCTTTGACGGAGATACATGTCGATTATGGGGCTTGAGTAATTCATTAGGTGGGCGGAAGACCGGCACTGGATCCGGCAAGGGGCTTGGAAGCCGAGGCCCGGAAGAAGCCGATACGCGTCGTCGCGTTTGACACAGCTCCCAGACGCTCTCACCTCTCACCCGTCTGACTCAACTCCCGTCCTCAACGCGCCCGTCGACCACCAAATCTTTCTCAACGCCGTCCACAGTGACGAGCGTCTGTTGCCGGTCAGCATCTTCTGCTAGTTCCACTACACGCGTGAATGGCGACTCCGTCGTCTTCAACCACATCCCCATCGCCCCCCATGGCCTTCTTGCCCCACAACGCTGCGGCATCACAATTAACGTCGCCCGCGTCGAGCGACCCTCTTGATAGGGAGCAGAGGAAGAAGGCCGTCCAGAAATTCCTTGCTAGGGCAGAAATATCTATGGTGAGTTTTTGTCCTTATTTCGACGCGTCCATACGTCGTAGTCCCTCCAGCCCGCTACCCCATGTTGATTCTTTCATGACTCCCGCCTTGTTTGAGAGTGGCTCCCTGATTCTTTTTACCACCGTTTCGATGCTTGGAATTGGCTTCTGAGACCTTCGACCCCTCTTGCTTACAATTTTATAGGTAACTCGTGGCCTACGAGCGCGCCTGTCGTATGCGTCTTATAAAGCTACGCACAACATGCACCACATCCCTTTACGTGATCTGGAAGCACAAACGCAGACCCAGAGTCAGACTGCATCATTTTCCCGCACCATCGCCGCTAAACGGAAAGCTGCCGGCAATAACTACTACAATAATCCTGCCACGCAAAGTCCCCATGGACTCGGCACAGGCGCGGGTGGGCTTCGGAGGGGCGGGTCGAACACGATGCCCCCACCCTTGAACACGTCTTCTCCTCGGACCTACTACCCTGTCATCAATGGTAATGTCTACGCCACATCTAGTAGCAATGACCCAAGTTCTAGCTCGCGAGCCCCTAACTCGGGTCACAGCCTATACAGCTCTATTTTGGCCCCACCTCCGGCCAAACAAGCTCGTACAATCCACAACGCGGGAGATCCTCCTATTCCCGCGCCCTCGAGGCCCACTGCATCACCCAGAGCGCGTGCCTCAAAACCTGCAGTGAGAAGCATTGCGGAAGGCACACGCGCGCATGCGAAAAGTAGGCCTCACGACAAGATTCCCGGCCTTGTCGGCTCGCCAGATAAACGCAAAGCTAAGCGCGCTTCGGCCGATAAGGGAAAACGAAAAAGAAGTAGTGCGGACGTGAATGTTGATGTCGATGGGGACGTGGATATGAAGGCCGCAGCCACTTTAACGTCCCTGCTCCTCCACCATAGACCATCCATAGCCGGTAGCGCTTCATCACCACGGTCGAGCTTTGATGGATCCGAAGCTGGTTCAGCGTATTCCTACTCTCATTTTGCCCAGAGCTCTGCTCGGACCACTAGGGCTACAAGTCCCCCTGCTCCCCTCTCCGCCGGGGCGTCTACATCCACCATCACTGAGTCTTCATTCAGAAATCACACTCCATCTCCCCCAACAACTGTTACAAATTCTACCACACCACGACCTGCTCCTACTGACAATGAGGCAGCTGACTTAATGTTGTTCCTCGCCACTTCTCCCTCCCCAGCGAGACCAACCGCCAACAAGGAGTCCCGAGACCTTGTGGCCTATAGGGCACTAAGTGGTGGTGCTGGAGCTTTGCGGGACAAAGGACGGGTTTTGTTTCCCTCCAAGGCTGCAGGGGGATCACCTGGATCTGAGGAGCCTACCAGACTAGCCTTCCCGTTGCCCAGGGGCGGAGACAGCAGCTTGAATTCTAGCATCTCTAGCATCGGAACTGATATGGGGGTGAGGAGCGCCGGCGATGTTCTTTCAGCGAGAACCTCATCGCCCCATTTGTTACCCGCTGCTTCTTTGCCTGTGCCCACGTCTGGGAGTGTGCCTGTTCGGAATCCTAGTCCCAAACCGGGTTTCCTCCAAGGGGGTGCCGACTTCAATTTTAGCGATTTCATCCATGCTTCACCATCTCCTTCTCGTGGAACAGTTGGGCAAGGGCATAAGGGAAATCTGGGCTTGCGCGCGGATGTAGGTCGCAAGTTGTTTGAGGAAGAACAAATGCGACATGCCATGAATGTTGTACAAAGCCCTGGAAAGCGACAAGAGGACCGAGGCCTGGGTGCAGGGATCGACTTGGTTCGCAGTTAACGTAAACCTCCCATGGTTGAACAGAACATAGCGACGAACTTAGAATACGGAATGGGATACTTTGCAGAGCTACCCTGCTAGTCTCCTTATCTCCTCTGGGCCATCTCTTCTCTGTTGTACTAATCAAGCGGAACCGCCCCATGTTGTATCACCAGCCAAGCCTTTAGTATGACACCAGTACCACCATCAACCCACATACACTCACTCACTGTCCCTATCTGTAATCGCGTTCTCTTTTTCTCAGCATCTGCGTGGTTTCACAGCAAGTGTATTCACCACACGACTCCCTATCTATTCAGCTGTCTTGTAAACACTCACGACCGATGACGAAGGAATTTATCAATGCTATATATGTTTCGATGCCGACGTCGATGGTCTGGTGTCTGGTATGGCATTCCGAGGACGGACGGTCAATTCTTTCGACTGTATCTCTTCGATCATTTTTTCTTCTTACTCTTGGTGCAATAATCCACGTCTCTTTGATCACCACGAAATCAGCAAATTTTTCTCCTCTATTATTATCCACCCTCTCTTCCACATTTTTTTTTATCACGGTGTTCGAGCATCCCGTCCGTCCTTTCCTGCCTGATGTTACGTAGCGTGTACCAATCTAATACTCTCACTTTTCCACGGTGTACATTCTGTAGTTTCGTCATTGTATCACTTGTGATGAGTGTTTAAGTCTATGTATACGATACAAAATTCTCGCTTCCGATTCATATGCTTATTGTGTCCCCAAACAACAATTATTATATTGTGAATACTTTCCCCTACGCCCGACACGCCGCGCCTAGCTTCGACGCAAGGGTCTCCATTCAGTGTTTACAGGTCAAAGAACTCCCCCAGGCGCCCGTTCGACAACTGTCACGACAACATGGTTCATGAGATTCCGATTATTCTGTTGTTCGCGGTGACTACGGGTGCGTTTCTGCTCTTGTGAGTCTTTAATTGCGCCAGTACAAGGTTTTGGTACTGACATGGACTCTGGATGGTAGAGCACTCATAACTTTCTCAATGCCTTTGAGTTCTCTTTACTTTCTTTACAGCTCTCAAGCTGGTGGTGTGCGTTTTGGTGTATGGGGTTGGTGTATCGATGAAGACGGAACGTGTTTAAGGCCCTTGGGGTAAGAAGGCAACTCTTAAGTTCTGCTTTACTAAAGTCTTTTGACAAAGGCTTGGTTATGTATGGGAACCACAGATCCCTACCAGTATCACCAACGCCCTGGTGTTTTATCCGATATGTTCGGTTCTACAGCATTAAAGTTTGTATTCATTGTTGACTTCGTCATAATTTAGCGGCTATCTTGACTTTGTTCTCATTAATATCCTTCATACCCGTATCCTACAATCGCTCAAGTCGAAACGAAAAAGTGTCCTTTTTCTTCGTGTTGTCGTCGTTCATGTCATCCTTTCTAGCTTTCGCGTTTATGGCTGGAATATGGAATGTAGCGAGGAAACGGTTCCAAAAACGAGGTTTTGATGCATCATTTGGGCCATTGGTGAGTCGACTGCCGTTTCAAGTACAATGTTGGCTTTTAGCTTCATCTCATAGCCATGGTTGTCGCTTGTTGCGAGCCTTGTACTTCTGGTCATGACGTTAGCCTGCTGGAATGCCACAACTAAGACACGACGAGCTCAATTACCTCGCGAGCATGAGCCTACTCTTGCGTCTCGCCTACATCTCCAGGACCGTCCCAAAGCCAGAAGGTGATGCCCTGCTGCCCTGATCTAGTGGTCACTGCGGCTTTTGAAGCCGTCATGAGGGTATGGCAACACGAACGGGCTGGAAGGGCTCACAGGATTCGCGTTAGCCAGGTCGAAGTACTGTATCTCTCCGTTCTTGTAATTCACAAGGTGAATACACCTACGATTATCCACTTGGGTTCGTAACAAACCACTAAGTGTCGGTCCGCGCTTCCCGGCTGATCCTAGTAAGTTTGACCACGAGCTCTCTTCCCCACGGGAGACTGACATCAACTTAGGTTACACCACATCCGGTCTGCCGGTGAAGGGTTCGGCGGCCCCAAGTACTGTTCTGACCGAATCGTTATCTCACTCTATTTTCCCTTCACGTTTATTATCTTCGTTGGATTGAAAGTGCTCTCGCCGCGAATGAGATTCCGCAATGCTTACATCCTTGCTGGATCAGCTGCCATGGGCAGCATCTTCTACGGTTGGGATATGTGCGTACGGTCTCTTGTCATCTCACCTTCCAGCTGATTCTCGGGGCATTCTTGGTAGTGGATTGATTGGGGGTATCCTTGCCCTTGATTCATTTAAGCACTACTTCGGGATGGATAAAATGACTGCATCCCAACGTGCAGACCTCAATGGAAACATAGTCTCGGTGCTACAAGCGGGCTGCTTGTGAGCTATTTCCAACAATAACACCTTATTGTAACTGAAAATGCTGAAGCTTTGGCGCACTGTCGACAGGATACTTTTCGAGTCGATTTGGGCGAAAGCCGTCTCTCCTTGCAGCGGGCGTAATATACCTCGTAGGAAGTTTGATCCAGTCAGTTGTTGGGCTGGGTAGCAACCAGGCAGTCGGTCTAAAGGTATTGTATTTCAGTCGGTTTCTAGGGGGAGTTGGCGTCGGCATGGTGTCTGCGTTGGTGCCGTCGTACGTCTCAGAATGTACTCCTCCAAGCATTCGAGGGCGATGTACTGGGATGGTCCAATTTGCCAATAATGTGGGGATTATGCTGAGCTGTGAGCCTAGATACTTGTATACTCAAAAAAGGTTGATTGAACTTCAAATCTCGTCAGACTGGGTCAATTATAGTGCGTCGAAAGATATACCAGTGGGAGAGTTACAATGGAGGATACCATTTATAGTACAGTATGTATCCCAGCGTTGTTATTGACTTTATATATTGAAAGTGCGTTCAGAATGATCCCGGGAATTTTATTTATCGCGGCCATGTTGTTTCAGCCTGAATCGCCGAGATGGTTAGTTGAGCACGGGAAGCATGACGCTGCTGCCAGTGTCCTCGCATTTGTTGCAAGAACATCCGTAGACGATGAGATTGTTGTGGAAATGGTCAAGGAGATAAAGCGTGATTTTGCTGGGAAGGAAACTATCAGCTTTTGGAGGCAATTCCCGAAAATGACAGAGTCACGCACCACCGGCTTGCGATGCTTTATACCATCGTTAGTAATGTTGTTTCAACAAGTACGTTGGAGTCGTTACCTTCTCATGCTGGGCTTCTGATGGAGACTTAGTGGACCGGAACCAACGCAATTAATTATTTTAGTCCACAAATATTCGCTGGACTCGGGATCAGCGGAACCACAGCTGGCCTCTTTGCAACAGGTTCGTTCTTTGACTCACAACACTCATGAGATTCACAAAAGCGTTGTCTCCTTAGGGGTTTATGGTATCGTCAAGGTAATACAGCTTCGACCAGACACAATAAGAAATAATAATACGCATTCCAGGTTGTCTCCGTAGGGGTTGTTCTTGTGTTCGCCGTTGAAAGTCTCGGGCGGAAGAAATGTTTGATGATAGGTGGCCTGGGCCAAGGAGCCACAATGTTGTGGATTGGAGGATACAGCGGTATCCACCCCAATGGGAAGGTCGTTCCCGCGAGCTATGTTTCTATTGCTGCAGTGTATCTCTATGCCGTTTTCTATTGCATCGGGTGGGGACCACTCCCGTGAGTAGTACCCCTCATCTCACCTCACCTTCTTTAAACATGATCTTTTAGTTGGGTAGTTGCAAGTGAAGTAGCACCTAACGATCTTCGACCGGCAATCCAATCTATTGCAATAGGCGTCAACTGGCTATTTTCCTTCACCATATCCAAACTAACGCCAATCATGCTGAACGAGATTACCTACGGGACCTTCCTGATCTTCGGGATTTGCTGCTTGATTATGTCGGCTTGGGCTTATACCTGCCTTCCGGAGACTACAGGGTATGCTCTGGAAGATATCCGGTATCTATTCGAAAAGGACGTTGTACTGAGAGCACTTGGGGATGCACCAGGAGGGAGAATTTTTATTGGCCAGAGGCGGGCGGTTCCGATTGACATTCTTCGTAACGACAAGCTCACACTAAAGACTCCTTTGCAAGTAACTCCTTCCATGCCTTCTCTAGAAGTAAAGACTTGAATGTATGTTGGGCAAGGATCAAACAGCATTTGCAACCCAAGTACTAGACATGGAAAAGATGAAATTGACCAACAGGTGAGGTCTTTACACTCCCCCAAAGACAAGGGCCGGTCCACCTCTTTGTCGGACCCGGCCCTCTGATAGAGGGTCAGGCTCAGTAAAAAAATAAGTCACATAAATATAAGTTTGACTAAAATGTTGTTTCTACTGACTATGGCCTTTTTTCAGATTGTACAGACTCATGGATGACTATACATTGTCATTTGTTTGACTAAATTTCAACTATAGCAGTACAAACGAGAGTTAGTAAAGTTAAAATTTTCATCACACCAAAGTCGAGGAAAAGTCAAGTATTTTATATGCCTATTTCTATGTATATATGTATTATGATGACATACCCCCCCCTTTTCCCTTTTTGTTGCTAAATAGAAAGTTGAAAATATATTAATCCACCCAATTGAGCAGTACTCATATTTACCAGTGCATTAATTTCATCACTTGATGGAAATTTTGTTGACAAAAGGATAGCACTAATAAGGCCTTGAGGTTCTGGTTTAGAAAAAGAAATTCAAAGTGAAAAAAAAGCATACCAGTTTTTTTTGGATTTTGCTGCGAGACCATGATGGCATAGTTTCAAACCCAAGGTTTCAAATCATCTACAATGAGAGCCTTATTATTTATGATTAACTAGCCTGATTAATGTGAGTAAATTAAGAACATACCTGCAGTGCTTTCTGTTTGTGGTTATCAGCTGGTGCTGGTGGAGGTATGGCAGAGGCAGAGGTCTGATATATGATGAGTTTGGGAAGGGGCCTGCACAATGGGCAATAACATACCTGGGATTGTTGTGGGACTTCAGGGATTTGATCAGATGTGAGGGTAGTGAGCATTTCAATGACATGATCAAAGTACACATCACTTGTGTACAACTGGGCCTCAATTTCTCATTTGTGACAAAGGTGTCATATGACTCAACATGTTTTGATTGCAGCAGCAATCAGGCAGCAGGCAGCAGCAATGTTACCTATTGCATCCCATGAGACCAGGACAGAGGCAATGGTTCATGAGCCAGCTGTAAACTGGTGATGTCCCCAGCCTGCATTGGTATTGTTGTCCAGTTCAGGTCAGTTCAGGTCAGTGTTTTTGATACAAGACACAAAAGTGATAACCTCATGAGAGGTTCCATGAGGGTTCTGTTCAACAGTGGCTATGGTGGCAAGGCAGTTGAGCAGAGGGGGGGCTGCTTTCATTGCTGGAAAATTGGTTGCAAAAATATCCAAAGAAATGAGTAAAAAAGAACATAAAGAGAAAGGTACCCTTTAAATTGCCACTGCAAAAGTGTCATGAGTAGAACAATAAAAAGGTATTGGAGCTACATACAGGAAATGTTGACAGAGATGAACACAGTATTAATTTGCATCTCTGTGGGGGTCATTGGGTTTGTTGTTGTTGTGTTCATTGTATCCATCACATTTGTGTATTGGGAATGTGGATTGGGGACCAGGAGTGTTGAATTGAGGCTAACAAGGTCATCAATCATGTTGAAGTCTGTTGGTATTGTGTTGTGTTAGTGTGTCATCAATTATGAGCAAGAGAACATACTATTTTTTTCTTGAGAGCTTTCCTGCCTTGTCCATAGTTTCTTTGCCACGGATGTTGTTGTGTAGTTTGAGTCTTATCAAGGGTGCTTTACTAGGTTTGTGTGGTTATCTGGATTGCTGCTATATCTGAGTCCAAAAGGTTGTCATATGGTGGGGTGATCTTCAACCACCAATGAGCTGCCCTCTTGAGAGTCATCCAAACTGGCCTGAGACAGGTGGCACACTTGGCCTTTTCCCTTCCCTGTTGTAGACCACTTCCATGATTATACTATGGTATTGCAGGAGTTGAAATGCTGCATGAGTATATGCTTGGCCTTCCACCTTCCAATGGTCAGAACACAGCTGCAGCTCAGGATACATCTACTCAAGTACTTGGATAACACCTGAGACCTGTGTGGGGGCAAGTCTTGTACCATGAGATTGTCTGCATTTCCATACCATCTAATAAACAACTGTTCTTGCAATACTGTATAGGATCATTTGTTGGTGGTGGGAACTTCTGTAGGTTACAAGTTCTTTATCAACCTAGGTTTCAGGCAAAAAGTTGATTCATTAATTCATTCATTCATTCATTCATTTTCAACACCATGGGAAAATATTTCCATATTGGGATTTTTCTTCTCTTATGGCTTTCTACAGCATTTCTCCATAAATACAAAGTATTGTGACATAATTTGCATGTATTTGGGATGCTTACATAATGCTTTTGATGATGCCATCAAAATGATGCATATCTGATATTTCAAAGTATCATATTTGAAAATTTACTTTGTGTTTTTCTCTGTAACAGTAAATCTGTTAACTTTGTTTTTATATGTTTGGAATGTACAAACATGGCTCCACAATTTACTTGTTTAGCATATTTTTCCCATGGTCCATCTTGAGGAAAATATTAGAAATGTCCAGATTCAGCCAGTTTTGAAGGTCTGTGTGTTATGCCAGGGGTGAACAAACATCTTATAACAACAAAGACCCTTACCAAACATGACCCTTGTGGGAAATTAAGCTAAACATTGGAATAATCAACAACTACTACTGTATTTAACCTGAAATACAAAGAGGATTGATTTCTCTATTTATTGACACATGTCACATGATCTATTCCACCACATCAGCATACTAAATACATGACAACAACCTGAATGCTCATTTAGTGTCCATAATCCTGGGAAAAAGTTAGGTCTGATGGTTTTTGTGTTTTCTCTATAACCAGGCAAGTTATGGCATTGGCTTTTGTGCATGGGCATTACTTATTTACTTGGTAACATTTTCCTATGGTCACATGACCTTTATAAACTATCACCTACATTGTTTCTAGTCATCTACAACTTCCTGAATGTAGAATGGACTTATTTCTCCTACAAAAAAATACAAAAAAGAAATAAAGAATGAGTACCTGCCACACAGTGTGTTGGCCTACTCCACCCAAGTTTGCACCAGTAAGCACTGCTATGTCAGTCCAAATGCTATTGTATTTTTCAATTGAAATGAGACTGCCATCCTCATTTCAAATAGCAAGGTTCATGGTGGGGTGAGAGTTGTTGAATTTATTTGGTGCAGAGAGGGGATCATTTTGGCAGTCCTCTATGTTCTAGAGGATGTCAAATGGGAGGCACAGGAGCTGTGTTGCTGAACAAACATCAACAAATCCAGGAATAGCAATACCAGACCCTGATTGGACCTGTGAGATTGAATCACTGGGAGTCAGTGATTGCAAACAAAAGTCAGCAACAGGCCTAGGGCTCAGGAAATGAGACAATAACTAAAAGAAAAAAAAATTATAGTGACATACAGAAATTGGGACCCTATCTGGAGCACCCTCACATCTGCCTTTAACTTGTCAATATCTTGAAATGCTCCCACCAACCACTCTTGGCTTTCCAGTAGCTTCTGTGTTAGTTCATGCACTCAATATTTTTGAGACCCATAAATTGCTGATAACACTATAGAGTTCTTGATCACAGTTGCCATTTGCCATAGGTGCTGGGGGTTATAAGGCTGTGTTGGGGGCCATTGGGGGGCCAAGAAGTGGTTGTGTACCAGGCAGTGCATTGGGATAATGCCCTGAATCATTAGAGTTTGTTAAATAATTAGACATAGTAATTTGACATCCAATAACCCTGTGAAACATACATGTGATCTGGTCACATGTTTTCTTCTTGACACGTCCAGCAATCACCAACTGCTGATTTCACTTAACTCAATGACAATGTTCCCCTTATGCACCTGTTCTCAATATCTTACTGGGGCAAAATAATGAAAAATCATGTCCACCTGGACTATAGAGAAACTTTGGGTTGCAGATTGTAAATACTTAGCTGCCTATCAAAGATTAAACCATTTAGACCAGTTTACCACCCATTTACAAGACTGTGTTCAAAAGACCTTTGAATCTATCATTGCACTCAAAAATCAAGCTATATCTTTGATTATTTATTTTATTTTATATATAACATTGACATCTGTTGATAATCCTGCTGTTTCAGGTTCTGGTGGCCAGGGGAATATCAATGCAGGTTTGGATAATGTACCAGATACTGAGAGCAGTACAGATCCAGATAACTATGTAGTTCCAGTGAATCTTGTGGACTCTGAATCTCTGTTAGGTTCAGGTGCTATGATTCCTGGAGATAGAGGTTCTGGTAGCCAGTGAGACCTCAACATAGGTTTGGATAGTGTACTAAATACTAAGAACAGTACAGATCCAGATAACTATGTAGTTCCAACCAATTTTGTGGACTCTGAATCTCTATTGGAGCTGCCAGAAGACAATCTAGTATCCATATGTAACATAATTTGAAATACATTGCCACAAATTGGGATAAGGGCAGTAACAATTTTCCTAGTTTGACATACCATACAATGGAGAAGAAACTGCTTGAAGTGCTCAAGGCAGGGATCACTTGACTGAAGGACACAATAAAGACACATGAGGATGCTCTCTCTGCCCATCTATTCAACAAAGAACACATTTCTGAAGAAATAAGTATTAGTTGGACAACAATGTTAATTTTGTTGACAAGGATGCAGTTATTGCCAACCCCAATGAACCTTTTGCACACAAATTGGAGGTCATTCTGGTGAGCTTTGGTTGCCAAATACACCTACATGCCTCCAAGTCCCTTCAATCTACTCTGACCAATTTTTTTGCATTATGAGCCACCTAAATATCAAGTAATTATAGATAGATACATGCATAAATACCTTATTTTAGTACTTTAGAAGCCTCAGAAAGAACCCTACAACAACCTCTGGGACAACCCATAAACCTTGATAACCCATATATTTTAGCTTCCACAAAAGCTATGGATTAAGGCAGGTTTGACTATATATATTGTAGGAGTCTATATACAGTCTATAGACTCTACTGAGATTTCACTTAGACTCCAGAAGGTTGGTTTGGTGGGGGGCAGTCTAAATAGAGTCTTTTTTTTTTTTTTTTTTTTTGATCAACATTTTATATACCAACTGTACCTAATACATGTGCTGGTCACTACAAGTAGTAATTGGAGGAATGGGGGAGGGGGGGCAGAAGACAAAGCGCTGCGGAGTTAGGATGCTCGCCCGACCGGAGTCAAACTAGCGAATGGAGCTGGAGCTCATTGTACACAGGCCAGAAGGGCCAATCTACACCAGGGGGTAGGCCCCCTGCTGCAGTGCCCCGCAGCGGGTGGTGGCTTCAAGTCCACCGATTATCCAGGTTTGCATGTTTGGGCAGGGAGCACCCTATAGCCGTCACTTAGAACACTGAGTACCGCCCCTAGCCTGTTTAGGACTAGGGAACATCGAACGCAAAAGCGCTCTCATTCTCCGAGAGGAAGTCGACCAGCCACGCATCTAAATAGAGTCTACATACATATAGGTGATTGTAAAGACCTCAAATGGTGCTCCATACCAGTCATATGAGGAGAAACAGCAAAGGAGTCCTGGAATACACTGTCCATGTCTCCATGCTTGTATCACAACCCCATCTGATCTTGTACTTGTTCAATAGGAGGGGCTTGGCCCTAAGTATTTTAAAAAGTAACCAGTATAAAAGTATAAAACAAAAAAATCAATTGGACTCACCAGTAGAATAAAGTTAGTCCCCAGATTGGCTGAAATAATAGAGTGCCACAATGACCAAGAGTCATTGCACTCTTTGGCAGGAAGATAAAGTACCTGTAAATGAAGTGATGGCAGGATAAGGAAAGTTGTAGCACTTCTCCTCGACAATACAAGTAATATCATTCTAAAACAGTACAAGGGCCATTAGTAATAAGGTTACTGGTAGATGAAGAAGTTTTGAACCTGCAATTAAAAGTGTGCACTAGTCAAGGAAGTCCACCAGTTCCTCCACATCAGGAGGTCAGGATAGTGCTGGAAGGAGTGATAGAGAGCAGAGAAAGTGAACACAGAGTATGAGTGACAGAAGACATGGAAGCTGAAGACATTGTCAAAAGTAAAAGATTGGAATTGAGTAGTGTGGAGAGCTGAGAGTGTAGAAATGGGCTATAAAGTCCAAGTTGTCTAACTCACAGCAAAGCAGAAACCTTTTTATGACTCACAACCCTACATTGTGAAGCTCTGAAGAATTGGCAGAAGTAGTGATCTCTTGCTCAAATGTGGAAGAAATGTCTGAATGTCAGAAATCTCTACAGTGAGATGTCCAAATGTCAAAGATTTCTAACAAGAAATGAATAACTGTCATGGTCCTAATGGAAAACATAATTTTGGTCTTGATCTTGACATAGGGAGAGTGTGTACACATCTAAAGTCAGAATCAGATGCAGCATTGAGCAAGGTGATCAAAATGTACAGACCCAAAATCTTGGTTAACATGCTGGCAATAAAGACTGAAGACAGTCTATATTTGTGGTGTGGGGGAGATGATACAGTCTGAAATTGTTTGCACTTGTAAAATAACAAGTAAAGCTATTAGTATCATTTTTAATGACCAAGTAATGGTATTGAAATTATTAGAGTTGAGCTCCAAGATGGATAAACAGAGTGAACCAGTCTAATAATTAATACATCTATCAGTAGGCTATAGCACAGGTACGGGTCATACTCTAGTAACCTGTAACCCATACTCAACCCGTACCATAGATAGTGCTGCCAGATCTTTGTATCCTGTACTCAACCCATATTGTAGATAGTGCACGGTTCCTGACCACGCATGTTTAAAGTATGCGAGCTTGTGTTGAGGATGTAGAACTGAAACGAGACAATGATCAGCAATTGAGCAATTGTAGAATAAAGAAGACTCACCCATAGCAATCTGGTAAGTTTCTGAAGTGTCCGTGAGCGAATAATGACAATTAAGTGTCTTCTTTGCGATTCTCATGGCTGCTTGGATTGCTGGGTTGTTGCCACTAGTTCGCTTGATTGTGTTGGTGAAGTATGTGTCAATATGGTCCATGGCTGGAATTACCGTTGAGATGTTAAGGCCATTGCTTTACTGGACAAAATCCAGGGGAAAATTGAACTAGAGAAGCTGGGGGAACTGTTAAGGATTCGAGCTTAGTTTTACTATATGTTTTTGTCTACTGCAAAAACCCGCGCGGGAACCCTAACCCGTTGCTACCCACCCATACCCGCTCTGATTCTACCTGTGGGTTGACAGGTTGCTACCCGTGCGGGTACGAGTACAGGTCAACCTTGTCATACCTGCGGGAGTACCCGTGCTATAGCCTATCTACCAGTATGGAGGACTATGAGTACAGACTATTATCAGTTTTATTCACCATACCCAGTTACAACCTTGGTATCTTAATGATAAGTAACCATTGTAGTATGACATCATTAGTCCAGGAATCATTATTAATAGGAGAAGTAATTGTAATCTGGTTCTTGCACAACCTGAGGCCAAAGTCTAGTCAGGAGTGCTTGGTGTTAACTACTGGAAACTGAACATTGTAAATGACAACTGGAATGATCAGTAAAATAAACCCTATACCCTGATACTAAGGTACACTGTGAAACTGGAAATGGATGAAATTCAACCCATATTTCATCCCCTTAAGTAATGAATTTAATACATTAATATATGAATTTCATCCACCCAATAATTACACGATATAATGAATTTCATCCCAAAGATGTATGAAAAAACACCCTCTGTGGAGGGAAAAAAAGGAGGAAAAACCCCCCCTTAAGGTATGATTTAGTGGATGAATTTCATATGAAATTTGTCCGTATTCATACCCCTGATTGTTGAGGCTATGGGATGAATTTCATTCCACCATAGGTGGAAAAAACAACCATTGTGGGAGGTAATTCCTACCAATATGGGATTAATTTAATACCTTGATGGGCAAAAATAGCAATGTTTTTTGGGGTAACATTACTATAAATTTTTAAGGCTATGGGATGAATTTCATACCATTGCAGGTGAGAATAATAGCTTTTGTGGGGATTAATTTCATGCTATTTACATCACTTGAATTCGAATTCATTCTTTCTTCCCTGTTATCAATAAACACACTTCATCCATTTTGTACAGTTAAGGTTTAACATCCATAAGATCTAAGGTATTGTAATTTGAATGCTCTATCAACTAGTATACCGCTGATTCATATCCCTCATTCTGAAGTTCCTGATCACCAGCATTACCAACCAGACTGCAAACACAACACTGTGATTTGTTAGAATCATGTATTGAGATTAGTAATGAGAAAACTTACCCAAATGGCCCCATATAAATCCTTGTCATCCTGAAGCTGCACCTGGAGACAGAACCCATTTCCAGTGATGCCACACAGTGGGCATGGAATAGGACTCCCTACTTTTTCTTTAGCATGAACAGCTTTACCTAAGGTGGTGAGTTTGGCTGGTCAGATTAGTATAATAAAGATAAAAAAAAATTAAGTAATGGGTGGAAGTTGTTGGTCTTTGTTCATGCACTGTCAGACTGCCCATTGTCCTTGTTGACCTCATTGTAATGAAGTCATCTGTAAAACGGGTCAATGTTAATGTGCTTTGGATTAGATTGGATAGACAGACATACTGAGACCCCCTCATTGTCCACCTGCACTTTGAGGTCAACAAAGTGGTGTACCATGTTGAGGACATTGTCAGGCATGGTCTTGTCCTGCATACCAATGACGTCCTTAGGTTTCCTGTAGGATCATTATTAGCATTTAATAATATTCTTAACAAAGCCTTATAGTTTGTATTGGAATTCAAATGACTACTACAAGTATTACTATACAAATTGTAATCTATCAATGAAGAGTGCTTACTATGAGGAGGAGGATGGGAGGCAGCCAACATGCAATGGTGGTGGTACCAGAGCAAGAGGAAAAGCGTGTGAAAGCGGCTGCCAACGCATGATATAGCTTGGAATGTTCAGCCGTCGGGCATCTTGGTCAACAGGGCCCTGTGATCAAATCTGGGAATGCTGACAAATTTTTTTTATTCAAATTGTATATTATTCATTATTAATAGGAGGCTGAAAAATGTGCACCCCACCAGGTTCGAACGGTCACAGGGAGGATCATTACATAATATTAAAATATTTGGCATGGATAACCACTGGGCAAGACTGGCATTCCCAGCTGAGAGATAAACGGCCTCAAGTCGACAAAAACAGGTCACATGATATTGAGGCACGTGCCACGGTCACATTACCATTGCCACGCCTTTGTTGATTACTTTCAACCACATCAACAACGTCCACCAAACCGCCAACGCACCCAACACACCCAACGCCAACCAACACCCAACACACTATGCCAGCAAATAGGCCCCCAAGGCACCCAGAGATGCACAAACAGCAAACAACAAGGCCAAGGGAGGTGGGGGGAACGGTGGAAAAGGACATGGCCCAATGGGACAGCGGGGAAAGGGCGCCCTGAGGGGTGGAGGGAGGTGAGTCCCAGAATATTGCTCACCTATGCACTCACCATGCAGCGCGTCCCCCCCAGGAAAACCTCAGGAACCCGCAATGAGGAGGACATGGCCGCCAACGCTTGGGGTGCCCCAGCAGCGTGTGTGTTTTTTTTTATCACTCCTGTTGCTAATAGCCCATCCCAGGACCGAGCATGTGCTCAACGCAGGAACCGCCAGCATTACACCCCCACCTCATGCGCAATCAGCCACCACGCCCACCCTGCCAGTGCAGGGCGAAGTCACAGGCCACTGACAACACCACGGGGGCCAATGAGGATGACAGGGGCGGCGGGGGCCCCCGCCCATATTAAATTATGTATTTACTATTAATGTATCATGTTCACTATCAATATATGATATTATCCTATCAATGTATGTAGAACATTAGTAAATAAAATAGTAAGTAAACTCTCATATGTAAGTAAGTAATTTATAATAGTAAAAGAAAGTAAGTGAGTCTGTGCAGAGTCCACAAGGACATGTGGGGGACTGTAAAATACAGGAAAATTATCCTATACATCTCCTTTTATTGGATGAAAATCATCCTATATATCCCCTTGTATGGGATGAAATTCACCCCTTTTATTAGATGAAAATCATCCCGTATATTTCACCCCTTATGGGATGATTTTCATTCCATTAATAGATGGTATTTTAACAGTACAATTTCACCCTCTTAAAGGATGAAATATGTGGGATGAAATTTCATCCTTTTTTCATACCCCTTAATTTCATCCACTAAACTTAGGAAAAACCCTTTTCATCCATTAAGTGGGGGAAAAACCACCCCCACCAGGTGCACAGTGGTAAATGGCCTTGGTTGGAGGTTATGAGAAGTAAAATACAGTGCTGCATGGTTGAAAATAACTGACCATACTACCAAGTACTAATAAGAGTTTAACCAAACTCTTAATGTTAGCCAAGCAATAAAGTAACAACATCAACAGCACATATTGCATGTGTGCCAAGTTGTAAAGTTGAGTTAGCAACTAAAACACAAGCCCCTTGGCACTGAGGGTCTTGTTTCAAATAAATCTCTGTTCTTCAATTATTTAGTTAATCTTTAGTTTGTACACTATAAATAGGTCATAGATAGATACACAGAGGTAAGGAATCTTACCCCCACTTCATGCTATGATAGGATATACAATTCATTGGTTAAAACACCATTATGCATATGAACTTAAGGATTTGGTTGCTTCAACTGTCTTGATTGGAATTGCCTTGAAGTGCTTGGCTAAGAGGTTGCAGAATTGAAGAGTCTAGGTCATTTGGAATCTAGTACTTGTATTATGCATTGATATTATTAGGCACTTGGCCTCTTGTACACTTGGTACACCCATTGAAGTCACTTGGACTCATTGATCTGCTTGGGATTAATTGAATGTACACTTGGTACTAAGTCAATTGGATTGGAATCTATTATTAAAATAATACCTAAAGTCTAACACTTGTATTAAGCCTCATTTAAAATGAATCTGCCATAAAATCCTTAAAAAGTCATTGTCTAGTACTATTAAAAACTTGGTGCTTTACACACTTGAACCCAAACTTAAATCAGGCAATTCCTACTGTTTGCATGCTGAGTGTTGGATTTGGTGTGTATGTGTGTAAGAGATTATATTTCATAGCATCAACATGCTTATAGCCCAGGAGCCTCCTTTCAGTAGGTTGGTGTCAGAAGATGCAATAGCACATGCAGAATGGGCACTCCCCCTTACAAGATGTTAGTAATACTGTTAATAATTGTTGAAATCTGTTAACCCCCCCCCTTACCAATCCCAGTTAGGCTCTTCCCCTTCACCTTCCTGCACTATGTCTGGCCTTTTACTTTCCCCTAATTGATATTAACCTCTCCTGAACCCTCTGAGAACATGTTAACAAGAATTGGACATGTAAGACCAACCAATTAGGGCTTTTAGAGCTTGTAAGACTATGCAGGAGGCAGAAAGCTATGATGATGATGTTAGGGCATACTAGTATTAGAGCAGTGTGAGAGAAATTGTGATTTCCATAACTTTCATTAATTATTCAGAGGCTCACTTATCCCCAAAAGGTAAATGTTGCAGAACATGCAAGCAACCCAGTACTGCTAAATATAGCCCAATAGTAATGCCAGGAGCAGTAATGTGATGCATCATAACAACATGTCATTAGAGTCAATCATGGATCACACCGCTTCTTGACTTGTTACCACGATGTGCACAGCCACCGTCGTAGTTGTCATCGTCGTTCTACGCACCCTGCTGCCCTAGATCACCCCCGATAACACTCTACCAACCAAGCCCCGTGCCTCTGACATGGGCAAAGACAATCCACCCGGCCGATCCCAGCGATCGGCGGAACGCGCCTCAAAACCGCCGGACATTCACGACTATCTTTGTGGGTCCTCCTCCCCTGCTCCATCCAGGAGCACAACTCCTCAGAGACCCCCGGGCCTCCCTACTATTGCACAACGGGTCTTCTTTCGACCACCCACGCCTGCACCTGCATCGGAGGCGGATTCCTCCACTCTGATGGACACTGCGGCAGACAACGACACCATTACTCTGTCGTCCGCCAAAGGCAAAGCCCCAGCCCCACCTCCCCAGGACCAAGAGGAAACCTTGGAGGGGGTGGAGATGAACTCCTTCCAGGAGAGCTTTGACACACTGGACAGTTGACCTGTTAGAACGCCGCAAGGACGTCACTGACATTCTCTTCCTGCAGGAGCCGCCATGGGCCACTGTACGGTATACAGCCTCCTTGACCAAAAAAGACGGGGTCCCCATCAGGGGACCCCCCGCCCACCCGGACTGGATTCCCATGTTCCCCAAAGGGTTCGACGCTGCCGAAGATCGGCCGCGAGTCATGGCCTATGTCAACCGAGCTATCCGCTCGGTGAAACCTAAGCTCTGATCGGACGTCATTAACCACCGCGACGTCATGCTCATCACTGTTTGAGGGCACCTTGGCCCAGTGCATTTGATGAATGTCTACTCAGATGAGAATGGATCAGCAGTCCGGTGATAGGGCCCGAAATTGTTTGCACTTATAAAGTCAACAAGTAAGGCTATTAGTGTCATTTCTAATAACCAAGTAAGCAGTAATAAAGGATTAGAGTCGAGCTCCGAGACGGCTAATCAGAGTGAACTAGTCTAATGGATAATACACTATCAGTACAGAGGACTATGAGTACGGTCTATTATTAGTCCTATTCACCATGCCCGGTTACAACCTCGGTGTCTTAGTTCATAAGTAACCGTTGTAGTATGATATCATTAGTCCGGGGATCATCATTAATAGGAGAAGTAATTGTAAATTCGGGACTTGCACAACCCGATCCTAGTCAGGGGTACTTGGTGTTAACTACCGGAAGTGACGGGACACCGTGAATAGCAACCAGGACAATCAGGAGGAGTAAACGACAGTGCCGCGCTGTTTTAAATAACAGAGCGCGCGGTCGGGACTTGATAAGAGTTTAGCCAGCTCTTTCAATATTTGATAAGTAACCAGTAAACGACATAATTGGCACGCATGGCACGCGCGCCAAGTTGTAGTAGACGCGTCAGTATTGAATACAGATTCTTGGTGCGCGGGAGCGCGGTTCCGTGTAAAATTTACAATTCCATATGATATTTAGTTTGTACATTATAAATAGACTGTAGATGAGTAGCGCTAAGGCAAGGAATCTTGCCCCCACTTCGCGCGACTATAGAGTATACAAATCACATTTGTTAAAACACTATTGCGTGCCCGAATTAAGGATCAGATTGCTTCAACGTGTCTTGATTGGAATTGATTGGAGAACCACAGAATTAAAGAAACTTAGTTCACTTGGAACTTAGTACCGTATTGTCCGTTGGAATTACTAGGCACTTGGCCTTAGTGCACTTGGCACTGTATTGTTTGATAAGTCGCTTGGACTTATAGATCCACTTGGGATCACTAATAATTGAACGTACACTTGGTACTCAGTCTATTGGATCGAGAGATATTATAAATATACCTAGCAGGTTTTTGAACCTGTGTTGAAGCTTTTGTCTAAATCGAACCCGTCGAGAGATCATTGGAAAGGGCTTTGGCTAGTACTATTCAAAGCTTAGTGCTTCTAAGCACTTGAACCCGAACTCAAAACAGGCGATTCCTACTGTTCGTGTGTTGATTGTTAGGTTTGGTGTGTGTGTGAGAGAGATTACATTTCATAGCATCAGCGCACTTATAGCCCAGGAGCCCCCTTTCATCTGGAGCCCACCGCGAGGGTTCAGAGTTTTGAATAGTCTAAAGAGAGCATCTTTCTTTGAAAAATATTATACCAAGACGAGTAACGTCGTCTACAAATTGAAGTAGAGCGGAGAAAGTTTAGTCAATCTGTCTCAAGAGCCGCGCCCACAAGCCAGCTCGTCAAACAGACTAACTAATCAGCCACTTGCAAGACAAGTAGCTACAAAAACGCGGAAGACTAAAAATTCGCAAAACGCTGGAGCAACAGAGTCGTTACCACCTCCTAGGCGAGCGCGCACACGAGGATCTTCACAACCAGCCTTTGGATCTTCAGGACCAAGGCAAGTATTTAGAACCCCAGAGCCCTTAGGAAACATATCGACTACTAGTAGACCAGTAGCGCACGGAAGATCGTCCGTAGTAAACCCAGTAGCAAACCCGAACTCGTTAGCTACTCAGAACCGTTCAGTAATCATGACTGAACCCCCTCGTAAATATATGCCCCAACCAGGCGTCCGTGATGCACCAGTATTCAAAGGAAAAGAGCCCACGGGTTTAATCCGGTTTCTGGAGCGAATGGAGGTCCTATGGAAGGAGTGTAACATTACAAATGATGAAGAAAAGAAGTTAATGTTGGGAAAATACGCAGACCTACAATCAGAGAATGAGTGGAGGGCATTAGACCACTATAAGACAGGCACTTGGACGGATTTCAAGACAGAGTTGATCTCTAGTTATCCGGAAGCACTCGATCAAGTAGAAGGATCAGTAGCCAAGTTAGAGGCAGTGTGTCGCGCCAACCCACGTATTGGAGTAACCGATGAGGCCGCGCTGAAAAAGCTGAAGCGTGAATTCAAAGCAGAATCTATTAAACTCTTGGGAGTTAGGCCACCTATTATCTCTAACCGTGAATTAGTTACCAAGTTCTTGGGATGTCTAGACGAAGTCTTCAGATCCCAAGTACAAGGAAGGCTAACCCTGCTAGGGAATAATCAGTCTAATGCTACACAGGCAGGACAAGCCGTTGCTACAAACAACCGAGCAGATCCTAATACTATTGCCGAAGCCGCCGTGCTCGCGCGACGAAAAGGGGATCAGTACGATCTGGAGGAAGTTATAGCAACTGCAATCAGCATTTCTGAAGGTGTAGCCAACATGAATATTCCAGACACAAATAGATCGTTTATAACGTCCGTAACAGCAACAGCAGCGCCCAAAATCAAAGTAGAGATGGATGAAATAAAACAACAAATAGTTAATTTGTTAGACCGTCTCCAAGTAAATGAGAAGAATACGAGGAGTGGATTGGAGGATGTAATGAAAGCGCTTCAACAAGCAACTGTTCAGAACCATGCCACGAATAGCGCACCCCAGCAGCATCAGTATCAGAATCAGTACGGAAAGCCTAAAGAAGGACAACCGCAAAGACCAAATGCGTATAAATGTCACTACTGTTTTACACCCGGACACTTCATAATGGCCTGTCCCGAGAAACAGAAACATTTTGAGGAAGGGAAAATAAAAACCAACGCAAATGGAGGAGTATGCTTACCAGACGGATCATATATTCCAAGAGAACCAGAAACGGTATCATTGAAAGATAAAGTGGAACACTTCCATTCAAAGAAGGTAGCGGCCCTTTATTACGGAGATGTCACAGAAGGACCCGCTCCAGGAGTATTGTCCGTTATGCAGTCACATAATGCAGTAGACAATAGTAACGACATTGGAACCTTGAAAGCCATAATGGCACAAATGGCACAATTTCAAGCGCAACAAATGTTAGGACAACAGAGCGCGCAAACCGCGCTGCCAGTAGCGCCTCAGATGCAGAAACAGGAATATATAAATAATAACTATAATCCTATGGCAAAGAGCGCGCCGAACCCTGACATAGTAGCCTTACAAGCACAAATGAGTACTTTATTAGGGCAGGTAGCAGAACTCAATAACCAAAACAAGGTTAAAGAGTCGGGTTTCAATTAGGTCCGATGAAGGAGGCTAAGGAACACGCTAGACCTACGACTAGGTCGCGTTCCAAGAGACAGCCAGAGGACCGAAGTAAAAATAGAAATAGTCGTCAAGAAAGTAACAATTCAGAGAGTAGTCAGGATAGTAGTGAAGAGGAGTTGGTAGCGCCGTCTCCTAGTAAAAAGAAAGTAAAATTTGTTGAACCATCAGTAAAGTCCCCAGTACGAAAAGAATTACCCTACATCGATGTGCCCGTGGTACCCTACATACCCTGGAGAACGGAACGCAACCCTGAACCAGTTGATCCACTACCTAATTTTAACACTAAGCGCGGTCCGACTTATGAAACTAAGTCCCCGATAGAAGTAAAATTAAAAGGTGGCGATATAATTGCTAAAGTGTTAGACAACCCTATCACATTGACCACGGGAGAGTTAATGGGCTCGTCAAAAACCATTAGAGATGGAATAAAGAATATTGTAACTGCCAGACGTAAGTCCCTTACCCAAAGGGACGCTAACTTGCAAATAAACAGAATAGATGAGGAAGACGTCTTACCCTTTGGAGGGGACTGGGAACTTGATGATAACTACTTACGGCATGACGCGCTACCAGTAGAGTCAATCCCATTCCAGTCTTTCTTCATCTCAGAGTATGACCGCGGCGGAATACCTAAGGGATCTATAATATGCGGGGACCCAGTCCTACAGTATTTAGAATCTTTACCAGCCGGGGAAGAGCCCAAACAGTTGTATGTAGCAAAAGAATCGGCCTCTTTGCGCGCAGTATATCCAGTAATAAATGGGGTAGGAACGGAGGAATCTTTATTAGATGGGGGATCCCAAATAGTATCAATGGCTAAACAAACGGCTTTAGACTTGGATATTTCATGGGATCCGGACGTTGTCATACACATGCAGAGTGCTAATAAACAAGTGGAGAAAACAGCGGGATTAGCGCGCAATGTCCCTTTCTTGTTTAATGACATGGCCATCTACCTCCAAGTACATATTATAAATTCACCCGCATACAAAGTATTGCTCGGGAGACCGTTTGATACGCTCACGGAAAGTCAGATCAAAAATGCTCGGGACGGGGGACAAGTAGTCACTATCACGGACCCTAACACGGGACGAAGGTGTACTATTCCTACCCATGCAAAGGGATCACCGCCTAAGCTGTTGAAAAGACAACCGGAGCAGGATTTTCGGCCTTCGATGAATTAATCCAAAGTGATCAAGGAGAGCTAGCCGTAGAAATTGCTGAAGATGAGGACGGGAACTTTATTATAACGGGTTATAGACACCCTACTGATAAGCGGAATTTTGGTCACAAAGAACTTAGAGATGTCTTTTTGTCTAGAAGTGATGTAAACATGAATAGTACAGTACCTGAACGCGAATTACTAGCCACGTACTTGGCTTCCGTAGATGAGCGCGATGGACCAGTAATAAACTACGAGCAGAACAGTAGGGACCCAGCAAGCACACCCACTAGACCGCTGACATACGCTCAAGAACAGCCCATGATCAATAAAGCTTTAAGTAAATTAAAGCAGTGGCAAATTGGCACAAACGAGCGCGGTCTTGGAACGGCAACAAGTGAAAAGTGTAATATTGAGACCATGGATCAGCTAGTAGGAAAGAAGTATAAACCAGTACATTTGAAAACAAAACCAACACTGGCAGACCTGCCTGATAAATTTAGAATTATCAGAGATATAAAGGGCGACCCTTTAGCAGCCCTACCAGTTCTAACGCCTAACCCACCTCCGTTTAAACCAACTGGGAGGTACACTGAGGAAAGGCGCGCGGAATTCCAAAGAGTACACGAAGAAGAAAGCTTCTTAAAACCTAAAGAGATGGATATAATCCACGACTTTATGTGCAAACATAATGATGGTTTTGCTTGGAATGATAGTGAGCGCGGTAGTTTTAAGAAGGAATATTTTCCTCCCGTCGAAATACCAGTAGTCCCACATACGCCGTGGACAGAGAGGAACATTAGAATCCCACCAGGAATCTATGAAGATGTTTGTAAAATCATCAAGACAAAAATTGATGCAGGAGTCTATGAGAGATCCAATTCATCATACAGGTCTAGATGGTTTACCGTATTAAAGAAAGGCCCAGGAAAGAAGCTTAGAATTGTACATAGTCTAGAACCACTGAATGCAGTCACAATAGCGCACTCGGGTCTACCACCCGCTACCGAAGAACTAGCAGAACACTTCGCAGGGCGCGCTTGTGGCGGAATGATGGATCTATATGTAGGATACGATGAGAGGCCTTTAGCAGAAACCTCGCGCGATCTAACCACGTTCCAAACACCATTTGGCGCGCTGAGATTAGTAACACTCCCTATGGGATGGACGAATTCTGTTCCAATATTTCATGACGATGTCACGTACATCCTACAGGATGAGGTACCACATGTCACAATACCCTATATTGATGATGTACCCGTGCGCGGTCCAGCAACGCGTTACGAACTACCGGACGGAACAGAAGAAGAGCTACCTGGTGCTCCAGGTGTTAGGCGCTTCTTCTGGGAACATATGCAAAATGTAAATCGCGTCGTACAGAGAATGAAGTATTCTGGAGGAACATTTTCAGGATATAAGTCTATGTTATGCGCAAGTGAAATTCTAGTGGTAGGACATAGATGTACATATGAAGGACGGAAACCTACTACAGATAGAATCGGTGTAGTTGAAAGATGGGGACCATGCAAAGATGTCAGTGAAGTACGCGCTTACATGGGAACTATTGGTGTATGCAGGAATTTCATTAAAGACTTCGCCCGTATAGGCCAACCAATTCAAAAGTTAACTAGGAGTAGTGAACCTTGGATATGGGGGCCTGAGCAAGAAGAAGCGCAGCAGCTATTATTAGACGCACTTAAAAATAGCCCCGCGCTCCGTCCAATTAATTACACCTGGAATACGCCAGTAGTACTGTCAGTAGATACGTCATGGAAAGCCGTAGGCTACTATATCTACCAGGAAGACCCTGATATACCTGGAAGAAAGCACTATGCTAGATTTGACTCGATAACTCTGAATGAGCGCGAAGCGCGCTTCTCACAACCCAAACGAGAGCTATTCGGATTAATGAGAGTTCTAATGGCATGTTATTATTGGTTTATTGGAGTACGAAATTTGGTAGTGGAAACGGATGCAAAGTACATTAAGGGGATGTTATCAAACCCAAGTTTAGGACCTAATGCAACGGTAAATAGGTGGATCGATAGGATACTTATGTTCCACTTTACTTTGGTTCATAAAGCTGGTAAAGGCTTTGGCCCAGACGGTCTGTCAAGACGCGACGCGCGGCTAGGGGATCCTGTCTACCCGGACCCAGACGATGGTTACGACGAACCCTCAGGTCCTTTAAGGTTTATCAACCCAACGGAAGGATTGGATGACCCTTTGGAACTGTCAGACTTTAAAGAGGAGATCGACACGCGCGGCGGATATCTATTCCAACTTGCAAAGGAAATCTCTGATTTTGAAGTGGAAGTAAACAATGCCTGGGCTGGTGAAGCAGCATTTATCGGAGAAGTAAAACAGCACTTAGGTTTAGGACGGTTCGGTATTCAAAGAGAAGCTTATCTAAAGCAACTTGTAAATACTACTGTCATACCCAATGAAAAGTTTAAATACGACCCTAATGTAAGGGAAGTATATGATGAGTCTAAACGGACACCTACGGCACAGGAACAGGATAAAAACCTACCTTTAATAAAAGAATGGTTAAAAAGACCACAAAAGAGACCAAAAGGAATGACAGATCGCGCCTACCTAAAGTTTGCAAGGCAGGCGTCTAATTTCTTTTTGGATCCAGAAGGCAGGATGTATAGGAAAAATATTGATAGCGCACACCAGCTTGTTGTTGATAAAAATCACCAAACATATATGATGAAGACGTCTCACGATTCTGTTGGACATAGGGGTTTCTATGCAACAAAATCTTTAATAGATAAAAGATTTTGGTGGCCAGAAATGGAACGCGATGTATCATGGTATGTGAAGTCATGTCACATCTGTCAGACAAGGCTTTTAACTTTGTTGAGAATCCCTCCTGTTATAACCCACACACCGTCTATATTCCAAGTATTGCATGCGGACACCATGTATATGAGCCCATCGTCTAACGGTTATAAATACATTGTCCAAGGAAGATGTGCGCTGTCTTCATGGATGGAAGGCGCGCCCCTCAAATCTGAGGACGGCAAGACCTTGGGAAGGTGGCTGTTCGAAGAAGTAATTTGTAGATGGGGTTCTCTAACGGAAATTGTAACGGATAATGGTCCTGCCTTTGTCGCAGCCAAAGCGTGGCTGGAATCCAAGTATGGTATTACAGGAATAAGTATATCACCATACAATTCCAAAGGAAATGGGATTGCCGAGCGCGCACATTGGGATGTGCGTCAAGCTGTCTTCAAAGCTACAGGTGGTGATGTAAAGAAGTGGTACTACTTCTTCCACCATGTAATGTGGGCTGACAGGATTACTATACGGAGAGGGACGGGTTGCTCCCCCTATTTTATGATTACAGGCGCGCACCCAACCTTACCGTTAGATATCATTGAAGCCACTTGGTTAGTAAAGTTACCAGGAAAAATATTGACTACAGAGGAACTCATTGGGTTTAGAGCGCAGGCTCTAGCTAAGCACGTCCAGCATGTGGCCGATATGAGGAAACGTATCAATATAGAAAAACGAAGGAGACTATTACAGTATGAGAAGGATCACAGCGCGACCATCAGAGACTATGATTTCAAACCAGGAAGTTTAGTACTAGTTAGAAATACCGAGGTCGAAAGTTCGCTCGATAAAAAGCTGAAGCCACGGTACCTGGGACCAATGATAGTCCTGAGACGAAACCGCGGGGGAGCCTATATTGTTTGTGAAATGGATGGATCGGTGTGGCAACATAAAGTGGGGGCGTTTAGGGTTATTCCCTATTTTGCTAGGAGTACAATTGAACTGCCGGATAATCTGCAAGATCTAATAGACATCTCTAGCGAAACATTAAATGCTTTAGTGGAATCGAAAGATCCCGCTAATAGACAAGTTTATAAGGAGCGTGACTATACCTTTGACAGAGTCCAATTGGATCAGTCCGATGCAGAGTCAAGCTCTAGTGAAAACACTGAAGAGGGGATAGCGCCGGCGCTACCACAAACTACTATGTCACACCGGAAGTTGCATAAGTGATAAATCAGTATGAAAACAGAAGCAGTAAAGACAGTGTAAGCAATGAAGCTAAGTAGTAAGGACAGTGTTAAACCGAGTAAAGACAGTAATACAAAGGAGCGTGGGGAGGGACACCATAACTAAGGAGGAAGTTAATTGGACTACCCTCAAGCAGATATGAAGTCGTCTTCAACCTCGGGCAAGGGCACATCAGCCGGAGCTACCTCCTCTTTATCATTGTCATCCTGGTCATGGACTTCGGTAGCGCTTGCAGTGGCAGCCTCGTCAGAGCCTCCCTCCAGAGCGGCCTCGTTCATTAGACCGTTGAGGCGAGTAACCTCGTCCATAGTGGCGTCACGACGCTTCAATAAGAAGGACACTGTATGACTGATCTCCTCCAACTCAGCGCGGTAGTTTAAAAGCATCCTACCGAGGGCTTGCTTGGTGTGTGACAAGGGATCGCCCGTGTCAGCAATCAAGCGCGCCCGCGCTAAGACTACATCGTGCTCCTTGGAGGGACGGAAGTCAATAAAGACACGAGTATCTGATACACAGTCAGTATAAAAATAGAACCATCTATTATTAGAAAACGTACCCTCAGCAGATGCCTTTGGATCTTCATCCGGGGTGTCCTGCCTCGTACGCTTTTTGGGACGAAGAGTGCTGCCGCGGTTGAGCTCGGAACGCTTACCGTCCTGTAGGAATAAGAAACAAAGTAATAGACAGAGCAAAAACAAGAATGGGTACCTTGATGGCAGCCTTTTCAGCCTTAGTCCTTTTGACACGGGGAACCTTAATGTTCTCCTTCTCCTTGCGACTACGGGTGATTGGTCCTTCACTAAGGAGACGACTAGTCACTGGCCCAGAGACAGTAGCGCTAGCCGTAGCGCTGGAATCAATGACCATATTCTTGAGTAAAGAAGAGACGCCATTGAGTATGTCGCGCACTGACAGCGCGGTAGCTAAAAAGAAACATACCGAGTCAGTACCAGACATTTCAATGTCACCGTCATATTCACCGCCAGCAATGACCTCGCCTGGAATAGCGGGACTATCCGCATCACCACCAGTAGCAGGGACCTAGTACCAGAAAACCATGGTTTAAGAACAGTACAGTGCAAGATAAGGTAAAAAGCACGCACCGCGGTTTGAGACAGGTGCTCGGTGCGGACCTTTTCACGGTGACGGTGAATAGCGGCAGTAAGAGTCACAATGTTGCGGTAGACGGGCTCTTGAAGTAACTCGGGGTATACATGTTGTAGTCCCTGGAATGCTTTACGGACGCCAAAGATAACATTCTGCCAGGACCGCTCCGTCAAAACCATTTTGGACTCAGTCAGGAGTAGCTGTAAATTGTAAAAGTTGTTACGATAACGGCGTATATAAGTTAATTGGTAAAAAGTGTACCGCGGTTTCGCCTAACTTCCGGACGCTGACCCTTTGTTCAACAAGGGTGTCCATCGATAAACGAGCTTGAAAGGTGTGCCACTGAGCTTGGACCATCTTGAAGTTCTCGATGTCTTGATAGTTGGGGGGGCTAGTCATAATGATGCAGAGGAAATTGATTCTTCGAACCAGAACGTTGTAAAGAGAGTATAATAGAGTTGGGCGATGTCTTGGGACAAAAAGCACAGCCAGTGCCCTTTTTATACCTCTACGACTAGAGAAGTGCTACCCAGTCTCTCATTCGTTGCGCGCGTTCTATCCCCAGAAAAATCTATACATTTCAACTGAACAGGTCCGAGACGCGTGCCTAATTGAAATGCTGGGCCCAATTAAAAAAAGGAGCTCCGTAAAAATTCATGTGGAGCGCGGCAGTGTCCGCGTGACAACTGGGACAGTTGTTATCAGTGTTGAGGGGGAGATGGGTATAAGCAAAATCGAATTGGAAAAACCTACCAAGGTTACAAGGATTGAAATAGATTGTCTATAAAAAGTCAGTGATCGCGCCACGGTTTTTAATGATCGAGAGAATTGCACCAGAATTAAACCGTACTATTTATAACTTAAGTAGCCGGGGCAAGGGCGGAAGCTTTCTTATGAAGACAATAGAACCACAGCCAAATCAATAGCATTGTTTATAGTCCGAGGGACTGTATGTAAGACAAAGTGTTGGACTTCAATTAATAAAATTGAAGCCCAACGAAAGGCGGGGGAATAAGTGATATGTAAGGGCACTAGGGCCCGGGAAAACACATATAGAAAGAAAACGTAGGTGGGGGGGGGGCGCGGCGCGGCTACTCCTCCTCGCTGTCAGGCACGGACGCAGAAGATCTTGACGACGAAGAACTGTCATCAACCTCTACTTCTTCTTCCAAGGGCGGCCAAGGGAGATTCTGGAAGTCCGCGTAGAAGAGGAGGGCGCTCTCCGTGGCTGGTGTAGTCAGCAAGAGGTTTTGAAGGCCCTCCAGGCCTTCCTCCTCGTACAACCTACCAATGGTGCCAACTATGCGCGCCAACAAGGAGTCGCGCATTTCAAGCGCGCGGTTAGCGGCCTGAATGACCTCCGCGGCAAGGGTGTCCGCGTCGCCGAGCTGAGCATAGGCTTCAGCAACCGCTAGTAGAATAAGTAAAATCAGTAGTAAACAAAAAGACGGAAAGAAGATGGCTTACTAGAAATGCCCGCACCAAGCATGGGCCCCAGATCCTCACGGAGCCTAGCGCGCTTCTGGGGAGTGAGGCTGAAGCTGCACTTCCCCTTCTTGGCGGTGGCGCATTCCACGCACGGTTTACCCCAACCGTTGAAGGTGCACTCAATGTCGCCACGGGTGGCGCACATCGTGCAAGGATAGCCCACCTAGTAAAAAATGATCAGTAACAAGAAATAAAGTAGTAATAAACATACGGAAGAGCGCCGCGGCGCAAGGTCAGCCAGCAGGGAGGTAATAGGGGACTGTAGCGGCGTCAGCTCCCGGTTGGGAACCAGCGCGTGCTTGCGGCGTGTCGCCTGTGCCCTATCCCTAGAGTGAGTGGTCTTACGAGACCGACGAGGAGAAGGGGCCGCGGGAGGCAACAACTCCGCGAACCCCTCTTGAGCCAACTGGCGGGCGATCTCATCATCGAAGAGCCGAAGTTCAGGGACTTCAACCTTCACCAGCGGCTGCCCAGAGGACTAAGGAGATAAAGATGAGTAAAAGTAAATGACTTCAAGAGAGAAAAGAGACATACCGGGCCTGCTTCCGAGGGACGCGGCGCGGAAGCACTGCCAGTCCCCTGGGCGCGCGACATGTCGGACTAGAATTTTGAAATCAAGTCAGCAATAATGTGAAACTCGTAAAGTAAAGGATATACCTGGGGAACCGCACGGCCTTTGCCCTTGGACCCAGCTGTACGCTTCCGCTTGAGGGGCTATTAAAATAAGTCAACTACCGAAGAAAAGTAATAAAAAGCAGTAATAAACGAACCGCGGGTACCAAGACCGGGGAGCGCGCCGGCAAGGGCGCGGCGGACCAACTGTCCCGGTACTGATGGTAACGGCGCGGTGCGCCAACCATGCGAGGAGGGACGAGGAAAGTATCCTGAAAGATACTTTCACCATTGTCGCGCTCGAAGCGCGACCCCACCTGGTCCAGGACTTGCTCCACAGTGGGAGCCTGGCCCTAAAGTAAAAGGTAGTCAGCTTGACAAGGGCAGGCAGAGTAAAGAAGTAAACAAGTCACTTACCAGAAGAATGGAATTGTGGCCCAGGTCAGTCGATATGACCGTGCGCCAGGAAGACCACGAAGCCTCGCGCGCGTCGACTGGGATGCGCATCACTTGAAGGTGAAGCGCGCGCAGGAGGAGAATAGCCGGATATGGCAGCGAAAAACGCGCGCCGCGGACCACGCCAGTGATGGCATCCTGAGACCAGTAAATAAGTAAAAGGTTTTAATAAGTAAAAGATGGGCGTACGATGAGCATGGAGCAGTGATCGACGAAGTCAATCAACTCGTCGAGGTCAAGGGGGCCCTGATGGTCCATACAGGGCGCGAGTTCCTCGGCCATAATAATCCACCCTTGCTCCATGGCGACAAAGACATCGCCCTCGGCATCTTCAAGGAGGTCGGAAAATGAGGGGACCGGCTGGTCCACATAGACCATAGTGGGGGAACGGCCCTCAGTCGGTAGAATCGCGGCAGAGAGCGAGAGAGACAGCGCGGAAGGCGAGCGCAGAGCACGAGCCATGGCGGAAGTAGAAGTGGAAGACATTTCTGTTTGAAAAGGTTGGAGCGTTTGAGCGATGCAGATAGCAAAGAGATTTAGAAATGGGCTATAAAGTCCAAATTGTCTAAAACTTAGCAAGGACGCGAGCTTTTTAAAACGCACAACCCTGCATTGCGAAGCTCTAAAGAACAAACAGGAGTACCGATCTCTTGCTGAAGTGTCAGAAACATAACGAGAAAAATGTCCAGATGACTGAAATATCTGTAAAGCGATGTCCAAATGTCAAGTACTCTCTCAGGAGACGTATATAACTGTCACGATCCTGATGGGAAGTAAACCTCTGGGCTCGATCCCAACATCGCGCGCCTACCTGTCTAAAAGCGGAACCGTTGTAACATTGTACTGAAAGATTAGACGCGTGCAGACCCGAAGTATTGGACCAACCTGCCGGCAAAGAGAGACTGAGGACAGTCTACATTTGTGGTATGGGGGAGATGATAGGGCCCAAAATTGTTTGCACTTATAAAGTCAACAAGTAAGGCTATTAGTGTCATTTCTAATAACCAAGTAAGCAGTAATAAAGGATTAGAGTCGAGCTCCGAGACGGCTAATCAGAGTGAACTAGTCTAATGGATAATACACTATCAGTACAGAGGACTATGAGTACGGTCTATTATTAGTCCTATTCACCATGCCCGGTTACAACCTCGGTGTCTTAGTTCATAAGTAACCGTTGTAGTATGATATCATTAGTCCGGGGATCATCATTAATAGGAGAAGTAATTGTAAATTCGGGACTTGCACAACCCGATCCTAGTCAGGGGTACTTGGTGTTAACTACCGGAAGTGACGGGACACCGTGAATAGCAACCAGGACAATCAGGAGGAGTAAACGACAGTGCCGCGCTGTTTTAAATAACAGAGCGCGCGGTCGGGACTTGATAAGAGTTTAGCCAGCTCTTTCAATATTTGATAAGTAACCAGTAAACGACATAATTGGCACGCATGGCGCGCGCGCCAAGTTGTAGTAGACGCGTCAGTATTGAATACAGATTCTTGGCGCGCGGGAGCGCGGTTCCGTGTAAAATTTACAATTCCATATGATATTTAGTTTGTACATTATAAATAGACTGTAGATGAGTAGCGCTAAGGCAAGGAATCTTGCCCCCACTTCGCGCGACTATAGAGTATACAAATCACATTTGTTAAAACACTATTGCGTGCCCGAATTAAGGATCAGATTGCTTCAACGTGTCTTGATTGGAATTGATTGGAGAACCACAGAATTAAAGAAACTTAGTTCACTTGGAACTTAGTACCGTATTGTCCGTTGGAATTACTAGGCACTTGGCCTTAGTGCACTTGGCACTGTATTGTTTGATAAGTCGCTTGGACTTATAGATCCGCTTGGGATCACTAATAATTGAACATACACTTGGTACTCAGTCTATTGGATCGAGAGATATTATAAATATACCTAGCAGGTTTTTGAACCTGTGTTGAAGCTTTTGTCTAAATCGAACCCGTCGAGAGATCATTGGAAAGGGCTTTGGCTAGTACTATTCAAAGCTTAGTGCTTCTAAGCACTTGAACCCGAACTCAAAACAGGCGATTCCTACTGTTCGTGTGTTGATTGTTAGGTTTGGTGTGTGTGTGAGAGAGATTACATTTCATAGCATCAGCGCACTTATAGCCCAGGAGCCCCCTTTCACCGGTTCCTCGAAGACCACCTGGATGAGTTCCCCAATGTTAGCTATATGGGGGTGATTTTAATTGCCCCTCAGCGCATTGGGATACTACCCTCAATCATGAGCACCCCATGGCCAACAGGCTCATGGAGTGCGCAGCCGCCCTCAGTCTTGAGCGGATTGCCCCCCCCTCGGGGCGGGTCATGCATCGGCTGTATAATTTGGCCCTGTGCGGCTCGGTCCTTGACCTTGTGTTTGTCCCGGCATTCCGGGGTTACACAGCCAACCTGACGATAGGTGATAAGGGTGAACCTGATCACTTTCCTCTACTCCTAGACATCCCCCTTAGGGTTGAGTTCCCCAAAGGGAAGATGTCAATCAAAATTGACTCTGAAGAAGAGACCGCTTTCCTCGTGGAAGTGTGTTCACTTCTCAGGCTCATCCAAATCCCTGACGTCTCATCAGCGGAACAAACTCAACTAGTTGCTCAGGCGATAGCTAAGGGCTTTGAAACAGCGTGGTCCCATCACACTAAGACTAACCGGGCTTGCGCCCGGTCTAAGTCTTGGTGGGACTCGGACTGCGCCTGGACAAGGTCTGAGGCCATGAGCTCTGATCTCCCAGAGGACTGGAAGGCCTTCAAGGCCGCCATGCATAGAGCGAAACAAAAGCACTTTGACAAACGCATCGACGAAATTGCTAATACTAACCTCAGACCATGGGATCTCATGGACTGGGTAGGCCCACGCAAGACACCCCCGGTCAAGGCTATCTCATACCAAGGCGTGCCATGCAGCACCACAGAGTCGCTATGGAACGCATTGCACTCCACCTTCAACTCAGCTATTGATAGGCCAATTGACCTTGACAAGCTGGGCAACGCTTGGACCTCACCCACAATGCGGGTGTGGGTCCCCTACTCTGCCGCTGAGATGTCGGATGCCCTTTCAGGCACCTCGAATCGATCCGCCCCTGGGCCGGATCACATCTCATGGTGTCACCTTAAACGGATCATCCAAGATGACCTGTGCAGCAAACTACTCTTGTGGCTTGCAAACGCTGTCAGGCCATTGGCCTGCCGAGTTTAAAGCATCCATTACGGTGGTCATACCCAAGCCAGGTAAACCATCGTATGACACTCCCAAGTCGTTTCGCCCAATAGTTCTATTGAACACACTGGGAAAACTTCTAGAGAAAATGTTGTCCACCAGGATGCAGTTTGAAGCTGCTCAACATGGTGTACTTCACCCCAATCAGTTCGGAGGAGTCCGTCAGAACTCCACCAAGGATGCTGGCTGCTTTCTCACACACGTTGTCTGCTCAGGATGGTGTGCCAAACTCAAGACGAGTGTCGTTGCTTTCAACCTAGCTCAGTTCTTCCCATCCATAAACCACGAGGTCCTCTTACACATCCTCGAGAGACAGGGATTCGCACCAGAAGTGGTTGCGTTCTTCAGGTCATACCTCGTTGATCGTCATACTAGATACGCGTGGGATGACAAAGTGTCCCTGCTCTTCCCATCCAGCGTGGGTCTGGGACAGGGCTCCGCCATGTCCCCCATCCTCTCTGCCCTATGCCTCGCACCCCTCCTTAAGGAATTCGAACGGAGGGTCTGCATAGCTTCACTAATTTCCTATGTGGACGATGGCACCATTATAGTGCAGTTGGACACATTCGAACAGAACCTTGTTAAGCTCAAAGGGGCCTACAAAGTCGTATTCGAGCTCACCCAGGCTATGGGTTTGGTTCTTGAACACAGCAAGTCAGAGGGATTCCACTTCTCTCAAAAACACAGCAATATCAACCCTGACATTGACCTTGGCTATGCCCCATATACTGGGGACACCCCCCTCTGCCCTGGCACCATTTGGCGCTACCTCGGATTCTTCTTTGACCGTCCCCTCACATTCAGAGAGCACGTCAAACAATACACGAACAAAGCCCTCACCTCTGTAAAGGCTATGCTCTCCCTTGGCAACTTGGTGCGCGGACTTAGGCCCAAGCACAAACGAATGCTATACCGAGCCTGTGTTCTTCCCATCGCTACATATGGGAGCAGGCTTTGGATGTACGAAGGGGCCCGCATGGCAGGCCCTCTTGATAACCTCCGGAAGATGCAAAGACGAGCGTGCCTTTGGATCACTGGCGCCTTCAAGACATCCCCAAACGGGGCTGGCAAGACCCTCACAGGCATACCCCCTATCCACCTCCATGTCAGAAAGCTGGTGGAAAGGAGTCATGTCCGCTCCCGTGCGCTCCAGGCCTCACACACCTTTTGACGCCTCATCGATGGGAACCACAAATTCTCTGTTGAGGCCCTCAATGCCCGCAACCCAAGCCGTAGGCTTGGTAAACTAGTATCGCCCATTGTAGAGGCCTGGTCTAACCTTGGCCTCTCTTCCCTGGATCTGGACCCTGTCCACCCACTCAACCAACCAGGCATGCGCCCCAAGGACCTGTTCCCTGGTCGCATTGTCTACGACATTGTCACCCCCCCACCTAAGGGCAGTGATCACCGCGAGGAATTCATGAAAGACCGCACCACATCGCTGAAGAGCGCTGTCGATGAGGCCTCTCATTCCCCATGGAGCATCTGCATTATCACTGATGCATCCACCCCCCTTCCTCCCATGCAGTCAGTCGCGGTGTACCGCGTCTGGCATGATGGAGATTTATATGAGGACTGGTTTGCTACCGGCCTATCTATGTCTGATGACGCCGAACTGCGAGCAATTGCAGAAGGCGCCCAACAGGCAGCTGACATTGGACTAGAGGACATCCATGATGTCCATATCTTCTCCGACTCCATCAACGCCCTCAGGCGTTCCCTTGATGTGTCGCACCACTCAGGTCAAGCATCAGCCCTCAAAGTGTGCGATGTGCTGCTGCCTTGGCTGCAGCTCCGCGCCATCCACAAGATTCACCTCCACCATATTACAAGTGGCATGGAGATTGAAGACCACCAACTGGCACACATCAGCACCGTTGACAGTTACGAGTCCGTGCGAGATGTGAGAACTAAGTGCGCGTTCTTATCTCGCAGGTCCTCTCCTAGAAAGTGAGGGGTGTTTTCTGTATCAAAAGGAGGGAGAAGATATCAGTGCACAGTTCGGAGTACGGAGAATTACCAAGGGGAGTGCGTAACACGCGCGAAGTAAGAGGTACGCTTAGTGACTAACAAACCAAACGAGTTGTGAGACTTCGACACTAAAAGACGCAAAGTGCGCAATGCGCAACTGAAATGCGGACTTAGAGGTTCGAGATTCTCCGCGCACAAAGTCGCGAGCTTAAGACGACAACGATTAAGGTGCTGCCCTGTAGTTCGCGAACAAAATGTATACAGGCGTGCGCGAACTTCGTGTCAATAAGTCGGAGCAGTTGTGAACTTGTTGAGTATGCACAGAAGCGTTTGAGAGCGAAGTTTAGATGTAGAGAGGAGGGGAAAGTGTACTGATTCTCTAGTAGTAAAGTACAGAGGTTTTTATACTAACTACATGGAATCTAAATGGAGATGTAAGGTAAAATTTTCAAGTAGGAGAAAGGTGAGTCGAGATACAAACTACTAAATTAAGATAAACTCGTGCGACGGCGAACTAAGGAATACCTAAGAGATAAGGCGAGCGTGCCTAGAACGGAGATCACTAATTAACTGAACACCGGGATGTCAATCCTTGATCGGAAACGGAGCAGGGTCGTTGAGACGGAAAGGACTTCCGCGACCGACTTGTGGAGTGGCGTTCCCGGGGTCCCCGAGACAGAACAGAGTTAAAGCACGCGAAGTAGGTCAAGCCCGAAGATCCCGAAGTAAGAGAGAAGTTTGCGAAATAAGCGTGTATGAGAGTCGCGAAGTAAGATTGAGAATGAGAGATTGCGCGCGAAGTAAGCCGTGTGTAGATGCGCGCGAATGAGAGTAGGAAATGGGTATACTTGTGAGCGCGAAATACAATTGAACGAGGAATAACATGCCTAGCGCCGAGCTAGGCTTGTCACCTCCCCTGGACTGTAATATTGACTGTCCACAGTCAATCGGATGTCGGTGAAAACGTTTTTGGGTGAAATTCATGAGGTAACGGTGTGGCAAAATGTGAATCGGAGCTCGGAGATTTTGAAGGGTGCAAAGGCAACGACTACGATGGGATTCCTGTATTTCAGTCTTGCAATTGCGTGTGCGAAGTAGGGGATGCTGGCAGGGGGTCATGGCGAAGTAAGCAGAGATGCTCGCGAAGTAAGGAACATGCGAAGGTAAGCAAATGATCGAAGTTGGACTTAGAGGATTCTGATGAAGGCAACAAAAATAGATTTGATCCGGCGGACGCTCCGTGTCGCGGGAGAAGTGTCGATCGTTGACGCGTGGTCAAGGCCCAAAAGGGGAGACACGTCACGGTCATGTGTTGGTTGGTTCCTGAAAGTCAACATGGCAATTTCTCACCCGTTCTTTTCTCTCTCATTCCCACTCCACTTCCAAACACCGAGTCAACGCCCGCCCCTCCGTGATCTAATCTTATCAATAAAATGTCTTCCTCAACTTCTAGTACTCCCGTTCCTGACCTCCCGACAACGTTGGGTTACCTTGACAAAACCCTGAAGCCCCAGTTGGCCCGGATCGACGCCCTCCCTGCTGTTTTGAGTGCTGAGGATGGTCTGAAATTCGCGAGGCATTTCGCACGCGCCCAGGTGGGTGAAATTGTGTTTTTGTGAACTTCTTCTCCGCCGTAGTCTTCCTTCAACGGCTCAAAGCTCGTTTTCCTAACTAACTGCTGTGTTTTTCGAATGTAGGGTGAAATCGACCGTTTGCGCCGTACCAAACACGAATTCGAGGAGCCTACGAAAGGTTTTGTCGAATGCCTCAACCAATTCATTCGGAGGAACATCCAGCCTGGGTGGGCGACGATCGCTGATGCTTACCGGGATTGGTTGGACTGGAACACGACCCCCGAGCGCGAGATGGGGGCGCCCCTTGTAGTGCCTTCACCTGGTCCCTCAGAACAGCGCGATTCAACAACTCGAGGACCAGAGCAGACGGCCCCGAAAGTGGTGGCAGAGCAGGACGACGTAGGAGTGAGTGTGACGCCGAAGGTCGCAGGGAAGAAAGGTAGTACCAGGGTCAAGAGCAAAGCGGTGGTGGAGAGTGACGAAGATGATGAAGAACCGGCGGAAACCCCGACGAGGCCCAAACCTCGTCCGGTTTTCAAGAAAAAAGGTGTGTTGTTTGATGGCATAGTTCTTACTGCAAGGCCAAAAACGACTCAAGCAGAGTCCTCCTCTGCTGTGGCTCCGCGAGACACATCGCCCGAGAACTCCAAACCTGTAACGAAGGTGGCGGGGAAGAAACGGAAAACTGCGGCAAAAGGGGATGAAGCGGCGCGAGAAGTGAAGCGGAGGAGGGGTCGCGGGGTCACTAAGGCGTACGCTGCGTACTTGGGAGAAGCCACGCAGTTGTCCGACGTGGTTTGTTCTTTTGTTTTGTCTGTCGATTCGTGTTGAACGTCCATCTCCCAGGTCTACAAACATCGTTGCGAGGGATGTCGCAGGTCCAACCTAAAGGTCTGCGTCGGGGCGAAGGGGGAGAACAGATGCCATGGGTGCGCCTTCAAACGCAAGCCCTGTGTTGCGAGAGCTCAGAAATTTGCGCCGCGATTCCCGGACGCCAAGGATGGAGACGGATTCGATACCTTGGAAGGTTTCTATGTGGATGATGAGGATGTGGAAGTAGAAGTTGTGAAGGGGAAGATGAAGGAAGTTGACAAAGATGACGACGAGGATGAGGATGCAGCGGGGTCAGACGAAGAAGAAAGGTCGGACGACATCGAGGAGATCTCCCGGACAATCGTCATCCCTCCTACGAAGAAAACTACGCCTGTGGTCAAAGAAGAACCCCCTGTTCGTCGAAGTCCAAATCCGCCGCGCCGGGCGCGCACCAGTACCGACGTCAAACTACCTGTGATGTCCGCCGCTGGAAAGGTTTACAAGAGAGGTGGAAAGGTAGCAACTGGGGCATCTCAATCGAACTTGCAGGCCAAGGCCCCTACCTTGGACATCTCAAACGCGCGCGGAGTTGCAGGAATGCAGGCCAAGCACCTGGGGGACGAGATCCAGCGTCTCGAGACGTTGGTGGACGTCCACCTTGCCATGATTGCGACTCTCCGATCCCAAAAGGCCGAGTTGGACGCCGCTGCGAAGAAGTAGAAGGGGGTTTGGAAGATTTTTCGTTTTTACATCTCGTTGTGTATATCTTGAGTCGCGCGCAATAGCAATGCGCAGATTTTCGTTCTTGCCTTGTGTGAATTAGTAAAGAAAGATCGCGAAGTAAGGTAGAGTGAAAAGAAAATGAAATGAATAAGGCACAAAAGGGGGGGGGCCTCCTCCCCTGGACTGAATACTGACTGTCCCCAGGAAGAAGGCATGAGGGAAAGGAAATAGAATCTAGTAAGTGTGCAATTGATGAGAGACGATGTAAACTGAGTAGGGGTGGGGAATGAGAGAGTCCATAGAAATTTGCGAAGTAAAGAGGCGAATTAAAAGGGGAGAATGGGAGAGAATGGGAAAGAGAAATAAATAACTAATCATGGCTATCGTCATCGGTGAAGTCGGGGAAATCAGCTCCATTGTATTCTTCATCAGCTTCGTCTGAATCTTCTCTGCGCCGCAGTTCCGCACGAGATATGTCGATTTTGTCAAGTATGCCAGCCAAAGGAAGCGAAGTGCGCGCGTAGTAAGGAATGACGCGGAAGGCTCCTACCAGTGACGCCAGGATTGTTCCATCTAACTCCGCCAAGATGTAAGCTCCTCCACGGTTGCGGGACACAACGATATAAGGTCCCAAGTATCGAGGTCTCATTTTGCGATTGAGGGATTTCTCGATCTGCGTGTTGCGCATCAGGACAAGTGCACTGCGCACAAAGTTAAAATCTTTGATCTTGGTCGGGTGTTGTGCTGAGAATCGATGCATATGTTGTTGGCGAGCTTTGAACACGCGTTGACGGAGGTCTTCCAGATCAGATTGGCGACGCTGAAGTTGACAAGCACGACGAACGATGAGATCTTCCGGACTGAGGATGGAATCAGGAGGAGGGAGAAGGTATGTTGCCTCGTCAATGTCGAAAGGTAAAATGGGATGAATACCGTGCGCCGCGAAGTAAGGACTGTAGCCTAGAGTGCGCGTTGGGGTAATGCGCTCCGCCCAAAGTGCAGAGTAAAATCCTCGGAACCACTTCTTCTCAACTCCATCTGCGATCTTGTAGAGGACTTGTCGCAGGTCCCAGTGCTTGCGCTCTACTGGACCATTGGCTTGCGCATTGTATCCCGAAATAGTGATATGTCGAATTTTGTGTCGGTTTGCAAGTTCGGACGCAGCCTTGACGAAGGGTCCCCCATTGTCCATGACTATTTCGGAGAGGGCACCCCACCTACAAATAATATCTTGAAAAATAAAGTCAGCTAAAGTTTCATGATTTTCTGCGCGGAGCATGCGAGCTTCGGGATAAGAAGAAAGAGAACAACGAGCATGTACGACGTAGCGGAACCCTCCCGCACTAGGCATCATCATTGTGTCGATGTATACCTTGCGAAACAGCGGAGCAGGCATCGCGACTACGGGCGGAATATTGATCTTTCGCGTCTGTCGGGTTTGGCAGATGTGGCAAGAATCCACAAACCACTTGACGTTCGCTCGGAGATGGGGCCACCAGAAATGCTCAATAAGGTGAGCTTTCGTCGGATAAATACCGCGATGCCCCACAAAGTCGTGCGCTTGGATTATCAGTGCCAAGCGACGAATTGGGGGAATGACTACTTTATGAAAACCATGAATGTCCTTACGCCATAATACTTTACCCTTGAAGAAGAATAGTTGCGCATATCGAATTAGTCTCTTGAAGTCTTGATCATTCATGCCGGAGGGTCGCTGGGTATCTTGGAGGAAGGTGACAATGGTGTTAAGTCTCAAGTCGGAGTCGTCCTGTTCTTTACTTCGCGGAATAGCTACTTCGTCTGCTGGAGGAGGTGGTGGAGGGGTAAAGTCGGGAAATGTTTCTATGGTGTCAGTGAAGGTGGATCGATAATCTGCGAAAGAGGAGGATGGGGTGCAAGTGAAACGGAAAGCATTGCTGTCAGATGTCTTGAGTGTAATGAGCGAAACGTAGGTTTTTGCATTGTGCGTGACTGGGACTCCGTTGATGAGATGCATGAATCCATACGCGCGGTTGATCCAATCTTCAAAGTCATCATCTTCCGGAGGAGGATCCTCGGGTTGCGCAATTCGGTGGGAAAGTCCATCAGGTCCGTGTGTGACTCCTGGAACATGGACGAGCTTGAAATCGAACAAGAGAATACCTGCGATCCATCGGTTGATAGTGGCGTTCGGTTGGATATCTGGGTTGTTGAGCATGCCTTTGATGTATTTCGCGTCAACTTCGACGATGAGATGCTTCACTCCTATGATATAAAGTTGCGTGGCACGTAGTGCACGGAATAAGCCATATAGCTCGAGCTTCGGTTGTGAATACTTTGCTTCACGTTCGTTGAGGAGAATGGACCCAAATCTACTAGGGTATCGTTGTGTTTGTGAGTCGGGATGCTGCTGCGCAAGAACATAGCCAATCGCGATGTAAGAAGTGTCCACTGAGAGGTAGACGGGTCGCTCGCTGGTGTAGTCGAGAGTACGAACTGCGGGGGAATGAATGATTGCATGCTTGAGGGCTTCCTGGGATGCCCTTTCTTCGGGTCCAAAGACAAATTCGGTGTCCTTGCGTGTGAGACAGGTGAGGGGTCGAGCTATGGTTGCGAAGTCCTTAATGAAAATGCGCATGAGGCCAGCGGTGCCTAGAAAGGCTCGGACATCTGAGAGGTTGGTACAAGGACCCCAATTGCGAATCTTGGCAACTTTACTTTCTACTGCTTGTCTTCCTTCGTACGTACACCGGTGTCCGACAATAAGGGTTTCGGGAACGCAAAGAAAGGCCTTGGGACCTGACCAGGTACAATGGACATAGCGAATGCGCTGGACGACTCGATTGAGATTTTGGAAGTGCTCCCAAACGAATCGACAAATGCCTGGGTTATCTGGATGAGTTTCGTACGATCCATCTGGAAGTTCGTAACGCGTGGGTGGACCTTTGATCGGCGCATCATCGATGAATGGGATTGTGATGTCTGGGATTTCGTCTTGTAGAACATGCGTTACATCGCCGTGGAAGATGGGGACCGAGTTAGCCCATCCCATTGGTACTGAGGTGAGTCGGAACGTTCCTAGAGGGGTTTGGAATGTTGTGAGATCGCGAGACTCAACTGCTAGTGCGCGTTCATCATATCCAACGAATAAATCTAGAAGTCCGTAACATGCACGAGCTCCGCACGACTCAGCGAGCTGTTCAGTGTACGGCGGCATTCCCGAATCGCGAATTGTAACTGCGTTGAGTGGTTGGAGGTCGTGTACGATTCGTAACTTGCCTCCACCTTTGCGAAGTACGGTAAACCATTTTGAGCGGTAAGACGAGTTCGACTGTTCGTATACACCAGCTGCAATCTTTTTGCGCACAATGTCGAGAACGTCGTTGTAGATGCCTGGTGGAATGGGGATGTTTTTGAGCGCCCAAGGTACGTGTTCGGTAATGGCCATTCGGATGGGAGGGAAGAAGTCCTTGCGAAATGAACCTTCTGCGACTCGTTCCATGCGAACCCATCGTTGTTGATCATCATAAAGTTGTGCATGAATCGGCGCTCTTCCGAAGTAAGAAATCCGGGAGGGTGGTTCTTCTCAATAATGTTGTAGCCATCTTTGTTGTAATGACCCGTTGGAGTGAAGTCGGATGTGATTGGGGAAAGGATGGGAGTGGATGCAAGTGGATCGCCTTGAATGTTTCGGACGATGCGGAAATCCTCTGGTAAGGTTGCGGGAACTGCTTTGACTTTCTTCGCAACTGGCTTGTACTTCCTCTTGACAGCTAGTGCGAGGCGTTCGGGAAAGGTCTGGTTTGCAACAGACTTTGATACTTGAGACTCTACCTGGCATAATGCAGGCATGACTACCCGGCGCGATGCGGGCACGACTACCTGACTCAATGCAGGCACGACTACCTGGCGCGATGCGGGCACAACTACCTGACTCAATGCAGGCACGATAACTTCGGAGACTACCTGGCGCGATGCAGGCACAGATACCTGACTCGATGCAGGCATGGACTGATAAACTGACTTGAACTTAGCGAACTCGGTTCGCTCGTGCTTCGCGGAAACTGATGATGGAACTTGAGAGGAATCGGACGAGGAGTAGTTTGAAACTAAATCGGATTTTGGTGCACTATTACTGGGGAGTGTATATGTAGTTGAGTCAGGAGTAGGGGTTAACGACGTAGCAAATTGGGTATAGATCACGGGGTTTGCGACTTCGGAGTAAGAAGTGGAACGAGTGGAATCTGTAAGAGTAGCGGAGCGGATTGAAACAGCGTAGCCTGGAATAGAATGGGTATCGTAAATAGAAGGAATGGAGGATAATTGAGTGGTGTGAGAAAGCTTATACGTGGAAACTACGAATGGGATCTCTCCTTGAGTGTCTGGGTCACTCAAATCCTCGATATTCAAAAATTTCCGATCGCTGCCATTGGTAATTCGTGTTGTTCTGGAGCAGGAGGAGGAATCTTGAATCGCGGCTTGCCTCGTTTGAAAGTTGGGACAGTGGTGGCTTTCTCCGAGTTGGGATCATAAAGGGTGATGACTTGATCGCCATTAGTCGAATTCTTGACCTGCGAGGCAGTGAGTACATCGAAGGGGCGACCTAAAAGAATGTCGTAGGCTGGTTCGCGAATGACGTGCGCTTGCAAGTAGAACTTGATTCCGCCGATCTCGAGTTCTAAGTTCTCAACCAGACCCTTGGAGAGATCCTTGGTGCAGTTCGCGGCTTGTAAGGAGATGCGGACGTCGGTGTTGAGCGCGCGATTGAGTGTCAACCAGACAGCTTCTGACATGGCGACGACCTCTGATCCCGGATCTAAGATAGCTTCAATCTCATGGAGTCCCTCGACGAGAGGACTGATGGCGCGAAGTGCGCAGGATTCCTTCGCGACGACAAGGAGTTCGTTAACCTGGTGCGCAGCGAGTGATTGCTGAAAGACTTGGCGGGTGTCGGTAGTAACGTAGGCTGGGGCAGTCTTAATGTAAGGAGGAACCTTTCGCGTGGTAGTTGCCTCTTTCATTTGCTTCCGAACTTCGGGGGACGATGCAAGTATCTCGCGCGCAGTAACTGTGACTTGAGCATCCAGGATGCGATCGTAGAGCTTGGTCCTGGCTGCCCTGTCTTCGATCGGAGCCGCGTAGCGATAATTGACTTCTTCCTTTGGTTGCGGATCATCTTTAGTTACTTGAACACCAGGTGGATAAACAGCTTTGGTAGGTTGTGTCGACAATATGGGGGATGGTTGAGTGGTGGATGAGCTGGAATTACTGGATTGTGTCGCATCGGATGCAACTGCGGGTGAATCGCGTGCTTTTGCCTTGTTCTGAGGGATCTGAACGCCATTGAACTTGACTCGCGACTTGCGCTTGAGTTCCAAAACGTAGGCCTCAGCTGCTGCGATTTCCGCCTGATCTTCCCTCAGAGCTTCATCATCATCTACTAATTCGTTCATGTTGACCTGCGCAACTGTAGTCGAGTCTACTTCGGGAGACACGATCTCCAACATCGCAGCAGTGCGTTGGGGAACGGGGTTGTTTTCCTGGAAAAAGCGATTGACGCACTGAAGTAGAGTTTCTCCAGGGTTGCTGCGCGGAAGGGGCGATCCATCGTTCATAACGATTCGATTGTTTTCGCGACGTAGTCGGTTCTCATTGATGTAGCGCTGAACCGTGTTGCAGTTGCAAATGCCGTGTCCGTCTTGTCCACAGAAGTTGCAGGTGAATCGGCCTTGTTGCGCATTGTAGTTGTAATTGCCACCTCGTTGTTGTTGCTGTTGTTGTTGAAGGAACGGCAAGAGTTCGTTTCGGATAGATGTCACGAACTCGTTTCTCATGGTGGTGGCAATGGTGGTTGCGAACGTATTCAAGTCAGACGCGACGATGCCTGGCGCACGAGGTAACAGCTGATAGGCTTCGGGCGCAGCTGACGTGGGGGCTGGGGCTGGAGCAGGTGCTTGTGCGACCTGAGCAGGGGGTGCTTGATACGTTTGAGCAGCTGGCTGTTGATAGATTGCAGCGGGTGGTCTAGCGTTTGCGGGAGGAACGATGTGCGCAAGATAAGGGTTGTTGAATGGGACCTGAACTGGTTGAGGCGCAGGGTTGGGTTGTTGGAATTGCTGACCCGCAGCGCCCGAAGCGTTGAACGGATTTGCGGGCATAAATGCCGCCGCAAGAGAGAAGGGATTTCCTGCATCGATCGCCGAAGTTCCATCAACTGCGCCAAGTCCGGCTCTATATAATTCGGCCAGGGGAAAAGCCTCGTCGACGTGCTGGTTGGGGAAACGAATCTGTAAACGGAATATTGTTTTTGCCGCAATGTCCGAAGGTAAACCCCTGAGGAACTTGTCTTGAATCTCCCGCTTCCCAATGCGGTCTTTGCTGGCGAGTTGATCGACAATTCCCTTGAATGTGCGATAATACGCGCCATAACTTCCTGTAGATCGGATCCCCTGAGCTTGAGTGTTGGCAATGAGCTCGTCGAGGTCTGTGAAACGGTAGGCATCCTCGATTGAAGATCCTGGATAGAGTTCGGCAATCGCGGTTTTAAAATCGTCAAAGGTTTTGGAAGTGTCCGCGTACTCTGGTTCCTTCTGCCAGAGCAGTGCGGTCGGAACGTCGATGTAGCGGAGAATGTCTTCCTTCTTCTGTTGGTTGCTCAGTCCGACGAGTTGCGCAAGATGCTCGAAGTCCTGAAAGAACCGTTTGAGAGAGTGTGCCTGCCCATCAAACTGCGGAGCGGTGGAGCTAGTTCGCGTGGGCATATAGGCTGGGTATCCTGCCACGTGCTGAGTTACTGCGGGGACCTGAACGCGTGGAGCCGCTTGTTGTGCAAGTGCGGGTCGTCGGAACACATTGAACGTGGCTGGTTGTGGAGCGGTGGCACTGTTCGCGGCTGCAGGGCCAGTTTGCGGTAGCGGAGGACTGGGTGATCGCGGGGATTGGGGAAGTGGAATCTGTGCCTCAACTGTGGTCGGAACGCTTCCCGAGAAGTACGCCGCTGTTGCTTCCGGAATGTGCAGAGATGAGAGATAGCCGCCACCCGAATACGATCCTTCAGGTTCCTGCTTCGGTACGTCGGCGTTGGACTTTCCGAATGGAATAGACATGGCTGGAGTGAATGAGGGAGTGATAAATGGAGAGGTCGAAAACGGAGATATGGATGAGGGAGTTGAGAAGTCGGAGATGTTGAGGTTTGGAGGTGATTCAATCGGCGTGACTGTCTTGTCTGTAGACCAGTCTGAGTCTTGCGAGGGATCAGGAGTCGTCAGGGTGTGTAAAGAAGGAATGGAAAACTCAAGTTGCGAATAAAGGGTTCGATCGCGCGAACGAACTACAGAGTGTGGGTGAGTTTGTGATGTTCGCGATTCGCGACGTTGCTGAGAGATAACTGGATCGGATACAACCCTGTGGATTTCTTCTCGTAGATTCCGAGTTGGTGTGACTGATTCCTCGCCTGAAATGATTAGAAAACCCTCGCGGTGGGCTCCAAATTGACAGTTACGAGTCCGTGCGAGATGTGAGAACTAAGTGCGCGTTCTTATCTCGCAGGTCCTCTCCTAGAAAGTGAGGGGTGTTTTCTGTATCAAAAGGAGGGAGAAGATATCAGTGCACAGTTCGGAGTACGGAGAATTACCAAGGGGAGTGCGTAACACGCGCGAAGTAAGAGGTACGCTTAGTGACTAACAAACCAAACGAGTTGTGAGACTTCGACACTAAAAGACGCAAAGTGCGCAACGCGCAACTGAAATGCGGACTTAGAGGTTCGAGATTCTCCGCGCACAAAGTCGCAAGCTTAAGACGACAACGATTAAGGTGCTGCCCTGTAGTTCGCGAACGAAACATATACAGGCGTGCGCGAACTTCGTGTCAATAAGTCGGAGCAGTTGTGAACTTGTTGAGTATGCACAGAAGCGTTTGAGAGCGAAGTTTAGATGTAGAGAGGAGGGGAAAGTGTACTGATTCTCTAGTAGTAAAGTACAGAGGTTTTTATACTAACTACATGGAATCTAAATGGAGATGTAAGGTAAAATTTTCAAGTAGGAGAAAGGTGAGTCGAGATACAAACTACTAAATTAAGATAAACTCGTGCGACGGCGAACTAAGGAATACCTAAGAGATAAGGCGAGCATGCCTAGAATGGAGATCACTAATTAACTGAACACCGGGATGTCAATCCTTGATCGGAAACGGAGCAGGGTCATTGAGACGGAAAGGACTTCCGCGACCGACTTGTGGAGTGGCGTTCCCGGGGTCCCCGAGACGGAACAGAGTTAAAGCGCGCGAAGTAGGTCAAGCCCGAAGATCCCGAAGTAAGAGAGAAGTTTGCGAAATAAGCATGTATGAGAGTCGCGAAGTAAGATTGAGAATGAGAGATTGCGCGCGAAGTAAGCCGTGTGTAGATGCGCGCGAATGAGAGTAGGAAATGGGTATACTTGTGAGCGCGAAATACGATTGAACGAGGAATAACATGCCTAGCGCCGAGCTAGGCTTGTCACCGTCTCAACTTGTGTTGAGGCAGGTGGAGCACCGGTTATATCTGCTGACTTTGCATGACGCGAAGCAGTTACACGCATGCTTGACGGCTGGAAGTCTCTCTTCCAGTCCAAGAAGTACATTGGCTCCAATTTCCTGATGCTGTATGCGAAAAAGGACACCCCGCTCACTCTGATCCATGTAAACAATGGGCCGTGGATGCGCAAGACTGGTCACAGCCATGCTCTGACTGCCCGCTTGGTGCAATGCATCACCGGACACGCTCCAATTGGGGCGTTCTGATCGTGATTCTTCAAGGAAGAATCTGTCTCCTGTAGGTGCGGTGCTCCCTTGGAAACCGTACAACACGTCCTATTCGACTGTCCACGGCACGGATGGGAAGACAAGCCCAGCCGCCAGCTGCGCTATGCGTGGCTGGTTGAATTCCTCTCGGAGAACGAAAATGCTTTCGCGTTTGATGTTCCCTAGTCCTAAACAGGCTAGGGGCAGTACTCAGTGTTCTAAGTGACGGCTATAGGGTGCTCCCTGCCCGAACATGCAAACCTGGATAATCGGTGGACTTGAAGCCACCACCTGCTGTGGAGCGCCGCAGCAGGGGGCCCACCCCCTGGCATAGATTGGCCCTTCCAGCCTGTGTACAACGAGCTCTGGCTCCATTCGCTAGTCCGACCCCGGTCGGGCGAGCACCCTAGCCCTGCAGCGCTTTGTCTCCTGCCCCCCTCTCCCCCCTTGCCCAATTACTACTTGTAGTGACCAGCACATGTATTATGTACAGTTGGTATATAAAATGTTGAACCAAAAAAAAAAAAAAAAAAAAATCATGGATCACACTTTAAGCTCAGTAAAAAATAAAGTCAAACTTTAGTTGTGAGTTTTGACATCACCCAAATGTAATAGTCAAGGGCCAGCCTAAAGTAGTCAAAAATCATTTTTCCTCCCAAATGGCCAAATCCACATTGAAAGTTGACAAAATCATGAGTTTGAATTACCATTTTTGTTGACTCTTGTATGACTTTTTGTTGACTTTGTCATTACTGCTGGCTTCACACTGACTAAGCATGACTTTATTTTTTACTGAGCTTTAAGTGTAATTACAGTTAAGTGATGCATGATTATGACAGTATGGGCTGAACATTTTACATGGCTCATTTTCATTCAATCAATAGCCCCATAAAGCTAGACTCAATGGAGAGGCAACGAAAAAATGTCACATGCACGCGCCCAGGGCTGACAAATAGGAACAATGTAATTCCCAATCGGAAAAATAGTGGAACTGGGGTGTGGAAAGTGGGACTCCCAGCCAGGTGGAACTTGTTATTCCACAGATCTGACTCATCCAGAATGGGTGACTTCCCATAAGGTCTATGGACAGTCCACAGCGTCCTAGATTTCTAAATTCCCATGAGCCGAGATGCCGTGTCCAAATTAGGACAAATTTGATTGCTGTTGATGAAAATGAACCTCTTGCAGACGTCAACGACGAAATCTGAAGAGGCCCCCCGACCCCTCTGTAGTGTGCACGCCGAAATGCCAACTCAGTTATAACTTCAAGTACACTTCCGCTTGTGTCTTCCTCTTCTATCTTCGGTTTAAGAAAGGATTCATCGTCATCACCTTCTTCATTGTGGGAACCAGCAGATAGCTTATCTTCAAATCTCAGTTCACCCATTTTTTGGCTGTGGGATTATATATGCACAAATTTACAGTAACAAGGCTTACCGTCTACAGAAATCTATGTCATACACTTTCAGAAGGTTTCAAGCTCCGGCTGATGGAATCTACGACCTGTAGATTCCTGTAGATCCCCACGGGAAGTCACTCAATCCTACAAGAGGCGGCTATAAAAGCACTCTGTAACCGGGAATGTTTCTCAGTATCACTATACGCCCCACAAAATTCTCATAAATGTCCACAGATCGAGCACCGGGCCACACATCCAAGATTGTGATAATTGGCGCAGGGTGTGTCCACTACTCGTTACGTTGTTTTTTCCCCCGCTGGTTCACCTTATCATACCCACAGCGCCTCCGGCCTTTCGTTTGCCATAGCTTTAAAGCGGCAGCTTGGGTTTGAGAACTTTACGGTAGCAGACATCACAGTCGTCTCTTTCTGCTCCCAGTTATTAATGGACCCGTAGATATTCGAGCGCGCCCACTCAGTAGGCGGTACCTGGAGAGTGAGTAAAATGGTCCAGTGTTAACACACTTACTGAATTCAATAACGATAGGACAACGTCTATCCGGTCAGTTCTCGCTAGTCTGGACAAAGCCCCTCGGTCTGGGCTAACGAGAAGAATAGGGATGTACCTCAGATGTCACTGCTCACTTTTACTCTCTTTCCACAGACCCAAACCCCAGTTGGAGCTGTTCGCACCCTCCCCAACCCGAACTAGAAGCGTACTGGACTCAATTGAGCAAGAGACACTCCCTTTACTCAAACATCGTCTTCAACCGCATGGTCATCGCCGCACATTGGGACGCTGAGAAGTATCTCTATCATATTACAACAAAGGATACGGAAACTGGTATAGAGGCTTTGACGACAGCTCATATCCTGATTTCGGCCCTTGGAATACTTGAAATCCCCAAATTCCCTGATATACCGGGAACGTCAGATTTCAAAGGTACCATTTTTCACTCAGCCCGTTGGGTTGACACCCCGCTGAGTGGGAAACGTGTCGCTGTTATTGGAAACGGGGCTTCAGCGTGAGTACCTCACGGAACACTTTGATTCAACCTGGATCTTAACGTCGTATACAACGTCTCAGATCTCAATTTCTCCCGAAGATATCGAAAGTACCCAATATTCATGTAACTCAGTTCTGTCGAACACCAAGCTGGATTTTTCCGACGGTACTACACCCGTTCGTTTTAGCTACTAGTTGATGATGCATCCCATATAGAATCGATTCTCGTCGTCGTATGAATGGATTTTTACCAAAATTCCATTTATGATGCGCCTTCTCCGCGTTTTTCTATTTCTGAAGGTTTTCTCATTATTTCTCCGCATTTTACGGTGGACTCAAGTACTACCCAGTTTGAACTCACATATTACATCGTTTTTGACAGCCCCATCTTACGTAGTATCCTCACAAAGGTGTTGTCCGACCCTCTCCTCCCTTTCCTTTACCTGACAAGAAGCAGTTTATTAGGCTGTACATGAAACAAAAGGCTCCTGTAAAGTACCACAAGACACTTGTTCCAGAATATGGTCCGCGTTACTGATCATAAACAAACCTCTTCTTGACATCGGTGTTTAGAACTTGGTTGTAAACGCGTCACGTTTGACACGGGCTACTTTGCAGCCTTACATCAGGACAATGTGGAGCTTAATTGGCAGGGGGTTGCTTCATTCGTCGAGGACGGTATTGTGACCAACAAAGGCGGGGCGCTTTGATTCCTACATGTTCACGATTCTGACATCAAACTACAACCTAGGCGAACATCTTCCCTACGATATCATTATACTTGCAACTGGGTATACCACGGTCAGTGTTACAGCCTACATTATCAGGCATTGGTGCCGAAAATTATCAGGATAAATATCCCTTAATTGTCCGCGGCGTCAAGGGCCAAAGTATACAAGAATACCACGATACTCAAGACGGCCCATCGGCCTACCTTGGAACATCAACCCCAGGTTTCCCAAACTTCTACCAGCTCTGTGGTATGTATTATGTACATCAAATTTAGTTTGGAAATGACTTGTTTGGAACAGGTCCAAACACAGTGACTGGGTACATTTCTGTTATTTTTGCTCTAGAAACGCAGGTATTTTGTTCCTTCTATGTGATGCCTGGTTTCCGAGTCATAACATTGAACATGTAGATCAATTACATTCTCAAGTTGGTCAGACCTATTCTTGATCAAAAAATTGCATCGTTAGATGTTTCTGCAACGGCCACTGATGAGTACAATTCCAAGATCCAAGCACGGATGTCACATTCTGTTTTTGTTCACTGCCACTCTTGGTACCGGGTAGGTGGCACAGGAAAGATTGGCAGCATCTTCCCTGGTAAGCTATGGGCTTTGTCTTCTGATGTGTAATTCTGACCATGATCGTCCTTAGGTACGTCCACTCTCTTCTGGTGGTGGTTACGAAAGCCAAATTGGGATCATTATTGCGCTGGGGGTTCCATTTCGGACCATTGGGAACCGGGCAGTGGTAAATTGTCTGTAACGGAGTTCCGGGTCATACTGGGTGTAGTGGGATTGATATCGATAGCGTGTGGTATCTGTTTTAAATAATCAACGAATAGGAGAGAACCTGATTATGGAAAGGATGGTCAGTGGCGACGGAACATGTGAAATGGGTGATCCGCTGAATAAGCAGTTTCAAGTTTGAGCGGTTAAAACGATTGCCGGAGGGACTGAAGGTCCGCCAGTGCCGCCGAACAAGGCCGGTCTAATGCCCCACTCACCTTCAATTTGAACGTTGAGTTCAATATTCAACTCCACAGCTTCAATATTCAATATTCAATGCCGACCGCGACGAGCACTCTAATAAGAACGGCACACTCAACCCAGGTCCACCTCAAAGGCACCATACCCCTGCGAAAAGCATCACCACCCCCACCCCCACCCCCACCGTCTGCGACGACTGCCACTTTACGCACTCTTTACAATCGCGCCGCAAGAGCATTTCTCCTCCGCGATGTTTCACTTACCCATTCTCTGATAGAGTCAGCTTTTGCGCTTATTCACCCTCCAAACGCTGTTCCCGACCCGCTCTCTGATCAGCGACGCAAATGGGATATTCTCCGGATTACCCTCGAAACGACTGTCTACTCGTCTCACCCAACAGCTGATGATTCGCTCCCTCGCTCCCTACTGGAAAGCCTGGTCGTATCGCCACAGGCTCTTCTCACATCTATATACACGCGTTCGCTAGCTCTTTTCACCCCAAATAGTGGAGTCTCACGGAAGTCCAATGCAAATGTATCATACCTCCCTTCGCAGGTTCTCATCACATTAGTATATTCAAGTCTCAGAACAGACTGTCCAAATGTAGGACGTGTGATGATTGAAGATTGGCTTTCTCATCGGGAGGTCGCAACGGGAGAGATCAGGGATGAGGGTTACGAGAAGATTCTAGAACTGTATTGTCTCCACGTCTTGCCCAAGTTGGACCAATGGGTATATGCGTTAGAGTTTCTGGAATACGAGGCGGAGCTACCAGCTGATATACGTGAGGTACGGTGCCTTTTCACTATGTTTCACCACATATAGTCCAACTCTAGTTTCAGGGTTTCAAAAAATCTCTCGAAGCCCTTCACACCGAAGCTACATTATCATATCAGCTTCAGGAGTCGGTTTTTATGCCTTCGACTATATCTGCATCCCCATCGCGAGCATATTCACCTGCACCCTCATCATCGTCCTCGTCATCCTCGCTCTCCACGACTTCTACACACACCATTGTTCCGTCCTCAAATCGGGCCCCACCTTCTCTTTCAACCTTGACATCATTGAATCACACCTCTATATCAACGACTTCCTTATCCTCGGATTCTACAGCCACCCCTCGCCAGCGATCTGGTCGACCCGTTTTGAAGTCCCGGACCGCAAACTCTTCATCTACATCTTATTCCAGCGCACACCTTCCTCGATCTCATCCTCAAGCAGCAGCTCTACGTCCCTCAAGCCTCAGCACATACGCGTTGATCAAGGCTTCCCTTGCACCCTACCTGACGACCTCAAACATCTCTACCTTCTTCATCCTCTTTTTCATCTTCCCTTTAGTCTCTCTAGTTCTTCGGTCTCGACACCGGAGGCAAAAAACGATAGCAACTGGCGGTTCGGGCTCATACACACAAAGCAGTGCAGAACTAGCCCGGAGACGTCTACAGATGGATGAAGCCGGCCCCCTAGGAAGAGCGTGGAGCGAAGTTGTTAGAGTTGTTTTGGATACAGTGAAAATGGCGGGGAGTGGGCTAGTTTGATTGCATATCTTCCATTCCAGGATAATTTCGCTTCGTACGTCATTCATACATTCCTATATACTATATTCTCAACACCGGTCTTCCAGGTTACATAAATACCATTATTACTATTATTACATGTCTACTTTTTAAGCCCTTTTGGAAAGGAGCAAAGTTTAGATATAATTAGGACACAGGACACCACTCCCGGTCCTTCATAATACATTGTCGGCACTCTTCAAACAAACCAAGCCGCTTCCCAAAATTGTCTTCACGTCATCAACTATTAACAAAAACCTTTGCAGTTGAAAACACGGAATGCAACTCGGTGGCTTTCGCAATACGGCTATACTTTCACACCTACCTCGGACGTTGGTCATACAAGTTAATTATTGGTGTTTATAGTGAGCAGAACATTTCTCACCTTTACATTATCTCTGTGCTAAAGATGTAAACATTTATTTCCTTGTAGTCCTAGGGTATCTTCTGTGCCATCTTTGCCTTGATCATATCGTTGTAAATCCCAACGGTAGCCGTCCATGCGCATTCCTTCCTATAACCTTTAAGTCGGGATATTGTTCACACTGGATTAAACATAGATTTCTGTAATCGCGGACCCTTCACTTTCATGTGATCGCCTCTCCGGGCGTTCTCATTCACGGGATATAAAAGGATGGATTTTGTCGATAAAATATCGTTCGCAGTTCCGTCTCACCCCTCATACTTGGTTTCCTCAACTTTAGGACGAAATCTACTGCTTCGGTTATTGCCATTCTTGCCCTTATCCCCTTATCCCACTCAGGACTACGTTTGGTAGACCCAGCTGGGTCATGTCAGGAAACTTCAATAGCGCAACCCCCACGGGCGTCCTTCAGAACCATTGTGGGACACTTATTGGCCATTACAAGGGGGAAATGTAGGCGAGTCATGCTCTTTGACCGGAACGCTAGTGACCACTTAGCTGTATGTCCTTAGTACCTTTATCATTGTTGGTATTTTCTGATGCTATGGTAATATACAGACAGTCGGGACTGATTCAATGATAGGATCATCCAAAAAATCCGGGGGATGATGACTTGCCTCAACTTTACTAGAGCCGTTAACGACAATGGAACCTGGTGCTCAACGATCTTCTATAATGCCTTAGTCCCTCTTATGTCCCAATTGCTCTATAGGCAGCTCGCGCAGCAGAGCCAATTGCAATTTTTTTGTATGAACTGGTTTAAATCTAATTCAAGGCACCATATGACTGTTCTCTGCCATAGGTCAACGACTACAATATCAAAGGTACAAATACAAAACTAACAGCGGTGGTCAGCCTCGTCGAGTTACTTAAGGCATTGGTGTACAAGCCCACCTTATTATTGGTCAGGTACCCTCAATCCTCCAAGTCAACCTCATACAATTCACTGCGCTCGGCTTGTCGAGGTAGTCATCACTGAGCTAGATGTTCGAATGACACTTCCCTTACTCACACAGCAACAGAATGGTTACCTAGCCGTCATCATGGCATGTAAGGTGGTTACAGGGATGTCCCTATCTGGGATCATACTGACAAGGTGACTCATTCCAAGTGTTAGATGTAGGAGAAACACTACTCCAGTATCCTTGGTATGTTTACAGGTCAAGGTACGGCGCTGGCATGGGATGTGGTAAGCCCAGATAGGCCCCAATCTATATCAACTTTTATGCCTTGTTTGGCTGAACGTCACGAAACCGGCATACGAAGACATTGTCGCTTTACGTCGCGACCATTGCTACTTTATTAATGGTACCCTTTTTTCTTTTCGAAATCATTAGAAAGCTGTCGAAACAGGCAACACGCTGAACAGCTATGGGTGGAGAAACATGCGCCGATTGATATACTTTAGTACGTATTCTATGTACCCTGTCCTTCGAATATAATTCATGGCCCGTGGCCGCCACGTCAAATTTTTCAAGGTGGCCCGTTTCCTTCCAATTCCTTATTGATATCAATTACACCGAAGTCATAATTTGTTATGCCTCGAGGCGTAGGACCCCAGTGCAAAGCAATCATCAATATTCAATTCTCCGGGGTTCATACGGAGTCAGCTGTTATGTATTCTAAGTGATGACACCCGTTACTCAACCGCAAATTCGAAAGTTGTTTCGATCTTGATCACGCAACACTCAATCTGGCTTCCAATGTGTGGCATTGCGGCATTCTGTCAGAATTGTCTCCGGCCCAGAACCTTAGGGCACTCTTTATTCGAGTCGGTGAGCTATCATGTGGACCAGCACTCTCCGAATAATTTCAGCGACAAAGGTCCGAGGTCTGGATATATGATTCAATGTAAGGTAGGTTTATTCTATCACTGATATTCATCTCTGCAATGAAGAAACTATCAAATTCTTTTGCCACACTCCTCACTCTTATTCCACTTGTCACCGCTCAGTCAGGCGCATGGGGACAATGTAAGTTTTGAACACACTATCTGTCCACTTACCACGTATTGACTATCCTCGAGGTGGTGGGAGTACTTGGACAGGCCCCACGGTACAAAGCATTGTCCCGCTCTAGATTATTATTTACTTTTAGCATGCTAGACGTGCATAGCAGGATACACTTGCACATACAGTAACCCATATTACTCTCAATGCTTACCCGTTCGTCTCAGCACCGTTTGATGATAAACTTTCAGCTAACTTATCCCCGAACCCACTATCGTTAGAATGGCTCTGCCACGACAACGACCCCGACGACTACGGCGCCCGGCCCGACAGGCACCTCAAATGCAGGGCTTGCTGTCGTCGCCAAAGCCGCTGGAAAGAAATATTTTGGCTCCGCAACAGATAACCCAGAACTTTCTGATACAGCATATGTTGCTCAATTGAGTAACGTCAAAGATTTCAATCAAATCACTCCTGTATGTCACAGTTCATCGATCTAACGCTTATAATTCTGATATAGCGTACGCTGCATACAGGGAAATAGCATGAAATGGGTTTGTCTCCATTCCGGCGGGGCCCATAACAATGTTTGATTAGCGAATAGGATGCAACCGAAGGCACCCGCGGAACCTTTACGTTTACCAAGGCTGATGCTATTGTTGCCCTCGCGCAAAAAAACGGTCAACTAATCAGAGGTAAATCGATTACACCATGAAATAGCAAAGCTGACCCATCACATATAGGGCACACTTGCGTCTGGCATAGCCAGTTGCCGAGTTGGGTCAGCAATGGAGGTTTCAACACTACAACTCTCACTAGTGTCATTCAAAGCCATACGACAAACGTTGTGGGCCATTTCAAGGGAAATATGTAATGAAGTTTTACCTTTTTGCGGAGGAGTTACTCAAATTTTACTCCAGATGTTCGTTTTTTGTTGATATTATTTTGACCCTTATATTATCTTGACCTCTTGTTCCTCTATAGATAGTTGGGATGTCGTCAACGGTAATTTCCCTATTTGCACACCCAAAATCATCACTGAACAGATATGTCTAATCAGAACCGTTCAATGACGACGGTACCTGGAGGACCAGCGTATTTTACAACACTCTGGGAACGTCGTTCGTGTCGATCGCGTTGCAGGCTGCTCGGGCAGCTGACCCTGCTGCGAAACTCTATGTCAGACTCGAATTAGTTCAATTAATATTCCCGAACTCAAGCGCATGACTCTAGGTGAACGACTACAACATCGACGGCACTGGGGCCAAATCTACCGCCATGGTTAATCTCGTCAAGTCACTCAAGGCGTCCGGTGCACCCATTGACGGTGTTGGTATTCAAGCACACCTCATTGTTGGACAAGTTCCTTCGACAATGCAAGCCAACATCGCACAGTTTACGGCACTCGGAGTGGAAGTGGCCATCACGGAACTGGACATTCGCATGACGCTTCCCGTGACGGATGCTTTGTTGGCTCAGCAAAAGAAAGATTACCAGACCGTCATCGCTGCTTGTAAGGCTGTTGCTGGCTGTGTCGGTGTTACTATCTGGGATTATACCGACAAGGTGCGGTAGAACCCTGTTGATTATCTTGAAAATAAAATTAACCGTTCCATTTGTAGTATTCGTGGGTCCCAAGTGTATTCCCCGGCCAAGGTGCACCCCTTCCCTGGGATGCTGTCAGTAAGGTGTATCTCATTTCAGTTTCCCCTGCTGATCTGCCGCCATTGTCTTTCATTATGATAGAACCTCGTGAAAAAACCGGCGTACGATGGAATTGTCGCTGGGTTCGCTTGAAAGTAACGTTACATATAACTTTGTTGAGCTTATGGCGTAGTCATATTATATATTCATACTACGTTCAACCGTTGAAACCCAATTTGAGAGACCAATGGGAGGCGTTGGAGTCTGGACTGTGGCCGCGGCCATCACAACAAATTTCCCACGGAACCTCCCACAACCAACATACAAGCAACCTTCGACAGCTTGAAGCCACAACCATGGCCTCAATCTTCCCTATCTTGCTTGTTTTCGTAGCCGTTGCTGCAATCATGACTTGCGTTGCTCTCTTTACGCCAAAGGGTCCTCAGCAAGTGTTCGTCGTTTACCCTGGCCACATAGTGCCTTAACTAATTATGCGCGACTACTGCTACAGAGTCATACGTACGGCCCTTCTGATATCGTTGGCTGGATGTTATCTCTTGTGGATGGTGACGTACCTTGCACAACTACACCCCCTTATTGGTAAATATCATCCCCCGGAGCTTTGATCATACCCCCCCACTCACATTTATTGCAGCCCCAATTCGTACGATAAAGACAGCGGCTTAATGGCAGTTATGTCCTGAAGGTGAATGGAGCTTCTATACCAGGTATGTTTACAACAATCATGTCAAGCATACACTACCAACTCGGCCTCAAGCATGTAATATATAGAGATTGTAATGCCCATTCGTTTGTTTAGCGGCCACTCTGACGATGATATCTGTGGCTAGGACGTATCATCGCTCTCGTCACCACCGTCCCACCCCGTGGTTGAACTGCCAGAACTTGGAAGTATATCTGCTTCTCGTTTTGCTTGATTCCATCCGTGTTTGCTCCAGTCATGGTCAGGCGCAATCTCCCATCCCCCCGCACGTTTAGTGCTTTCCCATTCACTGTTAGGCCATCCTGTCGCGGATTCTGGCCTCTCAATATCGTCCTCATCCTCAGATCCGTTCCAGGATATGTCTCCTTCCATATCTGTTGAGCCGCCCCAGTCGTCTTCACTACTCTCCTTCTCACCTTCTCCGGGAATCCAACCAACCGGAACAAAATGATCCACGCTCTTGTCTTTCTCGGAAAGCCATAGATCCTTTGGGCTTGTAACACCCCCAATGAGCTCAACCACCCAAGTTCCTCTGTCTTGTGTGACTCCCTCTCCCTCTCCATTTCTCTTCAGTAACAATGCTTCGCTTTCCTCCACAGCCCGTACAAGTAGTTCAATCCACCCTCCACACAGGATGGCGATATCCCGTTCAAACCAAAGTTCTTCGACTCTCATGTGTGCTTCACGGAACCCTTCCATCGTAGCCCTGACGCCTTCTCCAATTTCTTTCAAAGTTTTTGGTTTTTGAGCACTGGGATGAGGCATGTGCATGTGTTTCGCTAACAATTCGTGTGTCCCGCTGTCCAATGCCAAGGCTTTAAGGACATCCCGACCTCGCTTTTCCCTCTCTGATTTATCGCATCGCCTGAAAATAGCGACAGATGTCGCCCCTCCAAGTTCTTCATCTCTTCCCCACTCATCAACCTCAAGCGCGCGCCCAACGCTCGAAACATGCACTTCGTAGCCCCATTCTACCGCAGTTTCACGACACCATGCCTCGAATTCATCTGCAGTCCATTCAAATTTATGATCACTGTGCCTGAATATTCGATCTGTGCGTGCCGTTGGATCCGGGAAGCCGCGGCGGACAGAAGCGGGCGCCGTAGGCGACGTGAAACGCGCATTAAAAGTATATGAAGGTGTCGTGATGAGGAGTAGGCGAGGATGATATATCCCGAGCAGCGTCGGGGCGAATGCAGGTAAAATATCCGGCGGGAGGTGCTCAATGCTGTCAATGACAAATCAGTGCTTGCTACTTGCAAAACTTCTTGTTCTTACACTTCCGTGCTAACGATACATTCCACATCCACGAATTCTTCGTTCACGGCTTCCAATGCTCCCTTCCATACCTTCACATCCAGTTTCTCCCATCTCAAACCAACGTTTGTCAGGCGCGATCTGTATTCATCACTGCCTTCATCAAGATTTACTTCCTTCTGTGGTGGGGTCGTCCCTTGCACAGCGAACGCGAGATCGCTCGTCGATAAGTCGAGTCCGACTAGGAGTGTTGGATGAAGATTTGGAATCTCGTCATTGTATGTCGGAGAGGATGGTGTCGGAGAGGATGTGGATGATGTTGCTGGCAAGGGGAGCAAAACACCCACAGGGGGTGGAGTGAGCCATGGCGCTGGCTGGCAGAGGACTGCTAGTAGTTGTCCTTCTCCGCACCCTATATCGAGAACCTAAAAAGTGGTGAATAGTTGAAGTATTGATGAATTTTACATGGCGTACTTTGGTAACACTCTCGGCTCTTAAAACTTCAAGCACCCACATTCGGCGTTGAAGATATAGTGGGGGATAGAATGTCACATGAAGTTCATCGTAATCAGTTTTTTCGGTGATAGATCCTGTGGATGCACCTTTGTCCAGCATTGCTCAAGCAATCCAATGAATAGAAACGGTAAGAAGATAAATTTGGGAGATACTGCGAGTTATAGTCGTACATAATCGCCTCGAGGCCGCTGTGCTTCCATCTTTTGCGGCACGTTCCTCACTGTCAACTGATCACCGGATCAAGGGACTCCTCTAAACCGCATTTGTGTGAAGCATCTCCTCGTTAGTACGTCTCAGTGTACCTGAACCTCAATTTCTCGGCTGGCGCTTCAAGTACAACCAACTAGCACACGACTCCCCTGTGATAAGCTTGGTTCTGGCTCTTGCATCAAGGCTAAGGGTTGCTTATTGTTCTTGACAACATGGGCGCCGGCATCAGATGGATTTTTTTGCATAGCCAATTCAATGATCGAATCACCGAAATTGATAGTGACACAGGCTTATTCTGTTTACCAAGAGAAGGCACTTCAGGCTGTGAATCCTGCAACAATCCCATCGTAGGCTGGTTTTTTCACTAAATTCTGAGTGACAAGTATCAGTTAAACAGAAGATCAAACAAATCAATTTTGTGACACACCGCATCCCAGGGGCAAGCAGCTCCCTGCCCACTGAAAGTTCCAGGGATCCAAGAGTACTTGGGCATTTTCATGAGATGTTATAAATTCCGCATAACGGACATTTACCTTGTCGGTCCAATCCCATACAGTAACACCAACACAGGCCTTGATAGCCTTACAGGCAGCGATTACTGTTTCATAATCCTTCTTCTGTTGTGCGAGTAATGCAGCCGTAGAGGGTAGAGTCATTCTTATATCTAGCTCAGTGATAGCTACCTCAATACCAAGGGCCGCAAATTGGGCAAGGTTGGCCTGAATGGTTGACGGGATTTGGCCAACGATTAGGTGGGCTTGTATGCCGACCCCGTCTATGGGCACTCCAGATGTTTTGAGTGACTTGATAAGGCTCAGCATCGCAGTAGACTTAGGGCCTGTCCCTTCGATATTAAAATCGTTGATCTTCCATGTAATTTGAATATACATGCTCATAATTCGGGGTGTTTCCACTTACATACAGCTTCGCTGAGGGGTCAGCTGCACGAGCAGCGTGCAGGGCGACTGGAATATATGATATTCCCATAGTGTTGAAGAAGACGGATGCCCGGAAGGTTCCGTCATCGTTAAAAGGCTCTGTTACGATTAACCGTTGAATTACGGCGGTAGCGTCAAAGGCGTGAAACCCTTCACCGTTTATGACATCCCAGCTTACTAGTGCCCTCTCATTGAATATAATGAAAAATGGGGTAGAAATCAATTACATACATCTAGGATTTGGTATCAGCCAACAATCAACCATTTTGGGGTGCGCTGGGCTCACATTTTCCCTTTATAGTGATTTACCAACGTTGAACAGTGGTTTTGCACTATACTAGTTAGCGTGGCATTATCGAAACCGCCATCCGTGACCCAAGCCGGAAGCTGATTGTGCCAAACACAATTATGACCTTCGAGTAAACAATTCGTGATGAGACGCAGAAAACATTGCTCCCGTATTCACCTCTAATTAATTGTCCGTTCTTTGTGGCTTGTGCAGCTATAGTATCGCCGCCATTGAAGGTAAAGGTTCCACGCGAAGGCTCTGTCGCGTCCTGTTCGAGTATTGGTACCCAGGAGACTGAACATTGGTGACACCTATACATACCCATTTCATGCTGTTTGCCTAACGCATAATGTTTATTTCTTTAGGCATAAGGGAGAGGAAAAGACGAACTGGAGTTATCTGATTGAAGTCAGTCGTGTTGCTCAGTTGGGCAACATACGCGGAATCTGACAGTTCTGGGTTATCAGTTGCAGTCCCAAAATATTCCTTGCCCGCAGCCACCGCCAAGATATGTAGTTGGGCATTTGCTAGAGGATTTATGGTTATGAACAAGGTCAAAAAGGGAAGCCAGACCATCATTTGCGAAGAGCGAGGAGCGCGGGTTTGTACAACCTGTGCACGGTATCAGAACTTTTTATATGTTATTTTACAGGCACCGAGGACTGTAAAAGATTCCCTCAATTGGAGGGTACGCTTCCTGGGTCGAAGATTATGAGACAGTATGTCCGTATAAAGAGTTCTAACCCACTGAGGCTATCTATAGATATGAAATCTGCTCCAGCGCTCTCCCCTTAATGATCATTTTGTCCCATGTGGGGCAGGAGTTTCTGTAGAGATCCGGAACATAAACTGGAGGCAGAAATATGACTGACTTTTTAGGCCATTTCATGTGCAGATTGTCACAGGAGGTATTGACTGAGGCACAAAGGATAAAATCTTGCAAAAATCAGCTATGCTCGGTATTGCTTGGCTAGGAAAATTTAGCGTAATCATCGATGCAGCATGTTTTGTAGAGATTTCCAGGTGATTTGTTTCAGCAAAATATTGACATTGATATCTATGCAGGATACGAGACGACACAGCAAGTTTAGAACAAAATGTAGATAGCTTGCATACTTGAACATCCCTCTTCCAATACTCCTTGCTATATCATGAGCGCCAGCCTAAGCGATGCTTCCACGACAAGAAGAATCGGTCAAACAAGAGAAACCCAAGAACAATTACCAACCCGGTGCCCATTAGCATCTTGGTTCAGTCTAGAGGACGGGAACGCGGACAAGGAGGCGGAAAAGCTTATACCGAGCCCGAACTTTTATGTCCGCATATTGTTCAAAGAACCATGCAGTCCAAGACAGGCCTTTATATGCAACCTGGTGCTATATAGGCTTATGTCATTAATTCTCACCACGTGTTAGAGAATCACGGGCCCGGAGGGGTTAGGTTTTACCCGGAGACTTGTTGACTTAAACCTCAGTTCAAGAAATGTGGTGTCTCAATTTCAATTATCTTTCCTTCACTTCCACTGGCCGGGGCCATACGTGAAAATGTCTCTTTCCAAGTCCCTCAGTTTGAGTCGTCTGAACGACTTGATACTCGGGTCGTTCAGCTTGGTCCAGCCATCCGAAACGTTTGATCATCTCATTCGATATCTCGGAACCTGGAGTGGTAGCGAGTTGCGTACCTCATCTTCTACTGTTGGTACATATACTCAACTCTGCAATACCATAGCAAACTATTTATGGTATGTATGCCAATGCACATTAAGGACCCAACAGTTATTGATCATACAACAGGTCGTTCAGTACGCCATCAAATTGCTGGTGCCCTTCCTTCATCTGCGTGCTCGGCTCCAACACCGCGCCGGCCTTAGAAAATCTCCTATAAGCAGTGCCGCCGACAGTTATACAAAACTGAGTAGTCTGCTGGGCGATTCTCGAACGCTCTGGCGAATATGGGGTGACTCATTTTTGTATAAAGAATTGCTCATTCTTCTAATCAAGGCATAATGTCTAGGGCTCCTTCCCATCATCCAATGGCTTATCTCACTCGAACGAAACTCCCAACCGACACGATGCCTTCTCACAATTGAGCGTCTTCAGGGTTGGTCGATGCTCGCCTATTATCCCCTTGAACATCTTTCCTACCTCACTTCTCATGGCATCATACCAACTACAATCCCAAATTTACTTTCTCTGTTCACACCTAAAGCAAAGCCAATCATTTTAAACCCCGACGCCTTGGGGATCTGGTCCTGTCGCTTCTGGGCCGCTTACGTGGCACTACAATTTGCCCACCTTTGGGAAGACAGAAAGCTATTGCAATTAAGGCAACGTACACTCAAAAAGGCGAGAGGCACTGGTATGACTGCTGCAGAAAAGCAAGAACTGAAGGAGAGATGGGATGCCTACTGGTATGAGTTTATTGCCAACGTCGGGAATCTTCCTCTTACTATTCACTGGTATGTATTTGCATTTGCGAGTGGCAGATGCAGAACTCTCACTGCCCCAAAAAAGGTCGCTAGAGCAGGGACTCTTCAAGAACGAAGTGAGAACGTGACTTATCTCGACGTGACTTGCTGCTAACATTCATTCCAGGTTTGGGTGGGTGTCTTTGGGCTTACTGCTGCCCTGGCATCTTTCCGGAGCGGATGGAAAGCAACTGCATTATCATCCCCCCCTCCGGATCTCACAATCACACCAGATCCGACCGGGGTCCCCGATGATGTGAAAAGCTACGACACCTAATAATAACCTATTACTTATCCAGTATTGTGGATAACCCGTCAAATTCTGCTTAAATGGGTACACACTCGCCTCGGGTATTGTCTGTGAAACTCTCACGGGTTCGACACGCTGTGTTCTATGGCGGCCTGGGATTTGAGGCTGATGAAAGAAACCCCGAATGTGATCTGTGTGATGCTCCCATGTCTGATGAACCACCGTGGTGACAGACGTTTAATGTTAGATTTAGGTTAGAATGTGAGTCCACTTTCGTGGTGTCATCCAGCCCTCAGGCATCAGGTCTGGTTGGGATGCAACCGGAGCATACTCGACCTTGACAATGAATCGCTCATGGCTCGGTTGTCAAACACGGTTTTCGGTTTTTTATATCGTTCAATGATAGATCTGTAACTTGATAGATTTAGTAAACGTGAGTTGTCTCAACGTTTTCTCTCTATAATAATCCTCAACGTTTCCGTACCAACGTACCAACGCTCTTAGTGAAACCAGATAAATAACAAGAAAAGGTGAATAGTCTTGTGTTTCGCACCATGTGAGTTGTCATGTATTCGTCTGTACTATGAAAACGGAGAATTGACCAATCGTACTGTAAAGACATGATTCGTATTTGATCTAGCGGCAGTCTCCTATAATCATGATGCCTTGAAAAGTGAATGGAGAGACAGGTTTTCCTGGGTTGTCAAATAGTTCGTTCCAAGTTCTGCCTTTACGTTCACGGTGATAATGGCTTCTGTAAATAGTAAAAGCACAAGTCATACGCATGATTCGATAAAGGTTTGGCGAATCTCAAACTAGGTCACACTACCATACTTACTACACACGGTATCCGTTACGACCAGTGTTCTTTCACCCTTTTTGAGAGAATTCAAAGAAATTGTGCACACGTCCATTCATATCTGGGTAATTAGAACCGGATCCATCCCAGAAACGGAGGTAAGTTCACTGGTTCTTCTAAAGAGAAGACATGGGCCATCATCAATGCATCACAGATCAAGTCACTACATAGTGTCATGCGCGCAGTTCCCTGTAGTCAAGGGTGATGTAGACTCGATTGTTTTTATGCAAGAATATATAAAAGGTGGATATGTAAAGCACTATTGTTTCTCCCATTATCAAGTAAGCCATGTCTCCTGCTGAAGCTAGCAGCTATGACATCATATTTGCTGGCGGTAAGCGGCTTGCAATCAGTCTGTTGTGCCATGGCTGATGTTCAATGGCTCTCTATTACAAGGTGGAGTTTCTGCGTGTATCGCCGCAAGCCGGCTTGCATCTGCTGACCCCAACTTGAAAATACTTGTGTGCTCCTTCCGTTCCCGTACTCCACAGCGTCCGAGTCTCTCATCACAATACATAGATCCTGGAAGCGGGCCCCCACACCCAAGAATTACCAGACCATGTGCAACCCGGCCGGTTTTTTGGCAACCTGTTGTTGCCCAAAGAAACATTCACGTTTCATATCAGTAAACCAAGTGAATCACTAGCCGGCCGATCTGTCATGGTCCCGGCAGGGAGGTGTGTCGGGGGAGGTTCCAGTATAAACTGTGAGACCGGCCAATTATTTTCCACTTCTGTGCTCATGGATTATAAGTTGTCATGTACACTCGAGCGGCTGCTTCTGATTACGATGATTGGGAACGTGTTTACAAAAATCCTGGTTGGGGATCAAAAAGTCTTATTCCGTTATTAAAAAAAGCAAGGCATTGTTCATCTTCCTTTTAACTACAGCTAACGTGAAATATCAAAACAAGGCGGAGACGTATCAACACGCCGGAGATCCTAAAGTACATGGAGATTCGGGACCCCTCAAGATATCATTCGCAGAAGATGAAGTCAATATCGCGACCCAGTTTCTCGCTGTCGCCGCCGAGTATGACAAGAGCCGAGGACATACAGATGATGTCAATAATTTTTCGACATCCAATGCGTATGGAGTGCGTCTTCATCTGTAATCTCACATGAAATAAGCTTACCATAATACTAGAGATGGCCAAGGTTCAAGCCCTGCTCATGGAGGTGAAGTTTGACTAATTGACTCTCTACACAGGTATATCGACAGAACAACGGGAAAACGTTCAGATATTCCTCACCACTATATCTATAACCAAAAGCACAACAACCTCACGATCTTGGACCGACGGCGTGTAGTGCGTATTGTCCTGGAGTGTGTATCTGCATCACCAGCTTGTCGTCGTTTTCTCACCTCCCGCAGGAACAATCGTGCGGTCGGCGTTGAATATGTTGATGACGTTATCGGACGTGCTAAGGGTGCTCAGATCTCCTTGATTGCTTATGCAGCTCGCCTTGTGGTTGTTTCTGCAGGGGCATTCGGATCCCCAGCTATTTTAGAGCGGTAAGGTTTCCGACCGTGTTCTGAGGGGGAGATTATAGCCCTGTCTTCAGATCAGGCATAGGTTCAGCAAAAGTTCTTAAGGAAAATGGTATTTCCCAAATTATTGATCTCCCAGGAGTGGGCGAACACTATATGGGTTAGTAGCACTGTTGTCGTCCTTCTTGCTTTCTGACTAGTCATCAGACCACAATGCAATTTTCACTCCTTACATTGCGAGTGACGATGCTGACAGCCTTGACCCCATGTTCCGTGCAAATGAGACGACACTTGCACGTATGTGTACATCCATAGCCTATAGCATTGTTCACTGAACATTCCACTTCAGCATTCATTACGAAATGGCTGGAGGGTGGCAGAGGCAAAGGTCTGATGTCACATAAGCAAGAAACTTTCAGTATCCTCTGTCGCTAGGCGCTAACACTTAGTTTCCGAACAATCAGTGGCCTCGATGCTGGTATCAAAATTCGGCCAAACACAGAAGATCTCAAGGAGATAGGACCAGAGTTTGAGGCGAGGTGGGAACAATATTTCGCAGCCGCGCCCGATAAACCAGTTATGTGGTTCGGGCCATTCACAGCGTGGGTATGACGTCCATTTATCTTGCATATATTTATTGACGATATATTCAGTTATGCCGGCCTGACGCCCTCACCGTATCCTAAGATATTCTCTATGGGATGCTATACTGTAAATATTTACATCACCATCCGTTTTCATAAATCACCCTAAAGCTATCCAGGAATATCCTGCATCCGTTGGTCGCGTCCACATCAAAGCAGGACTTGATGTTTATGGCCCCCTTGATTTCGAGCCGGGCTATCTCGATGAGTCAGCCCTTGTTGTTTCTTATTTCAGGCCACGTCGACTAACATTACACGATAGCCCTGCGGATCTGGGCGTTTTGAGGTGGATGTACAAAAAGGGTCGCGAGTTTGCCCGTCGAATGGATGTTTACCGTGGGGATTACATGGAAAAACATCCCGCTTTCCCTGAGGGTAGCCAAGCAGCGGTGAACTTGACAGCACCCTTGGATATGAAGGCGCCTGATATAGTATATTCCGCGGAAGACGACAAGGCGATTGACGAATATAACAGAAAGACAGGTTTGTGAAATCTACTATAGATTACTTTTCTATTGATGAATGTTTCCCTAGTTGAGACTACATGGCATTCTGTGTGTTGATGTATTATCTTTCATGGACAGCACTGAGTTCACCTAATACATAGATGGGGACTTGCGCGATGAAGCCTCGTAATGAGGGTGGTGTGGTCGATCCAAGGCTGAACGTGTATGGGATTCAGAATCTGAAAGTCGCAGGTAAGGAACTTCATATATGAGCTTTGGATAATTGTTTAACCTCGGCTGGGACCTAGACGTCAGCATCGCACCAGCCAACGTAGGTGCTAATACGTATAACACAGCTATCGCGATCGGAGAGAAAGCAGCCCTCATCATTGCTGAGGACCTAGGTATCAAAGGGACGTGAAAGGAAGAGACGGGGTTAGAGTTGAATGCCATGCCTGTACTTGTTCGCAGTATTTTACCGATAACGAAAACAAGATTGTACAAATGCATGTCACTATGCAACCAACACGTAGCGTCACACGTAATCGTGATTTGTGACGGTTCTTTCATTTCTTCGGACCTGCTACCAGCCTGTCGCTACAACCAGAATCAACTGTTCCCCGATTGTATTCTTCAGACGCCCGCCTACTCAGCGCAAACTCACAAGCAATGTCTCTTTGGGTTGACCAAGTCAAACATTCCCGTTTCGTCCCAAATGTCACGTTAATTTTCGCGCTTTCAGTTTCGTCCAAAAGCTCTTGATGACCTGCATTATCACCAAGGCCTTTCTGCACGACTCAAATCCTTGGTTCGTTCCTCATTACTATCTGAATGATGAAAGTTAACGTATCGTTATGCTTTAAGGCCGCCTCTGGGGATTTTCCACATATGCTCTTCTACGGTCCCTCTGGTGCTGGGAAGAAGACAAGAATTACATGTACACTACGACAATTGTTCGGAGCAGGGGTGGAGAAGGTGTGTGCTTACCGAATGTATCTACAAAAATGCTTATCTCATTTACGAAGCTGAAAATCGATCAACGCATTTTTGTGTCACCCTCAAAGCGAAAACTGGAAGTAAATATTGTGCAAAGCAACTTCCATATTGAAATTACTCCAAGGTGTGTGGCATTAATCTCATACCTGATCTTCTGTCGAAATCTGTCTTCTCTTAAGTGAAGCAGGTAACTACGATCGGGTTGTCATTCAAGAACTCTTAAAAGAGATCGCTCAGACTCAGCAAGTTGACCTTAACGCAAAGCAGCGCTTTAAAGGTCCAATACATTCGCTTCCAGAGACTCGTAATTCATAATGTTTGCAGTGGTCGTCATCAACGAAGCCGACTCGCTCTCTCGAGACGCTCAAGCTGCCCTCCGTCGAACCATGGAGAAATACATGTCCAACATGCGCATCATTCTGTGTGCAAACAGTACAAGTCGTTTAATCGCCCCCATAAAGAGCCGGTGTCTTCTTATGCGTGTTGCGGCGCCTAGTTCGGAGGAGGTAAGCAACTCTCGTTGATCCATGGGCGAGCCGTGTTGTACCTTGCAGTTTATAGATGGATATAGTACTCAAGCATGTGTCAAAACGAGCGACATTTACTCTTCCTCCAGAAGCAGCAACCAAAATCATTGATGACTCTGGAGGGAATTTACGCAAGGCCATACTTGTCCTGGAGGCTTTGAAGATGCAATCGTTTGTCTAAGTATCTTACATATGGTACCGTGAATTCACACAACCATGTATAGTCCAGACCTTTCGGGGCCCTTGGCGATCGCGAAACCAGACTGGGAGACCTATTGCCATAAAGTGGGCGATCTTATCGTAGGGGAGCAGTCACCAGCAAGAGTCATGGAAGTGCGAGGAAAATTCTATGAATTATTGAGTCATTGTATACCACCTACGATCATCCTGAAGGTAAACATTGTCTTAGTCTATTTTTCCCTACTGAGCCATCAACAGACGGTTGCAGACCGTGTCGTGGAACGTGTAGATGAAAGTTTGAAGGCAGACGTTATGCATTGGGCAGCTTTCTATGTGAGTGCTTACGCGTGATCCGTGCTGTTTTCTCATTACTTGCTGTTTTTATTTCGATACTCAGGAGGTTAGAATGCGAATCGGGAGCAAAAAAATTTACCACCTTGAAGCATGGGTAGTCAAAGTCATGAGCCTGTATAAAGTGAGCGGATTTTGGATAGGTATTGGTGGGCCAGTCAATTTGCTAATTTTTGTCTTCAGCATTTCTTTTTCGATATAGATATGTCTTCGTTTGACTAGAGGGCAAGGAGGTCATATAGGCTCGTTATCGTTGAAGTGTTATGATCATTGAGTGGATTGCTCAGCGAAAATCTTTACCCACAATTCCGCATCCATCTCGTCATACTACAGTCGTAGAATACATCCGCCTCCCCAGTTAATTAGCGGAATGCAATTCACACACATGAGTGAATTATTTTAAGTCCACCTGGTATTCATCCTCAATCGCAGCCAGAAAATCAAGGAGCTTCATAAAGTGTCAACCAACTGAGTGAGTCCTCGATAATTCTACATACCACTTGGTGCCTTTGAGCACCTAGCTTTTGCCCATAAGAGGTCTTCAAATTGTCTTGAATATGGAGTAATTTGTCGTGAAAATGTTGAATTGCGGAATGAGACCGATCGGGATCATTAGGAGGTGTGTGTAGGGTGCTAGAGGGAAGCAGTTAAACCCCTGGCTGTCAAGGAGGTTACGACGAGATCCTACCGATTTGTGGTAGTGCTGTATGCCGCGCAACGCAAAATGCCTATTGGATGGGATAAGTGGGGCCCCTTGAAAAAGATGTGGGGTTGTGTTCAATTACGTACCAAAGGCACCGATAGCATCCAGGCGGTCTGCATCTTGGACACAATGCAGCTCAAGACATTCATCATGCCATTTTGTCCACAGACCATTCTTCCTGAGCTTCTTCTCCGTACTCCACGAGACATTATCGATTATTCGAGCAATTAGACGCCCCCGACCATCTGCAACTAGGTCCACACCGTGTTTGGAGCTCATTTCTTGGAAGACAGGAAGAAAAAATGCGTATGGATCTGATGATTTCTCAGGGTCAACGTATTTTTTGTCGAGAACATCGTGAAGAAGGGCAGCTAGCTGGCAGATCAGCGATAACTTTCTGGCCAATGATATGACAAGGAAGCCACCAACCGAGCTCAACGACGAAGAGATCAGGTGGGGTTGGAGTATTGTGTGCGATTGCCATTGCCGTCTTGCGAACGCGCTGAACTGTTGAAATCTTTCAGTGGCTATTCGTACCTCACCCCGTTCCGTATTTATTCACCATGGTACCCATCATGCGATGGATCATATCGAGCCATGGTGTCGGCCATAATCTTTTCTGCAGCGTCGATCACGGCTTTCTCTTGTTGCGTGGGGTACATAGTGATTGTACAGAACACGCCCTATGGTGGTTGACATGAGCCTAAATGTCGATCGGAGTCGGGAGCCGGATGCGCGCGCCTAAGTACCCCCATATGGTAAATAGTGAATCGTGTCCGAACCTTGATGCGTGGGGGTCCAACTACATACATTCTTCAATTACCCCCATGCCCTCCTGTCTCACTTTACTTTTGTTTTGCGTCGCTCTTTTATCATGTTATACTACAGCACATATGGAAGAGGGAGAAAATTTGATGAAGACTACTTCGGGAGTCATCAACGCGGATGCGTTGTTCTCAGTCTTTGTGCGTGATTTACCTCTAGAATATATTGACAGTTAACTGACCAGAGGCGGTCATAGGAAACAGAGATACAGAGCTGTACCGCTGTGCAGAAATTGAGCTTGCTTAAACATACGCTTGAAGAACAAGAGTCACCGATTATGAGACAAGTATTTGCTTGGTTGTTTCCATTTGGTCCCGCTTGGAATTCAGTTCTCGGTACTTTCTACATCAGCTCGTAGCCTTTTTTCCTTCCTATGTCTTTGTTAAGTATAGAACTAATTCAAGATTATTCCAGTGTCCCTAACTTTATCCTTGCCTTCATTCCTGCCGAAATCAATGGAAACACATTGAACACTATGACTGCGTTCGCTGTTCGTCATACTTCTATTCTAGACGTGCTTCAATTCAATACTGCATTATCTAGACTGGTGGTTTACTTTCCGATGTCTTTTTACATCTAATCCCTCATTCGTTTATGGGGGAACACCAAGGCTCTGGAGTACACTTTGTTATGGTCGAAGAGAAGCGTAATATCTTGGTTGGGTGCGTACCTATCTCTATCTTCAGACGTGAATTATGTATAAGGTCAGGTTGGGCATATTCATCGGATTTGCAACATTTTTTTTCATGGAGAAGACGCTTCGTGTACTCGGGGATGAGGATGAAATATCGGGCCACTCTCATTCTCACTCTCATTCTCACATCGAAAACTCGACAGCACAGGCATCTGGCGTTGATTCTACAGCCTCCCAGAATGGCCTCCGCTCGAGAATAGCCGAGAAATCAGATTCTGGGATTACCTCAGTCGAGTCCACTCAGTCAAAGAATGGGCCTTCAAAGCTTTCGGCATATTTGAATCTTTTTGGTGACTTTGTGCACAACATGTTAGTGCATCTACATCATTCTGGCCTGGCGTTCCCTGATAATAACTCTTCATCATAGTACTGATGGATTGGCGTGCGTCTTCGTTTTAGCTCCTCTTCATTCCGATCCGTTCACACCACTTAATGATTTTTCCCCCTCACGAACATATAGTATGGCAGCATCATTCTATGCATCTCCTCTCATCGGCGCAACAACAACCCTTGCGTGCTTCGCACATGAGATCCCACATGAAATTGCGGACTACTCAATTTTGATCCGCTCAGGATTTACGAAGAAACAAGCAATGCAGTCACAATTCCTGACTGCTATAGGCGCCTTTGTATGTCCATCATGTTCTCTTTCGGCTTATCATTTCCTGGATTCTTATTCTATCTTTGTCACAATATCAGGTTGGGTCAGTCATTCTCACTATCAATGTCCTATCAAAGTTCGCCCCCTAATATGATGGTCGTATCTGTTAGTACATTCATCGGGATCGCAGTCCATAATGCAACAGCAACAGGCACAGGGCCAGTTTCGGCAGATCTTGCCGCAGGTGTACGGCAGGATGCTTTAGGGCTTTTAGGCACCACACTTCAATTATCCGATTTGGCAAGTTACTTATCTTTCACTTACGTATATGTAAAATTGACCGTAGCGCGCGCGCTCCAGGTGATACCATTCGTGGCTGGTGGCTTTCTTTATATAGGTGCTGTTGCTGTTCTGCCAACGTATGTCATTGTCATCAACGCCTTTGTTTTGTCAATCGCCGATTACCCCTCTGTCCATGCATCCCACTCCAATGTCTCCAATACTGACACATCCTGGTTTACACCATAGCCTCCTTGCAGAGAGCAGAAGCGCTAAACAAGCAATGCGGGAAGTAGGTATCCTGTATGACTTATTAGTTCTACAGACACTGATGAGCCCCTCATTGGATGACAGTTCGCAGCGATGGCATTTGGTGTCGTGTGCATGTTCTTGGTCGCGTGAGCTCTCTTCCTCTATCAAACCAATCGTTACTCATCATAATCTACCCAGTTGGAATGAATAGCTGCTAAAATTAGCTTATATACCCGGTCTGTGAGATGGATGTCGCTATCACTGGAAGTATAGAGTACCCATTTGGATCTTTGACTGGACGTGTATAATGCCTTTAAGGCTTACTAGAATATAAACCTCGTTCGTATATCTGTAACTAGCTTATAGCCACCCCATATGTCCATAAATTGCTTTCAAGGAGTAGGTCAAGGCGGTAGTTGCTGGTCTATTGCACACGGGCCTAGAAACGGGATCATATAATGTCCTTGACTATATCAAGCGCTGAAGCCAAAGCAACCAGCGATCTTGCCGCCATCGTTTTGAAATCAGCCGTGAGAGCGGCACAAAGCCGATAAACGTGCGTGGCTGAATTAGGTAGAACCCCGGACGACCTACACAACAGAATTTTACTTTTGCAGAAAACTGAAATCACCGCTTTTTTCTCCCTCGACAATTTCCAACACTTTCTTTCCAATCTACGACCTCGTTTAATCTGCACACGGACCCGCATACTCTGCGCCGCCAATTTGTCTAGCCTATTGTCTCAGTACAATCCCCGGGCTTGCTAAAACAAGCCCCCAGCCTAGGTCCGATCACCACTAATCTGCCATACTCGATGTTCTGACCAACCTCCTCCGGTTCCATAGGTCCTTTTTCTATCCTTCACAGGCAATCAACTCAGCCTTAATCCCAATCCAATCCGTAACCACTCCTGCCACGCTCCAACCGAAGAAACAGTGTCATTCGCTACACTTTTCTCTGGTCGTCTGCTGTGCGTCAAGAGCTCGGCCTTCAGTTGTCGCCGCCCCCCGGCTGATGAAGATAGTGTGAAAGCGACTAAATCATCCTATAACTAGCCAGATCAATCTCGTCGTATAAACTTTATCATGGGTACAAAAGGCCGTTCTTCACCTCGCATCGTGTGCTGTGCTATCCCTATCGCAAGAGCTGCTGGAAAAATCCTCGTAGTCACCAGTCGTAAACGGCCAGATTATTGGGTTTGTGAGTGACTTCCTACCATCATCTTTCTCTGGACCATTTTCCAATTTATTTGTACCTCTGACGTGTCCTCTATTGCCGAGTACCTCAACACCGGGAACTAATTCCATACCTTCTCCCCATTTGTTCCTCAGTGCCCAAAGGTGGATGGGAGCCGTCGGATGTGCAGTTGGAGGCTGCAGCCTCTCGAGAGGCCCTGGAAGAAGGTCCTACTTGTTCCTCTCTTCGTCTCCTCACCTCCTAATGCTCTCTCCCCCTTCCTCCTCTATTCCTCTCTGCCGCGCCCTGCCCTATTTACTACGACCATCAAACAGCGGGCGTTCGCGGAACAATCACCCGATACGTCATCACAATACCGACACCATCAACAACTTACCACTTTTATGAGCTCGATGTGGCAGGCCTAGATCAGGAATGGCTGGAGAGTAACGAGCGAAGGAGAGAGTGGGTCGACTATGCCGAAGCAGTCAGACGACTAGAGTGGAAATCAGAATTGGCCCAAGGCCTTAAACTTTCATCGTTGGCTCCAGTGCGGACACGCTAACACTGACGAATTGGCGATGATGGCCGTGTCTCCCGTCATCCCCTACGTCAACGGTCATACATGTAGGACGCTGTCCAAGGAACACATCGTCACTCATACGGCTCTCGCTTCTACCACTCCGTTATCTAGATATTCCGTCCTGACTTATTCGCACACATACATTCACACTCTACTTTACTATACCCCCTGAATTCTCCGACACCGAAACAAAACCATGCGCAACGACTCTAGATGCATACGCACGTGCATCATATCATAATCTCTCTTTTCCCTTGTAACGCATCCTTAGACTCCACTTTGATATCTTAATCTAGTTGCCCTCCAAACCGCCCCTCCGATGCATCCACCTATAACCTACCGCAAATTCTAGTTGTAGTTATATTACCACACATATCCCGATCATACTCTGATCTGTTTTTGTGGCACCTTATGGCTCCGCTCAAAATGTTGATCTCCATAATGTGTGCAGTGTCGCTTAAAATTATCCAGGTACCTCTTATTTTATCCTTGTCCAGGTGTCACTCTAAACAAGAATTCTTGAACATGTCAACTCCTGAACTTTGACCTCAGTCGTCTGTGGTCCCCTGCAAACGAGGCAAGCCCCCAATGATGCTGAAGACCCATCCCCAATGCCCCCACCAGCCACACATTCATACAAGACTTCACTCAGCTGTCATCAAAGAGAAGTAATGCCCTCCAGTTTGGCTCAAAACTCGGCCTTGCTCGGCCATGCTTCACTGCTACAAAATGCCAAGGAATGTCCCCAGCCTCCTTTTTCCCCGAGTCGCACCTCTAGACTTTTCAAACCCATTCCCTATGGATATGCGTCAAGTGGTTTCGTTTCACCGACCCCAGGGCTTTGCCAACCGCTAGCCACTTCGCCATACTTTTGTGAGCCATGATACTTTCCATGTCAGCTCGAAGCGAATAGCCGATGTACCAGTGGATCAAATTAAAGATTGACAGGTCCTGCTGTTTGTGTTCTGTGTTGTCTCGAGGGCTATGTCAGTTTAGACTATCTCCCAATGGAAGGATAATGGTAGATTCTGCTCAGGCCCCACAGAGGCCGTGGCCGAAAACCTACACCCCACTCCCCTTATTTGTCCTGCTGAAAAATTAGAACCGCCACTCGACTTGTCAACGGGGTCGCCCAGAGCATAGTGGCATCATAGCGCTTTTAATACTCCTCCCCCCAAGTTGGACTTTTGAGTCCGAAACGCGTACCGTTATAATTCCACGTGGTGTGACATGTGACATGGCAGCCCACCTCTAAAGCAAATTGCCGCCTTCTGCTGCTTAGATTCAAGTCGGATCTAGCGAACACTCCGTGGCTCATTTCCAAATCTGCCGCACCTCGCCGCGTTAATCCAGTTTATAGCAGTTGTAAACACAAATCCAACGACAAAATCATTCATAGCTTCGCATTGCAAGTTCCTCGGAGCGTTTTCGTTCGAGTTACGCCGGGAGTCAAGTACTAGACAAATGGACTTTAGTCCGAAAACATCGCTCGCATTGAAAATAACAGCCTGCTTCCCAGCAAGGACGGGTACCAATATCGGCAATTCTGTTCAAGCGACGCATAAATATTAATATTAACCCTTTCCAGCGACCTCGTAGGACCTCCCTGTACGCCTTGACGCAAGGGTCTAAGACCAACGTCCGCCTTATGTCTTCACTGAACAAGCATGCATTTAACTGACCAGATTTTGGATAAGTCCAGAATCACTTCACCCCGAGAATCTTGGTTTCTCTTTCCCGGGGATGATCAACGATTCCTTTTTAAAGCAGACCTACAGTTCGCTCCTCATCTAAATAAATACGGACCTTCCCGCTGCAGACCCTTAAGGAGTTACGTCGAAACAGACCACCAGTCTCAACCTCGCCCTCAAATCACCACTGATCTTCTGTTCGGTAACTGTGGGATCTACACGCATCCGACCAGCCGACTTTTTATGGCACATGGCTTGTAACTGGCGGCCTCTCGCTCAGAACATTCGGACCCTCCAGATCCCGATCGTCACCTAACTCTACATAAGTCCTTTCGGATTTATCTCTTCGATCAATACATATTGCCTTGTCTGGTATTAAAGCCTCCTACATACCCGTGCCTTGCACCAAAACAACGCCTACTCTTACAATCCCTCACACCTACTAATATACCATGCACTGGCCTTTTGACTTCGCTCAGAGCCCTTTACAGCAGCAACAAGGATTCGCCACCGCCATGAACACTGTCGACGATATATCATACTGTCCCTCTGCGGAAGAAAAGACACGAAATGCCGAACAGATCGATGTCACTGGTCGCCGTAACTGGAAACTAATGAAGGGGAAAAAAGAGGCTGTTTGGCCACCCAACCTGTAAGCCCAAGGTTATTTTTGTCGAAGGTGTTCCCGATTTGATTCAAAATCATGCAGGGAAGCAGTGTTACTTGAAGGTTAACCACTGTTTTCTTTGTCGAGACATTCACTTACCTATTTGATGCTGCTTCGCGTATACAGCCCTCAGGGCTTATAAACCACATTCCTCAAAACCTCTTGAGCAACTCGGGCGGTTTCCCATGCGCAATCGTTTCATCTCGGACTATATCTACGAGATGACAGGTAAACGAAGGACACCGAAACAGGTTGGAAGTCGCCTCCAGCAGCTACGAGACACCTGCAAAAAAGCCGAGCGTTTGTTTGTCGTCTTAGTTCCTTGGTGGAGACAGCTTACCATTCTCGCAGTTCTAAAATTGATATCACATCGCAATTCCAGCAATGAACACTCCCAAAAATTGACACAGCCCTCAAGTCCCCACCATCCCCAGATCCAGAATCCATCACCCCCAATCGAGTACAGCCAGCCAAACGTACTAGACGTTGAAATTATCCTTGACGACGGACCAGGGCCACTCCCCATTCCAGCTGTACCTTTAAATTTAGTTACCAGTTCTCCAGCACCTCTTCGAATTCACCTTGCTATTGCAACTCAGCAAAGTATATCCCCGTCCACTGAATTATCTGGGAAGAACTCAACAGTTGAGATCCACTCATCATGTCCCCTATTTAATCAGACGATCTTCTCTGTCTTCTGCGAAGGATCTGAAAAACCAACTCACTACGAAGTTGGATCGTTGAGATGTCATTCATCACCTCCCGAAACACGTAGCTGGATATACGGTTCACCTCTAGTTCCCGCATTCTGGAACGTCCTTTGTAGAAATAAAGGTCAGTAATTTTAGTTCCCGTCCTAATATTCTTACGCACCTCCTCCCCACCTAAGAGTCTATAAATTACACCATCCAACAAGGAATAGTCCCGCTTCGACCTCTAGTAGGATCACGACATACGGATCGCTCCGGGGTGACCATCACTGTTGTCTATCGATTCATCTTGCCCCCAAACAAAATAAGCCTTGAACACGAGGGCAAAGTATTTCCCCCTTACACCACCTTACCGTTGCATCCGAGTTTTTCCCATGAGGTAAATCTAGCCCATATTGAATCCCGGAGATTGAACTGAATTCTAAACAGCGACCTGGAAACAATGAGCCTCTCGATCATGATGGCTCTTGGCCTTCCCAAGGCATGGTCCTTTCGTCGCACCGAAGCCCGTGCACAAATAATCAAGATGTGCAAACGCGCTGCAGCGATAATACAGAAGTCATTTACTCACACGCTCCGTTCTCATACCTGTCGTTGAACCCCAACAATGCCTACGAGGGCTGCGCGAGAGGTGGTTCATCTCAGCGGTGCTGTTATAACCGCAATCCCTGGCTACAGCAGGCAAACATCTATGAGGGCAAGCCTCCATTGAGTACTCCCTTTCATCAACCCGGATGACCCACGTCATTTGAATTTTGTGTAGATTTGACATCATAAATTATCCCAGGAGATTTGGACTCTTCACTCAATCCATATATACCTCCACATACATATATTAATAGGTTGTAGATGGGATGCTCGGACTAGTAGCTACTCATAATTGCAGACGTATGCGTATCGCTTGTAGCCATTTCTACCTGACTTTCCCCGTTCAATCGCGCCCGACAATTCGTCTTTCGTCCTGGGATTCGATGCCATTTTTGGAATTTGCTATCTCCATGACGTTGAACTTCTGGAGCACATAATAATTTTCAACGATTGAAATTCCACAAATGCTCTGGAGAGAATATCAATAGGTAAGCTCAAAAGCAAAATACTACCATCACCTTGAAAACTTCAACCAGAATGAAAAGTTCTGGGTCTGTTAAAGCCACCATATGACCATCGGGGACACAGCCGGCAATATGGTTTATGATGGTGGTCCGTGGTATCGTTGTGTGGTTCCGCATCCGAAGCTCGATCTTGTACTATAATCCCCCACCCATTATGCGTTCAATAAAAGATGACTAAATTTGTAGATGTCACATACTTTGAAAATCTTTTTGGGATAGCGGGAGAAGTACGAGGAAAATATTGTATTACACAATACCTGGATTTCGGGAAGGTTGGCGACGCAAGAGCCCGATACGGGCACAAGGCGGTGCGTATACCTTATTCAAGAAGATATTGAATCCAAAGAAACACAAACTGGTGAGGAAATACCGTGTCCGGGTAATACCAGTTCGTTCGACGTTTTTAACGTGCCTATAGACCAGCTCGACAGGATCAACTGGCGGTTTGCAGGAGATAAAGACGACTGATCCTCAATCTGAGTCCCGATTAAAGAGAAAGATTAAGGTGAAGCGCACTACAAGGTGTGTTTGTTTGACAGTTTACTAACCGATAACGATATCACAATATTGAGCGTATTTCATAGTGATATATAGATGATTTATCTCTTACCAAAACGGGGCTCGGGCTTTGGCCGTTTCATCGCGGACACTTCCTTGGCGACCTGAGCTTCGATGCTGAGCTCGTTATCTGAGTCTTCTACAGCAGATTCTCCAGGCCTAAGTTCTTTCATCGGCCATAACTCAGAAGCGACCTGGCAAAGAGAAGCTATCTGAAACCCATTGCTGACAAGGACTTGAGTCACTAACAGATTCGAATATCTCGTATAATTCTGCAACTGTTTGGCTCTCCTTGCCCTTTACACCTGTGCCACAAGATTGGTGATATGCCCCTGAGAAAGGTGGCCACATACAGCTCACCCAGACTCCTGGTCCTTCTATATATCGTTTCCCCCAAATAGGTGTCCCATCCTGGGCAGAGAAGCAAAGAGAATAATGAGCCTAATCTTGTCCAAACTTATCTGGCAGACCTTTGAGCATCAGATGCTCACTGAACGATATTTCTTCTTCCTTCGATCAGCCGACTGCATCTGTTTTGATTTATCTGACATTCTGGAAGGTTGTGACCGGTATGCAATGTTTTAAAGTTACTGACGAGGTACTTCAACCTGATTTATAAAGTCATTTTAGTCGCACGTCGATTACATCTCGATCTTATCTGATGGCTAATTTGGAGAGATTTTTTGCGTGTGATGGGGTTTTATATCTAGAAAATATTGTTCAGTCCATTCATATTGCGTCGTGTCTAGTCTTTTCAATGCGGTGAGAGGAATTTCTCTTGGCATTCAAAATGTACTCAAGATGGTATAGGTATCATTATTACGACGCGGATGATCATTAATCGGTGTGTGACGGCCACACTTCATCGGCAGGCGAATTGATCAGATGTGTTGGGCTTGAAGTCTCTAACCGGGTATGAAGAATCTGACCACGGTGCTATTTATTAAATCATCAAAGATAGTCTAGGGTACGAAATCTGGCTATCATGGGAGCATGTGGAGAATCGTTGTGCGTGTTATAATTCTATCTTCCTTAAAAATCGGTCTGCAAGACATAAATAACTGTTGTTTTCCTGTTCTGGTATACCTTTCCGAAATCGTATTCATTAGGTTTCGTTATGGCGAGTAATGGGGTGATTAATACTTCCGGAATCTCAACCCTTCATTCTAGTCCTCATTAACTTACTTTCTGTCACAGAAAATTTTAAGATCTGAGGCCAAGCTAAAATTCGGGGAATGGCCAAAGGGGTAACAGAGGACAGGCTGCTCAGCGCCTTTCAGTACCGCTGTTGGATGGTATCGACAATCCTCCCCTCACGTCTGGAAGAAACCCATTCTAACTTTCATACCCACCAGGACCCTATATATGTACCCATGATTGGTGGGTGCAGTCCCATAATGGAATAGGAAAAGGAAGAGGAAACAATGCCCATCTTTATTTGTACCACATGGAAGCCTGAGCTCTTATTAGAATGCCCCCTTGAATTTATTGGGATGACACCTCAATCGAGGGACATACCAGCGCCTGGCAGATCAATTCTAGAAGCACAGGATCGGTAAACAAAACGTGGCTGGGCAGGAGACCGAGGGTGGAGTGTGCGTGGAAAGTGTAGGGAGCTATTAATTGGACTGGACATGGTTTCGAAGCGGCGTTATGTTTACTGCCAAGGGAAGCCATGACCTTCGCGGGAAGATGTACTCGCCTCAGGGTTCACTAGCGATTTTCAAATTTAACTGATCTCGCCGTGCCTAGCCGCTTCAACGTTGTGAATCTAACAGTATGTCGAGAGGGATCGATGAGCTTCTCGAAAATAACATTTTCCCCCGTCGACATACGGGGAAAAGGTATTGTAAAATCGGTTGGCCGGAGAATGGTATTGGGTGAGATTAGGTTTCATAAAGGTGCCCATAATTCTGGAAAGTATTTTTCTGCTGATTGGAGAAAAGCATCTTGTCCTACTGCGTTGGGTGATACAACCGGGGCATCGATCATTCGAGTGAGAGGGGGGATGGGCTGGTGGTACATCTTGAAAATTCGGACAGGTGTTTGCGACACAAGGATAGGGGTTCCAGGAGGCCAAGGGGCTACAGCCTCACCTGATGTGTCATAAAAACAAGACGGGCAATACAGACCTTGATTAATTTTATTACAAGAGCTCCTCGTTGGGGGTAAGAATTCGGAGAAAGGAGCGCCTGCCACCCAAGGTGCGACCAAGAATCACCTGGTAAATCCTTCTTGAATGTCCGTCCCAAAGGATTTCTAACAGGGTTATATGTTAATTGAATCACGAAATCTGAGCCTTTGGAACGTTTGGCTATGAGCATAGTAAGTGAGGAAGGATCCATGAACTTCAGTCATCCTCATAGTGAAACGTCAAAAAATCTCGAGAAGACCCAAAAACTGCTCGCTATATTGGGTTAACTCCAGAGACAGGCGTTTCGGCAGGGCATTATTCCGTATCATCCACTCTCCCGGTTGTCTTCCTCGTTGCGGTCACCAGACTATGACACCACAAGGGAAGAAACACTGTAAATGGATGAGGTCTGTCGTACGTGGTCCTTCCGAACCTCCAGCCTTCAGGCTCTATTTCAGTTTAAATCCAGATTTATGACCTACGACCAGGGCCAGTTCCCGTATACACGTCGCATGCCCGGGATATCGTTAAGTTGAGGGACGCCAAGGCCTGGACTTTGTTACCTAGCCGTAGATGTAGCTTTTCTTGGATCCGCTATCGATAGGCCATCATGGGACGATTATCTGCACACGAGTTTTGAGGCCTTTCCCCAATCAAGTAGATCCGAACAAAAAAGGCTCCTGTTGGCCAGAAGTCGTCGTCGCCATCAAGTTAATGTATACCAGTAAGAGCAATATCTCTCACCTCCCCCGATAAAATTGTGAGTAAATACATCCACATGACACTATCACCGAAATTAATGACGCAGGACAGGTATTATTGTCAATACTGCTGCCGAATTCTCGGTGGGACCGTTTTGAAGACCAGAACATATTGATCATATCATCCTTTTCCCTTTCCCTCACCTCCTCAAAAGATCCTCCTCAAACTCAATTTCAGAGTTAGCGGTTTTTAGGCCAGCCGAACACCATCCAGTGTCCTATGCAAAATTGATAAGATCAACCAGTAATTCGGAGGAACTATGACACTTTCACCCATTGACTTTACTCTTGAAATCCACCTGCCGCTCGTTCACACAAGCTATCCCATGCGATGGTGTATCACCCTACCAATCACGGCCTACCGTTGTTCACCATGTATCATAAAATAGTCGTACCATGGCCCCGCGGCTCCGGCGGGCATAGGCAAAATAGGGATGTAATGTTGCTCCCAAGCGTCGCTTATGGAGAAGCAGACCTTGGTGGGGAGCCCAATGGCTCCTACGTAACGATCTGTATCCTCAAGCACCATGACAGATCCAGAGGTAGTGTCCTGCACCAGAAAAAATTCCTGATGAGTAGGGGTCGGCGGAAAAAGTAGTCTTAGGCCTTATGAAATTAACTCCTGTAATTGCCCTGCGACCACGCGACAGTGGGATAGATACAGCGGGAGGCGTCCCATAGCCCTTACGCAATCACGATAAATGTACTCCCCAGCTTTGCAGGACTCGCAAGGAATAATCCTTTGTTCCCACTTTTGCTTCACACTGCCCTCCCTATCCTTATACTTGTACATCCACACATCCTGCCCCCGAAGCTCGGTATTCCGGCTCCATAACAGCATAAGTATGGTTCCAACCGATGATTCAGATCCCAACAGATATAACGGATGTCCAGCACCGCTCTGCTCATATCTCAGAATGGACAAGTCCGGTATCTGGTGGGGAGGGTTAGGAATCACGACACTCCATACAAGCACCTGAGCTTGCACCTGTGTCCGACGGTCAGAACAAAAATTGGGGACTCCGCCGGGGCTGGTGTGGGATGGCAAGGTAGAGTTTCGGGTTCTGGTGGGAATCAAGTCGAATTGCGGTGTTGAAAATGGAAAGTTGATGGGTAGGGTACGGAGGACCGAGTCCATGAACCTCTCACATCCCTGCATTATTCAGAGTCTGCTGCCACCCTTTCGCCGGGGCATCCAATATTGTTTCAACAGTCGGCAGCTGCAACCCCGGGCAGATGTCATATTCCCTCCAAACTTAGTCGCAATATCAACATGTTCCAAAACCTGTTTCCAAACCAAGAAAACAAAAGCAAAGATTAGAAATCTAGTCGATGTGGACGACATTTTGGGCCTGAGCGGACAAGTCTGATAGATCCGGGACCCGAACGTTACAAGCGATTCTCTAAAATTCGCCTCGTTGGCATTTGTGACATCCGCCCAGCCGCCCGATTGCTGGGGTTGGCAGCGCTGAGTTTTGGCTGCAGCCGCGATACTCTGCACCGATACCGGGAGGAAACAAGGCGCGCGGAAGGGTGTCATATTTTGGTGTTGTGGCACAAGGGTAGTAAATCCACTCTGGAGGGGCAGAAGTGTGTCGTGTATCTGTTTCTCATGGGCTTGGGGTCTTTGTAGATGATCGGGCCTTAGACCTCAGGCCTCAGGGGTGATGTAGACACAGGAAATTGTGTCCATTTTCAGAATGCAGCAACGGGACGTCAGGCAAAGCTCCGTCGGACAATTTCCTTTGCCCAACAGTTTCCTCAGCATGCGGAGTCATTGCGATCCACTAAATTGGAGTGGTGACCTTGTAAGTTGGCTAACATGTGGCGCTAGTCACAGACAAGGCTGGTGCAGAGCAGATCTGCACCCCTCCTAGAAAATCGCGTCCGAGATGCGGCGTTGGCTGGCAGCTCGGGCTGTTGAACTTTCAAGGTCTTAGGTTTTAGAGTTTACTCATTTCCAAAACTTTTAAGTTTCCAGCCTAACCCTAGTTCCATCCCCTCGGTAACCAGAGTCAGCTACCACGCCACCATCTGGACCTGCCATGCTTCACTCGGAGGCTTTCAGGGAATAGAACGGCAGCCAGCTGGAATGGAGTCGTTTGGGGTGCACCCTGTCCCTTGAACTTGTTGGGCGTGCCAGCGTTTCTTTGCCGGGATAGATCTGCGCGGCCTAGATCTACCATTTCATGCAGGAAAAAGAAGCAAGCGAGAGTTTGGGAGAAGGAAGTGGTGCGTGTTGGGGGAGTGAATGGGAGACGCGTCAGGGCGGCTGTGGGATCAGAAATACAATCATGGTCCTTGTGTGTATGCGCAGCTTCGAAATTCGAAATCACATTCACAGACTCTCTCTCTCCACATGATCCGCATTTTCATGCGCGCTACCAGTGTGCCACACGTAGATCTTAAGAAGTCATGTTTTTTGAAACGGAGAAAATGCATATGCGTAGTTTATGTATAGAACTATCCATATTTTGGTATGCACCGGCAGGAATGCAGGGTTGAATTCATGGCTAATACCTTCAACAAGCTCGTGACAATATCTCAAGTCCAGTGAGGGTCCAGAGAGAACTTCGGGCCCACAGGCTGTAGGTGAAAGGTTTGTTAGGGTATATTCTAATGTACGTGATCTTGACTTATACGTCCAAGTCACAAAAGTGCGAATCACATCTTGGAACAAAGCGAAAAAAAGATAGTTCGAGGTTAATACGTTACATACTATAATATGATAATTCCGCAAAATCCTCCAGCTTCACTCCAAACGTTGTCGAAATGCGTTCCACGAAAGCTGCAGATTCAGGCCGGCAAAACCCCGTGGAGCAACATGCCAGAAGTTCTGCACTAGATTCGCGCATTGTGACGTGTATCATTAGGATCAACCGCCAACTCAGGTATCAGGACCCTACACGTACAGTTGTCAGCAATGGCACACGTTAAGAAACAGAAAGAAAAAACAAAAAACAAAAAACAAAGAAAAAACGAAAGAAAAAACCCACAGGGTATGGTACCTCTCTGCGTGCCACCTTCCTCGGTTCTCCTAACATCCAACTCCACGAAGCACACGACGAAACCCGTCCAAATCCCAGGCTCTAAGTACTGTCCTCTGCCTCTTCCACATTCCCGAGATTCCCATGGCCGCCCTTCCACTCGCGCTCCCAGAGTGGATAGTCATCAAAAGCATCCGTACCCTGTTGTCCACTCATGTCGTCCGAAAAAGCGTCCATGGGCGGGTGGCCCCGACGGATCGGAGTGAGAGCGGGGTGTCCAGGTGGTAGACTGCTTCGAGCCCGGTGCAGGCGTGCGAGGAGCGCACTGCGCTCATCAAGTAGGTCGTTGATATAATCAATAGCTGATTGCGTCCATGTGAGATTTGGAAAGAAGGTGGACGCAGGAACTTACTCTTCGAGAGCACGACATTCTCGCTTCGTGGGCCGGCTCGCCCATCGACCTTGTCACCCTCGCCGTCGCGGCCTTTAGGGGCCTTGGGCTTCCGCTTCCCTGGTTGGTCGCCGCGTTCGTTCGCGACGGCCGCCTCCTCTTCGCGGATGGCCTCGCGCAGGGCAGGGACGCACTCGCAGAGGGCCTCGTACCCACGGCGGATATTGGCGCGGCGCTTCTGCTCTGACTGGATGTGGTTCGCCTTTTTCTGGGATGCGGAAAGGAGGGCAGGCTTTTGGGGAGTGAGGGATATGGAGGTGGGTGCGGAAGAGGGGGGATGGGATGGCGAGAGGGGCTGGGAGTGAGATTGAGAGCGGCGCTGGCGTGGCTGTTGTTGTTGTTGCTGGACGGATGAGGTAGATGCAGAAGTAGAGGAAGAGGAGGGGATCGGGTAGGGGTGGGGATGGGAGGCACGGTGCCGCTTGGGCGTGTTTTTGTGGGGTGGGAGATGGACATGATGCTGGAAGGGCAGAAAAGGAGAGGGATTGGTAGGGGTGGGTGTGCGGGACGATGGGTGGGAGTGGGGTTGGGGCTGAGACTGGGGTCGGAAGAGGGAGAGGTTAGAGGGGTGGACTGATGGGGAGTTATAGTGGGAGTTGGAGGTGTCGTGGTGGGCAGTAGGCCAGTGCGAGGAGTCGAGGGACATCAGGTCTTTGGTGGCCTTTGCGAGAGCCTGGCGATCCTTTGGGACGTCGATGTCGATATTCCAGTCATGTGCAGTGGAGTCGCTGATGGAGGAGAGGAACGACTGGAATGCATGAGACTCTGAGGGAGAGAGCAGCGAGGACGGGGCGAGAAGAGATTCCATGAGCGACAGAGACCAAATGAATGAACACTGAAATGGGCGAGAAATCCAGCGAAGACCCGTCGACATGTGAATCACAATCCCCCATCTTTCCATATCGGGTTACTCCACCCGATCACCATCCCGCCCTTCCGCTTTCAGCCAAGCCACATGGCTGATCGGTCCCGCATGGTCAATCGCACTCAATCCATGTCTTGCCACCCGGTCACTGGGACGACCACACCCAAGGCTACTCAAGAGGGTCTTCTCCTCCCCTCTTCCCTTCCCTACCACCTGTCCAGGTTGTCTCATAATCAAACGGTCTCTCCTTTTCGTCAGGAGGTTTAGTTCTTGTCTTCATACGGCCCAAATCGTCAGCTCGACCGAATCGATCAGCTTCTATGCCTGCCGCATTGATTCCACCTCCAACTACACCAAGTATGGTTCTCTCACCTTGGCCTGCCACCGTAGGAATTCTGAGTTCTCACAGACCACAAGAGCCCATATTTCAAGGGACTCGTAAATAACTGGGCCATCGCCGATATCTCCGACAGTCCGCAACTCTTTTTTTTTTGTCTGCAACGACATACATAGGACGCCCACCGGGGTCCATAGCCTACCCCGCATGGCTTGTGACCGGTCTAGGCTCTACACCTTCCCCGTGGGCGTGCTCATCTTCCATTAACTCTGGTCCATACTCTTCAGCTCCTTCAGCACCATTTGCCCCATATCAAAATGCTGGCCAACGCAGGCGAAGAAGGAGCACGTTCACCCAAACAGCAAACATCCTGATTGTGTTTTCCTCCCTCAGAATTTGTAGTACACAATAAAATCATTCTGCTCGAAAACTTTTCCGTGGAGAGGTCAATCCCTGTGCCGGCGTGCAGGGGTAATCAAACCAAGTCGCAATGTATCAACGGAGTAGCTGTGGCTACCTCAGGCTGCCCAAGACACATCATCGCGACCCGCGAATCCAACCCTGCAGCCCCCGGTACCTAGAATACGAGTCTTGAGGCCTGTCGAGATCATCACCCCGTTCCAATTATCAAGCGACATATATACACACATACATACAGCGGCGATCCGAGGCGCGGATGGATGCAAAGTGAAAAAATAACAATGCACTTGTACGTTACGCACCCTGCACCGCAACTGTATCAAGGCCCAACGAACAATAGCGCCTCATTCGTGACCCACACCGGTCAAGAATCACCAGGACACTATTAATATTGTCTACGAAGTTATGGAAACACGAGAAGTTGGAAGCGCGCGCCGATCACTTCGCTTCGGGGCGCCCGGGAGGACGGCAATGAACATACCCGGTGGGACACTTCCTCAGTTATTTAGAAGAAAGTGTTCTTCCTCGACTCGAGTTCTCCTGTGTCTAAAAGTTATCACATTCAGGAGTTATTATGTAACGGCTTCTCGGTGGGACCCGTTTCCAGGACCTCACTCTGGTTTTTTATCGTCATCACTGGACTAGTCAACGCGCAGAAATCAAGTTCGCTGAGACCTTGCCTGTTTCCCCTTAGTATCCCTCCGATTGTTACAACTGCCCATACCTACTCCTGAGAAAATGGATGGTGTCATTTATATATGATCTCTTCGCGACGCAGCACTGGACCCCAGCTTTCTTCTCGCCGTTGCGGTGCGCGCATCTTCTCAACATCCCGCCGCCCAAAATTGCAGCTCCCATTTCTTGAAATGCCATCCATGCAAAGCCGCATCGGAAACGCCCGATGCCTCGCCTGCCCGTCCCGCTCACACACAAATAGCCGCGCCGCCAGCGCAAGTGCTTCGCTGCAATCGCGAAAGCCTCCGCCCAGGAAGAACGCCAGACAAGCACTTCAGGAGCTGGGCCGTCGGATGTACTGTCGGCTACTCAGAAACGCTCGAATGCCCCTTGTGACTACACAGCAAGGGACTATTGTTCGTCCTTGTGGTTCATATGGCTGCTCGCCTTGGGTGCGCTAACGCTTGCTTTTTCTCTGAAGGATAGCATCAACTTTTCATCGCGTCCCTGCCAAAGACCTGAAGGTTACAAGGTATACAAAATTATCAAAGGCAGGATGGAGAAATACGCGGCGGGTTGTGTGGCCTCGCGGTGGGTCTGCAACAGCTTTGGTTTTGACGGAGAGGTTTGCACTCGACCTTTCTGTAAACTCTACTACATATCATATCTTTGTATTTCTTCTTGCTGAGTACAACAGTCCTTCGCTCATTACGCACCACGCGTGAAGCCTCGCCATCTACGACATGGACCTGTCTCGCGATACAGGAACACCTATAGTGAATATATTGTTGCGCATGATTTGGGGAACTTTGCGTAGACAATGGACCGTTGCTGGGGCATTTGAAAGTCTGACGGAGGCAGAGCCAATGCGTCAACCACGTGATCGTTCACTCTGAATTGTCGATCTTGGGTCCAAGTCTTGGTCTGCCTCATTATGCGCGGTTCTACCATTACCGATAGAAATTACATTTCCACTCCCGTATAAATCTGGCCGGCACTAAATATATGGCTATACTTCGAACAAGAAGCGGCTCGACGAATTTGCTCAACAAAACACGTTAGAGATCCGCGGTTGTTGATGCCACTCGTATTGTTGGGATTAGATTTCGACGACAGAATGTGGGTAAGGAGCTGAACCGTGGGTCTACTTTTGCGTTGACTGTCTCTAACAATAGGCCGATGAAGGTGACGAAAGATCATCATAACGCAGAAGATGGAGGACTCAGGAGCTTCAAGATGCCAAACAGAGGCCAACACAGTCTGCTCCATCCATACACGTCGAGCACTCCTCCATACCATATACTTGAAACCCACTGCCCCCCCCCCCCTTCTAGATCTGCGCCATCCCATGCCAGGTGAGAATGCAGACTTCGCTGGCAGCGTCGGAAACGCCAGACATACCTATCTCGTCGTGCATTCAGTATTATACGACAGGGTGTGACTCCCGTGCGTGCTTGATGGGCCGCCTTCTCTCCCACCAAAAACGCCCAACAACTCAAAATGACTTCTCTGTAACATGCAGGTGGCTCTGATAAGGACAGACGATCACACTTCTTTGCTGACCAGCGAAGCAATCAAGACTTGCTGTAATGTACGATTAATCTATCTCAGCGAAACAACCCGTATCGTCCTCGGCCCCACTCGCAAAGAAGTTCGCATCGTACTTCCGCTTCGTCACGACCTCTTGCCTCCCACCCCCGTTCTGGTGACGCGTTCATTTGGTAGGCTGGTCAAGCATGTTACACTCATAACCAGTCTCAGAAGCCATCATTGTCAGGTTCCATCATGGAACAAAGATTACTTATTCCTTCGGTGCCTTTCGCTATGACACATTTCTGCTAGGGCAATCTGGAGAGTGACATGTCATATCCTTTCCTGTAATGGATACGTTATCTAGCTCGCTCTCCACGAAACCCTTTGTAACTTAGACTGTGAGCTCTGCTTTTCCACTACCGGAATCATTCTCACACACTGGAGGGAATGCGACCGTGATGGCCAACGGAACAACAACTCAATCATCGCTTCTGATTGCACAGTAGTCGGGGAGATTCTCGCCGCGCACGCACCGCCTAAATGTCTTTATTACCGTACAGAAATTCTGTCTCACACTCAAATCAAGTCACAGGATTCAATTCCGTAGGCATATGTTGCCTAGTATATCCGGACGTTTGATGGACCCTCAAGGATATTTAAAGAGGGCCACATCAAGTACCATTACCCTGGACTCTCTGCCGTTTGGTCGTGCTGATGGTGCATCCGAAATCCAGGCCAGCCTATGTACATAGGCCGACCACCGATTGAGGCTATGGAGTTGATGTGTCCATAGTATTATCGCACTATCACATTAGCTAGACGTGTCATACGTGTGAGGAATGGCACAGCCCCAGAGTCCTGATAAATTTCAAACTTCGGCATGCACATTGGTATTGGCCTAGGGTCTCTCATGTTGATCACTAACAGGTGATGGAGGAGATAATAGAAAACGGTCTATATTACAGGGCAATTCTGAGTTGGCATTGCGCCACGCAGCCGAGGGCCCCGAGGGCCTGGTCCATAGGCATGATTAATAATATCAGACTTCAACGTTGCAACTGGATCATGATGGTTATTCCCCGGACAGGCCGGGACAAGTCTAGGTTTGATATGTGTAACCATCATGTATCATGGAACAACAACAATCCAGTCCATCACAAGTTTCTTGGAGGGAGCGGAGATACGCATGGGGGCCATCAATGCATATTATAAGATAACGAATGAAGTAGAGGATGTATCGTACAATAATGATCGGAAGCAAGCGGAAAAGAAAGAGTATGTACATACAGTTGCAATCGGAGTACTCGTGTGTTTACGGGGAGATGTACTGTATCAAACAACGGACATGTCAAACGTGAGTCTGTAGGTGTGCAAAAAATAGAGACAGTTGGCGTAGCAGATTGAGAAGGGTATTAAGTTATAGGGCTACAGAGCACACTGTAGTGGGTGTATTCTAATACAAGGCCAAGAGAGAGTCTGAGGATGTCGAGCGGGAGGGTTTCAGAGGGAAACTTGTCGTAGAGGTCGGGGTACGGAGGTATGATTTATACAAGTGCTGCGGATTGAAGATAGCCTCGGAATATAGAGTCGCGAACTAGAGTAACATCAGCATCAAGTAAGGAGTATGATTGATGTGCTTACCATTCCCAATGACGCGCTGCGTTGCTTTGGTATCCTATAAAAGAAGAGATTTTGAAGTGGACCAGGCATCCAGAGTTTATTGAAACATACCACTACGCTCGTGAAATGGGTGTACAATACCCGCCGATTCTCGTTGTTGCGTCTATGCACCTGTAGAAAGTGGGCGCGGAAGTATTGTACGACGGTTTCATAGTCGTTTGAGCGCTCTCCGAACGAAGTAATGCTAAAGTGAGACTATTAAAAAAATTGGAAACAAATGGAATGGAAAACTCACTATTTTCGGACTTTCAGCCCTGTATCTAATTTTGTTCTCAAAAGATCAGTCTTATCTGTGTAAAACGATAGATGATGAATAGATTCATTGTCGAAATAAACGACGAGAGGACGCTTACTGAGAAAGAGAACCAGATGAACATTCTTCAACAGGGCGTTTGAGCAAATTTGGGTGAATAATTGTAAGGAGTCGTCAATCCTATTCGTCCGCGGGTCTTCCTCGAGGTACTAGAGAGAGATGTTTAGTTTCATGGTAACAATTATAAGTTGTTCAAATATAAAACAATATGCAGGCGGCGTGAATGAGAATTATAAGGCATATATAGCACATATTGACGCACCTGATCAAATGCACTGACGGGGGCCACGAAAATAATAGCATTGGCGTCATCGAAGTAAGGTACCCATGAATGACGCTGCCCGCGAGCTCCGCCGACATCGAAAAGATGCCAGGAAACCGCTTTCCCGTGAATGTTCACGTCAAATATGTGTTCGGCAACGCCCATGGTCTGGATACGGGCATGAAGAATGTCATCTATAGGTGAAGACGTTGAATATATGCGCCAAACCAGTGAAAAACAGGCGCATACCTGTCGTTGGAATGTAGTCAGGAGCTGCAACCCGGGAGATATGTCTCAAAAAGCTGTCAACCCCTCTCAGTTTGGACTCTGCATAAATGGGAATGCATATAGAATTCTCACAATTCTGACCACTCATCCAATTTTAGCTTCCTTCCCGCAATCAACCCTTTAACAGTAGGATGACCCCAAAGTTCCTTTATATCATCTTTTGACGCAGAGAGCATCCGTCCAACATCTTGAACCAAGATGTCCGGGGGGGAGTCCCGTGGAATGCTTTCACGGGCCTTCTTAGCCTCACTATCATTCTTTTGTCTGATTCTTCCCAATGCGTTTTCGATGGTACGTGCTTGCCATCCGCTTCGGACGTAAACACCTCCCTTACCGGATCCAGAAACGGTAATTCCACCACCAAGCCGATCAGCAAGCTGTGCATCAGCGGATACCAATGGCGACAGTCTCCGCCGTAAGTTACCAATTTGGATCGAACTTGGCTCTTTTGAGGCAGCATGTTGGGGAGTGGAACCAGAGCTATCTGGCCGAGCAGGAGATGCAGGAATTCCAGTGGGTGGCGAAGCCGAATTCATGAGTGACGTGGACGGAGAGGGCTGCTCCGATATGCCGTTAGGTCGATGTTTGTTGGGTAAAATGGATGCTGAGTCGTCAACATTCTCGGACTCATCATCGAGAATGTCGTCCCAAGCCTCCAAGGTCGTAAGAATGTGCTTTAAAGAGTGAACGACGTTGAAATAAATGACGGTTTTCCAGGAGATGCGCTCCTGGTCGATAGAGTTGGGCCTGTACATCAATTGAAACTGCTTTTGAAGAGTCGATTTGCCGCTCTCTGCCTGTCCGAGTAACAGTAGCTATAACAGATAAGAAACCTGATACATATATGCGCTATAAAACGTAGAGCGGTCTGGTACCAACCTTGACGTCGCCTCTGTTCCGTTTCAACCTCTCGCGCTCCAGCCTAAGATCTTCATCTATTAGTTCGGAAACTCGTCGCGCTTCAGCCTCGGATAAGAGTCGAGCCTCTCGTTCTGCCTCTGTTTCAGAGGGGGAGGGTTTAAGGGCAGCAGAGATAGGATCGTCTTGGCTATAGATCGAGGGAGTACGCGGCATTACGGGTTCTGATGAGTGGGAGAAAGGGTGACAAGCAAAGTTAGTCAGGGATATAATAAATCCAAGGCATTGGTAACGTCGGTCACATCATGAAGTATTGTCACATGGTCATCGCCTCATCAATATGGTACTTGTCTTCCGCTACATCAGTTTGTACCATTACCGACTCATTTTGACTGATCTATAGTCCGTTACACTTCATACAACACACGGAGAACTGAAGGTGACTTACACTCCACCACATCTTGGTATTTCGTACTCAGAATATCTTTTCCAGATCGAAATTTTTTGCGAGACGGTGCCAAAAACGGCAGAGGCAATACAAATCTCGCTGTCGCCGCGACCTCTCTGACATATTCACAGAATTTCCTGGCATTATGTGCTTCCAACTACTTTGATGGGTGTATCTTTCACCGAAATATCCGCGGTTTCATGATCCAAACGGGCGACCCAGGCGGAACTGGGAAGGGCGGACAAAGCATCTGGGGGAAACCGTTTTCGGATGAGCTAAGGTCCACCCTCAAAGTCAGTTTATGATGGAATCTTTCGTGCCATCACATTTAACGCGCGATATCGTTGCAGTTCAATGCGAGAGGTGTCGTAGCCATGGCCAATTCAGGTCCTGACACAAATAAATCTCAATTCTTTATAACCTATGCAAAACAACCTCACCTCGACGGAAAATACACAATTTTCGGAAAAGTCATCGATGGCGCAGACTCAACCCTTGACGCAATGGAACGGGTTCCGGTCACAAACAAAAACAAGCCTCTTAGCGAGATCAAATTGACACATGTAAGCAATTCTCCACGTTTAGCAAGGACAAACTACATATCTCCACGTCAGATTACGATCCACGCAAATCCCATAGCTGATGCGGAGCTCGTTTCGCAACGGTGATCGCAAAGAACACGACCTCATGACTATCAAGGACACCTCAAGTCCTTGGCGATCGGATTGAAATAATGACCACTGGTTTAACTAGATCCGATCACAACGTAGTATAGTAGAGAGTACCTCCAGTCATACCATGTACTGGTGGGTACTCCATAAATTCTATCACGTATAGCAGATTTATACTAAGAGGGCTAACTGTATGTCTTCCGAGTTTCTTTTCACCGCTTTATGAATCCAACCAACTCCTTCTGTAACTCTTTTTGTCTCCGAGATTTCTCAAGGTCATCAATGCTACGAAGATCATAAACAATATCACGCGTTTTTCCAAAGTAAACCTGGTGACATCTTATGTCAGTTCTCTGCGCATTGATAATCGTAATACAGCCAGAACCCAAGCTGAGTAGGGGACCGGCTCGGGGGGTAGATCGAGGTAAGCGCATTAAACCCACCTCCTGCAACAGATTCCGCATCTTGAATTCCATCTCCTCAATCATCTTGCCAGTATTAGTGATGTGTGATGAACCATCCTGTATGGGCCAGTCTTGTTCCGTCTTACCACCCATATGTCACTTAGCCAGCCCCCGCGACACCGTGTATGTTCACTCACCTGGCGCGTCATGCTCCCGCTCAGGCTAACTTCACCCTCACGTTTCCACCCATCAACATTTTTTCTACCCCAACCTCGGTTGTCCTGTTTTTTCTCCGTTTCGGTGTTCTCACCTTCGGACCCCTTGCGCGTAACCAATTGTAGCATAACAGTCGAAGTGAGTTTGTAATGTGCCTGCCGCCCACGCTCCGCCGTTTCAAAGACGTGTATAGAATCCCATGATCCAGAAGGTTCATATGGCGTTGAGGGGGTCATTGCTTTAGACAGGAATTTAACGCCCCGCCGAAGGCACATTTAATTTGGACACCTACTTTTCTTGAGTAGTACAACACCCGCAAAACCTCCATCTTCCAGATCCCAGAGGTACACCGAAGACACTCCACCCTCATAATACCTAATGTCAACAAACTTCAATCAGTCACGAAAGACTTTTGTATGTCGAATCAAACCGTTACATTTCTCGATAGGTATCAAATGCTTCATTAGCCGTAATTTCGAGCTTACGAAGCTTTGGAGTGGGTATGGTTCCATCTTCTAGCGGTGGATCATACTCGTTTGACCATGGAGATCTGAATAAGTAACCATAAGCAACTTAGTTATCCTGGCGTCATTTTCTCAGCACCCGAGATTTGTTGTCGTTTGCGGGTTGCCGATTTGACAAGGGATGTGGACACACTTACCTGAAGCTCTCTCCGTCGCGGTTGTAGTCGCATGCAAGGTAATCCCTCCCCGTAGCTCGATCTGTCTTCAGTTGTAGTGGTTGGTCGACACTTCCAAGGAGGTCATCGGCGTAATCTGGGCATATTCCTATCAGTGCCGCTACATTCTCTTCTGTGCGCGTAGGCGGGAGTCGCCGCATAAGATCCAGCATCGAATCCACAAGGTCAGCCATAGCTAAGGGGTTTTTGCGTAGTCACGGTTGGGCCAATCGATCTGAGTCGCAGCGACAAGTTGTTTGTGAAGGGTGTTGTTTGGAGAACAAAGACAGCAAGTTCAAACATTTGAAATTTGAAGCTAGGAGATAATTACAAAAAACGATTCCTATATTTGTTATGAACAAGCCACTATATACACAAGCTCGCTATCCTTCGAGTACCTTTGATTGAAGCGTTTCAACTACATGATATAAACGCGTTGATGCAGGGATCGGACGGCTACTTCTTGGTTTCTATCTTCCGTTGGATAAAGACATAGATGCAAAGATCGTGGCGCTGTTCCTTGTGTGGTTCAGTGTAGATGACATCTTGAATAGGCCTCTATGGATTGGTTTTCCAGGTCAAGCTCGGTCGTCACCGTGATTTTGAAGCCAAGGATAAGGGTTGGATCCTCCGAAATTTGCCAAGAATGATTGCATACCTACAACCCGTGCACAACAAGATTTCTATTGCGAAACAGAGTAAGTGATATAAAAATACTTTTTGGTCGTTTGAGAGAAGAAATGCGGGGTTCTCGTTCAAGGTCCCCACGTGTACCCATATGGAGATCTGGACAAGTGGAATTGGCATAAGAGGTTGTAGGAAAGTATTCATGTGCAGGGGACTGCTGCTGTGAGATCTTCCCAAGTTTACCGAATATAGGGGTCCGAGTATAAATGTGCCAGGAGGTTTGGCAGTAGTGAGGCAGCGGTCAGAGTTTGGGGGTGCATTGGCTGAGCTTGTGACCCAAGACCTGCTCTCACTTCCTCCAGTGACCGGGGGGGGGGGGGGGGGGGGGGGGCGACCGTTGACGATGACCTTGATGGTTGTCACTTAACCCTTCAAGGTGAATTGGACAAACATCTGCCCCACAACTTCCTAAACATACCCACCCTAACTCCTTGCCTTTGTAAGGGCAGTCATGTTCACCGATGGTATTCAGATTGGTGTGTTTTTCCAACAGATCAGATGAACCAGGGATTGACCGTGATTTTGTAAGAGCTGCCGTGGCAGCACTGCGAAACGAAGTAGATCAGGTTGTTGGTTGTAGACAGCAGAACTCATGTCATACAGCAAGGTCGCATGGTCACCCTTCCGACAGGAGGGCTCAAGCGAAATAGGGGCCCTGATTTAAGTACTTTAAGGAGAACATTGACGTAGCTAATGATGTTGTCAGAGAATGCGTCTCGGTTGGTATCTAAGGGTATTCCCAGACCGTACGATAGTGATGGAATCGAAGAGAAAGGCTTTAGGCAAATCACAATTACTAGACCCCCATCCCTAACGTAGTGCGTACGCTCTGAATTCTGAATTTGAGTTACAAACCTTAGAAACTTGAATATGTTCTTGCCAACGAGAAGACGAGCTATGATGACCTGATATAGTGTTATTGTTAAAAAAAAGACGATATACAAGTGAGATTTGATACGTGCGCAGAGCTCCTACCATTATAGACCACACAATATGGACCTTCTCAGTGTCTACATGAGATCGCAGTGAGACGACTGGAATATGCACTCGGGAATACATAGATGAGAAATCTTGAGGTTGTGTAGCATACGCACCCGATATTAAGGTAGATTCCTGCTGAACGAATTGTTTCATTCAACTCGGGCCCTACACCAATACCAACACACCACCTAAAACCAATGAATATACATAGTGTCTGAGTTATAGTGTTTGAGCGGCAAGTATGTGTGGACGCACTCGCAAATACGAGGGTCCACGATTCTAGAAACACGAACAGAACGGGGGTATGCAGCCAAGTAATTTCAGACAATCCCTGCCAGAAAGCGAGGTCCTCGGTCGCAACTCTGTGAGAGATAATGGGTTAGGAATGCGATCCCTGTCCAGCGGATATAAGAAATTATTACTAGACGGAGAGGGGCTGAATGGATATATTGTATCATGAATCAGCCATGCAAGTGTCTGCATTCCTTTGTTGAGAAAAAGCATAGACTCGGACGCCTGGATCGGAAAACGAGAGGAAGGACTGGGAGCTGTAAAGGCGGAACCCACCTTAAACACATTCAATGTGGGACTTCGAAGCCTTTAATATTCGTTCGTCACTAACATTAGCCGATAAATTTCGAAGGTCATCAGAGTATGTTTAATCAGAGAACATCGGGTTGTCTTTCCTATTATAAAGAGGAAGCTTAGCCTTACAACGATGGGTGAACTCTCATTTGTTCAGAAGGATACGGTGACCGAACAAAGTGGTGCACATTGTCAATCCATTTAAGATTCGATACATAAACGGACCAACAGACTCAACGGCGTTTCAGACTCCCATTATAGTCAACAAGGACAATGAAGTCGCATATATTAAACCTTTGATAACGGTTCTGGAGACCTGACATCATAAAAGACATGGAGTCAACTGGACAAGCTGATTCAGTATCATTCTTAGTCTTCATCTTCGTCGTCATCAGCTTCTTCCAACCACTGCGGACCATATTAGACCACATGTGCATAAAATTGATAGATTTTTACCTTGAGGAACGGTTCACTGGCCTTACGGACGCGCTTGCTCGTCTCTTTATCAACAAATTTCTTGCTGACGTGTGTTCCCCACTGAGTGACGACTTCCTCTTCAATGACGTCGATCTGATAAAGCTCCATCAGGATCTTGGGAACTGCTGGCAAAAGCATGGGATGGGCAATTCCGACCAGGCGTTCGATGCCGCCCAGCAGCGATTTCTGATGTTTTTCGGACGTGACCATCTAAAGCAGGGATTGGAAACCACCAGTATGGACGAGTTTCAGACTCACTTTGATCAATAAAGGAGCATACTTAGGTATCTCCGCAACGATATCTTCGGTGAACAATGCTGGGACGAGAATGGGCATTGTCCGGTGCTTCTTCTCTATACCAAGTTCTTCCGCCTTCTTGTAGATTGCTACAGCATAAGCCTTGGGATCGTCGTCTCGGTTATCCTCGATCCATCGTCCAAGCACAGCATAAGGACTATTTGCGTCTTCATCACTGCCGTCATCATCCCCAGCAAGAGTGGCAGTTGCCATGCTGCCCTCGAGCGCCTCGATCCGTTGTTTGACTGCCTCCGGTGAAGTATCAGCAGACCATCCCTCTTTAGTGAGAGCGGCGTCATCGTTCAACTCCGCAGCTTCGGCCTTGATTTTCTTGGTCAGCTCGTCATCACTTTCTGCCTCATGGGCAACATGGGCCTCGCCGTTCTCGCCATTCACTTCTCCGGGTGAGCCACTTCCACCGCCCCCAACGCCGCTTGCGGCATCACCAGTGTTCCTATTCTTGCCTTTCTTGACCTTGACCGGAGGGTTCTTCAGAATGAAAGTGGTGACCTTGTGCCTCATATCGACTCCTGTCCTTTCGCCGCAAGCTTTACAATCTCGGATAATATCTTCGACCCTGCCAGTCTTGATGATGACTAGTTCAGTCTCGGGATTCTTGCAAGATTTACATAAGACAAATTTGTCAATGAAAACATCGAGTAATTCGCGGAGGCGGTTTGCGTCGTGAGCCCCATTGACAATGTAACGGTCGTTTTTTTCGTCGAATGAGGTTTGTGCACCGAGCTCGCAACCAAAGAACTTGGTGGTGTAGGTTGGGGGGCGGCTGAGTGCTCGAGCAACATCAGACATATTAGGTACTACGGTTTTGATGCCGTTGCCCTTGCCCTCGATTTTGGTAGTGAGGATGGGCATACTATATTGAAGTGAGAGTGAGTGGGTTGTAATGGGTCTCGTAATAGGGGACATACCGATAGCGGTAGAACTTGTCATCGACATCACGACGAATATTTACAACTCCTGAAGCCATGCTGGGCAGGTGAGATATTTAACGCTAAAGAATGGCATATCAAGTCATCTGTGTTACACGAAAGGAAGAGAACTTACAGAATTATTGAGTGGAAAAAGAGGTATTTTGTGGTTTGGTATAGCAATTGGAGGTCGAAGCATGAATCCTCTGCCTTGACAGAAGAGAATGCAGAGTGGAGGTGGGGGGGAGTGGGTAGAAGAAATTGTGAAGATTGTGACACGACAAGGTTCACTAATAATCGTGGAAGATCTAGGCTGTAGTCAGATGCAAGAGCAAAAGAATACGGAGGCAGTGATTGTGGTGGTGGTAGTTGTACGTAGCAAACTGAAAAACCACATGCACCAGTCAAAACTTTCTGTCATTCGGTAATTCCCGCTTTACACGTGACTCGGGCTCGGAGACAATCGCACAGAACCCTCTCTCCCGCCAGTAAAAATTGACGACGAAAACTAAGTAAAGCCCGCACAGTCTGTGCATCATGGATTATCATTTCCTGCAAAACCTCCATCCTATAGATACTATTATACCACCCAATTTACAATACCAAGTATCCTGGGATCCTCCAGTACTTAGTAGTCATCTCGCCCCAATCATTAATTTGACGTTCTGGATCAGTCTGAGCCTAGGGTCGAGCGCTAAAGCTATACACATATGCACGGTGATAGTGTGGTATCACTCTTGCTGAATTTCCATGTGTCCCTCCCCCCAGAAACTCCGGATGGACGGAATACTTCCGGCGATAGAAACCATGGTGTCGCCATCCAATTGCGACCCTCCTTGCCAGATGTCAATGTCATACAACTTCCAGTCCTGGAAAGACCGGTCCTTTATAGCTGTTTCAAAGGCCTATTGGCGGTCTATTCAATAAATAAAATGTTCATTTTTGGGAGATGAACTCACCATCAAATCCCCGTCTACAATGTCACCGATATTTAAGGTAAGATACTTTAATCCGGGCAAGGATTCCCCCAGTAGATCAAAGAGGTTTGCGTTCAAGGTTAAAACATTTAATCTAAGACATGTCAACGGTGTGTTTTCACGAGAGAACAACCGGATAATAGTCTCAATCTCTTCAAAATGCAAGTAGCGATTCCGCACAACGAGCTTTGTCAGAGTAGATACGGATCTCTGAATGCAAATGAGTAGTGTTTGGAAGCCGTGAATCGTTCCAGTAGGATAGAGCTCGAGAGTCTGCAAACCGGTAGAAATGGTCGTGTCATCGAAAATAGTTCGCGACAACCATTCTGCGAGTGGGAGTTCCGAAGAAGGATTGACAAGACCTGCCAGGTCGAGTCGTAACTCTAGCTGCTGAAGCGTAGAGGAAGAACTTGAAAGAAGCCTGGCCAGGCCGGACGGATCGTCCTTCAGAGACCGGTTGAATGCTGCACGAATGCCTAGATGACGCAAGACAGGAAGTGGGCCTAACTGCTTAAAGAATGGTGACAGGTCTGTTGATGCCCAAGACCATAATCTTAGCGAGATTAGTCGGGTTGCGAGGGTGGTAATGAAAGGAGCCACAGAATCATGGAGTATTGCAGCATCAGTAGTTGGATCGGAACCGTGAATATTGTCAGTGAATTCCAATTCCAATTCTTGGAGTGAGTCAAGTGACGGCCCAGAAACTATCAGCTTCCTGTAGCCTTCCAGATTTCCGCCAAGGGATAGTTTTCGAAGGCTCTTGCCAAAAGTAGCCCATGCAGCTAGGAAAAATGGTTGAACATCGAAATCTACGGGCCAGTTCCAAGAGTTGAATGTAAACTCCTCCAAGTGGGACATGCCAGGAAATACGCTGGAGAGTGTTTCATAAAAGTCTTGGAACGACGTCAAGGTATGGCTTCTTGAGCTTGAGTCTGGACTTCTCGTCCCAGTGACGTTATCGGTCGAATCTGGGCGAAGTAGACGTGCCGTCTGCAGAGCCAATTTTACCCGTCGTCGAAATAATCCTGCCGTCGTTCGTGGCTGCTTTCGAAAGAGGGCACGGTTGAGGCTTAGCCGTAGATGGAGGCGTCGAACACGGCAAGCGACGAGCGGATCACTAAGGTACAATGCGGTTCAGACACACACAACTTCAGGAAATCGTGTACTACTCACGCGAGTCTATCTAGCATTTTAGCCTCTGCGAAGTTGAAAGACGTGAAAGAAATATCTTTGTATCGGGCGTCCATCGCTATGTCGAAGAAAATACGATTGACCTCCATCATACCCTGCAATGATTCGTTAGGTAGAAATTGAGAGAGATGTAGCCAAATCTCGGTCGGAAAGAGATCAGTCATAACTTTGAGTCTCGTCAGCTGGGATAATGCAGGACTGATCCAAATCTTTTGGGAGGACAGACAGCTAAAGTGAGGCTAGTAAGGCTCGACGCTGAAGTATGCTTTAAGGGTGCTCAGAATGCTCAGGTTGGCTGGAAGGGGCAAAAATTGGAAGAGGCTGAAAAATTCTCAGGCAATAATCAACATGTAACTGAGTATGTAATACTTTACAAGGGTGTTGGGCAACTTGACCTTCATGGAGCCTGAATAGATAGATAATTAGATTGTGCAATTCAGCAGAAGAATAGACAAGTCGGAATCCAAAGCAAACCAATTGTATACATAGGTAGAAGAATAAAAAAAGAAAGATCTAATAAAAGCCAGCATATATGTCTGGTGCGAAGCCGTAAACCTAACAGCTCTTTGTCGTAGGGCTGAGGGCCCTACTTCTTTCCCTTCTTCTTCTTCTTTGTTCCAGCTCCGGGTGCGGTGGCAGTTGCAGTGGCTCCTCCTTTCTTTTTGCCTTTCCCCCCAGCATCCACTTCGTCCCCCCCTTCCTTGTCATCATCTCCAGCCTTTGCATCATCACCCCCAGCTTCACCTCCCGTAGCGCCAGTTATGTCTGCTGGCGTCTCAGGCTCGGCGGGTGGTGCGGGGGTGGCCTCAGCCGCAGGTGTTTCCGTAAGGACTGGTTCGGGGTTTGTGGCTATCGTGTCTCCCGCAGCGACCGAGGGTAGACTTTCAGCCGTCTGTTTTGGTGTGGCTTGGCGCGACGTAGTGGGGTGATTGTCTGTCGTTGGTATAAAGGAGGGCGTGTCAGTGGTACCAAAAGATCCAATATCAAGGGGAGGTGCAGTATTGTCAAATAGTAACTGTGGGGCAGTGTCCGCCGGTAATTCGGCTGCGGAGGGTTTGGGGGAAGGTTCTGGCTCTGGAGTAGGATCCTCTACTGCTGCTGACGCTTTCGTTCCCCAGGGCGATTTGGGTGCGGTCCCCCATCCTGGTGAAGCTGCTGGCGTTTTGACTGCACCTATGGGCGATTTTCCAAAAGACGTAATAGGGGAAGCGCGAGACTTAGGGGTTTTCACAGGTGTTCCCCAACCAATGCCAGGACTATCCTTCACGGGAGTCTTTGGATTGATAGAATCCCACCCAGCGAGGTCATCTATCTTTCCTGTAGTGGTTGCATTATTATCCCAGGAGGATGAAAATAAGGCTGATGAACTGTCTTCGAAAATCCTTGTCTCTATAGCAGTAGGCTCCGTTGGAACGACAAGGGGATCAGGCAACACCACAGGTGATAGAGCAGCTGATAAAGGTTTTGGTGCTGTAGACTCCGGAGCGCGGGCAACCTCATTCGAGGGTTCTTCCACCGGCGGTGCTGGCGGAGGTGCATCGGCAGCAGGTGTCACAGCCGAAGGAAGACTCGATGCGGCGGGTGTGGATGTATCGATTTTGTTTGCACCTTTCTTTTTCTTCTTTCCTGTTGTTGGAGTGACTGGCGAAACAACTGGAACGGGTTCCTCAACTTCGAGGGGTGCAACCATAGGAGCAGGCGGTTCAGGTATAGTTGTAGTTTCTTGTGGGGCTGAAGGGACATTAACAGTAATGTCCGCTGGGAGCATGGGATTGTGAGGGGATTCTCTCTGCTCCATGAAGGGTTCGGATTTACCCAGAGGAGATCGACCAGTAGTGATTGCTAGCGACGCTTTGGAAGAAAGAGCGCCGAATGAATCCTTCCTCGCCTTTCCCTTCGGGGTCGTCGTGGTGGGCGCCTCAGGAACCAAAACAAGTTCTGCTACTTTAGATTCCTCTGCCGTCGGTGAAGTTACAGGCGAAGACGCCGTGGCTGTAGGGGCCCCCCATACCGCGCTGAGCGACTCCGCAAGTTTGGGGGTGCCTTTCGGGGTCTTGTCCTTCCCTTTCCCCCTTTTAGTATCTTTTGGGACCTCCTCGACCACAACATCAGGGGTTCGAGGAATATCTCGTGACGCATCTGTCTGAACTGGAGTCGATGCCGAAGCAAGACCCCTAGATAATGAAGAAGTTCGCTCCCGAAGTACATCGGGAATCTCCAACGGCATTGGGTCTTGTCTGGGGGGTTCGAAGGTAGACCCGCGTCGGCTAGGCTCTCCGCTTGCAGGAGGAAAATGTTGTTCAGGTGTGCGAGAGCCTGACGGAGGCTCTGAGCGAAGCCGATCATTTCGAGGTGAAGAACCGTTCATTGCATCGTCTTCTGGATAGGAGTCCGGTTCTTCTTCCTCGGCACGATGCCCTCTCTCATTATAAATGATGGAAGCGGGTCCACTAGGAAGCACTGTTACTAAAACACAACAACGGCTGCTTTGAACTTACTATTTCGTTTTACCCTAAAAAAAATGTATTAGAGATGCCAGAAATATTAAGCACTGTGCGTACACCGTCAACCCATTTAATGCGGGCCCTGAATTCAGTAAGACCAAAATGAATCTCGACAGAGAATACGATAGTCCAGTATGTCTTCCCGTTTTTCCCGGGTTTAGGTTCTGCACTGCTGCTCAAGGGAGACAGATCCGCGCGCACCACGCACAATGTGGAGAAGTCATCTAAGCCCGGACAGTATGAATTAGCCTTCTTAACGCTGTCTGAAGGAATTAACCGACCAGCTTGTCTGTCTATCCATTTGGGAACTACATTACCCCCCCTATAGCACCAAATTTCGACCTCAAATACGGAGAGCATTGACAAACTTGTAAGCTCAGTGCAGTACTTTCTTGTGAAAACTGTCGATTCCTTGACTCTAACACTCTGTATTTGCGGGTCAGGTGAAGTTAATGCCATCATGAGAACAACAGACCCGGTTGAGGATACAGTCAAACGCATCTGGAAGGAGTTTGGGCCCAGAAGGAAGCTCGCATAATCTCTCCTTACGCGCGACATGATCTGGATCTTGTGGATTTAGCTCACGCAGGAATTCAACTCCATACATGAATTTAGACATGCGGGCAGACACATGATGGTCACAATAAAAGCCAATGGCCCCATCTGCGACAGCCTTTGACCTAAATGAAAGATTTAGACATGGATTAGAAGTGGGAGGTATATACGCACGTTTGCGTGTCCGGCCTACTGACCGTAACGCGTAGGGGGGCCAACCGCTCTTGCAGCTGGCTTAACAAACAATAAGTTCATGGGAACGTTGAGCTTTCGGGGTAACCTACTTGAATAACCATGGTGATGCGGCATATCCTCCTACGAGAAAGACTGACTAAAGGAAATATTCTAAGCTCGCAAATACGACGGGCAACCCGCTACAATTACCCTGATAATGCCATGGGACGCCTCTATCTGTGCCTTGATGGCATTGACCGCAGCTGGCTTAAGTTTTAGCTGGGTTGTTATCATATAACTCAATAACGTACCATCTACGGAAGGTTCGAAGAGATTGGCAACTGTCTCACCATTTCAGATATATTGTAACGAAGTGTTGCTAAACTTCAAACCTTCATTTCTGTCAAAAGGATTAAGATCAATTAAGTCATCAGAGAGACAGAGTCAGTTACCCTGTCAGTTTTAGCTGTCCCCCACGGATACCGACCGCCAAATCCTGTCTGAAGTGTTAAACAATTAATAAGAGACAGTAGGCCGAAAAACCTTATCAAGAGGAGAACCAAAAGGTATGAATTGAAGATCAGTCCTATCGCGGAATAGCCGTTTCGTGGTTTCGTCAAACCGATGGGTGATGTGGTCCAGAGCCGCGGGCGTTCCATATTTTGAACTTTTAAGCTTTTCTGCCGATAGAGTCAAATTCGAACGCAAATGTAATAGAATAAGGCGTTACCTTCTAAGAATTCTCTGGCCCTCCTGCTAACGAAGACAGAGCCTGCAAAAATACCTGGAAACGAACCTTAAAGCCGAATAGCTCCGAAGATTCGGTGGGAAACTCACAATCGGGGGGTGCAACTTCTTCCATTACTAGAGGCGATGTTCCGCGAATAGCATAGGCACTAATATCAAGCGTGCCACCGCCTGCGTCTGCGATTAAGAAACCGTGCTTTGATGGATTCTACATGGGTGTCTTGAAGAGCGAAAAATACACAGTATACGGAGGAACACACCGAAAGAACATCTGATGCAAGACCATTCAATACACAGGCGTGCAAACTCGCCTCACCCTCAGTCACAAAGCGTATTCTTGCTTTCCCTTCGTTAGTATCCGGTATCAAGCCGCCATAAATAGCGCTCCTCCGCATCTTAGTTTGTTGCGCTCCTTCCCACCCATTTGGATGCGACAGGACAAACTGGATGTTAGTTTCGACGGCGTTCCAGAGGGCTGCCCCATTTCCGTAGGTATCGATGATAAAGTTTCTTGTACATCGGTATAGATAAGCCAGGAAGTCGCCGAACACATGTACGGCAGTCTTGCGGCGAGGAAGCGGTCCAAGTCGCATTCCATTCATGTTCAGCTGCATCGTCCGGGGTCGTAATCGTAATTTGAATCTGTTGAGGTCAAGTTATAGATGCTTAAATCGAGAAACTGTGTAGTCGTACAGCTCTGTCTTAATCCAGCCTTCATCTTCGGCCTGGGACTGAGCGGCGGAGGTATCTGCTTCAGCACCTGCAACCATCATCTTTCCGTGCTTGTCATAATATACCACGGAAGGTATCTTGGAGTTTCCGGCGACATGTTCTTGTCCAGGAAATCTAGGAAAATTACAATAAGCTTTAGGTGATGGCTGAATGAAACTCCTGGTACCGAGTAACGCCTTGTATCTTTGGGATTTCTCCTGGTTCAAGTATTGCGTAGGATACCTAGAATACAGAAGACAAGTCATAAGCCAAGACATCTTTGAATAATCGGAGATCGTCGCACTCCACTAAAGGTTGTTCCGACGTCAATTGCGATAACCAGTGACCGGGTGAGCCCGCTGTAGGGTTTCCGGTTCTCGGTAGCAGACTTCATGTTGCCAACCATGGGCTAAAGACGATTAGATGGGAAAGTGGTGAACTAGGTGTGGTTCGTGTTGCAGCGATAGGATGAGCACAGGCCGCGCGTATATGTACGATTCAAGGAAAGAAAGGAATCCTCGTGTTTGATGCGTCTGTAAAAATTTGCGCTCTCATGGCGGATTGACAGAAGCCGTTGGACCCTGAATCAATACAAACAGTCTACATCTAGCGACCCACGCTGTTTTAACGCGGTTCAACTGTCCAAGCCAAGTACGTGTTTTTTCCGCTGCCCCCCCGTGCCGCAGCGCAAGAACCCTGGGTCCACCTGCTGGTGTTCACGAGTACAAACGCTGCCGTCGGAGTTGCCTTTAGATTGATGCCTATCTGCCATATCGTGATCATGCTCCAATATCTGTTGCTCTAAAGAGGAACGGCAGGTGCTTTTGAATCAGCGATTATCGCAGAGTGTTTGGTGTTGTCATTCTCACAGACATGCTCCCCATCGCTAACTCGCACATCAGAGGTATATACGACACCGCCGTCGATTTTTTCTCCCAACACAGTCCAACCTTTACTTTTTCGGCGCAATCTCCACACGACTCTCACCCCGTTTCTCCAACCACGAAGCAGCCTGTCATCCCTGACCAGGACCTTATAAGCCGAGAGTGCGCCTTACGTGAAAGATTGGATGCAGCTTGTCATTCACCAACAAGCTCAATCGCAGGTCTGGCTCCATCATCCATGCGCCGAGAACTTGACGTCACGAAACATGAGCTGGCGAAATCTCGGTCGGACGTGGTCAGGTTAGAAGAACGATGCAAAATGCTAGAAAGAGCATTGAAAGAGACGAGGGAACTGCTGAGGGCCAGAGACGCAGAACTAGAGAAGATGAGGAGAGAAAGGGACAAAGAACGTGCTATGACCGAACGACGACGCAGTGATGTCGGACCGCAACACCAACCTCTGCCCGTGCCCAAGGATTTACACTCCCGCCATAGCTCGTTAGATATGAGAATTATATCTGGGTTGACCAATGGACATTCCAAACAACAAACCGACGAGGAGCGGGCTCTGTCTCTGGCGGGATCTGAGGAAGAACGGGCACGGATACGCAGTTCCGAAACATATATGACGAGAACAGACAGCTGGTCCGGTGCTCAGGTCCTCCAGGCAGTCCACGACATCAACTCCGAGATTCTCCAATTCGCAGCATCGGCCACTGAGCTATGCACATTCGACAGGGATTCCCGCCCATCTTCGTCCAGGTCCGTGCAAGCAATGCATGACACGTCATCAAGACTTGGGCCCAATCTCACCCGCATACTGTCCAACCGAGACCATTCCCAGGATCCGATACTCGTTCAGCTCGCATTACAGGGATGCGTTTCGATCTGCATTACACGTGCACTCTCTTCGTTTTGTATTGGTTTCCCAGCGAAGTCTGACGCAGTGCTTTCTCAAATCTATTCCCGAATGACTATCGCAGGTACGATTGACCCACTCTCGATGAAGCCACTATAATGACACTTCCCCGTTGCAGAATCGCAACCAACATCCTCGAAATGGCGCGCCCTTACGCATAAACATATACATGCAATTTTTCCTACACTGGCAGACTACGCCATCAATGACCTTTGTGACACTATACTCAGATGGTCGTCCGATATATTTATTGTTGCGGGATGCCTGAGTTACGAAACAGTGTCATCTACATCTCGAGATGGCCTTCGACTACGTTTTGGCGATCAAGTCCGGCGGATATCGAAATCCGTAACGAGACTTGCTCGTGTAATGCGGGAAGACATCATGTCAACATGCTTTGATGTTATTACCGTGAATCAAAATACCGCTTATGATTCAAACGGCATGTCTGACGCTTTCGGCGATTATGTCCCCTCGGAGGGGTCCATCCTCGCCACGACAGAACTTGGCCTAAGGTGTACGACGCGATTACGTGGTAGTGAACCTCTAGAAGCCCACGACGTGACGCTTGAACAGCGAATGCTCCTGCAACCAAAAGTGGTTCTCGAATCTGTTTTGGAGGTTTTAGATCCCAGATAAGTTTGAATGATATACCTTGCATTATAAATTTTAGAAGAGCCATCTAGGCATCATCACAACCCATCTATATACAATTAACGTTTATCACGATATCACCTTTTGCATTATACCTAGCATCTAATGCGCATGCTACCTATGTACCTTTCTCGTCGCGTCTGATATACATCACGTATGTTCCCATCAAAATGCACTAGTTCTATGCGAGCTGATGCTACTATCGTAGGGTAGGTTTTTGAAAACTTTTGAAAACCTGTCTCGGAAACCTACTTTCTGGCAGATATGGGCTACCGGCTTTCTTTTGGGGGCATATATGCTTCTAACCTAGACACCTATGTATAAAAAGTCAAATACCAGTAGTTGCATCCTGGGGAGCACCTTGCCGGAACTGAAAGGTGAGTTTTTGAAAAGATTTGAGTCACATCAGTCACGGTGCCTATCAAGCCGATTCACTCTCCGCTCGGCACCAGCAACGCGACACGATCATTGTCACTGCACTGACAAGTCGCGATGATCAATGTTATATCGTGTCTATGTGCGTGGGTGGGGTTCCAAGGGTGTAATATGCTACAGTTTGAAGTAACTACAATGGTGAGTGTTGTACTACTAATGTGAAGGATAAGTATTGACATTGTAATAAGATGGATTATGTGTGATGTAACCTGGATACGATGTCCCGTTGAAGTGGCTAGGATACGGAGAATAAGGAAGCACGTTGGAGCACACAGGGGTAGATCCTTGTGCATGATTAGATTGAGTATTATTTGCGAAGGATGTAAAGTGGTTATCGACGCGTTCATCACGCGCGCCAGGGCGCGATCGACGATTAATTTAAGTTTGCGATTTGAAACCCCGCTCAGGATGGATTGTCACGCTCATTTCAAACTCTCCACCATGAACGCTACAGCCACTACTAGGACCTGGGATTTGACATAGAGCTTTGCATATATATAAGATTGTATTGTATCAAATTTCTTCTGCAATTTTACATCTCAACAATCATTCAGATGTGGTTTTCTACCGGGATTTCAAACCTTTGCCCACCTTCCCTCCAGTTTTACCAAAACTCCATGGATTTCCTTCGGGTAAACTTGACAGCCCACTTCGTATGAACACTGAGCACCTGTTCCGAAGCGCCAGAGTGCCCAAGTTCGCGGGAGACATAGATGTTCCGAGTTTTCAAAAACCTACCCGTTTTCAAACCCAGCGCCAAGTATAGTACCTGTTAATCCGCGATATCGAGGTGTTAAACTCCGCGGAGCTGTTAGATCAAGGAAAAGGAGCAGAATTTAGTGTTAATGAGATATAAATCATTGGCAAGAGATTCCAAAGGGACTCAAGCGGCCTTGATGGCGGCATAAAACCTCGAATGATGTTGACCTCGATAATCTTATATTCACGAATTTAGATCCCTGTAAAGTGGTGAACTTGACTTCCCAACTGTGTGGCCGGGATATCGCCGTGAGGTAACAGTTGTGTGATAGCTCTTGACCATTAACAGCCTCTCCCACGAACTGTTCCTCGACGAAACCACACTAGCAATGGTCCTCAGATGTTCATGCATGGTGAAGCACCTCAGGTGGGATCAGAATACGGACAGGCTTATTGGTAATGTATCCAAATTATTGATCCACGGCTCTAGCTTTTTAGATATGGAACCTTCTGCCGAGATTCCAGAAAACACAAAGTGCCTTTAGTAGGCATCATCACAGATCCAGTATTTCAGGTCAATGATTCTTTTGAATTGACCACTGCTGGCGGATGATGACATGTCAAGGAGGAATACCACCAAGGGTCAAAGATATCACACATGTTCCGACATTGTTATTGGATGATTAGGATCCGTTTACATAGTATAGTTGCCCTGAGTTTGCCAGTAGTGGCCCACAAGGCATACTACAATCAACGGTGATGCGAGGGCGGGAGTTGGTCCGGAGGGATATCACCTGGGTTGTCAAGTCACAGCTGGAAGGCAGGTACTCAATTAGTGCAACAAATATCAAAAGCGGAGCGCTGAACGCTGCCGAGAACTCTAAGCTTTATAGGCATGCCAGTGCCAAATGTTGTTCTTGGTGGGCCAACCCTCTTTTTCGGCTATTACGCATAAACGACATGTGTTGAGTGGTCTGGCGTAATAGATGATCACCGCATAGGGTATAAAGAGGTGTTTAGGCCACAGAGAGCATTGTACCTCGTCCTTAGATCCCACAGCACATATATCATACATTATAAACTGTAGAGCTCGAGGCGCCGACGTCCGTACGCGGAAACAGAAATCAATTCTTAGGTGAGAGTCTTATAAATCGAGCTTGCAGATCGCATTTGCGTGCGACTCTGATTCCAAGTCCTGCTTGAAGAGTTGGGCTAGAGAAACTCTTCACTACCCATCGTCTCTTTCTCCTCGAGTTATCTCACTTTGTTAGAAACTCGCCTATCATTGTTATCGACAGTGAGAAATTGACCAGATTTGGTTAGTGTCATCCCGGACCGTTGTCACTCTCTGACCACCATTATTTAAAGTTACCCAAGTCACTCTTCATCAACTCTACTTTCAAACACCCCACTATTTTGGTCCGAGATTAACGTTCAACACCTAAATTACCCCAGAAGTGTCGACCTTCTCTTATAACTCGTACTCTTTCCTTTTCCCTATATTTCCACAAAATTAACAATTAATGGCCCCTGCACTCAACCACCCAACCGGGGTGACTTTCGTCGAGGAACACGCCTCCAGGCCCATAAATGTCGACGCTGCTACCTACTATGGTGGTGGCGAGACATATACTCGCTCTCGAACATACAGCCATGTAAGCCACCTCATGGATTTTTTATGGCGCAGAGATAACGGTTCATACTAGTCCCACATTCATGGGTACAACCCCAAGAGACTGCCAGCCTTCCAAGAAGACTGGCATCTCAGGCCACGTCGCATGTCGCATGACGAAAAGAGTGTCACAGGACCACGGAGATTCCTCATTGACGTGGAAGAGACAATCCGGGTTGTGTTGGAACAAGAAGACACGGATGGTGACTTCCAGATCAGTGTTACAGATGCAGGCCCGAAGATGATGGCTCTAGGTACTGCTACGAGCAATGGTTTCAAAACGTTTGATATCCGGGTACGTTTCCTGCATCCTATGCTCTGATATAGTAACCAATATTCGACCATGCAGGGCACGTACATGTTGTCTAACTTGCTCCAAGAGTTAGCTCTTGCACGCGATCATAACCGAAAACGTATTGTCCTGGATGAAGCTCGCCTCACTGAGAACCCTGTTGACCGTCTATCGCGCATGATCAAGAACTCCTTCTGGCATTCTCTTACACGTCGCATTGACGGAGATGGCCTCGAGATCATCACTGCTGATCCCAAAAACCGAACGGGGCGCGTCAATCCTCGCATCTACGTACCTCATGGTGAGCCAGCCATGGCAGAATATTACAGAAAAGTTGCAAGGGAAAAGCCACACATGAACCTCGATGTCCAGGTTCTCCCGGAGAAGCCGGATGATCCCGCTTTTGTAAAGAGCCTGAACTCCAAACCTGGTATACTTGCTCTGGCCATGAATGAAGTTGACGACGGGAGGGGTGGAAAGACTCTCAAAGGTATTCCATTCATCGTACCAGGAGCACGGTTCAACGAGGTATTTCTTCAGCACCTTATTTGAGCGCTTTGTTTACTATTACATCACTAGTTATATAACTGGGACTCATACTTCATCGCTCTAGGCCTCCTCGTTGATGGTCAAGTCAGTATGGCCAAGGGGATGGTCGATCATTTCATCTTCGAGATTAAACATTATGGCAAGATTTTGAATGGCAGTCGCAGCTACTACCTTTGCCGAACTCAACCCCCATTCCTGACCGATATGGCGCTCCAGATCTACAACCAACTCGATCGCTCGGATCTGGAATCGAACCGACAATGGCTTAAGCGCGCAATCCAAGCTGCCATTAAAGAATATCACACTATCTGGGTGGCAGAGCCTCGCATAGACCCCAAAACAGGACTTTCACGTTACAGACCTGATGGTCTTGGGATCCCCCCTGAGACCGAAGCCACCCATTTCACCCATGTCCTCGAACCCTTCGCAGCGAAACACGGTATATCTGTTCTCGAGTTCAGTGAGAAATACAACGACGGCATTATCAAAGAACCCGATTTGGACGAATACTTCTTGCACGATCGTGCCGTGCGCGAGTCCGGTCATGATACCACCTATCGATTCGAAAAGCGTTGCGCGAACCTCGGTACTATTGATTTACAGTCTCTGCTGTACAAGTATGAAGTCGACATTGGAACTGCTATTCGAGAGGTGTTCGATGATGAGTTGGAGTTAGATGAGGACTTCTCTTTGGCTCCCTTCCCACCCTCAGTGGAGGCATATGCAAATCCGTACAGGGAGAGTTCCCGGAGCCGGTTTCAGACGAGCGAAGAATGGTTTGAAAGGGCTGATTTCAGAAGGGATATGATCGACAAGTATCTGTGGAACGAGAGCAAAAGTCTCTACTTCGATTATGATACCGTGCAAGGGAAGCAGATTTTGTATGAGAGCGTCACGTCGTTCTGGCCCTTGTGGGCAGGTTGTGCCAGTGAGGAACAATGCTGGAACCTTGTGTATGTGTCGTGGTCCATTGCTGTGACTGACATACTTGGGAAATGCTCACTTGTAATCTTTATTTGTATAGGACTCAGTCGTTAAGGAAATTTGAAGTCCTTGGTGGAGTTGTTTCTGGAACGGAGGAGTCTCGTGGTAAAATCTCTTTGGACCGTCCGAACCGACAGTGGGACTATCCGTATGTCGCAGTTTTTTCCTTTCTTCCGGTGAAACTGACCATTTATTTATAGATATGCATGGTAAGTTTCATCATTCTGTACCTTTGGGAAACTTCAAACAAACCCAATCTAGGCCCCCTCACCAGATCATGATCTGGGTTGGACTCGAACGTTATGGCTACCTCGAAGAAGCTCAACGACTTGCATACAGGTTCCTTTATATGTGAGTCTTCGTTCAGCTTCCTTGCACCATGTTACTGACACATATATCAGGATGACAACAGCCTTCGTGGATTTCAATGGAGTCGTGCCGGAAAAGGTTCGTTCAATTAGACGGAATCTCGTTCATGCTGACACACTTGTCGATACTCTTAGTTTGATGCTGTCAAACTCTCTCACTTAGTCGACGCGGAGTACGGAAACCAGGGCATCGACTTCAAGATGGTCCCTCGCGAAGGTTTTGGATGGATGAATTGTATGTGGTTGATCGATCTTGCTACACAAAATCGTCTAAGTCACTTTTTCTCGGCCAGCTGCCTATCAAGTCGGCCTTTCGTTCCTTACCACTCATATGCGTCGTGCTGTTGCTGCTTGTACCAGCCCTGAAGTTTTCTTCGGTTCAGTCTCTAACGCAGAGGTAGCTCTGATGAACAGCAACCTGCCAGACACAGATCCCCTTGGTCTGGCAATGGAAGCTTTGAAAATATCAGGCTAGAAGTATCGACATCCACGCACTAATTTTGCCGTCTTACCGATAATTATTCTAACTTGCTACAAGATAGCTTTTAATTTCCCGGTAATTTCGATCCTATATAGTGAATACTCGTTGTACAGGGTCCTTAGACATGGCTCACACCTTCCCATGTCACTCACATTCATCATAAATTACACTTTCACTACACAATCACGACAGTCATTTGCATTTCTTAGATTATTCCTATCATTCACTGCAATTTTTCATATTGTAAATTAGTATTGCCTATTTTCTGCAATTGAATGTGTTCCCTTCGTCACCCCAGCCCGAGCCTAAACGATTTGAAACTTCGTTTACTCTATATTTAGGATATCCCGAAAGCTTGGCAAGGCTGAATCTGAACTACTTGATGTGCAGCCATCTCTGCGTCATTCAAGAGGTCTATCAACGTCTAATCTTAATTCGACTTTTCATTGTTATGCCTGATGCTGCCTGCAACATTGACAAGTCTTCTTCTACCTCTCCTTAGCCTTTTTCCACAAAATAGGTCACCTCAAGCCACTCTGAACCCACCACGCCTCCAATTTGAACTTCGACACCTCCACGCAGTCTCAACGTCTACTCATGTTATATTTTCCGACGTCCTACCACAAGCACATTCTAATGCCCATACACCCGATGGCAACATATACAACATACAGACAAGGCCAATAACATCATTCAAACCGCCATCATTTGACGCGTTCTCAAACGCTCGGAGACGTTCAATGAAAATTGGGCAAAGCGAGTCATTGCAATGGGAAGAAGAGGAAATAATTTCCCCTGACGTAGAAAGCCGAGAAACACTCCTAGAACTCGCAAAGATGGCCAACAATGCATATGTCCAACCAGACGATTCAGCCTGGTACGAATTAGATGAAGGTTGGAACAGCGTATGTCACACCTGTTTCGTATCACAATGATTTCTCATTCTACGACACATTGCCTCATAGACTTATCCGTTTGGATGGGAGCCAGATGCAGACGGCTTCCGTGGTCATGTTTTCGCAACCCCAGACAACAAAACTGTCGTATTGTCCATAAAAGGGACCTCAGCAGGGATATTCGGAGGCACTGGACCAACGGGTAAGAAAGACAAGATTAACGACAATCTTCTTTTCAGCTGTTGCTGCGCTCGTATTGATTGGACATGGACTACTGTGTGTGGGTGCTATCGTGGAGGTTGGAATTGTGATCAACAATGTGTAGAGGAAGCACTCATTGAGGATAGTTTATTTTATCCCATTGGGACAGTAAGTCATCCTCTTTAGGTTTACAAATGCGATGGAATGTAACCAATTACTTTCACAGAATTTATACAATAACCTTACCTATATGTAGTGAGTAACATATCCTAGAGAACATCCAACGCAGTTAACCTTCGCGTAGTCCTGACTCAACTATATGGATTATCGGACACTCCCTCGGGGGATCTCTAGCTAGCCTCCTGGGGGCAACGTTCGGTGCTCCTGTTGTAACTTTTGAAGCCCCTGGAGAGCGAATGGCTGCAACTCGACTACACCTTCCCTCTCCCGTAAGTTCCAAGTCCTAGACGCACGCCATTTATTGATAAACGAACTCAGCCTTCGACACACCACATTACTCATGTGTATCATTCCGCCGATCCAATACCAATGGGAACTTGTACTGGCGTATTGTCATCATGCGCACTCGGAGGATATGCTCTAGAAACCCGGTTTGTGTACGTTGCATCGGAATAAGCAATTGCTCACAAAAACAATCACCAGTTGTCATCTCGGCAAGACTATTTTCTACGATACTGTCTCAAATTTGTCATGGCCTGTAGATATTCGTGCACACGGCATTGTTGCTGTTATAGAAAGATTACTCTCTGTACCGTGGGCTCCGAGTGTAGAAGTTGGCAGGGAAGTTCCGGAAGCCAAACCCGAGGATGATTGTGTAGTGAGTCAATTGACAATCTTCACTCCTCCCAGGAAACTCAATAGTTTTGCAGGAATGTTACAGCTGGGAATATAGTTAACTGTAGGATATACATATCAATAGTGTTACTCGTTGACATTACTACTTTGTCATTGCTACAAAGACTTATACCCGCGCATATATCCCATTCCAACGGAACGACTCGGAAATGTTACATGTACCTCAAGGCCAGTGATCTCAACCCCTGCTCCCATTGTCAAGACAGATTTAGTTGTGTATCGAAGGATCAGAGGACGAGACTATCCAAACGACATTTGTAGAGAGACCCAAGAAAGTCATGGAACCCAGATCGTCTTTGACCAAAGAAGCCACAACAACACGCGACGCGGTCAATGTCAACGCGTTCGTTCACACTTCCTTTTAATTTAAACCGTTCAAAGTACGCGAGGTTTGAGTATTCGCATACCAAGACAGCCGATATGATTGTACCGATTACAATCGCGTCTTCATCCACGATCCCCAAACTCCCTCCAGGTCTGGCTAAAATCTCACACGACGAGATCGTCCTTATCGAGCTCCAAGGCACCCTGGAAGTTGAATATAACCTCCCGAGCGAAAGGGATGGGAAATTAGTGGGGAAACTGAAAGTTGAGGAAGCAACTGTGAGCCTACGTTCTTCATGTCCAACTGGCCGCTTATCCACTGTTTCTCTGATAGAATAAGCCAACACTGCGGATTGGACACCATCTTCTTGAGGGAAAGATCACCACGTTGCCAAAACCTCTCGCGGTTCTAATCCGTTCTAATACCACGTCATCAGCGTCCCCTGATCGTGAGGATGATGCGATAATGGAACATATGGAAATACCTCATGATTCACCCCCAACGATAGCAAGTTGGGACGCCGTTGCTGTTGTCAAACGTAAGATTGTATTTTCCAAGCGTCCCATGCCGATTGTTGGACGTCCAACGTGAGACAATACTGGAGCCAATGCCTGTATCATAGCGAGTGCTATTGATTACCTATACTTAGAGTACTCGGTCATTTGATCATTTCCCATTATACAACTATCGTAGAAATGTTTCGCATTTTGGTAACCTGATGGTACAATCGATGTACAGAAAACGAATGAATAGAAACAAGAGTCCAAACACAATTATGATTTTGATGATACAGTGGTTGTATGAGTATACATTTCTTGGTTTCATCTGATCATGTCACAACTGAGATTATATAGTTCGACGAAGAAACAGAAAACTCACCTGATATGTAACGTAATCAAAGAGCCTACGATCATAGCAAACGAGAGTGGTGCCCACATCGGCTACCGAAGGGGAATTATAACAGGTGGGGGGGCGTGTGGATGTTGGTACAGTGGTGATAGAGCGGAAGGTATTAAGAGATACCAAAATAAATTGCGCGAGGTTTGAACCAAGGAAGGGAGCAGACATACTTCTTCGGTGTCCCAAAGATGATGAAAAGATTATCGTACAATTCACGGGCGGTTGCGGGTATCCTGCCGAGAACGGAAAGCATGACCAAGGACGGGTGAAAGACCCCGTGGGCGCAAAGAAGAATTAACAGAGGAAGCAGGCAAGATGGCGACTTGAAGTATTCAGTTGAATCCATCAAAGTGCCCCTTTAAAATACGTTCGCCCATGGGTGATGGAGCTCGACGAGGCTTCACCCCTTCATTGATAGTGGCTGACCGTCGCGGTTTTCCCTCGCGAGAGAATGGGGCATTCTTTAAAGTGGGAGAGACGGCACTGTTAGGAGGTGGGCTCGGAGGAGAGAGTGGGCGGGCAATCCGATCAAGGCGTGGCTGAGGGGCCGATATTCAACGTCCAACTCTTGAATTGTTGACAAGGAGAAACGACTCACCTTCGCAAAAGCTCCGTTGCTTAGAGAGAGCCTTCGCAAAAGACCAGTCCCACGGTCCGACTGACTTTCAGGGAGAGGCGCCGTCAGGGGTTGTGTGAAACGGCCGGCAACGACAGTACTGGCACGACGGGCGTGTACAGTAGCAGGCACTTCCTCCTCTTCTACAGGCCATAGTAAGTACACGAATATACGACACTCAGAATCACGTACCCTCGAAGACGGGAGGTGGTCCAAATTTGCGATTGAACGGAAACGTTGCAGATGCCGGAGTTTTGTTGGTGGGCGATTGGGCGAGGAAATATGACAGGATAGGTGAGCTTCCAGGCGAAGGGATACTAATACGCTGAGAGGAAGATGCAGGGGTTTGTAATTCAGGCGAGCTCGTTGCACTAGACGATCCTGATGAGACGGAGGCGGATCGGCCTCTGCGAGTGGAAGTGTTGATAGCAATTGGGTCTGAAGGCTTGTGCTCTCTGGTGAAGTTGTTGGACGACATTTTGGGTTTTGTAAGTGCGTGAGGGAGTGAAAGACAAGATGAAGGTAGGGGGGAAAGATAGTAAAAACGGTCATCAGACCTTTATAATGCACGGTGGAGTCCAAAATACCAATAATATACCACGTGTTTCATATTTGCGGACGTTAAATTGATCTTATTGAGTTGCAACTCTAAATCCGGTCTAACCCGCATTCGACACGACCTTATCGAGGTTATCTTCCCGATTTCCTCACGCACAGACCTCTCGGCATCCTTGCTCCCAGCAACAACTACCTCCATATATGTGCATGGGTATCTGTAAACATTTTTAGTGAGGCTGTACCAGCGGCAACTGTTACTTACTTACCAAGATATGCGACGTAGCAGAACGGCACCAGTGCCGACTTTTTTGAATTCGTAGACGCTTCCAACTCAATTCGGACTCGGGCTTCCGTGATGAAATCCCCTGATCTAGATCCAGAGTCATCCCAAGTCCAGGTCCAGCTTAAGCGATGCATTTGATAGTACTATTATCAAAAATCACAGCCAGGCGGGATGCATGTGAAGCTCTTCGGATGCGTCTGGGACGCTCCAGTCGGCTTGCTAGATCCCACAGGGCTCCCATTCCGAATCCACCGCTCCAGAGATCGACTTCCCCACAAACAATGGGGGGCGTGGGCCATAAGATCCAAATACACCCAAATACTCTATTGATATCTCAGAAAAGCAAACCATCACAATCCTCGCCCAATATTCCCCAACTTGATCGAGAACCCGAGGGCACCCCTACTAAGTCCGCGACTGCTGATGAGTCAGTCAACCCTTCGAATGGCTGGCCCTGAGGATTCGATGATGTTTGAGGAACAGACACACTTGTTTGTAGCACATGGGGCGCTGAAGGCAAACTCACACCACCTCTTGAAAAGGGGTGGGACATAGGGTATCTTTTACGGCGGTGTTATCGTATGCGAGACATCCCCTTCACACCATTTTTTTTTTGCTTGACAGGTCCCCCTTCCTTTTCAAGAATATATCTATACAAGGCTTGTCTTTCGCCTGACCCCACGACTGTTTCGTGGATGACTATTGGAGATCAAGGTTCCATCAATCTCAGCTGACTACATGAGAAGCACAGATTTCTGTCTTTTCAGATTCCGTCTCGCTTCGTATGATCACCCTCTGCATCGCAATGATAACAATTACGACATGGTAACAATGAAGAAGTATACCTAGAAGTAATACCCCTTGGCCAACCGCACCCATGGCGTTTACACACCACTTCAAAGAACCACCACGATCGCCTAACGTACTACCTGTGCTGCACTGCACGGTGCGAAAACCTTTCGATCTCAGGCGTATGTTCCGTCATCGACGCTGCCACAGAGTCTGTTATCCGGACATATTGACAGTTTCATTTTCTCCGCGGCATCGACCAGAACATCTACCGACATATATAACCTTCGGTACTTTCCAGACCCCACTAAAGCTTCTAGATCAACCTGACGAACCTAATATCGTTGGTCACCCATTACAGATAAATTCTGTGTCGCGGTGGACCAGAATGCTTTAGGCGCAAACTCTCCGATGCTCTGGGCCTTGATGATATCTGCCAACTTTAGGAGTTGTAGTCACGTACTACACGATAGTTTGAAAAAAAAGCAATCTTTCAAAAAACGAATCCGCCTGATAGTAGGTAATGGGACATCCAATCCATCTAGAAAACGTCTTCAACCTTGCAAAAAAGTATTGTATTGAACGTGTTGTATTCCGGCGGGGTGGGGGTGAGCCCGCGCTACTCGTGTCGCGTCCGATTCTCCACGGAATCTGAATGTCTACCTCTCCGATTTGGCTAGGCTTGAGATAATGGGACGCTGGACCACGCTGAGGCAGGCCACGGGATACTGAGGATCGGACGGTTCCGCGCCATACATCTTTTCGTCGACATCATAACAACATCATGAATCTCGTAATTACTTATTTATAGTAACGGCTCAATCCAGCGATAAAAAAAATACTAGCCTTATTAAATAGTCTGGCAGTCCGAGTTCTATCAGATGTATGCTGTAGGCTATGGGATACAACTCGCACCTAGCTGTATTTTCGTTGGAAATACTGGTAGTGTGTACCACCGATCTAAACCGCGAATACTAATACTCCCAATTCGATCTCTTCCATGTTTAAAGCTGCAACCGCATTCCGAGTACCACGGTGGAATCATCAATTAGGGCGAATGGATTTCAAGAAAGACCAGGAAAGGCAATCCTTTGAAAAAACCTCTGATTAAAAAATTACAACCTCATGACCTTGAGAATATTAATTCTTACTACCTTGAACTATTCTAGAACAGTTATTGGTGGATCTTTTAGAAGCGGATCTTTTTAGAGATGCGGCCCAAGGGAAAACCGTCTTGTGACTATCCTACGATCGTGGCAATGCAAAATTTCATATTTGTTAGTACCCACATATAACTGTAGCAAGCACACAAATGAGTGGGACATATCGTCATAAGTAGGATCCCAGCTTCCGTGTAGGTCGGGTGGCCAAGTTAAACGTTATCCTCGGAGATATGGTCCACTTGCCCAAATACACGAGTGATAAGGATGTGATTATTATGATAATTGTGCTACGTGTAGTGGTATAACCCAATGATGGTACAAGATAATCCAGCCACGAGATACACCTCTGCCTCGGTACTGATAAGATGTTAAGTAATATGAGAGCTTGAAAGCAATATCATTGAATGAGCGTTCCAAAAGATGTGATGCCCATAAACACGAGAACCAGACGACCAAGAGGAAATGAAATAGTAATGAGTGTGTGTGAGGGTTCGCCGAGGTTAAAACCAAAAAAAAAAAAAAAAAAAAGAGAAAGGAAACAGGGATCATAACACTATCCCAAAAATGCAAGTTCTGTCATCCGTCGACTCTCCTCATCCTCGATATTGTTTGTTTCCTGGAGGATAGTCCCTCGGCTATGAATTACAGGGGACACTGCCTGTCGAGGTTGGGAGCTGCTCTCTGGGACTGGGCTACGAGCCGAGGAGAAAAAGGTTCTCGTGGGACTAACGGGAGAAGTGGGACTCCTCGCTTGGTCTAAGAAGGCGGTAGGAACCGTTGGCGATGGCGGGAGATGTGAAGCATCAAAGGCTTTGTGGCCTGAAGACCCTGTATTGATCGAGGATTTCGGGCGGGATAAACTCCCCACCACAGAGCGGCGTATGTTATTGATGGACGCTGCCATAGAGAGCCTTCTGGTGAGCGGACTCGAAGCATTCAATGGTTCCAGAGTCTGATTGCGTTTGAACGGATTTATCGATTTTCTACGATTCACTGCCGCCTCCTTAGGTGGAGTTGGGTCAGCTAATCCTCCATGTCTCGTCCCTGGAGAAGAAGATGGATGTGCCGTGTCTTCATCATCACTGGCTGTCGCCAATTCAGTCGGCTCAGGCTCATCATGAACAACGTCGATGTCTGTGATTGAGCTCTTGATCAATGCCTCCTCAACCGGACTCTCGATAATGATTGGGATGCTGTGGTCGTGGACTTTTACTTTCAGCGTATTGTTTGGTTTTCCTCTGGGAGATAATTCTGATATGCTCAGCGTAGAGACGGTCATCGTTTGGGATGTAGCTTCCAGCGAGGGGGTGGTAATCGATTCTGAGCCAGACTCAGATATTGGCTGCAAGGAAGGGAAAGATTGTGTGCGGTTGTGTGAAGGATTAAGACTCATGTCTTGAGTGGTGGAATGCGAGGAGTCCTGCGGGTTGAAATCTGGCATACAGACAGAGACAGGTGATGGCGGTAAAGGGATAGATGCAGCAAATAGACGAGTGGGAACGGCGTCGATGTCACTTTCCATGGTAGAAGATCGTGGTCTGTGAGGCGAGGGGGGTAGTGGAATGAGATGCGGCTCGAAACTCATCTTCGTCGGCGTGGCAGCCCGATCTGGGGTAAGAGACGGCTTGTCATTTGCTGTTTCCGCATCAGGCTCGAGGGTATGTAAAGCTGGATTACTTCTTAACAAAGATACAGATGCAGATACTTCCGGACTGTTCAAATGTTCTAGAGCAGGAAGCTGTTGTTTATCGTTATCCTCAGTTGTGTTGAGTGGTGATGGTAAAGGAGTGTCGACCTCAACAACGGTGTCGAGTTCAGTTGCTTGCGGTTTTTCATCGTTGATGGAGGGTACCGGAGAAGACAGTCCGCCAAACTTAAAAGTGTTCATCCGCTCTCGCTGCGTAACATCAAGGTTCTTTAGGCGATTCTTGGCTTCCCACTCCTGTTTGACGAGATTGGCTGCAGTCAGATCCTTTGTGGCATCTCCCCCCTCATCGGCGGCTGCGACAACTGGGATGTGTTGATCTTGCTCTTGCTCCAACACACTAAGGTCTTTATTTGGCCTTAAAGGCGGGAGTAAGCCACGCTCTCGAAGTGCAGCTTCACGATTCTCCTTGGATGTGAAATCTGAGGGGGCTGCCGGCACTCGTTTCGGGGAGCGTGGTGAGGTGGGTGACGTCGGCGGCGGGGAACGCGACCGAAACTTGGTAGAAATAATTCTAATGATGGTCCGTGATTTTTGCAAGGGCTTGGAACTGAAAGCTACTATTTGAGAAGAACTTCACACCAAAAAAAAGCTTGTACAGACCTATTCTGAGGGCGGACGTTGTTTTCCACATCTTTACCATCTTTACTTGGACGGCTATAAAAAGCTGAGTGATGCCAAAGATATCATAGGCGGTGGTTACATACCCAAGAGGTACTGTTGCCCCTATTTCTGTTACATTCGCCGCTGGTTCAAGACCAGCGGTGTTAACATCCTTGTCCTTTATTCCACTTCTTACAACCGTACCACCTCCACCCTGTGCTCCACGTTTGAGTCCCAGAAGACTCGGCATTGGCATTGGCATTAATGGCACCGACTTCTTTACTTTCATAGAGCTGGCCTTTAAAGAGGGGGTTTTTGGCGAGTCGTTGCCACGAAATGATCTTAAGCTACCTGCGTCACCAAAGAACCTCCTCCCGGTACTAAATGTAGTAGCCATGAATCGATATGGATCCGTTTATAGAACCGCAGGGATGCCCAAAACAGTCAAGCAAGAGGCATGTGGTGGAAAACAGCAGTATTGGGTCCCAGCGAACGTGACCTGGCTCCTGTTGAGAGGATATAAGAAGCGAAGGATCTTGATCCAATTGGCTTTTCCAGGCCCTTCCCAGACGAGTAAGACAAGCGTACTCTACGGGACGGATAGCGAAGTGAAGAGGGAGGTTGGGAAAGAGGAAAGGAGGGAAGGGGTGGAGTTCGTTTATAAAGCGGTTTTGCGTCCCCGCACCTCCATTCTGGAGACATAGAGACCATCCGTGAGACAAAATATGACATGTGGCACCAAGATGGTGGGGGAGCGGGATCTCCGATCACTCCAGGAACAAACTCATGCTTAACGATCCCTATTTCAAATTTGTTAAACCTATATGTAACAAGGACCTCATAAGCCCATGCCATGCACGACGGCGAGTCCGAGACTATGCAATTTCAACGAACCCGCACATTCCGCAGGGGTAATCAGCGACTTCTAGTTCACATCAATTTAAGAAAAATTCGGTGTGCATCATCCGGCGACAAGCGACGTGACTAGGCGACACGTCTCGAAATTTTTGAGTCGATCAAGCCATCTTTTCACGAGCTCGCCCATGCGCGAGAGTTCGAATTCTTTGAAGACGTCAAGTCAGCGCCCAACAATCCACATCTTCCATTTATTCACGTCTTCTCACCAGGTATTCGCAATATGTGGCTAGACAGTAAGGAGACAAGCTAGGATCGCATCCGGAACTCCGATTACCCAGTATCCGGAGAGGCCTAACAGTCGACCCCGGTTGCGCTTGAAGGATAATCAGAGGAGAACGACCGAAACATTTCGATCGCATACCTTGAGATTATTTGGTGTGTTGTCGCACATCAATCAACGTCAGAGCAAGACTTACCTGTCATAAGATGCTGGAGATCTATCTCTTTCTAGCAAGAAATTCTACAGATGTCGCTGTATTGAATTGGACACATGCAGCAGTTTTCTGGAACGGCTTAGAACCTGAATTATGGCCAGCCAGCGATAGTGATATGTAAAACGTTTTGGAAGGGCCATTTCGTCTAGTCAATATAGCCATCTTTCTATGCAAACCCGGAAACACGAGATGCCAATATTCACACTACCTGTCGGAGTCTAACCGTATGAACCGGAATTCCATTCCGAGTGAACTACTGGTTTCAAACCTATATTTTGTCGTGGGTATAAAAATAATGCAAAAATAGGGCCATCATCGATGCTGTCCATGAACACATGCCAGAACCAGTACCACTGCCAAAAACCTGTCTTTGAGCGTGGATAGGAGAGAATGGACGATTAAAACTTGCGAGATTCCGCGGAGAGTGGTGAGCATTTGAGCGAACTCAGGATTCAGTACCGCGTCTCCAAGCGATGCGCGTAGACATTGGGTGGTTGAACATAAGATGTTACGACTGAGCGTGGGTCATTGGGGAGGAGCACCGGCTCTATTCTCTTTCACCCCCTAACTGAAGTTATACGGGTGGTCAATGATGACGCAATTGAGGTAGGGGAAAGACCACGTATGTAGCTGGACCATCGATCTCAACCGTTGCGAGAACCAGGGCTGGGTCACAGCGCGTGAACGGTGAACCAGTTCAAGTTCAAGTTATGCACGGGTTTCTCCGTCCCACGTGGGATCTATTCTGGAGTCCGACGAGTGATTTGTAGTATCAACCACCTCAATGGCGCTCTACCAATACGGCAGCTCCTCCAAAGCCGCGCCGTCCCGCACAGGCAAGACCGAGTTTGAGATCCTCAAGGAGTCCCACAGGTGCGTCCCCCCTCCACCCACCCACCCACCTATACATCCACCAAGCCCTAAACCCATGTTCGCGCGCGCAAGGTTCCTGCGCGAAGACGACGACGACGCTGCGCGGCGCAAGAAGTCGTGGGACGAGCAGCTCGCGGGGAAGTACTACGATAGCCTCTACCGCGAGTTCGCGGTGTGCGATTTGAAGCACTACAAGAGCGGGAACGTGCGTGCCGTTTTCTTTTCCCTTCCCGGGCGTTTGATGTATGGGTCTAACCCTGATTCTGCTGCTTCCTGGCGCTCGTGCCCGCCTTCTCTCACACACACTCTCTCTCGCTTTTTCGGGCGTTCGGTGGGCAGTTCGCGCTGAGGTGGCGCACGGAGGACGAGGTGCTCGCGGGGAACGGGGAGACGACGTGCGGGAACACGCGGTGCCGGCATCACCGCCCGGGCAGGGCGTCCACGTCCGAGCCCGAGCGCGCGCTCACGACGCTGGAGCTGCCGTTTGCGTACGAGGAGCGGGGGCAGCGGAAGAGCGCGCTGGTGAAGGTCGTGCTGTGCCCAAAGTGCGTGGATAAGCTGATGTGGAAGCGGAGGAAGGAGAGGGAGGGGGAGGAGCTTCGGGAGCGGGAGGGTGGGCAGGACGTGGAGGAAGGGTCTCGTGCTAGTGAGGGACGGGGTCGGAATGGGGAGAGGGGGAAGGAACGGCGGAAGAGAGGGGGGTCGAAAGAGAAGGAGGGGGGTGAGGAGGGTCTTGGAAGGTTGGGGGGATCGCACAAGGAACGGGAGCGATCTTCAGGCCGTGATGAGAGGAGGGATCGGAAACGGTCTTCTCGTTCTCGATCTCCAAAGGAGAGAAAGAAACTGCGATTTAGCTGAGATGTAATTTTTGTTTGGCTATGGTATACTGTGCGTCGTGGTCTATGTAATTACAGAGTACCCTCGGTCCCCGAATCCAAACCGCTCCAAGATGGTAATGTGTTCCATGAGGCCAGGGAATATATCTATTCCAACAATAGCAGGGAGGATAGCGATACAACTTTTTGGATGCGAAGGGACGATAACGTAGACATGCATCAATACAAGGCGAGATGTGCCGAGTCCAAGAAAAGGGGGAGTAACGAGTGAATAAAGGAGCATGATATAGATTATGCCCAGTTGTCGATGAGAGAATCCCGCATCTCTCCAATAACGGCTGTCGAATCTTGGCCTTGCAGCTCTGCGCAGGGGGCGGGTCAGAAAATCCGAACAAGGAAGGGAAAGAGAGAGGGTGACAGCGTACTAAATGTCGCCTCGATAACACTGATCTCGGTTGCGGTCGTCTCGAGCCCAGTGAATGCACACCAATCATTCACCACGAGCCCAGCACCGATGACGTCTGAGCCGCGATTCACAGTACCCGCCTAAAGAAAAGGGAAATGTGAGAGAGATCAGTCGAGGGCAAGACGACCATCCACAGCACGGACGCACCACCAGGGGGATCTGCAACAGACTGCTCAGCTCGTCCTGGTCCTGGACGCTGGTCTTTGGGTGCACGAGGCCGCCCTGGTTTGTGATGGCGCAGTAGCTGCCGACGAGGACGTTGTCGGCGACGGTCTGGCGGAAGACTTCGACCTTGAGGACGTCGGCGATGATCTCCTCGGTCTCGCGGTCGACGTCGGGGTGCACGAGGGCGACGTAGTCGTTGCAGGCGATGACGTTGCCGAGCGCGGAGAGGCGCTCCTCGACGCGCTGGATGGCGACGGCGTCCGGCAGCGAGTTGCGCAGGTGTTGTAGTTCCTGGTCGGTGGTTGTGGAGGGGACGAGGAGGCCGTGGCGGTTACCTGGATTAGAGATGAGGGGTCAGGGATAGGAGGGGGGACGCGGGGTATACGCACCGGCTGTGAGGCGGCCGATGATGCGCGTGCCGCCGATGCTGGTGTGGACGATGGGGATGACGTCGCCCAACTCGCTCTCAAAGGCGGAGTAGAAGTTTGTGCTGCCCTGGATGGCGGCGAGGCAGTAGCTGTTTGTGAGCTTGGCGAAAACGCCGATGTCGCTGTGGTTCTCGAATTGAAGGCCTGGATGGGGAGATAAGATGAGATGAGGGGAAAAGAGATAAGATGAACAGACGGGTGGCCATGATTTGAGGGGACGAGAGGGAGTAGCTGGATGGACTGAGGATGGAAGGGGAGAGGGATGGAAGAGAGAAAAAAAAAGCGTAAACCGGGGGGATCGATGATGGTAGAGCGATCGGATTCGTTATTACCTGAAATAGTAATTTTTTTGAGTAGTCACACGCCGTCACCGCCACCGGTTCCGACCACAACTGCTCCTCAAATACAAAAAAACCAAGTTTATATTCGAGTCAAATGTGCCTTCGGGTCCTCCGTACGCGGAACTTTGCCACGTCCCCGTTGCGTCTCGCCTGGCCTCCCCAACCAGCAGTGCTTCCCCGTGCCCGTCTGCGCCTCTACTCCGATGCTACGCCCCCCGTAACAAAAGTCGAGAAGCTCGTCCTCGACAGCATCAAAGTCCGTTTCGCCTTCTCCTCGCCCCCAACCCCAGACTAACACCCCCCGCAGGCGACCGGCCCCCTCCCCTTCGCGACCTACATCCAGCTCTGCCTCTCCCACCCCACACACGGCTACTACACCAACCCCGCGCACCCCGTCTTCGGCGCACGCGGCGACTTCACCACCAGCCCCGAAATCAGCCAGGTCTTCGGCGAGGTGCGTCCCCGCCCTTCTTCCGCCCCGCCCAAAATAAAGAGTTCAAGCCGCGCCTCTTTTTCCGTGTGTAGCTTGTCGGGATTTGGCTCCTGTCTCAGTGGATGAACGCCGGCCGGCCTCCAGCGGTGCGCCTCGTCGAGCTCGGGCCCGGACGCGGGACGCTGATGAGTGATATTCTCCGCGTACGTGTTTTTTTTTTTTCGCCTTCCTCTAATCTTTGACGTATACGTTTATACTCTCTCCTCCGCAAGGTCATCGCCCAATTCACCAAATCCGCCAATCCTTTACGCGCCGTGCACCTCGTCGAAACTTCGCGCCCCCTCCGCGAGCAGCAGGCCACGGTCCTTACACCCCGCACACCCCCAGGGGTCCAGCTCCACTGGCATGACGCGCTAGACGAGCTTCCGGGCGCGCCGGGCACGTACACGATGCTTGTTGCTCACGAGTTCTTTGACGCACTCCCAGTACATGTCCTCCAGGTGTGTACTTCCCTTGGCGTTGGAGTCCAAGAATTGACCGGCATGGCAGAAAACGCAGCAGGGATGGAACGAAGTGCTCGTCGCGTCGAGCTTGGAGCCGTTGAGGGACCCGCGGCGGGCAGAGGGTCGTGATTCTGACTCTGAAATTAATACTAACCGCGACGCTATTCCCAGTCCAGAAGTGGACCACCCGGACCCAGCCACGGTTTACCCACGCCTTCGCCGCGTTCTCTCTCCTGCCCCGACGGGCATCTCGACGGTGCTCGGGGCATCGTCGCCGCGCTTCGAGACACTGCCTGAGGGCGCGACGATCGAGGTGTCGCCTGCGGCGTATCGGATTGCGAGGAGGGTTGGAGAGGTGGTTGCGGGTGTGCGGCGGGAGGTGGAAGGGAGTGGGGTCGAGGAAAAGGAGGTGGGTGGGTGCGCGTTGATTGTGGATTACGGTGGGGCCAAGGTGTATGGGGACTCGTTTAGGGTGCGTGTCTCCCTCCTGCTTTGGTGATGACTTTTATGTTGATGTGCGGGTGCAGGCCTTTAAAAATCACGAAATTGTGGACGTGTTTCACCGTCCTGGAGAGTGTGATCTCACCACAAACGTCGATTTTGCGTTTTTAAGCGAGGCTATGGGGGATTTAGGTGGGTATTTCCATTGTGCACGTCTACGATACACAACTAACTACTTGCAGTGAAAACCCACGGGCCAATCTCGCAGCGCGCATTCCTGGAACGGATGGGGTTGGGTGTGCGGGTGGATGCGCTCGTCCGAGCTGCAGAGGGAAGAGAGAAGGGGCGAGGGGAGGTGTTGAGGGCGGCGGCGGAGCGACTGGTGGATCGCCTTGGAATGGGGAAGGAATATCAAGTTATGGGGATTACGGCGGGGAAAGAGGCAGAAGGAGAAGGAACGGGGACATGGCCGTTTGTGGAGATGCACGGAGATGAAGACAAGTAGAGCTGAAGTTTGCAATGGACGGTGTTGTGTTGTGAGACGTGGGATGGGAAGCAGTGATGGAAGTAGAGTGCCAAGAGAGAACCATGCCAGTGTCAAGCACGGCGACAATGCAATTGGTGTTACGTGTTTGCCTGGGTGCAAACGCAGATGTCGGCGTCGGCTTGTGTGGGTACCTCGGTTGCGCGACGCGTCCAGAAAGGAGGGATCGCTGTTTGGTGGTATTTGGATCGAGAACGCGGTGATCGATGTCGATCATTGTTGGATCTGATCAAACTCATTGTGTCCTCGTTGTGTGCTTTGCGGTGATAAAGACCTCGTTGTAGGGGCGATGAAAGGGTGTTGGAAGTAAGGAGGGCGAGGAGAAAGAAAGAGGGGTGGAATGATCTGGACATGTCATGTCAGATCAGAGGGTGTGTACGATTGAAGAAACGGAGCAGAGCAGAGACGGTCGGTGGATGTCAGGACGGAGGAGGGAGTGGATCGGCCGGGAATGACGTGAAGTGCAAGCAAAATGATTCTTGAATGCACGGAAGAAGAATCGGACAACACGTGTGTTCCACTTTTTTTTTTTGAAACCATTCACTTATATAAAGCAGATCCTTTAGTTTCACATCGACCATGGCTCCCCTCTCCAGAGACACTCGTTACCCTGAACCCGACCCAAACGACCCCTTTGCCCCCCTCTGGGTCCTCCGCACCCGCTCTTCCAATCCTGCCATCCCCCTCAACCCACTCTCCTCATCCAACCCCCGCCGCCGCTTCCAGTCCATCCGCAACGAGCCGCTCGTCGTCTTCCCACCGTCTCCGAGTCTGCTCACAGACACTACCAGCGAATCCGGCAGCACCACCGATGTCGACACCATCGCCCCCGTCCCTTCCAAGCGCGTCTTGAACATCCCCCGCCATTTCCTCACGCGCCTGTCCAGCAACTCTTCTCCACCCCGCGCGACTAAAAACTACATCTCTCCACCACACGTCCCCTCTCCCCTCCCCGATCTCGCCCCTCTTCGCCGAGCCGTCACATCTAACAACTCCGCCGCCCCTTCCATCCTGGAGACGGATTCTTCTACCATTTCAAGGAAGCCGCCAGACACCCTAAAAAAACCGGCACCACCGGTGCCCAGCCAACCTACCGATACCCACATCGCCCCACGCCCCGTTCCCAAACTCGACCCCATCCCGACCCGCCTCCCCCGTCGGCCAAACTCCTCTCACATCACCGCCTCCCCCTCCTTCGCTCCGCACCCCCACGTCTCACCCTCGCCTGATCCAGAGTGGCATCCCCCGACGCCTGCACAGCTCGCACACGCCGCCTCTCTCTCCGTCATCGCCCAGTCCGGCCTCCGCGTGTCCTTTGCCTCCCTGTTCGCCGCCCAGCGCACCGTCGTCGTCTTCGTCCGCCACTTCTGGTGCCCCCTCTGCCAAGACTACATGTCGACCCTCGTGTCCGCTGCCCAGCCACATCGCATGTTTGCACCATCCGAGGAGGAAAAGGGGGCAGTGGCAGGAACGGGTACCCAGCCGGTGCACCTCGTCGTTATCGCGAACGGCTCACACGCGTTCATACCCAAGTATAGGCAGCTTTTTAACCTTCCATTCGAGATGTACACCGATCCAGAGCTACGCGTGTACAGGGCACTTGGGATGGGCAGGGACGGCGGGGCCCAACAAGCTGTCCCGCGTCTGAGCTCGAAAAACGCGCTCACGCACAACCCCCCGCTCCTGGATGGTGGGTACGTGCGCCACGGACTCGTAGGCGGCATCGCGATGGTCGTCATGCGCGCGCTCCGCACTGGGATGCCTGTATGGGAAAAGGGCGGCGACATCGACCAGCTCGGCGGCGAATTTGTCCTGGGCCCTGGGTAATAATTTTTCTTCCTATTCTCGACTGCTTGTTGACTGTTTTGCGTGACTCGAATAGACTCCAGTGCAGCTACGCCCATCGAATGCAGACGCCCAAGGGACACGCGCCCATTACCGACGTTCTCAAAGCCGCGGGCGTCGTCGTGCCCGCTCCGCCTCCCGCAACCGTGTCCCTCCGGCCTATGAAGAGGAGCAACAGCACCGGACACATGCACGGCGCCAGCATGGAAGAGTTTGGAGTGGGGCATGGCGGGGCTCGCGCCAGTCGGACTGCCGCCGGGAAGCTAGAGGGCAGGACGCACACACGCGTGTCCGTGTCCGTATCGATACCCGCCCGCCCGCGCGACTCGTCGGTGCCCCTGGCCCAGGACGAGGAGGCGCAGTGGATGGAGGGGCGCGCGGAGGCGCTGGAGCGGCTGCGTGCGCGAAAGAGTGCGCGTCGCGGTGCGTTCGTTGGGTGTTTTAGCGGGAGTGGGGGTGAGGCTGGTGGCGTGGGCGGGTACCGTGAGAGCGGGGGGTGCGAGCGCGGGGGGCTGTGCTCGCCGGTGTGCGAAGAGGATGGCGAGGTGCTGGTTATTGGGTTTGCGGAGGAGCATGGCGACGGGGAGGTTGTGCTGTGCAAGAGTTGACTCTAGGGAAGGCGATGAGTGTGACGCTCTGAGAGGTTTTAGGTGGCGGGCCACTAGGCTGTTACTTACGATGATATAATGATACTGCAACGTGCTTTGCCTGCACCCGCGTATGTTAGATACTTTTGTTTTTATTGCGTTATCTTTATACTCGATACTCTATACCTTATATTTCCCCGCTGTACTGTTCTATACCATTTCAACCAATTTGGCCTAGGGTGTGACGAGTGATAGAGGTGATCGAAATCGGCCACTTTGGGAGGGACGGTGTGACGACACAAAATATTTCGGCCACTAAAGTCCAGTCCTGATGATGTCAGACATGGCTAGAATAAGTACTTGAACCATAAGGAGAATATATATCATTTCTCATGATTTTCAGAGTTGCCTGCAAATCTGGGGATTGCAGCAGTTGAAATAATATACATGGGTGGACAACATTGTTGGCCTCTTGCACTTGTCAAAAAGAGCATGGCTTTACTGTTGCAACTAATTCACACCTTGCCTAACAAGAGAGGTCCCATTCCAGCAGCTTGTGAATCAAATCATCTTGTAAGGGTGACTCTATGTTGCGCCGCACTAACCCGAGGTCAGCTGATGCATGATATAGCAGAGGAAATCCAAAGTTATATTTAGTAGTATAGTAGAGCCTATGTAGCAGAGGAAATCTAAAGAGAATACTCTAGGGATCCTCTGCCAGGTGTCTCTATCCTATATACCTAGTCTAACAATGGTGGGGAGTTCCCCATTGTGGCCATGTGGCTCAGGGTCATACTGTACATTATCTACAAGTGAGCCATGTGTCCTCCAACTGAAGTCTGACTTGAAATTGGAGGTGCGGGTGTGAGTTCCAATGTGTAAGTGCAGTTGCTGATCCTGATCCTGATCCTGATGTGTGAGGTTGGGAGGCTTGAGTGCAGAACTGGGCATTCCCCTTACACATCTCCCCTGTTCACCAACTACAAGATTCATGCATGCAAAGAAAATACCTCTCCTCCCTTCCTCCCAATGAAGGAAACCTGCATGAAACCATGTCACTTTTATCACCACCATGTACTATTCCCGGAGTATTTTTACAATCTGTGAATAAGCCAGATGTAAACTCAATCATTCTCCCATTGCAGGGGTGAAGTGCTCTCTACTGTGGGTCATAACATATTGGGCAGAGCTTGAGACATACAATGGACATGGAAAACAGCATTGTCAGATGTGAAAGGACAGCTCAAAGATATTCATCATGATTCTCCCAACCCCCAGCTGCTTTGTCAAGCCCACAATATAGCATTACATATGCTATGGTCAACAAAGACAGATGTGTTCCAAACCAAAATCAACACATACCACCTCTCAGCCTTCTTTACAAGGGAATGGCTTTCCAACAACCATGAGGATCTGAGGGAAAACAGGGTCACAGATGTCACACTTGAGCTGACTAGTTTTGTGCCACTTCTGCTGAAGGCCCATGCAGATTGGAAACACTATATGGAGGAACAGTGTTATCAGTGGTTATGCAGGAAGGGGGAGGATGCATCAAAGTACCAAAGAATTCATGTGACAATTGCAAATAAAGATGGTAACCATTGGGTAGCATCCATCATCAACTTTTGAGATAATGTCATTGGATATAGTGACTCAACAGCAAAACCAATATTGAAGGAACTGAAAGATGCACTTGAATGGTGACACTTTGCCATACTGGGAAATTTTTTCATCATAAAACCCTATTAGCTACTTCCCAAGATACGTGTGTTGACTGGGTTTCTTGTGGAATGTTTGCCTGGAATGCACTGGCATCATACTTGCTCCCATCATGTTATGCCATTGTTGAAGAGGTACTGAAGGTATTTCTATGATTAATTGAAAAAATTGGTGTAAGGGGAGTGCATACATGCCCCACATCTAGTTGCTTGGATATACCCTGCTCATCATATACTCACTCATATGCTGCCATACACCTTATGACACCTTCCTTACCCCTTTTTTCAATTATTAGTTTACTCCTTATTGATGTGTTACATCCATATAACTTGTACAGCCCTAGTGGGCTGATATAGGTTTCCAATGTATATCCATAGTATTTCCCAATGTACCTATATAGATGGGGCTGTCTGATTGTGAACAGCACCTTTACAATATACTAGGCCCAGATCTCTCTCCCCATGATGAAGCCTACTTAGCCCTCTGGTGCCCCCTCCTCTGTGCAGCTGATTTTGCCATTCATATTGCTCCCCCCTTTGGGCACTCAGTGCAATGTGGTCCCTTACAAATGTAGTAAGAAACTTCCCATCTTCCCATGTTATTTTGCTTACTTCATAATGACAGGACAGGAAAACCCAAATGGATATCGTAAACAAATGTTTTGAGGATTTTGTCAATGCATTGGATACAGATGACACCCTACTACATCCTAGGAGCCCATCAACAGCATCTGATATGTTATCAGATGAGTTGGATCAGGATCCCAATTACCAGTCATCTGCATTGGATTCAAACATTACAGAAAATACACTGTTGTATGATGTCAGATCTTCACCTCCTGGTACTGGCCTTGTGTGCAATTATACCCCCCCCCCAAGCTGCATCAAACCCCTGTTGGCTTCAACTGGCATCAAGTAGTCCTGCTGCAAATATATGGACAGCACATCCCCATCCAGCCTCATGAAAGAAAAGTGCATGGAATCAGTATCTGCAATTCAGGCAGCAGTCCAATCTAAAGCAGCTCAAAAGCCACAGGAACTATTTCAGTACTTTCAACCCTCAACTAAACAAGAGCATGAGGAACTCTTAGCTCAAACAAGAGAGGTCCAATATGCTTGAGATGTTGATACATGGAAAATAGAGCTTATTGCACACAAGGAACTTGCTTCAAAACCCCTTGAAGCAGTTCAATGAAAGCATAAGGAGCAAGAAATACAGCATCAAGGTGAGATAAAAGCAGGGTTACAAAGTCCTGATGGGACAAAACAACATGTAAGATTATTTTTGACACTGAATGAAAATTAGATAACATACATTTTAGGTTGGCAAGATGGATCTGAAAGATGTCCACCTAGCTCATGACAACCTTGCTGTTGCTGAGATGAGTTGTCCAGCACCAGCACTGAAGGTCAAGATTAAGAACAAAACACAGAAACTGCAAGGCTGAAAAGCCAAGAAACATGTGAGGCCTGTACAATATCATAATTGGTTTGATCCTTTTTTATTCTGGCAAATTGAGCTTGCATGGAAGGCAGCTAGAGGACCTAATATGAGTACAAGGAGTGTTGTGAAAGAGTTAAAGAAACATGATTACAATGCCTTCAAAGGGCTTAGTCACACAACAATGGATGGATGGGTTGACTGCACCCAGATCTTATGCCACACTGGAAACCATCTGTCCTTGCTAGGATGGAGCAAGGTAGCAACCCAGGACACACCAAAGGTGGTATTAAAGGCATTCAGGTAAGTGGGAAATGATTGCCCAAGAAGCAAACTAATTATCCACAGGCAAAGCATCTGAAATTGTGAATTCTGTCAAAAGATGGCTAATCTCTTTTTGAGGTACTGGAGCTACACTTACTGTTGTGACCATGTATGCCATTCTTATTGCCACCATCACACACATGAAGCCAGATATTCTCCAGAAGCACTTTTGCAATGGCTTAATATTCCAGGCCTCAGAATCTTTGATTTGCAAGTGGTTGCAAACTATAATGAGTCAGTCTCAACAAAAAGGGATACAAGCAGCCCAGAGGTTGCCAGAGAACTAGGAAGAATTATGCAAAAAATCAGCTTTCTGCACAGTCTACATCATCAAGGAAGATGATATACCTGATTATTTACATGTCAATTCTGACCAGACACAAGTGAAGTTTGCACCAGAAGATAATATGATATGGGCAGAACCTGGTGCAAGGCAGGTTCAGATCTATGGTAGTGAGGATAAATGAGCATTTGTAAGGGCAACCCTATATTGTGCCACACTAACCCCAAGTCAGCTAATGCATGATCTAGCAGAGGAATCCAAAGTTATATTTATGAAGTCAAGTAACAGGCTATCTACTTACCTAGCAGAGGAATCCAAAGAGAATACTCTGAGGATCCTCTGCCAGGGGTCTCTATCCTATATACCTATTCTAACAGCCATGGAATCCCATTGTTGCCACATGGCTCAGGGTCATAGTGTACACTATCTACAAGTGAACTGATGTGCTCTGATGGGAAACCAACATACTCTGACTGGAATCCAATGTGTGAGCATGAGTGCCAATGTGTGAGTGCAAGTGCCAATGCCAGTCACAATGCCAATGTCCAATCATGATGCCAATGTCCAATGTCCAATGTGTGAAGTCAGAGCCATGTGCATGGAATTGGGCATTCCCCTTACAGCATTCACAATAATGGTGTTAGTCTCAAACAGTAGTGTTCTACTGCCAATGCAGGTGATATATTCAGACAAGTCTGTTTGCTTATGTCCATCAATCCAGTCATCACATTATCAGGACCTTGTCAATGCAGGGTTCTTACTTAAAGCATCTGGAACAGCAACATATTGATCAAACCATGAAACAATGCAACTTACTTCAATAATGCAAAAGCAGCAAACAGATTGATGGAATCACAATCATCACTGTGGATAATTGATGTGCAGTCCATGCACTGCTCCAAGTTGTTCATTGATTGGATGAAGAAACACCACCCAACAGTTATTCTTGTTTTTGTTCCAGGTGATTGTGCACAGCCTTGTGATGTTGGAATTCAGTGGGCATTTGTCATGAAAATTATATTCCCATCTTATCTCTGTCTTTTTGATCTTATCTTATCTCTTATCTAGGGGGATTGGTTGTTAATTCATCTATCCCTAGTAGTTACAATTCTCCCATCATTCCCATCATTCCATTTCATCATTTGATTGATGCTGTACACTACCCTGGTTATGTTTGGTTTACCTCTCTCCATATTTATTCTACTCTGGTCCCCCTTAGGTAGTTGTATATATACTGCACCCCTAGCTACTTGTTCTGTAGTCTTGATCTTGTCTATTCTCTGCAATACAGACAGGTCTTCTCAACTCCCTACATCTTGTGCCCTCTCTCCTCTTACAGTGGCTCAAAAAACTGCCCCAATGTTTGTACATTTTTGAAAGATCAATATGGTATGAAGTGCTGACATAAGCAGGGGACCTGGGGTAATTATGTAAGATACTATGACATCGTGGCTTTCCAATGGACCCTGGATCATGTGATTTGGATCAAAACCCATTAAGCTATAGGCCAAACAAAATGATTACTCATTGGGGCAGTTTTTTGACCCTCTATTAATTTTCTATCTAATACTTTGTATGACCACCTTTTGCCTTTATAACTGCTTGTATCCGCCTGGGCATACTTTCTATCAGGTTTTGGCATACCTCTGGTGGAATTTCACCCCACTCTTCAGCCAATCTATCCCACAACTCATGTACTCCTTTGGGTGGTGTCGGATATTCTTTAAGACGGCGCTTGAGATGTTCCCAAAGGTGTTCTATTGGATTCATGTCAGGGGATTGGGCAGGCCAGCCAAGGACTTGAATGTTGTTGTCTTCAAACCACTGTGTGGCCAGTCCAGATGTGTGTTTGGGGTCGTTATCTTGCTGAAAGTAGCGCTCGCCATCCACCATTTCCAACTTCTCAAAACTTTCCTGAACTCCACTCTCCAAAATTTCACAGTATTGAACCTTGTCCATGTTCCCCTGCACCTCTATGAGCTTTCCCACTCCATTCCACCCCATACAACCCCATACCATGAGGTTTCCTCCTCCTCCATGTTTGACAGTAGGTGATGTTGTTCTATCAGATGGTGGTTCTCCCCTTTGTTTCCAGACATAAACCTTTCCATCTGACCCAATCCTATTGATTTTGGTCTCATCTGTCCATAGAACCCTTTTCCAGTCCTCCACAGTCCAGCTTTCATGATATTTTGCAAACTGGAGACGCCAGATGCGATGGGCTCGTTTGAGAAGAGGAGCTTTCCTCTTTGTAGCAGCATAAAATTGATTTTCCTTGAGTGCATTTCTGACTGTCTGGGGTGTGACAGGATTGGGGATGATGCCATTGATGAATTGGGTAGCCTGAACTGCATTATCAAGCTTCCCTGACTTGATTTGACGAATAATTGACTGTTTGTCACGAACAGACAGCTTGGAGGGGCGGCCACCAAGGTTGTTTTCTTTGTTTCCATCCACATCTTTGCTGATCCTACTGATGGTACCCTTCCCTAGACCAGTTTTCTCCTTGATTTGACGCTGAGAATAGCCCTCATTGAGGAGAGAAACAACAGTATTGTGCTGAGCAGTAGAAATGGCTTTCATGATGGTGGTAAGAGGTCAAGAAGATGATTGAACCAATTCCAACATGTCAAATTGATACAAATAAAGTCACATGACATTGTTTATTCTTCCCACAGTCCATAATGTTCTTGCATTGGATCATAAATGCCAGAATAATGGAAAATAAGATAAGGGTCAAAAAACTGCCCCAATGAGTAGCCATTTTGTTTGGCTTATAGCTTAATGGATATTGATCCAAATCACATGATCCAGGGTCCATTGGAAAGCCACGATGTCATAGTATCTTACATAATTACCCCAGGTCCCCTGCTTATGTCAGCACTTCATACCATATTGATCTTTCAAAAATGTACAAACATTGGGGCAGTTTTTTGAGCCACTGTATATTCTCTGATATCCTGCAGTGACTGTTATTGTTGCATCGCTGACAGCATTCAAACTCTTTATCAAAAAATCATACTATGAAGGCATTGTAGCTGAAGTACTTAATCAGCTTGACTCTTATGGGTACTCCAATTGTGACTGACAGTCATAATGGGACAATGCATGATCATAGCACATGGTGGCTCAGGAATGTGTTTTGTGCAATTAATAATGAATTGCTAGTCAAAAAGGTAAGCTTCATTGTACCTAATGATTTTATGGTGCCCCTTACTGAAGTTTAAACTTGTCCAGGCATTAGAGATGTGTGTTGTGTGCCAGTGGAACCTTTTGTATACCTGCTTAACTGGGGTCAGAAGAGTTGATCCCAGCAGAAAACAAGATCTAACCTGAGGATGAATCACCTATGGCCTCAGATTTTGATGGAGATAGACAGATTGACTATGATTGGGATATCCCAATGGCAGTAGTGGTTGATAAAAATATCAATGGTAGTGTTCACAACACATTTTCAATTTGTGATGGAGGTGGAATGGTTTCCATAGCTAATGTAGAGGATGCTAGCCACAAAGACAATGGGGGAAAGGAAAAACCATGAAGTTGTGGATCTAGGCTGAAGAAAGCATCAGAAAACAGCCAACAAGCTCTACAACTCCAAACATTTTGGGTGACATGATGATAAGAGCTCAGATGAGGGGGTTTGAGTGGGTTTAAGCTCCAGAGGGTGATTGCACAAAATAAATTTACATTTTCACATAATACCTGATCTCCCACCTTTAGTCCAGCTTTAATAGCTCACTCTCATTGATTCTTCTTGATTTTGAGTACATTTTAACATCAGAAAAGGGTGGTTGTGTTTTGTTGAGGGCTTCAGCCAGGGGGCTTGTGACATGTGACAAAGGTCTGATTTCAGTCATGTCCAAGGCCCTTGTGATGTGTGACAGCCAAATTGTTCAAAATGGTACAGTACATGTAATGGCTTACAAATGACACACTGTAGATTGACAATGAGACCAAGATCAGATGGAATGTCATGGGGGCATTTGGGATGTGTTCTGTCAGGTCACTTATAGGCACTTTCTCCCATGACATCCCTGTCTCTCCATTGTGGTGTGGCACAAGACAAGCCATGGGAGTATCAGCTAAGTCTGAGCCATTCCTCACTTAGCAGCAAGGGGTATGTGAGTTGGCTGGAGGTAGGTTTGAACACAAGGAGTGGCAGGGGAATCAGAAGCATCTGTGTTTGTAATCTCTGAAACAAGACATTCTTCACAAACATCTGTGAAGGAAACCAGGAAGGTGCATTGCAGGGAGAGTCAGGTGTGGCCTGGGCCTGTGGGAAATTGTAAAACCAGTGACTGCAGGGAAATCACTTCACAGTGCATGATAGTAGGAGTGTCAAGTAGACCTCCTCTTCTTCAATTATGACTCATTCATTCTACTAACAAATTAGCACTGAAACCTTTTCAACATCAGTAAGATGACAAATTTCTTGTTTGCTTTTCAGCACTTTCCGGCACTTTTTGGCTTGACAACAAGTCTGCAAGTTTCCTCTGAAAGTTTTTCCTATGTGTGGCATCACAATACAGCTCCAATACCCAAACTATGTTTGTAGTTAGTCTTCAGGAATGTATTGTCACCTGTAAGTTGATCCTACATATCAAAAGTTGGCCCATAGTTCCGAATTATGTTGTCACCATCTGTGATGGCGATGGCAATGGTATGTAAACACAGTGCATGTTCTGTGCTCGGAAACATGTAGGTGAAGGCTGTGGGGATATCCTGAGACCAGTCAACATGTTGTTAAGCACACTACTGGAGAAGCAATAAATTTCAAACAAATTTGCATTGAGAACTTGTCAAAATTCAGACATAGCTTTTCAGCTGTTTGTTTGCACACTTTTCGGACTTGTACAAGCACGAAAAGAAATTTCTATAAACACTGATGAAGCTCCCAGCCAACATGTCATAAAGTTCTCCAGACTGCACCACTTCATTTCTCAATGCACTGATTGTAATGATGTTGGTGATCCTCCTTGCATACAAATAATTGTTGGAAAAATCCTGGGAGCCTGGGAAAGCCTTATTTGGCCTGATCAGGTAACTACAGTGGCTCAAAAAACTGCCCCAATGTTTGTACATTTTTGAAAGATCAATATGGTATGAAGTGCTGACATAAGCAGGGAACCTGGGGTAATTATGTAAGATACTATGACATCGTGGCTTTCCAATGGACCCTGGATCATGTGATTTGGATCAATATCCATTAAGCTATAAGCCAAACAAAATGGCTACTCATTGGGGCAGTTTTTTGACCCTTATCTTATTTTCCATTATTCTGGCATTTATGATCCAATGCAAGAACATTATGGACTGTGGGAAGAATAAACAATGTCATGTGACTTTATTTGTATCAATTTGACATGTTGGAATTGGTTCAATCATCTTCTTGACCTCTTACCACCATCATGAAAGCCATTTCTACTGCTCAGCACAATACTGTTGTTTCTCTCCTCAATGAGGGCTATTCTCAGCGTCAAATCAAGGAGAAAACTGGTCTAGGGAAGGGTACCATCAGTAGGATCAGCAAAGATGTGGATGGAAACAAAGAAAACAACCTTGGTGGCCGCCCCTCCAAGCTGTCTGTTCGTGACAAACAGTCAATTATTCGTCAAATCAAGTCAGGGAAGCTTGATAATGCAGTTCAGGCTACCCAATTCATCAATGGCATCATCCCCAATCCTGTCACACCCCAGACAGTCAGAAATGCACTCAAGGAAAATCAATTTTATGCTGCTACAAAGAGGAAAGCTCCTCTTCTCAAACGAGCCCATCGCATCTGGCGTCTCCAGTTTGCAAAATATCATGAAAGCTGGACTGTGGAGGACTGGAAAAGGGTTCTATGGACAGATGAGACCAAAATCAATAGGATTGGGTCAGATGGAAAGGTTTATGTCTGGAAACAAAGGGGAGAACCACCATCTGATAGAACAACATCACCTACTGTCAAACATGGAGGAGGAGGAAACCTCATGGTATGGGGTTGTATGGGGTGGAATGGAGTGGGAAAGCTCATAGAGGTGCAGGGGAACATGGACAAGGTTCAATACTGTGAAATTTTGGAGAGTGGAGTTCAGGAAAGTTTTGAGAAGTTGGAAATGGTGGATGGCGAGCGCTACTTTCAGCAAGATAACGACCCCAAACACACATCTGGACTGGCCACACAGTGGTTTGAAGACAACAACATTCAAGTCCTTGGCTGGCCTGCCCAATCCCCTGACATGAATCCAATAGAACACCTTTGGGAACATCTCAAGCGCCGTCTTAAAGAATATCCGACACCACCCAAAGGAGTACATGAGTTGTGGGATAGATTGGCTGAAGAGTGGGGTGAAATTCCACCAGAGGTATGCCAAAACCTGATAGAAAGTATGCCCAGGCGGATACAAGCAGTTATAAAGGCAAAAGGTGGTCATACAAAGTATTAGATAGAAAATTAATAGAGGGTCAAAAAACTGCCCCAATGAGTAATCATTTTGTTTGGCCTATAGCTTAATGGGTTTTGATCCAAATCACATGATCCAGGGTCCATTGGAAAGCCACGATGTCATAGTATCTTACATAATTACCCCAGGTCCCCTGCTTATGTCAGCACTTCATACCATATTGATCTTTCAAAAATGTACAAACATTGGGGCAGTTTTTTGAGCCACTGTAGGTACAACTAGATGTTAATTTGATCTGAAATGGCCCAATTAGCCACCCTTTTCAGGCATGATTTGGAACTCTTTCCTGAAGAGGCAGTTCAGAATTCTCCAACAAGGCTTATCCACATGTCAAAGTTCATTTGGAGGAGTTTTATAATATGATTTCCTAGTTCTTTAATAACAGACTACTTTACACAAAAATTGTTTACACCACCTGCTAACTCATATATTGCTTATAATACATCCTTGAACTTGTGTATAATGTTTTACAGAGTGTTAGAATATAGTATATTTTTCTGAACTATTTTATAAACCTCTCATCTAACCAATACTCTTTCATAACCCACAGTCTGGAATGGTACAAGAGGGGGGGGGAGGGGGTATGGGTTAGAAGAGAGTTGACTGTAGATAAGAAAAAAAAGGCTGGTACAATAGGAAAAGCTGTTAGATAAAGATTTAAAAGAGGTGTAAAAGTTACAGGTTTTGCAGCATAAGTATACTGGAGGGGTTATTCACTGAAGGTCCTTGCTTTGACTAAGATGATGTATGTAGTAGGTTCTTGGCACTCAGGTATTTTGCCCAGATCAGCTTGCCATCTATGTGTCAGTTGAGTGCAAACTCAATAAGATATGCCTTGTTCAAGTACAACCATAGTCATGTGATAGATTTTATGCCAAATCACTTTTGGCAGGTGGGAGATGATATTTTCACATCTCCTCAATGAGTATCATATATCTTAAAAATGTGGCTCCAGGGAAATCACCCACAGGTGTTGTAAATGGCTTTCAGAATCCCAGTTTCACATCAGGCTTCATGATTTCTTATAGATGAGCTTGAAGTTCCCAAACAGAGTTAAGTGCACTTTATCCATATTGCATCAAAAATGCCCAAACATTTGCACCTGGCCGGGGCTTGTATAGCAAATCTTGGAGACAACAGTGTTGGGGCTATGCAAAGCAGAAATATTGACTAAACCCTCCTCCAAGTTCAGAAGCTGATCTGGAGTCAAATGTAATTGCTGCATTAGATTCTGTGCCACAGGAATCAATGAGGCAGTATGTTCTCATCATTATCATGCAGATATTTTCTAACCTTGATGCCAAGATTTGAAACCCAAGCCTTGTGCTTTATGGATGCTTATTGGAAGGGCCTAGGCTCAACTAAGCCCTAGCACAGGTATCTGTATCTGGCCTGTCACCCAACCTGCAGATCAGCTATCTGCCAGATACAGATGCAGATGCCTGCAGGACTGCAGGCTTATTAATATTTTTATAGAATTTTTTGAATATTATCACCCAAATAATGATTGGAATAAATCACAGGTAATGTGCCATCAATAAAAATTGTTTGTTGTTATGCAAGACATTAAACCTTAGGTCAGTATGTGCCTATCAATGCTCAGGGCTTTGAGCTCAGTGAACTCACCCTTTTTACCATCTATAGTATTTTCTTTTTACAGATTTTTGTGACAATAACAACCAAGTATATGCACATCATATTGTAGAACTACTTATGAGATTGCAACAAGCCTGGTACAAGCAGAACCATGAGAGAGGGGGGGCAGTCTGGAGAAGCAGCAGATTGACTAAAATTTGCAGTTATCTGTGGTTCAGCACTAAAATCAATCAGTAACTGTGGATAGCTGATCCATGATGTGATCCACAGGTACAGTTTGCAGATTAGCTGATCCATGCTAGGGCTTAGGCTCAACAGGCAACAAGCTGCATGGGCTGGAAAAAAATACCATGGGCACAGAATACTACCTATTAGTATACTAGAGGATCTTGCCAAAGCTGCATCATGACCACCCTTTTTATAGAATGATTTTGGTCTCAATGCCTGTTTGATGCCTTTTTGATGCCCATCTGGCAAGTACATCACATGGTATGTCGCACTCAGTAAAAAATAAAGTCAAACTTTAGTCGCGAGTTTTGACATCACCCAAATGTAATGGTCAAGTGCCAGCCCAAAGTAGTTAAAAATCATTCATTTCCTCCCAAATGGCCAAATCCACATTGAAAGTTGACAAAATCATAAGTTTGAATTACCATTTTTATTGACTCTTATAAGACTTTTCATTGACTTTGTCATTACTGCTGAGTTTACACTGACTAAGCACGACTTTATTTTTTACTGAGTGTCACAGATGTCACACTCAGAAAAAGAAATAGTCAGATATCTCGACATTAGTCAAAAAAGTACCATTTTCGGCTAACTTTGAGCTGAAATTTACGTAACTTTTCCCCGACTATGTCAAAATTTCGGACTAGGAACCAACTAAACACAACTTTTTTTTTTTTTACTGAGTGTCACAAGTGGTCATATTTGAATGAGACATATCTTAGGATGGGAAGTGGTTCGGTGAGTTTGAGGAGTAATTGGTAAAGGAGTGTACAAGGTCAACCATTGCAACTGTGATCTGTAGAGATCCGTGATCGTTGTGGGTCTACATAGAACAGAGCGAGCTTAAACAAGTCCAAAACCGAGTAATGATGTTAGAAACTAATATCATTTGTTTCATGCCTTGTACGAGCAGCAAAGCTGTCTATTATTATAGTAAAAAGGGTAATACGAAGAATGTCAATCTTCAATCAATCCGTCCTCCCTTACCGCGCTGCAGAGCTGCATCAAGAAAATGCCCGAGAGATGGGCAAATTACGAACCTGCACATATATTCTATCTGTACGTAGATGGATGATCAATTCGGGGGATCGCAGCTCCCGAGCCTGGGAGGCCCTGCAGCAGGCTCGAGCATCAACTGGACGACAGGGATTATCAGCATTTGTCTGGGAAGAGTACAACGTGTGTAAAAGAGGGGAGTTACTAACTCGGACAGTCTGTGTGGTAGTATATGCAGCAGCTGCCAAACCAAAGACGACCATGGCAATGTCTGCAAGCTTCTGCTTCCTAGTGCAGGCACATGCTTTGTAATGCAACATCGCTGGGTACACATAACACAGTGGTACACTGACCAACTCTAATTAGCTGATAAATTTTGTTGTGCCCTGTAAGAAACCTACCATGCAAAACTGCCTATAAAGGCAACGAATTTATCCAAGTCGGCAGCGCCGACCCAGCTGATCCCGGTACAAGTCATGACCATGGCGAACCTGAAAATGTTTTTGTACCACTTGACTCGAGTATTTGCTTTTCCACTACGCGTAAAAAGTCCGTTCTCCAGAATGCGAACAGCAGGGAATAGCTGCAATGGGACAGAGAGCAAGATGGCAAGTGAATATATGAATTGAACCTGTTTTTGGTTTTATTATCGTAAACAATTTGATGACATACATTGACATAACATACCGATTGCACCATTTTACTCTCTGAGTCGAGGTTTACCAGAACAACAGTTTGGACGTCAGATCCAAATGCCATGTAGGCTAATGCACCAGCCCCCCCGAAAAGTACTAAGCAGGTGAAATTTTTGTCAAGATCGCAATACTTTTTGGGACTGTGTTAAATAGTCGTACTCGTAAGGAACACCATGACTCCGGTCAAAACGGCGGGGAACTTGTGGGGTTCGCGCATTGCATCTGTTATGGGAATGACCTGGTTTGATATACTATCAGTAAACTGATAGGATTAAACAACTGATCTGCACATACCAGTCCAATACCTTCGAAGGAGAAAACTGCAGTGCTGATGTCCACCGTCTTAAGCATTCAAGTTACGCCGGGATTAAATTCAGGCTTACCCAACGAATAGTGAGAAGTCCTTAGAGTTAAACAGCTGAATATCTGCAATACCCCTGCTTGCCACAATCTTGATTTCGCTTCCGAAGATGTAGACAAGGCCAGCCAAAATGAACGCGTCCGCAATGAGAGCAGTGCTACTGAGCTTCGCAAGGTCTCGGATGAGAGCAAGGGGTAGGAATATAATCAACTGCGAAAGAATGAAGTATTGCACCGGGATGAGTTTCAGACAATGGGAGATTCCCAACACAAATGCCTAGGGGAAACAGTTAGATAAGGCCTGTCCCAAACAGAAAGTTGTCACCTGGAGATTTTGGGCGACGAAGATGGTGTATGCTGCAACGAAACCCATTTGCGATACAACAATTGATCCCAGGATGATGTAACGCATCCACGGTCCATAGAGAGCTCCTCCAATCTCTAGAGTTATATCAGCGTTAAAAAGTTCACAGCAACGTGAATGGAATAACGACATACCACCGAAACTGCCAGAAACGACGAATTTCGTTTTCACGAGAAGAAGGAAAGAGTACAGTGAAATCATTGCAATAAAGACAAACGTGACGGAAGAAAATAAGAGTCCACCGTTATAAAATCTTAGTAAATTTTGGCGAGTAAGCGGCAGAAGTTGAGCATGCGTATGTCACATACGCCTTTCCGAGGAACAATACACCGGTTCCTACAAATGCCTTGAGTAGCTATAATGGCATGTCAGTATTTGAAGAACACAAACAGAGGCCCCGAGTGTACCATAAGAACGGCCTGTGTGACTGTTGCATTCCCATGCGGTCCAACCGAGTTTCCGCGTCGCCGAGGTCGAGACTTAGAACGGCTCCTTTTCTTAAGTAGCGGCGTAGTTTCTGCGGAGCCAGAAAGACCTGTAGCAGCGCTCGCAGATGTTCCAGTGATAGTTCGTTCAACGTCTTCTTCCCTGCCTTCGTCATCATCCTCTTCAAGATCTTCTCCGGCCTGTCATGAACAACGTATTTGAACCAATGTGGACTTGATGCTATAAGTATTGAACGCACGAAATGCCCAAATATAAAGAGAAAATCGATGAAGTTGTTGAGGATACGTGGCTCCTCGACTCCTTGCTCCGTGGCCCGTAAAATTACATAATTTCGGCGAAAACCACCAGGTTCATGTATGTGTTCAAAAGCTGGTTCGGGCTGCTGACTGGGGCCCGCAAAAGAAACTGACCGGACGCGGCCAACTTTACGTTGGTCTGCATGCCATTTGTATATATCATGTCTTCAAATTTTCAGAGCCGGTCCATGTTTGTGAAAGATCAAACTCACGTCACATCTGCCCCAAGTGCATGATATGGGATTGGAAATGGTTCTGAATCTTCCCTCATAGGTCCAATGTTTGCGCCGGATGATGAGCGCCTGGAGGACCCGACTTCTGGAACGTGTGGAACCTCGAGGTCAGATCCTGCAATTGACCTTGCCTCTCCTTGGCCATTCTTCCGTTCTTCCTTAGATACTAGATGGCGCCGGAGAACTTTGGCCTTCTCTTCGTCGGGAAGTTCGACCAAGTCAACAACTGGTGGCGTTACTGCTCCGTTTCCGGATGAGTTCGAGCTCTTCATGGCTGTGGCACTGATCCCACCGAGTGGCTGAGGGTCGGAACGAAGTGGAGATGATTCTGACGTTGGCACCAGTGAGATTGCAGGTGATCCATTGCGTTGAATTGCGGTGGTGCCCCTTGGAGGGATATTAGGCGGTGGGGGAGTTCCTGCGTATTGTGCTCGAAGTGCACGAAAGTCAGGCGTGCCAACTGGTGTAGTAAGTGACGCTGAGGTACCCTCCGCAGCATCAGTAGAGGCCAGTCGAGGACTCTTAATGGCCACGGGCTGCGAGGGAGAAGTCATGGTTCAAGGTAAGAGCCGAGCGACAGCTTTGGAATGGAAATGGAACGTACCCTCTTAGGACTCGAAAACGTGACATCCCAATTGTGACGTCAAATTGCCACGTGTTGGATAGATTACCGTTTTCAGTCTCTTGAGTCTGAATTGATGGGAACTTCAAGTTCAAATGATCTGAAAAGCCTCAAAATAGCGAGCAAAGGATATACGTCCGTGCCTCAGGCGTCACGCTCAATAAATAAATAAAAAGTCGTGTTCAATCGGTTCCTAGTCCGAAATTTCGACAAAGTCGGGGAAAATTTGTGTAAAAATTAGCTTAAAGTTAGCCGAAAATTGTACTTTTTTGACTAATGTCGAAATATCTGACTATTTTTTTTTTCTGAGCGTCACGCGTCAGGTCGGCCATGGAAGGAAGATAAGGAACCCGTTTGTTTCACCCACACAACGATCCAAATACCGGCCCTCGGAAAGCAATAAAGTCACACAAAGTGGCATACCGCTCGCTACCTTTACAAAAGTCTATCAGTGACTCTTACCCGTCCCCGTTATCAGACCCGACTATCAGGGCCCCACCAGTCCAGAGTCCAGTCGATGACGGTTTTCGCCATCCTCCTTCCTTCGACGTCCCTCTTATCTATGCCTATGCCGGCAGCCATGTTCGTTCTCTTTTTTGCCTTTGAACCTTTCCCCCTGACCCAAGCTTCCTCAACTGCATCAGCCCAATCGCCAGCTTCATATGATTGGCGTAAGAGCTCGACTCCCACACCTTCTTGAGTGAGCAAGCGGCGCAGACCGTGCTCCTCGATAAAGAGTGGTCGTGATACTGCAAGATAACTCAACAAGCTTAAGACAATAACGTTCACATCAAAATCATACCATACACAAAGGGGGTGCACGAATCAACACACTCGGATACAGTCCCATATCCCTAATTGGGGCAGAGTGATTATTGCGATAAGTACGGTGCCGCCTAGTAAGTGGCGGAACAAAATGAAGGCTTACCAATTTCCCCAACAATACATCGCTCACCGCTGTCAAGTCCGGCATGTAAACATCTTTAGGCGCGACAAAAAATCCGTCAGGCAATCCTGAGTCGTTATCTCCACTCCCCTCGTGCCATTGATCCTTTGACACACCACAAACTATGGCTATCCATGAAGAGTCAGGTAACAATTGAGGTTCTCTGAATTCAGGCCCAATCTCCCCCAAGTCGAAGTAGCCTGTCTCGTTTGGTGTGGGAGGGATCGTGGTGAGTAAGGGAATATCAAAAGTGACCGGTGATGTAGGGGCTACAACAGGTTTAGATGCGGGCGGAGCTCCTGGAATCCACAGATGAGATGGTGTTGCAAGACGAGGCGGGGTTACCGAAGGTATACTGGGGCGCTGGAGCTCCGATAATATTAAATTAAGATCGTGGACATATGGAGGTTCCGTCTCTTTGATCAGAGGCAAGTATGTCTCCGGCGTTAGACCGTTGATACCTAACTTATCCATTGTCTCGATCGAAGAATCCCTTGGTGGAAGATCAGGGCTGGACTCGCGACTGCCATTCCGACTTTGAGATCTACTTCGACTGGGTTTTCGGAAAATCTGTCCACCAAAAGACACAACCAGTATCTTGGTCCTTTCTGGGTCGTGAAGTTCGACCGGCACCCCAACTGATGCGAGAAGGCGGGAACGGCCTTTAGGGATGTATACTGATGGTGCTGATTTCGGTGAACGAACGATAAGGGGTGCCGAGATGATAGACCGTCGCCTCTCATTCTGAGGATAAAATGAAGATTTAGCGAAGGGTATGCTAGGATGTAATTGGCATGACGATGGGTCTTCCGAAAGTGATCGGTTCACCTTGGAATGGAACATGTTTGATTGCGCATCCACCCAGTCCCAAGAAGGTAGGGGTGGGTATACACAAAAAGAGGGTATTGGTATGTTTCCTGGGAGAAGAAAGAGAAGTTCTGCGCAACGATAACCTTGAAAAATCTGCTCAACAAGGGGCTCCAAATCACTGGGTGATACTGGAACGTCCGCGGTAAGCTCTGAAAACTGGTGATGGACAGTGGGGGAGGCGTTAAGGGTCAACTGAGAGGGTTCCTGGTGGTAGGGCGTGTCGACAATGACTGTGGATAAATAGCTATACACTGAATCGAATGTGAAATTCGTAATTAAAATGGACGGGATACCCGCTGCCTTCGCCGCCGAACTAACGAGTGTGAGATATGAGTGGCAGGAGGGTGAAACTAACGTACCAACCAAGGAAGGCAGCGTCGCTGAGGACAGCATGAGCCCCGATTTCTAGGAGCCATTGACGTTCGAATTCTAAAATAATGCTCTTCCTGCTGAGAAATAACTTCAATACGTCTATGCTCTTCTGGCGGTCTACACGATATCTGATGAGTGTATAGTTAGTAGGCCGTTAGGTAGTGACTACGCATACACTGTCCCCTCACGCGAGTGGTTGAACAATAATGGGGTCTATTTCGGCGTAACGGTAATCGGCACCCCCAGCAATGCTATCGGAGAAGACATGTTGAGGTGCGGAAGATACGATATATACTTTTGGTTTTATTTCATGGGGGAGGCTGAGGAGGTGACACGCGAATGCCGACACGCGAGTTGCATGTCCATATCCTGAAAAGGGGTCAGAACTTCTAGGAACTTAAAGGTGATGCAACAATAGCGGCATACCGTGGCCAGAACAATAATAGGCAAAGCATAGCGGAGCCATGCAATTGAGTTCCCTCAAAGACCGTCAAGCACGCAGACGGCCAGACCCCATTTATTTAGATAATCCGATGGAAACTGTGTCGAAGTCGAAGGGAAAGCGATCCCCTAACAACCATGACCCTAACCTTAATGCTCCACCAATCTAATCGATCTACTGTAATCATAGAAGGAACAACCATCTTCCTTTGTTTGGTCTACCTACGCGAGACTACTATAATCGTATATCATCTTGATTTGCCGTCGCCCCAATCTAACGCTTGACCATTCGGACCTTGTTCCCCATACAAAAGCCAGTGTAAGACAGATATACCATGCCCCGGTCACCATCTGTGATTTGTTCTCTGGGTTCTACACAGATATTATAAAGGCCGGTGGTTAATCCAAGTTCCATTTTTTAGGCAAACATGACCATATGCACAAAAGCTGAGCAATTCTTGACTAATATATGTATGAGAAATGCTGGTTTTAATATTGCGAGGAAATGCCTAATCCAGGGAGTTCCTCTCGAGTAGCTTGGTGATTTCACGGTGCTCCAGAAGCCATTCGGGGAATGTTTCAGAGCTGCTTGCGATTCGCCTTTCGATCAGGTAATTAGCAAAAACGATAAGAGTTCCATAGCGATATCTGTTGAGAATTGGATCAGCAATCGTGACGGCGGTTTGTACAAGAAATCCTACAAGTAATTGACAGTAATCCGACGGAGTTTCCGTTCCTTGCTGCTGCCCTTCTCACATGCCTCAGTCTTGAGCTTGTAACTGCAAAGAATAGAATAAGTTGCCAGCCACCTGTGCTTTTGCGATAAACTGGAGACAGAACATACTCATAAATTGCTTTGCGAAGATTTTGAACATCTTGCATTAAATCGATGGCTCTATCAGTCAGCCGCTTAGCGACTTTCCCATGCGAAAGGACCCCGACAAGCTGTAGAATAGTCTTGTACTCTCCTGAAGGTGTATCAGTGTCAAGGTTTGTTAGTACAGTCAGATGACTCGCGCCTTGGAGATATGCCTCTTCCTCCGAAGGACCATCCATAGTGTCGTAGATTTCTCCGATAACATCATGCTGCTCTAAGGCCTTTTCTGCCTCTTCCCAATTCATCGTTGATGATATCAGACATGCTGTCACCATTCCCGTCGTCGTTCGGCCTCTACCCATTTGGCAGTTAAAGATAAAGTCTCCCGCCTGGGCCAACCCTCCTGCTACACGGTCGAGCAATTGTGAAAGTGCATCAGGTAGAGGAGCTTGTTCGTCCGTCTACGAACGAGTCAGTTATTTTTTTACATCAAGGACAAATACTTACGATAGCAACACGACCGTAATTGATCTAGGAATATGTGAGCAGCAGAACTACACCATCAAATGAAATACGAACCCTGTAGCCCTCTTTCGTGATCATGTCGATGACATCTCTCGGAGTGAGAATGTCGCTCTCCGATACAGTTTCCCACAAAGGGATGATTGAAAATACTCCAGGTCGTTCTTCGACCTCATCGTGGAGTAAAATACGCCCATTTCCAGCTCTTAGTTCGCGGAGGACATCCTTCTTGAAACTTTGTTCCATCCCTTCCACCACAGCCGTCGTAACACCTGTTGCTCTGATTCCCGTTGGTATGGAGACACATGCAAAATACCGCTACCATAAATGCTTACTCGACGTTTTCTAAAGGCCGGTCAACGAGGCGCAGGACATGCGGCCTTCCTACGACGTAGATGACTGGTTCCTTTAGTAGAAATCATTGGTGAGCGACTAACAAAAGACCACAAAACAAACCTCTCTGAGGGAGGTCCAGAAAACCACGTTCTGGCCACCTGGTCCAGCGTCAACTCTCTGCAGAGCCCGCTTGAAACTAGTATGACGTAAGATGAATCCATCAAGGTCACTGGCAAGATACTTACCCCTCCACTGTGGGCATACCACTTGAAAAATCGATAAGCCGAATGCGATATCAGTCTACGATAGAACGGACCTTCCGCACACCTTCTTCCCATCTTCGAGATATTCAGTCATGAATTCCCCCTTTTCTGAGACTGACTGCAGACCAGGCGACACAGGCCGCAGTGTTAGCGGAACTCGGCGGAAATTTGGAGACCCTTTGATTCTTCTACTCATGTTGTTATGCTTTAAGTGTATGAATGAGGTCAACCAACGCACTCTGGCAGGGCCATTTTCTGCAGATTGGAGAAAAAGTCGCTTTTGAGGATAGTTGAGGCAGATAGTATGCTTCCTGATCTGTTCACGACGACTTGAGTGACCTCATCGGGGTCTGCGACCCCATCCTTCGCATCCGCTCGTTCAAGGGGTTTGAGTGCATCAAGACCCTCGCCCAAAAGTTCTTTTTCGAACGTTTTAATCACTTCGGGGGGTTGTCTGTTAGTGTACAGGTAAGGGTCAATGGCGCCTACCTGGCCTGTTCTTCACGTAAGTCTCTACACTCTCAAATTCCTGCATTGTGTCTGGTTCGGTAGATTGTAAATACGACTGAAAGACGATGAGCTCGAAATATCGCCGAAGGTTTTGCAGTCCTGTGAATACAATGAAGAGGGGTTCTAAGGCGATATAACAAAGGAACACACCTTTCTGAGCATGCATTCGCTTCTGTTTCTCGTCCGTGGCCTGCTCTGCCCGAGTTCGAGACTCTTCAATCGAGTCACGGAGGTTGAAGACTGTAGAGCATTGATCGATTGCGTCATCGACTGTATTCTTGACAGTAGGGCCTTTGCGGACAACCCTGAGGAGATCTGCCGAGTATGGGTTTCAAATGAAACGAAACAGAAGTAGGACGACTTACTATTGATCACCTGGTATGAATGTCGACTTTTCGTGGGGAAAAGTTCGGTTGGAGGGTTAGAAACCATCGACATTGACCTTTTAATGTGCATAGGTGTGGTAGGTGCCGTCACGAGATGATGCATCTCCAACCATTGTCGAATTAAGAGCAGAATGATCTGGGATGAGTTCAATAAAATCAACGGTTGGATTGAATTTCACTTACGGATGCCAGAGTGCTCCTACCACGACCGAGTTGACAGTTTACTACAATCGGGGTGCTTGTTGACGTACGTAAGACTACCTCGATCAGCTCACTAAGGTCTGCAAAGTCTGGTGGTCGTTCTGCAGTTATAGGTATGCGATAATACTGGAGTTCGATGCCCCCTGTGGATTGTCGTGCTGCCATGATATCCTTCAAGACCATAACATTCTCCCGCGTCACCTCCTCCCAAACAGGTATAACAGAGCCATCAGGCGCTTCGGTGTGTAGTAAGACCCTGTGGTATATCAATATCGGTGAACCCCAGAGTTTCTGATACCTACCTGCCCCCAAAAGCATCCAATTCCGCAATAACATCATCTCTCAGTCTCTCTTCGAGGACTTCCAAACGCGAAGCGGAGATGCCGCCATAATCTTATGATATCTGTCAATATCAAACAAACCTAAAGATAATGACATGGAGAAACCTTTCATGTTCCGCAAAGAGAACCCTTCTCTTCGTAGGCAGAAAGGGGCTCCGTTAATATACACAATAGGCTCCTCTCGGAGGGTAATCCAGACCACTCGTTGGGCAGATGGGTGTGCCTCTTTAATCCGGTTCACCACCTCATCAATTGCCTCCAGAGAAGGCTGACCAAGAGCATAGATTTTGGAGGAAGGTACTTGTCGGAAGTTGATCGCGCCTCGAACTGCATGAGCAACGCGATGAGATTCGCGAAGCCACTGATCTGACTTGAGCAGGGTGCTGTTTAGCGACAACTGGTGAGCTGTCGGACACGAAATTAAGATTGAACCGCGAACCTTTCACGCAAAATGATACCGCTACGATTCTATAGGGAGTCGTTAAGCATCTTGTGCCGTAGGCATACATATTCTTCACCTTGACCACATGGTCAGAATATTCATCTCCCAGGACTTGCCCTCCAGCAATTGCAACATAATTCTTCTTCCCCGGAACGAGGGATCGATCTTGGAGGCCAAACTTCGAGAGTGAAGAAAGATCGTTTACGGGACTGAATACATTTAGGCGTGACCCGTATGACTTGCGTAGGAACATGACTTGACTAGGGAACTTATTAAAAATTGCTGAACGTACATCCAGGCATGTAAACGCGCTTACTTCCATATTTCAGTTCTTGCCTGTGGATTGTATCGTTAGCCAAAGGTTTATTGGGGAAAGCCTGCACAAACCTTGAGCCAATCAGAGAAACTCTGGGCAAAGTCTTCTGAACTATCATCAACGTAGCTTGCGAACGCGATCATAAAAAAACTAGGTAAGGAGATAGTTAGACCTTACCCACCCAAATACCGAAGTGCTACGCACTATTTTTCTAATGCTTTGACGGCTTTTCTAAGATAGACTTCGCCTTGTTCTTCTTCCATACTAGTCATCGAGTACTTGAGTCTGTGAACCAGAATATCCTCTCGCAAGTTGGTCACTTGGTCAGCTATCCAAACGACATATAAGTTCCCAATCCGTACAGAGTTTATAATCACCACACACTGGCATCAATGATACGATCCACCAGTTTTTTGGCTTGAAGTCCGTGGTCTAAGCAGCCCAGTAGACTGAGGATTACTCCATAGTTGCCCATATGTGCTTTGCGGAGATTCTCCAACAGTGCAGGCTGCGCCATGAGGAGTTCAATGGCGGACTGGGAATTTTTGTTCTGGAGGCCTATGCACAAAGCGTTATTGGCTTCAAAATAATTTCTCTGAACAGACGTACTTTGTTGCAACAGGTAAGTTAACCGGAGAAGAGACTTGCTGAGTTCTTGTTGGGCGCTGACTTGTTCGAGGGCCAAAATAATACGAGATTCCGTTTGCTGTACAAAGTCATGTACAGTTTGATTAACATCTGAATTTGCTCACCGTTGTCGTTGGCTGTTTGGGTAGAAGTGAGTAACTCTGAAGACGACAGAAATATGATAATCGCACCGTATTAGTGCCTGGACTTGGGGAGATGGACGAATTGCCCATCCCAGGCGCCTTGGTCGCGTAAGGATCTGGCATCCCTCGTGAGATGAGTTGCTTTCGCCGTACGAGGGAGGCTGCGACCATGGCGAAGGTTGTGCGGACGGCACCCATGCCACAAGAAAAGACTAGCGCGGTAGTAAGCGGATCAGTTGCTTGGATAACGCGAACATAAGCGTCTAGATAGTTATCCTTGATTAAATTTATTGTCAGCGCAGGCGATACTGCAGTTTAGATGACTTGCTTCAATGGGCCGATCTGGAGAAATGGGTATTCTAGAGAAGGTCAAGATAGGTATGGCACGTAAAAGAGGGCAATTACCGATGATACTAGTGCGAGTCAATTCATCAATTCAAACATATTATCGGTGAGACCTGCAGAGCAATGATATACTCACATCCACGTTCCAACCTTCCGATTTCATGTACTCCCAAAGCTCTCTGGACGTCTTGACATTTCCACTGTCAACAGCGGTCCACGTCGGCAATATCGCACCTTCGCCTCTGTCCGCGGCTTCAGAGAAAATTAGTTGGCGATTGTACACATTGAGACGGAACTCGCCCATTTCATTGTGTGTCAGCACAAGGCCACCATATCTAGGCAAGGGTTGTGAACTGAGCATGATATCCTGCAGCTACCTGGACATACCTGGTTGCTTCTTGCAATATGTCATTTTTTAGTCGGTTTTCGATGGCTTCGAGGTTTTCCGCGCGGTCAGAAAGTGGTAGGGTCCGTCTTGGTTCAGAAGCGTCTCGCAGCACAAACGGACGACCGGAGATGTATACTGCATAGAAAAAGGTAGGTTCAAGATCCACACGATTTACATTGTGCGAGAGCGGCATCGAGTAGTCATGAAAAGAGAAACGCATCAAACTCATAAGTTGATTTTTCTTATTACTCTTTGTAACCTGCCTCTAAACTCATCCGCTTCGCAAACATAAGACGCACCGATAGGTTCCTCTCGCGTCGAAAACCACACGACGTGGGAGGGGTTTGGAGTTCCAGGTCGACACCGAAGGACAGATAGAATAGCTTTAAGACCTTGTGTTCGGGGCTGAGCGGCACCAAAGACATTGAAATCTCCCTGTCGGGGTGCCCTGAAGTTTGGGGCGCCGTGAACATTGAGGTCCAAATCGAGGGCCCTCCCTGTTGCCATTGTAAACAGACATTCGAAGGTTATAAGTGGGAAGGGACGCGCCTGATGGATAATGATCCGTCTTTAAAATGAATCCTCTCGACAACACGCTTCCTGTCCTTGTCTTCACGACGGATGGTCCCGAGCGCTGTAGGAGTCCCGTCAGATCCAAGGATGTCTCCACCAGAAGCTCCTTGGATCGAATATCGCTTGAAGTTCGATGGCGGCCAGGGGGGACGGAGAATGAACGCTCCCCCATTCCTCGGGCGCGATGAATGGGAATAGGAACTGGTGGTGGACGTTCCTCATTCGGGTGGGATATTGCCTTTGGAAACGCTGAAGGTCTGTGAGCCATGATTTTTCGCAGAACTACTGACTTAGTATCGATTTGAGTAGGTTTGTATTCAGCGACCGTAATTCTTAGCCTCAAGGATGCCACGTTGAAAAGGCAAGGTCACTTTCACAACAGAGGGCTGAAGGGTTGACCGGACTGCCTTATCTCGGTTCAGTACAGTCGGATGAACCAATCAAGTTGGCCAGACTCAAATCGACCGCTGTGGTCACGTGACTGAAAACAGGAAAACCCTTTTTATGCAGGGGCAACATTTAGAGGGTACTCAGGTGCTAGTTGCAAACCGCGCCTCCTCGACAACCCCCTCGAGATACCTTCCTAATTGTATATCCGGAGACTATGTAGGTGGAATACTAGCGGCATTAGTGTAGTTCCTTTGAGATGAGGTATTGAACGGTCCGGATCAGTACTACTACATACTAGATCATTTGGCCTTGTTTGGAGAGACGGAATGGGGCTTGATGAAGGCTTCAGCTCCGTTCACTGTTGCGCCTAGTAGGTTTAAGTTGGTACTGCAAACGACTAGTATCTGACACTTCTTTCGCGCGATGGAACATGACTTCTGTCAGCTCTCAAGCAGTGCCGAAAGCCGATCGGAGAGAGTAACGTATATTTCCATCATCGTGCTCGGGTCACAATTTGTTCACTTGGAAATGATCTTAGCTCGCACTTCTGGTCTCCGCGAACGCCGACAAGCTTCAAAGAGCTTGTACGTTGTTCTTTTGTTCAGCCATATTTGATGAAACGAACAAGGAAGATCAGATCATCAAATCGATAATATCAAACGAGAGAGTCACATTGCGTTCTTTCTCCAAATACCAAGGAACAAAACTATCGCCTTACGATGTACCCGACCCATAGACGTATCATCCATACCATAGTGCGCAAGTCTTCTAGTGTCGTTGTCCATTTATAACTCATCTGTACGATTTCTTCGATGTAACTAACTACCACAGGTCCTCACGATCAGGACCAGCTGGTTCCCCAAAGATGGAGCGCCCGAACTATTATTCCTTGCATCTTTCCAGTTACACCTCAATCAATGCGAGCGCAGTGTTATCAGCCCCAAATACTCCTGTCCATCAGATTACATGTTTCACCATAACGATACCCGCGAATGGAATGGCCGTTCGAAGACATATACCTCGCTAAGGCAATGATGCACATGGGTCTAGCTGGCGTTATGTCGTAATCCGATAATTGGAGTATGCTCAGAGATATCATGCGTTTATTTCCACCCAGAGCCGAATTACTCGTGGAATCATGTTACTTTGGAGAACCAGGTTAGGCCGAGAATCCCCGGCATGGCGAAGGTATAAATGCTCGCAGTAACTGTCTTCTCTTCTGACAAGAACAACTATGGCCTCAGTTTCCAGGATTCTCGTTGCATTCACAAGTCTTACCTTGTTGACTGTCGCACAAGGACACACTCGTGGGTGATGCATCAAACAGATAATTGTCAATGCACTGATCTTAATTTACCTCTAGTCGTCTTGAAGAACAATTGCAATGCGTCGGTCAAGCCGGTTATTGCGAATGTTAATTGCGGTTACTCCCCCAGGTGCGACACACCTGGATCAGGCGGCGTTGTATGTTTTCTTCGAACTGTTCCATAATATATTCTTTTACTTATACATTACCATTTCTATCTTAGCCTAATCCTGCTATATCCTACACTGGACCACAACCCAATACCTTAGCGGCGAAAACTTCTCAGACGATGAATCTCAATAGCCAGGTTAATACATCACAGTTCAACGCGTGCATATAGGATTTAAAGTACTCTACAGTGGAATGGCCGAATATTCAACCAGAACGGTGCCTGTGGTGCCAAAGGGGAGGGATGCACCATGACTGAGTTCAATCTTGATACCGGCAGCCAATTTACACCTCAAGCATACGATATCTCTAATATCCAGGTATGGTGTTTACAGTTTACTCTCTCTAAATCTTCTCACTGAATTCCTCTTTCGCGCAGGGCTTCACCCAATCCATTAGGATTGAAGTTAACGGTTGCGAAACTGTCACCTGTACCAATGTTAATTGCGGCTGCAAGAGCGCCTACCCTCCAGGAGTGTGTATCTTATTCATTGTACAGGTCACAACTCCCGATCTAACCATCATGACAGGATCTCTCCGGTTGCGGTAATGATTCTCCCGTTCGCGGATGCTCGGCAGGCGCGCACACCTTCACAATCACATTCTGCCCGTGATATATTTTATGATCTCGTGTTACATATATGCCGCAGAGCATGTAAATATTCATAAATTCAATTGCTCAACAAGGCAATATGTACCTTTCAGAGACTGATCATGACTTGATATTCTTCATAAGTATTAAAACACATATATGCAGAGCTATGGGTGTAAGACTGGTAGAGATGGCCTGAGTGCGGACCTTAGGATTGATGACAACGCAAGGAACAGTGGAATGAAAAAATTGCTAAGGGTATGAAGAAGCCAAGATATTAAAAGGGCCATAGTAAAAGGCTAGCACCAGTACCAGAAAGTGCTAGCTAGCCAATCAATGAACGTCGGACATGTCAGCTGAGAAACGGAACAATCAAAACAAGATAAGAAAGGGAGGAAGAAATCATGAAATACTGTATGAGAAAGGGAGAGTTCATGTCAGGTCCATGTACCATCCAAAGCGACGACAACGTGGTGTTTTGTAGTAGTCTCGTACTAAAAACTATCATAAAATTATGCAGGCCCCTCTAAAGTGGATGCGCTGATCCCACAACGGCAATGGCAGTTACTGTCTTGCCCCGTAGTCGTAAGCTGCGTGTGGACCGGGGGACATTCTTCCGGCGGTATAGGCTGCTTGCGGGCCAGGTGAGACCCTGCCTCCATAGGCAGCTTGAGGACCAGGGGATGCTGTCCTACCGGCAGCAGCATACGCTGCTTGTGGCCCAGGACTTCGTCTTCCAACGTCGTATATTGGGTCCCCGCCGTATGCAGCCTGGGGTGCCGGACTTTTCCTCCCAACATCGTACATCTGGTCTCCTCCATATGCGGCATGAGGTCCAGGGCTCATGCGGCCTGCGTTGCCCGCCATTTGCGTCATGGGGATCGCTTCACCGCCCCATTCTCCTGCAGCAGCTCCATGTTCCAATGTCCCGGGTATCGGTCCCCGATACGGATCGTAGTAGCCTGTTGCAGCGGTAGGGTCGTCTCGATAAGGCTGATTTGGGTTTAAGTGAGGGAGTGGAGGGACTGCATATGGATCAGGACCGACGGTACCAACGTCAGGTGTCGAGTAATTCGATGAGGAGGGAACGCGAGACAAGGACGCTTCTGAGCCAGTGTCAAAACCTGAGCGACCGGTATTGTGTACAGGGAGCGGATGAGAATCCGGGTGCCCCCCATGAGTGTTCAATTCTGGCCATTTTATTGCTTCGTCTGGATTACGATGAGTTTGCATTTCGAGAGAAAAATAACTTGAAGATACATACTGTCATCAAAGTCGCTGAAACGTTTCCTAGTAAACTTCCACACAAAAAAGCCGATAATGCCTATCACTGCTATACCGCCTGCCACAGACATCCCAATGATGGGACCAACACCGAGACCAGTGCTCTCATCCTGTTTGTCACCAGTGCTTGTTGCAGACTCCGTACTGCTGGTTGACGAGGGAGCTCGAGTTTCTGTAATCGTGACTTCCGCACCTTGAGGATCTGTTGAGGTAGACACGACGGTGTTTGGGGGTAACGAAGTATTCGCTGGGGGGGGCGGGGTTGTTGACTCTGCATTAGGCTTGCTTGTATCCGTTGGAGGGGGGGGTTCGGTGTTTGTGGGTTTCGTGGTTGTATCAGTAGGGGGAGAGGTGGTTATTGGATCAGGTGGTGTGGATGGTGGCGTAGGCGTCGACGCTGTTTCCTTTGTGGTAACAGGAGGGACAGTGGTAGAAGGTAGACTTGTCGTTTGAGAAGTGCCAGACGGGGCTGATTGACGGGGTTCATGAATGGCAGCTGCGACGCAGTGGCCAAAAGCAAGCGCGAGAAGACATGAAATTAAAAGTGAGCGAGTAGCCTTCATGCAGGGCTTGGATTATAGAACAATAGGACTAGGAGAGTAGAGGTATGGCCGCAGAGCGAAGGGGGGGCGAAACGCAACAATGGACCTTGGCGTCGTGGGCTGTGGTGGCGAAAGAAGGTGGCTTTGGTGCAAAGAAGTTTTGATGTGACAAGAATTCGTCGTGGTGCCGTGGCTGTGTTTGCTCCAACCTAACAACTAATATCAATCTCTCTATGAACGCAACCTCCCTCATTAAGTGTCTGCTTCCTGCTTAAATAAAAGAACGATAAATCTAGCTCTCCAATCTAATGTCCTTTGCCAGACGACTTGGGATGAAGCGCTCATTAAAAGTATATGCAAGCGAGCTACATATGACAATGAAACTTGGTATACTGGTATCCCATCACCGCATGTGCAGTATATATGATCTGTCACAATCTCTTTGGTTGCAACGTAGAGCATTACAAAGGCGCGGTTGGTTGATCTTTTCAGTCGCGGTCGGTCAACCCGGCCTAAACAAACATGCAGTGGTTGTACTCGCCATCTGACATCCTGACATGTTCATCACGAATGATTTACAACAAGGCGCGGCCTTGGTGGTCCAGGTCTTCCTTCGATGAATGGCGAAACTCTTATCAGCCTCAATTCGTATTATTATTAGCGGCACCCTTTTGCTAGGGCAAGTTGTGGATCAGGTTCGGGTACATATATGAAAGTCGCGATCACCTATAAACACTCGGCATGCTTTTGGTTTTTCTCAAAGTTTCCTTGTCCACGACTCTGAACATCTTGTTTTTTCAGATATCAGATGTTTCTCCCTTTGATCCCATGTCAAAGCCTTGCCAATCAATGTCCACTGTCAACGTTGGACATGCATTGGGTTCGAGCTGTGTACGGAAATAACTTACATTCAAGATCGTCATCGCCTTCACGTTTGCACTCTCTAGCAACCTCCCAATATATGTCATTACCGATGGGGTCTCCTAATTTGACGCCGAACTCGGTGTGGCCCTTCCTTGCCTTTTACACCCTCCCATTTTTCGATGTACTTCGCATGGCACATAATCACGTACGTTGCATATTCTACTTTTAGCCGCCCAAGGAACATTAACTCTTGGGTGAACTTGTCACGAGTCTGCGTTGAGAGAAATTCAAATTATGATCCTAGAATCCTAAATGCGATAAACCCATCCCTTTATCTCGGTTCATACCGTACTTAATCTTTTGGCAACGACTCCGACGCCGCCGACAATCAATTCTGCTGTCCCACCCCTTTCGGGGGCTGGAGTGTCTGGAAACGCGACGTCAAAGGTACGAGATTCAGCGTCAAACACGACGGTCCTGACTTGAAGTTCTGCGGGGATATCTACCGGGACTGCAGATATACAAACAATAAAAATCAAATTGCAAGAACGGGGGTGGGCTTCATGCTTGGGAAAACTGGAAGTTTGTGTGCTGCGACCGTGTCAGAGTGGGGAAATTGCCTTCATATTTCACTGAACAATGTAGAGCTTCGGTGCCCCGGCGAATTTTGAGACAGTTACAACGATGCCTTCGATGCAGATCCTAGACGCTCATCACGTCGATTGATGTTCTCGTCTCTTCAGATGCTGTTGGAAAGTCAAACACGCCGTGTCATACTCATTATCTATGGCGCGGGATCTGCTAGGCGCGGCAAGGTCGCCCAAAATCGCTAGTCCCAGCCCTCTGGAGTAACACAAGAGCGCAAGCGCTCAACGTGGTCTTTCTGCCATAGGCCCCATATCGACAGTCTTCGCTTACCACATTGGTTGTGTGTACTCGCTTGATAGTCGTCGCAAAATATAAAAATGCATAGTGGACCCACCGTTCCTTGCATTCATGCTTCCTTGGGTATGGCGTCTAGGCTCTACAGCAATTGATTGAATTCCAGCCGTTGCTCCCTTCAATCTTGAATAAGACTATTACTTATACTCAGTGTTGAAGGTCAATATATGTAGTTGGTTACCTTTCCTGGACCTTGTTTAACCCTTCCCTGGCCAACACTCACGCTTCAGCTAGAACAATTTATTTACAAACCAAGGCGATTTATGACCACGTTCCGCCGGACTCTGTTTGGTGAGCTTTTGGGTTCGAGTGAGTTTATAAAGCCCCAACGACTTAGTGTTTTGATTCAAAATCCCGGACAGGACCACTGGTGATGCAAAGGGCAAGGACGCGTTGAGAGTTCACAGTTGCGTATTTGGGAATGCTGAAAACCGGTCGAAGATGACTGGCGTCCTAACATAGCTGAAGGTTGCCAATTATGATCATACGGACAGGCATAGGTAGAGGGGCACCTCAGCGAAATTCTCGAATGATATTTGCAATGGCGCTGCTACGAAAAGTCGTGCATCCCTCGGTCTTCTATTATAACTTGATATTGTGTGACGGGTACACCATGATGTGCTCTTGGATAGTCCTGGAAACATGTATTAGAACAGGAGTCTCATGGGGGTCCAAGAGGAGTGAGGACTTGAATGGGGTATTCACGGAGGAGAGAATATTCTTGGAACTTGCGTCGTCTCTACAACGGACTTGGTCGCGACCTAAGCAATTTATGTAAGTCTAGTTTATGGGTTACTTAAAGGCTGATACAAATGCCGCCTCAAGTAGCAGACAGCACTATAGGGCCATCCTTTATCCTGTTAACATTGGTTCACAAGAGTCCGCCGTTAATTGGATGATTTCCACCAAAGAGTGGTGATATAGGATGACATCGATGTCAATCTCAGCAAAAGTTGACTGTGGCAAGGCCTTCGGGCAAAGTAGTAAGTACAAGGAGTAGAATATAATATGATAAAAATAAATATCAACTCTAGGGGCCCAGACCAGTATAATATCATCCAGCACTGGCCCGCAAACCATATTGTACAGTCCGTAGAAAAGATTGGGGGAGTAGATGTGTCTGGTCATCATCATCATCACTCGTAGTAGCCGCGGGTTCGAAGGGCTGAGGAGTATCAAAAACTGGCTTCTTCAATAACATGGGTTTTGAGACTGAGCGCGCAGCACGTTCAACACGAGTAGCTTTGCGTCCGGCTTTCGTTGCTTTATTGTACCGTGTTTGGGTACGAGGTAGGGATTCCGGGGTCATGGGCGATTGCCCCTTCCCAAACGCTATTGGTTTGGGAGGCAGGGTTGTGATATAAACCTCAGGAACAAGCCAGGATCTTGGGGGACGAGCGGGAATCCTAAGTATAAGCTTCGAGGTACTCGTATGAGGTGTACATGATTTGCAATCTGCTGTATGATTGTCGGGCGTTGTCGGAGGCGAAGGCGGCGTTGAGACATTTCGTCGTTTAGCTGCGTGGCCTGACAAATCCAGTGCTACCTTTCTCTTCAGTGGCTTTGGCTCATGCAGTACGTCGTCGTGCTTTCCACGCAGCCTTTCTTTCTCGGCTTCCGTGTCGCGTTTTCTCTTCTTTTCAAGAGATGCCTCCTTCGCTTTCGCCTCCTTTTCGATTTCATTCCGTAAAGTTTCAGCAAATTCCTGGGCGTCTCCCTGTATCCATGCGTCAAAAACACCTTCCCATTCGCGGGTGGGCACTGGAAAATCGAGGTTGAGGTAGATAGCTTTTGCAACTGGCTCCTCATCGTTTGAAGGGGATCGACGGGGTGAGGGGGGGTTAGATGAACCAGATGCGGCGTTGGAAGGTGACGATCTTCGAGACCGAACAGCTTTCGCAAACTCCCGCACCATACGCTTTGTACCTGGCACTCTGAGGCTCGTCCCCACAACGAGAAGGAGGTCTGCGCCACTCCGGCCTTTTCCCTTGGATGAACCAACAAGATCCTTGCGAACAACTTCCCCTACCCCCTCTCCATCCTTGTGAGCTTCATTATATAAGACCACACTCGGTCGAAGTCTGCCTATACCCCGTGCACGTTTTCCGACCAATTGCCTTGTTTCTTCCATTGAAATACATTCTGGACAAGGTGGAGGTTGCCCCAGCACTAACGACTCCAAGTGATCTTCTAAAGGATATGAGTGAGTACATATCTGGCAGTGTAACATCTGTAATGTTCCATGTAGTGGGATGCATCTCGGCGACTCTCCGGGTGGGCATGAGGGGCTGCCGAGCTTCGTTTCGGGTATAGAATGGTCGAACCCGTCAACGTCTACGTGAGGAACGTGGGTCAAGATTTTCGACCGACTTTTTCCCCGTTTTTCCTCGAACTCTGGAACTCCAAAGGAGAGTCCGCACTTTCGTTCAATGGCGTCGATGTTTTGCGTGTATACTCTGAGCAGCTTCCCTCGGTCGTCAAGAGCCCGAAGGACATGGTGGAAGGCAGTTGGCTCAGCGGCATGAGAGAGGCCCGACAGCTGGGCAATCATCTGGCAAAATAAGGAGGTAGTGTGCTCCGACTAGAGTAGCTAAAAGTCAGTAGGATATATAAAAAAGAGGGACAGCTGAAACCATGAAATACACGGTGCATTGGGGAGAGGAATGGACGGGAGAACGGAACACTCACATTGAACACGGAGGCGTCAAACAAATCCTTCCCGGACGCCAGCGCCTCACGCGGGTTGTCCCGTTTCAGTGTTTTGAAGAGACCTTCAGACGATCGAAAATCCGGAATTCCTGCTCGAACTGAGATGCCAGCACCTGATAAAGTAAATGAAAATTAGGTTCTTTCATTTCTGACGATCACCAGCAGCCCAACCCACCACATATCACTACGATCCGCTTAGCCTTCAAGATGACCTTTATCACTTTGGACACCTGCGCATGTGGGTCGGTAGGTTCTATCAAAAAAGGCGGTGATGGTGGCACAGGCGTGGACGCCTCCAGAGGGAGGAAAAGGGTCATGAGAAAAGTGAAGTAATGGTAGGTGTCTATCGACAGAGACAAGTGGATGAGGCCCGAGAGAGATTCTAAACATCACTGTGGCGCGGGAAGTTTCATCATATCTCCGAACTTATCTGCCGAAATAGTTTTATTTTTTTCTTGTCAAGAACCCTCCTGGTTTTCACTATTCTTGTCGATGCCTGAACTGGGATTCCTTACTGTCAGCTTCTCTCCTCCAATGGAAGGCTGAAAAATTCTGGAGCGTCCACATCAGTATCTGTTTTGACACATCCATCGGTCTTCGTTATCAAGTAATGTGCCAGCCCCGCAGGAATTGAACTTGTCGACATTTCAAATACTGCCTAACTACAGGCCTATCTGTACCATTCCGAAAATTCACACTATCCACCCAACGCTGGCTACGTCAAAAAGATTTCTGGATAACTACTCTACCCTTGTAATTAACCCCAGGCCAGATTGCACCAGGATATCACTCTTCCGCTTCCTACAAAATCTTGCTTGCCGACCTTAAGGAAAATGGGAAACAGAAAAAGCCGCGAAACCGCCCTCCGGAAACCCGAGCTCCCAATAAATTGTGGATAGACTACTGCCCGAGAAGAACGACATAGGAATAGTAATTTTTAGTGAACCACTAAGTTCAAGTTAGTTTCGATGTCAACGCCCCATGGTACAATGTCTATCATACGATCCACCCTCGGCTCCAAGATTTGGGTCAATGTTTAAGGTCTCGGGACTTCATAATGAGGGGGCGAACTAACGCGAGGACGAGTGGTAACCAACCCTGCCGCCGAATGACCTCGGCACTCAGATTGTCTATTGGGAGGCCATTCACAGTCCACCAAGCCTACTCCCGCCCCCCACGGTCCTCGACTAAAGTGCAGAAAGAAAAACAATACTACGACATTATTACAATGGGATCCGCTGACGTGTTTTAAGCTCACCCACCATCTTAGGTTACTGTCAGGCCTTTGAAAGGGGCACTCCTAGTGAAATACAAATATGGTCCCTCCGTAGAACCCTGCGCCTTGTTCCTGAAGTGCCGTGATGGACGATAACAAGGACATTCAACACACTGTCGGTATTTGCGGGCAATGTGAAAAAACTACTAACTCTCTGCTTGGAAACGCCAATTATCAATTATCAGGCCAACAACTTGAAGGGCTCGTGACTTAACAATTGTGAGTAAGCTTTTTGTACGTCCATGTCACGAACGTTATCGTTTAGTAACTGAGTTTATTATCAGGAGGCTTATGTGACGCTTCAAAGGACTATATTGTCCCGAATTCGAAGGCAGACCTAAGAGTCTCCCGGGTCATGCTCAACATGACCCTTTCGTCTGCGATCTAATTCTTCCCTCGATCGTCAGTCGCAACACCCTTCTTGCTGTCAGTCCGTTTCGGTGTATTCACCTCCCGCGTTTGAATTGATCGACATTGCCCTGCATCTGCTGTGCTCCTGACAGCATACATACTACGGCCACCAGGTGCATGGAGACGTCCCTGTGACCTAAGATTAGCCCCCCCCCCCCCTGTTCCCTCCCACTCTCCATAACAAGGGCTACAGATAATTGTCCTGTAGGGTTCTAGGCGTGACCTGACTGGCCCGGGCTTCGTGGACGGTCAAGCAAGACCACGGATTTTGCCCCTTGTTCCCTAGCAAATTCTATAGGTGGTTCTTATCAAACTACCCTGTCAAACACGTAAAGACACAGCTTTATTCGGACTCATGGCTCGGAACGACCCTCCCTGCATCATGCGCATCGTGGCTTCATAACGACATGATGAATGTAGCAACGACATGGCATATAGTCATTCAAGCGCTGGTGCAGATCTCATACCTGCTTCGCGGAGGTGGCATTCCCTCTTCTCTGATCTGGGGCTCGAATCATCTGCAGATGCACGCTTGTGGTACGGCTTCTGCTAGCTGTGCAACGATGGCTTTATTAATTTTATAACAAATGGAAAACATCCGGATCGACCGCGAGAACTTTCCCAACAAACCGTCATTTGGGACAGGGTTCGATCGGGCTAATACTCATAGAATTGACGTTTCCTTGTGTTTGTCACGGCGCATTCCACTTCCTTTCAGCAAAGCATCGTATGACGATCGCTTTCCGATCCAATGGGTAAAAGGCCAACTCAGTGGCTGGAAAAGCTTCGGTCCAGTCCGAAATTCATGGTATTATTGCCGCCAGAAGCATTGGTTGCGCTCTTATACAGAGGAAGATCGAAATTCCCCATACTCAACTTTCACGACAGGAGCATACACTGGATCCAGGTGGGCTAACGTCTCCCCCCGACGATATGCCATCAATGGCTATTAATAGACTGACTTGACGCACACTCTGAACTGACTTGTTCACATAACATTCAGAAGGCAAGAGAAACACATTATTGGCTATTATGAATCGACTACTGTAACTTCATAATCGTACACACTCTCAAGCTACGAACAACAACTGCGACAATTTCTACTTGACAATCTACTTTCTTGCCTTCCATGCATCTTTAACCCCTTTTTTTGAAAATTTCTCTGCGACGTCGCCATCTGGTGGGGGATTCCTTTTACCTGTGCCCCTTCCTGGCAATGTCCCTTCTTTGTCAACCAGCCCCTGACCACCATGACTTCCACCCCTTTCACCCATTTCCCCAGGCGCTTGTGCATGTCTCACTGCTGAACTCTCCCCAATACCTCCTGGATGTTGATCTACTGTACGAGTGGTTTTTTCATGTGCAAGCGGCGTGGAACTCGTAGAACTAACCTGGCCGTGCGTGTTGGGTGCCTCCGTTGCAGCGAAGCTGATGTACGGGTCGGAGGTAGGATAGGCGCCCGACGGCACTGAGTAATATTTCGTCGAGGCGTCAGGTTGTGATACAACATATGTACGTGTTCCAGAGAGTGTATCGACTGGTTCTGGAGTGTGATCTAGCTGTTTCTCATACGACGATGCTGAAGGTTTTGGCGGAGGCGTTGATAGAGTGGAGTTACCCAATACGGCGAAAGGTGTGTGGAAAGGGCGGGTCGTGGTAGACAATCTTGCAGCGCGCGCAATAAAGCGAGAGCTGTTCGAAACGGAGCGGGCAGTAAAGGGGATCATATCTCAGTGGCGGTTTGTGGGTATGTGGGGTGATAGTTGTGAAAAGAACCGTGCATTATAAGTACAGTACTATGAGTGGTGGGAATCCTGGGGAGATTTCAAGGAGATCCACACGTCACCGCGTGACCTGCTGTCTTGTCACACACAACGAACGTTCTTGGTAATTCATCGACCATCCACCACGGTCCATCTGGACATCATCCAGCTCAGAAGCATAGAAAGCCAGCTGATTCCCTCTCAATATTGACCATTCATTCCTTCATGAAGGTCATGAACTTATAGTCCCCCAAAGAATTTTCGGGAACGGAGGCAAATCCGAAATTGGTTTGGGCTAATGTATGGTTTCGGCCGGTTACGAGCGCGTCGGCGTTTTTGGGTGATGCCACATTTTTTTATTTTTCTCCTGACTTGACCAAAGCATGGCGCCAGCACTGTGCAACTTCCTATTGGAGTCCGTCACGGGGAGAAGGAAAGATTGTAATCACTCTCCAAACATTGAAGGCCCATTAAGTTTTAATTCCATTCCACTAATTCCTACTGTAAACTATACGCTCGCTACGTATGATATCTGATCAATAGACGGTTCACCCAGGAACCGCAGATGCCACGTAGTTTTAATCCTTTGTAGGTACTGGAATTGGGCTTGATGTTGGTTCGACTGCATAGTACTCTCGTCCATGATTCGGCACTGCGACTGGCTGGGCTGTCTTTGGTTTGGGCCTGTGGGTATCAACTGCCTGGATCGGGAGCGCATAGCTGTGGTGGTTCCCACAGTTAGTATATCTTCTCGGTACAAGCCCACCGGATGAGAATCGAAACACATACCGTTCTTCATCACAACCATACGCCTTGGGCGTAAGCTTTATTACTGTGTGTAATGGGATTTTAATGTATGGTAGATCCGCTTGGGGAAGATAATGGAAATATGCGTATCTGTGATGTATAAGAGTGAGACGGGTAGATAGATGGAACAGGAAGTTGCCAACGGACAAGCATCTGAGAATAGCCTGTCGGGGACAACCTATCAGTAGAGGTTCGGCAAGCATCCCAGAATCTACTGACTTGATGACCGATAATGAGTATGTTTTCTTGACGTTCCAATTCCATGATAACTGGCTCTAACCGCACCACGACATCACGGTATGACTCTCCACCTCTGTAGCGATAGTTAAACTTGTCCTCATCCCGATTCGCGAAATCATCCGGATAGGCTTGCTGTGAGGATCTCGTTAACGAAATGAAAAAATCCGACCAATGAGGAAGAGACATTACCTCAATTTCCTGGAATAGAAATGTAAGAGGTGATATGCTGTCTCTTGGGATGTCCACGCACCTCGTAGGTCATTCCGTCGCAGACACCTAAGTAGATCATTCGTATCAGAACTAATAAAATCGAATCACAAGATATCTACTGACCTGCATCGAGTTCATCGAGTGACTTCCACGTAAGCTTAGGATATGGTAGATTATTTGCGGTTTGGATCGTCCTCCTCAATGTCGAAGTCCAAACCTACACTTAATCGTTGCATATAAATGACGATTCCATGCTGAAATACACAGGGCCGATGATTTTCGTCATCTTTAAGTCTTACCGTCAATGGTGCATCTCCAATATTGTCAGTGACCAGTGCAGGTAGTGCCTCGGCATATTGCATTCCGCGCGGAGACAGCAAAGAGTCCCCTCCGATTTTTCCTTCTACGTTGAATTGACTTTCGCCGTGCTACCATCGGTCATAGTTAATGTGAGAAGGAAGGAACTACAGAATAAACACACTCGTGAAAGATATATGCTCCGCGGTTTGAGGTGTAAGTTCATGAGGTAAAACGCGATCCGACTGGAAAGGTAACCGTTTATCCTAGACATCGTTACCTCGCTTCCAACGTTGACAATGCGGAGGTAAGATAGATGTGGCTCAGTGATGGTCTCGTAAACCTTTTCGTATGCACTAATCCGACGAAGAAAGTCTTGCTTGGCTGTCTCTGGAGAGGTATCTTTGTAATCAGGATCACCAGAGCTGATCTTTAGCGCAACATTAGCTGCTATGATTGCGGGATCGTCGCAGATGGACTCTAGGAAGATTAGGGATATACCCTTCTCTTTTGCTACTCGTTCTTCGATACTAGCCCTGCAAAGCATTAGGAATGAGAAACAGGAGAGGTGTGAAGATAAGACAAGTAACCTGCGACTCCGCGTGCTATTGGTGGCATCTAAGGAAGTTCTCAGTAGTGTATATGAGGTAGATGACAGGTCTCTAAGTGACTGACCATGGATACCAACATTACCACCTTCTTTGAGCCATTTTATCAACATCTCTAAACTGTCTTGGGCGAGGCGTTCACGAGATTCGGTGGCTTCGGGGTTATCATGGCTGAACCAAGATGCGGTGTGGTCTTCCTTAATCCCACTCCTGTGAATGGTTAGGATGAAATGGATATGCGAGGAAGATTGCTGAACTGTACAGTTTGGCTTTCTGCCTCGCCCTTGTTCGACGCAATTGTCCGACGTTGAAAACCTGGTGTGATGTGTCGTATTAAGCACGACGGTGATTGAGCCCTGGGAGAGCTGCACACCTTCACGTCGTATTCGAGCCACTACCAGTGATGAGTTACATATCTTGACCTGAAGAGTTCGCGTACCTTCAAGTATACTTCAAGCTTGTTACTAAGATAAGATTTTCCGCGAGCGGGCAGCCCGACCTAGATCGCCATTGGATCATTATTTAACAGTCTAAAGTGTGAGGACACACCATGGCCAGCACAATTTTTGATTCTGAGTAATCAGGCTTTGCGACTGATTCGATTATCAGGAGGCTGCATGGTATACTCCAACTATAGCCTACCTTTATTTCCAATGCCTTTCACAGACTGAGGCGGCGTGGCCGCCTGCGAACCTATCCGACTTGCTAACGTAGACTCATCAAAACGTTTTAGCCTAACAGAGAGACTGGAATATATATATGTATAAAATGGCCAATGAACAAACGTGCTTACATGGGTCCACCTGCTCCAAAAAGGGCTGGAGGCGAGTTGGGGAACCGATCATCGTGACCGAGGGTGCCCTGGGCTTGCATATCTTGCAAGACTCCAGCAGCTCGCGTGAGGTCGTCCGTAACTTTGAGGGTGGGAATGGACAGTAATTTAGACCCGGTCATGTTGACGATTATAAGAGGTTGTTAATCCTTAGCGAATGTAGATGATGATAAGATTGAACGTTTCTGACGAGGCGTGCCAAATGATGCATGTGACGAA